>OU426987.1:43544851-44858927 GCA_911387755.1 Chrysotoxum bicinctum
AACAGTATTGTATTTGTATTGTATTTGTATTGTATTTGTATTGTATTTGTATTGTATTTGTATTGTATTTGTATTGTATTTGTATTGTATTTGTATTGTATTTGTATTGTATTTGTATTGTATTTGTATTGTATTTGTATTGTATTTGTATTGTATTTGTATTGTATTTGTATTGTATTTGTATTGTATTTGTATTGTATTTGTATTGTATTTGTATTGTATTTGTATTGTATTTGTATTGTATTTGTATTGTATTTGTATTGTATTTGTATTGTATTTGTATTGTATTTGTATTGTATTTGTATTGTATTTGTATTGTATTTGTATTGTATTTGTATTGTATTTGTATTGTATTTGTATTGTATTTGTATTGTATTTGTATTGTATTTGTATTGTATTTGTATTGTATTTGTATTGTATTTGTATTGTATTTGTATTGTATTTGTATTGTATTTGTATTGTATTTGTATTGTATTTGTATTGTATTTGTATTGTATTTGTATTGTATTTGTATTGTATTTGTATTGTATTTGTATTGTATTTGTATTGTATTTGTATTGTATTTGTATTGTATTTGTATTGTATTTGTATTGTATTTGTATTGTATTTGTATTGTATTTGTATTGTATTTGTATTGTATTTGTATTGTATTTGTATTGTATTTGTATTGTATTTGTATTGTATTTGTATTGTATTTGTATTGTATTTGTATTGTATTTGTATTGTATTTGTATTGTATTTGTATTGTATTTGTATTGTATTTGTATTGTATTTGTATTGTATTTGTATTGTATTTGTATTGTATTTGTATTGTATTTGTATTGTATTTGTATTGTATTTGTATTGTATTTGTATTGTATTTGTATTGTATTTGTATTGTATTTGTATTGTATTTGTATTGTATTTGTATTGTATTTGTATTGTATTTGTATTGTATTTGTATTGTATTTGTATTGTATTTGTATTGTATTTGTATTGTATTTGTATTGTATTTGTATTGTATTTGTATTGTATTTGTATTGTATTTGTATTGTATTTGTATTGTATTTGTATTGTATTTGTATTGTATTTGTATTGTATTTGTATTGTATTTGTATTGTATTTGTATTGTATTTGTATTATTTGTATTGTATTTGTATTGTATTTGTATTGTATTTGTATTGTATTTGTATTGTATTTGTATTGTATTTGTATTGTATTTGTATTGTATTTGTATTGTATTTGTATTGTATTTGTATTGTATTTGTATTGTATTTGTATTGTATTTGTATTGTATTTGTATTGTATTTGTATTGTATTTGTATTGTATTTGTATTGTATTTGTATTGTATTTGTATTGTATTTGTATTGTATTTGTATTGTATTTGTATTGTATTTGTATTGTATTTGTATTGTATTTGTATTGTATTTGTATTGTATTTGTATTGTATTTGTATTGTATTTGTATTGTATTTGTATTGTATTTGTATTGTATTTGTATTGTATTTGTATTGTATTTGTATTGTATTTGTATTGTATTTGTATTGTATTTGTATTGTATTTGTATTGTATTTGTATTGTATTTGTATTGTATTTGTATTGTATTTGTATTGTATTTGTATTGTATTTGTATTGTATTTGTATTGTATTTGTATTGTATTTGTATTGTATTTGTATTGTATTTGTATTGTATTTGTATTGTATTTGTATTGTATTTGTATTGTATTTGTATTGTATTTGTATTGTATTTGTATTGTATTTGTATTGTATTTGTATTGTATTTGTATTGTATTTGTATTGTATTTGTATTGTATTTGTATTGTATTTGTATTGTATTTGTATTGTATTTGTATTGTATTTGTATTGTATTTGTATTGTATTTGTATTGTATTTGTATTGTATTTGTATTGTATTTGTATTGTATTTGTATTGTATTTGTATTGTATTTGTATTGTATTTGTATTGTATTTGTATTGTATTTGTATTGTATTTGTATTGTATTTGTATTGTATTTGTATTGTATTTGTATTGTATTTGTATTGTATTTGTATTGTATTTGTATTGTATTTGTATTGTATTTGTATTGTATTTGTATTGTATTTGTATTGTATTTGTATTGTATTTGTATTGTATTTGTATTGTATTTGTATTGTATTTGTATTGTATTTGTATTGTATTTGTATTGTATTTGTATTGTATTTGTATTGTATTTGTATTGTATTTGTATTGTATTTGTATTGTATTTGTATTGTATTTGTATTGTATTTGTATTGTATTTGTATTGTATTTGTATTGTATTTGTATTGTATTTGTATTGTATTTGTATTGTATTTGTATTGTATTTGTATTGTATTTGTATTGTATTTGTATTGTATTTGTATTGTATTTGTATTGTATTTGTATTGTATTTGTATTGTATTTGTATTGTATTTGTATTGTATTTGTATTGTATTTGTATTGTATTTGTATTGTATTTGTATTGTATTTGTATTGTATTTGTATTGTATTTGTATTGTATTTGTATTGTATTTGTATTGTATTTGTATTGTATTTGTATTGTATTTGTATTGTATTTGTATTGTATTTGTATTGTATTTGTATTGTATTTGTATTGTATTTGTATTGTATTTGTATTGTATTTGTATTGTATTTGTATTGTATTTGTATTGTATTTGTATTGTATTTGTATTGTATTTGTATTGTATTTGTATTGTATTTGTATTGTATTTGTATTGTATTTGTATTGTATTTGTATTGTATTTGTATTGTATTTGTATTGTATTTGTATTGTATTTGTATTGTATTTGTATTGTATTTGTATTGTATTTGTATTGTATTTGTATTGTATTTGTATTGTATTTGTATTGTATTTGTATTGTATTTGTATTGTATTTGTATTGTATTTGTATTGTATTTGTATTGTATTTGTATTGTATTTGTATTGTATTTGTATTGTATTTGTATTGTATTTGTATTGTATTTGTATTGTATTTGTATTGTATTTGTATTGTATTTGTATTGTATTTGTATTGTATTTGTATTGTATTTGTATTGTATTTGTATTGTATTTGTATTGTATTTGTATTGTATTTGTATTGTATTTGTATTGTATTTGTATTGTATTTGTATTGTATTTGTATTGTATTTGTATTGTATTTGTATTGTATTTGTATTGTATTTGTATTGTATTTGTATTGTATTTGTATTGTATTTGTATTGTATTTGTATTGTATTTGTATTGTATTTGTATTGTATTTGTATTGTATTTGTATTGTATTTGTATTGTATTTGTATTGTATTTGTATTGTATTTGTATTGTATTTGTATTGTATTTGTATTGTATTTGTATTGTATTTGTATTGTATTTGTATTGTATTTGTATTGTATTTGTATTGTATTTGTATTGTATTTGTATTGTATTTGTATTGTATTTGTATTGTATTTGTATTGTATTTGTATTGTATTTGTATTGTATTTGTATTGTATTTGTATTGTATTTGTATTGTATTTGTATTGTATTTGTATTGTATTTGTATTGTATTTGTATTGTATTTGTATTGTATTTGTATTGTATTTGTATTGTATTTGTATTGTATTTGTATTGTATTTGTATTGTATTTGTATTGTATTTGTATTGTATTTGTATTGTATTTGTATTGTATTTGTATTGTATTTGTATTGTATTTGTATTGTATTTGTATTGTATTTGTATTGTATTTGTATTGTATTTGTATTGTATTTGTATTGTATTTGTATTGTATTTGTATTGTATTTGTATTGTATTTGTATTGTATTTGTATTGTATTTGTATTGTATTTGTATTGTATTTGTATTGTATTTGTATTGTATTTGTATTGTATTTGTATTGTATTTGTATTGTATTGTATTTGTATTGTATTTGTATTGTATTTGTATTGTATTTGTATTGTATTTGTATTGTATTTGTATTGTATTTGTATTGTATTTGTATTGTATTTGTATTGTATTTGTATTGTATTTGTATTGTATTTGTATTGTATTTGTATTGTATTTGTATTGTATTTGTATTGTATTTGTATTGTATTTGTATTGTATTTGTATTGTATTTGTATTGTATTTGTATTGTATTTGTATTGTATTTGTATTTTGTATTGTATTTGTGTATTGTATTTGTATTGTATTTGTATTGTATTTGTATTGTATTTGTATTGTATTTGTATTGTATTTGTATTGTATTTGTATTGTATTTGTATTGTATTTGTATTGTATTTGTATTGTATTTGTATTGTATTTGTATTGTATTTGTATTGTATTTGTATTGTATTTGTATTGTATTTGTATTGTATTTGTATTGTATTTGTATTGTATTTGTATTGTATTTGTATTGTATTTGTATTGTATTTGTATTGTATTTGTATTGTATTTGTATTGTATTTGTATTGTATTTGTATTGTATTTGTATTGTATTTGTATTGTATTTGTATTGTATTTGTATTGTATTTGTATTGTATTTGTATTGTATTTGTATTGTATTTGTATTGTATTTGTATTGTATTTGTATTGTATTTGTATTGTATTTGTATTGTATTTGTATTGTATTTGTATTGTATTTGTATTGTATTTGTATTGTATTTGTATTGTATTTGTATTGTATTTGTATTGTATTTGTATTGTATTTGTATTGTATTTGTATTGTATTTGTATTGTATTTGTATTGTATTTGTATTGTATTTGTATTGTATTTGTATTGTATTTGTATTGTATTTGTATTGTATTTGTATTGTATTTGTATTGTATTTGTATTGTATTTGTATTGTATTTGTATTGTATTTGTATTGTATTTGTATTGTATTTGTATTGTATTTGTATTGTATTTGTATTGTATTTGTATTGTATTTGTATTGTATTTGTATTGTATTTGTATTGTATTTGTATTGTATTTGTATTGTATTTGTATTGTATTTGTATTGTATTTGTATTGTATTTGTATTGTATTTGTATTGTATTTGTATTGTATTTGTATTGTATTTGTATTGTATTTGTATTGTATTTGTATTGTATTTGTATTGTATTTGTATTGTATTTGTATTGTATTTGTATTGTATTTGTATTGTATTTGTATTGTATTTGTATTGTATTTGTATTGTATTTGTATTGTATTTGTATTGTATTTGTATTGTATTTGTATTGTATTTGTATTGTATTTGTATTGTATTTGTATTGTATTTGTATTGTATTTGTATTGTATTTGTATTGTATTTGTATTGTATTTGTATTGTATTTGTATTGTATTTGTATTGTATTTGTATTGTATTTGTATTGTATTTGTATTGTATTTGTATTGTATTTGTATTGTATTTGTATTGTATTTGTATTGTATTTGTATTGTATTTGTATTGTATTTGTATTGTATTTGTATTGTATTTGTATTGTATTTGTATTGTATTTGTATTGTATTTGTATTGTATTTGTATTGTATTTGTATTGTATTTGTATTGTATTTGTATTGTATTTGTATTGTATTTGTATTGTATTTGTATTGTATTTGTATTGTATTTGTATTGTATTTGTATTGTATTTGTATTGTATTTGTATTGTATTTGTATTGTATTTGTATTGTATTTGTATTGTATTTGTATTGTATTTTGTATTGTATTTGTATTGTATTTGTATTGTATTTGTATTGTATTTGTATTGTATTTGTATTGTATTTGTATTGTATTTGTATGTATTTGTATTGTATTTGTATTGTATTTGTATTGTATTTGTATTGTATTTGTATTGTATTTGTATTGTATTTGTATTGTATTTGTATTGTATTTGTATTGTATTTGTATTGTATTTGTATTGTATTTGTATTGTATTTGTATTGTATTTGTATTGTATTTGTATTGTATTTGTATTGTATTTGTATTGTATTTGTATTGTATTTGTATTGTATTTGTATTGTATTTGTATTGTATTTGTATTGTATTTGTATTGTATTTGTATTGTATTTGTATTGTATTTGTATTGTATTTGTATTGTATTTGTATTGTATTTGTATTGTATTTGTATTGTATTTGTATTGTATTTGTATTGTATTTGTATTGTATTTGTATTGTATTTGTATTGTATTTGTATTGTATTTGTATTGTATTTGTATTGTATTTGTATTGTATTTGTATTGTATTTGTATTGTATTTGTATTGTATTTGTATTGTATTTGTATTGTATTTGTATTGTATTTGTATTGTATTTGTATTGTATTTGTATTGTATTTGTATTGTATTTGTATTGTATTTGTATTGTATTTGTATTGTATTTGTATTGTATTTGTATTGTATTTGTATTGTATTTGTATTGTATTTGTATTGTATTTGTATTGTATTTGTATTGTATTTGTATTGTATTTGTATTGTATTTGTATTGTATTTGTATTGTATTTGTATTGTATTTGTATTGTATTTGTATTGTATTTGTATTGTATTTGTATTGTATTTGTATTGTATTTGTATTGTATTTGTATTGTATTTGTATTGTATTTGTATTGTATTTGTATTGTATTTGTATTGTATTTGTATTGTATTTGTATTGTATTTGTATTGTATTTGTATTGTATTTGTATTGTATTTGTATTGTATTTGTATTGTATTTGTATTGTATTTGTATTGTATTTGTATTGTATTTGTATTGTATTTGTATTGTATTTGTATTGTATTTGTATTGTATTTGTATTGTATTTGTATTGTATTTGTATTGTATTTGTATTGTATTTGTATTGTATTTGTATTGTATTTGTATTGTATTTGTATTGTATTTGTATTGTATTTGTATTGTATTTGTATTGTATTTGTATTGTATTTGTATTGTATTTGTATTGTATTTGTATTGTATTGTATTGTATTTGTATTGTATTTGTATTGTATTTGTATTGTATTTGTATTGTATTTGTATTGTATTTGTATTGTATTTGTATTGTATTTGTATTGTATTTGTATTGTATTTGTATTGTATTTGTATTGTATTTGTATTGTATTTGTATTGTATTTGTATTGTATTTTGCGCCGCACAGTGTTTCCTTTCAATAGAGGCGATGGAAAAAACTTTCCAAACGAGTGGACCGATCCTTTTTAAATTCGGTATGTGATATAAATGGTACAAGCTCTCAACATGATATAAAAATTGTTGTACTTACTTATAAATTACTCTTGTTTTCAAAACTTTAAGTAATTAATGTATTGTCGTTATTTTTTATTGTTTTTGCAGAATGTGAATTTATTCTTGTATTTAAATAATAATCGAAAACTGTATTAGAAGTAGGTCTTTTAGAAAAAAAATAATTAAAAACTCTCATTATTATTATAACACCTTAATTTTGTACATATTTTTTGTTTTTATTTCTTCAATAGAAAAAAATTAGTACATTAAAGACTATGGTTCTTCACTTAATAGAACTGAGTCTTTTGTTTTTTGTTCAGGTCTTAGATGTGTAAAGTAGGGATCCGAAGATGTTAGCATAAGATGAATAACATCCTCATTAGTTGCCAAACGGGAGCATTTACTAGTGTTATGAATTCTGCAATACCTATAATCCTTGTTTCTGCTTTCATTTTTTGAAGAATCTTCTCTTTATATCTGAAACAATTTTTGTAAGTTTTCAAACTTTTTGATATTATTATTAAAATCGCACAACACTTTGTAATCAATTACAAAATTTGCCATTATGAAACCAGCTTTATAACTTTCACTTAACCAGGCTTAATGGGCATCATGAATGCAATATAATTATCAGCGTCATAATAATCCTTGAGTCTACTTGGAGCATCGTGGAGCTCCTTTATAGACCGTCAAACTGAAAGAAGCTTAACTTCAAAGGTAGCTTCAACTAAGAGTCTCGTTTGTGAAATTGATAGACAAATTTAATAAACGGTAAATGTCATTTTAAAAAAATACAATATTAATCCAAATAAAGAATACTAATTTTTAAAAATTGTATTAAGAAATTGCTTTAAATGACTTAGCCTTTTTTTGAAATGTCAAATTAAAAGTCAATAAATGAGAAAGGTATTCTTCGGTACTGCTGCAGTGTCAATAGCCCCTTCGAGATCTTGATATAAATAAATCTATTGGTTCTGATGGTATACCCCCAATTCTTCTAAAGATGTATGCTCTCGCTGGCATTTCCATCTTCTTCTGTTCTGGAATCTTGACCCTTCCTCCCTCTTCTTTTATCGATCCATTGCACTGATCGCTGATCAATCATCAACTCAAGAAATATCTCAAAGATTGAAAACTAATGACCGGCAATTTCGTAGTAATCATTCCACTGGTGTACTGATCACATGTTTCACCGAAGAGTGGAACAGTGGATTTTTTGCTTGGTACTTATAAGGCATTTGATAGGGTTTGATAGAGTTTCAAGTCTGATCTGCACAAAATAAATGGTGGTGTTCTTAAAGGCTTCGTTTTGTTTCCGACTCTCTTTTTCATTTTTATAAATGATAGATAGATAGATAGATAGATAGATAATATAATTTTATTTCCATTAAAAATTTTAACAAAAACATGATAAAGCTGGTATTCAAAATTAAATATGACAATAACTTGTTTGTAAGTCGTCTGTCAGGTTAAAAAAAAATTAATTAATTATTTCAAGTAAAGCTAAGCAAGTTTTAACTAAATTCGTTTATTATTAAACTACGATATTTAAGTGAGTCTTTTAAAAATTTGTAAAGTTTTGGGTAGCAAAATCCATTTAAAATGTTGAGGAATGTTGGTCGATCTAGTGTAAAGTTTCCAAGATGTTTTTGTCGGTATCCTCTAAAGATGGGACATACACCAATGAAATGGTAAGTATTTTCTGTAGCATCCTGATTGCATAGAGTGCATAGGCCAACAGTGTCATTGCGAAAAGCTTTGGCATTTAAATTCAAAAGCCCGCACCTTGCTTTGAAGATTAAATTGATCATATCACGGGCATTATTATCTTCAAAGTAATTGGGAACTTCAGCATATAAAAGGTTGCAATATTCATCGTGGAACTGTGACTGCAGGGCTTTGCTGGTGAAATCATCCCAATGCTTTTCTGCTAACTTTGTCAGTAACAATTTGTGGATTTGACCCCATTTTGAAACTGAAGTTTCGAGACTGAAATCTATCTCCGTCTGCTGGAAAAGGCCTGACCATTCCTGGGCCCAATAAATATTTTTCTCGATGACTGCTTCAGAGAGAATACGTGGTAAGCGGTTACGTGGCATTGACATCACTCTACGTATGTATGACAGATGTATCTTTAATGTACTTAGGAAAGCTTTTGAAAGACCTGTTTCGATGTGGATTGCATAATTAGGCGTGTTATCTGGCAGACCAAAGCATCTTTTGACGAAGAAACGTTGAAGTTTTTCAGTTTGAATGTGTTCTTTGTATCCCCACACTTGCGCACAGTAGTACATTATCGACTTTGTTGCCGCCTCATGCACTTTATATTTAGCAGAGTGAGTAACAAATTTATTCCTAACAAATTTCGACCATGTCGAGTTGATCGAGTTTTTCGATGATGTAAGTCGTTTTGTTAAGTGGTATGTCCAGGACATATTATAAGAGAAAGTAACGCCAAGATATTTGTATTGGTTAGTTATCTTTATCTCACCATTGTTGAAATACCATTTTTCAGCTGCTGCTCTTCTACCACCATTCCTAAAAATTACTATTTCAGATTTGTCTAGATTAACAGCAAGGTTCCAATTATTGCAATATCTGCTGAAGCTATCGATGATCATTTGTAGGGTTTTTGGGCTGTCAGATAGGAGAACTATGTCGTCCGCGTATAACAAAACGTTTATGGTCATACCATTCAATATGAGACCAGTTGGAAGTTCGGAATGTAGATCGTCTAGAAATAATACAAATAGAAGGGCACTCAGTACGCATCCTTGCTTGACTCCTTTGGATGTCTGAAAGAAGCTAGACATACTAGTTCCATCCCATACTGTAGCAGACGTGTCCTTGTACAATAAACGTATAATGGAAACCATTTTTGAAGAGACACCTAACTTCGACAATTTATAGAACAAAGCTTCTCTGTTTATGTTGTCAAACGCTGCTGACAAATCTACAAAGAAAGCGTAGAGTTTTTTCTTTTGGCTCAGCTGAAGTTGTATGATACAAGAAAGGTTGTAGACTTGGTCTACTGTACTGTATTGACTTCTGTATGCAGCTTGGTATTCATTGAGTATGTTGTTCTCTTCAATCCAGAAAGTGAGCCTTTTAAGTAGAATTGTTGTAAATATTTTGTAAAGCGTGTCCAGAAAGGAAAGCCCACGATAGTTTGAAGCGATACTGGCATCACCCTTCTTGTATAGGGGGAAAATTATAGATTTTCTGAAGGATGAAGGTATAGTTTCTGTTTCAAAGATATCTCTGAATAGAATGTGTATTTCTTCAACAAATGAAGTGCTTGCGTTTTTGTAGAACTCATTCGGAATACCATCAATACCTGGTGCTTTGTTTTCTTTTGTTGTTTCTATTGCCGAAGATACTTCAGAGAGTTCTATTTGACTATCAAGCAATGGAAGATGAATTGTTCTAATATCTGCTATAGGTAACGTGATACTTGACGATTCTGAATTCAATGTGCCATTGAAATGATCCATGAACTCGTTAGCAGTGATTTGTGTTCTGATGTTTGTCGAATCTCCTCGTATTTCTTTTGCAATTCTCCACCATTCCTTTGCCGAATTCACAGATGCAAGTTGTCGAGAGATATTTTGTAAGTATTCGTACTGTTTGGACTTACAGAGCGCTTTATATTTTTTGTTTGAGTCGACATAGATTTTTCTACTAACTTCGAGGTTATATTTCTTAAAAATTCTCAGTGCGTTAATTGATTCTTTCCTAGCAATATGGCACTGTAAGTCATACCAAGGTTTCTTCTTTTCGAATTTTATGACTTGATTGTTAGGCCTTCCATTTGCTTCGTATACACATTTTTTAATTGTCTCACATCTTGATTCGATGTGATCTTCACGCACAATATGCTGTGGTATAGTATCATTTAGCTTGTTTATGTAGTCAAAACGTTTTCTTTCCACCCATTTCAGCCTGGGGAGTAACTGCATTGTTATATTTCTAGAGATGTCTTCAGATGCCTTTAATTTTAGGGTTAAGGGCATGTGATCAGAGTATGTTTCACAGCCAACAGAAAAATCTTCAATAATACCTGCCGAATTGTAAGATGAACAACAATAGTCAATTACCGATGATCCTCTGCTTGATACGAATGTGAGTTCTCCATTTTTATCACCAAGGCATCTCCCATTAAGAATGAACGCACCAATGTCTTCCAAAAACTCAAGAAACTCAATACAGTTTCTATCTGTTGTAGAATCCTTTGAACGTCTAGAATCAGTAAATGACTGCTGTGATACTGCAAGAATGTCTACCGAACCTCTCGATCCTGTTCTGACATTAAGATCCCCCAACAGTATGAAATTACTCAACTCAAATTCATCAAATGCGTTTTTCAAAGTGTTGAAATCTCTGCTCCAGTGGTTGCAGTTTAAATAACATGGAACTAAATTGACAGTTTCTCCGTGAAATATACCTCGTAGAATTGTAGTTTCATTATAACTTATAAATTGTAGTTGGTGTGAAGACTCTATACTTTTACTATACCCAAATAAACACCCTCCGCTGGCTCTGCCTAAGTTTTGAGTTTTTATTGCTGGAATCCAGTGTAGCTTAAAACCTTTGAAGAATTTTTCATAATTTTGTATGTGTTCAGATATTATAAAAGTTTCATATAAAAAAAAGATTTGAAATTCAGATATATATTTAAAAAAGTTACATAACATTAATTTATTTGCAAGACCAGCTACATTATAACATAAAACCTGACAGACTTTGGGTAGCTACTTTTGGATGTTAAAAATTTGATTCTTCGGTGGATCCAAAACAACAGCATACGTCGACTGCGTTCTCGACAGAAGATCTTCAATAAAAGTTTTGTCTTCTTCATTTGCCGCCTTTATTACACCTTGAGGGTTGCATTTGTATCGTCTGCACCCATTAACAGTAAGAGTCCAACGTTTCATTTCGAGACGAAGACCACTGTCAGCTCGAGAAAGACAACGTTTGACTTGCCGTAAATGAAATTGTTCTGACCGTTCATTTGTAGTGAGATCCTTGTTAATGGAAATACGTGTTCCTGCTAAGTGTTTAGCTGATGATAGAACCTTCTGGACTTCAGTCGAATTGGCAAGCTCAAATACAAATGCCGTTTTATTTGCATTTGCTGGGCTAATTTTACGAGTGTTGTTAGTGGTAACAGACACTTTGAGAGTTGAGCTACATACTTGTTGAAATTGAGTTTTAGCTTCATCTAAGTTTTCAGTGCTCAAACCAGTTACGATGACATTCATCCTTTTTGTAAACTTTTCAGTTTCCTCAATTTTTTTCCTAAGTTGAGTTTCTCCCTCCTTAAGTTTAGATATTTCTTCTCTCAGAACCTTGTTTTCTTCTTGTAGTACTGCGACATCATCTTTTATTCTATTAAAGTCTTCTTTGGTTGCTAAATGTACAAGTTTTTTGTCTAGGAGTTTTTCCATTTCTTGAATTAGCACATCCATCTGAACGGTAATAGACATATCTGTGTTCGAAGAAGTTTTTTTCTTGATTAAGTTATTTTTCTGTTCGGGTGAAATTTCTGCAATTGATCTCTTCAGATTTGGTGTATTGCTCATGAGAAAAACTTGGAGTCACTGTATTTCTGCTTGACTGAACTTACCACGTGGTTAGCTTTATAAATATAAAATATATGGTTCGTGTCTTAACTGCTGTTGGTGTGGTGGAAAGCTTGATCTTGTCAAGTACTTTTTATATTTGGTGCGGGGTTAGGGTTGATAGGTGTTGTTTATTTTTTGTTGTTTTCTTATTTGACTTGTATTGAAAGCTTAACATATATATGGTATATTGTGTGGGTACTTACAAAGTAAGAAATGTAGCTGTTTGAATTTCCTTGTTGTTGTAATTTCTCTCCTTTTCTACTGCAAGAGACAGTTGTTTTTTCTATCATGCAACAATTTCTCTCTGTCAACCAAATAATTGGATTATTTGTCACTCCACAACAAATTATTTAATATTTTTTTCTTTATTTTAAAAGTTTAGGCATAAATCGAGACCTGCTGATATGCGCAAAATGTTGCCACCCACGATCAAATTGATTCAAATTGAGATTTGTGTTCTTAAATTGTATGTAAACAATAATTTAATAAATTTATCCAAGAGCTATCAAAAAACACTACCACTCGCTAAGCTTCGCTGCATTTTTATAAATGATCTCTTGTCTAAAACTTCTAAAGCGATTCATGGTTTTGCCGACAACGTCACCCTCAGCCTCTAATATTCATTCTCAAATTCACATACATCTCCTTCGGAAGTGGAATTGCAACGGTATCGTATGATAAGCTCATTGAACTCCGATCCTTACAGCATTGTTAAATGGGGTATACAAAATCGTTTGAATTTAATAATTCGAAAACTCAATGATGTCTATTGTCGTTGAAGCAAATAATGTACCCCTTATGCCATTTTCCTTAAATGACACTTGTATAGAAGAAATCGAAAAGCTCTTAGTACTCAATATGTGGCTCATCAACGACGATCTTCGTTGAAATGACCACACTCCCGAAACCGTCAAAAATGCAACTAAATACTTAAGATTTCTATATCGGTGTAATAATTTGTTCACTCCTTCTGGCTACAATTTATAAATCATTTATAGATCCCATCTCAACTCTACTCACATTTTTGATCTTTGGCAGGCGCAGCCCAAACTTCTATCCATTTATTGGATAGAATCAAGAACACAGCGTTAAAACTGATTGGAAACAGAACTATCATTTAATCATTTCCATCTCTTGAACAGGGTTGCAAAAGCTTAAGTCACTTTTTAGCTTAAGCTTGGCTTTAATTCACAAGCTAGTGGGTGACTTATGAATTAAAAAAAATAGCTAGTTACTGACTTATGACTTAAAAAAATTAATTCATAAGTCAGTTGGTGACTTGTGAATTAAAAAGATTTAAATAATGAGCTTCTTACTGATTTTTTTATGAATTAAAAAAAAATTAATTCACAACCTACCAAGTGACTTAAGAATTAAAATTAAAATTAATTCAAAAGTTACCTAATTCATAAGCTAACGAATAAATTCTGATTAAAAAATTATTAATTGGAAAATTTATAAGCTAGCATGATAATTTTATGGCACACAAGAGCTTGAAATCTACTTTCGTTAATATTTAAATAATTATGTAGTCAAAACAAGCTTTACCAACTAGCTTATGAATTTAATTTTTTTAATCCATAAATCACTTAGTAGCTTGTGAATTAATTTTTGTTTTAATTCATAAGTCACTAAATTGCTCATGACTTAAGTTTTTTTAATTCATAAGTCACTTATAGGTAGTGAATTAATTTTTTTTTAATTCATAAGTTACTCAGTATCTTGTGAATTAATTTTTTTTAATTCATAAGTCACTTAGTAGCTTATGAATTAATTTTTTTTTAAATCATAAGTCACTAACTAACTTATGAATTTATTTTTTTAATTCACAAATCATCTACAGACTTATGACTTATGGTTTTTTTAATTCAAAAATTCGCAACCCTGCTCTTGAATACCGTCGGAATATTTCATGTATTTCCTTATTTTATGGTTTTTCCCAGACATAATGCCAGTTTCATTTTTTCCCTCAATTAGTTCACCCGTGATACCCTAATCCGTAATACAACAAAGTCTTCGCCGCAACGAACAACTAAACATGGAATCTACAGCGACATCTGTAATTTCAAGTCAGTTACGAATATTTTGCATGCTTACTGTACACTTGCAAACAAATTTAAAAATGTTGTCGAACCTGTAATTTTGACATTTCTCATTTCTATACAGCTAATAGCTAATTTGTCAGTACTGGTGCTTTAAATCGGGACAGGGAGAAAATTTTGTGTTGCAAAATTTTGGATAGTATTTTTGATTATAAAGAAAAGAACTTTGGTTTCTGATATTTATCCAAAACTATGGAAGCATTAATTCCGGTCATTAATAAATTGCAAGATGTCTTCAACACTGTTGGATCCGATTCGATTCAACTTCCGCAAATTGTTGTACTAGGAAGTCAGGTAATATTACCATTTGCTCGCTCGCGAACAAAAAACAATGAATACATTTCCAATTCCAGGAAAAATTAAATTGATTTATCATTCTAGATTCATTAGGCCTGCAAATTTATTTTAAATTATGTAATCATATTAGCCGGCAATGTAATGTATCCATCTTCAAGAAAAAGAAAGTAGGATCGTAGACTGATGAAGTTATCTTTTGTTGCACGAAAAAAAAAATCGGGAACAATTCAGTTTTCAGTCTATTCATGTCATTTGTTATACTAGATTCAATTGCTAAATGATTCCTCTATTACTTCCGAGGTCACTATTTGTTGTTCTTTCTAAAAAAAAACTTAACTCCTTTTTTGTTCGCATATTTCTCATTAATGTTTCGCAATGTGAATTCTCTCCATTTGGTGTCGGAAGGGTTCCTTGTGTTTGTTCTAAAAATAGGAGGCGGGTAGCAGTTACACAACAGCTATAGCTACCATAATGCAAAACGTAAACTACGAAGGCAAATGTTTTTTTCATTTCAATTTTTGTTTACTTTTTTCGCAGTACGTACCTTGTTTTACTTAAGGTGCATTGGTATTTTGGTTGGCCACTTTGATTATTTATAGTTTTATGGAAAATTCAATTAAAAATTATAATCATTGCTAGTTGGCTATGTTGTCGCAGTCTGAAATTTCTTTTGTGCAAATGGTTTGCATACCCATTTGCGGATTTCTTTCCACCATAGAGATATATATGTATGTACATATAGATGTATGTAACTATATACAATGCTAAGGCCATTCACTCATAAAAAGTGAGCATTGGGCTCGTTTAATTTGTTATTATAAGTACTAGGTCGCCAAAAAACCAGCTAAAATACAATTAAAATGAGTCATTAACTTCAATAAGCTTTACTTCAGAAGCTTATGACATTGCTTAATCATTATTGGGCTTTGTTTGTCAGTCAGGGGTTCCATCAAAATCTTGAACAAAGACCATTGTTAGGTAAGAAATAAAATTAACATGAAGAACTATTTCTCTAGTACTCAAACCTAAGTAAAAATATACTAAAGAAACTTCAAAGAAAGGATAAAATTAAAGCACATTTTTTAATTCATAAAATAAACAATTAATGATCATTTACTCCTAATGCTTTGTTGCGTAGCCATTACTTTTAATAACTGTAGCTCTCCAACGAGGCTAGAGTCAATAAGATTAGCAATTATTTGCATGGGGATGGCGATTTGCCTATGTTCAAGGATGGATTCTAAATTATTATATTTGGTCCAATCAATTCTCTGATCTATAATTTCCAATATATTCTCTATGGCTTTGAGATCAGGTGATTGCGCGGGCCACTTCATAACAGCAATACTGTTTTTGTTTAACCAATTCTTCACAATATTAGCAGATGTTTAGGATCGTCGTCATGTTGATGGATCCTTCGCAATGGTGTACTTTCTTCAGCATAAGTAAGCATATTTTGAAGAATCTCCCTGTACATGAAACGATTCAATATACCGGTTATCTTTTGTATTGGCCCGACTCCTTGGCTGGAAAGACTTCCCCAGACAATAATATTCCTTTCACCATGCTAAACTGTGGCCTTTGTTTGGCAAGGATTTAAGCGTTTGCCTTTTGGTCTTCGTACCGTACGAAATCCATCAGATACCTTTAAATTGAACTTGGATTCATCTGAAATGAGAACTGTTTTCCATTTTGCCACATTTCAGTTCAAGTGTGCCCTGGCGAACTTCAGTGCCATACCTCGGTTGTTTCGAGAAGAAAATTATTTTTTTGTTGTTTAAGATCTCTTAGTCTAGTTCAATTTATACTTATATTTGTTGACGATATAAAGGGGAACTTTTTTTTGATAAGACTGATGATTCTATTATCTACTATTTTAAGGGGTGGTTTTTCGGGGTCTCCGGCCATTACCCGCGCATACCAAAATCATAGTCTGTATTTATTTCAATACGTTAAATGTTAACGTTCAAAAATAAAAATATTTACTTATTAGATGACCCGGTGAACTTTGTATCACCCACATATATCTTTGAAAAAATATGGTCAAAACTTGTTACAAAATTTCTATCTACCATTGGTATACGCAGAATCAAGACATCCTCTCCTTTTGCATTGAGATCATAGACATCTATGTTTTTGGCTGCCAATATAGCTCGTTCACTCACGCTGAATAAGCTGCTCTTTTGAGTCGACGAAGTGACAAAACTCATTGAGTTGCGTATTAATCCGGCCGAGGTGTCAACTGCTACCTTACCATTTCCAATATCTAATAACTGCTTCGAAAATATAATCGCAGTTTGATCTTGTTTGCAAAAACATTCGCATGTTAGTTGTTAATTGGAGTGTTTAGTTTGTCAGCAACAGTTGATCGGGGAATAATTGGAAGATTCTGACGAAAATCACCTGATAACATAATAATGGCTCCACGAAAAATTGTTTGGTTGTCACGAAGATCTTTTAACGTTCTGTTAAGTACCCTCCAGTGACCTCTTGTGATACATCGTATATTCATCCCAAACGATCAATTTGTATATCTGTAGAATCTTCGCCATTGCACCGTTTTTGGCGATGTTGCAAACTGGTGTTTTTTGTTGATTTGCATGTTTAGTGGTAATTTCAAGGCAGAATGTGCAGTTCGTTCACCTTCTAAAAATGTTGCATCTATTCCAGATGAAGCCAATGCTAGGACTACTTCATTTTACGATCAGATCTTTGCCAACAGCAATGAAATAAGGAACGTTTTTCTAGTCCCCCAGGAGCAATCAAGGAAGTAAATTCCACCAGATCCAGTGTTCACAGCTCCGATCAAAGTATCGTACGCAAATCTTTGTTGTTCATTCAATTACGGAACATTTGAACGAACTGTTTCGGCCAACTTCAATATTGTTGTTGTTCTCTTTGCAACTCATGGTTAAATGCCACGCTCATAGGACGATTGGGTGCTGTCATGCCCAAACACGACAAAAATTTATTTAGCATCAAAAAACACATATCTTCTATCATGATCAATGTCTCATTGTAAATTTCTACAGTCATTTTTAATGTAAAGACATCAAATGTTTTTAGTATTTTTCGTTACTTATTATTTATGTTTCTCACCGTTTAAACCTTGCCTGATATTCCACAAATATTTCAAGACCACAATTAACTAAATCGGCCCAGCCATTCTCGAGTTTTAGCGAGACAAACGAACAGCAATTGATTTTTATATACATATATACATGTACTACTAAATTATTATATATAATATTTATTAATATCTGCAGCTTCTTAAACGTACAACCAAGATATTATACTTAAAGCTTCCGGCATTGAGATTATCATTTGTAAAAGCAATGAGATTAGAGTTTGATCTGCTAAAAAAAGTGCAAATATTCAAATTTCTTCTTAAACTAAAACCAGAGTTGAAATTTAATTGACAAATTACCTATAGAGATGAAATAGATCCATGAAACGAAAATACTTTCTATGAATACAAATAGATGAACGGCTTATCTGACCAGGGAAAAAAGAACGAAGAGAGAATCTTATAAAAATTTCTTCGGAGTGGTATGGTATTAGGTATGGTAGTATGGTACCCATTCGAGACGTTCATATTCAAGAATTAGCTTAACAAAAGTAACGGAGAATTTTAATAACATATGGATCACGGAACTCATGGGAAACCTTTTGACGAAACCAAGTATTTTGTTTCCTTATTTTACAATATTAATATAGGAATCATTCAATAATAATTTCGAGTCTAATAAGATTCCAAAATCAAAAAACTAGACTCTAAACAAATAAATTACGTTTTCGTGTAAAACACATTCCGGCCTTCGGTTTAATAAAAAGCTTTTAAAAAATCAGGGTTCCAGAGACCACATATTGGCGTTTTATTAATAATACGAAAAGGGCAGCGTTCTTTACGATTATAAGCATTATAACGATAGTCGTTTCAATTAAATTCCAATTATCGTTTCTAGAGCCTTGACGTCTTACTGGCGTTTTAGTATATGTATGTCTTACACTTGTTAATATTTAAAAACAAATAGTTATTATTACATCAGTCCCAAAATCAATAAAGGTCTTCTTTAAGTTGTTCACAATCCGCGATGCCGTTAATTATTTGAAATATTTTTATATAATGAGCATATATTAATACCATTGAATGTTGTAATACAGAAGGAAGATCATTTATGAATAAAACAAATAGCAAAAGACCAAGATGGCTTCTCTGAGGTACACCAAAATTAACTTTAAATTGACATGAGATATTATTTTTGAAGAGAACTTCATAATATCTATCGTTAAGATATGAAGATATCCACAAAACAAAACGATTCGAAAATCCAAGTTTTGTTAATTTATTTAAAAGTATTTCATTACTTAACATGTCAAAAGCTTTACTAAAGTCCGATGCGCAATTAGCCATTCCATCTTTCATATTTTGTTCGTATTTTTATCTCAAATGGTTAAGACAAAAGAAAAACAAACAAGTCTTGTACCTAATTTGTATTGCAAACTAAACATTCAAATCGCTCTCCTGAAAAGTAGCAAAAACTGACTTATGTCGTTTTTCTTTGTTGCCACAGATATATAGAAGCTTCAAAAATTAAAAAGTTTATTATAATTAAGACGTGTGCATTGTCGGCAGTTAGATGTATGTAAGCCTTACCCTTGAAAAAGTGCTTGTCGAAGAAAAGTCTTCAAAGGTGCTATTAAAATATTCAGCAAACAAATTCGATATCGTCTCTGGGTGATTTCTCAATAAATTATTATAACACATGCTAGCTAGCTGGTTTATTTAGTCAATTAATTGGTTTATTTACTAAGCCGCCACACACAGCTGCCATCTCGAACACAATGCTTCCTGTCATCTAGACCATGCCCTCTAGCATCCGCTTTTTTTAGTGCTTAAACTTTAGGTTCGGTATGTTCCTTGTCACCTCGAACGTGGAATTTGGGATTCAAAGACTTAACTGAATTATTGTTGTCCATTCGGTCAAGGGGATGAGTCAATGTAGTCGACATGTTTTGAATCTCTGCTGTACTTTAACACAGCTCATAGCGTTGTATCTTCTCCATACGCCCTTATAGAAAAATTTTTTTCCGTCGGATTCCCCTAAGCTTTCATTCGTGGAGTTTATATTTACCCCGAGGTATTTAATCTACTTTGAAGAAGGACATTTTTTCCTATTCCTTGGGACGATGTTTTGTTTAAAGCATTTAACTTGGTCTTTTTCTCTTTTACAAGTTTTAAGTAACAGCCGATGATGTTGATGTGGTCTACATACCCCAATATTTGGGTATGAAATAGCTAGTTGCATCCCTCCCCTCAAACAATTCAACCATATTACTCGTACTTCTAAGAATGCTCATCATTTGACCTTTGAGCCCAATTTCGGACGTACTGTCAAGCATATAGATTCTTTTTTTAGCCGCACTACACGAATGTGGAATGCTTTACCCGGCTCAATGTTTCCCACTCATTGCAATGTGCAGACATTCGAAATCAATGTGCATCGGTATCTCCTTTTTCATCCTATCCTACTTTCATAACCCCTCGAGTGCGCGTATAATATAAAAAAAAATTTGGACGTACGCCTAAGATGTGCGATTAGTGTACAACATCGTCCTTCGGACAGGCTCCTTCCAGAAGGCCATAAAACTCCTTCAGGTTCATCGGTAGTTTAATATGTGCATATTAATTGTATGTATATTTTGGAAGGTAGCTCTAATAAGGATCACAACCAGGCGCTGACTTATATTATCGACTAACGACGGAGAATCCGACTACAATATAGAATCTTTCATAGCAGCTGTATTAAGTGTCACAATTTTTTTCATCACACCTAGTCCTATCTATCGTATTTCCTGGATAGAGGTAATACTTGCCCTGTATCGCCTGGGCTTCAAATTAAATAAAGTAACTACGTTTGATAACTTTATTCAATTTGAGGTTTATCATTATCTAAGCCTCCTCATGTCCCTTCTTCGGTAAGTTTTACGTGGTAGAGAAGTTTACTTGAACTGGCTACAACACTGTTAATTTAATCTAGAGAATTCTTCCACAATGGTGTTTTCAAGAGCTATTTGCTCGCTTTATACTTTTGTTACAAAATAAATATTTCATTTTGACCACTGGGCGGTCATCTGCAGAAACCATATCGCATAGCTCTAGGTTTAATATTAGTATTTGTGCGTTTCCTTATTAATTTATTTCTTTTTATACATTGACTTTCATTCAAATACATTTCTTTTACTTTTATTTTGTATGAGATTTCGATGCCTAACGATAATTAAATATCTATATTTTCTAGAGTTCCGGTAAAAGTTCGGTAATCGAAAGTTTGGTTGGAAGATCATTTTTACCAAGAGGAACTGGCATTGTTACACGACGCCCTCTTATCTTACAACTCATATATTCCCCCATCGATGATAAAGAACATCGTTCAGCCGAAAATGGTATGTCTAACACTGTAAGTGGAATTTTCCGTAATCCTTTTGTTGCTCGCCCCACAGGCACAGTCAATACCGAAGAATGGGGAAAGTTCCTGCATTTGAAGAAAACCTTTACTGACTTCAATGAAATCCGTGAAGAAATCGAGAATGAAACAGATCGTGCTGCGGGCAGCAACAAAGGAATATGCCCAGAGCCAATCAATTTGAAGATATATTCTACACGAGTAGTCAATTTAACACTTGTCGATTTACCTGGCATTACAAAAGTACCAGTTGGCGATCAACCTGAAGACATTGAATCACAAATTAAAGATTTGATACTTAAATATATTGAAAATCCGAACTCGATTATTTTGGCGGTCACTTCAGCCAACACAGATATGGCAACGAGTGAAGCATTGAAACTGGCCAAGGATGTTGATCCAGATGGTCGACGTACGCTTGCAGTTGTAACGAAACTTGATCTCATGGATGCTGGCACTGACGCAATTGATATTCTCTGCGGACGTGTTATTCCAGTCAAACTAGGCATTATTGGTGTAATGAATCGTTCTCAACAAGATATCATAGATAAGAAAACCATTGAAGACCAGTTAAAGGATGAGTCTGCCTTCTTGCAGAGAAAATATCCAACTCTTGCTACTAGAAATGGTACGCCGTACTTAGCTAAGACTCTGAACCGTCTCTTGATGCACCATATCAGAGATTGCCTGCCTGATCTGAAGGTAAACTATTGATAAAGTAAAGTATTGATAAAGTAATTTTTGTTGTTTTTTTCAGACACGTGTTAACGTGATGTCATCTCAGTTCCAATCATTATTGCACTCATACGGAGATGATGTTACAGATAAAAGTCAAACTCTACTTCAGATAATAACCAAATTCGCTAGTGCATACTGTGCAACGATTGAAGGCACATCCAGGAACATAGAAACTACAGAACTTTGTGGTGGCGCCAGAATTTGTTATATTTTCCATGAGACTTTTGGTCGCACATTGGACTCCATTCATCCACTATCCGGACTGACAAAAATGGATATTCTTACAGCCATTCGTAATGCAACCGGTCCAAGGCCAGCTTTGTTTGTGCCTGAAGTGTCATTCGAATTATTGGTTAAACGACAAATTCGTCGTTTGGAAGAACCTTCATTACGATGTGTCGAATTGATCCATGAAGAAATGCAAAGAATTATCCAGCATTGTGGTAACGAAGTTCAACAGGAAATGTTGCGGTTAGTCGATAAGGTTTTATTATTAAGTTTCTTTTTTAACCAATTAAAACCTCTTTTAGATTCCCAAAATTACATGAAAAAATCGTCGATGTTGTGACTCAATTGCTCAGACGGCGATTACCAACAACTAATGTTATGGTGGAAAATTTAGTTGCAATCGAATTGGCTTATATTAATACTAAACATCCAGATTTTCATAAGGATGCCGCCTTAGTACCCAGCCTATTGAAGACAGAAATCATAAATGAACCATTCTCACAAATGCAGATGCAAATGAATATTCAACGTCGCCAACAAATGCCAAAAACCACCAATTCATCGCCTCAAGTAATGGCACAACACAATCATGATGGAAATGAACGGCAAGAAAACCATCAGGTTGGTAATATGAGTTTGTAATATTTTTTTGTTTTTGTGTTTCGTATTTTAAGTTTAGCCAATTTATTGGGTCTATATAAGCTTCAGACATACTACGCTATTTAACTGTCTGTTCCTTAAATTCCCTTGAGGAAAACCGCAATAACTACAGCAAAAATCAGAAATGCTGGCAATGTTTATTTTCACTTTGTTAAATACAGGCCACCTGTTTTGGCACTAGATGAAACACAGGTTGCAGACCTAAGACTGAAGGTTGAAGACTGATTTTTCAGAATACCGCTTATCTAGTTATAACTTGACGCCATCACTCTTTCACCATCACGGTCTTTTAGTCCATGTTAGATATGATAATGCTTGCCAGAGTCTTCCGCGGAGATTGTTCAAATACGAATTTTTACTTTTTGTTGCTCAAATTCACTGTCTGCAAGCACATCATCCATTATTGTTTTATTTATAGGAGTCCGAATCCTGACAGCAATTGAACTCTTAATGATATTCATGCGCAGCCTGATTGCATTTCTCAAATAGTTTGCTTGTACCCTCAAACTGAAATCGTTATTGCGCGCGACTTGAATATACACGATTCAAGTTTGCTCTACTATTCAGGGCAGACAACACTCAAAGAAAGATATGTTATTTGTTTAGGTGCATAACCTGACTCAGCTTGTAGATGAGCCCACTGGAATGCCAGATGTTGCTGGGCAAAACGCTCACACTCTCTACACCCGATTTCATGAAAACTTTAACATTTCCGTCACTACAGTCAACAAAGACCTTACTACGTATGCCTCTCACATCAGCTCTAAACGTACGTCGTACCTTCAAAGCGCGCGTAAAAACTTCAATAACTATTTTCGATCCTAATCCAATTTCTCTAAATGCCTTACCTAAATCAAACCTCCGTCCCGTCCTAGACCGTCAAATCCTCCCTCTTACTTTCTACTACCAAAACGTACGAGGCCTACGTTCTAAAACTCATGCTGTTGTGCAACAAACCCATTCGTTACCCTTTAAAATCTACGCCCTGACCGAAACAAATCTGGTTCCAGTATTAACAGCCAAGAATTGTTTCCTTCCTCTTTCAATGTTTACCGCGATGATGTACTTAACCGACCTACCGGAGAATGCCCTTGTCGAGGTGTCCTCATAGCTATTCAAAATACACTAGACTCATCCCTCATTGCAATCTCTTCTTCCTCGTATCTTGACTATGTTTCCGTTAAGATAACACTACCTCGCAAGTCACTTTATGTTATATGTTGCTATATTCTGCCGTCACAACCCATCGAATCTTATAAACTCGCCATTGATACGGTTGACCATATAATAGATGTGTGTGACCCCAACGATGATATCCTTCTTTTCGGTGACTTTAACCTTCCTCATCTAAAATGGACTCCATCTGAAGATCAGTCTTATTACATAGCTTCCAATCCCACCTCTGCCAAGGAATGTCTATTTATAGATCACCTAGCAGATTCAAGTCTATGCCAAGTTAGTGGTATCCCAAACTATATGGACAGGCAACTAGATCTTATTTTCACAACCGATCCCATTAACTCTGCAGTCTCACTCTCTCCCCTTTCCCTAACTACCATCGACAATTATCATCCTCCCCTCTTTCTCTCACTCTATCATGATTCTCCATTACCAACTCAACTGCCAGCAAATAAGTACTCTTATGATTTTCACAAAGCAAACTTCCCTCATATTAACGAATATCTGAACAGAGTTTCCTTCAATTTTGATAACCTCAATGTGAAAGATGCCGCAGAAATATTTTACACAGAAATATTCAATTCTATTTCACTCCATGTACCCTTTTGTCGCCACAAATCATCGTTCGCTTCACCACCTTGGTATAACCGCAAGCTTCGCTCTTTACGTAATAAGAGAAACAAGTTGTGGGCAATTTTCCTTCGCACTAACTCAACCACCGACTATTCTAACTACCTTGGTTCCTTTCTTCACTTTACCGAGCTATACAACTCCCTTTACCGGCGCTACTTAATAGAAACACAAACCAACCTTATAAATAATCCTAAGTCGTTCTTTCAGTTCGTCAACTTCAGAAGAAAATCCGATGGTTACCCTACCTCTCTTTCCTTCAACACCGAAACTTCAAATAATTCGCACGGTATTGCCAACTTTTTTGCCACCTTTTTCAAGCAATCTTTCACTGACGACTCCTTTGTACCTGATTCTGGTTATTTCGATTATCTGCCAAATTTCTTCCTAGGCCCATCTCTTCCACTTACCGTTGACCCATTTCTAATCGAAAATAAGCTAAATCAACTTAATGAGGAATTTCTTCCTGGTCCTGATGGCCTCCCTGCAATATTCCTAAAAAAATGCTCTTCAGCCCTCTCTCTACCCCTCTCTAAAATTTTCAGCTTATCGCTATCTCAAGGAGATTTTCCTCAGGTATGGAAAACCTCTTTCATAACCCCAATACACAAAAAGGGTCCTAAGAGTGATGTTAAAAACTATCGTCCCATTGCCAAACTTTCACATATCCCTAAAATATTTGAAAGTATCTTGTACGAAATTTTAAGTTTCCGCTGTAAGTCTCTGATCTCTCCAAGACAACACGGCTTTCTTAAATGTAGGTCTACAACCACTAACCTTGTCGAATTTGTATCGTATTCCCTATCTGCCTTAGAGAACGGAAAGGAAGTTGACGCTATATTTACTGACTTTAGCAAAGCTTTTGACAAAATTTCGCATAAACTAATACTTTTCAAATTATCCGCCTTTGGCTTTGAACCTAATTTCTTGAAATGGATTTCTTCTTATCTAGAAAACCGTTATTACTGTGTTCGTTTCAGATCTGCCCTCTCTAGTCCTTTCTTAGCTACCTCCGGAGTCCCGCAAGGCAGCCACTTAGGTCCTCTCCTTTTCATTCTTACCATTAACGATATTGAAAACGTCATCAAACATTCCCATATCTCACTCTACGCTGACGATACTAAGATCTTCAAAATAATTTCTTCAAAACATGACTCTTCCCTTATCCAACAAGATCTCGACAGTTTCTCAGTCTGGTGCCTTAAAAATTGCTTAGAGCTAAATATTGCGAAATGCCAATCAATCACTTTTTCACGCAAACACATAAAATCCCCTCCACGTCTTTACCTTCTACATAACCAACCCATTTCAACTGTCGAATCGATCCGCGACCTAGGAATATTATGCGACCGAGAGCTCAACTTCTTGGCACACATCGATAATATAATTTTAAAAGCCAACTCATCACTTGGTTTTGTTAAGCGGTGGTCCAAAGAATTCTCCGACCCCTACGTCACCCGATCCCTTTACATAACGTTTGTTCGTCCTCTACTTGAGTACGCCAGTCAAGTTTGGTCCCCATATCAACAAATCCACATCTCTAGAATCGAGAGCATTCAACGTCGCTTCCTAAGATTTGCCCTTCGCGGTCTGTCTTGGAATAATCCCTTGATTCTGCCCCCCTACCAAAACCGCCTTCAACTAATTAACCTAAATACACTGCAAGAACGGAGAGATATAGCAGAGATTCTCTTCATTCATCAGCTTCTCTCAGGCTCCGTTGACTGTCAAACTCTTTACAACTCTATCTTTTTCAGCACAAACCCTCGTAACCTTAGAAATCCTCGCCTCTTCTATCTCCCTACCCACCGTACCTCCTATGGCTCCAACGAACCTATTACGCGTATGCTGCGTAGGGTTAATTCGAATGAAAACGATTTCGATTTTAACCTCAGCACTCCCTGCCTAAAACACCTCCTCCGAAACACAATCCAATCATAGTTTTAAGTTAGCCCAACCCTAGCTGTAAGTTTCATAGTTTTAAGTTAAATTAAGTTATGAAGCTTGTATTAAGCTAAATAAATGGGGGTATTGCCCCCACCAAAATTAAAAATTAAAATTAAATTAAATTAAATTGTTTCTTACATTTCAACCTGATAGTATATCATAACGGTAACCTCTCCATTCAGCACTATGAACCATAGTGACATATCAGCCAAATTCTTGTTTCCCGTCCATCCAGTTAAAGAAAATCATCAACTCTTCCAATATGGATTAAGGTGGCAAGAGCCCTTCGAAATATTGATATAAACAAATCCGTTGGTCATGGTCATGGTATAACCTCCATTCTTCTGACGAGGTCTTCTTCTTCGCTAGCAAAACCGTTGCGTTAGCTTTTCCATCGCTCAATAGTTCCACTGGTGATCTTATGTCATATCTTTTTTTTTTTTTTTTTTTTTATAATTTACACGCGCTCAAGGGATTATGATTACCCTTTTAAATGTTTGAACACAGCGCGGGCGTGAAGTTAAGGAAGAGAAAGAAGGATAGGAAAGATGTATGGCACGATGTTCTGAGAGTGAAGGTTGTTGTCTCAGCTATTTTATCTCCAGGGATGGCGGCTGAACTAAAGCGGAGAATGCCGTGTCTTATTTCTATGTCGCTTATGATTCACATTATTTTATTCGTGTTCATCCTTGTTGGGTATACTAGTTTAACTCAATTACATGTTTTTAGTGTTATGCCTGAACAACATGTAATGAGTAAACCAGCAACCCATTGATGACAATTTTAGAAGGTTTTTAATGGAATTAAAACGACATAGACGACGGCAGGGATCGAACCTGTGATCATGAGGTTCACGGCGAGCAACACATCCATCGCCACGGCCACCCCCTGACCGAAGAGTGAAAAAGATCTTTACATTTTTTTGGTGAAAATAAGATTATTGCGCCCCTCGGATCTGGCTATAATTTATAAGGCGTTTATACGAGGGCTTTTCGATAAGTCAGTGAGATAGATCTCGCTCAGATCGCATTGAATTTTTTTCTCAACTATCTAGTTTTTCTAGGCCTAGACAAAAAAAGTTCTAATAGATCGGTCAATTATTAATTGTTTTACAAATTCGAAAGAACTTGTTATTAAAAAATGAATTGAAAGAACAATCGAAACATCGAAACAGTAGTCTTTTTCAGGTGAACGTGGGCCCAAAAAGGCAAAAATGTTTCCGTCGGCGGTAAAATGTATGGCAACGGTTTTCCGGAATTCCCACAGCGTTATCTTCATTGATTATTTGGAAAAGGTATAAAGAATTACCGGGAACTTCTAGCCAATTTACTAAATAGATTCAACACAGAATTGGTGGAAAAGCGGACTCATATGAAGCAGAAAAAATTTCTGTTTCATTTCGAAAATGCTAAAGCATATTCGTCCGCAGTAGCAAAAGGAAAATAAGCTGAATTGCGCTATGAACTGCTTGTCCTCATCATCCACCCTATTCTCCACACAATATGAAGAAATGGCTTGGTGATAAAAGATTTTCATCAAATAATTAAGTTATTAATGCAACAAATGCATATTTTTGCAGAGTTTGATAAAAATTATTTTTGTGAAGTGTTAAAAAGGTTGGAATATCGTTTTAGGATGTGCATAGCTCTGAAGGAAACTATGTTGAAAAATAAAATTAATTTTGAAATAAAAGACCATTCTTTGATTTCAAAGTCACTGACTCATCGAACAACCCTCGTACGTCCTAAACTCGACTACAACTCACATCTTTTGACAAGTGGTGCCCAAACTTCTAATCACTTACTGCATAGAATTCAGAACAGTGCCTTAAAACTGATAAGAAACAGAACTATCTTGAAATATCATTCCCATCTCATGAACACCGTCGGAAACTTCCACGTCTTTCTTTCTTTTATCGTAAAAAACAAGCAATGCTGTCATGAAATAGCCAGTTGCATTCCTCCCCTCAATCAGTTCACCGATTATAACCGTTTCGCTAAGAATGCGCATTAATTTACCCTCGAGTCTTATTTTGGACGTACCGTTGAATTGTAATTGCCTTAACTTAACTTTAAAACCAATGTTCATCGACACCTCCTTTCTGTCCTTCCCTAATTTTGTCCATAGCTCGTGCTATGTTCAAAATGATAAGGGTCTCAATTAACTCTTAGGCGCGAGTGAATTGTTAAAAATGTATCTTCTGCCGAAATATACCACTTGTATACACACATATATTAAATAAACTAAAATGCCAATTTCGGCATGCATTCGAGTATAACTATCACTCTATTTTGGGTTTATCATATATTCAGCTTAGCAATACACAAACGAAATATTTCGGTTTTCCTTTAAATATCAAAAATCCCCCTCTGATCTAGCTACCGTCTATAGGGCATACATACATACATACATCCGGGCAAAATTTGCGTATATCTAACGCTCATATCTAGGCGGGTTCCAACATTACTCATAGAAATCAAAGCCCTAAAACTAACTTTTTTTTCTCTTGAACACCATCAAAACAATGCTCTTCTAGTTGTGAATGCCTATATATTTACCCTTGAGCCTTACTTTGGATATAAGGTCAAATATAGAGGTTCTTTTTTGAGCCACACTACTCGAATGTGAAAAGCTCTGCCTTTTTATATTTTAGGATCAATGTGCAACGGCATCTCCTATTAAATCCTCTCCAATTTACCTAAAGGCTAGCACTGTGTTGCATCAAACAAACATTCTAAGGGTACTAACAATACTTAAAATTAAAGAGCAAGCTTTTCCGGAAAACCACAATCTTTTAGAAGGATTTCATACCAAAGTAATTTTTAGTTCGTTGATGAAATGCCCATCATTTTATCCATTCAAAGCAATCAAAAATTGAGGGTCCTCTCCCTAATAATCTAAATGTATATTTTACTAGAACCACAACGGCGAGCACTCAACACCCAGCAATTGGCTATCAAACATGCTTCCTCCGCCAGCACAAAGCATGGAAAATTCAGCCAGCAACACACCAATTCATAACATGATTGCAAGCCCAGTTAAAGCTGTTAACTTACTCCCCGATGTTCCCAGTCATAATTCATCAAGAAGACTAACTGATAAGGAACAAAAAGATTGTGACGTCATTGGTAATTACTCGTATTTATCAAAATATGAAAAAAAAAAAAAAAAACGAATATCTAAATTTATACTTATATGTAATCTAAACAGAACGCCTCATCAAATCATATTTCTACATAATTCGTAAATCAATTCAAGATTCAGTACCAAAGGCTATAATGCATTTCTTAGTTAATTATGTTAAAGATAATCTTCAGAGTGAACTTGTTACACATTTATACAAATCTGATAGAGCTGAGACTCTCCTTAATGAATCGGATCATATTGCTGTAAGAAGGAAAGAAGCTGCTGATATGTTACAGGTAATTATTGTTTTAGCATTTAACCACTTTTTACCAACGGCTTCGTTTATTTTTCTAGGCATTAACTCGTGCTAACCACATCATCAGTGAAATTCGAGAAACTCACATGTGGTAAATTTTTCGATTAAAAGCCAGAACGTATTTATTTGCATGTTTACAACCGGTCGGTTGTTGATATATCGGTGTACTCGTATGTTGCTCTCAGATTTTTATTCTGTACAGCAGATACAGAGATCAACTTATATTCAGCACTCAGCCTGTTGAGACTGTGTTTTTTTTACATTAAAATTTAGGCATTATATTTATAGAAAAAAGAAGAAAAAGTTTGATATTATAGAGCGATTCATAAAAAAACAAACAAAATCGAACTTTAGGCTAAATATTTGTTGAGCAAAAAGCTTAAAAATGTATACAAACCTTTACGAATTGCACTTGTTAAAGCTATTGAATTTCTAGTTTAAAAAAATATTATATTTTCCATCATAAACTTATGTCCCTGTATAAATCAATGTTCATTGTTCATGTTTTTTTTTTTTTTTCTCATTCAAAGAAAAATAATGTCTATGTGCAAATAAATGTCTTTCGAAATTGATTGTCGTCAAAAATCAAAAATGTTGTCATCAAGTGCAACAACACATTCTGATAAAATGATTTAATGCACTCTAAGTAAAATTGTGTTCGCTATTATCTACTATTAGTAACATTTATTATTATTACATCTCATATTAAATTATAAACAAAAATTACATTGTGTGCATCGGAAAATAATTTGTATAAAATACCATTCCCGGAAACGAAAAGAAATACACTAAACAATTTAAGAAACATTATTGCGATATTAAGAGAGTTTTGTGAAATTTGTTCCAAACCAACCATACATAAAACAAGCTAGTCTGACATTGGTTTTTACAACTTGGTGAAAATAAGAGATTAAATAAACGAAAACCATAAACATAGAAGAAATTTATTATTTTGTTGTCAACGTTTCATTGATTAGGGTCTGTGAATGTGAATTACTGATTGGGTTATAGTCCAAGTTTTGGATTTAAAAAAAAATCGAACTCGAGTTTTAATCCGGTTTAAGTTACTTTTTTTACAGACAACAAAACGGCTATTAAATCCATTGATTCTACTTTTTCATCCCCTAAATTGGTCCAACAAAGATGGAAGTTCATTGAGGTTAAAGTTCAGTCTCGCAAGCCATTCCAGCTTTCCTGAACTCTTATCTGGGTTCCGGGTCACAGTGGAATAGAGGGAAATGGATGGGTTGACGAGCTGGCTAAGCAAGAATCAGCCTTTCATAACTCAATTGTAGAAATATATTACTCTTGGTGTTGTGAAGAACAAAATCTTCTCAATTTTTCTCATAGAATCCAACAGTAGGTGGAGCAACTTAACCAACTGTATTATATCTAGAAATATGTGGCCCACCTTTAATAAGTCTATAACAATTACCTAATATGCAGACCCAAACAAGACGGGGGTATTTGCAACATCCACTGGACACTGGACAATATGGGAACATGCAACGAAGCTGGGAATTCTTTACAATACTCATTTTAGTAGTTGTGCGTATCAGCAGTGTAGTGATCTCACTACATGGAGTCCTCCTACAACAATTGAGTCCTCTCCCACACATCTTCAAAAGACACTCCAACTACTGATAATTGGAACCAATTTAACGCCACCAATATAAAACCATAAAATATTGACTCACAAATGAATATTCACTACGTAATCATAAAACGATCACTCGTAATAAGTACGACACAAACCGAGACCCATAAACTGCCCAATGTCCAACGGATTGTACGTAAACAAATTCAATACGATGGAATTTGTGATAGGGCTGATTAATTGCTGGCATTGAGAGAATCACAAAAGAAAATGCTGATAATGCATCTTAGCATGAGCGAGTGCCGCTATGAGCGAACTGTATCGTGAAATATGATACGGCAGCACATTTGTGAAAAACAATTAACTAGGTTACAATTTGGTTGGTAGATATTCTTCGTAATTCTAATTGGACTAATTTATAGAAAGTATTACCAATTGGAATATCGAGTATATACTTGGATGATTTGCGTATGTATTGAAATAGGAAAATATTTTGGAAAGAGTATAAAAGGGCAGGAATATTACAGAAATAGCATAGAATAGATTTAAAGAACTATTAACCTGGTCGCAGACTAGCTCAAGACAGCGGGCCATTTTAGTAAATAAAAGTAAAAGATAGAATAGAATTAAAGACTAACTTGGTCGCAGCCTAGCTTAAGACAGCGGGCCATTTTAGTAAATAAAAAAAAATAAAAATAAATAATAAATTTAAACTATTAGTCGCAGCCTAGCTTGAGACAGCGGGCCAATAAGTAACAATATAAATATATTTTCTATCCGCACAAGTCACTCTTCTCCCTTTGTGGAAAGCACGGTGACCTAGGCGTTACAACAGCAGGAAAAGGAAACTTTAATGTCCTGCTCTGGCCAGAAAAAGAGCCCAACTATTCGGAATGTTATTCCTCGATGACCTTAACCAACTATCTAATTTTTTTCCCAACAAACGATGTGGCTATTAGAGGAACCTCGACGACCTCAGTTACGGGTACTTCTAGATCTTAAGATGGTGAGCTAGCGAACTTTAGGAAGAGGAAAGCTTATGAGTTCTCCATCATAAAAAAGTGTGCCGATATTTCGTCTGTATGTATGTACCTAAGCCTGCAGCATTAATCGCTGGAAGCGATTTTCTTCAAAGTTGATACTAATTTTCGTATTCAATAGATTATGACAAAATCTTCTCAAAATCTCCCTGGAACCAAAAAAAACCTGCTTTTTACCCATATTTGTCATCAAAATGCTGGTTTTAGTTGTTTCATTGCCAAAATTGCAGTGACCAAGAAATCCGACGAGAAGATTTCAAATCAGTTCCGATCCAAATTGGTCAATAAATCATCTTAAGTAACAAAATACACCTACCATGCTTGCATAATAAATCGTGTTTCAATCCTTTTTTATGATATATACATTTTCTATTTATTAGGCAGTTAAGCCATAGTTCTTAAGTATAGGCTTTTTAAAGTACCTGACATCGAGCTACTTAAAAAGTACAGCAAAAAGCGAAACAATATCAATCACTTAAGAACCACACATATTTAAATAAATCAAGAAATAATCACATACCGTTATTGATAAAAAGCTATTTTCGATAACTTAAAAGATATCTAGAAAGCGAGTATTAACTTCAGATACAATTTCACAAAGCAATAACCTACAGCAAGTAGATCTCAAGAACTCCTTAGAGAAACCTACAAATCCGTTTGCAGAATAATCTCTTCCTGACCTCTATTTACCTGAGACTCAACCTGATTACAACGATAGGGAGAAAGATTCTCTACCTGGTCTCTATCTATATGATGCTCTACCTGATTACAGCGATAGCGAAACTACCGATGAGGCAAATATGTCTATAGCATCATTCAATTCCATTTTGTTTTATTGAACTTACTATTTACAATTTGGCGTCTATAGCATCATTAAGGAAGCAAGGAAGCAAGATAGACTGAAAAATAGTTCTGAAGACCAATTAGCTAATTCCTAACCTAAATTATACATCTGGAACACTGGATAATAATATAACGACCGGTTCTGAAGACAAATCGGATAAAGATGACACTTCTTCATGCAGAGTGTTGACCAGCGTAATCGAAATGTGAAACAATTACATGTCGAATCAGTTCTCATAGAATGGAAGAGGTAAGCAATAAAGCATATGACATTACTATGTATTTTAATGGTTATTACATGTTCAACGGATGCAGGTGTGTCTACGAATAAAAGAAAAAGAAAAAACACCCACACAACGAAAAGCAAAAACGATGAAAAACAAGATCAATCTGCAAAATTTCATAACGGAAACGATATTAGCTGTTCTGATTCCTGATTGTGTATGGCCTATAAGTTCAAAATAATAGCTTTTGGCGCAAAACTTCAACAGCTATTAAGTTATTAAGTAATTTGTATGATCCTACTTAAAATTTGTTCTAACTTTAAAGTAGTTTACTAACACTTTCTTAATTTTTAACATTTTCTAACTAGTTTCGTGCTAAGGCTATTTTTTTAAATTTCTTCTGAACACACCTAAAGTAATGACAGTCAAAGTCATATGAAGATACCAAGATACTAAAAAAATAGGTATTTGATGATTTTAACTTTAATAAAAGGGTAGAGAAAGCATAATGCTAAATTCGATTAAAATTTCCAAAATCGTCGTTTTAAGCAAGTTTCATACTAAGCCATATTTAAAATGGTACTAATTGAACTAAAATTGTGCGCCTTTATATTTGTATACATATTAAAATAAGTAATTGATTCTTATTGAATATTAGTTCTATTTTATTTAACAAGAGATTTCTTCCGGTTTTTGTATTGCACACACATCACGTGGGCTCGCATTATGTTTAATTTAACCCTTTATTCGATCGATATAAAAAAATGTTTGGTTATGGTTGCTTTTCTTCTATTTTTACCTAATACCTTCTCTTGTGCCCTATATACTTTGGAAAAGCGAAATCAAGATAAAGAAGCATTCTTCAAAATTAAATTGTAAACTTTAAGTAAGTTGAACATTTAAAATAGGCTAGTTAAAAAATGATTATAAGAGTCGTAATTATCGCTTGCGTAAACATAATAGTCACCGAGCTAACAGGGTGAGCCGTCTAGTGGTTTCTTTTTAAATCATAGGTTATTTTGACACTTACAGCTGTTTCCCGCTCGAAATCTTGACAGAAAGAAGAAGAATGAAATGAAACGCTTTACGCTTGAAAAACGTTTTTGTTATTTCAAAAGTGAGTCCTGTGTAGCCCAAACAAAGCGTTTTTTTTAAAGAAATTTAGGCCGAAATGAATCACCCACTGCGCCTGCTGTACGCAAGTTTGTGCAAAAAGTTCGTGAGACTGTTATGCTAGTGTGAGACTCAATTCACGAACATAAACTAACCATCGATCTCAGCAGCTCAACATTTCACGCATTACCCTGAGGAGAATTTTGCTCAAAGATCTTAGATTATTCGCAGCTCAACATTTCACGCATTATTCTCAGGAGAATTTTGCACAAAGATCTCAATCTAAGATTATTCGCTTGGAGTGACAGAATGCGCTACTTCGAAGCCAGCTGAGGTAGCCACTTTAACGACGTTTTGTTCCATAATTAACGGGAATGTTTGCTTTTACTAATAAAACCATAATACATGGAAAAGTACGGCTTTTACACCAAATTGAAATCTAGATTTAGAACACATAAATTAGATTTGTCTGACATTTATTCAAAATAATATTAGTGTTTATATAAAATTCCCAAGGCATAATTTCACACTGCAACATTTCTCCTATTTTTGGTTAAAAATAAAATAAGAAATCAAAAGAAATCCATAGAATCAAATATACCACGCAAACGTACAATAATCTCGTTATTTTCTATAATTTTGCTGATTCTATTTCTTGCAGCATATAGTGTATCTTATAATTAGAATTGGCATCACTTTTATTGAGTGACGTACACGTACACAAAACATTCTTTTTGTTTAATGTTATTTAGTTTTTATTTACAGCAAATGATTGCTTACCAATTTTAAGTTTTGTTGCCAATTCACAATAAATACAATACTGCAATTGACTTCTTTCATTTCTGTTTATATTCTTCATTATGAGAAGAAAGAAGGAAAAACGGAACTTTTGGTGTAACAATGAAATCGGGTGTATGTTGAACCTTGTGAGGCAAATGCACTCCAGGCAAGGCACAACTACAACCACCCAGTACACATTTGTTGAAATAGCAAACCAGATGAGATCTTTTGGCTTCCCCAACAAAAGTCCCACACAAATTCGAAGAAAGTGGTTTCAAATGAAATCGGCCTACCTTTGCTATAAGCGTGGAAACAAAGATCGAATTCTACTAATACCTGAGAAGTTTCGTCAAGTAATTGCCAGCTTTGTTGATGCAGAGTACCAAGGAATGCCAGGCCAGGCGTCAGAGATGTTGGATGTGAAACCTATTATAAGAAGCCCAGTCAAGCCAATTAATATACCCTTGGAGGCGCCCAAGCACATTCCCATAATTCATAAGCAAATCGATCAGAAGCCTAAAATTCAAGAACAGCCAATCATCGAGAAAAAGAAAATCAAGAAAAAGTCTGACGAGAGTGTCAGTGATGGTACAACAATCAAATTCTAGTTAATTTTTCGTAGTCTCAACCTCAAATTTAATTTTCAGAACAAAATTGTACTGATTTAAAGTTCACCAAGCTGACAAATCGCCTTAGGACTGTACAAAAATCTCTGCAAAAGGAGTTTTCCAGCAGACAGAAAGCGCTGATGGAGTACGAGCACACATTGCAACGGGAACGAGATAAGACTTTGATGGAATTCTTCACAAAATCCACGGAACAAATATTATCAACGTCATTCAGCATACTTGGACAGATTGCGATGAAATGAGTAGTATATAGTATTAATGATCAAAATTATTTATAAGTTAAAAATAAAATACAAGGGATTGGTTTTTGGTATAAAATTTATTGTTTTGTTTTCTCAATTTTACACTAATCTTCGGCTTTCTCTGGAGGTGGGCCGCATGGCTGCAACATCCTTTCCATTATGTTGAAGCGTATGCGAGCCTTGGATTCATTTTCGGCTATGGCGAAGTAATTCAACATGTCATAGTGGCCAAGGTAGCTGGCCAGAGAATCGCGGTGTTGGTTCGTTAACCATTCGAACTTCGTGGTGTCGGCATGGCCGGTTCCAATGTACTTGCTCTGTAAATGTTCGAGCTGGCTATGAATGTTGTAACGATCACCCATGGTTGATTTCTATTAAATATTATTCGTTAATGGTTTCTGTTTATATCAAAATTTTATTTTTCTCTTCTTCCTGTTGTGCAGTTTTTGTGTTGCTTGTTAATTGCCTTTTGAAATGTCAGTCACTTCTAGTTTAGGGTGGAAACAAATTATCCAGGGATGATTGATCTAAGGTGATGCCAATACTAAATTTTTTGTTTAATCCGAACGTTTTGTCTCAAAGTCTACGACAAAGTCTACCTAGTGACACACACACCAATTTCCATGTAGCTTCATATCTATGCGAATCAAATTGTTGATCGGATTGTATCTTTGATGTTGGGCATCGTAAATTGGCAAAATTAAAAAAAACTGAAATCAATATAGACTAGTAACGAGTTTAGTTTCTCTAATAAAGCGAGATATACAGCCCGATTCTCCCCCTTGTGAGAAGTCACATGTCACAAGCTCTTGTGACTATTCCTTGTGAGGATTGTTGTGATTCGATAACATTTTGGTATTCTCCCCCTAATCGTCACAAGAAAACTCACAACGAAACTCACCACCACATGGTGAGATTTTTAAGTGTCATTATTTGAACAGCTGATTATTCAAAACGAAGAAAATACAAAACGCAAGTTAATATTATTATGTTTTATTATTATTATTATTAAATAAACTGACTATCGTGAGGCTTCTAGCTCTGATATCCCAGCATAAAGTTTTCCGAAAGCGACAAAACTTTATAAATGTATGTATTGTTTTGGAGAACGAATGGTTCATTTGTATCTCTCAAAGTTTTCAAAAGCCGTCGGTGCTGCAAACTTCTTGATACGATTAGTTTTTAAAAAAAAAATTTGTTTATTTAAAAATGTTACTTTTCATTTTCGTGGGAAAGATCAGCAATAATATTCACTAGAGCACTTCCATTTTTGTGTACTCATAATTATTCACAAATCTAGAAAATTTTCTTACAAAATATGCTGAATGACAATCCAAGAAATATTAAACATTTATGAGTTGTGACCTGTTCTGAAGGAGGTCACAGTTTCGATTGTTTTTGTGACTCTCACAAGTTGTGACTGAGCGGCAGAATTCGAAAAAGTCACAAAATCAATTTCACCTCTTCTTGTGACTTGTGAGGCATCACTGACTTTGGGGAGAATCGGGCTGATAGGTTCATTTGATGCAAAATTTGTCCTATGTTTATTTTCTCGAAGCGGACGGCATTATCTCCGTTTTTGATATGGTGCCCAGAGATATTAAATTTAGGTCGGATTGTAAAAATTCACATTCAGAACACTATTTAACTACTCGATATAATTTCAAATCATCGGCGTAAAAGTAAACAGGACGAAAATAAGATTACATTAGGAAGATCGTTAGTAAAAAGTAGACAGAGAAGCGGGCCCAGATGGCTTCCTTGAGGTACTCCAGAATAATTGAATATAAGCTTTAGAATATTTTGAACCTATTGCAACAAACTGTTGTCCTTTCAGTTAGATAACTTTCAAGCCACCGAAACAAATTAGAATGGAAACCTATCAGCTCAAGTTTTTGTATAAGAACTTTATGTTGTACCCTATCAAATGCTTTTGAAAAGTCGGTGTAAATAGTGTCTACTTGATATCCTTTTTCAAAATTATTAATACAGTAGTTGGAGAATAAAGTTAGGTTTGTCACTGTGCAACGACCGCTAACGAAACCATGCTGTGCTACAGATATCACAGACCATCGCTTTCAGCTGGATCTATTCGGAAGAGTAATTGAAAATTGCACAACTCGGATCCGTACCACAGAAAGAAGCTGAGGTTGGCATTAAACCAATGTTATATTTCACACAGAATGGCATACTTGGGTCTTTTAAATAATAAATAATTTTGTTAATACAGTAAAACCCGCTTAAGAGAAATGGCAAAATGTCAGTCTTTCTTTCACTTAAGCGGGTTTTTCACTTAAACGAAACACGCTTAAGTGAAAAATAATTTCACTTAAGCGGAGGTCGGATAAGTGAAAAAAAAATGTTCACTTAAGCGGATTTAAAAATTCCATTAAGCGGAGATTTAATGCTAGAAACAATGGGCCTTATTGTGAGTGTCGTTAACGTTCGATTCGATAAAAGTCGATAGTGCAAAACGTTTGATGCGTTAAAATTTGTATCCAAAACTACTTAGATAACTTAATGTTGTTGTAAACACGTATAAAAACACAGCTTATGGTATCTTATACAAGAATAATTTCAGATAGGTATCTTAATTTTTCGATGATCGATTTTCGACAAAATTCGTCGATCGATTAACAAACGACACTCGCAATAAGGGCCAATATTGTTTTTATATTTTGGACTTGCCTTGAAAGAAGTTAAATAAAACAACGATTAAATAACACAAACATAAATTAAAGTTTCGTTTAAGCGAGTTTCACTTAAGCGGAGTGTTTTAATGGAAATTGGTTCGAAAATACTAGTGGATGAAAGAAGTGTTTCAGGTAAGCGGGTTTTTCTCTTAAGCGGATTTTACTGTACATCACACACAGCTTGTTTTATTCCATTTCAACATCTATCCGCCCTTATTGAAAAACCCTTTTTTTGAATATGAAAGTCAGACAGACAACCAATTATGTATTTCAATTAATAATTTTACAAATTCAGCAATAGGCTGCTTGCTTCTCAACTGTCCCATTTACTGCCTTCGGAACTTTCATGCCAGTTGAAGACAAAAAAAACTTAACCGTGTGACCTCGGAATTTGTTTGCCTCATTGTTTAGTTATTCGATCAATTGAAGTCTATTTAAAAAGTTCGGACACACTCTAAAGATTGTCCCACTTTTCTTTATACATTTTGCAATTAATAATATGATAAAATGTCTGTTGAATTCCTATTTTTTTTTACAGAGGCAGTACCTTTCCGACTTAATGTCCTCACTTGTTGGCATACTTTCCAAACGACAACAATTCAAACCGATACCACTCTCGGTAGTATTCATTTTTTGTATACAGGAGGAACATGAGGTAAATACCAATTGTTTATTCTTTGTTCTTACCGAGACTCGATACAACGTTTTTTACCACCCCGCTACCGCAAATCAGGAGGTACACATTTAATACAATGGTCTTCGGTGGACGAGCGAAACGATACCGTACCAACTAGTCCAAGGGCCTGCTTCAATGACAACATTTCATTTTACCTTCACTCCTTGAGCTATTCACCCCAATTACCTATGTCTCTCGTTTTTTCCACGTCTCTCGTTTTCTCTGTCGTCTCGTTTTATAAATGGCATTCCATAACTTCTTCGACGCGATAATTTTGTAACATATTTAAAAACGATGAAAAAGTAACAAACAAATTCAAAGGAAAGTCTACAAACAATATTATTGCTCGATGTTCAATTAATGAACAAATGCAGTTTTTTTTAATTATTAGAAAATAAATAAGTAATTAAAATGATAAGTGTTAAAATGTATTGCATTTATTAGTTCCTTTTCTTTCCATCCCATGTTTATAAATTGGATCTTAAGATGTGTTGTGTCTCTCCTAGCAGTGTGCTCCTTTAATTTGTATGAATTATATTCCTCTCTTCTTCCTTTGTTTATACTTTCGTTGATACCATTTAAGGTTATTTCTTGGAGTACACACTGCTTCTCCAAAAGCGTAGCTCTTTTTTGTTTAATATGAAAGCTTGCCGTCGTTTCTTTCTTGTTGGTTCTTCAGTTTTATGTTGCTGTTCTTGTGGCTCCGGAACTTCACCCGCAAATTCGGGAAATTATCTTCCATATTTAAAGCGATTGCTTCTAAATACTTAAGTGAAGTGCCTGCATCTGCCTGGGTTAGGTTAACGCAGGCTCAGATGAAGTTGGCAAGGGGTTTGCAAGCAAATTGGGCTGGGATACACTGATTAAATTTCCACTTAGATTTAACCACTTCCCTAGCTGCTTTTATTTCCTTTAAATTGCGGATTATATTCTTCTTCGCCCCAAACATAATAAGATCAAAAACATTAAGAATTTGTCTATAATTATGGAATAAGCGATTCAAAACAGGCATCTCCATCTCTTACTGGAGGACGTTTTTTGTATCCCCTTCAAAAAAAACACCTAACTACTCGTCCTCTTCATCCGATCTACGAGCGTCTGGAATTGGTTTTCATTTGTTAATTACAATATTTTAGTATATAGTATAGTACAACAAATTTAGACAAATATGTACTTGTTTTATTTATCGTAAAAAAATTCGATAAAATAAATTATTTAACAAGAAATACTTGCAGTTTTGCAAGTATTCTATGTCTCTGTCGTGTGTACATTTTTGAACGAGATATATCGTCGTTTTTTTTCTTAGTCGTCGTATTTTTTCGTCTTACAGAATGCAGAAGGAAAGTGTTCAACGACGTTCGACATTTACAGATGACAACAAAACGAGTTACAAAAGTTGGAAACGACTTATGGAATGCAGATCGTGTCAGGTCGTATATTTCGCTGTCGTTTACGACATCGGTAATCGGTAAGGGCTTGGGTTGTTCCCCCTTACCTACTTAAATAGTAGGTCAAAAGAACGTAAAACAAAATTCTATTGATTCTCATTTCTAGCTCATCATCGTTTTACTAAAATCTGCAATAACTAAACAAATCGGTAGAAAACTTATTGAAATTAATTTAAGATATTTAATTGCTTACATTTTAAAATAAACATGATTTTAGGCTCCTGGCAGTGGGTGTATTCATTTCAAACTCTGCCGTTTTTTCAGTCATAATGTATTTAAAATTTATTGGGAATGAAGGAAAACAACGTTTAAATTGACTATCTTGAATACTTATCTGGTTTCAAGTCTGAAATCAAGCGTTTTCATTTTTTAAAAGAAGATAACGTTGTCGTTTGTCTTAAGAATTCTACCTTAAATGCAAAAACCGCAACGATAAACCCTGTTCATGTAAAATTGTTCTTAAAAGAAAGTATTTCCGAATCAAATACCAAAAATATTTTTGGAAGTACCAACATATTTTCTATCAGAATTAAAAAAAGGGACGCTCTTGATAGGTGCAGGGAAATAAGTCCCCAGGAACTAAGTTCATTGAGGGACTAAGTTCTCACTTGAGGTGGGAAATAAGTCCCCAGGAACTAAGTCCACTGAGGGACTTAGTTCTCACTTAAGCCTAGTACTCAGTTCAAGTGAAAATTTCATATAAAAGTGACTGCTGGTTCACTGGCATGAAATCCGCAACGAGAGGTGAGTACTAAAATGTGGATTGGAAAAACAAATATGTTCCACAACTTTTTCCACGCTATGATTTTCATTTCTCAATGTACAACCATTAGGAAAAAGTTTAAGGCAACGTGGAAAACTGTGACACTTCTCAGTTGATTTCAATATTTTGTTTCAAAACAAAAAATTGAAAATTTATAAACAGAAAGAACGAATCAGTTTAAAAATAATTGTCTTTTTTTTTCATTCAAAGTGAGTATCAAAAATTCACGTGGAAAAGTTTATTCTATTTTCATTTTTATTCTTCGCGTGTAATTTGGAACGTATTTATTTTTCATTTCACGCTAGATGAGTACTAGGCTTTAATGGGAACGAAATCCACTTTACTAAAGTGGTCTTTGTTCCCATTAAGTGAGAACTAATTCCACTTTCTTATGGGAAATAAGTACACACTCGAAAGTATAAAGTGGGAATGAATTTCCAACAACAAAAACTTATTGGTTTTATGTTGGTTATTTTCCAGATTCTTTAAATGCTAAAGAAACTTTACACCTTCCCCAAATCCTATATTGTGCCCAAGCAGGGGGGTTGCATACCTTACCTTACATACCTCACTGTTTATACGTGTCGTTCCCATGGCTTAACATGGGAATTTATTTCACATTCAAAGGGAACTAAAACCCACAGTTTTTTGTAACGAATTTCCCCTTGCATGCGAACAAAGACCACTTTAGTAAAGTGGATTTCGTTCCCATTAAGTGAGAATTAAGTCCCTCAGTGGACTTAGTTCCTGGGGACTTATTTTCCTGCACCTTGTTGATACATGCATGTCTAATTCATAAGTACGGGCAACATTGTAAATTTTATTAAACTACAATTATAAATTTTCGACTTTAAATCGGTATATTTAACTCCAAACTACTATCACATCATAACAAAAATTGTCTATTGCGAATTTTTAGGATCCCAAGCTTCAACCTTTGGACGAGTAGTACTGTATGGCATGTATTGCCCTGAAAAGTGAGGCGGATATTTAACTCATCTTTGTTGTGATAAATAAAATCGTACCTTTGGTTCCAGAGAGATTTTCAGAATGATCGGCCATCCACTTATGTTTTGGTCGACTTCCATCACGAATTGGAGGAAGGTCGGTCTTAAATTGTATTAATTGAATGGTAATTGGTTTTGTAAAAATACAAGAATTTTTCGAAAAAAAACTTACTTTGTAATGCATCCATCCAAACCATTCAGCAGGAATTTGTGAACCATCGTATTCCATGTTGACATGTGGAGCGAACTCTACCCATCGATTTCTACCATAGAAGTAATAAGGATTCTCAAAATATTTGTTGCCATATTTATCGGTGCCAACTAAAGTTCCAAGTTTAAGTTCATCATTTCTGAAAAAAAAAATAAACAACGCAGATTATTATAAGTAAATAAATAAACATTTGCAATTCGTTCACCACCCCAGGTTAAACGAAAATTATATAAGAACCTGTAAAGTTTGAGATAAGTAGCACGAATACCACCGTTCTGCTGGATTATTTGGAAAAGTTTCGCCAGACGGTTGATACCCAGAAATTTCGCCATTATCAGAACTATTAAAATTTAATGAATTTTTGCAATTATACAATAAATTTATAAATTAAATGTTAATTGTTGTAGTCTCACCAAAAAATCTATAGAAACGGAAAAAATGACAGTTTGTTTTGGTCGACAGATGTTCATTGGGAAGTGTGCTCAACTGCTGAGGGCGCTGTTGATGTAAAAAAGAAAATTCTGTTCAACTTATAGGGTAACCCAGAACTGTTAGGAAAAACTCTTCAGAAAACTTTGAACAAGAAAAGATAAAAGTGGATTTACATGTTTCTGCATCTGCAAAATGCAGAAACTCGAAAGTGGGAGAGAATACACAGGTGGTAACTATTTTTTAATTCTTATAAACTGCTATAACTTTTTGGCCTGTTAATACGAAAATATGCATTGAAAATTTAATTTTCATTTAATGTTTTTCGATTTAATGTTTTTTTCGTAGCATGCGTCCGTCCACATAAAATTATAGAAAAATGTGAAAATATTGAAAATTTACGAAATGTTCGTCTTTACTATAATCTTGACTTCCGCATTTCTCGAATTTCCTATAAAGCAGAAATGAAGTTCTTCTGCATTTTGCTCTTTTTCTCTCTATCTTACAAATATGAATTCTGTATTTGGAATCTCTTTTTTTTTTGTACAGAAATCAAATGCACATACATGTAAATCCACCATAACTCAAGACACAAGAAACGGTAATGATGAATGTTAGTTCGAACATTTGGTAAATAATTATTTTTGTGAAATATTAGTTGCGTTTTTTTCTCTACAATTCCTTTTATGGACTTGCAAAAAAAAAAACACGTCTGTTGAATGACATAGTAAATATAACAAGGGTATTCATAAAACGAGATAATTTTCCGATTTGTAGAAACATATAACTATCCGTAACATCTTTTCATGAGCACTCCCTAAAAAATACTTGCGTAAATGCGTGAGAAATATATTTTGTGAAATATCAAATTAAAAGTCAGAATCCATATTTCTTAAGTTTTCAGGTTTATTTCTTCACTTTGCGCAACAAATTCGTACGATAATTTTATCAGATTTGCAGAAAGTTTTTCCCCCCATACAAATTTTGACGGCTCGTTTCTGCAGAGATAAAATTATCTGGTTTCCGAGGTTTATCAGGGTTTTCCGCGTTTACATGAATAATGATTGTAAATAGTAAATGTTATATTTAATAAGTGTTAGCATTTTCTAAACAATTTTATACCGAATTAAAGGACTCAAACAACCAACCACATTACGCAAATTCTTCTAAATGGGTACAGTTCGTAACAAAAGGGTCTCATAATTTGTAATTTGCCACGCTTTACATTAATTAGCCAACGAAACCGTGAGATTAAACGACTTTAATTGAAGTCTAAGCTAAGAAACAATTTCTCAAGGAAAACTTGTATTTTTTACATTTGAATTTGAAAATCGAGTGTCCATATTATAAGAGATCAATACATTATTTAACTATACTGTGGATCATATACAAAATAAGTTATTACTTGACAGTACATTCTGGAGCTGAAAGAACGATGCTTATATAGACGTTTCAACCTTCTGCTTACAAATGTTTGATTCATTGAATATAGTAAAGTGAATTATATTTTTAGGTTTTAACTAAGTTTTTTACTAAATTCTGTGTTCCCAACAAACCTTAATCTTTGATTTCAATAGAAAAATATTAATATTTCAAATAAGTGAAGCAAGAGATTGAGATTTCGTTGAAATACAAATTTTTGTATTGAAATTTCATCAAGATTTCAAACGTGTTCCCGAAATCTCATATTTCGTTTTATTGGCAAATAGACTTACAAACTGATTTTAGAATATGCAGTGTTGCCTATGGGGTACAATTAAAAATGGGCTTTATTTTTTACTTTCTTGATTTCATTTGATTTCATGAATTATAATCTATAATATGCAAGACCAACATAAATTACGAAACCATTTTTAAAGTTCCCTATTTTGTACGAAATATTGGGGTGTACAAGATTCAATGCAAATTTCTAGTAATGTTGTGATTTTTTTAGTAAATCGTGAACGGACTGTCCTTAACTGTAGGAATACCAAAGCAAGTTCACAAGATTTCATAAACAAATAACAGCTTGCAATAAGAAAGAAATATTGCGTACTATCAAATACAGAAGAAGAAATTTTAGTCAATCGTATTTTTCGACTGCAATACGGTTGGAGTAAATTAAACATGCAGAACTCTTGCGAAACCTTTTCTCTTCTTGATTACTCCCAACACTCAAATAATTTTGTTTGGAATGTTTTGTCGCTTACTAATCTTATTTGGGAGTGATTCAATTAATAATAATATTATGAGATATATGCGTACTGTCAATATTTACAATAATCCAATCAACTATGTAATTTTCATCAATATGTCGAATAAAATAAGATTCCTTTTTCTGCAAAGTTCGAAATTTGAAATTTCAGACCCATTGAAAAAGTTTAATTAAAACACAAAATTCATTAAATTGAAGCACCTTTTTTTTATTGGAATGGTTTTAGTATAAGTTTTTTAAACTGCATCGATTGATTTTGATTGCCATCACCCTGTCTACAAGATAATAATTCCTATCTGTCAAAAATCTTCTTATCAAATTTGACAGTTTACTCTTTTGATTTGAGTCACTTCACTTTGATTTTCATTAGATTTTTCGACTTTTCGTATTTTTTATACCGAATTTGCTCAGTGAATAATAATCATTATTTATAAGAAAATTGCTACTGCTATTCAAAATGGCCAAAAATACTTCAAGCTATGCATTCCGTAAAATCGATGTTGATCAATACAACGAGGATAATTTTAAAGAAGATGAACTCGATGCGGCTGTGTCTATGGGACCGGATGAGAACGAAATAACTAGCCTGCTGACTCAAGGAAAACACATAGAAGCTTTAGTAAGCGTCCTTCAAAGTGCTCCACTCCGTTGCAAGCAGCAACACATAAAAGTATTTATCAACAAACTATCTCTTGCAGCAATTATAACTTAAGTTTATATTGTTTATAGGACCACGCCTTAAACGTTACACTCAGGGTTCTATTGTCCATTAAAGCTTCCCAGATGGATTCGGCAATTGAGACTCTAGATCAAAATGATTTGCTAGACATACTAATGAAGTACATTTACCGAGGATTTGAGATACCTTCCGAAGGTTCGAGTGGCCATCTGTTGCAGTGGCACGAAAAAGCATTTTCCAAAGGTGGAGTTGGTTGCATAGTTCGAGTTTTATCAGATACCAATAGAGCCTAAATAACAATCGAATCGAATCCTAGTCGAAGTGGGACTATTTTAGCTCCCAAAAAAGCAAAATATATCTAAATTTTTAATTTTTACATTGCAATTTCAGTTTTATTAGGGAATATAATTATTAAAAAAACAAAAAAGTATTACAGTCCTAAGAACAAAAAATGTGTACTATGTGTTTTTGCGTATTTGATCGAATGATGTAAACAATAGTCTGAAATTAAATTTCATTGATGGTCCCGAATCGTGTGCATTTATCGCATTTCAATAATTCAATAATTTCATAGCCTGATATATTCAAACATATTCCTCGTTACTTAAATGTACAGCCCTATTCTGTTATTCATCGGGGGAAATTTTTTATGAATTTTCACTTATCACTATCCTGCTGTTCATTCGAATTTATTGCCTAATTTAGAATATTTGTTTGTAAAAAATAGATTATTACATTTTTAGAGATAGAAGGACAAAAAATCAATTTACTAGATTATAGATTGCTTGTGAATGATTGTAATCAGGCTTTTCTGATGTATTTAAAGGAGATTTGGGTTTTGATAGAGGGTTATTATGGGAATATGAATACTGTCTACGCACATAACAACTCCAGGCACACCAAATTTTGGGTTAAATAAGCAAAAATCCTCGAACAAGCGATTAGTTCCTCTTTTCTTTATATGCATTGACTCATTTCGCTGTCTAGATGGAAGATTTCTGTTCGAGTACTAGGACTAAAAAAGTTCATTTCCAAATTTAATAATAAAGATTAAAACAAACTAGAAAATTACTTCTGTTTACTTGAATTTCTAATGAAATCAAAAACAAATATCCAAGATTCAGAAGATTTTTACATGAACAGCTGTTTTGTAGGGCAAGCTTTTTTTTTTTTAATTCAACTTTATTTTGGAAAAAAAGTGGGTTACGCCACTATTGCATTCATTGTTTTCTGTAAAAATAAATAAAAAAGAAAGGTTACGCTAAACCTATTATTGATTTTACTCTTCGTCTGATAAATCGTCAAATATTTCGATTGGAACACTTTGTTGAGGTTTTTAAATTATTATAAAAATAAAATGCACGACTGGGTCGCACGAACTTGCTCCTATGTAATAGACTAGGAATTTTAAAAACGAATGTTATTAGAGAAAACTGTTCATAAGGATAAAATGAATTTTTTTAAATTCTTTAAGTAGTAAGAGATAAGAACAGAATGATATGCAAATATGAATTTATGCAGGAACAAAAATTATAAGTCTTTGTAGTGGTTCCTTAAAAAAATAAGCTTTTATGTACAAAATTTTTAAAACATTTTTAGGAAAAAATTTTGGTACGCCAACCTTAAGTTTTTATTATTGTACGAATAAAAGTCTAATTTCCAAAAAAAATACTAAGCCGTTCTTGAGATATCGAATTTTTCAAAAAAAAAAATTACTTTTTTTTCTAAAAATTGAAAAAATATTTTTTCTTAAGTTTTTAAATGCAATGTTTTTTAAACTTTTTAGGAGCTTTTTTATAAAAAATTTCATTAAAATCCGTTAAGTCGATAATGAGAAATTCAAAATTCGAAAAAATCGTTCTATGGTAGGTACAGTCAATAATATCTAGATTTAAAATTTTTTTTTATTAAATTATAAATTGTAAAGATTAATCAAAAGAAAAAAAATTTTAGCAAAATTCTCGGAACCGTTTTCGAGAAAAATGCGATTTTCGAAAACCATTTTTTAAAATTTGTATGGAAGGTACCGTTAGTTTTAAATAAAATAAAAAATTTTTTCTCAAATCTTGTAGATTATATTAAGAAACTTTTATTTGCCAAGTTTGAAAAAAATCGAGCAAGGGGTTTTCGAAATATTGAGATTCCAAAAAAAAATTTTGAATTTTTTTTTAAAAATCGGAAAAATTAAAAATTGAAAATTTGAATATGTAATAATATTCAAACTTTAGAGGAGCTTTGGCATAAAAAAAATTATTAAAATCGGCTGTACCGTTTTCGATAAAATCAAAAACAAAAAAATGGACCCAGGGGGGCTACCGAAAATAACAATTTTTTGTAAAATTTTTTTCAACCATTAGCTAGTTTTTACCAAATGAAATTTTTGGAATTTTTTTTAAAAAATTCTGTGGGACAGTTTTTGAGAAAAAAAAATATTTATAAAATTTCGAAAAAAAATCGTATGGCAGGTACCGTTATTTTTGGTCTTAAAAAAAAATAGAAAAAAACGTCCGGGGGTAAAAAATTAAAACCCATATCTACCAAGTTTGAAGAAAATCGGCCGAGCCGTTTAGGCTGTAGTCGAACCGACAGACAGACAGACAGACAGAATTGCGAGACCCACTTTTTTGGTCTTCGCTATCATCGTAATGTCAACTTTGATCAAAATCTCGAGTTCGATTTTTTTTACGAATGCATAACTTGCCTTATAGTACCTATAAGTCGCAAGTAAAAAGTGATGGATTGGTGGTATAAATTGAAGCAGTTCAATTAAGTCTTTCTTTTTACTTGCGACTTATAGGTACTATAAGGCAAGTTATGCATTCGTAAAAAAAATCTAACTCGAGATTTTGATCAAAGTTGACATTACGATGATAGCGAAGACTAAAAAAGTGGGTCTCGCAATTCTGTCTGTCTGTCTGTCTGTCTGTCTGTCTGTCTGTCTGTCTGTCTGTTCGACTACAGGCTAAACGACTCGGCCGATTTTCTTTAAACTTGGTAAATATCATTTTTAATTTTTTCCCCCCACACGTTTTTTTCTTTTTTTTTTTAAGGCCAAAAATAACGGTACCCCCCATACGAATTTTTTTCGAAATTTTATAAACATTTTTTTTTCTCAAAAACTGTTCAACAGATTTTAAAAATAAAGATACAGAAAAATTTCATTTAATTAAATCTAGGTATTGGTTGAAAAAAATTTTCCGAAAAATAGTTATTGAGAGTACCCCCCATGGAACCATTTTTTTTGTTTTTGATTTTCTCAAAAACGGTTCAACCGATTTTGATCATTTTTTTTGCTAAAGCTCCCCAAAAACATAAATAGAATTGTGTACTCAAATTTTCAAAAAAATTTTTTTGGATTTTTAAAAAAAAATTCAAAAATTTTTTTTCAAAACTCAATATTTCGAAAACCCTATGCTAGATTTTTTTTAAACTTTGTAAATAAAAGTTTCTTAATATGATCTACAAAATGTAAAACAAAATTTTTTATTTTACCTAAAAATAAAGGTACCTACCATACAAATGCTAAAAAATTAAAAAAAATGGTTTTCAAAAATCGTATTTTTCTCGAAAACGGCACCTAGAATTTTGATAATTTTTTTTTCCTTTCAATTAATTTTTACGATCTTTAATTTAATAAAAAAAATTTTGAAATTAATTAATATATAATAATATTACAGCTTGTACCTACCATAGAACCATTTTTTCGAATTTTGAATTTCTCATTATCCACATAACGGATCTTCATGAAAATTTTTATAGAGAAGCTTCTAAAAAGTCTAAAACACATTGCATTTCAAAACTTTAAAATAAATATTTTTTGAATTTTTGAAAAAAAAAATCTATTTTTTTTTCTTTTTTTTGAAAATTCGATATCTCCGAAACGGGTCAATATTTCTTTTCGTAAATTTAATTTTTATTCGAACAATAATAAAAACTTTAAATTAGCGTACCAACATTTTTTCTTAAAAAGCTTTCAAAAAGTTTGTATATACAAGCTTCTTTTAAAGAAACCACTTCAAGGACTTATAATTTTTGTTCTTGCATAAATTCATATTTGCATAGCATTCTGTTACTACTAAAAGAATTTAAAAATTAATTTTATCCTTATGAACAATTTTCTCTAATAACATTCGTTTTTAAAATTCCCAGTCGATTACATAGGAGCAAGTTCGTGCGACCCAGTCGTGCATTTTATTTTTTATCGTTTCGTTGCTTGAACAACAAGCTGGTTGAGTTTTTTTAATATTAACTGATCGTCTCTTTTTTACATTTATACCTCTTCGAGTAAAACATCAATTTCATTAGAATATTTATAAAAAATTGAAATTGGTTTACTTTTTTCGAAATGTAACCACTGAATTTTAAACCATTCAACTTCGGAATTTGAAATGGACAGTTTTCTATTTGCGATATTTTCGTGGAAAAAAAAATCAGATGAAGTCATTTTCACAATTTCAAATGGGTTTCTCTTTCTGACCGAGGAAATGACGTTAACCCAATCATCTTGGACGAAGATATCCTTATAAATTTTTTATTCTTTTCTAATATACCAAAATCTCGGTCACGTGGCAAATAGGAATGGCCACTAACTAAAAATTTATGGTCGATTTCTTCAACCATAAAATCGGGATGGGATACCAAAAATTAGCACAACAGTGAAAGTTTTATATTTCTATTTTGTCCACATTGGTCAGAATACATAATAATTTTCTTAGACTGCCCTACGTTCTTAAAATAATGCATAAGACAAGATCCAATTTCTTGAGGCCCTCTTGACGCTGTGGACATCCCTGGGCAATTGCCATCTGCTCTTTTTAGATAGAAAATTGATTGCGTTGTTTAACTTCTCTTGCATTTGGCGTCTTAACCGCATAGTCTTTTTAATAAAATTAATAATTAAGTATTTCGTAAACCTAATATTTTATTTTCTTGTATCACCCAAGGTCATAACTAGGGCTAGGATTTTCATGCACTTAAAAATGCAAAATATGCGCTTAAAATATGCTCTTAAAAATGTAAAATATGCACCTAAAATATGCATTTAAAACCATATCCCTTGCGAACCATTTGTATAGGAAAAAAAAATAGGCGCAAAATTTTAATTGAATTAGTATGATGCTAAAGCTGTTTCAGTATGATACTAGGTTAAAACAACGAATTTGCAAATTTTAATCGAATATAGCATCATACTTTCTCTACCCTTTTATTAAAGTTAAAATCATCGAATACCTACTTTATTTTTACTTGCGATATAGGTACTCGTACTATAGGGCAAGTTCTGCATTTGGAAAAAAAATCGAACTCGAGATTTCGTTCAAAGTTGACATTACGATGATAGCGAAGACGAATAAAGTGGGTCCGGCAATTCCGTCTGTCTGTGTGTCTATCTGTCTGTCTGTCTGTATGTCTGTACCTCGATCTGTCGATCTAGAGTCTAAGCCACTGGACCTATTTTCTTCAAACTCGGTAGTTATGGGTCTTCGGTGATTCCCTATTCATTACACCCGTAATGAAAAATCTTATTTATCTCGAAAACGGCTCTAACGATTTTGATAAAAAAAATTAGGTTTGATATTATGGACATGGACTACCTTTTGGTAAAAAAAAAATTGGGGAAAAATGTTATTAACGGTACCTGTCATAGAACCGTTTTTTTGATTTTCGACTTTCTCATTACCGGCTCTAACGATTTTAATCAAAAATTTTCACCAGGAGTCCCCCTAAGTTTAAAATAATATTGTATATAAAAATATTCGAAAAATTATTTGTTGGGTTTTTTTGAAAAAAATTTTTTTTTGAAAAATCAATATCTTCAAAACCTATGAACGATTATTTTTTGAAATTATTTCCAAAAATCAATATTATTAAATACTTAAAATTCGCATCCCACATTTTTTTCTTGAAAAATTTTAAAGAAATTTCTTATATAAAAAATTTATTTATTTAATAATAAAACGATTTTTTAAAGTTTGTTTGCATAAATTCATACTTTTCTAGAAATCAGACGGCAATTTCATTTTAAATTCATGTTTTGTATTTATAAAATGTATTTTAAATTCCAAAGTACTTTTACATAAGAGCAAGTTCGTGCGATCCAGTCGTGCATTTTATTTTAGTATCGTGCTAGGTTCATATGACTCTTTGGCATTTGCAAACATCAAAAAAGGTTCGTGTACTTACTTTTTCACACGAATTGTCATTGTTTTAGGTGTGTTCAGAAGTAATTTATTAAGAAAATTCTTTTAGTACGATACTAGTTATAAAATGTTTAAAATTAAGAATGAGTTAGTAAACTACTATAAAGTTAGCAAATTGTTAATTAGTATCATACTAATACCTTAATAATAGGCTGTTTAAAATTTTGCGCCATAGTATTTAGGTCTATATAACAAATTCAGTCTTTATTATCGAGGAACGCAAAATTATATCAATAAAAACAGAAAAATTAAAGCCTTCCTTTCAATCAAAATAGAAAAAAAAATATTCAAAAAAGCACAGAATTTTAATTATGTACATCCATTATTGTATTAAATCTAATCTTCAAAATTTTTGTATGATTTATTCGCATAAATCATAGTTTTTTTTTCAAATTTTCAAACGTGAACTTTGACGATTCGGTCTCTGAAATGCTTTATAAGTACATAGAGAATGATCGCTCAACGTCAACTGAAGTTAATGGAACATACTTTAAAGAACATATATCTTGAGGTATTAAGTGCTCAATGTAATTCTCATCGACACAACAGTGTAACCTTAATTTTTTTCCAGAACATTATCCAGTTTTTTTTTTTTAATTGGCACCAAAAGGTCCTTCAACTGCATTCGAGTCATCAAGATCATTCATAACATCTTCAAACTGTTCATAGCTTTTGGCGTAGTAAGCAACAGCTTCCACCCAAGTTCCCAACCGGTCTAAAAATTGGCTGGGGAGGAAGAAGGGTCAAGGGATTCTTTGCTTTGAAATGCTAGATCTACATTTTTAAAATTACTTCTTATCTGTTCTACCACTCAATGTACTGCATTGCAGGTACGTTACATGAATAAATTTCGGATATAAAATTTTTAATTCTTCGAGCAGCCTTTACCATGTATGTGTATTTTTTACTTCAGGATTATTTTGTTTTTCAAAAATATGCACAAATATGCATTTATTATTGAAATCTAGCAATTAAAAGTAAAATATGCATTTATAATAAAATATGCAAAAATATGCACGCTAACGATTAAATGCCATTTTAAAGCAAATTGATTGATTCGTGTTTGTATAAACAATTTACTACTTGAATTAATATTATCATTATTATTGTTTATCTTTATCGATTTTACCTTTTGTATTGTAATTTAAACTACCTTATTTATTCGTGCACATCTACTATGTAATTTAAATTTTGTTACTATATGAGATATATCTCGAAGTATACAATGTAAAATAGTTTTATATGAAATAAATAAATGAAAAATGAAATGAAAAATTTTATTCTTGTGTTTCTAAAGTTTCGCAAAAAAATAAGCATTTGCATGGAAATCCTAGCCCTACTTATTTTTCTCAACAGATATGGTAGAGATAAGAATGGTTGAAAAGGTCGTTTTCGTTTACGTACTATGGTCCCGTAATTTTTTTCTGTGTTCTGGGCAACAACAATAATTGAGACCAGCTCCCAGAGCTTACCTGCAAAAAGAGTCAATATTTCCTTGGAAATATCGAGGATTTAAGGCATTCTATTCCATAGTTAATTTCTGCCTGGAGAAGCATCCCATACTTTTTGGATTATCTAGTTGGGTGGAGCTTTTTTAACCTTGTGATCCATTTCAGCGCATAGTTTTTCGATTGGATTTAATTTCGGTGCTGGGGACTGCATTATTCTTAAAACTCCGGCTTCTTATATGATCTCTTCTATGATATGATGGAATAGCGCGGCGTTAAAGCATCTGATGATGCTCTAGTAGAACAAAATTGGCATTTGAGACTTTATATTTTGGGTGGGATAGTATTGGAGGATAGAGCGAGAAAATTTTATCAGCTGTTATTCTCATGGCAATGAAAACGATGAGAATACTCGTATGAGACTGAGAAAATAATTTTTTTTAATCTTATGATCTAAAATCGTGTGCTTATCTTAAAAATTAATTGATATACAATTAATGAGAAATTATAAAAAAAATATTCATTTCGATTACAGAATCCGCAGAACTCGATCCGCAGTGATTCACAGTGCAGTCGTCTCCTTCTTTTTCATGATGAAGGAGTAGATGGGAAAGATGGTACTGCACTGCGGATCGAGTTTTTCGGATTCTGTAATCGACATGATTCTTTGTTTACACGGTTTTAATGCATATTTTTGAATAGTTCTTATATACATATACACTGGTATGCATCAGTTTCAGAAATTTATAAATATTTACATAAATACTATTTTGAAAAAAAAAAAATCATTTTTTTTCGAAAAAAAAAAAAACAAATTCCACGAGTAAGAAAATTTAAATTAATTAAAATAAAAATAAAATTAGAAAAAATTTTGGTATACCAATTTTAGAAATTTATTGATATACCCATAACTAATATTTAGAAAATAAAATCAGATAACTTCTTTTGCAAAATATATTTTGTACGCACATAGAACATTTTGTTAAAAAGAAATAAATAAAAGCACGACGTTTTTATTAGTGTAAATTAAATTAATTAAATTTCGAAAAAAACATTGCGCCGTTTTTTGAAATATGGAATTTTCCAAAAAAAATGAATCTAATTTCATTTTTTTTATTAAATTAAAGATCATAAAAATTTATGGAAAGAAAAAAAAATTTATCAAAATTCTAGGCACCGTTTTTGAGAAAAATACGATTTTTGAAAACTATTCTTAACGTTTTTTAACATTTGTACGGTGGGTACCTGTATTTTTAAGTAAAATAAAAATTTTGTTCTCACTTCTTGTAGATTATATTAAAAAACTTTTATTTATCAAGTTTAAAAAAATCTAGCATGGGGTTTTCGAAATACCGAGTTTTGAAAAAAAATTTGGAACTTTTTTTAAAAATCCAAAAAAAATGTTTTTGAAAATTTTAATACACAAATTTGTTTAACTTGCTGGGGAGCTTTAGCATAAAAAAATTATCAAAATGAGAAAATAAAAAACAAAAAAATGGTTCCATGGGGGGTACCCCCACTAACCATTTTTCAGAAATTTTTTTTCAACCATTATCTAGCTTTAATTAAATTAACTTTTTTGTATCTTTACTTTTTAAATCTGTCGAACAGTTTTTGAGAAAAAAACAAATATTTATAAAATTTCGAAAAAAATCGTATGACAGGTACCGTTATTTAAGGTCTTAAAAAAAAACAAGAAAAAAACACGTTTTGAGAAAAAATTAAAAGTGATATATACCAAGCTTAAAGAATATCGGCAAAAACATTTTTTTTGGAAAATTTGAATACACAATAATATTTAAACTGTTGGGAAGCTTTAGCATAAAAAAACGATCAAAATCGAGTGTACCGTTTTTGAGAAAATCAAAACAAAAAAATGGTTCCATGGAGGATACAAAAAATAACCATAATAATGAAATTTTTTGATTTTTTTTTTAAGAAAATCGGTGGGACAGTTTTGAGAAAAAAATATTTATAAAATTTCAAAAAAAAAAAAAAAAAGTATGGCAAGTACCGTTATTTTTAGTGGCTTCTTCGTTAACTACCAGGAAATAATAGGAGGGCTTTGCCAAATACTAGATTCCTACATGCAATTTAAAAAAAAAAACAAACATAAAAGAAACATTCAAGGTACAAAAAGTACTTTAATTTTTTTAAATAAAAAAAATAATTTAATTATAAAACTATTTTTAAACTTTGTTTGCATACACAATTCTCTGAAAATCAGACGGTAATTTTATGCATTTAAACATTTTTATCTAATTAAATATATGTTTTATATTTATTTATATATTTTTTTTTAATTACGAAGTGCATTTTATTTATATAAGCACAGTGGTTTTTTTTTTAATAGGTTTTATATGAATATTCATACATTTCTAAAATGATGCATACACATGTACATTGTACATACATGTACATATACTTAAAAACTATTCAAAAATAAAAAGTTATTGAAGGAGAAAATAATTTTTAAACATCTTTCTTGATTTCACGAAATATCCATGGGTTGGGTCAAAATTATATTGAAAATTCTGCTTTCAAAATTCGGAATTTCGAAACATTTTAGACTTTTGCTTTTGAAATTTGTAGTTATTTCAAATGCATTATTGGGTAAATATTGTCTTATTAGTATAAGAATGCAATTTAAATTTGAAGATCAGCCTTAAGCCTTGGTAGCTCTAGTGCTGTTTATAATTATACTGTACATTCATGCACAGAGTTTAATAGATTGTAAAAATAATAATAATAAATTTGAAGATTTTGATACCTAGGTACACAGGTTACTAAATGATTATAATTTATTTTGTTTTGCAAATATACCTATACGTAACTCCCTAAACGGAATTTCGACCCACTCCCAATATTTTATTTTCATATTTATATTGATTGATACGATTCAATATGCCCACCTTTTAACTAAAATAACTACCTAACATAGCATATTCATACATATATGTAGGTACTACCAACAAAAATAATTTTCTTCTCTTCCCAAAAATACGTTACCACAAAAAAAAAAGTATTCAAATCTTATTGTGAAAATAATTGCCTACAGAAAATAACAACTACCAAATCCTACACACCTACATACATCCTACTCCAATGTACATATATGTCTTTGCACTCCTACAGGTTTTGTAATTTAATACAACCTACCTACAATAACATGTACCTACATAATAATATGCTACCCACAAAAATAATTTTCTTCTATCCCCAAAAAATACGTAACCGCCTTTGTCTTTGCACTCCTACAGGTTTTGTATACCGTATTCCTGTTGCTGTTATGTATTAAATGTCTATCTGTTAAAACTCTTCCATAGGTAATCCTTCAAAAATCAACAGTTTAGTTGTTTTTTCTGCCGCTTGGTGCATTTCGTTTCGTTCTTCTTCATAATACATAGTACTATAATAGTTTATATAAGTTAATCAAAATCCGTTTTTAATCTTAAAAAAAAAATATTTTTTTTTCGAAGCAGCTTGCCTCGACCTTTATTGTTCAATGTTTAAATTACAAGTGATTGATTTTCATACATTAAATAATTTAGAGCTATGTACTTGCAAAAGTGTTGCTTGCAATTCCCAGAATTCCTTCTTGAAAAAGTGTTGCTTGAAATTCCCAGAAATTGTTTCATGGGAATTGCAATTTTTGCATTTATTTATTAAAAAATAAATTAGTGGTGTTAACTTATGTATACAATGTCAGTATGCAAGTACTCGTATGTATACACATACCTACTTTTATTCCAAGCCTTTAAATTACATATACCTATGTATCGCAAATTAGAAGTTGCCTAAGCAAAATTCTTACTATATTTTGTAAAACTGAAAAAGGAACTTAAATCTTTAAAAATTAACTTTGCAATTTAGATTCGTATTTGAGACACTTTTACTGTATGTGTATGAAAAAACTGACATCATACTTCAATCTAAGACCCCAGGCCAAGCTTTTTTGAAGCGAAAGTATTTTAATGAAATTTAATTTTTTTTTAGCTTAAATTTCGCAAATATAAATTGAGATTGAGATCAGCAAACTTGAAATCAACTAAACTAAGCTTTTGTCCGAAAAATATCATCCAAAAGTTGTATTTATTTACACATACATAGATACAGTAAAATAAAAATATTTTATTTTAATTTTTTATTCTAAGAACTAAGTTCGAATGAAATAAATGCACTTCATATAGAAATGTGCATGAAAGCATTATGCTCACATTTAAATATCCGCTGATCTCATCGATTTCTTTGTTTAAGCGGATGATTGAATCTATTGAATAGATTATGTTGAATAATATCTAATAAGCGTAGGAAGTCCAAGTGATGTACATATATTTGATATTTATTATTATGGGTATATATGAAATACGTTGCCCTTGGCTATTTCGTAATATAATCTGTAATTAACTATATACATACGCGAATAGGTGTTACTCGAATACTATAGCGAATGAAACAGACATAATTTTGTGTTGTGTAGGAAGGCAGTAATTTGTTCTTGGCCTACGCAGGAACGCAGGTCTTCTCCAGCTAAGTGTGTGCTGTTGCGTCTTGCGTATAGTTGATTCAGATTCTCCAGTACGACTGAATTTCAGTACGTTTCCAACCGAGTTGTGTGTCGGTTATCTTTAGTTCGCATGGGCATTTGTTTTTTTAACCCGATTTATAAATATAGTGATATATCCGAAAAATCAATAAACGAAAATTTAAAATCAACAATCGATAAAAATAAACATTCCAATCAAAATTTATCTGTAATAACTGAAAACAAAACTAGCACTCGTCAAGTAAATTTATGCAGCAAAAAAAAATCATCTTCAGAACTTCTTCGATATCTATTTTGGACTCGAAAATCATTGTGGGAGGTAAATTATTAAATGGTAATGCCTTGAGTGAAGATGAGCAAAGTTTTATGTCACACTCAAAAACTAACAAAGATAAAGGACTCACAACAATTTCATCGGAATCAAAAGCTCTGAAATCACAATCAAATTCCAAACTAATACAAAATCCAAGCCTAACTACAATTTCTTCATCCGGATCACAATTTCAAAAGTCAAAAGTCTCATGCATCAAGTTTTATGGAGATCAAAGGGCCAACGACAATAATTTTAGAAAAAAATAACGAAAATTCGAATGGTGTTTTCAACTTTTTCATCGAAATCAGAGCTACATAAATCTGAGCGCTCCAATGCAACCGCAAGTGAGTTCATAATCAGTAAATTTTTTGAGCACGGAGCAGACAGCAGTCTTCACATTCACATAGTGAATCCAAAACTTTCGATCAGATTGCTACAGATAATATGGAGAACTATATTATCTGTGGTAAAAGCCTATTTCTTTACAACTCTCAAACATTACTGTGTGCGTGTTAGAAGGAATAGTATACCTATAATTTTCTGCCGATTCCAAACGGCTAACTTTTCATAACAAGAGATTTGTCAATTCTCTCAGTCAAGGCAAAAAGTTTTTCGATTAAACTTGATAGTATAAAGGCTAAGCACCACTAATAAAGGAGTCTGATGATCGGCTTGGCAACCGTGAAATAGCTATAACTCCAGCCAAATAAGAACCCCCTCGGTGGTAGTTCATTCAAGTTGTTGTAGTAATATTCAAACATTCATAGATTTGTCACTTCCTCACTAGAGAAAGTACACCTCTGAAAAATATTTTGGAAGCGGGTTGTGTTTGGGTAATTGTTCATTTGTAGAATATTTCGTATTTTTATGGTGTTATTACTATGGTAAATGTTGTCACTGATATCAAATACTTTGTTAATGAGATTTTAAGCTGTATTTATTTTGTATTTAATTAGTTGAGAAGACACATAGTTAATCATTCTACCTAATGAAATCGGTTTACTATACCAGTCGAACGAAATTTGATTATTGTTTTTTATTAATTTTGTCTCCAGGAATGGAAGTTGGTTATTATTTTCTGTTTATATTGTAAATTTTAATTTTGAGTGATATTCGTTTAATGTTTTTAGTATTATATCTGTATCTTTTTTATTAATTATTATAATTATGTCATCAACATATTTAACGATAAATTTGATTTTAGTGCTTGATTTTGTCAGTTTATCTAACGTTTCATCAATTAGATGATCTAACACAATATCAGCAATTGTGGGAGACAATGGGTTCCCCATCGGCATACCGAACGTTTGACTATATACAGTGGGTCACAGCTTATTTGACCCACCCTTTACTCAAAACTTTAAAAGAGAATATCTTTTAAACGACGCAAGTAATCAACAGCGGAACTGTTAATTAAGTTTTTAACTAAAACATAACAACTTCATTTATTTATTTTTAATTAAAACTAGAAAATAAAATAACAAAAACAAATTAAAATCAATATTTCAGGGTAACAGCTTATTTGACCCATTTTAAAAATCGAGTAAAATTATTATTATTTTTTAATAAAAAGACATATTTTGCATAATTTTAGAATTTGGTATGTCCTCCCTTTTGATTTATAACTGCCTTAAGCCGATTTTGATAAGAATCCACCAGTTTTTTTTGTCGTTTCCACAGGGATTCTTGCCCATTGTTCAACTAAAGCCGTCTTTAGGTCATTTTTGTTAGAAATATGACCAAATAATTTCCAAAGGTTTTCGATGACATTCAAATCTGGACTCTGTGCTGGTGGTTTCATGACGTGAGGGCAGTTATAAATTAGCCAAGTTTGAACAATGCCCGATGTATGTTTCGGATCATTGTCTTGATAAAATCGAAATGTATCCTTTATGCCTAGTTTTTCTGCGCTTTGGAGCAAATTATTTTTGAGAATATTGAGATACACTAATGTATCCATTGTACTCTCAATAAATTGCAGCTTGCCGACTCCAGCTGCAGACATGCAGGCCCATACCATGACATGCCCTCCTCCATGTTTCAATGTTGCTCTTAAGTTTTTATCTTGAAGCTCTGTATTCGGTTTTTGCCACACATAAGACCGCCCGTTGGATCCAAATATATTAAATTTGGATTCAGCCGCGAATATAATACTTTTCCAGAACGTGGAATCCTTTGTTATATGCTCCTTTGCAAACTGAAAACGGCTAAGTCGATTTTTTTTATTGATAAAAGATTTCTTTCGTGCTACTCTTTCATGCAAATCATTATCTCTAAGGATCCGGCGAATGTTTTCGGGGCAACAAGGTTTTCCATGGGTATTCGCCATCTCACTAGCCAGTTTTGGTGCCGATAGCTTTGGATTTTGCTTTACTCTTCGCACAATATATCGTTCATCCGATGCACTAATTATTTTGTTCGGAGGTTTTCTTCCTTTATTTTCAATTCAATTCTCGAATACAAAACGGTGGATAATAGCTTTGACCGTGCCATCTGGTATGTTAACAATTTCGGCTATTTTTCGCCGAGAAAGTCTATTTTTATGATGATGAAGCACTATTTGTATTTCACGCTGTTCCACTGTTGTTCGTTTTCCCATCTTCGTAACACGTATTGCTTTTGCGAAAAATAACTAAAACTGTTAAATCTATTTGAATATAAAACAAATAAGAGAAAGAAGCAAAAATCACCGTTATCTCGATATTTTTTCTAAGGCAGGTGATCTCTAAACACAGTGGGTCAAATAAGAAATAAGCTGTAGTATTAGAAAATGTAATTATTTCTTTTTTTTTTAAGTTAAACATGATGTTTTAAAATAAAATTAATTTATTCAAATGTCATGTTCAAGTTAAAAACTTAATAAACCTTTCTGTGTTTGTACTTTCCAAATAACTTTTATTGTTAAGGAGCCATACTCGATTAAATGTGTGGGTCAAATAAGCTGTGACCCACTGTATTTTATTATCGTATTTAAAAGAAGTTGTTATCTGTCAAGCAAAATTGAAGTATTTTAAGGAATTGTGATTTTGGAATTTGTGTGTGGTTTTTCAATTTCTCCCAGTTTTTCATGATTATTTTAATAGCTATGTATGTATGTAGGTATATTAGTAAGAGCGAGATAACATCAAATGAAACTATGATATCTTCTTCTTCCAGTGGTATTTCTTTTATTCTTTCTTTAAGTTGAATTGAGTTTTTTATGTTATAATCTTCTGATATTATGTTTCTGAGAATTTGACCAATGTGTTTGGAAAGATTGTAGCATGGGACGTTTGTTGAGGAAGCTATTGGCCGTAGTGGTAAATTTGGTTTATGGATTTTTGGGAGCCCATACAGCAACGGTGCTGATGCTGCAGAGCAAGATAGTTTTTCTTTTAGTCTAATGTCTATTATTTTTTGTTTGTACGATTATAAACCATTAACTATTTCATTGTTAGTTTTTTGTAGATTGTTGGTTGGGTCAGATCTCATTGTTTTGTATGTATTTTTGTCATCAAGAAGTTGGTTCACTTTGTAGTTATAATCATCTCTGTACATGACAACCGTTTTATTCCCCTTATCTGCGTTTGTGATTACTAGGTATTTCATCTTTGTGTTTTTTAATAATTTTTCTAGTTGTTGTGAAAGTTTTTAATATAAATTTTTCTCTAACAGAGTTTTTAATGGAAAATGTTTTGTTCAGTTATTTTAATTAAAAGGATAGTTTGTTTAATCTCAAGTTTCAAAATTTTTGTTAAGTATGTATGTTTTATTTTGTTTAGTTGTTGTTTGATTGTGAAGAATTCTGTTATGTGTGATGATGTGTTTATCAGATGTTTGGGTATAATGTCATAATCTTTGCATGATAGTAAGAACTTCAGTCTTTCCTTGTGTTTAGCTAATCTTTTTTTCTGTCTACAATAGTGTTTTAATGTTATGCAAGTGTTGGTGTCATATTTGTATTTTATGTGTTCAAAGAAACCTTTCATTGTATGTACTTATTTAAGTATATTTGGTGTCGTAGAAAAAGAAAAATGATGTTATGTCTATATATTTCGGCTGGCCCTCCGATGAAATCTTAAGTTTTGTGGTATAATGATCATGTATTAAATTATAATATTATATGTATTTATTTGGGCTTGAATGATCGATGAGGTGGATGCAAATTTAAACATCAGAAGTAAGTTTTATTTTAAATTTTCCATATTCACTTTTATATAATAATTACATGTGTCCATAAGTAATATTCCAAATAATATTGTATCATTGGTTGTTTTAGATTAACAAAAACGAAAAAAAAAACCCTGAAGAAGCCGGAATAAAGCTAGCGAAACGTAGGGTAACATAAGATGAATTAGTTTTTTTTATTAATTGCATCCACCTCATCGATCATTCAAGCCCAAATAAATACATATAATATTATAATTTAATACATGATCATATACCACAGAACTTATAATAATCTAGCTTAAGCTATTTTTATTCACACAAATTGAAGCTTAAGCTTGGAAAACAAGCTTAAATTTAATGAATTTAGCTTTGGCTGTTTGAAAATAGCTATTAATAGAAAACATCTTTAACTAGCTAGCTTAAGCTTATTTTTATTCACTAAAAATCCAGCTTTTACTTAAAAATCCAAGTTTTAGCTTTAGCTTTTTTTTTATTCACAAGGCCTGTATGGTAAGTAGTTAAGGAGCTTACCTTATTTTTAGTCCTTAAAACTCAAAAAGTCACCTGAAAATCTCTAAAATGCGCTTTACGTGCCAAATTTAAAGACATTAACTGAATTTTGAATTTTGGGAGCAAATTTGTTCGTCTTCTCTGTCATCGTAATGTCAGGTACCTAGTATGAAAACTTTGAGTTCGTTTCGTTGCATTCGCTATAAATTTACTTTTTCTTAATTTATTTAAAGAATTTTTGTAACTCTGTCATTTGACCTAAGTTAGGTGTCAATTCAGGTTACACTTTTCCGAACAGTAGATTTATCGATTAGGTCCCATTTTATAGTAAAATAACTATCAGTATAACTAGATTTATCATTAGCATTAAATATTTACTAAATTTTATTGGTTGCCCTTAATTTCAGACGACACCACTGCTGTCAGACGAGTTCCACCTTCTCGGACACAAATAAAAAAGTAACAAAGGAAGAATTAAACATCATGCATAGCAACATGGTAAGATGCAAATGATGACATTTTATAATTTAAAAAAAAAGCTATTATTATAATTATCTTCCTTAAACTTCATTTTTTGTTTGGTAGAAAAAACTCAATTTTACTTTATGATATTAACTTTATACATAATATTAATTAATTAATATTAAAAGAATTTAATTTCTAAAATAAAAAAAAATCTATGAACTCAACAGTCAGAGAGGCGACCGTTCGAAAACCTATCTCACCTTCTAACTTTTAGTATTGCTATGTGTATTGTGTACGCCACAAGAGTTTGATTCATAAATTAAGCATTCTGACGTTACTGTATAAAGGTCGTCAGCTATTTCCTCTTCCTGTTCAGATTCTTTTATGATAATTTTATCGCTGTTGAATTAGATACGAAGCCTTTGAAGGCTTAGTGTTGTCTTCTTCGGTTTAAATGTGTTGATCCATGTTTACAAAGTCTTCAATATTGGGCCTTGTGAATAAAAAAAAAGCTAAAGCTAAAACTTGGATTTTTAAGTAAAAGCTGGATTTTTAGTGAATAAAAATAAGCTTAAGCTAGCTAGTTAAAGATTTTTTCTAGTAATAGCTATTTTAAAATAGCCAAAGCTAAATTCATTTAGTTTTAGCTTGTTTTCCCAGCTTAAGCTTCAATTTGTGTTGATAAATTCATTCTTTGTTGATAAATTCAGACTTTCCTAAGCTCAGGTACTTAGCTTTACCTTTATGGTTATGTTTTATAATTTATGGGTGATTAAATCATACTCAACATATAATATTTGCACATTTAGTACTGAGAAAATCGCTAAATTTATTCAGCGGATTCAAATATTTTCTTTTGTATTAAAAACAATTTTATGTTCAAATATATTTCAATAAATTGAAGATCGGATTGAATGCTGGGAACTACTCAAGCGGTCCTTTTCATAAGAAAAAGAAAATCTTGTTTTTTAACGAACTCGGAACACGACAAAAGTGGATCTCGCAATTCTGTCTGTCTGTCCGTTCGACTACAGCCTAAACGAAACGGCCCTGCCGATTTTCTTTAAACTTGGTAGATAGCATTTTAAAATTTTTCCCGTTACAAGTTTTTTTCTTTTTTTTATGACCAAAAATAACGGTACCTGCCATACGAATTTTTTTTCGAAATGCAATAGATAATTTTTTCTCAAAAACTGTTAGATTTTAATCTTTTTTATGCTAAGGCTCCCCAAATATTTGAATAGTATTGTGTATTTAAATTTTCAAGAAAAAAAAAGTTTAGATTTAAGAAAAAAATCAAATTTTTGTTTCTTTTTAACTCAATACATATTTCGAAAACCCCATGCTCGATGGTTTTTAATCGTAACAATTCACAGTTTCTTAACACAATCTACAAGATGTAAGAAAATAGAATGAACGACTGGGTCACACGAACTTGCTCTTATGTAAACGACTAAGAATTTCAAAAATGAATGTTATTAGAGAAAAACTGTTCATAAGCTTACAATTAATTTTTTAATAGACTAAAACAGTAGTAGTTGGAGCTAAAAACAGGATGCCATGTGATTCAAGCAAATATTAGTTTATGCAAGAACAAAAATTATAAGTCTGTACTGGTTTCTTAAAATAATAAGCTTTTATACACAAAATTTTTATAATATTTTTAAGAAAAAATTTTAGTGTGCCAATTTAAAGTTTTTATTATAGTTCGAATAAAAATTAAGTTTACAAAAAAAAGTGGAGCTGTTTCTGAGATATCGAATTTTCAAAAAAAAAAATTTTTAAATTCAAAAATTTTTTTTTTTTAATTTGGAAATGCAATGTTTTTCGAACTTTTTAGAAGCTTTTCTATAAAAAATTTCATTAAAATCCGTTATGTCTATAATGAAAATTTCTAAATTTGAAAAAAATGGATTTATGGTACATAGGTACAGTCGCAGTAATATCTTGATTTCAGATTTTCTTATTAAATTATAGATCATAAAAATTAATCAAAAGAAAAAAAATGTAAGCAAAATTCTCGGAACCGTTTTCGAGAAACATTTGAATATTTAAACTGCTAGGGAGCTTTGGCACAAAAATCGGTTGTACCGTTTTTGAGAAAATCAAAAAAACCAAGAAAATGGTTCTAAGGGGGGTACCAAAAATAAAAATGTTTTGAAAAAAAATCTTCAACCATTTTCCAGCTTTAAATGCTTTTTTTAATTTTTTTTTTCATAAAATCTGGGGGACAGTTTTTGAGAAAAAAAAAATATTTATAAAATTCCGAAAAAAAATCGTATAGCAGGTACCGTTATTTTCGGCATTGAAAAAAAAGAAAAAAACATGTGGGGGAAAAATTAAAAATACTATCTACCAAGTTTAGTCAAAAGACAGACAGACAGACAGAATTGCGAGACCCTCTTTTTTAGTCTTCGCTATCATCGTAATCGTAATGTTAACTTTGATCAAAATTTCGAGTTCTATTTTTTTTCCGAATGCATAACTTGCCTTATAGTACCTACATATAAGTCGCAAGTAAAAAAATTTATGTTACTTAAAAATAACGGTATTAATTTTAACGATCTATAATTTAATAAAAAAACATTTTGAAACTATGATATTCATGCTTATTTTGGGATTCGAATGAATAGCTTATTCGATCGAATAGATCTTTTCATTCGAATGAACTTTATATATTTTGACATTCGATTGCATAAAATGAACCTCAATTAAATTCATTTTAGAAATCAGCTGTTTGAAATTTACTGACATTTCTATCTGCTTTAGTATGACCATATGAGTTTTAGTATATGAACTGTTTTTTTTTTTCGTGATTTTTATTTAAAAAAAAAAACATGGTCTAAAAATAATACTTCATCATTTAAGAAAAATGAAGTAAAGATAAGTAACGGATAACGGCTCGGTAAAGTCTAAATAAAAAAAAAAACATCAATAAAAACTGATATTTTAAAAAGTAGGAGCATTTAGAAAACAATACTCTTAGTTTATTGATATCAAAAAGAAGTAAAAGACCACTCACTACAACTTCTCTGAATAATAAAATACTTGATTCATGTTTAAATGTTCATGTAAACTAAATTGTGTTCCAAATTGATAAACAAAAAAATAGGTACTCAGAAGGTAACTTCAAAGCCTATTTAATTTACACATATCTGGTCACACTTGAATTTTGAATTACCATATTTGTAAATTGTTTCATAAAATAATTGATAAATTCAAGCGAGACGTTAAACAACAAAATGGCAATTATTTTATTTATGAATAGTGAAGACGGTGATAAGCAGTTGAATAGGAGAAGGATAAATGGATCCATTTGAATTTAGCAATACATCTCTTCAAAAACGACTAGTGTCAACCCGGTTTGTTAAAAATCCCTTGGATTTTTTTAGGAATTTCTTCTATCAATCTGATCAGAACTTCTTTCTACTCCCGGTTTATCCAATTGAAATTAAAAACACCAACAAATATTTCAAAAAGTAATTTATTTTATTTATTTTCGAGCAAAAATACTAAACTTACATATTTTATGAATCTATTCGCCAGAAAAAATTGAACGAGAATGAAATGGCATTTCTTTCGAACGATTCGAAAGTGAAAATTTGCTTATTTTTCGAAAGACAAATGAACTTTCCATTGATAAAGTGAACTTTTTAATCGTTCGAATCTCAAAATACAAATTATTCGAATTCGACATACTTTTTAATGAAATCGAATGTCAAAATAAGGCTGATTTAAATTTTTAATTTCTCATTATCGGCGTAGCGGGTTTTAATAAAAATTTTTATACAGAAACTTCTAAAAAGTTTGAAAATCAATGTATTTCAAAACCTATAAAAAATGTTTGAATCCTTTTTTTTTTTGAAAATTCAATATCTCAAAAACGGGTCAATAATAAAGACTTAAAGTTGGAGTACCAAAATATTTTCTTAAAAATGTTTTCAATGTGTTAATATACAATAAAACTTATTTTTTTAAGAAACCACTACAACGACTTATAATTTTTTTTCTTGCATAAATTCATATTAACTTAAGAAATCACATGGCATTCTGTTTTCATCTTTCTCTACTAAAAGAGTTTAAAAAATTAATTTTATGCTTACATAAGAACATTTTTCTCTAATAACATTCATTTTTTTAAATTCTTAGTCTATTACATAAGATCAAGTTCGTGCGATACAAACTGGAAGTTATACTCTATGCTGGAAGTCTTGTTTTGTAGCTGGAAAATGTACTTGATGTAGTCAATGATTTGACATTTGACAATTGCGTAGGTTGATGCTATACACAAACTCTATAACAAGATCGGGAAATGTCAGCTTTTGATGCACTTAAAGAAAAATTTACGAATAGGATCTTTTTCGTTCTTTTACCGGATTAAAAATACAGAAATAAACTAGATTTAGATTAGATTAGATAAGATTTTTATTATTTAATTTTTTTTTAAAAGGTTGGTTACAATAAAAACAAAAAATCATTTTAGCATGGCTTTGGCGTCTGCCAGATTGACAATACAATTTATAAATATTTAAATGAAATTATTACTTTTTGAATATAGCAATTAATTTTACATTTTTGAATTAAAAGTGTTTATTGAAAATCAACGTTTTGTATGCTACTCCTATATTTAAGCGCAGGTTTTAAGAATTTATATACATACATATGTAGTCTCTCTACATCCATTTCATTTAATAATGAAATACAGCGCTACTCTGTTATAGTATCACTTCCCAATACGTTTCGTCTTATTTGTGGCAAGACTGGTCAATATGCCAGGAAATGTATGATATCTTTTCTTTCTCTTCGGTTGCATAGATCACATAAAATCGCAAATCGCTTCTATGAGGTAGGCGAAACATTAATGAAATTGTTTCTCTGTTAAACTCATCTTTAAAATAATTTTTTTCCTTAAGAGAATAATCAAGACGATTATACATACAACTATGTACTTGGTTCATCTTAATTCATATTCAGATCTATTTCGCACGTTTCTGCTAGCTCATGGTACCCCCCTTGGAACCATTTTTTTTTGTTTTTGATTTTCTCTAAAACGGTACGACCGATTTTTATCATTTTTTTTATGTTAAGGCTCCCCAGCAGTTTCAATTTTATTGTGTATTCAAATTAAAAAAAAATTTCAATTTTTTTTTTTTTGAAAACTCAATATTTCGAAAACCCCATGCTCGATTTTTTCAAAACTTGATAAATACAAGTTTTTTAATACAAATTATAAGATTTAAGAAAAAAAAATTTGTTTTACCTAAAAATAGCGGTATCCTCCATACAAATGTTAAAAAATGATTTTCGAAAATCGTATTTTTCTGGAAAACGGTTCCGAGAATTTTACTTAAATTTTTTTTTCTTTCAATTAATTTTTAAGATATATAATTCAATAAAAAAAATTGAAAACAAGATATTACTGACTGTGCCTACCATAGAGCGATTTTTTAAAATTGTGAATTTCTCATTATCGGAATAACGGATTTTAATGAAATTCTTTAGAAAGAAGCTTCAAAAAAGTCTAAAAAACATTGCATTTCAAAACTTTAAGAAAAATATTTTTTTGAATTTTGAAAAAAAAATCGTTTTTTTTTTTGAAAATTCAATATCTCGAAAACGGCTCAATATTTTTTTTGTAAATTTAATTTTTATTCAAACAATAATAAAAACGGACCTTATTCGGAATTCCCCCTCCCCCCCCCCACCAAAATGAACTTTTTTTTTAACGAATCGATAAAAGTGTTTCCTATTGATAAAAAACATCAAATTATGGAGGAGAAACACTTTTTTATGGTAAAAAAGTGAAGTATAAGCGGCCACCCACAGTACTAGATAGATAGATAAGATAGATAGATAAAATAATTTTATTTTCAATTAAATTTGTTAACAAAATCATAATTATGCTGGTATTCAAAATTAAATGTGACAATAACTTGTTTTAAGTTGTCTGTCAGGTTCAAAAAAAAAATGTATTTACTTTATTACAGCAAAGCTAAGTGAGTTAACTGAATTCATTTATTATAAGACTTCGATATTTAAGTGATTTGTTTAAGTAGTTGTACAGGTTTTGGTAATTTAAGCCATTTAAGAAGTTGAGGAATGTTGATCGGTCTAGCATTTCGCTTCCTAGATATTTTTTGCGGTATACCTTAAAAATGGGACAAACACCAACGAAGTGATATGTATTTTCTGTAGCATCCATATTGCATATAGTGCATATGCCTACAGTATCATTATGAAAAGCTCTTGCGTTTAAGTTAAGAAGACCACATCTTGCTTTGAAGATATGGTTTATCATGTCACGAGGGTTGTTATCTTCAAAATAATTTGGGACTTCAGAATAAAGCAGGTTGCAATATTCGTCATGGTATTGTGACTGGAGCGCCTTTCCTGTAGAATCAACCCAATTTTTTTCGAATAGCTTTGTTAAAAGTATTTTATGCATACGATTCCATTCTGAGCATGGAGCTTCAAAACTGAAATCTATTTGAATTTCTTGGAAAAGGCCTGACCTCCTGACCATTCCTGGGCCCAATAAAAATTATTCTGAATCATAATTTCAGATAGAATTCGTGGAAGACGATTACGTGGCATTGACATTACTTTCCTTATGTAAGCTAGGTGAACTTTTAATGTTGTAAGGAATGCCTTTGGAAGACCAGTTTCGATATGAATCGCGTAGTTAGGAGTGTTGTCTGGCAATCCGAAGCATCTCTTTACGAAGAAGCGTTGAAGTTTTTCAATTTGGTCGTACCCTTTGTAACCCCACACTTGCGCGCAATAGTGCATTATTGATTTTGTGGCTGCATCATGTACTTTATATTTAGCAGAGTGTGTTACGTATTTATTTCCCACAAATTTAGACCATGTCGAGTTTATGGAGTTTTTTGATGCAGCGAGACGTTTCGATAGGTGTTCAGACCATGACATGTTATAAGTGAAGATAACACCGAGATATTTATAATGGTTTGATATTTTTATCTCTCCACCGTTAAAGTACCATTTTTCAGCTGCCGCCCTTCTGCCGCCGTTTCTAAAAATTACAATTTCCGACTTATCAAGGTTGACATCTAAGTTCCACTTACTGCAGTACCTGCTGAAGCTGTCGATAATCGTTTGCAGGCTATTAGGTCTATCGGAGAGGAGAACTATATCATCCGCGTATAACAGGACGTTTATTTCCAAACTGTTCACGATGAGACCAGTTGGGAGTTCGCAGTGAAGGTCCTCAAGAAATAAGATGAACAGTAAGGCACTCAGTACACATCCTTGCTTGACTCCTTTAGTTGTCTCAAAGAAGCTTGTTATACTCTTTCCATTCCAAACTGTTGCTGACGTATCCCTGTACAGAGATCTTAAAACGGAAACCATTTTTGTTGAGATGCCTAGGCTTAGCAATTTATAAAACAGCGCGTTTCTATTAATGTTGTCAAAAGCTGCTGACAGTTCAACGAAGAAAGCATAAAGCTTTCTTTTCTGACTCAGTTGAAGCTGAATGATGCAGGATAGGTTGTAAACTTGGTCAACTGTACTATACTGACTTCTGTATGCTGCCTGGTATTCATTAAGTATTTGGTTCTCTTCGATCCAACTAGTAAGTCTATTTAACAAAATGGTTGTAAATATTTTGTAGAGTGTGTCGAGAAAGGAAAGCCCACGGTAATTTGAAGGAAGGCTTGCATCACCTTTTTTGTAAAGAGGGAAGATAATCGACTTTTTGAAGGATGATGGTATAGTCTCAGTATCAAAGATGTCTCTGAGCAAAACATGAATCTCTTCTATAAATGTAGTACCAGCGTTTTTGTAAAAATCGTTTGGAATACCATCAATACCGGGTGCTTTGTTATTCTTTGATGTTTCTATCGCTAAGATAACTTCGTCCAGTTCTATTTTGTTATCTAGCTTTTGTTGATAAATGGTTTCAAAAGTGGGTAAAGGCATCACAAGTTGTGTCGAGGCTAAGTTCAATGTGCCATAGAAGTGGTTCATAAGCACATCTGCAGATATTTCTATGCTGTTTGTTGTTGAGTCTCCACGAATTTCCCTAGCGATTCTCCACCATTCTTTTGCCGAGGTAATAGATGCAAGTTGACGTGAGATGTTTTGGTAATATGCATATTGTTTTGCTTTTATCAGGGCTTTGTATTTTTTGTTTGTAACAGCATATTTTAATCTACTCACTTCCAGGTTGTCTTTTTTAAACATTCTCAGTGCTTTTAATGAATCTCTCCTAGCAATATGACAATGTAAGTCGAACCAAGGCTTCATTTTCTCGAATTTAATATTGTGAGTGTACTATTGGCCCTTATTCGGAATTAACCCCCCCCCCCACCAAAATGAACTTTTTTTTTTAACGAATCGATAAAACAATATTTGCTGTTGATGAAAAACATCAAATTATGGAGGAGAAACACTTTTTTATGGTGAAAAAGTGAAGTATAAGCCGACCACTCACAGTGCTATAACTAAAACTACTTTTTTATTATGGGATATTTGCTTTTTTTGCTTGCTTACGCATTACGGCGTATAAACAGTGAAATATGTATGGGGGGGCATGCTGCCTCCGTGCAACCCCCCTGCTTGGGCACACTATAGGATTTGGGGTAGGTGCGAGGTTGGGTGTATGCAAGGTTTCTTTTGCATTTACAGAATCTGGATTTAAAGAAACTTTTAATTTACCCTATGGCCTATATTCATTTTTTTATACTTCACTTTTTACCATAAAAAAGTGTTTCTCCTCCTTAATTTGATGTTTTTTATCAACAGCACATTTTTTTTATCGATTCATTAAAAAAAAGTGCATTTTGGTTGGGGGGGGGGGGGGGAATTCCGAATAAGGACCATAAAAACTCTAAATTGGCGTACCAAAATTTTTTCTTAAGAATATTTTAAAAATTTTGTATATAAAAGTTTATTTTTTAGGAAACCACAACAAAGACTTATAATTTTTGTTCTTGCATGAACCTATATTTGCTTGAATCACATGGCATTCTATTTTGACCTCCAACCACTAAAGAAGTTGTTTTGGTTGTTTAAAAAATTAATTTTAATGCTTATGAACAGTTTTCCTCTAATAACATTCATTTTTGAAATTCTTAGTCTATTACATAGGAGCAAGTTCGTGCGACCCAGTCGTGCATTTTATTTTTAATGGTCTTAAAGCATCTAGTCTACTTTCCCATCTGGCTTAAGAAAGGGGTTTTAAGGTCAAACAAGCGAAATTTTTTTTATATATGTGCCAACGCATTGTTGAACCTGATACAAAGTTTTATAGATATTAAGCAATGTCAAAAAACTTAATAGCTTCCAACGAACAGCAAGCTCAATCATCACAAACAAACAACAAAAAAAGGGAATGTAAGCAGCCTGAACAAAATAAGCTCTTGGTTCAAGCCTCTAAATTTGGTTGAACCATTATCATTAACTTATACATATACGCTACTGGAGTAGGAGCGTAGCAAGTTTTATTCTCAATATAGATTCCCTATATTTTTTCTTTTGTTTTGAGTTTTTTTTTACCACAATAGGCAAATAAAGTAATTAGATTTGTCAGGAAATTCCTTTTTTAAATATAAACAATAACTGGCAAGAACAAAAAAATAGAGAAAAGGAGAAATTGAATAAAACAGATTCACTCATTAACGACAAACCTCAACATTAGTCATCGTTCATGATCAACGCTCATTATTTCCATATTTCAAGTTTCAACCCTTTATCTCATCTCGACACAGGAGCTACGCGACATGACAACTGATAAAATTTCACTCATTAAGAGAGGACAGTGACAGTGCCAAACTAAAACATAGTACAAAAAACACTCAACCGGAAGAGTTTAAATTCATAAACGCAACTTTTAATTTTGCGCGCTGTTATGTCAATGAGTATGAATTTTGTACCTCAGAATTTCTGTTTGAGTAACGTTGCTGACTTCGGTTTCATATAGAAGAACTGACATCGGGCGCATGTTACCAACTTGCAAGCTGTTAATTGTCTGTATTTGCTGTAGAAATTTTGTTTTTATGTTACACTGCATAGGGGAGGGTTATCAAAATAAAATAAATGCATTCACTCATACACGCGATAGTCAGTGTGAAGAAAAACGTAACAGATTGATAAAAAGAAAAATATAGCAAATAGGTAGGTATCTGTTGCTAAGCGAACAAAATGGTGGGAGTGTGGTGTGTATAGGAAATTAAACATTGACTTATTTTGGGAATAGTACATATGTACATATATATATATATCTGTCTTTAAATTCAGAATTAGCTGTTAGTTATAATATAATGAATATCAATATTGGTGTGAGCTGTAAAAAGAAATGAGACTTAAAAAAGAAGGTAGGTAGTGGTTACAAAGAAGTGGCTTTTTAGACGCTTGCCCAAGGCGCCCCATAATCCAACACACAATTATTTTCTCTTTAGTTTTTTACAACAGTGGTTTTGTGTTTCTAAGGTTGCTTCTTATCTTGCTTAAAGCTAATGATTACGAACCAATTATTAACAGATAATAATTAGGAATCCTCAGGCCCATGGTGTGCTTAATTTTAATAAAACAAGAGCTATGTTGAATGTTTTTCGGAAAAGATATAATGGACTGTCAATCTGCCACACTAATGCGCAAAGCTTGAGAAAGCATTTAGATGAGTTTAAGGGTACGTTCAATGATACGACTATGGATATTGTATGTACATATATCTGAAACTTGGCTTACGGAACAAATTGATAACAACGTACTTAAGACTGGTGAATACAAGATATTTTGTTCAGATCGTCTATATTCTCGGGGAGGAGGGGTTGCTATATTTATAAGAAAGGGTGTTACCTGCAAAGTTGTCACCTCATCAGATAGGAGTAATGGATTGGAATTTCTGTTCTTAGAGGTAGTCTGTGCTGGAGATAAGCGCCTAGTTGGTGTGATCTACAAGATACCACATATAACTGAAACTAGCTCTATCACAGATATTCTAGAAGAAGTTACTCCTAATTACAGTCACGTTATAATTGCAGGTGATTTAAATATCAATCTTTTAGATGTCCGAAATATTGAAGTCAAATACTTTTATGACAATATAGCTTCTTTGAATATCTCTCCTGTAAACCATAAATACCCTACACATTTTACAACTAGAAGCTCTACTCTGTTAGATGTTTTTCTTGTCACCCAGCCAAATTTTGTGACTCGTTATGAACAGCTCGATGCTTCAGGCTTCTCAAGGCATGATCTCATTGTAGCTTTCTATAATCTTAATGTGTCTTCCAACTCAACCACCAAACCAATTTCTTTTAGAGACTTCAAATCTGTTAACATGCAAGCCCTTGTTTCACATGTTCTTAACTCCAACCTGTATAATATTTTCCAATTTGCAACGGTTGATGAACAGGTTCGATTTTTCACCTCAACGATAAACAACCTCTTTGAAACACACATACCGATCAAAACAATCCAAATAAAAAACAGTAAATTAGGGTGGTAAAATGAAAAAATTGAGCAGTTAATAACAAAGAGAAATGCTGCATATAAACGTTGGAAAAGATTTCGTGTTCCATCATTTTTTAATTATTATAAGACTTTACGAAACTCTGTTTACGTTGAGATAAAAAATTCTAAGCAAAGATTTTATGCCTCTAAGTTCAATAACATTACTTCACCAAACTGTAGAGGAATATCAAATCTCTTGGCATTTCAAAACAATCCGATTGCGAAGATGATGCTTGTGATGGAAATGAGCTGAACAATTTATTCGTGAATTCTTCCTCCATCGAGGAAGTTACTGTAGACGATGGTTTTATCAACAGTACCCTTGTGGCTGATTTCACACCAAGTTTTAGTTTTCATAGAGTCAATGAAATGCAAGTCTTTAAGGCAATAAGTTTGATTTAATCAAATGCGATTGGTCTGGACAAAATACATCCTAGATTCATCAAAATAATTCTTCCGTTCCTTTCACCCAGTGCCGCCGCTGGTTGTTCGTGCGCCCTTGTGCAAGAACCTTAAATTACCGCCCCATATCTTGGATGCCATGGGTATTTACATTAAATAAGTGGAAGTTTTATTTATTCTCCATTTCGCAGTTGAAAAACTTAAGCAAACGTGCATTGTTGTTGTCGCGTTCCAATCTACGTCAAATTCTTATACAACGGACGTAGTCAGACTAGGATTTGGGGGGTCTCTGCTGTAAATGAGCTTGAGAGTTTCTGTTATAGCACATACAATGTTTGCATCCTTTTAAGATCATTTACTCTTTTTCTTCTTCTTCTTCCTTTTCTTCGGCGCTGTTATGATCTCGATGTCGAGAGGATCATAACTCTCCCACGTATCTGTTTCACACTAGTGATCCGCCTGTGGGGTTCGCCGGGTTGACCTCAGAAATCGGCGGCAAGCCTCTTACTCTTTTTACTTGAGACTTATAGGTACTATGTATAAGGCCAGTTATGCATTCGTACAAAAATCGAACTCGAGATTTTGATCAAAGTTGACATTAAGATCATAGATCACGTTTTTTTTTTCTTTTTTTTAAAGACCAAAAATAATAGTTCCTGCCATACGATTTTTTAGCGAAAAATTTAAACAATGTCCAATAGATTTAAACAAAAATCAAAAAATTTAAAGAATCGGTACAACCGATTTTGATAATTTGTTTTATGATAAAGTGCCCCAAAATTTTAAATATTCCTGTGCATTCAAATGTTCAAAAAAAATTAGTTTGGATTTGGTAGATTTTTTAAAAACTTGATAAATAAAAGTTTCTTAATATAAAGAGAAAAAATGTATTACCTAATAATAACGATACCTACTCTACAAATGTTAAAAAATGGTTTTCGAAAATCGTATTTTTCTCGAAAACGTCTCCGAGAAATTTGATAATTTTTTTTCTTATGATAAATTTTTACGTTCTATAATTAAACAAAAAAAATTTCATATATTACTGACTGTACCGATAGAACCAATTTGTCGTTTTTTTAATTTCTCATTACCGGCTGAACGGATTTTAATAGATTATTTTTTAGATTAGATTTTTGCATAAATTAATATTTGCTTGCATCACATGGCATCCTATTCTTTCTTAGCTCCAGGTACTACTAAGATTTGTTTTAGTCATTTAATTGATGAACTTTATGTTTATGAAAAGTTTTTTTCTAATTGCATTAATTTTTTAAGTCTTTTACATTAGAGCAAGTTCGTGCGACTCAGTCGTGCATTTTATTTTAAGATGAAACAAAATATGGCGATTGAGAATAATTTTCTTAACAAAACCATTTTCTTATAAAATGCAAAGATTCGAGTTCCTAGCACAGTTTTTAATTTATGTATGTCAAATCAATCCTTTGGTATAAATCAATAGTTTATAGTTTGACAGAAAGAAGACAAAGTAGTTTTTGATACTTTTAAAAGTTTTTGTTTTCAGATCTCTTTTTAAGACACTTAGGTTCGTATTCACCGAGCGCTCCTAAACGGCTCTTAACTTTACGAGGCTCTTAACTTGAAATTTCTGTGCGGTATTCACCAACCACTCGCAAGTGTTTTTCGAAGTTCGAAAATGAGAGCCAGTCTCTCTTGTTCAGGCATACCCAAACTGTGAAATGTTGTGTAATGTTGGTCTTGACAGCAAATGGATACTCTTCTACTTGGCATTGCTCACATGGATTCGAGTCAAATGCGTGCGTGGCACACGCACAAGCGAACAAATTTTCGAAGAGAGCGCTCGTAAGTTAGGAGTGGTCGGAACCACTCCTAACTTTTAAGAGCGCTCGTAGATCTTCACTAATATTGCTTGGTGAATACGTTTATGAGCTTCTTAAGTTATAAGCGCTCGGTGAATACCGGCCTTAGGGCCATTTGCTGAAACGAAACTTAAATATTTATGTTCAACCTAAGCGCTTATGTTCCACTACATAAGAGTTTATGTGGAACATAACACCCATATTAATAAAAAACGCTTATTCCTTCTATAGTCCACTGTCTTACTAAACCATAGAATAGGAGTTTAGTCCTGGATTAAATATTTACATTAATAAAAACAAAATGTTCCCGGAATAGTAAAATGACGTTTATCAAAAATCCTTTTAAGAAAATCTTCTACAAAAGTAAGCAATCTCTTTTTTATATTCTGTGGCTACCTAAATTGATTGTCAATTGCTTTTGTTGTGTCTTACTGTGGATATTGCTTGTTGCTGTTGCTTGTTTTTTTTATAAATTCTATCAAAAAATCCATCATGAACAATATTACCAAAAAAAAGAAAAAGGAGTAGGCTGACTAAAGCCGTGGATATCAGCACAATCGTCTTGAACCTTTTTTAAATGAGTAATGTTATTTAAGATTATGTTTATATACATCGAGTCAATCATTATACCTCATTATGACCACAGTATCTAATAGAAGCCATTACTTGTAAATCCACAGGAATATGTCCACCTCTTTTGTCTGCATTTAGGTCTGCTTCAACGATAGCTATAAGTTTTTCCATGTTTTTTTTTTTTGGAAAACCTATATTTCTTTCGGAATTCCTCTTCGCTTAGCTCTTTAATCGGATCATATCGCGGTTTATAGATTTTTTATTATTACTATTTCTTTTCAAAATTAATTTAGAAACTTCTCCCTTTTTTTTATTTTTTGATTAAAAAAAACGAATTTGACATTTTTATTTCTTATTCCTTCGCTAAACCACCTACTTCGGTGGTTTAACTTAATCATACTTAGTAAACGTCACTTAACAGAAAATTTGTTTTATTAATGAAATTTCGCACTTAGTCCAGGGCTTAACGATAAACCTTCACTAAACCATATTTATTAATATGGGTGTAAGTGTTTATATTCTGTATCAGCAAATGGGCCTTAATCATTTACTTGCGGATCTGGAAGTATTATAATATAACTCCTTGACATCTTAATCTTATAGGTATCCTTTGATGGAATTTGACATTTTGTGATTTGTGTGCGAACTATATTTTGATATAAATAGACTCTGAGCTCTGAATGTCAATTGAAAGCTCAAATTCGAACGACCAATGAAACGTTAAATTTCTGGGTTATTCTGATTTTGTTCAATCCGTTTAAGTTATTTATCAATTCAATTCTAAAATTAATTAAAAACTATTCGTAAATCCTTATTTAAAAACAAACCTAAATATTTAGAGACACAAAACTTTTTTTTCTTTTTACCTAAGACCCTGTCGCTGTTTTTTTTTCCTGTTGTAAAGGTGGTTTGTTTACATTTGTTTACATCTTCTATTAATTTTGTTCTAAAGTTACCAACTTAGATTTAAGATATTTAGCTATATCATTGCAATCAGTAAAATTAATGTTTTCGAGACACTGTTTTCGTTTTAGTTTATGGGAAATACATGGGCTGTAATTAAAAAAAAATCAATATCCTTTTCGAGTTTATAAGTCTGAGATGTACTTAGGTTGCGTGGAAAGCTATTTCCCAAGTATCAATCTATGGCGACATGGTGTTAAGCAGTTTAAACTACGACTGCAATCGAATAGGTTATTTGTTGTGAGGTGCGACAGTCACAAACAAAATATGAATAAAGATTGGTAGTAGATTGTGTGTGGGCACTATGTACGTAGTGAACGGTCAAATGTAAACAGGTTCCAATAACTTAAGAAAAACTTTTGGAGTATGCTATATATGTTGAGTTAGATCGATCTCTTAATTTTCCGCCCCTAGACGTTGGCGCCCTTGTGCGCCGCACATTTTGCACATATGGTAGCGGCGGCCCTGCTTTCACCTCATATATCCCATATTTTCAATACCATTCTAACCACTTCCTGCTACCCTAAACTTTGGAAAGCCTCCAAAGTTATCGCAGTCCCTAAGAAATCCAACTCAAAACAGAAAGATTACCGTCCTTTATCCTTGCCCTTCATCTCAAAACCCTTTGAAAAGATAATGAGCCAACAGATTACTTTTTTTCTAAGCACCTATCGACTACTTTCACCCACCCAGTCTGGTTTTAGACCACAACACAGCTGTACCTCAGCGATTTTAAAATTGATCGATGACATCCGACAAGAAATAGATACAAATCTCGTAACAACGATGGTTCTCCTCGACTTTTCTAAAGCCTTTGATTCGGTTCCACATGCACCTCTCCTAAAAAAGTTAAAATACTATTTCTCCTTTCAAAACTCGGCTGTTAGTCTCATTCAGGAATACTTGACTGGAAGAACTCAAGCAGTTCTTGTAAATAATCAACTCTCGGATTTCCTGTCAACGCATGCAGGCGTTCCACAAGGATCAATCTTAGGTCCACTTCTCTTTACCCTATTCAACAACGATCTACCTTCGATACTCAAATATTGTAAAACCCATATGTATGCGAACGATGTTCAAATTTATTTGAGCTATGAGCTATCGGATTGGAATGGTTGAGAATGCAACCGCGAGAATTAATGAAGATCTGATGCGTATTGTGGAATGGTCTCATCAAAACCTTTTGAAACTTAATTCAAATAAATGTCAGGCTATTGTCATTAGTAATACTGCGCTTGAAACGTCATATTTTCCGAACATTGAACTTAATGGCACTGCCTTCACCTACGTTGAAATGGTTAAAAACTTAGGAATTATTTTTAATCAAACTCTGTCATAGGAGAATCACGTTTCTTGTGCTTTGGGTAAAACATACGCTGCATTGCCGGTTTTACATACAACTGGAAGCTGTCTGCCTGTGCATACATCAAAAATGATAATTGCAAAAACCCTTGTTCTTCCTATTCTTCTTTACGGCAGTTTGATTTTCTGCTGCTTAGACAGCAGAAGTAAAAGAAAACTAGATGTTGCCTTCAACAATATTGCTCGCTTCGTAGGTATATGGTCTAAATCTGTTTCACCATGTTTCTAGATATGTAAATTGTATCTTAAATATGTCCTTGGGAAATTTTCTTGATTTCCAAGCACTTGTGTTCTTATTTAAGCTAATGCAGAACAAAGTTCCTGAGTATCTTTTTGAAAAACTTATATTTACAACATCAGAGAGAAGTAAAATTTTAATTAGACCTAATTTTAATTACCTCAACTCAAAGCGACAGTTCTTTGTGCACACAGTGGGTCTTTGGAATTCCCTGCCTGTCAGCCTGAGAAGACTTAACAACTGCAAATCCCTTGAAAGTTCTTTAAAAATCCATTTCAGCAGCTAAAATCATTATTACAGTAAGCTTTACAGTTTCTTTCATTTTGCCACTGCTTAAGTTTTTTTTCCTAGTTTCTATTAATATTCCATTTACTTAAATATAGTTTAATTAATATAGTTTTTTTTTCTTTTTAATTTTCTTTTTAATTCAGTTTATACCCGAATATGTACAAAGTATAAAAAATAAGACACTATGTTTTAATATACTAACGTTTTGAAATCAATAAATACAAATACAATACACACCTCAATACCACCAACAATTTCACCACCAATACCCATACCTCCTTTACCAAAAGAAATGTCAATACCGATCCATCTTTATCTGAAACAATGACAAGTCCACAAAACCTTACAACTCCAGTAAGCCCCATCCACCCCCTTTACCGCCTAACAATGTAACAATACCATCACGAAGATCTTTACGCCGACCAAAAAAATTTCAGTTATACTAAAAATATTCATTTTCTCAATCCATTAAAGAACAACCACAACAACTAGTACACCAACAGCAAATAAATTACAACAATGTCTTCAAAACAAGTGAACTCCACTCAAATGCACCATTACCTCTACAACCTAGCAAAATCAGGAAACAAGTATACTGAATTGATCTCCTTGTTAAATCTACAGTCCATCTCAAATAACATTTTAAAAGGGGAGGAAGACGAAAAAATAAAGCAGTTTCACCAACACAACAACGTATTTGATTATAAACTACTCCTGTTACCAATCGAAGTAGTAGGGTTACACTGGATCCTAATCGTTGTAAATAACGAACAAAAAACCATAAGACACTACAATACATTGGGAGTATCAGGAAGCGAAGCACTATCAAAGATGGAAGAATACATGAAGAGAGAATGGAAAGCAAGAAATGGACAAACAGAGGCACCTATATACAAAATAAAAAATGTGAAGATTCCGAGAAATCTAATGGGGATTGATGACGGGACAGTCGTATGTCGCATGTTACTAAACTACCTGGCGTGTGACAAAAAATTAACATCATCTGTGCAAGAAGTAGAGAAATTTAGGACAACTCTATTCAACGAGCTGAAAAGATACCCGCATTTACGCTACATACCATCATCCCACCCACATTCGAAAATAGTAGGAAAAGAGGGATAACAAAAAAATATGAAAAGAGGAAAACATCCCCACGTCAAAAAAAAAAAAAAAAAAAAACGGAAAAGATCCCCACATTTAATTACCCAAACAAAATAAAGAGGGTCCAGGACCCCAAACACAAAAATACATTCACATCACACACATACATATATAAAAATACCTAATAATAATATGATCCCTATAAAATAAATGTTCATACTTGAGAACATAAGACTTTTAATAACAAGTTGAACGCATAAATACAATCAATAAATTAGTTACAAAAACAAAGCAACAATGTAACACTATCCATGTAAAAAATTTAAAAAATATACATATTACACAAACAAGCCCATAATATATAAGAGAATATGAGATTTTAAATGTTAAAAAGAAAAGAAAAACAAATTATATGTGTACAAATAAAATAAAAATAATTACGATGTAACAATCAAATAAATTAATGATGTCTATATTGTGTTTATGAAGTAAACATACAATTAAGATTAAATAAAATGTTCTTTGTTGTAAAATTAAGTAAATAAAATTAGTAAATAAAAATATAATATTGAAACACAGTGGCGGCGCAAGACCTGAACTTAATGTGGGCAAGATACATTTTACGAGGCCCTCTGATGGTGCAAGTAAAGTAGAAGGCAATATAAAATAAAAAATCACTTAATTAAACAGTTTTTTTATTTATTAAGAAACAAATTAATTTATGTTTCAAATCATTAAAATTGAAACCCGCTATTTTTCAAATCATTTCAAAAATTGAATATTGGGTTGAAGTTTCTTGTTGCTGGAGCTGGGTCAATTGTTGTGCGATAGAAAAAAATAAAAAAAAAAAAAATGTTTGTAACTTTACCTATAAATGTATTTAATATGCGAATCGATTACTTTCATTTTTTTTTTCATTTTTTTCTTTTTTAATATATGTATGTATATTGTTTGTAAATGCATAGTTGATAAAAATATTTATTCATATTTAGTTTAATATTATTTATACATATGTCCATTAACGTAATTCCACAACAAGGCTTAATTAACTAAAAGATGCTTATCTTAATATTAAGTTCTGCTTTAAACCAATAAATAGTAAATAGTAAAATAGTAAACCTAAATTTATACTCATACTTCTTTCGAACATTAAACAAAAATGAATAAAAAAAGAAAAAAAATTAAAGAAACAGAAATTTTCTACTTTTGGTTTTACTGAACTCCCTAATTATTGGTTCGTAATTTATTTTAGATGCTGTATCTGCTTCAATAGATAAAACTGCCAAAGATGAAAGTCTTTCTTGACCCATAGTATTTCTTAAATAATTTTTTATTATTTTCAATTTTGAAAATCTCCTTTCAGCGGAAGCAGTTCTTACAGGTATTGTTAACAAAATTCTATTGACAATAGGTGTGTTTTTTTGGGAAAATTATCCGTAGTGAAGTAGGATTTCCCAAAAAAACGTATCGATTTTTCGATTTTTCTACTTTAAAGTTGGTACCAATGACTAGTTGTCAAATATTTAATTGAAAAAAAAACAACCAATAACTTTTTGCCAAGTAATTTTCATGTTTCTGAAAATATATATGGAGGTTTTTATTTATGAATTTCAATTTAAATCATTTTGTATTTACTTTTTCTGTTCACAAGCCATTCTTCATAAAGCAGAAGTTTTGTTTGTGAATTTTTTTTTTGTTGACAATTATCACCACAAAAGTCAAGGGATCTGTTCGCAGACTTTAGTTAGTTTTGGATTTCTCAACAGCTTTTTTCATAAGAAGGCTTCGTCGCGTTAGTAACTCTTAAATGTCGCTGTTTAACTAAAGTATAACAGCTGACCACGACATTTCGCTCCTACAAAAACGCGTTAGTTATTAAACAGCTTTCTATAAGAGTTCGACACCAACACGATACAAAATGCAGCGTTTTTCTTATAAAAATGGTTTTGTAAAAAAAAGACTTAAACTCTCAATGGAAAATGCTAAACAACAAACTACTTTTCGTACTCTACGAACATGCCTTCGAGATACAAAAGAGTTTTCAATTGTACCAACATTTGTATTCGAGACTCTAGCAAACGTCAACATTCTATCCGCAGTTGGATCCTACTTCTACTTTTATCGGCAGTGAAGACTTTGTATTTGTAATACGTATAAAATCTTACTTCACTACGGATAGCTTTGCGAAAAAAACACACCTAATGTAAACATTTGGGTAAATTTCTTTCAAATCGTTCTGTATGATATGTATATTGTAGCAGATCTTTCACGTTTTTAATAGAGTTGGGTAAATTTGGGATCATATTTTGGAACTCCTCACACAACTCATAAGGTTGGAAGTCACTTCTCTCCTCTTCTTGCAGGACTGTTGGTAAATCCTGACAGTTTTTCGATATTTGCTCTTTTGGAATTGGAATTGGAATCAATCATGGTATTAAAAAAATCTGTTTCATACCGGCTTTAAGCAGACTTTGTAGGTTGATCGCTACTTTCATAATCAAACATCCTTTTTTTTTTGGCTACTCTTTTATTTTTAAAATCTTTTGGCAAATCATAACTGCTTTTCTCAATAAATTGACGAGCGTCAGACAAGCACTTTTCGAATCGTGTTTGTCGATATTCTTTGATCCAGTCACAAAATGTACGCAAATGTTCAAGAGTAATGTTAAATGGTCTTGTAGAGATTGCCATAATTTGCTTATGGTATTGACACGCGTTAATTAATCATACCATGCGTATAACGCTTCACTTCTACCTATTCATTTTAAGTTAAAAGTAGGCTAACAAATTTGGAATATCCAGCATCAGCATGGACAAAAAGTTTTTTTTTTATCTAGAAAATATTTTGCATATTGTATATTTTAAACTTAATGAAGCAACTGAAGTTTCATTTTTACCGTGTGTACCGTTTTTTCTTCGTTTCCGAACAAAATAACAAAAAGGCAAGGGAATTGTGAAATTTTTCATTTTTTTCTAACAAGATAGGTTTTTCCAATGATTTTCAATAAAAGATATCTTCAGCCCACGAGATAAGTTCAAATGCAACTGCTTTTGCAATCTAGAATCTTTGCCAACTTTTTTTTTAACGCTAACGTTTTTCTGTGTATGTAGTAGTAGGAACATACTTATAAAAAAATTTAAACTAATTTATATAGGTATCCGAGTGCAAAAACGAAAAACAAAGCACACCACAGAAAAGTGAAGACAGGAAAAATTAAGACAAAATAAGGAATAACTATAAACAAATACCATTCCAAGGCGTTTGAAAATTATTTACATACGAGTACTTACATCTCATACACACGCACAATTTCCAAAAGGACAAAATGAACTTACGGTAGTTTTTAGTTTCTTTTTTTGATGGGCTTACTGGTCAAGTTTTTAAAACCTTTCGAGTTGGGCATAAAAAAAAAACTTGCCAAGTAAGCCCATCAAATTTTAGTTAGTAATCATTAAATAATAAAATTTCTCTATTACATTGTAGCTGTTTCAATATTATTCTACTTTAAATATTCGGTATTAAACCTTCATGAAGTAGGAACTTGGCGTACTTTTAGATCTCAGTACTTTTCACGGCTGACTTGTCACACAAAGGTTTTTGTATACAAGAACTTGGCTCTTTTTTTAACATTTATGTATTTTGGTCTGATTTCAATTTCTCTATCAACTTCTATTAGAGCGCTTTCATTACTATATGGCTGAATATGTTACATTTGTTAAATTTTCTAAAAATCTGTAAAAATTCAACAGTATTGAAAGGAAGCTATTGATACGTTATTGATACATAGGTAACTAGATATAACCATGGCGAGATGTAGCGCTTGATTGATTGATTGCTTATAATTATTAAAACAAAACAAGTTTATTGCAATCAGCTGAAAAATCTTATAACTTTATATATATTTCAGGCGCATCTGAAGAAAAATCCGCAATTCGTTGGAACACTTGGACCAAATCAGATATTGAAAACGATAAACTTGGTATAAGAGGCGAATCTTTTAAAGAAAACGTAATAGAATCTCAAAGTGAAGCACACAACGCTGCGAAAATAATTAATTCAATTGATTTGCCAACCGTTGTAAAACCGATAAAGAAGATAACTTGTATTCCGAGGGAGAATTTACAGTACCATCAAAGAACCCATTGGGGACCTGCGGCGGCGTGCCTAATCGGGAAACTGTTGAGTATCTTTAACCTGGCAAAGTCCAGCAGCGCAACTTTTAGACACGTCGAAGTGCTTCTTTTACCTCCATGTGGTGGTCCCCGGGCAATGATTTGTTTATCCACACAAATTAGCTAAAATTGGAAAGCGCGAAAATCTCTCCTAACTCGTTAGGATAGGTTACGGAGGCTAGCACTATCCGTAACTGAAAACCGTCTTGCTATCGAAACAGAATGATAACATATTGACGACTTTTGGCTATCGAATAAAGACCACGATTGCTTTCTGGAATGTGAGGACACTCCTGGATGATGGCAGTGAAGGTCCCCACAACGCCATATTCCTACAACTAGAGAGGGAATTCATGCGGTACAGGCTGGACATCTTAGGCTTTAGCGAAATACGTTGGATGCGCTCGGACAAGTTCAAGTCACCATCGCGATCAAATGATATTATAAATTCAAAAGCAAGTGGACATTACATCCCGCAGGATAACTTGTTCTTGAAAGGAAAATCATATTACTGCAATGAAAATACATACCAAGTAACAGAACCTAATGAGAGCCCAACTGAAAGGCCGATACAAAGGAGACCAGAAGATAATCTGACTACAGAAGTTGAGTCTTATGCTCCAGAAAAGGAGAAGTTCCGACCAGCTGAAAGGCCGACACAAAAGAAACTGAAGACAATTTGCGCCCTGAAAGTGATTTCTATACCCCCGATAAAGCCAAATTCCAACCAGCCGAAAGGCCAAAGCAAAAGAAACCGGAAGATAATTTGCACCCTGAAGGAGAATTTTATGCACCAGATAAGACTTCTTTTAAGCCTGCTGAAAGGCCCTTCCAGAAACGCCCCGAAGATAATCTCTGGCCAGAAGGAGAGTTCTATTCTCCAGAAAAGGAGAAGTTCCGACCAGCTGAGAGGCCGACACAGAAAAAACTCGAAGACAGTTTGAAACCTGAAGGTGATTTATATACCCCCGACAAAGTCAAATTTTAACCAGCCGAAAGGCCAAATCAAAAGAGAACAGTAGATAACTTGTATCCCGAAGGAGAATTTACAGTACCATTAAATGAACCATTCCGACCTGATGATAAAATTATTAGGAGAAATGACATTTGAAGAAAAGCAAGAGTACCATTTTGTTGCCAGACCTGATTAGGTGAGGCTTTTAGACAATTTTAAATCTAAAGGAGACTTTTATAACCCCTATAAAGCCAAATTTCAATACAGCCGAAAGGCCAAAGCAAAAGAACCCGGAAGATAATTTGCACCCTGATGGAGAGTCTTATGCTCCAGATAAACCATCATTTAAGCCTGCTGAAAGGTCGGTCCAGAAACGCCCCGAAGATAATCTGCGTCCAGAAGGTGAGTTTTATTCTCCAGAAAAGGCGAAGTTCCGATCAGCTGAGAGACCAACACAAAATATACACGAGGACAATTTGCGACCTGAAGGTGATTTCTATACTCCCGATAAAACAAAATTTCAACCAGCAGAAATGACAAAGCAAAAGAGGCCAAAAGATAACTTGCATCCTGAAGGAGACTTTAAAGTACCGTCAAGGGAATCATTCCGACCAGCTGATAAAACTGTACGAATTATTCGGGAAGATAATCTGAAAACAGAAGGTGAAATGATATTTGAAGAAAAAAGTAAATAACATGTTGTTACAAGACCGGATCAAATTAAGCCTTTGGACAACCTGAATTTTATGCTGGAGATAAAGTCAAGCCACAACCAGCTCAGATTTTAAATCAGAACCGGGCGAAAGATAGTATCCACTCAGAATTTGAATTCTTTACTTCTAAAAGGTCAGTACATAAGAGGCATGAAGTTGACTCAACGGTTTTGAAAAGACAAGGATTGCAAAGGAATAAAAGCCCTGGATAAAATAAGCCTAAAGATAATCTTAAGTTAGAGGGAGATATGAATATTAACAAAAGAGACGATTTTCAAAGCAATTCTAAATTTGAAAAAATTGAAGATATTGTACAATTTGAGGGTTCAAATACAATCAAGCACATAGAAACACACAAGCACGATGGAAGCTCAGAACAAATAAGACCCGTAGATAACTTACGTTTGGAAGTTGAAATATATTCTAAAGAAAAACATAGTTTTCATCCTGCTGAAAAGCAATTCCCTCAAAAGCCGGTTGATAATTTGAAATTAGAAGGTAACTTAAGAATTACCAAGGGTTCTTCAAAAACTTATATCATACAAGCAAACAATATAACGCTTTGTCCATTTTAAAAACTGTTGCTACTAAGTACAGGGACAACCTTAAATCGGAGGGTCAATTTGAATTTCCTAGTAAGGTCGTCAGAAGTTCAAACACTAAATCAGATTCTAATTCTTATAATAGATCTTTTGTAACAAAGTCAAAGCATTCGCATAATAAATCTTCAATTTCACTAGTAACAGGTGATTCCATTTTAAAAACAACAAATCAGATAAGCTTCGTCAATGAAAAGACTGCAGTTAATGCAAATGATATGAACACTGATAAACCTACTGATGGACTCATTGTAGTTTCGACAAAAAAGGTTACAACTGTCGCGAGCAACAAAAATCGTAAGGAACCTGAAACGTAGTACATCAAGAGACAGAAAAAGGTCAATATAATAGAAAAAAATTCAAAAACTAAGCAAGAAACGAATATTACGAATTCCTCCATTACGAAAGAAGCTTCTGAGACTGTTACTATTAATAGAATAAATAAACCAATTATTCAATCATCTTCAAGTATTCAGTTACAAGAAACGGAAAGCGGAAATTCGGCAGTTTCTTTTTCGACTTGTAAATCATCAAATCTGTCTTTGAAAGCCTGGTTAAAGTCTTCATCAAGTTCGTCAACTTTAAATCAAACTTCAAGATCTTATGCCACAACACAAAACATTCATACCTGGAGCCAATCAGTATAGATGCAAAACAGTTTCATCACATGAAAACTGCGCTTACGTCAGAAGAAAATGTTGCCAATTCTATATCGCATAGAAAAGGCACCTCAAACGAAAGCAATCAGTTCGTTGGATTTAGTTCCAGTGGAAAAATTCAAATGCGAAGTATTAACAATTTGCATGAGCAGTCTTCAGTATTTAGTAGTATAGGCGGTGAAAGGTAAAGTTATAGCACTATTCACAGACAAAGCAGGGAACAGATTCCAAATCGGTTTCATCTCACAGTCATCAAAAACTTGTTGAGTATAACTGTATAGCATTCCCATCTTATAGTCAAGATCGAATAACTACTCGAAAAACTGGTAACCAATCAACATTTTCTTTGAGAAGTGAAAAATCAGTCTCGACTAGTCAGTACAAGTCTGAATATTCGAACATGCCAAAAGCAACGTGTGCTGTTAATGATATAAGAAGAAAAGGTGCTTTCCATCATACTAGAGATACAAAAGATCACAAGTTCTTCAAAACTACAATAACTGAGTATTAGAACTTCACTCAAATGTAGCACCTAATCATTATATTATTTTAATTATTATTTTACTAACAATTTTTACTTACAAATATAACGCATTTTTTTCAAAACTATTTACGCTTTGTGTTTATTCAGTTGAAAATAATTTTTCACTTTGGATTCGAATCCAATATTTTGTGACAAAGTAAGTATCTATTAAAGATGAATGGTTATTGAATTGGCGTGGGCTGATTTTGGTGACCATGTTGTCAATTCAATTCAGTTTTATTTTACTGAACATACTATTTACAATTTGGCTTACAACTAATAAGAAACCTGCTACATATGTATGAAAATTGGCTCTTAGGGGCCTAACTATTAACAGTGACTTACCAATCCTCACAATTTTCAACAAAAAACTTGCAACACAAGAAAACAATGTATTCAAAACCCAAACCAGTCTTCTTTTACCAAAAGTAAAACAAGTTCTTGGAATTTGCAAAACGCTAACAATGCTCTCATCCTCCTGCAATGGAACATGAATGGGTTTATAAATAACTTCGATGAGCTTAATGTTATAATAAAGAAACACAATCCGTCCATAATCGCCCTTCAAGAAACTCACTGTCCCTTTGCCAATATCACGCTTACTTTCACAACTTAGCCACTAATGATAGTGCCAAACAAGGCATCGCCCTACTGATTAAAAAAAATATTGCACACAAAATCTTAACTTCAAATTAAAATTTGCAAACACTAGCCGTCGAAATTCAACATAAAATTAATTTCACATACTTATATAAAATTATACTTACCCCCTAAAGAGATATTCACTAGCAACGAACTGTGCAACATTACAAGAGAAATAAAAACCCCGTTTATCATTGGTGGCGACTTAAGCGCCTGGAACACACTTTGGGGATCTCCAAAAACAAACAAAAAGGGCAAATTAATCGAAAAATTCATCAATGACAGTAACACAACACATTCAAACACATTGACGTAACCTGGTGCTCATCAGAACTTCTTGTAAAAACAAATTGGGAAACCCTTGACGACTTACATAACAGCGACAACTTCCCTATCCTTACGACTATTAACATAGGACCGACGACAATACCAACCCCAAAAAGCGTAAAATTTAAAACTGACCAAGCTAACTGGCGACTTTTTAGGAAAGAAGCTTCTGAACTATTGTCCGACAAAAACATATTCCACAACAACAACAAGGAAGCTGCAATATTGCTGAAAGGTATTAGAACCGCCGCGAACTTCTCCATTCCTCAGACTGTCCCACATACAAAATGTAAACAGGTAGTAGCATGGTGGAACCCTGAATTGTCAATCTTGCGCAAAGAAAAAATGTTTGCACTAAAAAGTTTTCAAAAAAACCAATCAACACATAATTTGATTCTTTATAAAAAAGCAAATGCAAAATTTAAAATTTAAAATAAGCAGAGCCAATAGTTTTGCGGAAATGACATCAAAAATCAACCCAAACTCCTCCACTTCAAAAATTAATATGGCAAAATATCCGTGTCCTCACCGGTGACTTTACCCCACTTTCTATAAATCAAAGGGCACGGTAGTGCCCAGCCAAGTTCTGGCACTACACCCTTTTTACAGGAACAAACTCAGGCGACTTTTGACCCCTCCCTATCTTCAGTACCAATGAAGTCAGAAACTTGAAATTCCGAATATTTGCTGAGCTAGTCAGGCACAGGCACCTCACCAAATTTCAATTTTCTAGCATAAGCGGTTCCTGAGATATAAAGTCTCAAAAAACACAAAAACCGTAACTGACTGACTGACTGACTGACAGATCATCAAAATTATGGAGCACTTCCCGACATTGTAGAATCTTGTAATTTTGCACAACGGTAGGTCTTGTTATGCAAGTAGAGGAAAAAAGGCTTACTTGGCAAGTTTTTTCTTATGCCCAATTCGAAAGGTTTTAAAAACTTGACAAGTGAACCCATCAAATTTTAGTCAGTAATCATTAAATAATAAAATTTCTCTATTACATTGTACCTATTTCAATATTATACTACTTTAAATATTCGGTTTTAAACCTTCATGAAGTAAGAACTTGGCGTGCTTTTAGATCTCAGTACTTTTCACGCCCGACTTGTTACACAAAGGTTTTTGTATAGAAGAACTTGGCTCTTTTTTTTAACATTTATGTTTTTGGTCTGATAATATAGACAGCAAAAGTAACACTGTCATAGATCCAGAAACCATTGTTAATCTTTTCGCCCAAAATTGGTCAAACGCTTCAGAAAATATAAACTTTTCTAACGATTTCTTAGAAGAAAAAACGAGCGCCTTACGGTTCCCCCAAACACTACAGCCAGCAAACACAACAGCCCTGAGAATTGAAGACCCAATAACTTTCATTGAATTTGAAAGTTGTCTCAATAAAGTAAAGGGAAAAACCCCAAGCAGGGAAAGGATTTCTTACCCAATGCTAAAAAACCTACCCATCGAAATCAAACACCGAGTCATATCCCTCTACAATAGCATTATCAACAACCATGAAATCCCTCAATCCTGGAAATCTGCAACAGTCATTCCCATCCCAAAACCCAAAAAAGATAAAAATAAAATAGAAGGATACCGCCCCATTTCTCTGATCGCATGTTTATCCAAAATAATGGAAAAAAAAATCGTAATTTCGAAACGTTTGTCTTGGTTCGCTGAGCCAAATAATCTTATTAGTCTCAATCAGGTTGCGTTTAAAGCCCAAAGAGGTTGCATTGATGCTCTGCTTCACATCGACTATGCCATTTCTTATGCTCTTTCAACAAAAAGCATATTTCGATACTTTCTCTTGACTTCGAAAAAGCTTTCGATCGTATAGATCCTCACATAATATTAAACAAGCTCGTAAAGTGGGGTGTTGGAAGCAAAATATACGGGTATATAAAGGCATTTTTAACAAACAGAAAACTTTGGGTGAAAACCATTAATACCTACTCTTCCAGCTACCCACTTCATAATGGTATTCCCCAGGGATCATCCCTCTCGGTAATACTGTTTATTATTGCTTTCGATGATAAAAACGCTATTTAAAAAAAGTATAATCTTTTAGATCATTGCAGTTATGCAGATGATATTTATATTCTATGTAAAATTAAAGACCTAAGTACATGTAAATCTTTATTTCAAATTAGATCAATTAGCCCTAAATATAACTAAATGTCAATGTTTTTCGTTTTCGCGTCGTTTGTTACCTGTCGTTTACGTTTATAACATTCAAAATCATTTTCTTGAAAGAGTTTCATTAAAAAAAGATTTTGGAGTAATTTTTGATTCGAAGCTTAACTTTGTACATCATATAGAATTCATGGTGAATAAGGCCAACTATATGCTGGCTTTTATTTCACGCAATTCTTTTGATTTAAGGGAACCTTACACTTTAAGAGCCCTATACGTTGCCTATGTTAGATCGATCCTGGAATATTGCTGCGTAGTGTGGAATCCTCATTATAATGTTCATATTACAAGAATAGAAAAAGTTAAAAAAAAATTTACAAGATTTGTAGTAAAGAAATTATGGTGGAACATTGAAATGCCTTCATACAATGTAAGATCATGGCCGTAGCTAGGGGAGGGCACTAGGGGGCAATGCCCTACCTTAAAACCTCTAATGCCCTACCTTAAAAAATTAACAATCGTATCGTAATGCCACTGATTCAAAAACTGGTTTTCCAAAACAAGAAAAATCCATTTCACATATCCAAGGTATGGCAATGTGGCAGGACAAATTAAATAGAGTCTCTAAAACTAGCAGTGTTGAAACGTTCATACATCTAAAAGCTTTGGAGAGACATAGGTTCTACGTTAGGTCTATTATTGAGGTTATACAATTTGTCAACGAATTAGCTTGGCTTGGAAATTATATTTTGAAGGAAGAAGAAGAACAAGGATTATTTCAGAATTTGTTTGAATACACCTGCATGAAAGATCCAAATTTGAAAGAGTCTCTTACTCATATACATACAAATTGCAACATACCGTTAACCTGAATTCAAAATAAAATAATTCAAGCAATGATTATACCAGTACGAAGTTCCATTGTTAAAGATATTAATTTATATTTTTTTTATATTTTTTTATATTTGGCCGTAACAAAACATTATTCATTGATTTTGACGACTTTGGATGAAATTAGAAATAACAGATTTAAAGGTGATGACATCACCAAGAGTGTGGACATTAAAAAAGTGATGCTTAGTTTTGAATTCCGAATGGCCTTGATTGTGGCCAAAAAAATATTATCCATGCTCCAGCCTGCAGAGGCAGCTTTACAATCCCAAAGCGCAGGATTGAAAGACGCGATAACTATCACTAAGCTCACCCAAAACAAAATAAGGAAACTTAGATCAGAAATGTGTCATCAAATTTTGGAAGAAGCAAAGGCTATGACAAGCGGCGATTCCGAAAATACGACTCATACCCAAAAGAGACAAATCAAATCGGATGGATGGCTACTTGGTATATGGCCCTCCTGTTCCTCTGCAAGACAAAATATAGAACCTCAGAACGCTCAGCCATTTAAGTATCAGTATTTCGAAACGTTGGACACACTATTTGCTAAATTACAAACGAGATTTTCGGACAACGACGATCTACTAAATTTAGTAGCGAGTATAGATGAGTTGGATGTAGACAAAATGGTACCGTTGAAAAGCTTAAGTAAGTGTAAGAAAACAAAACTATTTGTAAAATGTACAGTTTCACCGAGGCACTTTGAAGGCCAATAAACGAACTAAAACAGATAAATTTATCAGGTCAACAAACTTTAAAACTCTTAGCGAAAACGCATTTAATTGCAATTTGGTGCAACTGGCCATAAGTTGCTGCAAGAAAATCAAATCTTTTTGATTGCTCCTCTTTATAATGACAATAAATAAATACATACTTTTAAATTTGTCATAACAAAAATCCTAAGACCCATTTGCTGAAGTTTTTAATGAAGATTAAACTTATAAATTTTTAATTTTCGATTAAGCAAACTGGTCTAAGTCATTTTTGTTGCAAAAATGCCATGCGTTAAAATTGATTTTTTTAGATCTTACAATTCTGTCAAGGAAAGAGGCTGCTGTGGTAAAAGTTTTTTAAGTCACCTCAAGAATAAAAAGGAGAACACAATTGATGTTTTGTACCAGCGAGAAACGTTCAAAGATACATATGAACTTTTTCCACCTGTGGCGTCCATAGGATGTACTCGTAGCACTGCTGTGTGAATCTAAGTTTTCGACTTTGACTGCCATCAATAAGCCTCAGAGTCAGAGGCTATCAATGAGTCATGAAAGAAAGTCAGGCATTTCTGGCCAAGCCCGTTGATTTGGATGAAGTCCTTTATATTTTTAATATATGGCGAATGAAAGAATTCAGTTATTTTAATAAAAGAACTTTGTATTATTATCTACATGTGTATGTAATGTAGGTATACTAAATATAATATGTTAAGAGAAATAATAATATAAACAACTATTCAAAAAAGTTTTGGGAGAACATTAAAACTCTACGAGGCATTAATTTTGTCTCCGGTGTGCATATGTATATCGGCTGCAAAATTGGCTCACCATTTTAAGCTACTGCTTAACCCAAGTAATGTATGCGAAAGCGTTCATTTTGCCGAACCGTATATAGTTGATGAATTATTGGATAGTGATATATCTATGTGTGAATTAAAAGTATGTCTTCAATTGGCCAAAAATAAAAAAGCACCAGGTCCAGACAGAATTGGAAACGAATTTTATAAGAACGCACCAATTCAGTTTTTAAATCAAATGTTGTCAATTTTCAACCTCATATTTCAAACTGGTGAAATACCTCAAAAATTCAAAGATTCAATAGTTTATCCAATCCATAAAAAAGGTGACATCAGTACACCAAGTAATTATCGAGGCATATCTTTTATGAATTCAATTGCAAAATTATTTGCCTCTATTCTCTTGAATAGGATCAACTCATGGGAACAGAGAAATAAAGTTCTGAGTGAATATCAAGCAGGATTCCGAAAAGGTTACTCTACCGTCGATAATATTTTCATAATTACAACCGTTTCACAATACTTTCTTAGAAATAATAGAAAACTATACACATTTTTTGTTGACTTTAGAGCCGCCTTTGATTCAATTGACCGCAACGCGCTATTTTTCAAATTATCGCAGAAAGGAATGTCAACGAAAATGATCCGTGTATTAAGAAATATGTATAAAAACACACGTCAAAGGGTTTGGGATGGTAAGAATCTTTCCGAATGGTTTGAAACTAGTTCTGGTGTTAAGCAAGGATGCCTCTTGAGCGCCGTTCTTTTTGCCCTGTTTATAGATGACATTACAGAACATCTACCTGCAGGTATTCACATAGCCCAGCAAACTTTTAAGGTCTTACTATACGCAGATGATATTGTTCTATTCGCAGAATCAGCTCACAGTTTACAGCTTATGATCAATAAACTATGTACCTATTGTAAAACGTGGAATTTGGAGATCAATCTCCAGAAATCGAAAATTATGATAATTAAGAATAGACGAACTAAATTAGAAAAAAATGAAAAATGGTTTCTAGATCGGCAGCAAATTGAAGTTGTCACGAAATACAGCTACCTTGGTATAATTCTAGAACCAAACATGAAATTCACACAACATTTTGAAAACAAATTAAAAGCCTCATTATTAGTAAAAATGAAATACCACTCTCAGCTAAGTATAAAATTTTTGAAAGTGTTATGCGCTCAGTAATGTGTTACAGCTGTCAGACCTGGGGATTTAAGCAATACGAACAAACCGAAAAGCTTCTACGTTTCTTTCTGAAAAAGTTATTCCACCTTCCCTCGAATACCCCTAATTATGTACTCATGCTTGAAACAGGCCTTCCAAATATATTTCATTTTACTCTAAAGTTACATTTTGATTATATACATAAAGTTCTCTGTTACCCATCAAACAGACTTCCAAATATTCTTGCTAAGTATACTTTTGACCATAAATTAGAATGGACTAATTATTGGATTTTATTGGCAGAAAAATGTGAAACAGACCTAAATATACAATACACAAATCTAGCACTTCTGAAGCAACAATGCTATAATCTTCTGGAAATATCCGACTCACAAGATCGTACCCAAAACATTGAAAAAGCAAAATCATCAATTAATAGAATTATTATTATTCAGGTCTTAACTATGATCTCAACGAAAAGAATTACTTTAATGACCGTTACAGTGTGAAAGAAATATCACTAATATGTAGAGCAAGATGTGAAATGCTGAATTTGAATGGATCTCCATATAGAAACGTTATAACCAATCAGTGCACAATTTGTAATATGAAAGCGAAAGAAGATACTTTCCATTTTTTAGCTATATGTCCCATTTATAAAGATCTAAGACTTATTTACTTCGGGGAACGCTCGTTGACAATGGAACATACAAAGAGACTCCTAAATGGTTGCAATTGGCAAGCTCTTTATAAATTTATTGTATCTGCATTTATATACCGAAACAATATAACAACAGAATTTAGATAGAAACAAACAAAGATAATCAAGTTCTTATGAAAATAGGCTTCCTTTTTATTTTATTTTATTTTATTTTTATTTTTATATTCGAAAAACATGTTTTGCATTTCAATCAACTTACTTACCAGACAGACGGCAACGCCATTGTCTTATTATTATTTTATTATTTTATTTTATTAATGTCGTTGAAACTTATATTGTAAGAACTAATTTGTTATAAATAAAATATTTGAATCTTGAATCTTTGAATCTTATAAACAACTATATAAATGAATATTTAGCACTTATCTATCACCCCCTCCCGGCAGTTGAGTACCACCTTTACCAGATCAGATCATATTTCATATCAAGTAAAACTTTTACTTCCGCCCTACATGTCATCACCGATGCCCTACCTTAAATTCAACTCTAACTACGGCCCTGTGTAAGATGTCAGCTTATTGGCATTCAGACATTAGAAAACCGGCGTAAGATGTTTGCTATTGTTTTTATCAATGATATTTTATCATATCATATTGATTGTGCTTTTCTGTTATCTCTTTTAGATTTATATTCTCCTTCTCGAGAGCTAAGAATTCGTACCCTATTCCGAGAAAATATTCATAGAGTAAATTACGCGTATAATGAACCTATAACTCGCAGTGTTAGGGAGATTAATAATATATCAAATAACTTTGATTTCAATTTTCATTTGAGTAGAAACTCATTCAAAAATATGTTAAATTTTTACTTTTTAACAAATTAAATTTATGTTAATTCTAATTATGTAACTAGGATATTATTATGTTTATACTTCATTAGTCTATTTCAGATTGTTAACTCTAATTGATGTAAATAAATAAATGAAATATATTGCCCTAGAATGGTCAAAAAAATCAAGTGCAAAACTCTCTCTTCAAAAATGTAAAACATTTCATATATGTCGCAAACAAAATAAATTGTCAACAACTAAAACTCAATATAAACAACACTATGATAAATAATGTTAGTAATTTAAGTATTTTAGGATTAATATTCAATTGTAAATATTATTGGAAAGAACACTGTTTAGAACTTAAGAAATTCCTATCTGCACGAACTAATATAGTAAGATATTTAGCGTAAAATAAAAGCAATGTACATACGAGTTTTAATACCAAAACCTTAGTTTTAATTAAAATTGATTATGGGTTGTGCATATACGGTCACTGCCCAAAATATGTTTTAAACATCATAAAACCCAGCTACCACACAGCAGCTAGAAGAAGCATAAACGCATTTCCGACAACTCCAATAAAAAATATCCTGGCTGAAGCAGAACTCTCGAGCATCGAAAAACGAAGAGACACACTATCCTTAAGATTGCTCGCAAAACTGGTATTCTCCAAGAACTCTATCATCGACAACGACATCAAAAAAACAACAAATCAAAAACATACAAAACGAATTCCTTCTGCCATAGCTACAACGCTTAAGCAAGCAAGGCTTAACAATCTACCAACCAAGAGAGAACCGGAATCGGTGATTTTGGATCTTACCAAATACAAGAAATTAACAACTGCAAACAGCACATATCGGCAACTATATTCAAGGATCGCCTCTGTCTTAAGAACTGATGTATGGACACTTATGTTCACCGATGGCTCTAAAACCCCGGACACCACATCTTATGCGGTGACCGATGAAAACGGGTCAATAATAATCATTGGTATTCTCCCGGACTCTGCCTCGGTCTTTACTGCAGAAGCATTCGCCATACTTCAAGCGACTAAAGCTGCAGCCAATCTACCTGAAAAATGTGTTATATGCTCTGACAGCATCTCAGTAATTAATGCAATCCACAACGCAAACAACAACACCGAAATCATATCATTAATAAGATATCAACTTATAAAAATGATTAACATTAAAATAATGTGGACGCCTGGCCATGTTGGAATATACGGAAATGAATATGCCGACAGTGTAGCGAACTCAGCCAAAAACGCACCTGTATTCACTTTCAACTTTTTCACTAAAGCCGATCTCCTCAAGCTCACCGGAAAGATATCTCTTGCTAAAAATAGACACGATTGGAACCTATACCACCATCACTACAAGGATATAAACCCCTTAAAATCTACACCGATGTACCCCACAAACTGCTCGAAACAAAAAATTAGCTATTTTGCTAGACTTGGACTTGGACACACCACTGCATCCCATCAACACCTCCTCAACAAAAACGACCCCCAACCTGCTCCACTTGCAACACCCGTTTTTATTTAAAACATATTTTGGAACATTGTCCGTTGTCGCAGTTCATAATTAATAAAATATTCGAAAACTACTCAATTTATGAAATCCTCAAGAATCCCAGCATAACAAATATAAATAAAATCACTGAGTTTCTCAAAAAAACAAAAATTCTAATTTGAATCCCCAACCAAAAAAGCCAATAGTCTCTGCAGCTAGGCTTGTTAATTTTTGTATTAGCTTGTAATTTTAATTGCTTGTTAATAAATATTAATAATAATAATATTTGTATATAAAATTTACATGACAAAAAAAAAATAAAAATTAAAAAGGTCGGTTGACTGTGTTGTCCTCAGGGTGTTCATTCCCAGTTGTCAGTGGTGATTTTTGTGGGTTGTTGGTTGTTGACAGGGATGGCGGATACCACGCCCCTGAATGGAAAACCTAAATTTGTATTGTTGGTCCTTTATCAAAGGGCACGGTAGTGCCCAGCCAAGTTCTGGCACTACACCCTTTTTACAGAAACAAACTCAGGCGATTTTTGACCCCTCTCTATCTTCAGTACCAATAAACTCAGAAACTTAAAATACCGAATATTTGCTAAGCTAGTCAGGAACAGGCGCCTCACAAGGCCTACCATTGTGCAAAACAACAAAATTCTACGATGTAGGGAAGTGCTCCATAATTTTGATGATCTGTCAGTCAGTCAGTCAGTTAGTCAGTTACGGAATATTCGGAATTTTAAGTTTCTGACTTCATTGGTACTGAAAATAGGGTGTGGTCAAAAATATCCTGAGTTTGTTCCTGTAAAAAGGATGTAGTGCCAGAACTTGGCGGGGCGCTACCGTGCCCTTTAATTGTTTTGTCAGGGACAAATAGTTCACCCTTGTTGTAGCGTAAATGCTCGGGTATAGATATTTCTTCTTTCACATGTCTGGCTCGGATGCGGTGGATTTGCATCATTATACTATCACGAATGATGGTGGGAGTGAGGGAGAACCGTCTGTGCTTTTCTTTTTAATTTGAAATTAGCATTCGAAATTTTTTTTTCGTATGTCACAGAAGCCTGGCTGTGTTCCTTTAAACAGTCTTCCTAACAACGAACACTTCCTCCGACTTAATAGTTTGCATTCGCGCTTTGTAACGTAAGGACTTTCTCTAAGCGCAGCAACAGAATGCCTTCTCGAGATGGTATAAATAGTCATCTTTTTCAAGCTTTGATATTCCGGGATTCGAGCATGTTACCTGCTAATGCAACTAAATACAAAAGAGGAATTTAGAAAAAAAAAATATAAAAATAAAATTAAATTATTTAATATTTCACGGAGGCAAAAAATCCTGCAATGTCCCAAAGGCAGTAGAAACTTCTCGTCATTTGTCAAGAACATTAAAAATTCAACTTCATCTTCGGTTTCAACGCTCATCTACAAAGACAAACCGATAACTAGCTCTTTAGAGAAGGCAAATGTACTTGCAGCTCATTTTGCTGCTAGCTCTACGTTGCCTGTTAGCAACATTGCCCCTTCTGTACTTGAGAACGTAAATCATTCAATGGGACAGGTATATTTCCGCACTCGTACAGTTGCAAGAGCCCTTCGAGATCTTGATATAAACAAATCCGCTGGTCCTGGTGGTATACGCTCCATTCTTCTGAAGAGGTGTTCTTCATTGCTGGCAAAACCATTGCGTAAGCTTTTCCATCGCTCCTACTATTCTGGAATCTTCCCTAGAAGATGGAAAACAGCATTTTTCCAGCCTGTTCCTAAAAAAGGTGATCCTTCCTACCCCTCGTCCTATCGACCAATTGATCTTACGTCCCTTCATTCCAAGGTCATGGAATCGCTGATAAATTCATCAGCTCAAGAAATATCTCGAAGATCGAAAGCTTCTTAATGACCGGCAAAACGGCTTTTGCAGCAATCGTTCCACTGGTGATCTGATGGCAAATCACACCAAAGAGTGGAACAGATCTTTACATTGTTTTGGAGAAAGTAAGATAATTGCGCTTGATATTTCTAAGGCATTTGAAAGAGTTTGGCACCAGACTCTCTTATCGAAAATGCGTGCATTTGGCATCAACGAAACCCTTATTCGTTGTATTAGAAATTTCCTACGAGATCATTCAATCATGTTGTATTGGATGGTTTTAAGTCTGATCTTCAAAAAATAAATGCTGGTGTTCCCCAGGGCTCCGTTTTGTCTCCGACTCTCTTCCTCATTTTTATAAATGATCTCTTGTCTGAAACTTCTCATCCACTTCATTGTTTTGCCGACGACTCTACTCTCAGCTTTTCGTACTTGTTTTCAAATTCACGTCCATCTCCCTCGGAAGTGGAATTGCAACGGTATCGTATGATAAGCTCATTAAACTCCGATCTTTACAGCATTGTTAAATGGGGTACAAAAATCCGTGTGGAGTTTAATGCGTCGAAAACTCAATGCTGTCTATTATTGTTAAAGAAAAATATTCCCCCTATGCCATTGTCCTTAAATGGCACTTGCATCGATGAAACCGAAAAGCTCTCATTACTCGATATGTGTGTTAACGACGATCTTCGTTGGAATGATCACATTCTCGAGACCGCCAAAAATGCTGCTAAATGCTTGGGATTTCTATATCGATGTAAGAAATTTTTCACCCCTTCTGATCTGGCTATAATTTATAAGGCGTTTATACGTCCAAAACTCACACCTTTGGCAGGCGCTGCTCAATCTTCTTCCCAGTTATTGGATAGAATTCAGAACAGAGCGTTAAAACTGATTGGAAACAGAGCTATCATGGATTCATTCCCATCTCTTGAACACCGTCAAAATGTTTTATGTATTTCCATGTTTTATCGCTTCTTTCTAGCCTAACTTTGGTCGTACCGTCAAATATAGAGATTCATTTTGTAGTCGCACAACACGATTATGGAATAACTTACCCGGAACAGTTTTCCCTTGCCATTTCAATTTGCAAACATTCAAAACCAATGTTCATCGACACCTCCTTTTTCTTCCCTCCTAATTTCCCCCTCGACCGTGCCCGTGCTGTGTTTAAAACATTATAAGGGTCTCGTAATATACTCGTACCCTTGAGCTCGAGTGAATTATAAAAAAAAAAAGTCTTCTTCAAAACACAAAATAACAATTTTTGTTTTCAAATCATGAGAAGCGCTTGAATTGAAATTTTGTATTCCTTCTGATCTGGCTGTAATCTATAAAGCCTTTATTCGTCCAAGCTCGAATACAATTCTTATATTTGGGTACGAACGGAGTGACGACAACATCAATAATTGTTTTATGAACGATAATTATTTTCTTTTTTAGAAAACGGCTCCAAGAATTTGGATTAAACTTTTTCTGTCTCGTAGAATTTCAACGGTCAACTGAATTCTTTTAAACTAAGACTTTTTTTAAGTTTTTCATTTTTTCCACTACAATGATTAAATTTTTATAGAAAAACTTCAAAAATAGTAAGTACATCTTAACATAAATTTACATACCTATGTATATCAAAACTTTCATTTTTTTTAATTAAAAAACAATTATGTATTTGTAAAATAGTGAAAACTTAAAATTGGAGTGCCTATTTTTGGTAACCGGTACGATTTAAAATTTTTCCTTCGCATTTTTGTATCATGCAAGGGCCTTATTCCTGAACACGAGTCGAGTGAGTTTTATGTGACGTGGGAAAATTTCACATGAAATGGTATTCGCGAACACGAGTCACTAATAATGGGTATTCCATAACTCGAACGTCAAACGTCAAATATCACTCGAGTGAAAAAAGGGTATTCCTGAACACTAGAGTGAGTATTTTTGTGTGACAAATCAATCATGTTTATCAAGTTGTCGAGTCAAGTAATGGCTCCGAAAATGTAAGTAAAAAACAAACTAAAATAATAGCGAATATGCATATTTTAACTAAATTTAGAAATTATAGATTAAAAGTTACGTCTGCTAGGCAGTATGAAATTTTGGTTGATTTTTTCCTAACCCACTCTCACCTTGCAAAGGGAAGAATCCAGTGAGTCGAAGCAAGGAAAAAAGCCGGCGAGTTATGGGAGGACCTTAGCAAAAGCCTCAATGCAGTTTGACCGCCTTTAAGAGATGTAAATGGTTGGAAGAAGGTACATAATTACGAGTATTTGTCATTTTATTTCATGATAAGTTAAACAAAATGAACTTCGTTTTTGATTCACTTTGAATTTCTTAATAAATCAAATGGAGAAACATAATATTAATTAAGAAACATTTTATTTTATTTAAAGGTTTGGTTCGACTATAAAAATAACATACAAAAGAAGTTGTCCCAGAACAAATCATATCAACAAGGTACTGGCGGCGGCGTTCCAAAAAAGCAATTTTCATTTTCTCCACTTGAGGAAGAAGTCATCAGTGTTTCGTTAGATTGTGCAGCACAAGGTATCCCTCAAAGCATTGCGTTTGGTCAAAGGTCGTCCTCTCGAGAAAAAGAACCATTTGGAACTGGCGCTGATCCAAAACAGCAGCTGGCATTATTGCTTTATTTCAATTCATGCTTGCTAGCAAGCTCCAAAGGATTTGTTGCATCTCTAATTTTCTTGAAAATGCACCTCCTGTCCTCATCTGAATCACTATCATGAAACATCTCCGTACTAATCATTTTCTTTTTAATTTTATTATCCTATATTATTTTAAATTAAATTATGCCACATTTATTTTTCAACAAATTGAATTGAGAACTACAGTAAAACCCGCTTAAGAGAAACGGCAAAATGTCACAGTTTTGCTTTCACTTAAGCGGAAAATACTTGGGGATGAAAAAAGTGTTTCAGGTAAGCAGGTTTTTCTCTTAAGCGGGTTTTACTGTATTTCGAAATAATAATATTTGTCTGTGACATGTCAAATTATCGTTTATTGAAGTTAGCTACGGTTGAAAGGGTGCGTTCAACATTTTGAGAGTCATGTTGTGTTTTTGAACGTCACTCGTGTTTAGGAATACCAATTCTCACTCGACTCGACTATAAGCTCTCGAGTGACACCTAACTCGACTCGTGTTCAGGAATAGGCCCCCAGTTCTTATTGTCAGTTAAAAAAAACAAAATATTTTTCAATTACCTAACATCCATTTTCTTATATAAAACCTGTTCAAAATTCAAAGCATTTAAGCATAAGAGCCAAAGCATTCGAACCAGTGGTGCATTTTGATTTCCTATTTTTTGGCCTTCAAGTTTTAGACACAATTTTCACAGTTGAAAAAAAAAAATAACAATCCAAATATATACAACATTTGCAAACTTACAACAGAAAATATTATTTGTATTAGCAAGATGTTAATCTTTCCAAAAATAAGATTAGCAGAATTGATTTTGTATAACAAAGAAAAATGTGTTGCCCAAAAGAAAAAAATATGTGTTATCAAAACTACAGATCCAAACCGAAATTAAATTTAGCTTGTGAACTCTTTGCTCAGTTTTTCGAGTCTGTGTATACGAAGTCCGATGTAAACTTAAACTAAGATACAATATGTAATACACCAGTAGACTTAGAATTGTACTAATAGCCTAAGCTTAGCTTTGCTCAATATTTTTAATATGTCATTACGTGAAGGAATTTTCCTTAATGAATGGAAAATATCTCATCTTGTCCCAATCTACAAAGCTGGCTCAAAAAATAATGTTGAAAACTACAGAGGTATTAGCAAACTTTCTGCAATCCCAAAGTTATTCGAAAGTATAGTACATTTCTATATTATTATATTTCTGAGCTGCAACATGGATTTGTGAGTGGTAGATCCACATCAACAAATCTTTCGTATTTGTCTTCCTCCGCCTTTAACTTTATTGAAAAAGGAAAGCAAGTTGATGTCATATACACTGATTTCAGTAAAGCTTTTGACTCGGTTAATCATACTATACTTATAGAAAAATTAAGACGCTTTGGATTTCATTCAAAGCTTTTGGATTGGATTGGATCGTTTTTGAAAAACAGAGTACAGTTAGTAAAACTTGGAAATTTCTTCTCCAGAGCATTCCACTGTACATCAGGTTTTCCGCAAGGCAGTCATCTAGGACCGCTGCTATTTATTATTTTCATAAATGAGTTGAAGCTCTCGTTACAGACGGTTCTCTTTACAAACTATTCTCTTGTTTTCATTATGGACATCCAATGTTCCGAATGTAATTTCTTAACTTCTAAGTGCGATTTAATTTATTGCGGAATTTGCCAGTCCGGTTTCCATTTTAAATGCACCAAAATGAGTGATTCCGATTGCATTTCGGTTAATTCTAATGAAAATATTTTCTGGAAGTGCGGTTTATGCAAAGACATTTCTTTTTTAAGCTGCATACCCATTTTAAAAGACTTATATAGCTTCTTCACAGAGCGCAAATCTGATTTCGATAAACTTGTGAAACCAATACGTATAACACGCTCTCAAGTTAAACCATTGCCTACTCATAAAAACAAACAATTAAATCTTTTAAAAGAAAAAAAACATTTCTTCCTCCCCTCGCTCTCTTTATTCAACATTGCCGAAACTCTCTCCGTCTCCGTCAACTGCATCGAAACTTATCGCTAACAACGGCAAAACCTTTGGCAAAGAAAAAAAACAGGTTTCCTCTAAGCTAAACACAAAAATAACAAGCAATTCGAACTCTTCCACGCAGAGTAATGATTTTGCTAATGTTGTTAATGTGCAAGCATTGACATCGAAAGGGAATGTTGTGACTCCGGCTGATGAAAACTGTCTATCATCTCTATCTGCTGGCACTGATAGAACTAATGATAGTTTTTTACAAAAATCAAATTCGGACGACAAAAAAAGGTCAGATGTTGTTGTTGTTGTTGATGCTGATGCCGTTTCGGCAGCCAACGACGCCGCCGCCGCCGTGGACTCTGTTGCAGTTGCAGTTGTTGCTGTTGTGGGAGATACTGATGGTGTTGCTAAAGGTATGGAGGAGGGTGGTGAAGCTGATAACATTGTTGTTGATACTGATGCCGTGCGCAATGGTGATGGTGAGCCTACTTCGCCTTTAGTTGTGTTGGGTGTGGGTGCTGCTAATGATGACGCTATTGCCAATGGTTCTTTTTCAAATTCAAATAAAAAGAATGCTTATCGTACTAAAAAACCAATATTTGGTACTGCGGCTGCAATTGATGGGGAATTTACATTACAGTCTGTTCCCCGGCTGCGTTTTATACATCTCTCTCGTCTGGACAGCAACGTCACAGAAGATAATGTTATGGATTATGCTGTAATTAAATTGAAGATTCCCAAAAGCTCTCTGCGTTGTACTAAGCTGATTAAAAAAGACACTGACTCTACTTCCCTTCGTTATGTGAATTTTAAATTAGGGCTTCCTGCTAATTTTCTTGATAAGGCCTTAGATCCAACAATTTGGCCTGTTCATGTGCAAATTAAAAAATTTGTAAATTTTCCAAGGAAGGACGTAAATTCCAAGGTGAAATAAACTGCCGAGTTCCCAACCCAGAAAATATAGTCTCAGCTCAAGTAAATGATATATCGTCATCGAAACTGCGCGTTTACTTTCAAAATGCTGGTGGTATAAGAACTAAATCCCATCAATTATTTACTTCGTCATCGCTTCATGAGTTCGACGTTATCGTCATTGTGGAAACCTGGTTGAATCCACATTTTCTTTCAAACGAATTCTTTGACAATTCTTACCAAATATACCGGAAAGACCGACCTCCTTCAACCGGAATGGACCGAGGTGGTGGTGTGTTGATAGCTGTTAGATCGAAGTTCACCAGTAAAGAATGTAAATTACCAAATGATTCCGATGATATCGAGCAAATTTGTGTGTCTGTCAGATCTAAAGGCATTTTTTCTACGGAATTTTATTTTATTGTAAGTTATATCAGACCGCGTAGTCCAATAGAACTATATTCCTATCATATTTCAAATATTATTTCTATTGTTAGTGAATTGACGACTGATCAGTATCCTTGTGTATTCGGCGATTTCAACCTTGGTGAAATCGACTGGTGCTTCATAGAATATGAACAAACATTAGTTCCATTTAATGCATATAAAGAAATTGAATGTTTAGTCGTCGATTCATTATCTTCACTTAATCTCTTTCAAATTAATTTTATTAAAAATTATCTTGGTAGAATTCTTGATCTTGTTTTTATTAATAATGATTTAAAATTTAATATAGAAATTGCTCAATTCCCTTTATTAAATAATTCTGTTCACCATATTGCATTTGAAGTAAATCTTGAATTTTATGAATTTGCACCTCTCGCACCTATTGAAGAGAGAAGTTTTAACTTTGTAAATGCCGATTTTGTTGCATTGAATAACTTTTATAATACATTTGATTGGGAAAATATTTTTCATAGTTGTTCCCTTAAGGACATGTACTCAATATTCAAAAGTATTCTCTTTGAGGGCATAGAACTTTTTGTTCCTATTTTAAAAAAGAAAAAAACATTCAAGCTACCATGGCATAACAGAAGATTAAAAAATTTGGAAAATGTCAAAAACAAAGCATTCAAGCGTTTTAAATTAACAGGGCTCAATGTTGATCATATTCGGTTCCTTCAACTTAGAAGAGAATTTGACTTTCTAAACCGGTTTTTATATAGACAACACATAAGCTCCACTGAATCAAACATAAAGACAAATAGTAAATCATTCTGGATTTTCATAAACTCGAAGCGCAAAAATGTGTCTCAATTTCCGCAGTCTATGGAATATGAAGATGAAAAATCTAACGATTTACAATCCTCATCCAATCTTTTTGCTAAATTTTTTAAATCTTCTTACAACACTGACTCGGTCAATGATATAAATTCTATGTATTCAAATTTTAATCCCAGCATTAATTTTATGCTTCCACAACTATCTGTAATTGAAGTAATAGAAGCTTTATGCGAATTGGATGTGTCCAAAAAAGCAGGCTATGATAAAATTCCACCCCTTTTATTAGCAAAATGCTCCCCTTCTATTTGTTTTCCTCTCACACTCCTCTATAACAAATCCCTTTCTTCAGGGAAGTTTGTGGATGAGTGGAAAATATCATACATAAACCCTATCTATAAAAGTGGTCCCAAGCAATTAATTAAAAATTATAGGCCAATTTCAAAGCTTTCAGCTATACCAAAGCTTTTGGAAAAGATTATTACTGATAAGTTCTATTCATCTGTTAAACAGCTTTTATCGTCGGGTCAACACGGTTTCATGAAAGGTCGCTCATCGGCCACTAATCTCTGTCTATTCACAAATTTTTGTTTGAACGAAATTGAAAAGGGATTCCAAGTTGATGTACTCTATACGGATTTTATTAAGGCATTTGACCGAGTCCATCACGGTTTACTATTACATAAACTAAAGATGTTAGGATGTAATAATCATTTTGTTATGTGGTTAGAGTCATATCTTTCTGATAGAACACAAATAGTTGATATCAATGGATATTACTCAAATCCTATTAATGTTGATTCAGGTCTTCCTCAGGGAAGTCATCTTGGTCCCTTGCTGTTTCTGCTTTTCATTAATGATCTACCTTCGACATTTCACAAATCTATTTGTCTAATGTATGCTGACGACGTTAAAATTTTATATTCCATTCGCTCTATAGAAGACTGTTCTAATTTTCAGAAGGAAATAGATCTTTTTCTAGATTGGTGCGTATACAATCACTTAGAATTAAATTTCTCTAAATGCAAGATTTTTAGTGCAACAAGATCGCTCAACGTTTTAAGCTACGAGTATTTATATAAATTCAATCATGACGCATTTTTAAGAGTTGATCTGGTAAAGGATCTTGGTGTGTTTGTAGATTCAAAATTAAATTTCAGGGCACATATCGATTTTATAGTTTCTAAAGGCAATTCAATGCTAGGTTTTCTAAGACGAAACTCAAATGAATTCAAAGATGTTTATACACTTAAAACCTTATTTAATTCGTTAGTTCTTCCCTATCTGGAATACTGTTCTATAATTTGGTGTCCATTTTATGCTAATGGGATTCAAAGAATCGAGCGAATTCAGAAAAGATTCACCAGATTCGCACTTCGAAATCTTAACTGGGCTGGTGAAATGCCAGATTATACTTCAAGATGTGCACTTATTAATTTGAAAACGCTTGAAATTAGAAGAAAAGCACATAGTATCATATTTATTAAAGACATTCTCTCCAATCGCATTGATTCTATTGATTTATTGAGTTTTATTACGTTTTATGTCCCGGAAAGATTACTTCGGAACAGACGTGTTCTATTTTATGTATCTAGTCACAGAACTAACTATGGTTTAAATGAGCCTATCTCACGATCTTTGACATTTTTCAATTCCGTCTGCAATGAAGTCGACATCGTAATGAGTAGGGATCAATTTAAACGAAAAGTCTTAGAGTTTTTAACTTTATGTTTGTAAATTTATTGTAATTAAAATGTTTAATTCACTATTGTTGTGTAATATAATTGTTTATTTTGTAAGCTAACTTATTGTTTTAAATGTAATCAGCAGATTAATCCATTGATAAATAAATAAATAAACTAAATGATATAACATCTATTTTCCAATTCGCACAGGTTCTTCTCTATGCAGATGATTTAAAAATGTTCGCAAGCATGTCAAACATAAATGATTGCTGTAGTATGCAAAAAGATTTAGAATTTTTAGTATTATGGTGCAAGAAAAATAATCTTTTACTTAACATAGGAAAATGCAACGTCGTCGTCTCATTTTATAGAATCGCGGTGCCTATTAAATATAGTTACTCAATAGATTCTGTCCTTTTGAATACGTTGAATAAAATTAAAGGTCTAGTGATCATGTCGATTATATTACGACAAAAGCAAATTCTATGATAGGATTTATCAAACGAAATACAGAAGATGTGGATCGCTAACATGCTCTTTTATGTCTTTATCTTGCTTTAGTAAGATCAATTCTTGAATACTGCGATATTGTTTGGTGCCCCGCTTTTCAGGTGCAATCTATTCGTATTGAAAAAATCCAAAGAAGATTTACGAAATTCATCTTCGCTAAAATGAGGTGGGGATTCTCAACAAGTTATGAAGCAAGATGCATATTTCTAGGTATCTCTAGACTGGATATCCGCAGAAAAACCCATGACATAATGTTTGTGAGAGATATCTTATGTTATCATATAAAATGTCCAAAACTGCTAGCTTTACTTTTAATATATGCTCCCGGAAGAACACCTAGACAACGGTATTTTCTTTTTCAGCCTTATCATAGAACTAATTATGGATCAAATGAACCTCTTACAAGATGCATATCAAATTTTAACTCAATTTGCAACCAAATTGAATTAAGTCAATCAAGACAAATGTTTAAAAATTCTCTGATTAACTTATGATATTTAATGATGTAAGTACATATTTTTGTTTTTATTTCTTTTAAGTTATTATGTATGTATATTTATATTTAAGTGTAATTAATCTGTTAGCTTTAAGCTTGGAGATGAATAAATAAATAAATAAATAAATTGGAAAACCACATTATTATAAATATTCAGAAAACAAAGGCTTACTAAATTTGATTGCTTACATAATTTAGCATGAAAAACTGTATCTAATTATGCGAAATTTCAAAAGAGATGAATAAATTATTTCCCTTGTTTTGTCTTTCGTAATATTTAGTTCCCAATAAATATAGACAATCCTGCATTTAAAACAAACTATGTTGCAAAGTTTATGGACAATTTTATAGTTTCGAACAATATTTTTCTGCACATTAACCTTTCTTAACGCTTTAACCCTTCTCTACAAAAATGCAAGACGAAAGACAGTTAACTTTTCACCTAAGGCTAGCCGCGCACTATCAATTTTAGTTGCGCAACTGTTTGGTTACTTATAGAAAACAGATGAACTATTAAGTTTTATGTCCGCGTAGGTGCATATAATTATATGTTCAATAAAATAGCGAACTCATTTTAGGCTATCGTTTAGTTTGTGTCGAAACACAAACGTTTTAGTTGCTCGAACCAAGCAGTGCAAGTGGGCGCCTAGCCTAAGAAATTGATTTTATCAAAAATTGTAAGCAATCGTGAAAAAACCTTGAATAAGTAAGATGCAATTATTTATTTAATTAAAAATCAAAGCGGAAATTTTAGTCGAATTAGTACCTTGCTTAATATTTTTCAGTATGATTCTGGGTTAAAATGACGATTTTGACGCTTTAATTGATTTTAACACCATTGTTATGGCAGCCTTAGAGGACAGCTTCAAAATGCAATGGTGTAGTCATGGCTATTAGCACAGTCAAAAATATACAAGAACAAAAACGTACATTCTGCGATAGTATAGTTTTCACCAAATCGATCCTCTACTACCAGCGATGACTTTATTCATTGCATTTGACAGAAATATGAACCTACCTGCGATTCTGAAGTAAAGTTGAGTATGTCTAAGCGAATATGGTTTTGGGTACCATATACGGGTACTCGACTGTCGGGGTTGAATTGCCTGTCATTGGGTATTTCGACTTCCAGCATCCCCTCCCCCCTGCGATGTTGTTGATATTTTTGTTTTGATTTTTTTTATGTTCTACGATAAATAAACAATTTGCACTTCACTTTTTGAATTTATCGCGAATAGTAGCACGAATTTGCAGAACAACACTTGAAAATACCTTTACCGGAAAAACAAAATTCGTGAATGTTTTTATTGAAATTCGAATTTCGAAAGAAATAATGACAGCCATGAAGAAAAGAAAAAGAATTTGTGGCGATCCATTAATCTATTAACTTACTTTAAGTATTTCCACTTAGTTTTAAATAAAATAACATTATACTTAGTTTAAGAACAATTCATCAATTATTCATTGTAATAATTTAATGAGTTTGTTTATCGTTTTAGCATAAATAGTGCTTTGTAAATAAATATAAATCAGTTCTAATTTGGAATTCAAAGAGTTATCATCTCATCCTCAAGAAGTAACCACATAGATAACTACACCGTTAATGTGCCGAATTATCTCATCCTTTAGCTCTTGAATTGTTTCTGGCTTTACACCTTTTCTTTCAAATAACCCCAAAGAAAGAAGTCCAACGGTGTAAAATCACATGATCTTGGCGGCCAATCGACATTAGCAGCATGTGAGATTACACCGGCCATTGAATTTGTCGCCCAAAAGAGCCATTGTTTCGTTAGCTGTGTGGCAAGTGGCACCCTCCTGTTGAAACCACATATCGTTCACATCCATATCTTCCAATTCGGGCCATTAAAAGTTCTTTATCATCTCACGATAGCTAACACCATTCACAGTAACTGCCTGACCGGCCTCATTTTGGAAAAAATACGGATGATGCCGCCAGCCCATAAACCGCACCAAACAGTCACTCTTTTTGGGTGCATTTGTTTTTCGCCGATCACTCTTGGATTATCATTTGCCCAAATGCTATAATTCTGCTTATTGACGAATCCACTTAGCTGAAAATGTGCCTCATCACTGAAAATGATTTTCTTTGAAAATTGATCATCCACTGTTGCCATTTCTTGCCACCATTCTGACCATTGACGACGCTTGAAATGGTCAAGAGGCTTTAGTTCTTGAGTCAATTGCACCTTGTAAGCGTGTAAATGCAAGTCTTTATGCATAATGTTCATCAACGACGAGCGTGCGAGGTGCAATTAGGGCACGACGACGAGTTGAGGTGGACGGCTCTTCAGCCACACTATCGCGAACAGCAGCAATATTTTCTGCAGAACGAGCTGTACGAGCATGCACTGGTGTTTTCACATCTCCTATAGACCCGGTTTGCTCAAATTTTTGTACGCTTTTTTCGATTGTATGCACATTTGGACGATTAAATTGACCGAAAAAATCACGAAGAGCACGATATGCATTTTGATTTGAACGCCCATTTTCATAATAAGCCTGAATAACTTTAACGCTTTGCTCGATTGTGTATCTTTCAATGGTTCAAATTGAGTAAGTCTGAAATTAAGAAATGTCAAATGAAATGCCGCTTTAAATTTCGCAATAGCTAACGCTTGCGAACGGTATCTATACCACCGCTCTTAAGTCCGAGTTATCGGAATCCCTGAAGTTAGAGATAAGAAATAATTTCGCCGAATTGAAAACAATTCGTGCTGTAGCACCTCGGTCAGTACTTCCTCAAGCGACAGGTTGGAGATCAAGTATTTTGAAAGTTTCTGTGGACATACCTGTCAGACGATCTAGCCTGGATCTAGCGTCTCGTCCTTTTGTTCCTATAGAGAATCGAAATGGAAATTCCAATCGGGTTCCCAAAGCAAAGGTCTGAGGGTAGAGGATGCCGGTTGGCTGATCTTCGTTATTGAAATGGCGGAGCACGGAATTCTGGCGGTTGTTACGTTCCGCAACAGCACGTCGACTCTCGTTTATTTTTAAATATTAACAGCAGAGCCAGTATGTCTGTATGTCCCTGGGCTGAGATCGTTAGAGATTTTCATCTTTTACTCTCTGGTGCTGCACATGAATGGTACTGGCAGTTCCAGCGATCTCATTAACGTCCCAACTGGCCAATGCTTCGAGACACATTAATGCGCCAATTTTGGAACTCTGATTCCGACTATGAAATAATGAGGGATATGATGGATCGCAAGCACGGCGCTGGAGAGACCAGTGATGAATATTTTTCCGCTGTGAACAGGCTTAGATCTCAGCTGAGAGTATAGATTCCAGAAATGGAGCTGGTACTGATTCTGAAACGCAACTTGAACCGAAGATTGAGTCAGCTGGTTTATCCATCTATACGTTGGATCAGTGTAAAGACGCTCAATTAGCTTTTCCGATGGAGAACGAGAAGCATATAAAGCTTACCAGACCACCCAATCGATATGTGGCTAATGAGATTGATATTAATGGTGATTTAGTTCCAATGGATGAGAAGGTTGCGGCTTTCTATCATACCGGGGCTCGACCAAAGACGTCGCGTAGTTGGAGTGATTCAAAATTCATGACAGCAAGAATTGCAAATAGCAAGACCAATCGTTCGTGGATTGCACATCCACCACGAGGAATCTTTTTTCCTATCGTTGTGAGTTTGCAGGCATTATAACTCCGAGATGCCATAAGTGCGATCGGGAAAACTCGTTCAGGAACACGAAATCAAAGGGGGAATTGTGTTCAACACGGACCCCTCAGTTAAAAGAACAATAAAACCTTCTAATAAAGAAACAAAAATTAAAATATTAAAACGTAAGGGAATTGAAGAAAGAACTGAGAAAAGAGAATGTAAACAAAAATTATTAAAACCACTACATATAAGAATTCAAGAATATGAATTAGCTAGAAATAGGATTTTTAACGGACATAATATGGAAGTAACAAAAAGAATTCAGAAAATAAAAGAAAGATATAGAATTAGATCAGAGACGAGGAAAAATATTTCGTCGACGGTGTTAGACATCAATACCGATCCGAAGCCTTATGCAAAAGTGGATATCGGGGGTTAAGAAATTCTTGGTTTGCTTGATAGTGGAGCCAACGTAAGCATTTTAGGGAAAGGTTGCTTGGACGTTATGTCAAGCCATAATTTGTACAGTCCAAACACCTGTCACCTATAAAAATATCCAGCAGTCTATAACTTTCTACCTTATACCTAGTTTGGAAGAAGAGTTATATCGAGGGGTAGATTTTTGGAAAAAGTTTAACATTCCTCAAAATATTCTTAGTTCTGTTTCGGTTCTAGAGGAAGAACCAGATCTACTTGACGCCTACCAGCTAACATCAGAGCAACGATATGAGTTGGAAACGGTTAGGCGAAAATTTATTGATTATGATAGCCATCACGGTCTCGGAAAAACGTGCATGATGGAGCATGTCATCGATACCGGAGACACTGACCCTGTTAAGCAGCGTCACTATCCTGTTTCTCCAGTGGTACAAGCCTTATTGTACCAGGAAATAGACCGAATGCTTAAGCACAGCGTTATAGAGAAAAGTGAAAGTCCTTGGTTCTCGCCTGTTGTTCTTACCAAGAAGCTAAGTATTGACGGTACTGTAAAGTATCGATTTTGCTTGGATTCTCGTAAGCGTCAACGCGTTTAGCAAAAAGGACGCAAACTCACTTCTTCATATCGAGGGGCCAGTGCCGGATTAGCCACGAAGCAAGAGTAGCAAATGCTACGGGCCCCGCGCACTTGGGGGCCCCGCGCACCAACCTTTTCTGACCATAAAAAAGTATTATTTAGATATTAGATTTAGTCACAATTACTAAGAAGAAAATATTTGCATTAAAATGATCAACTAAAATTTTATTTTTCTATCTGCTGGTCTTACCAAAAATCATGTTTCACACCGCACCAAACGCAAATTGGACAACTGTATGAAAGTCAGGTATTTATTGTCACCATTGATAACGTACTCACTGTTAATGATTACAATTTTAATCTTGGTTGGATATAGTTCACATTGGATTTTTGTTAAAAAATCAATTTAGGATGAACTGAATTCAATAAAAATTGCGTATTGACAAGGTCCTCATAGCCAACTGATGAGTCCATGTGCGATCACCCGGACGAAACGCCAATTTTTGTGGACTAAAAGCCATAAAAGCTATTTTGAATCAATAATTCAACAAGTCCATTAATAGTGCTAAGTCTTCTACTTGGCAGATTTATTTCAGTAGTATATAGAATTTGTATTATAAAAACCTTCATATAAAATCTCTTCCACGAAGAAATTAAAAATCTGCAACCATAGTAAGTGCTTACGCAGATGATTTGGAGGACAGTCTGGGCAACGTATTAGTGCAATTCGCTTCAATGTTCAATTCTGATGTGGCTGGTATTATTGACAGCAGGAATCATGAGGCTCTGGAAATGCAGGTTTACAAGCTGTTGATAAATAATTCTTTACAATCTTGTTTCCCGAACGTTGAAATTGCTTTGCGCATTTATTTGTCTCTCATGATCACCAACTGCAGTGGTGAACGATCTTTCTCAACATTAAAACGTGTTAAAAATGAATTGAGGAACACGATGAGCCAACGTCTTAATCTCCTCACTTTAATGAATATTGAACATGATCTACTCCGAGAAGTCGATATCAACAGACAAATTTTCCCAAATTAAATCAAGAAAAGTTTGTTTGTAACAGTTTTGTTTTATTTAATAACATAAACTTGATAAGTGCCTAACCTAAAACAGTCTAAGGGCCCCTTGATAGAATTTGCTACAGGCCCTGCGCTGGCTTAATCCGGCACTGCTTATATCGTACTATTTTATTAATAAATTGCTTCTGAACACAATTAAAATTTAAAACAATAACAGTTCGTGCAAATAAAATTAAATAAATAAATATCAAAAAACTAACTAAACACACCTTTTTTGACGTTTGTAAATGTCAAAGACTAATATTAAGTTAGAGCGATACTAAAAAAATTAAATAGCTATTTCATGACTTTAAATTTAATAAAATGTTAAAGAAGTTATGATAGTGCTTAACCATTTTAACCAAGTATCATACTAAAACAGTTTTAATATCGTATTAATTCGACCAAAATTTGGAACCTTTTTTATTTTTGTTATATCGTATTAACTTTATGTGACCCTTTGACATTTAAAAACGTTAAAAAGGTATGTTTTCGTAGTGTTTTGCAAAAACAGTCATTGTTGTAACGAAGCGTTCCATGCTTCCACCAATATCAATAATAAATCGTTGTTCAACCATGATTCCGCCGCCGCGCCTCAGCAACGGCCGACGACATCATACCAAGTCAACTGAAATTTTCCAGCTATTTTCCTTTGGTACCTGTTGATCTGTCTGTGTCTACCAGAGCCCTAAAATCTGTCGATCTAGTGCCTACCAGGGGCCTAAAACCTGCTGATCTAGTGCCTACCAGGGGCCCAAACCCTGTTGATCTAGTGCCTACCAGAGGCCTAAAACCTGTCGATCTAGTGCCTACCAGGGGCCTAAAACCTGTCGATCTAGTGCCTACCAGGGGCCTAAAACCTGTCGATCTAGTGCCTACTAGGGGCCTAAAATCTGCTGATCTAGCGCCTACCAGGGGCCTAAAACCTGTCGATCTAGTGCCTACCAGGGGCCTTAAGCCTGCTGATCTTGTATAAGCGCCAAGAGCGTAGTCCGTATTTATAAAAGAGTAACCCGATACCGAATTCCAGTTAATGAAGAAACCAGATGCCAGAATAGAACTTTCTAAAGGAAACCAGCAGGACCGCAATACAAGGAGAATAACCGATGTTTACCAGATACACCAGGCAGGGTGTAATTAATTGAAGTCAAGAATATTTTAGTTGTTATATGAATTTAAGATTTGTTTTCAATAAAGATTTTGTATAAGGTTTTAAAGTCCTTCCTACTGAAGTTTCGTGTTTTTCTTCAGAACGACCCTGGAAATACGGCGAACAAAACCTCGGTTGGAAAGCAAAAAGCACATCACGTTGTTAAAGTTGTGTTCGGAAGCAATTTATGAACTACAAGTTGGAAAATGTTTTTGACACTTGGCTGCCTTCAATTTTAGTTCCAAAGATGTTAAGGTATGTTTATTATTGGCAAATGAATATAAGTACGATATTTATTGTATTCAATGGGCATATTATGCACCTTAAACCAACTATTATTATTGAATATTGAAGCCGCTTTTATATTAACATTTAATGAAATATAAGCTCTATTTTACACAAGTTTTTACGGTTAAATTAAAACCTTTAAAAAAAATCATTGATAACCTCGTTAAGTACAGAAAAGGCTTTACCATCTACTTACACAGCGTTGGGTTTATTCTGTGATTTAAAAAAAAATATTTTTGTAAGTTCTTTTTAAAACGTTAAACACTTTCTAAAACGGTAAACCGATGACTTATGGCCTTATGCCATGACGGAAGGTTAGTGCAATCCACTCATTTTTATAATATAATCAGAGAACATTTATCAATTTTGTATAGGTACTTCAATAAATATTTGTCATCTTCAATGTTAAACGATTAATAGTCTTGATCCACAAAGCTTCTTTATTTTAGCATTTCCCATAATGTGCTATTAGGTATGTGCGATCTCATTGTGTATTCCATTTTAGCTGTAAATTAATTTTTAATCAAAATATCGATCGTACGACTGTCTAATAGGTCCCTAGAATCTGCTCTTATATCAGAGTGTCTGCACCCGATAACGAACCCACGGCCGCGTATTACAGTGGGTTGCCAAATTAATAGGGACATCTTAAATTTTTATTAATTTTCATGTTTTAGCTTTCTTTTGAGCATTTGTTTTGGTTCTAAGTGTGCGTGGTGATTTTTATTTCACAGGCTACGTGTTTAACGGTTATTTTAAGTTGACGGCAGATATTCAATATGGTCTTATTCGGGGAATACCCGGTTTTATTCGAGGAAAAACCAGTATTATTCTGAAAGGTGTTTTTTTCTGATAGTTGTTTGTGGATATTGTTTTAACTTTGTTTTAATTGAAACGTTAGTTATGTAATTTATTTTGTTTAAAACAAAGCTTTTCTTAAAAAAAGAATAATAATTTTTTAATAATTTTGGGCATTTTTCCGAAACAGAATGGTTCGAGGATTGGATATCACTCCAAGAAAAAAAAAACGAAATAAGAACATTATTACCTCATTCGAGTAATTTCCAAAGAGAAACCAGCTACTATTACGGCTGTTTCTAAGTCTGTTGTTAACGGAATAAGACTTTTGGGTCGTAGTCCTGTTAAGAAACCACGGCTCACAGAGACAATGGTAAAAAAAAACGTTTGTCTTGGGCTCGAAATTTTGGCTGATAAGAGCAGTTTCGTTCGGCGGCGCGCGTCCCAGTGAGAATTGCCATCCTGATTGCATCTTATAAATGGTAACATACTGTTAAAGCTATGGAGTGGTCAGCCATCAGCACAAGAGGTGTTGGACGTCTCTAAATTGTTCAGGGAACCATGAGACAGGACCAATATAAGGACATTCTGCAAACTCGTCTCATACCCCAGTAAAGAGAATGGTTCTTTAACAACGAACCATATCTTTTCTTGCATGACTCAACCCCGTGCCATTAAGTTAAGAGTGCAACAAAATATCTAAATGGCCAAAACATACCTGTTTTATCCTGACCAGGCAATTCCCCTGACATGAACCTCAAAGAAAACTTGTGGAGGATCACTAAAATCAAAATTTCCAAAGAAAATATTACAACAAAAATAACACTTAAAGAAAAACTAATAGAGGTCTGGCACCACTGCCCTGCAATTAAAGAATGCGCTTAAAAGTGCATTAATAGCATACCGAAACGTATTCAAGCAGTTATTGAGGCAAAAGGCAAAGTTACAAAATATTGAGTTTTTGTAATTTTCTTACTTCTTTTTGATTTCGAATTATTTTTAAAGATTATTAACTAAAAAAAACTATTTAACTACTTTTTTTTATGTAATAATATCTTATCTTTATAAAAAATATCTATTTATCAAAATACAAAACGATTTTCAATAATTTGATACGGAAACATACAATTTTCTTAAAATCTATGACTGTCCCTATTAATTTGGCAACCCACTGTAAGCTCTCTGTTTAAGCATTTTTGTTTAACTTTCTTGTCCTTCCTTTTTAATTCCTGAATAAATAAATACATCCGCGATCTGATCTCATTCAAAAGAAAATAAATGATCGTTTGATAAGATCTCAGTGCAGTGCATCAACTAAATCAACAACTAAATAAGAAAAAATTAAATATTCTAACCTAAGTACAGTGAAAAACCATAAGAAAATATACCCAAAAGTATAGCCTGTGACGATCAGTGCTCCCCTCCCCTTTTGCTCAATATCTTTTGAAATTATGCATGAGTCTGGTCATCGACCATTGCTGTTGTGTGGATAATTTTTTATTCACACAGCTAATGGCTTCGATAGGAAGACTCATGTCATAATAAATTGGCTTATAATAGTTTAGTGATGTGCAATAGCTTTGCTGACATCAGTGCAAACAATCGAATAAGCATTACATTTTCAAACTCATTTCTACTTGCTGCGGAGCATTGTTATTCGATAAAGTAAAATTGTGTTTTGAATATTTGTGGTTTTTTCGTGTAAAAAAGTCTAGGCTGAAAACACACCGGATAAAGCAAAACGTTTTTTATTCGATAGTCAAAAAAACATTTTTTATTTGAACACACACCAAGCGAAACAGAATAAAACAAAACAAAACGTTTTGTTTTTTTGTTTCGTTTGGTGTGCGTTGAAATGAAACAAAATACGAACTATCGTAAAAGCTTAACTCGGGCTGAAAGATTATAACTCTACGACAAGTAAACACAAATAACAATTTTGTGTTTACAAAACAGACATTATTTGTTTATTTATAAGAAAAGAGAAAAGCTTTTATTCTTGCCCATCTTCAAATGTCATAGTAGGAAGTAGCAATCCACAGCTTATCAATAGTAAGTTTATTGGCATGTTCCTTATCTTTATAATTATAAATAGGGCTTCTTGCCTTAATTAAAAAAAAACTGAACTTCTCTCCATCTACATATTTCCTAATTATTTAAAATTTGCGCACAGAGTATGTAGAAGCAAATAAATCTGTAAAGTGCAACGAAAGAAGAAAATAAAAACAACGGAGTCAAAATTTTGTTTTGCAAAAAACAATAGGTCAGCTATCGGCAACGAAACATGTTTTTCTGTTTTGCTTTTGTTTTTATGTTTTATTTCATTTGGTGTGCGTTGCGCCATAAGAAAGTATGCAATTATTGTCAACGACCCTTGTTCGAAACAGTTTTGTTGCATTCGGTGTGTGTTGCTCGTTTATAATAGCATGTATTTTCGACAACCACCATCGTAACACTTCAAAACAAAAACATGTGTTTTGTTTCGTTTTCTTTGGTGTGTTTAGTTTCATAAGAAACAATGTTCTCTTGTTTCATGAAACAAAAAAACATGTTTTGCTTTATCCGGTGTGTTTTCAGCCTAAGAAATAAAAGATTTATGTAATTTCTAACCTACAAGATGCACAAAATAACTCCTTGAAATCGCAAGAAGTTTAAGGGTAAATTATATTAATTGTTGGTAAGCTGCCAGTTTAAATATAGTATGCTTATTTTCAAAACAAAAAAAAATATTTAATAGATTAAAAGAATTTACGAAAAATCGGATTTCAGTGTTACTTCAGATTTTTTTTTGATTTTTGATTTTTGAAAACTCAATATTTCAAAAACCACGTGCACTACCTATGTAAAAGTATAAATTACACGGGAGAAACAAATAATCTTAATTTAGATTTTTAATAAAATTAAATGATCGTGGTTTTAATAGCCCAAACGAACTAAAAGTGTGATATATAAAAACAATCATTCTAGACTGACTTTAAAATACCTTTTAATTATTTATTAGAATATAATATATTTTACTGTATGCACTTATTTTATTTTATTAATTTATATTATTATTTTTTTATTTTATTTTTATACATATTATTTATTTATTTATATTTTTTTTTATTTTATTTTATTTTATTTTATTTTATTTTATTTTATTTTATTTTATTTTATTTTATTTTATTTTATTTTATTTTATTTTATTTTATTTTATTTTATTTTATTTTATTTTATTTTATTTTATTTTATTTTATTTTAATTTAGTATTTTTTCAGCATTGGTTAAGGTATGTTGCACTTACTGCCACACGTATTGCCACCCAAATTTTGTAGTAAAATAAGTAAAAGTCGTTTGTTTCAAATAATTTTAAAACTACCACGACAAAGTTGTGTGTTTTTTCCTGGGCCTACTTCGGCTTGAAGTTTTAACTTTGATGACATTGAACTCCTTGCATTTGTTCATTGCATTGTTCTTCCTTGGCGTCAATGACTTAGTATGGGTGATTGATTCCTTTAAGAAACAGAAGGTGATTCTTGTCGCTTGGCGTGTATGAATTGTATTGTATTTTTGTTCTTTGAATTCTTGAAGGTGACATTAGGTGTGATTTAATATATACGGATCAGTATGGATTTGAATCTGGGTTAATTTTAAAATTGCCGCCGAGACCTCGGTCCATCCCCCTCCACCCGATGGTCCAAATTTTCGATGACGCTGACGCATAATTGAGGTTCTACGCCGTTAATGTGCCGAATTATCTCATCCTTTACCTCTTGAATTGTTGCTGGCTTATCGACGTACACCTTTTCTTTCAAATAACCCCAAAGATAGAAGTGCAACGGTGTCAAATCACATGATCTTGGCGGTCAATTGACATCGCCACCACTATGTTACTATGTCTCTTATAAACATAACTTAAAAGTAGGCCCAACGATTAACGATTAACGATTAAGAGAAAGCATGCCAAACAACAAACATCTACTATGATAGGAATGCCTTCATTCCTCCAATTAAGCTTATAAAATGCATATCTTGTAAAATTTTTCTGCACTTTTTCAATTCTGTCAATTGAATTATAATAATAAGGGTTCCAAACAATGCTATTCAAGAACTGACCTTACCAGAGAATTGTAAAGAGATTTTAAAGTATATGAATCTGAGAATTCTCGAGTGTTTCTTTTAAGATTCTAAACTTAATCTTATGAAAATAGATTTGTCATAAACTTTTGACACAATATTGGTTCTCCAATTCCAATCTTTTATCATATAACTTTAAAACAATACAAGCTATCTCTCTAGATATGAAATCGCCCAACTCATCTCACAATGGCTTCCTTCTTAAACCTCTTTTTATGATATCCTGCTATACAAAATTTCTAGTTGTTTATTATCTCCTAATGTTCTTCAAGGAAATAAAATAAATAAATAAATAAATAAATAAATAAAATAGATAAAACGAATAAAATAAATAAAAAAATTAAAATAAATAAAATAAATAAAATTAATAAAATAAATAAAATTAATAAAATAAATAAAATTAATAAAATAAATACAATAAATAAAATAAAGTTTAAACTTTGTTAAAAAGATCATATTTAATTCAGCCTTAAATGTATATAAGATCGGCTTCAGTGAAATTGTATAAGGATTTGACGCGAATTTTTAATTAATTGTATACTAAACAGAAGGAGTATAAAAGTATTGAGTTGTTAGACCAATTGTCTTGAAGAACAGCTCGCATAAGATCGCTTACGTTTTTAATTACAGGAGGAATTATGACAGATGACCATTTGTGGCAACGTCGAGTTAACAGTGCCGCAGGCAAATTGGCCTTATCAAGTGAGCTGAAAAAGGGAGTGTCATTGATAAGGAGCGTAAGGACCAAGGACGAAGTAGTATTTCGAATATTTTTTACAAATGCCCAGACATTTTTACTAACAACAATTCTTACTACCTTTGTGACGTTGCCTTAATTTTATTTCGGGCTGATAGATTTTTCCCTATTCGGGATAAACTATCCCATTTCGAAAATAATTTAATTTGAAATCATATCTACACTAAAGCCCACCTCAGTATTGAGAAAGTGACCAGTTAAAGTTCCTGAAGAAATTGCTGTGACCAAGCCAGCTAGCTTTCTCCTATTACTTGGATTGCAATAAAGAAAGCAGCTTATGGATTGTAAATATATAAACCATATGAATTTAAAGTTTGTATTCAAGCAAATTGCCATATTGTAGCTAAAGATGATAATCAGGGCCATGGTGAGGGAAGAATCCATGCACTGATTTGGAATCAGGCAGGCTGAATTCTGTGATATAAGAATTTTTCAACCTCCTGGGTTTCGCCTTGTTCAGAAACTGCTGGCCTATTTTGCGTTTTTCTCCTCAGATCAATACATGATCGGTGCCATTAGTTTCATCATTTTGTTTTCGTCGGCACATTTCGTTTTGATGGCTGACCGAACTTCGCTGAAATGCCGCGTTTTCTGGTTACAATAAATACTATATCCTCGATATCCTGTGAGTCCAGACTTCTTTTGACAGGTTTATTTTAGTTCTTAAATGGAAACGATGCTTTTCCAGTCATTAAATGTGTGGCAAAGGTTTCCCCGTCAAAAATGAAACCTAGCAAATTCCCTGTTGCAATCGAAGCCGATAAACACGGTATGTTTTCAAATTCCGCAACTGGAATTTTGGAATTATTGGGTCCAATCGAAACTAATTGGAGTTTTTGTGGTTTGGACGTGCATGTGTTTAATAAAAGAATTTTCTTTTTGAAATGAATGTTTCCGATGTTTTCAATTTAATACCTTCTCAAAGTTCTATCTCTATTATTTCATTGTGTCCATCAATTTTGTGTGAAATTCTATACTCAACAGGAGTAGGATTATTGGAGGCTTGATGATCGGAAGTTGAACTTCGATCATTCAGTTTTGTTAATGATCTCAGTTTGAGATTTTATTTTTTCCTCCAGTTTTTCAATATTTGCCAAAAGGGTTTCTTCCATATTTACTTGGTATGGGGGGAAAATCATCAATACTAGCTTGCGTCCAACCGGATGCAATTTAAAACAAATATTCGTTAAAAACTTTAAAGCAGTAGGTATATAGTATTTGAGAATAATTTACAACTACCCCTAGTCAAGAGGTGTGTATTTCTTTCCAAAGCAACTCTTTTATAAAAATATTATTTAGATAAAAATGTTCAAATAAATAAAAGTCATTATTTGAATTACTAAAACAATTACTAAATAAATACTAAATATTTTAAAATATATTAAAATTAAAAAATCCTTGTAGAAATTTAATTAATAAATTCATTTTTTATATAAGAAATTGCTTTAAAATTTTTCTTAGCAAAGATTTGGAATGCCAGCTCTTACGGCCGTAATATTCATACAGTTTAATTTTAGTAGTCGGTTTAAAAATTGTAAACCGACTAATCGGTAATAATCACTTACTTAAACCGATGTTATACCGAAATGTTAAACCGAATGATCTAATGAAGAAACGCGGGAAGATCGATTGCTACGACGATGTTGACTTTCGCAAATATTTTTGAATAAACGGCATTGACCGTCAACGGGTTTATGTCATATATTTCATTTTTCTGAAATTACTTTTTACATTTTAGGTCACTTCAATTATCTGTGGAGGAGAAATTCCTAGAAGTGTTATGATGTCCGTTGGGAATTTTGAGCAAACATGAGCTGAAAGCTGATTATATTGGAAATGGATTGGATTTCGCACATTGCTCAAAATGTTGACCAAGTTTGCCATGCGGAGTTGAAGTATAGGTATATTGAAAATAAATAAGAGTGTTTGCAAAAGGCGGCTGACTTAGCTGCATTAGTTCTTAAATCAGGGATTGCAGTGAATTGGAAGAATGATTAAGACGGAGTTTTAGACAGGATTAACTGAGGTGGAAGTCGAAACAGTGAATCCTCCGAAGTATGCGATTACTTGGTTTGTTGGAACCACAAGAGGTACCTACGGTTGATAGGCGGATGGGAGAGACAAGGATTTCTTATATTACGGAAATTTGTGTTGAAAAGAGATAGAATTGTAGAGAGTTGTACACTCAACAGACCCTGAAAGTAACCGATAAATGAAGAGAATGCCAAGAAATTGCCATACTTTGGGACGTGATTCTTAGTCATATTCTAAGAGAAAAATTGTTCTATAGTAAAGTCTGGTTTTCAACAATGACATCACTTTTTGACGATTTAAAAAAAGGCTAACTTTGGTGTACCCTGACCAATGTTAATTTCTATCAGAACTAATTGTAGAGACCTTATTTTAAACTTTTTTTTATTAGTAGAAATACTAACCTATAAAACTACGTTTTAATTTAGCTGATATGTTCTTAGGGTTACTAGATATTCAATTTTAAATGGTGTTGAATTTTTCTTTCCCGAATAAAATTTTGACTTTGAGGTAAATTTTTTATTCAAAAAATGCGTAATAAACATAAATTTTTCTTATTTTTACCTAATGCACAAAACAGTAATTTAAAAAAAACTCATTCATAAGTGCACCCAAAAACCCATATATTTTATGATACTTATAGGAAAATCTAAAACAGGTAAAATAAAAAATGATTTCTTGCCCTGATGTGTAAAGGGTTTCAATAAAACAATAATTTGTGTAGTTTTGAGTATTTAAGAAAGTCATAATAAGTGCTCAAAGTGCCCTCCTGCTGGAGTCCGTTTTTGGATTTCATTTTGAATGTTCATTCGAGATAACTCTTACCTTACTTTTAGTGATCCTTCGGAAATACGTTAAAGTTGTTATTTCATAAAAAAAAATTCAATACAGTGAGATCTTGCAGGCCAGTGAATTGGTCCATTTCTAATTATCCATCGATCACCGTACTCTTCATCCGGCAAATCATTAACATGATGACCATAGTGTGTCTTGTTATAAATATGATGAAGCTAGTTGTTGCAGTGGAACATCTTCCAACAGGTCTGGTAGAATATTTAGTAAAAACTCCAGAAATTTAGTAGAATTAAGTCGGGGTGGTAATTTGAAAGATTTGATTAATTTATTTCTAATTACACCTGCCCACATATTGAGGGCGAATCTGTGTTGAAATGATCTTTGCCGTCCTGAATGTGGACTGCTCGAAGCCCATGTATGCACATTGTGGGAATTCGTAATACCAATTCTTGTAAATTGAGATTCGTCTGTCCAAAGAATTCTGTATATAAACTGGTTGTCATTAAAGCTTCTCTCTAAAAACCAGTTACAAAATTCGAATCTTTTCTCAAAATCATCGGGAAGCAGTTCTTGTACAGTGTATGGTGATATGGATACGTATTTTCTTCATGCAGTATACTAGAAATTCTGTGTTTCGGAAACATTAAACCGTAGAGTCAAGCGTCTTATGCGTCTTATGGAAGGATTCTCTTTTTGAAATTAATATTTCCGATGTTTTGAACGTACCACCTTCTGAATGAATAAATGAATAATTGGGGTATAAAAACACTGCGACCTAAAGATCTATTGTGTCCCCCATCTAGAACTGGATGAGGTTGGCTCATTATTACAGTTCTTCCTCCAAATCTGCTCCTCTGAGGAATCGAAGTATTTGGAGTATTTTAAGGGATGATACGAGTAATTCACTCTCCTTTATGTGGTGCTTGCCCAGATACCTGTGCCTTTGATGCACAAGTGCATCACATTTCCCCAGTATGTGGTCAGGTGTCTCTTCGTGAGTGTTGCAAAATCTGCAAGTCGCGCTGTTCACCAGTCCAAGGATGTTGAGGTGTCTTCTCAACCTACAGTGGCCTGTGAGAATCCCTGTAATTTTCCTTAGGTTGTTCCTACTTAAGCTAATGCAGGTTAGGAAACGCTCTCGGTTGTAGTCCCCGAGTAGGAGTTTTGCCTGTCTTAGCTTAGGGAGTTCTTTCCAGATCTTTGATCTTTTTGTCTCCTCTTCTGTTTTAATTTTGTTTTTGATCACGTTTTCTCCTATTCCGCAGTAGGGCTCTGGCCCTGTAAGGGGTGTCGATGCACCTATTTTTGCTAAGGAGTCTGCCACTTCGTTGCCCTGGACACCAACGTGGCCTGGTACCCAATGAAGCGTGACAGTGTTATTCTTGCCCAGTTTATTAAGCTTAGTCACGCTTTCCCAAACAAGTTTGGAGCTGATGGCGTAGGAGCTTAGTGCTTTTAGTGCAGCCTGACTGTCTGACATGATGGCAATGTTTTGGTTTTTGTATTTCCTATCGAGGTTTCTTCCAGCACATATGCCTATGGCATTTATTTCTGCCTGGAATATGCTAGTGGACTGTCCCATCGGTAAGGAGAGTTTAGTTCTAGGCCCAAAAACTCCAGCACCAGTCCCTTCAGCCGTCCTCGATCCATCAGTGTACCATTTGATGGTATTTTCTTTAAGACTATAGTTTATTGTTTCGCCTAGCCAGTCTTTTTTGCAACTTAACTCCGTTTTGAAATGTTTCTCGAAGTTATATCTTTTGATCATACCATCTCTTGGGATGTCAATGAGGTTTGTTACTGAGGACCGGATTATCGAATCTTTTTCCCTGTTTCCAATAATTTTACCCGTCCCAGTACACTCCTTGGCAAATCTCATTATGGCTCCCTTAGCAGCATTTTCAATGACCACGTGTAGTGGCGTCAGAAGAAGGATGGTTTCCATCGCTGCTGTAGGGCAAGTTCTCATTGCTCCTGTTATGCATATACATGCAAGCCTTTGCAATTTGTCTAGTGATTTCCTAGTTGTGTTTAGTTCGGTTCTTTTATGCCATGCAATCGCCCCATAGGTAATGATGGGTCTTACCATCATGGTGTACATCCATCTTATGATGTTTGGTTTGCAGCCCCATGATTTACCTGCAAGTCTCTTGCATATCATAAGGGCCTTTGTGGCTTTCCCGACAGTTATTTCGACATGCTTGTTCCAGAGTAGTTTGCTATCTAGTGTAACTCCTAAATATTTGACCTCCCTCTGGGTGTGGATTACATCTCCCGCCAACCGAATGGGTTTCATGCGAGGTAAAAGTCTTTTACTGGTAAATGGTACTATCGTTGTTTTGGTAGGGTTGATGTTAAGTCCCACAGATATACACCATTTCCTAGTTATAGACAGCCCTCTCTGGACTATATCACAAAGAGTTTCTTCGTACTTCCCCAGTGCCGTTATAACGATGTCATCAGCAAGGCCAATACATCGAATCCCTTGGGAAGTTAGATTTTCTAGTAACTCATCAACTACAAGACTCCACAGCAAGGGTGATAATACCCCTCCCTGCGGACAGCCTCTTGTTGTGATGACTTTCTGGACGTTTAGTCCTGCGTATGCTTCCGCCGTTCTTGTACTAAGCATATTATTTATCCATCTGACTATAGTGCTAGGAACTCTCTTCCTTTCTAGAGCCAAATGAACTGCTTCGTGAGAGGTGTTGTCAAAGGCCCCCTCAATATCAAGGAAGGCGCATAATGCCGTTTCTTTAGTATCTAAAGCTCTCTGTATTATATTAGTTAGTTCGTACAGAGCGGTTTCTGTGGATCTACCCGCTCTGTAAGCATGCTGACGGTGATTTAGGGGCATGTTTACTAATACTTCCGATCTAATGAAGTTATCAATTACCTTTTCCAAAGTTTTCAGTAAGAAGGATGTTAGGCTTATTGGCCTGAATGACTTAGGATGTGTGGTATCTTTTTTCCCCACTTTGGGGATGAAAATTACCTTTGCTCTTCTCCATAGACTTGGTATGTACCCAAGTGCAATACTACTTCGAAGCAGTCTAATAAGATAGGGCATCAGTTCCTCTTTACCTTTCTGCAAGAACGCAGGAAAGATGCCATCTACGCCCGGTGATTTGAAAGTAAATGCTTTCTTTCATTCGTCGCCATACAAAAAATGCAATACAGTGAGATCGGAAGATCTTGCAGGCCAGTGAATTGGTCCATTTCAATGGATACATTGATCACCGTATTCTTCATCTGGAAAATCCTTAACATGACGACCATAGTGTGTCTTGTTATAAATATGATGAAGCTAGTTGATGCAGTGGAACATCTTCCAACAGTTCTGGTAGATTATTTAGTAAAAACTCCAGAAATTTAGTAGAAGTTGGGGTGGTAATTTGAAAGATCCGATTAATTTATTTCTAAATACACCTGTCCACATATTGAGGGTGAATCTGTGTGGTCTGCTCGAAGCCCATGTATGGACATTGTGGGAATTCGTAATACCAATTCTTGTAAATTGAGATTCCTCTGTCCAAAGAATTCTGTATATAAACTGGTTGTCATCAAAGCTTCTCTCTAGAAACCAGTTACAAAATTCGAATCTTTTCTCAAAATCATCGGGAAGCAGTTCTTGCACAGGTGTATGGTGATATGGAGTATACTGGAAATTCTGTGTTTTGAAAACATTAAACCGTAGAGCCAAGCTTCTTAAGCGTCTTATGGAAGGATTCTCTTTTTGAAATTAATGTTTCCGATGTTTTGAACGTACCACCTTCTGAAAGTTCTATCTCTATTATTTCATTGTGTCCATCAATTTTGTTTAAAATTCTATACTCAATAGGAGAAGGAGTATTGGGATGATCGGGAGTTAAACATTGACCATTCTTTTTATTAACGATCTCAGTTTGAAATTTTATTTTTTCCTCCAGTTTTTGAATATTTTCCAAAAGTGAAGCTTTCTTATTACTTGGTATTGGCGGAAAATCATCAATACTAGTTTGCGTCCAAGCAAATGGAAATTTTTTAGGATTTGTATATTTTCAGATGCTCCTCGTTGCTAAGAACAAACAGGGTGGTTTTGTTGTGTTTCAATGATGTGTTTTTTGAAGGGCTGAAATAATAACAAATATTCGTTAAAAACTTTAACTTTCATTGCTGTCTTCTTCAGGGGGAACTTTTTATTACCTACAAAAGAATTTATATAATTTATTACAAAGTTATACAATACAATAAAAAAATTAAACTTAAACTTACACTTTTAAAATATTAAAAATAATTTATATTATGTATTTTGCAAAACAAATAGGTATAGCACTTCCAATAAAAAAATTAGTTTTAAATAAAATTTTCGATTATTGCTCTTCGTTCTTCCAGCGTATTCAAGTTAATTAATAGTCAGTTTCGATTCGGAGGTAGCATAAAAGGGTTCTTCCAGGACAGACCATGAAGTGCGAAATGTAGGAAACGACGTTAAATGATCTCGCTTATATGAATAACTAGCGTAAAATACCCGGTGTTGCCGGGTTCTTGTAGAGAAATTCTCTTTCGCACAGAAAGTCCTATGTAATAACAACTAATTATCCTAGAAAGTTTATTTCCGATACTAACGAATTCTGATAGAATCTCTAGAGCATCATTCACCTACCCTAAGTTTAGTAAACGGGAAATATTTTGAGGAAAATTTATTCGCGAAAGCCCTTTACAGTTACATGATATATCAAACCACAAATTGTTGGGGTATATTTTTGCATATTTCATCCAAAATGAATATTTTTACATACCATGCAGACGTAGACTATGTGAACTAAACAGATTAAGTATTGATTACCATTTTTTAACATTGAAAAAGAATATTTATTGAAGCATATGTACCATTAACATATGTATGTTAAGCCCTTCAAAATTTTTTTTTAGAGCATATTTTTGTTTGCCGTAGTTATCACTATCTGTTATTTCTTCGTTTTGGGCTTCTTTAGTTACTTTATTTTAATATATTTTTTTTCATTTTCATAAAATTGATTAAAAAAAGTACTTGCCTTCAGATTCTAAATCGATTTTAATAATATTTCTGAAAGACTCCGTAATTATCGAAGAATTCCATTTTTTTGAGAGGTTCTACTTCTTTTTTGGCATCTTGAAGCATTAAAATCCTATAATTTTTTTAATTCTTTAAAACTTTTTTTAATGTTTAGTAATTTATTAGTTTATTTTTAATTTAGTAATTTTGACAAAATAAATATTTTGAAAGTTAAAATCTAAAAAGCATGGAATAAATATATAAAATTAAAAAATGCAGTACATACATTTTTCTCATAAGTTTGACAAAAAACGGAATATATGGGAGCTATCAATTTAAAAAAAAATATTCTAAAACAACGTAAAAGCCAACATGTAACCTTTTCATTATATTCTATTCATTATATACTCTAAAAATTTCTATTTAAATTTTTTGATCCGAAGGAATAAATAAAAAGAAATACCCTTTAAAAACTCAAAGCTTTTATCGTGTAGTTCAGCTACTGCCTCAAAATTGGTTTATAACTCTCTGAAATCTCCTTTTGATTCCTAAAGGACCTGTTTAAAACTTTTTTGCTCGGAAGCAATTATTCAAACAATTATGCTTCTTACCAATTGTAGGTTGCTGGATAAAAAACAAATAAAATTCATGGAGGTACTGGCGTTTCATTTTCGAACGGCTAGTGCTACAAAGTTGGTTGATACCTTTTTGGAATCTGGTTTCGATTCTTAAAAAAGATATACGTATTTATCGCTTACAAGAAACTTGAACAAAAGCACCGTGTACTTTCCCATATATTTTAATGTTGAATTGTGTGTTTATAAGAAACACGCTTATAAGAAAAACACTGATAAAAGAAACATTTCTTCAACCACGAACTTTCTTTTTTCAATATAAAGTTGGTTGGATTTAAGAAACTTGTAAAAAAATCACGAAACTCAAAAAACTTGAACAGACCTTTGAGAAAAATTCAAAGCAACCTATGAATGAATTGTATTGGGGTTTATTGCACTGCGACCTGTAGATCTATTGTGCCCCCTCTTCTTATAATGATGAGCTGCCTCATCCTACAGTTCTTCCTCCAAACCTATTGCTTTTAGGAATTTTAGTATTTGGGGCACTTTTAGAGAGGGTAGGTTGCTCTCTTCCACCTGGTATCGTCCCAGATGGGTTTTCCTTTGGTGCATGATTGGACAACACTTTCCCAGTATGTGTTCCGGAGTTTCCTCATGCATGTTGCAGAATCTGCACGTGGCACTGCTTACTACACCAAGTAGATTAAGGTGTCTTCTAAGTTTATAGTGTCCTGTTAGAATACCTGTTATTATTCTTAGGTTATTCCTACTTGGGTTGATACAGTTTTCGAAACGTTGCTGGTTGTAGTTCTCCAGCAGTAGTTTCGCCTGTCTCAGCCTTGGGAGTTCATTCCAGTTTTTGATTCTGTTTGCCTCCTCTTCTTGTTTAATTCTGGTTTTGACGACATTTTCACCTATTCCGCAATAGGGTTCAGGCCCTGTTAGGGGAGTTGAAGCTCCTAATTTTGCTAGGGAATCTGCCTTTTCGTTTCCAAGAACACCAACGTGACCAGGTACCCAATAAAGTGTGACCCTGTTCTGTTTGCCTAGTTCGTTTAGGCTCGTATTCACCGAGCGCTCCTAAACGGCTCTTAACTTTACGAGGCTCTTAACTTGAAATTTCTGTGGGGTATTCACCAACCACTCGCAAGTGTTTTTCGAAGTTCGAAAATGAGAGCCACTCTCTCTTGTTCAGGCATACCCAAACTGTGAAATGTTGTGGAATGTTGGTCTTGAAAGCAAATGGATACTCTTCTACTTGGCATTGCTCACATGGATTCGAGTCAAATGCGTGCGTGGCACACGGACGGACAAGCGAACAAACTTTCGAAGAGAGCGCTCGTAAGTTAGGAGTGGTCGGGACCACTCCTAACTTTTAAGAGCGCTCGTAGATCTTCACTAATATTGCTTGGTGAATAGGTTTATGAGCTTCTTAAGTTATGAGCGCTCGGTGAATACCGGCCTTAGTCTACTTATGCACTCCCCCACCAGCTTAGAGTTGATGGTGTATGAGCTTAGTGCCTTTAGTGCTGCTTGACTATCTGACATAATGGCAATGTTCTTGTTACGATAATTCTTTTCGAGATTGCGATCTACGCATTTCCCTATCGCGTTTACCTCCGCTTGGAAGATGCTGGTGGACTGTCCCATCGGTAGGGAAAGTTTGGTTTTGGCCCAAAAATTCCTGCACCAGTCCCTTCGCTTGTTCTCGATAAAGCAACCTATGCAAATGTCATTTCAATTCGACATTTGAAGAGAATTTTAGTTCAGTGTTCATTTGACATTTGTTGTGTTATTGTTTATTTATATTTATTTACTTTTACCTTCAAGGCCGTGTGTCATTTGGGTTGAATATTGAGGCGAGCATACATTTTGGACACTCCTGGGTATATTCCTATAAGAAACTTGTTTCTTATATCCGTATAAGAAACTTGTTTCTCATATCCGTTCTATGAATATAAGAAACACTCGGTTATAAGAAACAAATCTTGTACTATTTTTGAGTTTCTTATAAGCGTTATGTACTGTATCAAACTTTTTTGCTCCGAAGCAATAATTTGAAAAATTGCTCTTCAGGTGAATTGTAGGTTTTTGATACAAAACACATACAATTCATAGAGGTACTGGCGTTATATTGGAGGAAATGCGAAGAAACATGAATCATGAATCTATTTGCATTTATTTTAGTTATTAATTTTGTTGATGGCTGGATAAGTAATAACAGTAGGACAATAAACGGACACAAAGTTTTTTTGAATCCCTCGATTTCACAAATATAAGAAAAGCTGGATAAGAAATGGCAAAGCATGTGAGAAATTCATTCAAATTTGCAAAGAGAGAATAGCACTATTTATTGAGTTTTTTTTTTCGGATAGCTCAAGAAATATAATTAGAATGTCTTGTAGATATAGATTATCTACACATTACGTAGAACAGTCACACTGTTAAATTGTTGGGAAACAAAATTCAAAAAAAAAAAAGATGTCTGTTTATTGTTTTCGAAAATTATTTTTTAAATTGAGGTAACAAATGTACATACATATGTATGTAGGTAATAAATAAAACAAATAGGGCGTGTAGTTTATCCGATAGTAGTTCAGTTTAGATGTAGTTTATACATTATAATAGATATGTCTTACCGTATTGGTTTTTTTTTTTTTAAATAAAATTGGTGTAGCTCTCCTCTTTTCAGTGTTTTTCATCTTATAGGTTCTTTCCACTATTTAATTTTGTTTCGCACAATTTAAGTTCTTATTCTTTCTTATTTCTTATTTCTTATTTTTTCCTTTCACTGAATGAAAATCACAGAGTAAAACAATCGGCACTTTTAACACTTTAATGAGAAATGAAGATTTTTTCAGAAATTTATATGAAAACAGAAAAATAGACGCGATGAAATGAAATAGAACACAAAAATCACAAATAACCGTTGTTTTAAGGCACGCCACTTCCCCTACTTGGAAACAACTATGGGAAATGGGATGGATTGTTTTTCTTTTCTTTCACCATGTGCGAAATGTGTTGTTCAAATGGACGCACTCAGAAAAAAATAATTAACAATTCTGCCGGTTGCGTTCACTGTTTTCAGAACGCGGTCAAGATAAACAGTTAAAAATGGAACGAGATGGCCGAATTAGAGTTGTAGATTTTTACAAAGAACGCGACGGTCAAACGTTATACATATCAGAAAAAACAAAATTATCCCATTGCTCTATGTTCTTCGAATTTTGTTGAGTGTGTTTATTTCTTCGCTTGCTGAATTATTTTTTGTCACAGCAAATTACAAAAGCAAAGAAAAACAGAGTTGCCTTGGCTTTTATGGGAGAGATTCAATATTTTTATTTACGTGTCCGGACGGAGGAAATTCACATGCGTTGTTTTTGCAAATCGGGTTGGCTTACTCGGTTTGAAGAATTTATGCCGTGGTTTTATCGATATAGTCTCACATTTAAAAGTGGTTTTTGGCATTGAGCACATTGGCCGTGTTTTTTTGGAAAAGTTATCCGTAGTAAAGTATAGGATTTTGCAGTAGGATGCTGCCGATACTCGAATAAACGTCAAATCTCTATCCGCAGCAGGATTTCACTTCTCCTTTTATCGGCAGTGATCCTACTGCGGATGTTGTATTTGTTATTCATTTAAAATCCTACTGTACTACGGATTACTTTTCCAAAAGAACACGGCTATTTTATCGTCATCTCGCTTTGATCTCGATATGGTCACGCTATAGTCTCACAGAATTTCTATTTTTTTCCAAAATTAAATTTTTCAAAAAGGTTAAAATAAGCTAAAACCTTGAGTAAAAAGCCCAAACGTGATGAACAATAGAAATGGCTCGTTAAAGAAAAATGTTCGTGGTGTAAGCAAAGTATTTATTGTTCGTATTTAGTTTACAGTTTGTAAAAAACAAATGAAAATTATAAAGTTATATGGAAACAAAAATGCCAAAGACATCCATAATGTTATCGGGTTTTACCAACGATAAAAATAAACATTATATTTTTCTGGACGCACCCTTTAGCCAAAGAGCATTAAATTTGTCTGAACGCAGTCAAAACTTCCCCTTGCCACCATTGCAAATAGTTGCGCATGGGTAAGTAGCTACATCTGCCCGAATTGAAACAAATACACGCTGAACTGAAATGGAACAAAAATAAACGTTTCAAGCCTAAACTGAAGTGAAACAACTATTCAGTTTCCTGTTTTCTTTCACCAAATTTAAGGATCTGATTACACGACTCATTTTTTGCGGCCATATGGTTTTTTAAGTAACTGACTTTATCGAACATCGATATTGCGAAATTTTGATGCACAAAAAGTCGTGCTCAATTTGTAAACTTGTTCTTTTTTGATATTTTAATTTTTTTTTCAATTTTTGATCGCAGAAAATCGTGCGCAAAAGCTTGCATATATAAATGGTAACTTTCTAAGCATCGATGATTTTATCACTTGAATATGAATGTTAAAACATAATTTCTGCAAAAATTAACGTCATACAAAATTGACGAAAGTAATATTGCAAAGCATTTAATGTGTAAACTAAAATCCGCAGGTTTTTTGAACAAAGTTTGTATGCACACAAAGTCGTGTGAAATGTGTTAACAGAATTCCGTGGCTTTATCGAACATCGATGTTGCAAAATTTTAATGCACAAAACCTCGTGTTCAATGTGTCAACTAAGATTTGTGTTCTTTCGATTTGGCAAAATTTTGAACGTACAAAATCGTGTGCAAAAACTTGCTTATGTAAAAGCTGTTTTTCTGAGAATAGATGATTTTATGACTTGAATATGAATGTTGAAACATAATTTCTGCAAAAATTGACGAAAGCAATATTGTTTGTAAACTTAAATCCACACGTTTCTTTAACGATTTTTTTTTGCACACAAAGTCGTGTGGAATGTGTTAAAAGAAATCCGTGACTTTATCGAACAACGATTTTGCGAACAGTTGATGCACAGAGAGTTAAAACTAAAGTCCGTGCCTTTTTTAAATATTGATATATACTATAAAATTTATATGTACGAAAAAATCATGTGCTAGAACTTGCGTGTATCCATGGCCGTGTAAACATTTTCTTACTCCAATAGCCCAAGTAGGTGTTTAGCCTCAAAATATATAGAGGAATAAAATGAAATGAAATGCGGAATAGTTAGAAACGGCAGACAGTTCTCAATCGACTTTCAATTTTTTACTATTTTGGAAATATTTTTTGGAGGTAAGTGAAAGTAAATTAAATTTTAATATATTATTTATTAGTTTTTTCATTTTCAGATGACTGCATATTAACATCGACATACAAAGGTAAGTATATAAATTGTTTATAAAGTAATACTTTTATTTGTTTGTCCGCTATTGGAGTATTTACAAACAAACTGACAAACAAACAAAAGTCTTACTTTATATAATAGTATAGATGAACTTATTGATAAGGGGAGCGAAATTGACAGGTGTATTTTAGAAACGTGTTGATTAGGTCTAAATTATCGTTCATAGTACTCGTAGAACTGCATCTCACTTCGTTATAGCCGACTTTTTACATGGAACTACATCTGCAGCAACAGACAATATATTGCAACTAGGTTTAGCACACTTTACAGTCATATGTTTTAATAACAATTTTTTGGATAACCATAGGTTGGCATTGGCACAAATTTTGTTTTTCGAAATTCTAATTTTAAAAGTCAGCTTTTTGCGATCAGTGTTTGTCGAAACTTTAATTTTATCGAATTTTAAAAATTCAACATTTGTCTGCATATGTTTTTAGTTCTATTTTTCATTAAATGCTGTTTTCTCTCCGTTTTAGATCGCGAAACAATATGTTCAAAAATCAGGAAGTTGAAATCCCCTCACCTGCGAATTCGCCTCCAATGCATTTGAAAGAAGAGAGACCCATGATGCTAAATGCATGGTCTCAAGCTGATGCAGAAGGAGTAAAAAAGCAAACAGATAAGGCACTTCTGGAAAGACTTGAAGGTCTAAAAGAAAAACTACGATCTCAAAATGTAATCATATCGCGCCTTACAGCACCATCATCCTTTGATGATACTCGGCAAGAGGTCCCGAGTTCCACAATCTCGACAACGGAGTCAACAAGTCGGATACCAGATCGTAGAAGTTTTGAGGTGGTTGTAAGCGAGAGATCCGATTCGGATCACGAGATGGTAGCAACACGGCCTAATGGCACAAGAATTCCTCTCGAAGAGTTCGAAAGAATGCAATAGTCATTGCCCTCCTTGATCACAAGAAAGCTTTTAAGCATACTTTTTGATAGAGAATTGCTCGCAACTCACTCAATTACGGGAAAACTCTCGTCAACGCTGAAGGATCTTGATAGACCGAATCGGGGACAACTTAGTCCAAATATAATCCAAGACAATATTTATTGTGACAACGAAATGTGCAGTCTCACCAAGAGAGGTAACTAAATGTAAGGATACGTATAGAATGTGCCAAGAACAATTCAAGAGCTAAAGGATGAGATAATTCTGCACATTAATGACATTGAACCTCAATTATGTCTCAGAGTCACTGAAAATATGGACCATATTTTCATTCGCACATAATTGTCATAGATCCTTCTATCATAATAACTGAAGTGAGCCACAAACAAAGAAGTCTGGGATGGTGAGTTATATCGGGCGATCTTGCTGGCCTTGCCATCCCCGCCAGGCCCGCTCATCCAATACAGGCAATAAAAAGTCGTTTGCATAGCCCTGTAGCGTTCGCCAGTAAAAGTTACTATAGCTGTGTTTTATTTTACCCGAGATCTGATCCAGATTGGATCTTCATTCAAAATTACATGTATAACAAAAACAACAAAAGGCCCTGTTTTGTTTGTATTTGTTGTTTTACATGTTATTTTGAAAACAAAATCCAATCCGGATCAGATCTCGGGGAAAATAAAACACAGCCCAAATACGGCCCAATCATTGCTCCAGCGTAAACGCCCGTTCCACACAGTGGCTTTGAGTGGATGTAATGGCTCTTTGTGCATCACACGCAGATTTTCAGTGTCCAGAAACGAAGAGTTTGCTTAATGAAGTGGAAAAGCCAATCGTCACTCATGATGATTTTCTGCACAAAATCGTTATTTTTGTTGTTGAGATTGAGGATGGCTGGATAGTAATTCAAATGCGACGGACGATCAGCAGGCATTAACTGATGCAATGTTTGCATTTTGTACGAAAACATGTGTAATTCGTTCACTAAAATTCGCGGTATGGTCCGTCTGGTGAAGTCCAATTGCATGGCCTGTAGTCTGGTTGATTCTCGTTTCTTCATTATTATTGGCATTGGCAGTCATAGCCGCGACTTAGCCGTGTTTTTTTGCAAATCTCACGACAAACAAAATGCTATTTTTCGTCGCCTTAAAATTTTAAAACGCATCGTACAAAAATGCTAATTTTTAATTCATTTATTGTTTATTTGTACAGGGTTATGATTTGATGAATAACATTTTTCTTTCTGATTTTATTTAACTTGGAAATAATATTTTCAAATTATGTTATAAAGAAAATGGCGCACAATTTTAAACAACCTTTTATTAAGGGCTTATCAATTTACTAGTTAGCAACTTGATAAACTTTTAGTAATTTACTAACTCTTCGGAAATTTTAAACCTTTTCTTTCGTTTTACTAACTAGTAAATTACTAATTGCCTTTTATTAAAAATGGTGCATTTGAACACGTCCAAACAATGACAGTTGGTGAAAAAATACAAATCAAACAAAACTAAATCTGATGATTTGTCAAAGTGACAACCTACAATTTATTTTGTACTTCGCATATTTGTCATCAATTTATTCAGTAATTTTATTTTTCCTAGTGTTAAAGGTATGTATTTATTTTAAAATATTATTTCAATTCAAAATAATAATTACCTTTTTATCAAATAGCGGAAGTTTGCTGTTTTTCACTCACAGAAGAATGAAGCAGAAGAAGAATACAATAATAAGTGAGGATTCTTGTTTCTTTAAATATGTATGTTATTGTTCTATTTTCTATGTTCAACAGGTTCCAACTACCAAGTCTTCCAGGACTGTATAATTATTTATTTCCAAAGTGAGTGCTGTGTAGCCCAGTGAGTTTTTAAAAACAAGTTTTGGTCGAAATGAAGAACCCACCGCGGCTGCTGTACGCAAGTTTGTACACAAACTACGTGAGACTTTTATACTAGTGAACAACACTCACGGTCCCCGTCGTCGTCGTGGTACGGTGCGCACAGACGAAAATGTGAATGCTGTAACCAAGAGTGTGAGACTCAATTTGTGAACATAACCTCGCCATCGATCTCAACAGCTCAACATTTCACGCACTAGCCTGAGGAGAATTATGCACAAAGATCTCGGATTATTCGTATACAAGGTGCAATTGACTCAGCAATCGAAGGCGCGACCATCCACTTGAACGAAGTTGTGTTCCATAATTAATGCGAATATTTGCTCTTACTAAAAAAGGCATTCCTGTCACAATAAATTGCCAAGAAACTTTTTTCTAGGCAAATGACAAAAGTCATATGGATTTAACAAATTACTAAAAGTTAAAAAGGCCAGTGCGTGATTTTAACTTTAGTAAAATGTTAAGAGATGTGTAGTAATATGTTAAAATCGTTTAAAATTAGCAAAATCCTTAGCAATTTACTAAAATGACTTTAACATATTACTAAATCGTTTAAAATTTTGCGCCATTACTTTTAGAAAATGGCAACTTACCGGAGGATGGTGCTGAGCTGGATGAAGATGATATGGGAGAATTTTTGACTCGTGACCAGCTGCAAGCACTGCTCGAGTGTGATGCAAATGAAGAGCTTTAACCTGAACTAGATGTGCCAGATCGCCCATTGATCGAAGACCCTTATTCACAGGTAAATGAATGAAGATCTAGAAGCGGATTTCGATGTGCTAGAATCTCCGTTGGTTGAACAACCTTTGCTAGAAATAAACAATGATCCAGGTGATTAGCTCCTTTCGATCCACTCATTAGCCCTTTGATACACAAAGACTTAGGTGGAAAAAGAAATCACTTGCATTTCAAGAAGACAACATAAGATTTCAAGGTTACAACGATTTTTCTTCTGAAATAATGGGACTTGAAACTCCGTTTTAATTTTTTTCCTATTATTTTACTTAAGATTTTATATACAAATAGCTGAAGAAAGAAACAGATATTCTGTTCAAAAGCAACCTGATCGTCCTGATTGTGTCACTGAATGTGAGTTGCGTAAATATATGGGGATATTGATATTTATGTCAGTATGCAGCTACACTAGCGTTCGTTCCTATTGGAATAAGATGGCTTTCAAGATCCTATTCACGACAAGCTTCATAAGCTTGGTTCGGTAATAGAACACTTGAGGCGTACCTATGGAACAACTTCTGTCTACAGATAAGCAAATGTGTGCTACGAAAATAGGACACTTCATGAAACAGTATTTGCTCTTGAAACCGCATAAGTGGGGATTTAAACTGTTCATGTTTTGCTCTTTGATGGGATATGCCTATTAATTTATTATATATACAGGAAAGAATACTGATCCTATGTTAGAAAATGAAACGGACGTCGGAGCAGTGGGTAATGTTGTTGTAAAACTAGCTCGGGGAATCCACAGAAGAGTAAACCATATAGTCTACTTTGACAACTATATGACAAAAGAAGGAATTTTATACCTGGACAAAGTGCAAAGAAACCGTTTAGGTAACAACTACAAATTACCAACAAACCAAGAAGTAATGGCCAGGTCTGTGGAGAGAGGATCTTTCGAGAAATACGTGACCAGTTATGATGGCATTGAAATGCCATCAGTAAGTTGGAAGGACAACTAGCAGGTGACTTTGCTGTCAACTTATGTGGGTAACAAGGCTGAAAAGCTTATACCATGTATGTATCAAAGTTGTGAGAGAATACAACACCCATATGGGCGGGGTTGGATCTTATGGTCTCGTATTTGGACAGGTACAGGATCCACATGAAAAGTAAGAAGTGGTTTATGAGACTATTCCATCACCTTCATGACCTGACGACGCCATCCAGTTGCGCACCCTAGGCATTCGGGCGTCCTGGTCTACGCCATCTCTTCAGCGCAAGCATGGTCGACCACGCTGTCGACTACCATAGAATGTACCACAAAGAACTTTCCGAGCAGGTTCCTCTTCGCTCATGCAAGCTAGGTGCCCTGCCCACCGGAGTCTACCGAGCTTAATTTTTGTGCACGACATGCTTACATGATCGGTGATCAGATTTCCCTCTCCGTCCTTGCATTATGTGCAGCGTGGTGTGTACTGCTTCATATTTCGGACGGATTGGTAGAACTTCCGCGCTTGGTGCGGACGTCTCTGTGAAGCCGTTTTTCTATTCTTCTGAGCTCTTTATATTCCTCTTCGCGTGCCCGCGTTCTATGAGATTGTTGCATTGCTCAGTACGCAACATTCTTACGTTCAGTCGCTAGCTTGCATTCATCATCAAACCAGTCGTTCCGACTTTTACGACTGCTGCCTAAGATGGAGTTGGCAGTACTAATGACAGTATTCTTAAGGCGTGTCCACTTCTCATTTAAGCCCAGCATACTGGCTCCACGACTTACTCTCCCTAAATCAAGTGATTCTAGGGCGAGTCCTAACGCATTACCAAAGGTGTTACTGGTGTTTTCATTGCGCAGGGCAGCCGTGTTGATTCGAATCTGATCGGCGGATACAATGCGTCTTCGCAAGGCAATCCGCCCTCGGAAAACCATACCAACAAAATAGTGATCCGAGTCGATATTGGCACCTCGGTACGTTCGTACCGTCATCAAGTTCGAGTAGTGGCGACGGTCTATCAACACGTGGTCTATTTGGTTACGAGTGACTCCATCAGGTGATACCCAGGTGGCTTTGTAGATATCTTTACGCGGGAACCTGGTACTCGCAACGACCATGTTTTTCGATGCTGCCAATTCTAAGACTCGAAGTCCATTGTCATTAGTGTTCTCATGCAAACTATGGGTGCCTGCGTAATGCCTGAATACCGGCTCCCGACCTATTTTTGCGTTCAAATCCCCAAGGATGATCTTAACGTCATACTTTAGACAGGCATTGAGGGTCCTCTCGGCTTGTTCGTAGTAAGTCTCTTTTTCTTCCTCTGTGGACTCCTCCGTAGGTGCGTGAACGTTAATGAGGCTGATGTTCGTAAATTTGCCTCCCATGCGAAGGGTGCACAGCCTTTCGCTTATAGCGTTAAAGCCGATGATGGTAGACCTCATTTTTTCGCTGACTAGGAAGCCTACCCCGAGCACATGGGATTTTGTATGACAGCTGTAGTATACGTCATATTCTTTCTTCTATAAAACACCATTCCCTGTCCATCTGATTTCTTGAAGAGCTGTTATGTCAGCTTTATATTTTGACAGGGCTTCGGCTAGCTGCTGAGCAGCTCGAGCTCTATAGAGCGATCGTACGTTCCATAAGAAAATTCGTAAATCGTTTTTCAGTTTTCGTTGCGTGGGTTATCGTCGTGAGATCAGTCCGTTTCCGAGGCTTGTTATCGGTCTCGTAATTCTTTTAGTTTTACGGGACAGGGAATTAATCTGTCGCCAACCTGAGGAACCAGCCTGATCATATTAGCCAAACCTTTTTAAAAGGCTTGTTTCTAGCGGCCGCCGTGGAGAGGCTATGATCACACTTCCACCAGTCCCGAATAGTTACGGCACGTGCATGTTTTCGTATGCTACATGTTATTCCCCCTATTCGTCTGATGGCTGACCGCCAATAAAAGGCTTTGTCGTGTTTATTTTTTTTATAAGAATTAAGTTTAATTTAATAAAAAAATTTTGGAAACGACGCAACGATAGTAACGACAAGTACGAGACAGGTGGGAACCATCAAATACTTCCCCAAGTGATCGTTACATTTTCAAGAAAATCAAAAAAATTAAGGATTAAAGTAAAAAATATGAAGAAACTATTCTATATTGAAAATAAAAATGTTCAGTTCTTGTCAAAACTCCGCCTAGGTAAGACCTCAAAAAGAGATAAGACCTTTGATTCAGTTGTGATATGGGGTGTTTTGTGGACGGCGTATGGGCTGGTTGGACACAGACATTTCAGGTCTGTCATCTAAAAGTTTTCGAAGCTGTCGTCTCCTGCTATTCTAAATGCCAGGTCCATCATGAAGAGCACCTGTGGATATCGGTCGCCTGTGGCTGCCTTACCTGTAATTAAAACTGAAATTTATTCCGAAATCACTCCTGCTTAAATACATTTAATTCTTCGATTTATTTGGTTATTCGTTCTTCGTGATTTCGTGATTCTCACAATTATATAAAATGCGCTTAAATTTTGAAAAAAGTGTATTTCACTCGCGACACGATTTATTTATTTTTGGTGCCAATGGTACGAGTATATGTCGGAAAATGGGTTCGGAAATTCTCTGCCATACATCATAAAATTCTTCTTACACGGTCTTAAACTATACAAATTAATGGCTAAAAAAAGATTACAATGAGATATGAACATTTAAAAAAATTTAAATACTTGAAATCCACTTATGGGGCTACTGAAGAAAACTATTTACATAGGCGCCTGCCTAGCGTCTGAGCATACCCTTAGTGGAGCAACGGAGTTGCGTGAGTAGTTGAGAGCCCCAAAAAGGTAGTTAAAATCCTAAGAACCCGTACAATTACATCAGGCTTGAGTTCGATATTGAACTCACAGGCGCACTTCAATAATTGCATCCAAAATTCGTTGTAACTGTTCTGTTGCTCATAAGGCAAACTACTAATTTAACTACAGTTCCATTAATGTGCCCATGACTTGAGGACAGTTGGTCCATAATCGATGGAACCACCACAAATGTTCCATCCATATAGTTCACCCTCGATGTGGCGCAAATGCTCAGGTATAGATATTTCTTCCAGGCTCTTTGACCTGTCTGCCTCGTATGCGGTGGATTTGCATCTTCTGTGCAGCTTTCGAGGGCAAGTATACTCGGCATGCAGGATCGACTGTCATTATACTATCACGAATGATGGTGGCAGTGAGGGAGAACCATCTGTGCTTTTCTTTTTAATTCGAAATTAGCATTCGAAATTTCTTTTTCGTATGCCAGAGGAGCATGTTTGTTTTTGTTTAAACAGTCTTCTTAACAACGAACACTTCCTCCGATTTAATAGTTTGCATTCGCGCTTTGTAACGTAAGGATTTCCTCAAGGCGCAGTACCAGAATGCCTTCTTAGGAAGTTCCTTCTCGAGATGGTATAAATAGCCATCTTTTTCAAGCTTTGTATTGCCAGGCTTCGAGTGTGTTATCTGCGAATGCATAATACAAAAGAGGAATTTAGAAAAAAAAATATAAAAATTAAATTAAATTATTTAATATTTTACGGAGGCTTCGAAACAAAAAATAACAAAATTTTTTTTAAATCATTAGGAGCGCTTGAGTTGAAATTTTTTAAAAAAAGGGTACAAAACTGATTTTTTTCTTAAAATATTATATAATATAAACACTATACACATATGTATAAATACACAAAATTAAAAACATATATCAAACTTTGTTCGCCGATAATATGTTATTAGTGTGCTATTTTTTGTATTGTGAAGCGGTTTTCCTCAGTAAAGTTGACTTTATAACATCGGAAATTTACTTCTCTGACCCTAATAACTTCTTTAAAGCTCTAATCAAACCATGAATTCCATTTCGGTTTTATAGATTTTTTCCTGTTCGTGATATACGAGCAACCTCTCATTCCGAAAAACATTAAATTTGTAATCATATCCGCACTCGAGTCCACATCACTTTCGAGCAAGCATAGTGATCAGTTAAAGTTCCTGTAGAAATCATTGGGATCATCTCAGTTGGCTTGATCGTGATATGATACAGTGGTCTGATGTGTCTAGAGGCAATAGTACACTGATGGTGTATTTATCAAGATCAGAAGTAAGGGACAAGTCTAGAGTGTTGGGGGTTTGACCTTAGACCACTAACCATTGAAAATATTCACAAAACAATATAAACTAAAACAAACGAATAGTATAATTTAGCAATTAATAAACTCAGTACCAGTTGCACTTTTCAATACACACTACCATTAGTGTTATGCCTAAATGGCAACATGTATCAAATCCGCTCCTGGGTTAGAGAGAGAGAGTAATAATTATTAAATATGCATTTGCTGTTATCTATGCTTGTTTCTTCGTACACTCTATGTGAGATTCCCCACACAGTACATACAATGATCAAGCTAGATCAACTGTAAGTGGAGAAAGAGATTTCTTAAGAAATCCAAATTGACATACCTATTGAATAGCCCTGAAATTCCGAATAAGGTCCAATTTATTTTATCAAAAATTGTAAACAATCGTGAAAAAACCTTGAATAAGCTGCAATTATTTATTTAATTAAAAACCGAGGCGAAAATCTTATTCGAATTAGTACCATGTTTAATCTGTTTTAGTATGATACTAAGTTATAATGATGATTTTGAAAATTTTAATAGAACTAAGCACCATTTTTTCTCCTGGATTGTATTAAATTTAAAATCAAAATTTTATATAGCCTATTGATACTACTATTGATTGATACTACATACGTAACAATTTTCTAACTCTGAAGCAGTTTACTAAATCATTCTTAATTTTAAACACTTTCTGACTTATATCGTACTAAAGCAATTTTCTTAATAAATTTCTTCTGAACACACGTAAAGTAATGACAGTTCGTTCAAAAAACTAAGTAAACAGACCTTTTCTGACACTTGTAAATGTCAAAGAGCAGAATGAAGTTAGTGCGATACTAAAAAAAAATAAATAGCTGTTTGTTGATTTTAAGAACTTCAATAAAATGTTAGAGAAAGTATGACGCTTAACTTAATTAAAATTAGCAAAATCGATATTTTAACCAAGTATCATATTAAAACAGTTATAACATCGTACTAATTGGGCTAAAATTTTGCGCCTTTTTTTTTAGTATCTTGCCAACTTCATATGAATCTTTGACCTTTATAAACGTCATAAAAGGTATATTTTCTTATGTCGTTTTTATTTGGCAATCCGAAATCTCTCTCCGATCCGGAATCCCAACTGAACACTGTTTTTGATTCTGATGATTCTGAAGTTTTTTTGTGATTGTATGTACATACATATATGTGAAACATCAAATGTGGACAATAATGAAAATCAAGAATAATGGAAGCAAATTTCTCTTCTATTCAGATTTAGAACTGTCATTTTTTACCAAGTGAAAACTTTCAGAAGAGTCCAGAAGGCTTCCGGATTGCTAAATAAAAATGACATTAGTGTTTTGCAGGAACTGTCATTGTTAAAGTTGTGTTCGGAAGCAATTTATGAACTACTAGTTAGATTTAATGGCGTAAAATTTTAAACAGCCTATTATTAAGGTATTATTATGATACTACTTAACAATTGCTAACTTTATAGTAGTTTTCTAACTCATTCTTAATTTTAAACATTTTCTAACTAGTATCGTACCAAAAGAATTTTCTTAATAAATTGCTTCTGAACACACCTAAAACAATGACATTTCGTGTAAAAAAGAAAGTACACGAACCTTTTTGAGGTTTGCAAATATCAAAGAGTCATAATGAAGCTAGCACAATACTAAAAAAATAAAATAGGTATTCGATGATTTTAACTTTAATAAAAGGGTAGATAAAGTATGATGCTATAATCGATTAAAATTTGCAAATTCGTTGTTTTAATCTAGTATCATACTAAAACAACTTTAGCATCGTACTAATTCAATTAAAATTTTGTGCCAATGTTTTTAACACTTCTCAAAAACAAAAAAAAGGCCCTACCATCTACTTCCACAGCGTGAGTTTTTCTTCTGTATTTACTTCTCATCTCAAGGCGTTAGTTAAGAAACTTCACTTCAAAAAAAAAAAAAAAAAATAAAAAAGTCATTTTTCTAAGTTCCTTATAAAACATTTAACATTTTCTAACACTTTTAAGATTACGGTAAACCTATGCCTTAAAAATGACTTATGGCCTTATACTCTGACCGAAAGTTCGTGCGATTCACTCATTTTAATAATACAACCAGAGAACATATCAATTTGATAACTTTAACAAATGTTTTTCATCTTCAACGTTAAAAGATTACCAGTCTTGACCCACAATGTGCGATCCCGTTGTGCATTCTATTTTTGCTGTAAATTAATTTTTATTTCAAATATCATACGACTGTCTACCGGGTCCCTAAAATCTGCTCTTTTATCCGAGTGTCGATCTGCAACCGATAACGAACCCACGGCCGCGTATTAAGTTCCTAAATAAATTAACCGTTCCGCGATCTGAATTCATTAAATAGAAAATAAATGATCGATTGGTAAGATCTCTGTGCAGTGCATCAAACAATTACTAAATCAAAAAAAAGTTAAATATTCTAAGCTGAGTGCAGTGTATAACCTTAAGAAAATACACCCATAGTTATAGACAGTGTCGATCGGTGCCCCCTCCCCATTTTCTAAATATCTCTTTGAATGATGTGAGTCTGGTCATCGACCATAGCTGTTGTGTGGATAATTTTTTATTCACACAGGTAATGGTTTCGATAATAAGAGTCATGTCATAATAATTGGCTTATAATGGTTTAGTGATGTGCAACATCTTTGCGGTTATCATAAATGAAGCTAACGAATAAGCATTACACTTTCGTTAGTTTGTATGGCGAATCATAAACTCTTTTCTTCTTGTGTTTCGTATGTTTGTGGTTTTTTTCGCGTAAAAGTAGTCTAAGAGATGAAAGATTAATTTTCTTACCTACAAGATGAACGAAATAACTCCTTAAAATCTGAAGAAGATCAAGGAAAAATTATACTTATTGTCGGTAAGTTGTCATTTTAAATATAGTCTGCTGATTTTGTTCAACTGTTATTCAAGTTATAACAAGTGATTTCAGTGTCATTGCATAAATTCAAATATGTACATAGTTGTTTTAATTTCTTAACTGATTATGGTTATTTTACTGTACTCACTAATTTTATTTTATTTATTTATTTTGCTTATTTAATTTATTTTATTCAATTTAGTTTTATTTTATTTATTTTTATTTAAGTTTATTTTATTTTATTTTATTTAATCTAATTAAATTTAATTTAATTTAATTTTATTTTATTTTATTTTATTTTATTTTATTTTATTTTATTTTATTTTATTTTATTTTATTTTATTTTATTTTATTTTATTTTATTTTATTTTATTTTATTTTATTTTATTTTATTTTATTTTATTTTATTTTTTTTAATTTAATTTTATTTTAATTTAGTATTTTTACAGCATCTGTTGAGATATGTTGCACTTACTGCCACACGTATTGTCACCCAAAGTTTATAGTAGTATAAGTTAGAGTCATTTGTTTCAAATAATTTTAAGGCTTCCACGACAAAGTTGTTGTAGGTTTTTTCCTGAACCTTCTTCGACTTGAAGTTAAAACTTTCATGACAGGGAACTCTTTGATGCTTTGTTCATCCTTGACTGAGTATGGGTGATTGATTCCTTTAAGCAGCAGGAGCTGATTCTTTTTGTGGCAAGAATTGAATTGTATCATTGTTGTTTGAATTTTTGAAGGTGACATTAGGTGTGATTCAATATATGGATCAATATGGTAAAAATCAGATGATACGTAGAAAATTAAATAGAAAAATTTTCCTATCAGCAAATTTGGTGCAGAAATTAAATGTTTTATTTATTTATTTCTTCAATAACTATAGATATTAATAACAAATAAAAATGTGATTAATTCAATCGCTATTAATTACTTTATTTATAATAATAAAAGGCTGTTTAAAATTTTGTGCAATTGTTATTTAACTTAAAATTGTAACAATATATTTTTATTTGCCCAAGAGTTATACATTTCGCAACTAGAAACTCAATAAGAAATTATGAGGGTGGTATAACAGTGTTATAAGTTTAAAGAACAACGAAAAACGGAAATTAAATATTTTCAACTAAAGCGATTTTCACTTGAAGATCTTTGATCTTTAATATTTTATTGTTTCACGGGCTGAAACAGAATTCAATGCAAAACAAAATTAAATATGCAGAGAATAATTGAAATAATTAAAAATGTTGTTTTTTAAAATTAGATTTTTTACAGAATTCCAATTTCTAAAATCACTATTTTCAAAAAGCCGAATTTTGCGAACATACGAGTAATTGCATTCATTTTATATTTCTTGGGTGCAGTTAAACTTTGTGATACACTTTTGACACAATATTGTGTCTCCAATTCTTTTTTTTTTATAATTCACTTGCGCTCAAGGGTATTTGAAGAGACCCTTATAATGTTAAACACAGCACGGGCGATGGGGAAATTAGGGAGGGAGAGAAAGGAAATGACGATGAACATTGATTTTGAATGTTTGCAAATTGAAACGGCGCGCGAGGGAAAACTGTGCCGGGTAAGTTATTCCATAATCGTGTTGTGCGACTAAAAAAGGAATCTCTATATTTGACGGTACGACCATAGTTAGGCTCAAGGGTGAACTGATGAGCATTCCTAGCGAAGCGGGTATCACGGGTGAATTGATAAAGGGAAGAAATGTAACTGGCTACTTCGAGTGAGCATTGTTTGTGAAAGAAGCGATAAATACATGAAACATTGCGACGGTGTTCAAGAGATGGGAATAAATCCATGATAGCTCTGTTTCCTATCAGTTTTAACGCTCTGCTCTGAATTCTATCCAATAAATGGAGAGAAGATTGTGCTGCACCTACCCAAAGGTGTGAGTTGTACTCGAGTTTTGGACGTTTAAATGCCTTATAAATTGTAGCCAGGTCAGAAGGGGTGAAAAATTTCTTACATCGATATAGAAATCCCAAGCATTTAGCAGCATTTTTGGCGGTCTCGATAATGTGATCATTCCAACGAAGATCATCGTTAACACACATATCGAGTACTGAGAGCTTTTCGGTTTCGTCGATGAAAGTGCCATTTAAGGACAATGGCATAGGGGGAATATTTTTCTTTCACAATAATAGACAGCATTGAGTTTTTGAAGCATTAAACTCCACACGGTTTTTAATACCCCATTTAACAGTGCTGTAAAGATCGGAGTTTAATGAGCTTATCATACGATGCCGTTGCAATTCCACTTCCGAAGGAGATGGACGTGAATTTGAAAACGAGTACGAAAAGCTGAGAGTAGAGTCGTCGGCAAAACAATGCAGTGGATTAGAAGTTTCAGACAAGAGATCATTTATAAAAATGAGGAAGAGAGTCGGAGACAAAACGGAGCCCTGGGGAACACCAGCGTTTATTTTGTGAAGATTAGACTTAAAACCGTCCAATACAACATGTATTGAACGATCTAGAAGGTGAGTTCTAATCAATCGAATAAGGGTTTCGTTGATGGCAAACGCACGCAATTTCGATAAGAGAGCCTGGTGCCAAACTCTATCAAATGCCTTAGAATTATCAAGCGCAATAATCTTACTTTCTCCAAAACAATATAAAGATCTGTTCCACTCTTCGGTGACACAATATTGTGTCTCCATTTCGGCAGTTAATCTTATGAAAATGGCTTTGTGATAAACTTTTGACACAATATTGTGTGTCCATTTCGGCAGTTAACCTTATGAAAGTATCTTTGTGATAAACTTTTGACACAATATTGTGTCTCCATTTCGACGGTAAATCTTATGAAAATGGCTTTGTGATAAACTTTTGACACAATATTGTGTGTCCATTTCGGCAGTTAATCTTATGAAAATGGCTTTGTGATAAACTTTTGACACAATATTGTGTCTCCATTTCGGCAGTTAATCTTATGAAAATATCTTTGTGATAAACTTTTGACACAATATTGTGTCTCCATTTCGGCAGTTAATCTTATGAAAATGGCTTTGTGATAAACTTTTGACACAATATTGTGTCTCCATTTCGACGGTAAATCTTATGAAAATATCTTTGTGATAAACTTTTGACACAATATTGTGTCTCCATTTCGACGGCAAATCTTATGAAAATGGCTTTGTGATAAACTTTTGACACAATATTGTTTCTCCATTTCGGCAGTTAACCTTATGAAAGTATCTTTGTGATAAACTTTTGACACAATATTGTGTCTCCATTTCGACGGTAAATCTTATGAAAATGGCTTTGTGATAAACTTTTGACACAATATTGTGTCTCCATTTCGGCAGTTAATCTTATGAAAATGGCTTTGTGATAAACTTTTGACACAATATTGTGTGTCCATTTCGGCAGTTAACCTTATGAAAGTATCTTTGTGATAAACTTTTGACACAATATTGTGTCTCCATTTCGACGGTAAATCTTATGAAAATGGCTTTGTGATAAACTTTTGACACAATATTGTGTCTCCATTTCGGCAGTTAATCTTATGAAAATGGCTTTGTGATAAACTTTTGACACAATATTGTGTCTCCATTTCGGCAGTTAATCTTATGAAAATGGCTTTGTGATAAACTTTTGACACAATATTGTGTGTCCATTTCAGCAGTTAATCTTAGAAAATGGCTTTGTGATGAACTTTTGACACAATATTGTGTGTCCATTTCGGCGGTTAATCTTATGAAAATGGCTTTGTGATAAACTTTTGACACAATATTGTGTCTCCATTTCGGCAGTTAATCTTATGAAAATATCTTTGTGATAAACTTTTGACACAATATTGTATATCCATTTCGGCAGTTAATCTTATGAAAATGGCTTTGTGATAAACTTTTGACACAATATTGTGTCTCCATTTCGGCAGTTAATCTTATGAAAATGGCTTTGTGATAAACTTTTGACACAATATTGTGTCTCCATTTTGGCAGTTAATCTTTCGAAAATATCTTTGTGATAAACTTTTGACACAATATTGTATCTTCAATTCGACAGTTAATCTTATGAAAATGGATTTGTGATAAACTTTTGACAAAATATTGTGTCTCCATTTCGGCAGTTAATCTTATGAAAATGGCTTTGTAATAAACTTTTGACACAATATTGTTTCTCCAATCTGCAGTGCAGTTAAACTTATGGAAATGGCTTTAGGATAAACTCTTAACTATTTCTGATTCCATTATTTATTTATTATTACATATAATTTTCAGTCTACAGAACAAGCTATCTCTCTAGATTTGAAATCGTTCAACTCGTCTCACAAGGCTTCATTCTTAAACCTTTTTTTATGATGTCTTGCTATACAAAATTTCTAATAGATTATTATCTCCTAATGTTCTTCAAGGAAATAAAATAAATAAATAAATAAATAAAATGGATGAAATAAAATAAATAAAAAAAAAATAAGTAAAATAAATAAAATAAATAAAAAGATAAAATAAATAAAATACATAAAATAAAAAATAATAAAATAATATAGAAATAAATGAAGAAAAGAACGATTTTTGCAAATATTGAAAACATTGAATTTAATCATTTTGTTAAGGGTTGCAGATGATGAACCTGATTCTTCGGAAGTGGAAAAAGTAACAAAAAAAAAATAATGATTGTTTACTTTTTTGACAAATGGCCAGAAATGTGTACTGCCCTTAGGACATTTCAGGGTTTCTTGCATTAGTTTATGGTCATGTAAGAATTTGGGTCTTTTTATAATAGCTTTGAAATAGTTTCTGACTCATTTATCCTTTTTCCCATTTTCCTCAGTTGGGTTGGCTGTTTTAAGAGCGGAAATTAACTTCTCCTACTTTATAGCTTCTTTAACGCTTGCATCTTTAGAATTAATACTCTTAGTTCTGCTAGTACGCTTCCCAAGAGCGCCTGCAATTCCGATTCGAGTGTGAGAATACAGGGAAACAGTTCGGGAAATGGAATAAGACAGCATATCAAACTCATTAAGTGTTAAATTGCTTTCAAAATTTGGACTTCTATAAATAAAACAATAATGAATGATAAGCTTGTAGACAGTAAAGTTCCTATTAGAACAGTGACCATATTGAGGAAGGCTCTTGCAAGCAACATCAAATCTAACATACACTAAACGGTCGTGATGGCGAAAGATTAATGGCATCAAGTTATAACCAGATCACTTGTCAGATTCACTTGTTGCCAAAACAGTCCGGGGTGGACCAGGGCCTCAACCAACAAGCTTCTCCAGCTAGCTCGGTCCCTAGCTAGCTGTCCCCAGTTTCGCACGCCAAATTGGTTGAGGTCCTCCCCCACTTGTGTGCGCCACCTGAGTCGCGGTCTTCCTCTACTTCGCCGTCCCTCGGGGTTTGATTCGAAGACTTTCCGGGCCGGAGCATTCGGGTCCATTCGCTCTACATGATCAAGCCATCTCAGTCGCTGGACTTTTATACGTTTGACTAGGTCAGTTTCACTGTACAGCCCGTACAGTTCGTGGTTAAATCTTCTCCTCCACTCCCCATCTATGCAGACGGGACCAAAGATCACACGAAGAATTTTCCTCTCGAAACAGCCTAAAGCGCTCTCATCTACCTTCGACAAAGTCCATGTCTCTGCACCATAGACAAGGACCGGGATGATAAGGGTCTTATAGAGGGACATTTTAGTTGCTCGAGAGATGACTTTACTACTCAGTTGCCTTCTTAGTTCAAAGAAACAGCGATTTGCAAGAGTTATTCTGGTGTTGTTTTCAGAGTTTATAGCGGCGCCTAGGTATATGAAGTCCTTCACTACCTCAAAGTTATAGCTGTCTATAATGACGTTTTGTCCAAGACGTCGGTGTTGTGTGTCCTTTCTTGATGACAGCATATACTTGGTCTTGCCCTCATTTACCGCTAAACCCATCTTCTTCGCTTCCGTCTCAATGTTCACAAAAGCGTCACTGACATCACGCTTTGTTCTTCCAATAATGTCAATGTCGTCGGCGTATCCGAGTAATTGGACGGACTTTTACTTTTTTTACAATTCTTGGCAATCTACCTATAAGTTTTTGAATTTTTTCATTTGGTATACTATTCCAGCAATCCTGTAATGTATTCCACAACGCATATTCCGATGAAGGGCATTGATCCCGGACCCTTCTATCCAGCTCCTCCCACAATAACTCTATAGGGTTTATATCCGGTGACTTTTAAAATTTCTTCGTCTTCTCTCTGCTTTAGGTAATCCTGGAAAAGTTTCGACGCGTATTTATGGTCATTGTCCTGTTGGAATACGAATCCTTCACCAACCAATCTTAGTTCTGAGATCAAAGCGTTTTCTTCAAGTATCTTCTTATACGCCTCCTTGTTCATAATTCGAGTCGAATCTCCCACTCCACTTGAAGAGAAACATCCCCAGACCATCACAGAACCACTTCCATCCTTGACGGTAGGAACTATACAGACGAGTAGCATCTTTTGTTCAGCGCTGCGTCGAACGAAAACCTTCCGTTTTGTGCCAAATACCTCGAGCTTGGATTCACCGCTCCATGAAACTCTATTAAAATCTTCTTCCGTCCAGTATCTATGCTTTTTGGCCCACTCTAACCGTTTCAGCTTGTTTTGTGGTCCAGCATCTCTTAGCCTCCGTTTGACGGTTGCCAAGGACAGCAGCTTATTCCGTGTTGTATTTATTTTAGCCCGTAGATACGAGTATTTCCGTTGCTATTTTTCGTCGCCTATTTCGTTTGCTTGTTGTTACTATTAGCAGATCCTCGTGTTTAGTTGTAGATCTAGGCCGTCCCGACCGTGGTTTATCCTCAAGAAGTCCAATTTGAGCGTGACGTTCAATGGTACGATGAACGCAGCCCTTCGATATCTTCAACTGCGAAGCAACTTCCCGCTGCGATTTGCCATCTTTAATAAGAATGATGATTGGACAATTTTTTAAGCTGCCTGGGTTACCTTCCTTTTGGTTATTGGCACACCATTCAATCCAGTGTTCTCCTTCCTTTGGCATTGTCCAGCCTCATGGTCCTCCTTACACTTGATCCACACGTTCTGGCGCTGGCGTCCAGATTTGGTGTCACATGACTTCGATAGCTCTGCTATAGAGTTGTAGCAGGTTTTCCCATGTGCTTTTCTGGCTTTAAAATGGGATACCTTGATGACTGGAAGTTCAATAGTTCATGGTTCATCTATCCATAGTTCATCGTCAACTTTGATGGCAGCTTAAGTGTGATGGATTCCTATTAGTAGATGTAAATTCTTTTTATTCTCCCATGGTATGAAGGAGTTGCATTGGATCTTCCTCGATTTCAGGAAGTTATTGATGGTGTCAAAGGCGTCTCTGTTTTGACCGGTGATTATGGTCGCTTTTGTGTTCCTGTTTTTAAACGTCACACTCAATTCCTTGCTTTTACAGAATCTGGTAGTTTCTACAATGTTTCCGGAATAGCAATAAATGTTATTTATTAGGAATAGCATTCCTGGAGCCTTGGTTGGAATCACCGTGTAGTCCTAAGATTTCCTTGGAGGCCTGGCTGGAGTGGGCTTGGTGGCTGCTGATGTTGAAGCTGGTGGCAGTGCCTTTTTGGTTGACTTTTCGGCTTCGATTTGGACAGTCGTCGTAGCTCTAGGTGGATTGTTTGGGGAATCCTTGTCAAGTCGAATGAACGAAGTTCTATTGCCCTTTTTTAAAGCTTTGCTTCCGAGCTGGTAATCTCACTTAAATCCTCTTCAGTGGATAGCTTCTCTAAAATGCTGGTGGTTAAGGACTCCTCATCGCTGTCCATCTCTTCAGTATCCATGGCATTTTCCATCTTATTGCTTTCATTTATTTAATTAGACTACAATGATATTGAAAGATCGTCCTTGACGATCCTTGACGATCGACTTAAGCAATGCTTCAAATGAAGCGATTGCTGCATCCGGATTTAGAGGTTTCATTACTGGATTGACCTTTTACTGGATTTGTGTTATCGAAATAATTTTATTCGGATTTTTCTGCAGAGTTTGTTGAACTGTTGCCTCAACTTGTTGTAAGAACGTTGGGTCAGTAGGTTCGTACGGTTTGAAGTTGTAGTGTTGTTGCTGATGATGGTTTCAGGGGTTTTGTGCAAGTCAGTTTTGTATGTTCCTTGCAAAGGATGTGCACTTGAAGTTTGTGCTGATAGACACAAGGATCTCGCCTCTTCTTAAAGCCATGCTGATGGCGGTGGTTTCACTAGTCCGTAGTCCTGGAATCGTGAGTTTGGTTGTATCAGGAGAATTTGCCTTTAACGTAGATTTATGCCCGAAAGCGGTCTTTATTTTTGTCCTACCGGTACGTTTTGAATCCCTTGAAGTTGATGTTATTACGTTTAGTGACGTTTGTCTCGCTGATTAGGGCAATATCGGGGGTGCTGTTCTTCATGAATAAATTAAATGAGGTCTTCTTGTAGAGGCTGTATTTATATTATACGTCAGGATGCGGAGTTTCTTCAATGACATATTAAAAAGATGAAGGTGGCCAATACGATGGACTTATCACTATCAATAAGCTGATTGTAGTTGACTGGGACGGCACTCCTGGCCTTATTTATGATGGAGAGAAGATTGTAACTGAAGATACGCTGGAATTCACTTTTAAGGTTCATTGATGTGGGAGTTGATGACGGTCTGGCTGGTTTGTAAGGAGCTTTCTTCATAGAATATTAACACACATCTACCACCATACAACTAACGTTGGCCTTAAAAAATTTAGCATCAGTGAATCCGCGAAGAACAGCATGTAAAATAATATTTGTTAATAATGTTTTGATTGGAGCAACTGATTCTGAAAATCTCTTATCACAACTCAACCTAAATATTTGCCCACTATCTTTAAACCTGTAGATTTTTTAAATCAGAAATTTAATAGATCAAACTATGGAACTCATGAACCTTTATTAACTTTATGTGCAGCGGTAATTAAGTTTTGAGGCTCATAAACCTGTTCACCAAACAATACAAATTATAATATATCAGGCATCGTAAGGATTATGAATAGTTAGCATCACTCTTGAGTTATGGTAACCCTCTCTCGGAAATTTGTTCAAAAACTTTCAAAATAGCCTTTGTACAACACAAAAAACATAATTACGTTACAAAGCTCATAAACTTAAGAGCGTTTGATAATTACCGCCCTAAGTTGGCCTTCCTTCTAAGAATCATACTCTTCTAATTTTAATCATTTTTTGCTAATTTAACTGGCATTTCATTTGTCATAAGGATAAGTATAAAAGGATACATTATAACCACCTGCAATTCTCCGCCATTTTCTACCTGATTTATTGCAAATTTTTGAAGATACCTATACATATGTGAATTGAACTATACGTAATTGAACCTTTAAATACCGAAGTCATCTATTTTTGCGTGTCAGTATTTATATCGCCTTTGGCCGATCTCAAGCATTGAAATCACAATAAAAACACAATGGCAAACTCAAATAGTTCTCTTTTAAATACTTGGAAAAATTCATTGGAAAAACGAAGAAAATCTTTGAGAAACAAAGCAGTATTTGCAAATGCAATGAAACTCTTGGATTCCGTCGAAAAGATATTGGAAGGCGATTACTTTGAAATAATTGTCAAATTAAATGAACCAGGAACAGAACCAATCCGTTATACTATTGACCAATTGAATCAAGAAATTCCTAAAGAGAATCCGAAACCTAAGGCTTCTAACGAAATTGAATCTCTGAAGCAACGGCTGGACCATATCAAAACATTACAAACCAATTATGATTTACTTGCAAAAGAAGCAGAGGAAGGACTTGAAACAGTTAAACGCTGGTATAAGGAGAAGAAATGTAAAATTACTCTAGTTGAAAAGAGTAAACCTAAATAAAATATTACTGAAAATTTAAAACTAAAACAAAAATTGGTCAGTTTTTCATTTTAATTCTTTTCCAAATACATATTAGATTTTTCAAGAGCTGCAGAATAAAATACTGCTCACGTTTTTAAAGAAATCTCGCGTGTTTTGTCGAGTGCGAGATCAGATCAGAAGTGGTTAGGTATATTTAATTACACAAATACAACATTTCCTGGAAATCGCTAAGAGCTCAGGTCTGAGCTGTTGATAAAACCTTAGATATAAATATCTCTCTCTGTGCGTGAAATATTAAATCGAAAAATCGTTTGGGTCTATAAAGGCAGGTAGGTAGAAATGCTGAACACGGGAAATGCCTCGTGGCCCAGCGCTGAAGTAGCCCTTTTGATACCATAACTCGTGTGAACCTGTGGATGGAATTGATATGTGGAGTTGTGGACATTCTCACGGTGTGATCCAGTTTGGGTTGAGATCAAAAAGAAGAAAGAATCTAGTAGGTTTTGATGTCTCTCATTGTGTGTTTTCTTTTGGAGTACCATCCATCATCCGGAATTTGGATCACTTACACAACCGGATTACCACGCTTAGCCAATCTATACTGTGCCCATGCCAAGCTAGACAGCTTGTTGACTAGTGCTGAAACAGTAGCCAATCCGATTGAGTGATCATCCAACCCCCCGCACTCTGACGGTTAGTGTTGTGCTTAAAAGCAATTTCCTCCAAGTGGCGAATATTAAAATATGACGAGCCTAAAAAATCTTGTTTGAAATTCCTATTCTTTATTTCTACTTAGAATAGCTCAAATTCAATGAACTTCCTTTCTACTTGCGACTTATAGGTTAGGTTAGGTTAGGTTAGGTTAGGAGGGGTGTGCACAGCACAAGGCTGTTGCGTACACGGGGGCCTATTGGTCCATTGTGATCCCCTATTAATAAAAGCAGAGATGCTCCTAACTAATGTCTTATGTAGACTGGTTCATTTTCGAACCAGCCTGTGCTTATAATGAATTTTCTCATGTTTGCCATTGAGACCTGCGTTAGATCGTCTAGTTCTCCAACAAACCTGTTTCCAAAGTAGCGGAGGCGATTTGCTTGGAGGTTTGGACAGTCACAGAGCAAGTGTTTAATGGTTTCAATCTCCTCGACATCCTGACAGCTCCTACAGAAATCTGGCACAAATGCACCCATTCTTATGGCCATTGTGCAAATGGCGCAGTGACCCGTCAGTACACCTATCAGGATTCTGATGTTCTTTTTACTGAGCGATAAGATATATCGAGTTTCCTTTTCATTAATTCTAGGCCATAAACTTCTAGAGATAACGCAGTCGTCCCTGGAGGACCAGGAGTTATTGATTCGCTCTTTCGTTATTAGGTCTATTTTCCTTTTAATCACGCCAATCGGGATTTTTGGTCCCAAATTTAAATGGCTACTGCTGTTTTTATTTGATTCTGACCCTTTCCTTGCCAGTTCATCTGCTATTTCATTCCCTTCTATATTACTATGTCCAGGAACCCAGCAGAGGTTGACTTGGTTGGTGTTGCAAATATTGTTCAGCATGTCTCGGCATTTTGTTACTGTTTTGGATCTTATAGTCTCACTGGCTAAAGCTTTGATGGCCGCTTGGCTGTCCACGAAAAATGTGATCTCCGACGAGTTCAATTCTTTCGTGCGTACCAATTCTGCCGCCTTTTCAATAGCGTAAATCTCAGCCTGAAAGACACTACACTCATCTGGGAGTTTGAATGATTCTTTTATATTGAGAGATTCACAGAACACCCCAGCTCCTGTTCCTTCTTCCATTTTTGACCCATCGGTGTAGAATGAAATACCTTGTTCACTAATTAGTGAGTTGGATTCCCATTCCTGTCTTTCGGGTATAGTAGTGGAGAAGTATCTGTTGAAACTTGAAATCTATTCTGGGTGGTAAGTAGTCCGTTGTCACATTAAGCCCTGCCACTTTGTCATACCTTTGCAGGATAGACCCATGACCATGACTGCTGTGCTTCCAAGAGCCCATTTCTTTAAGCCGAATTGCGCTTTTGGCTGCTGTGCATTTTGTGTGCTTGTCCAGGACTTGAAGATTTAAAATAATTTCCAGCCCCGCCTGTGGCGTAGAACTCTGTGCCCCCGTTATTCCTAAACAGGCTAGTCTCTGTACCTTATTCAGGTTTTTGAGATAGCTTCTTTTTTCTACGGCCGTCCACCACACGATCGACCCATAGGTAAGTATGGGACGAACTATCGACGTGTACATCCACTGTATGACCTGCGGTCGCATGCCCCACCGTGTACCGAAGGTTTTTTTGCATGTGTAGAGAGCGCATAATGCTCTTTTCATTCTTTCCTCTGTGTTACGTTTCCATGTTAGCTTGGAATCAAGAATTACTCCAAGATATTTAGCCTCGTTGGAAAGTTTCAGGGGAATATCGTTAAGCTTTGGAGGGGTAAAATCCTCAAATTTCCTTTTCTTCGTAAACAGGACTAGTTCGGTTTTGGAAGGGTTAACTCCGAGACCGTTTTGTGCTGTCCAAGAAGATAGTTCTTTAAGTGTAGATTCCATAATATCCTTGATGGTGGTAAGATATTTACCCGATATCAGAATTACTATGTCGTCCGCATAGGCTACTATTTTAATGCCCTGATTCTTAAATCTTGTGAGAATTTTGTTAACAACCAGGACCCAGAGAAGAGGTGAAATTACTCCTCCTTGTGGAGTGCCTCTTGTAACCGATTTCTCTACTTTGCTATCCCCAAGTTGCGAGCTAATGATTCTACCATTGAGCATGGTATAAATCCAGTCCACAATAGCAGATTCAACGCCAACTTCTTCTAGAGCAGATTTAATGGACTCCGTTTTTACGTTGTTAAACGCTAGTTCGATGTCCAAAAATGCTGCCATGGTGTATTCTTTGTGCTCGAGACTTTTCTCAATTTGTGAGACGACCTCGTGCAACGCAGTCTCCACTGACTTACCTTTCAGGTAAGCGTGTTGGTAGTTGCACAGGTTGCTTGGTTTGAGTAGGTCCCTAACATGCAGATCAATAATTCTCTCTAGTGTCTTGAGGAGAAACGAAGAGAGACTTATCGGTCTGTAATCTTTTGCAGTCGAGTGTGTCGGTTTTCCAGCTTTTGGAATAAAGACTACTTTAACTCTCCTCCAACTGATGGGGACGTATCTCCATTTGATACAACTTTTGAAGATTACCCTAAGCCATGGGGTGATTATCTGTAGAGCATATTGAAGAAATGCCGGAATAATCTCATCTGGTCCGGCTGATTTGTAGGGTTTGAACGAGTTTATTGCCCACATAATCTTCTGCTCTGTGATAACCTGTTCCAATTCTGGTACTGATTGTAAGTTATCTAAGGTGTGTGGTTGTGTAAAACCCGGTCCTTGATGATTCTTACAGCCCGGGAAATGCGTTTCCATAAAGAGTTCAAGTGTTTTCTGGCTCGAGTTCGACCACGATCCATCGGGATGCTTAATGTATCCCGGAATCGTGGGATTGTGTGCAAGGATCTTTCGAAGTCTCGCAGCCTCACTTGTGTTCTCAATGGATTCACAGTGTCTTGCCCATGAATCCTTTTTGGCCCTTCTTAACTCTTTGGTGTATGAGTTAAGTTCGGATCTATATAAATTCCAATCTTCCTCCGATTTACTCAGTCTGGCTTTGTTGAAAAGTTTTCTGACCCCTGTTCTTCGTTTCTTAAGATCGCTATTCCACCATGGTGGATTAGTGGGTTTAATGTTACGAGATATGGGGCAGTGTTTTTCAAATGCCTTTTTCATTTTACTTGTAAGATTTTGAACAGCATTGTCAATGATTGAGGTTGCCGAAAGCGTTTCTTCCTCTGGAGGATCGATTCGTTCAATCAACCATTTTGAATACTTTGTCCAATTCGTCCTAGTTGGGTTCCTAAAAGGTTTAATATCATTTATTCTCCTATCTAAGGTAAAGAGTATCCTTAAGTGATCCGAAAAGGATTTCTCAGAAGAGACTCTCCAATTCCCTACAGAGATCTTATCATTATTACTCATAAGAGTGAGGTCTAGAATTTCTTCCCTGATTTTGTTACGAAATGTAGGGTGATTGCCCCTATTACATAACATAAGATTAGAACAGAGAATGTATTCAAAAATTGACTCACCCTTTTGTTGATATCCTTGCCACCCCATTGTGTATGATGGGCGTTGGCGTCGCATCCAATCACCAAAGGTGTCCCTTTTGCTGTGGTGTAATCCACAAGATCGCGGACCGTTTTTGATGGAGGATTTTCTTCATCTCCCGGCATGTACGTTGACGCCAAGACGAAGTTGCCTTCCTTGGATTCAACGTTGATTGCCGCGTTATCCCTGTTGCTGTACCTAGATAAAAAGAAAGCATTAATCGATTTTTTGGCTAGAATACAACTTCTAATATCACCTTCTGACGTGGAGTGGAAAAGGTTGTAATTTTTTGACCTCAACTCTAGTACCTGATTCTTACAAATCAAAGGTTCTTGAATTAAGGCCACATCCACATTCTCCTGAGACATGTAGAGCATTAGGTCGTGCGTTGCTGCTTTAGCGTGCTGCAAATTACTTTGCACCACCAGCAGCTTTTGACTCCCCTTTGCCTTCATGCCTCTTTACCCTTACGGTACCGAGACCATATCTCACCACGTCTGCTTTTTCTTTCAGGAGGAGGTCAGATTTTTTGTCGATAGCGAACAAAAGGTCCTTACCTTCCCCGTTGAGACTCTTTCTGGAATTCAAGAGCTTCCATTCCAATATGGGGAGCTCCTTATTTTGTTTTGCCATCAGTTTAGTAATGGATGAGTCCTCATGCGTGGCAGGAGGAGGAATCCATATCCTAATCTGCTGACGAAGTGGTAGAGCCGTGACAGGAAGAACCCCAAGAGATGCACCCTCCCACAGTTCACCAATTTTGGCGATTGTATGAGTGAGGAACTCCAAGGATTTCTGGTCTCCACAGCAAACCACTTTTACTCCTTTCCGCCAACCAGCTCCGTCGAAGGTATAGTCCACAGCACTATCGTCTTCGGATGTCGCCATCATGGCTTTTAGGATTTCGTTTTCCACGAGTAACCAGTTCTTGGCCGTGATTTTTCCATCCGGATCCTCTCGACTAATAATGGCCACCTGAAGATCAATCGGGGTGTTGTCAAAGCTGTTGGTCTTAAACTTTTTAGAACCATCGGCCTTATCTGTCTCCTCCGATCTTGCCCTCTTGGACGAAACTGACTTTGTCCCAGAAGAGGAAGAGTTGCCTACCTTTGCTTTGTCGTTCCCTTTCGGGTTCGATTTAGCGATGGTTTGCTGTTTCTTGAGGGAAGTCGTCTTATTCGTATCTTTGCCGGTACGAGCTGTTGAGTTATTGTTGTCCTGTTCTCGGTTTATCTTTTTAGGGATATACTTCGATGTGGAAGCAACTACTCTTTCGCTGACTGGTTTCGTTTCTTTCTGTTGTTGGGAGGAAGCTATGGGTGCAGTGGAAGTCTTTGCCATCTGACTTTCATAGTTCTTTATCAACTTTCTATGTTTCTTTAAAAGGGCCCTGTCTCTTGGACTGAGAGAAGTTAGGTCCTTTTTCTCCGTAACACTCACGAATCTTTTAGAGGATCTGTAGTTACTGCGTTGCCTCGAAGCATTGGGCGGTGCAGTAGACTTCAGCATAGTCTCTTCTTGACTCGAGTCTTCCAGCAACTCGTCCTCGGTCCGACTTCCTATAGATGGAGGTCTGTTCGAGGTCTCCCTACCGTCAATAGCCAGGCTATCTAGAGCAGGGAGAAGAGCCGCTGCAAGGTTGTGTTGTTTCACTAGGGTTGGCTTGTTTACTTTTTTTGTCACTGGCGACTTAGCTTCTTGCGAAGCCAAGCCCTCGCCGGCAGCCATGACTTCTGCCGACACTTGAGTGTATATCCCCACTCGATTTTTATCTTCCTCTAGTAAACTTTTTTCCATATTTTTTATTTGTTGGATAAACATCCCTGTTTTTTGTTGGTTTCTCTTAGTTGAAGGTCCCTGCAGCTGGATTGCTGGAGGGTCAAACGTAAGCCCCCTCGCCATCGTCAAGGCGGAAACCGTGAGGGGGGACTTATAGGTACTATAAGGCAAGTCATGCATTCGTAAACAAAATCGAACTCGAGATTTTGATCAAAGTTGACATTACGATAATAGCGAAGACGAAAAAAGTGGGTCTCGCAATTCTGCCTGTCTGTCTGATCAACTACAGAAAGTGCATAACAAATAATGCATTTAAATAAAACAAAATTATAAATTTTTTTCAAATCTCTTATTAATTTGTATGATATGAGGCAAAAAAATTTTTTTTTGTCATTCAAGCATAGTCCAACCTCGCAGCAAGAACAAGAAAACCTAGTACTGTGAGGCTTAGATGGTGTACTGCAATGTGCACACCACCGAGATGAGCCATGATTCGGCATGTGGTCACATTTGTTAAATCTTTTTTCTTATGGTACTTTAGTCTTGAAATGACTTACAGAAGAACTTGGGCCTGATTTTCTTCTTTTTGCGGTTTTCACTGTATTACTCCAAACAAGTCCTGTGCAAACAGATAATCTAAGCATTTTTAGTGATAATGTTGTCCAATCAGCTTTTCCATTGAACAATATGTATGAGTTCAAAAGACACATATCCAGCAAATACCACATAATAAGATGCCACCATTTTTTTGATTTGCGATCTATTTCATAAACATCTCTGACAGCTTCGTAATGAGGGGGCGCAACTTATGAAGATTATTAAAATCTTGAGATGTTTTTTCTGCTTATCGCAAATTGTCATGAATATGTCCAAGAAGCCAAGCAAAACAATCTCTTAACATTATGGAACAAATATAACAAATCCCTGAGTTGGGGCATGGATGATCAATAATAGCAATAACTGATGAAAAGCTTTTTGACGCCCATCATTTAGTTTATTGCCATTAACACTTTTAACTCTTCCGGATTAGTGGGAATAAAGCTATTGCTATTTCCTCCAGCTTTTTGAACAGCATACAAGTTAATTTGGAATACAATATTTTCAATCAATTCCATCGAAAATAAATGAAGAAACATTTATCGGTAGGTGTTTCTAAGTCATGGCAGGATCAGTTTCTTCTTCAAAATCTTTTTTCGTACCGAGGAAATAATTTCTTGACGTTCTCCAAACGGTTTGCTTAGCTCTTTCTTTTTGTTGAACAACAGACAAAGGAATATCATCTTCACTTGTCCATCCCTCGTCATGAATTTCTTGAAGCTCGTCAAAAACCTTATCAACAAAAATGATTTGCATCTCATTTGTGTGGAATAGATCTTCAATGTTTGCTTCAGGATCTTGTGGTTTTTCGCCACCACTCTCAGATTCGCTATCCGATAGAATTCCTTCCAAAATTACCTGAGGTTCATCCATATCCATCGCCTCTAAGTCAAGATTTGAATATTGTTCATTCACTAAAAATTAAAAAAAAAATGGTTTTATTTCCTACTGGTTTCACAGCTAAACTACATCCAAAAAGCTTGATAAATGGGTCATATTTCAAATATTGTCACAAATTATATTTTTAAAACCAAAAAATAAAATATTCTTGCATATATTCACTTTACTTACTTGTAATTGTTAAAAAACACTAATTTTCCCCCCACATGTTTTTTTCTTTTTACCAAAAATAACGGTACCCTCCATACAATTGTTAAAAAAAAAAATTTTCGAAAATCGTATTTTTCTCGAAAACGGTTCCGAGAATTTTGTTAACAAAAATTTTCTTTCAATTAATTCTTGCGATCTATAATTTAATACCAAGAATTTTTTAAACAAGATATTAGTGACTGTACTCGAAACTACCATAGAACGATTTTTTCGAATTTTGAATTTCTCATCATTGGCAAGATAGATTTTAATGAAATTTTTTATAGAGAAGCTTCTAAGAAGTTTTAAAAACATTGCATTTCAATACTTTAAAAAAAATAAAATATTTTTTTGAATTTTGAAAAAAAAATCAATTTTTTTTTGGAAATTTCAATATCTCAAAAACTGGTCAATATTTTTTTTTGTAAATTTAATTTTTATTCGAACAATGATAAAAACTTTGAATTGGCGTACCAAATTTTTTTCTTAAAACTGTTTTGAAAATTTTGTTCTTAAAAGCTTATTTTTTTTTAGAAACCACTACAAAGACTTATAATTTTTATTCTTGCATAAACCAATATTTGCTTGAATCACATGGCATCATATTTTTACCTCCAACTACTAAAGAAGTTGTTTTAGGCATTTAAAAAATGAATCTTATGCTTATGAACAGTTTTTCTCTAATAACATTAATTTTTGAAATTCTTAGTCGTTTACATAAGAGCAAGTTCATGTGACCCAGTCGTGCATTTTATTTTGTTGTATATGAGCGTTGGTGAAATTCAATTTGGCCATGTTCAAGAATTTAAAAACTGAGTTTTGCGGATGAAATGTGGATTCACCAACAAGTCGAAACAATAAATTTCTCCGGGTGAATCGAAGGTCGAAACCAAAGAAGACCAAAGTGGGTTTGTCAGAAACCCAAGTTATGGCGACAGTTTTTTGGGAAGCTCGCGGTGGTATGCACAATTACCTTTAAAAAGGGTAAAACGATCACCGTTACATAACACGTACAGCTGCTGGACCGATTGCAGGCCGATTTGAACCAAAAATTGCCGTATTTGACGAAAGAAACAATTTATTTTCCACCAGGACAACGTCGTCGGGCGGACACGTTAGGTTACGAACTCTTCCCTCATCTAACATACTCCTAAGTTTTAGCTTTCTGCGAATATTTCTCGTTTCCAACCAGGAAGAAATGCCTTGGAAGTAAGAAATTGTATTGTTTTATTTTGAGGACATCACAAAATTGGAGAAACCTCTGATGAAGTGTGAAGTGTTTTTAGTCTAAGAGAGACTATTTGCGTGATAAACTTTATTAAAGTGTAAATGCAAAGTTAATTGTGGCGAAATGCACCACCATTAGCAGTTAGACAAGACCCAATGCTGTATGCTCTTCATGAAAACACTTTTTGAAGAGCGTGCATTTCGATGATAGATGAGCCTTAAGACATCCTGTAACAGAACGATTCTCTTCAATTTTTACTTGCGATTTATATATTCGTAGGAAAATTATGTATTTGTAAGAAAAATTAAGTCTCAGGTTCAACTTTACGATGATACGAAAGTCGAAAAAAGTGGGTCTCGCCATTCTGTCTCTCCCTCTTCTATTCGACTACAGCCTTAAACGGATCGACTGATTTCTTTTAACTTTGTAGAAATCATTCTGAAATCTTTCCGCTGATATCTATTTTTCTTTTTTTTGAGACCAAAAATAACGGAACCTGCCATTCAGTTTTATTTCAAAATTTCTAAAAAAAACATTTAATTTTTCACAAACTGTTCTACAGAATCAAAAAATTTCCGAAAAATGATTACTTAAGGTGTTCACATAGACACAATTTTTCTTTTCTATTTTCTCAAAAACGGTACAACTTATTTTGATATTTTTTTTATATATTTTTATTTTAATTTATTTTAATTTAATTTTATTATAATTTTTGAATAGTTACATAGATAGTTGTTGTGTATTCAAATTTATTTTTTTTTTTTTTTGGTTAAAAAAAATAGAGGTACCGTTTTTTTTTTTTTATAATTAACGCGCACTCAAGGGATTATGACTACCCTTTAAATGTTGGTTGAACACAGGGCGAGCATTTAGGAAACAGTGGGAGGATTGAGTAGGAGAAACCGATGTACATTCGTCTTAAATTTCTGGACATTGAAATGGGGAGGAAAAACAGAGTCGCTTAAGGAATTCCACATTCGAGTCGTACGGCAAAAGAAAGAATCTCTGTACTTAACTGTACGTCCAAAGTTTGGCTTAAGGGTATATTGATGAGCATTCCCTGCGGCACGAGTATTACGGTGAAATTTTTTTAGGGGGGGAATGCAACTCGCTATTTCAATAGAACATTGTTTATAGAAATAACGATAAAACAGTGATAGACAAGAGACATTTCGACGATGTTCTAACGAAACAATTGTTTCGGAAATTACTCTGTCACCTATCAGCCTTAAAGCTCTATTCTGGATTATGTCTAGTAATTGTAAAGATGTTTTAGAAGCACCAGCCCAGATATGAGAATTGTATTCTAGTTTGGGACGTATAGTTAGTTTTGAGGTTCAATTTCTCCCCTAGGGAATCACCAAAGAACCATAAATTTCGAATTTGAAGAAAATCGTTTCATCAGCTGAGGATTTAGGTGGAGGTAGAGAAACACAAACGGAACTGCTGAACCCAGTTTTTTCGTCCTCTCTTTCATCGTAATGTCAACTTTCATCAAAATCTCGATTTCGATATTGTTTCGAAATGCAAAACTTGCACTATGGTATCTAACTATGTACATATATTGCAAGTAAAAATTTATTTTATCTAAAATTTCCGGTAGCCACCATACAAATGTTAAAAAATGCTTTTCGAAGATTATTACGTTGTTCGAAAAATGTTTTAATTAAAATTTTTGTCGGTTTCGCATAATTCTTACGATCTATCATTCAATAAAAGAAAACTGAAAATGAAAACATTACTCAGAGTACCATTTTCATATAGAGTGTTCTTGAAAGCTTAAAAAACATTTGATATCAAAATTTTCAACAAAATATTTTTCGTATTTTCGAAAAAAAAAAATATTTTTTTGCAAAGTAAGCATATTTATAGGTTTTAACTTAATCGATTTCATTGAGAAGATAGACAGTCATTAGAATAATTTATTTTTAAGTTAAACCTCCAAACACAGACATTTTGTACCTTAATTCCTCAATAAAAAAGAAAAACACAACAAAAAAGATCGAATAATATCTGAAAGTTAATTTTTGTATTTTTTTTTTTTTCAATTTTCTGTTCACAATTTTCTGATATTTTTAGAAGCCTGAATTAATTTCTTAAAAATGTCTAACAAATTTTCTGTTGGTGTATACCTAATTACTTACATATCTCATTTTCTTTATTATAATTACTTCAATTATATGGTGACCAGGCTTTCGTTATTACGGATTTATTTTGTTTGATCCGTTGTTAGTTCTTTTTAAGTTCTTGAACTCATTTTCACCATAAAATACAGAAAATGAACAACGTAAAATAAATACGAAACTAGAAGTCCCAATTTTTACGAAATAATATTAAATTTCTCAAAGAGAACAAAAATTATCAAAAGTTTCTATCGAAATGTATTTTTTTATTCCGATCTCGAAATTATTTTTTTAAATTTTAAATGGCATTGATGAAGCGACCTACACGTTTCTGCCGGATCCAAACTGTTGGGATGGGAAGAACTTTTCATTATAATTATATACCCTTTTAGGATTTGTCACTTCCTTGAAAGTCGCAGCACTATGCATAAACATTTTTTTTGTTTCTAAGTGACAGTGGCTGGGAATCGAACACATGGTTAATAACGAAATATTAATGTTTTGTGTTCTATTTCCACATTTAGAAATATGGTCACCGAAATTATAACTCCGCTTATTTGTCATTTTAGGTAATTAGCGATTTGTCCCTGTATAACAGTTCAAAAATAATTAGGATAAATACACACACACATATCAAAAATAATTAGGATAAATACACACATACATATCTACTTATGTATGTGTAATGAGCATAGAAAGGATGCGTTAGCAAATTACCTACTTACTCAGGTAGGTAGATTTTGTTCTTAAAACTGAATATCAACAGCTATAAATTCAGCCCGAAGAAGAGTTATACATTTTAGTTTGAAAAAGACTTTTGATTGCAACGGTTCTATTATAACTCCGGATTAAGTGTAAAAGGTGTAAATTATTTTAATAAATCAGTTTAATTGTGAGTGCATAATAATATAAATCAGTTGATAAAATAAGTTGTGTTGGTGAACAAAAAGAATATACCAAAATGGAAGAAGTGCAGTAGTTAGCCAAGAAAATTTATTCATCATGATTAAAGTGAGCCGAGTTTGGTATTCTATATGAAATGGATTGAAAAATTTGCTGGAGTTGGTCGGCCTTGCTGGCGATTTTTTAAACCTTAAGCCTACTACGCAGATCGATGCAAGACAAATTTTATCTCTACAATTTTAATCTCTACAAAACGTTTCCAAATCTCGCGCAAAAGTTTTGAATTTGGAGAGATAAAATATAATTTAATGTGTTTTGTTGTGTATCTCTGGAACGGGTTGTCTTTACAAAAGTCGTTCATACCTTTTTGGAATCTCTTCTTGATGCTTTCAAGAGAAGCATCAGCACCTTTTACATAAAACCAGTTTTGACAAAAATCACTTTCGGAAAAACGGTAGCTGTCAAAATGCTTATATCATTCTTTTTCCTCACAAAATTCAAAGGAGACATTTTGTACAGCAATGCTCAAAAGTATGAATTTTGCCCGCGAACTTTTGCCGAACTTTGCCCAGTACGCAGATCGGGAAAAATTTTGTCTCCCATACATTTTTTTTCCTGGGACAAATTTTGTCCTGATGGATATTTTTCCGAGCAGGGAGACAAAATTTTTCCCGATCTGCGTACTGGGCTTTACCGTGGTAGACATTTTTTTCTCGTTTTTAAAAACGTGGCGATTTTGGTCACCAACTTTTTCTTGTGAGGGTGAGGTATAACATGCTCTCAAGATTTTCCTCTTCAAAATCTGTATCTTTTTCATTTGTGATGTTGATATGGTGAACTAAACGCGAGAGCTGCTTTTAGATGAGAAACTTTGTCTTTTCGCTGAGTCCCTTTCGTCTTCGCACTAAAGGATGATGTAGAAGCTTGTTGAACTTCATCTCGAAAGAGAAGCTTAGCCCCTGGACTGTGACTATACAGAAATACCTATATAATAATATTTGTTTATTGTCTGTTAGTCTTCTGTGGTATTGGAACAATTTTTGCCGCTTTAGCACTTCTCTGTATTTCGTTCCGAAAGTGAAAATTTCTGAGAACGTATAATCTGTTTATTTTCTAAAGAAATATTCCACTTCCGAAAATGGAATTTTCGTACCTTGTAATATCTACATTTTCGAATGTCAAAAGTTTTCTAATACGGAAAATTTGTTTCTACAATAATTGTGATAAAGAAACTAACTAAGGAATGTATTAAAATGTATGTTTTTTTTTAGAAAATCTTAGTTGTAATAACAATTTAAGCAAATAAATTTAATTACAGGGAATCTGCGACCAGGAGGGGACAGGAGGCATTTAAACACTTGTATACTGAGACCAGAAGCAGATGATGACAGTTCCTCTGCCTTCAATTATCTTGTCCTGTCTATAGGATGTATAGCTCGCTGTAAAAAAATAATATTGGTATCGAGTTTCTTTGATTTTAACAAAAAAGTTTAGTGAAATACGTCTGGGTGTGAAATAAATAGAATTGACGTTATATGCAATAAAGGATAGATAGTTTCTTATATACATAATGAACAATATAACTGTCTTTTTTAACCACCGTAGTTACTTGGAACTACCTCCTTTGCCTTTTAGAGAAGACAAAGCAGATCTGTTTTTGACTTTCGGTATCGTAAAATATGTTGAAATACTGTAATTTTTGACTTGGTTTGTTGGATTGTGCAGTCCTCTTCTGGATTTGTCTTTTTAAATTGGCCTCAAAAAGGTTTTGAAGCTGCTGCAGATGTGGCTATTGATATTGTGTATACTTTGAATACTACACCTTGAGCTTTCAGATGTTTGTTTTCTGATTTCCACCACATTTAGCTTCAAGCACATAGTTGGTGGCATTAGTGTGGATCGTGGTTCCTTTTTGGGTTTCTCGAGGTCTGGTTGTTACTTCTTCATTATCTATCGTTTTTGATCTTCTTCGGTGAAGTTATTGTTGACTCTGAAGACTTTTTTTTCGATCTCTTTGTTTGTACCAGAATCTGGGTCTAAATTCACCATTTCTCGGGAGGTTATTCTCCTGTAGGTTGTACATTTAAGTTTTCCTGTCCTATACATCTTCTTTTCCGAATTGTTGTTCTGTAATTGGAGCCATGATTTCTTGCGCATCCATTACTTCGTCCTTTTCATCCTCGTAAATCTTCTCTATATGATCGAGCTTGGCGTGAATGTTGACCAGGAACTCTTTTCCGTGCGTTCTTTTGCCTTGTTTTGTGTGAGTCTTGAGGGCCTCGTATGCAAAATTTACGTCGCACTTTCTTCTCTCGGATTTTCCTATTTTTAACTGGGATTTCCAGAAAATAGATTTGTCGAACCTTAGCAAATAGTTGAAGTTGATCTCCAGGTATTTTACGTATTTTAGACAGTTGAGCCTATATGTGCCGTTGTAAATTTGGAGGTCAATGCGAATATTTTTCATGCTGGATTTGCATTTGAAATAGACGCTGATGATGGTAAAGGTAACATCTCTTCCAAGTTCAATGGTACCGGCTCTGCCTGGACAGACAGTGTTCTTTCTTATTATATAATTGGATGTCTGAAGAGACATCTTTCTTTCTCATATATTTATATTTATCCTAATATAGGGTTCGATACAAAATTCATCTTTAATAAGAAAAACTTATACAATTCTTGTGAATGATTATTTTTCTTCTTTAAAATGTTGCAGATGACGATTTGTATAGACGAATCTATACTCGAGTAGCTGCAAGTAATATGCTAACCTTGTCTTTTTCACCTTTTCTTCTAAATTTTGAGCGTGTTCTTCATTGAATGGTTTACGTTTAAATTTGTTTCTACGATATATTTTTTATTTGAAAATATATTTGCTTGGAACATTTTTTCATCAGTACGAAAAGGACAAACATTGTGAATCAATCTTTTTGAAGCTCTATTGCTTATTCTCCTCTACGACAAAGACGATCTTCTCCAAGTGATGTCTTTTATAAACTGCGGATACATCACCTATATGTTAATCGATTCGATTTCTCTTTCAGCACTAAATCTTTTTAGGAAAGGAATATCATTTTTTAATAACGCGTTCAGTTCGTTTTGCACTATTGGCCGCTCCAACAAAGTTTGTGCCATTGTCAAAGTTCACCTTGTTGTGAACTTATTCACACAAAGATGCAGACAGTCCTATCTACCTTTTTGGCCCAAATTTTAAAGAATAGAGAAAATCAATGCCGTCATTCAAAAACGGTGTTGTTCTAATTACTCTGTTTTCCGGGCAGATCTTACATACATTTTTGAATTGATTTTGAATTTGCTTCGAAACATCTAAAGCATTTTCTCACTAGCTTTCGAGTTAGTTCCTTACCTCGCACGGATCAGAATTGTTACCTTATGATTGGCAATAATCCTTGGCTGTTTTTTTCTTCTCGTTTAGATTTATATATTTTAAATTATACTAGCCGACCCAGCTCTCGAAATTCGAGTGCCAATTTATTTATTTAATTCACTATCATTCAATAAAAGACAGAGAATTTATGATTTTTTTAAATTGTTGAATGCAATGAGAAGTACCTACTAAGCACTCAATCCTGGAGTCCAAAGGAAAACAGTTAATGGTAAGCAAACTTTCAAACCTATACACATTTTCGACACATTAACAGTTTTTTCTTCGATTTTTTTTAATGTCATTGTCCTTCAGCTGTTGTTATGGCATTAATAATGGAATCGAACCCACGTGGCCGGAGTGACGTCAACCTGTGAATTTTGTGTTACTTCTAAAATTTTCACTCTCATCATAATGTTGTCCTGATGAGTTAGTTTTCTTGTTTTCAGGGTTTATGGTTGTGTTGATTAATTACTTTTTTTGTATCTTTATCTTATTTTGTATTTATTATCTTGTTTGGTTGATCATAAAATATCTGTTTTGTTATCTTGTTACCTGTGGTAATCTTTATTATAGGATGTATGTTTATTTGGATGCTTGTAGATCAGTACATTAGCGATCCTGTTTATTTTATTATTTACTCCTATTTTATGTTTGAGGAACAGTTGAGTCTTATAACTTGCACTGCAACTACTTTAGTTGTTAATATTGTTTCACCTTGGTCTTCTTTTACTATATGTCGGATATGACTAGCATTGGATTTTTTCCTAAGACCTTTAATAATACACAATATTTGTTCCTTCACCTTCTTTGGGTTTTGAATTTTTGTTTAGTCTTACTAACATTCTTATTTGATGCACACTTTAGTTTTTGAATTATATCACAGTTATTGTTAAATTTATTTATGTTTAAATATATTTCTGCTGGTCTGTAGCCAAATACAGTATGAATAGTATTGTTGAGTTGTTTCACTGTGTTAAATATTTCTTTAAGGAAATTAGTACAGTTTTGTATACTAAAATTACAGCTAAGTTCTGAAATTGTATTGTGGGCACACTCAACCTGACCGTTCGCTGTTGATCGGTAGACTGGTGTTGTTATTTTCTGGATACCATATCTTTCACACATGTTTTTGATCATGGGTGTATTGAAGTAGTTTTCATTGTCCGTCATAAGATGTTTGCAATTGGGAATCATGTTCTGGATTGGCAATTTTGGCTGTATATAATGGTCCCCTTGTGAAGCCATCACTAAATATTCTCTATATCCAGTTAATGGTAAACAAACTTTTAAACCTATACACATTTTTGACACATTAGCAATTTTTGTTTCGATTCTTTCATGTCGTTGTTTCTCAGCTGTTATTATGGCATTAATAATGGAATCGAACCCACGTGGCCGGAGTGACGTCAACCTGTGAATTTTGTGTTACATACATGTGATTTTTTTTTTTTAAATTTCACTCTCATCATTTTTTCATATCGCGCCTAAAGAAATATAGCTTACTTCAAAAACATAAATTCAATTTACTTTTGTAAAACTTTTTTTGTTTGCACATCGACCGGCCAGCTGTTTATTGTCAACGAAAAATGACATAAATGGAAGTGTCCCGAAAATGAGGTAGGTTTGAGCCCATAGAACGTATTCAGCCATGGAGATTAAAATTTATATTGTAAGTCATGCTCGTACGAATTTTTGACGACGCGACGTCTCACGTCAGCAATTTACGAGTATATCTTCTCTCTTTTTCTGATAAATACATTGATGGTTTAAATGGTTTTACCTTTTTACTTTTTCACTTTTTAAAAACACTATTATATAGAATATATTTTTTTCAGAAAATCACCGATAGATGTCTGAACTGAAAATGTATCGTGTAAATTATACGCTCTTTTCAGCAACAGATGTGGCTAGTGTATGTGTGTATTCTTTTTCACTTTTTGCAAAAAGTGACGATTGTAGTTAACGTTTAATGTTTCAAAATATTATTGTAACACGCCGTCTCCACTAGCGATAAATCCATCGCAATCGCAATAGCCAACGCAGAAAGCAGAGAGCAGAAGAACTGTCAGATTTTTGTGGCTGGGCATTTCATCGCATACTTTTTTAGTATAGTGAATAATTTTAATGGATATAAATGAGTTCTATGGACAATTTCAAATCAGATTTTTTTAAAATTTTGTTAGAAAAACGTAAACCCCAAGCAAAAGCTTTCTTCGCACGCAAAACTCAAACTCTGTTAAATTAAATTTGGTTACGCCAGAACAATATGACAGTTCTCCTTGCGATAAAGCAAGCGATGGATGGTATGCGATGAGAGCATACTTTCTATCGCAAGCGATGAAAATATAGCTGCGATGGCGGTCTCTACTAGCGATAATGAACGCATGCTTTAAAGCATGCTCTGGATTCATCGCAAGTGGAGACCGCATGTAAGAGCTCAACTACTACAAAAAGCCACATGCCTAATATTTACATATATTGATAATATTTCTCAACTAAGGGGGTTCACATTACACAACATGTTCATCAACTTTTATTGTGTTGGCGAATTTTTGTAATGTGAATCCACCATAATGTTTCGGGTTCTGGCTTTGGGTTTTCGCTGAATGCTGAATGTCGATTTGACATTTCTAATTGTTTTTATTTTTGTTTTTCGGGCATTTTTTTGCAATTTTTATTTATTGCTTTAAACAATTTCTGTGTAGTATATTTAAATAATTTTGGCATTCTGCACATCTATGCAAAAAATGTTTTTGTTTAATATGTAATTTATGACCCTTCGGTTTTTGTGGGCCGCGAAAAGTGTACTACAAAAAACATGTTCGCCGTTTTATTATATGATGCTACAACATTGTGAAGGAATTCAAAATTATTCCTATGATTATTAGACGCGAATTAATTTATGTAACACATAATTTTGATAAAAAATACTTTATTTAATTTATTCAAACTTAATCTAATTACATAAATAGTTACAATGTCTTAAAAGGTTCTAAATTGAATTAAAAACTATGAGTTGTGAACTTATGCACTGACTAAAATAAAGTGTCCTTTGCTTTAGTCTGATATTCCTAATTTAATTATACTGTTTGACAAATAAAAACATCTGTTATCCAAGGATGTGTTCTTACTAATTGATATTTAATAGTTTGGCTTGTCTGGTATTTTTCCGTTGGTGTAGGTATATTATATTTTGGAATATGAGTCACGTTCTATCTAGGGTGTTGGTTCAGTTTGATGATCTTAGCGATTCTGGATTCTATTTTTATACGTTGAACGTGATGTGGTATTAACTTCCCCCGTACTTCTAAAAAGGTCGCCCGATCTTCCTTCTGCTTTCCATCATTTTGTGGAATACTTTTAGTAATATATGTTTTACATGTTTCTTTAATAATCAGATATTTAATCATTATTACAATAATATTATCTTTCTGATATATTTTATATTTACTTACATCAATTAGATCTGTAACTGAAAATGTACTATTCTCATGTTTTAGTATTTTTTTAAAATCTTTATTACTTAAAATTGCTGGATTCAATTTTCCTAGCTTTGCAAAAGTTAATAGCGCAAAATTTTTAACATTTAAAACCTACTCTAAATCAATTTAAGTATGGGAGTCGACTCTAAATATTGAATATAAAACGAGAACCGACTTTGTTAATTTTAAAGGACATAAACTATACTTTAACGTTAAAGAGCTCGTCTTACTTTAACAGCAGCAAATAGCTACATCTTTTAAAAGTATACTTTATCCATATTGACAATGGTCATTTCATACCAAAGCAAATCGAAGAAAGAATGTTTACTGATGTTTTATTTGATTTTTTTAAAGATGTTTTTTGTAAATAGACTGAATCACTGAATATTATAAATTCGAAACAACCGTACGCAAGTGCTCTACGAATAACAAATCTGTACATACAAATGTACATATCTAATGTATGCGCGCCGGCCGAGACGAGTATAGCTAAATGAATCTGCACCTTGCAACAACAAATTGAATTTTTATGAGGTGAATTTGTGATTTATACTTTATTCCTATCTAAAATAATGTAAATAACTTATAAACAATCAAAATCTATACCGAGGTAGTATATAAAATGTATTTATTTATAAAATGTATAGCATATAAAATGTATTTATAATTTTTGTGATTAAAATGATTTACATTTAATACATTTTTTTCTACATTATTATTTTTATTTTTAAAGCTATTTGCTTGTAACATTTCTTCATCAGTAGGAAAGGGACAAACATTGTAAATAGATCTTTTTGAAACTCCATTCCTCGTTCTTACCTCTACTATTCGACAAAGGCCATCTTTTCCAAGAGATGTCTTTACTACCCTGCCCCTTCTCCAACTCATTGGGGGAATATTGTCTTCTTTAAGAAGTACTAAGGCACCTTCCTGTATATTATTTGAAGGATTTTGCCATTTATATCTTTTTTGCAGCTCAGCTAAATATTCTATGGACCAACGATCCCAAAATTCTTTTGTATTTAAACACACCGCCTTCCAGTGTTCCCGAATCCCCTTATAAATCTTATTATTTTCGCAGTCCCTAAAACCCGTTAAGGGCTCTCCAATTAAAAAATGTCCTGGAGTAAGAACCTGCATGTCATTTGGATCATCTGAGAGTGGTGTTATGGGCCTTGAATTTAAAATTGCTTCAATTTGTGTCATCAAGATGCACATTTCTTCAAATGTCATAGTATTTTCAGTGACACGATAAAAATGTTTTTTAACGGATTTAACGCAAGCTTCCCACAACCCACCTATGTGCGGCGATCTGGCGGGTATATTAATCCATTCGATTTCTCTTTCAGCGCAAAATTCAATTAGCTAGGGATTATCATCCCTTAATAAGCCGTTCAGTTCGTTTAAACTGTTTGCCGCTCCAACAAAGTTTGTGCCATTGTCAGAGTATATTTTTAATGGGCAACTTCGCCGCCCAACGAATCTTTTGAGTGCACCAATAAATGATGGCGATGTCATATCAGAAACTACTTCTAAGTGAACTGCCTTTGTTGAAAAACAAACAAATACACAGACATAAGCCTTATCTAATTTTTTGCCCCGAATTTTATGATGAATTAGTAAAGGACCCAGAAAATCAATGCCAACAATCGAAAACGGCCTTGTTCTAACTACTCTGTCTTCCGGCAGATTTCCCATAAATTGGTGAATGGATCTTGGATTTGCTTTGAAGCATCTAAAGCATTTTCTTACTATCTTTCGCGTTAATTCTTTACCTCACAGCGGCCAGAATTGTTGCCTTATGATTGCCAACAATCCTTGTGGTCCTATATGCAAATGTTTTCTATGTATATGTTCTATTAAAATTGACACATATTCGTCTGTATATGGCAGCAAAATTGGATGCTTAGCATCAAAAGCCAGATTTGATTTTTGAATTCTTCCTCCTACTCTTAGTATACCTTTCTGGTCAAGAAATGGCGAAAGAGTTTTAAGCTTAGACTTTGAAGATATTACAGCTTTAGACTTTAATAATTTAATTTCCACAGGAAAGTGTCGTTTTTGGATTATTTTTATTAGAACAACTAATGATTCCTTTTTATAACACAACCAGGTTTTTTCTTCCTGTTTAGTTTTTAAATGTATATATTTCAAAATGTATGCTATAACATTTTGAAGAAATTCGAAATTATTCCTGTGATTAATAGACAATAGAAGGGAGAGAAATCAGTTTTGGTTTTTTATTTCCGGAATTATTTCCGGCGAAAAATCTATTTGGGTTCCTTCTCTCTCTATTATGTCTTCCTTAAGAAAGGTAGGGCCTTCGAACCATAAGTCATTTTTTATAATTTCGGAGGGATAAATTCCTCTGGAGACTATATCTGCAGGATTAAAGGTCGTAGAAATATATTTCCAACTCGTTAGGTTGCAATGAGTTTGAATATAGTTCACTCGATTCGAAACAAACACCTGAAGTGTAGCAGGATCCAGCTTCAGCCAACTGAGGACTATCTTAGAATCAGAAAAATAGAACACATTATTAAATTTTATTTTTAAGCAATCGATAATCATTTTCATTAAATCAATTAAAAGAACTGCTGCACACAGTTCCAAGCGGGGAATCGTAAGGACTTTTACTGGAGCAACTCTAGATTTTGAAGCTACTAATCTTACAACTACTTTTCCTGTTCTATCTTTTGACTTTATGTATATTGCAGCTCCATAAGCTTTCATTGAAGCATCACAAAATCCATACGATTCCATTATCTTTGGATGGTCACAAATCATGTGTCTAGGAATTTTAATTTTGTTCAAATCACTCATTTCGCTTCTAAATCGTTTCCACGAGCCTTCTATTTCATCTGGCACTGTTGAATCCCAATCAATTTTTAATTTCCATAGTTCTTGCAACAAGATCTTGGGTGGCCGTGGCGCGATGGATGTGTGCTCGCCTGTGAACCTCATGATCACAGGTTCAATCCCTGCCGTCGTCTATGTCGTTTTAATTTCATTAAAAACCTTCTAAAATTGTCATCAATGGATTGCTGGTTTACTCATTGCATGTTGTTCAGGCATAACACTAACAACATGTAATTGGGTTAAACTAGTATGCCCAACAAGGATGAACACGAATAAAATAATGTGAATTATAAGCGACATAGATATAAGACACGGCATTCTCCGCTTTAGTTCAGCCGCCATCCCTGGAGATAAAATATCTGAGACAACAACGTTCAGTCTCAGAACATCGTGCCACACATCTATCCTATCCTTCTTTCTCTTCCGTAACTTCACGCCTGCGCTGTGTTGAAACATTTAAAGGGTAATCATAATCCCTTGAGCGCGGGTAGATTATAAAAAAAATCAAAAAGCTTAGCAATATCTGACAAAATATTTCGTTTTGATATTTTTTAATTTGTATCCCAGTTCGATTTGATAAATATTTCATCTGATGATGGATTCCAAGCCATGCCCAGTGCTTTAATGTTGTTCAAACTATCTCTGTTTAGATCAACTGATATTTGAAGATCTTCTTCTGGGAAATTTCTCAGTAATTCTGCATGATTTGCGCACCATTTTTTCAGATGAAATACGTGATCTTTTAAAGAACTATAGACCTGTAACTGTATGTTTTTAAGCTCATCCAAGGAATAACTACCAGTCAATAAATCATCCATATAAAATTCGGACGATATTATTTCAGCAGCTTTTGGAAATTTGTCTTTAACAGAGTCTGCTACCATTTTCAAGCATTTAGTAGCTTGATAAGGAGCACAATTTGTTCCATATGTAACCGTTCTTAAACAATATGTCTGCAAAGGTTGAGATGGGCTCCACCGCCAAAATATCAGTTGGTAATTACGATGGTTTTCATGCACCCATATTTGCCTAAACATTTTTTCAATATCGCCTGAAATAACATATTTATGTTTCCTAAACCTTAGCAATATATCAAACAAATTATCTTGTAGTCGAGGCCCAGTGTGCATCAAATCATTTAAAGAAATATTAAGATTTGTTTTACATGAAGCATTAAAAACTACTCTAAATTTGGTTGTCTTTGGTTGCAGGTCTTAATACATAATGATGTGGAAGGTAAAACCGCTCGCCTGAAACATTACTTGCTAACTCCATATGACCAAGTTCCAAATACTCTCTTAAAAAAGTGTGGTATTGGGCGTTTACTTCAGGATTATTTTTTAATTTGCGTTCAATTGCCAGAAATCTTCGTTTTTCAATGAATTCTGAGTTTCCTAAGTTTGGTTTCTCGACTTTCAACGGAAGCTGAACATCAAATTTTCCATCTTCTTTTCTAAATACATTTTTTTCGAAATTCTCTTCACATCGAATTTCTTCTTTGGTAAGTTTTTTCCCTACGGCAATTTCTTCTACTTCCCAAAATTTTTTCAATTGCTGATCTAAACTATTTTCCATAAAGGAAGCTACTTTACAGCATAAAATAGGGTTTTCTATTATTGCTGGCCCACTAACTATCCAACCAAGTGCTGTATTTTGTAATACCATTTTATTATTATCTAAGCGAAGGTTTTCTGAGTGCAATATATCATAGCATAATTCAGCACCGATTAACATGTCAATGCCACTTGGAATGAAATAATTTGGATCAGCTAATTTTATATAGTCGGGAAGATTTCTTGCAACCATTTTATTTGCAGGTAAATCTGATATTATTTTTGAAACTACTAAACAATCTAGATTTGTTTTGTAATCTGATTGTTTAGATTTTATGCAGACGTTTAGTCTTTGGTTTATATTTGAAAACTTTTGAGGAATACCCTCAATGGTAGCACTAGCTGGGACACTTTTAATGTGTAATTTTGTCTGCATGGATTTCGTTATGAAACAAACCTGAGAACCATTATCAAGGAGTGCTCGACAATTAATCTACTTTCCTCGGGCGTCAGAAATCTCGAGAACTGCAGTTGAAAGCAATACACATTTTCTCTCAGATTCACTCTGTTCAATATTCGTATTATTAACAACTACACTCTTTGCATTAGAATCGATTTCTTTGTGAAGCAGTGTATTGTGATTACGATTGCAAATGTTGCAGTTATTTTCACCACACGTTTTATTTGAATGCCCAACCTTAAGGCATTTGACACATAAGTTTTTAGCCATAACTTTATTCTATTTTTCATTAATGTTCAAATTTTGAAATATATAACATTGATGTGTTAAGTGTGGTGACTTACATCCCATGATACATTTTTGTTTCGTGGTATTGGAAATCTTTCTAATAGACTTTTCCAAGTTTTGCCCATTACTTAAGGGTCCTTGAAATGCCTCCAAGACATAGAACTGATGCTCTAAAAATGAAAGTAAGGAACCCACTTGCGTTAGCTCCTTGGAACTTTTTAATGAAGCTTCAAACTTCATTCTTAAGTAATCTTCCATTTTCCTAACCAACAAAAACTAATTAAAGCTTGCAGCAACTCCTCATTTGACAATTTTGAAGCCTAGAGCGCTTGCAAGCTTTCTTGAATCACATCTTTGAAATTTTTCATACTCTCCACTGTACAATCTACATGTGGAGCATCAACTAATTTTTTGAAATAAATGGATGTTATTACCCTTTTACAATGTTATTACCCTTTTATTAGTGTACTTTTCGTTCAGAAGTTGCCACGCTATATCATAGTTTACTTCTGAAGGAGGTAAATTTGCAATAGTAATTGCAGCATCACCTTTTATTACGGATTTCAAAACAACCATTTTCTGTGTTTTTGAAATTTTTTTGGCATCTATCAATTCAAGGAATAATTCTTTGAATGTACTCCATTTGGTGTAATCACCTCTAAATTCTGGGAGTTCGATGCTGGGAATACTAAAGGGAAGGCTTTCTGAAGAAGCAACAACAATATTTTACAACAATATTTTAAGTTGTCCCTTAAGTGAGTAAAACGATGCAGTGAGCTCATCGTTGCCAAACTGCAAGAAATATTCTTCGCAGGCTCTTTGACAGCTGTCTTTGATTCGCCTTATAGATCTTGCAGTTTCGACACCTGCTCCATAATCGTCAAAAGCATCCTCAAATTGGCGCAGTTCAAACTGAAGCTTTTTCGCAATATCTGAAACTGCGTTAGCTTCATTTTGTTGAGGAGCTCCTTTTGAACTATCACCTATCACTTTATAATATTTTTCTAATAATAACTTACCAGATGCTATGTGATTCCGAACTTTTCCGGCGTAGTTTGCTTTCCCGTATTCGTTCTTCTTGTTTGCCTCAGCGTACTCCTGCAGGTCGACGTCATTCATTTGGAACAGCATATCCAGCTGCTCTAATTTTTCCTTCCAAATAAGAAGAAACTCCTTCTTTTCGTCGAACCTACACGTAACCATAAGGTTGTATAGATCGACAACGTCTTGACCAATGGGGTTCTGCTGTTTGATTAAATCTTCCATTGAATATTATTTAAATTAATCTGAAGCACTTTAAGAAAACCTTCCTACCTTAGGTCATAAATAATGTTATCCTAAATTTAAACCTACATAAAAAAATATAACAATATGGGAATAATTAAACAGTATGTTTGAGAGCTGATCGTTCAGTCCCGAAATAAAAACTCTAAGTCCATCTCTTCTATATTTTCACACAATTCGTTTGTGATTGCCTTACCGTCACCGTGCGTCATGATAGTTTTGTTAATTAACGCTGTGAGTTTTTGATTTATTATATTATAATATTCCATTAAGGAATTTTTACCTTGTCTTAAAATACTTATTTCCTGTTCTAAAACATGTATTGGACGTTGCGTTGGTCCGAGTATGCAAAGTCTAACCTTGCTAAAATTGCTTCGTAATTTAATACCGTAATTTCTTCTGTTTCGAATTCTTTGATTGCAGGTTTTCCAGTCATGAGACTATCTAATTTTGCTGTTAAATTAGCTATTTGTGATTGTAAAACTTCCATGATTACTAATTCACTTATTTCCGATTTCTCAAAATTTAATTTAATTTTACTTAACTCTTGCAATTCAAAATTATCGTGATCTTCTTTAACACTTTGCAACTTACATTTAAATGATTCTTTATATTTGGTTAATCTATTCATAACATCTTTTTATATAATCTATTGTGAAATATGGAAAACAAAATTTCTATTTTTAAATGTTACAACTCCTTCCGACGCCGCCGTTTCTATTTCGAAAAATATCTCTATCACCGCTGAACTTCGAATGATGAATATCGTTACTCGCCTTTCCATTATATCTTTTTCCTATCTTAAAAATTTATGCCGCACCTCTTTTCTCTGCATTCTCTTTTTTCCTTACTTCTAATCTATATCGCCCAATTACAAACTAACTACAACCCCTATTGTATTTCCTATGTTTCTGTCAATATTCAAAATACTTTTTGCGCCAGTCAATTTACTCGCGATCCACCCTTTTCTTTAATTTCTCTCTTTTGTTTATTTGTTTCTCGATCCTACCATCATCCTTATACCTCTCATCAGTGTTTGTATTTCGATATATGTAAGAAACTGGTCCCTAACTGTAAATCTACTATCCTTTAATTGCTTTTCATTAAAGCTAGCCCTAAACGACGAACATGCTCGCCGAACTTGTTCGTTTGCGTTAGCCCCTACACGGCGAACACATTTGGCGAACATTCATTTCGTGTTGATTCTTCACAGAGTAAGCATGTGCGACGCACAGTGGGTCCTGTTGGTACTAAGCAGTCTCAAAATTCAGAGTCTTGTTAAAAATGCTAAAAACTGTTATAAATAGATACTAACTGCTTCTGAAAATGAAAATATTAGCAATAATGAATATAGTTCTGACTTTTAAAAATAAAAGAAAACTGGACACAATTAAAACTTCCGCATGTTTAATGAAAAACCAATGACACAGACAACTTAAATGTACCGTAACTTGGCCGTTAGACAGAGAGGAAAGATAATACTGTGTTATAATATTTGTTATAATATTTATATTGGTTAGGCATTTTTATTTTGTTTTTATTGACAAAAATTGAAAACCGTATTTTGAGCACTATTATGTATGAAGAGGACCCACTGTGCGACGTTCACGGTAAAAATAAGATTTGCTCGCGAACATGGCCCTACACGACGAACATCGAAGCCAACGAACATGAGAAAATCGAAATTTTTCGCCAACAGCGAGCGGCTCGCGAACCAGCCCCTACACGACGAAAACATGGCGAGCACGAACAAGTTCAGCAAGCATGTTCGTCGTCTAGGGCTAGCTTAAGTGGCAGCTGCTACATGCAGCTGCCCTACACATATGTCCTGCGCAGCTGCCTGATTCTTTCTTTTTAATAAAGAACCGTTTTCCTATATGGCCGCTGGCACGCGGCTGCAATACAGCTGCCTTCTTTTTATATTCATTATTTGTAAAGGATCGTCTGACTGTCGCCTATTTTTTCTATTTTAACTTCTGTATGAATACCTATAGATGTATTGGAAAGGTTTTGACGATTTCACCCGTCGGAAGGAGAAGAACTTATTTAGCAGGTATCTTGTTCCTAATTCTGTCGCCGCTGCCTCTATAACTAAGATCGGTTTTTATCTTCGTTACACTATCATACTTAATATATATATAATTCTTACTTAAAACTGCAATACCGCTCTGGGATTCTTTGTCTGCAATTCCGCACTGTACCTCTCTGGGATTCTTTGGTGTAGAATTATCTTTCTCTATCTTCTTTTGGCGTTGGTTGAAATGAAATATTTTCGTGATGACTCACTATTCCGTTTCTTCAATTTTTCTCGATACAATGTTCGACACTTTATTGTATGTGATGTATTGTTAACACTATCTTACTTTTATTTTCAGATTTTTTTGATGTTCACTGGTCACTTAATATATCGTCATACAATTGTTCATTTGTATTACTTGAAGATCATATTTCTGGCACTTGATAGCACTCACTGATTTTACGTTAAATTTACTTTATAATTTTTCAATTTTTATTGACGTTAAATCGCTTTGTGAGGCTATCGCGGTTGAGCCCCCAATTAATTTATGTAACACATAATTTTGATAAAAAAAAAAAACTTTATTTAATTTATTCAAACTTAATCTAATTACATAAATGGTTACAATGGCTTAAGGTTCTAAATTGAATTAAAAACTATGTGTTGTGAACTTATTTACTGACTTAAATGAAGTGTCCTTTGCTTTGGTTTAATATTCCTATTTATACTGTTTGACAAATAAAAACATCTGTTATCCAAGGATGTGTTCTTGCTAATTGATATTTAATAGTTTGGCTTGTCTGGACTGTGGTATTTTTCCATTGGTGTATATTATATTTTGGAATATGAGTCACGTTCTAGGGTGTTGGTTCAGTTTAGCGATTCTGGATTCTATTTTTATACGTTGAACGTGATGTGGTATTAACTCACTCTTGTTAAAAAGATATCGAATTTTTAAGAGATCATCATGGCTCGTACTGATTTGAAGACGGACAAGGAATAGATTATACCGAATTTTAGCCGCTTTTGAGCGTAAGGTTTCAAAACTAGTTAAATTTTGAACGTTGGTAACTTTGACCTTCAGTTCTACCAGAATTTCAGATTCTAGAAAGTCCAGCGTAAGTCCCCTCAACAATGTTGGAAGTTCTGTCATACTTTAGAGTAAGGAGTGGGCCTCTATGTTTTCGGTTTTCCTCAAAAGTTTCATGAGTTCCCGGTGAACTCCACTGTTATCTACATAAAGCCTACTTGAACTACCACAATTTATAATTTTGTAAGAAAAAATAAACAAATTTTCTCTAATATCGCTGAAAAGTTTTCTAACATTTACGTTTTTGATAAAAATTGCTTTCATCTTGATGTATTATGTTGCTGCTTCTACGTTCTTTGGTTTCTCGCTGGTCGGATTGTTTTGTTTCTCTTGCTCGTCGATTTCAATTGACATCTCATTGATTGTTGTTTGGTTCCATTGGTGTGCCAAATTGGGGCACATGTTGGCATATAGTATGCGTCTTGCATTTTCAGTCCTATTGGGTGGTGCGCCCATGTTAGGGCTGCGTTGAAGATTATTGGCCGACAATGATTTCTTGTTGCTTACAGATGAGTAATAATTGTGCTCTTGTTGCGGTTCTGGGTTTTTAAGCCGATGCTTTCTCACTACGGTGTTTGAATTGCTGAGTGCCATTAATTGATAAGCGGGCGGCCAGTTTTCTTTTTCCAGGATTTTTTCTTTTTGTGGTGTCCCCGTTGTTGTGCCTCATAATAAGGCGCTGAGCTGCCCCGTTTTAAACTATCCACTGAATTAAATATGTCAGACGAGGGCAGTTTTTGAATTGAGTTTTTTTTGCAAATATAATAAGTTCTCCAGGCTTTTTGGATATTTTTCTACTGAATTTTAAAGACTTTTTATGAACGAAGTAATTATAGAATTTTAGATGGTTAAAAACTATAATTTGAACAGCGTGGTTCATATCTTGTCTCCAAAAAAAATACTTACTTACTTTATTATGATGAGCATTTATTTATAAAAAAAGAGGATTTTAACAAGAAAAATTTTACATGCCATGAAAATTTGCATTGGCTTCTAAAAAATTCGAAACCCGGATTAAAAATTAAATTCAGAAAAATTGATATTATCAAACAAAAAAGAACACATATGTATCAAAAAGAACGGATCAATGGAAATAAAAAATAAATAATTTAAAAAAAAAATTACAAATTATACTAATGAAAAGAAGAAACTGATCGAAATTTCCCTTTTAAAAGAAATAATAAGAAATTTATAAAAAAAATATGATTTTGGTTTCAAAAAATTTAGTTCGTAAATAATTTTTTTTTCTAGGCAAGGGTATCGCTTCATCCCCTTTCGTTTTTAGTCGCCTAGCTACCGTATGACCTCCTTTTTGAGGTATCGTATGCCCTAAACTATTACGTCTTTGGATGCCCTACCTACATAGAGCTCTATCCAGGTCTACGACTACCAAAATTATAAGCAAAGAAGCTATTTCGACCGTAGGCGACGCTCTAAAAAAAAAGAGAAGAGATAATGCCCTAACCTCCTTGGGTTTTTATGTTTTAGACGTGGGCTCAATTATATGAATTCTCTAACAAAAAAAATCAAAATATCACGCAAAAAAAATGTTCGTTTAAACAAAAAAATCTCCAAATATGGTGTAAAAGCCCCACTGCAGGGTGATGATAAATCTTTTTCCGTTCCCCTTCTCGGGATTCAAAAGAAAATAAATCTATGGTCCAACTTTGGTTTACCGCACATCAAAATAAAACGGCAAAAAAAAAAATATAAAAATCTCGGCGTTCACGACCGATTAATACAGTCGCGAACCGCCAATTTCGAATCCTAAACACACCACTTGCATGTATAATAAACGGTAAGTTGATGTAACGCACTTTCGTTGAAAAAAAAATGTCCACGTACGGTTTTTCTTTTTCAGTTCTTCGATGACGATGTCTACGATTACTGCCTGATTGATTTATAAAGGTAAATTTACATTAATAATATCAGAGATCACAATAAAAAAAATTAATTATCACCTTAATACATTTTTTTCCAAATACCGGACCCTAATGCGGATTTCGTATCACTATTCCTAGATTATAATATTTTATTTACTTTCCTTATTTTTTGTTTCTGTTGAATCTATTAAAAATTTGTAAATATTTTTTCTTTTATACAAAATACTCAACATTTATATTTTTATTCGTATTTTTGTTTAATAATGCTCCTTTTCCTTTTTTTTTGTTTTACTTCGAATAAATTTTTAACTAGATATACTTTTTTTTCTTGTTTTAACACTCGCGCACTGATCTTTAGAGCTCTCTCTTAATCACCCGCTTGACTCGACACTTTGCAAACTTCTGCTCAGCTAACATTTTCCTTTCCAAGATCCTACTGCTTCTTTTTACCAATACTATGGCCACCTTCAACTGCATGCATTCACCGCTTCTCTATTGTATCAAATCGCAAGTACTGGTTGCTACTCGAATGTTCCTTCCCCCGTAGTCCATCGCTAAACGAACCTTAAAACGCCGAAATGTATACTACAATAATTTTAAGCTACAATAGGCGCATTTTATTGGTAATCTATATCTAGTGCAGTAATACAAGCAACAAAAAAACGCTTTATTTACTCTTTAACTCACTCTTCCTTGTACCTTCCTACTTGTGGAATTAAGAATTAACTTACATGGATGTGTTCGAAAGATCTGTATCTCGTTTTTAAGCTGGAGTTGAAATATTCATAAAAATGCAGATTGAGTTGAAATATTCATGAAAATGCAGATGGAGTTGATTTAGAGTTTTTCTCACTGTTAAATTTGATTTAAAACTTACCAAAGTGCGAAAATATATCGCATATATATACTAAGTATTGGAGAAAAAAAACATAGTACTCAATAAAATGACATTGGCGCAAAATTTTAAACAACCTCTTATTAAGGTAGTAGTATTATACTTCTTATATAATTCCTAACTTTAAAGTAGTTTTCTAATTTTAAACATTTTTTAACTAATATCGTCCTAAGGCTGGGAGCGCACATTCAATTTTTAGTTGCACAACACTGTTTGGATACTTATAGAAAACAGATGAACTATTTGGTTGAATGTCCGCGCAGGTGCATATAATTATATGTTACACAAAATAGCGAACTCATTTTAGGCAATCGTTTAGTTTGTGTCAAAACACAAACTTTTTAGTTTCTTGAACCAAACAGTTGCAAAACCGCCTAGCCTAAGGCAATTTCTTTTAATAAATTGATTCTGATCAACCTTAAAACAATAGTAGTTCTTGCAAAAAACTAAGTAAACAGACTTATTTTGACGTTTTTAAATGTTAAAGAGTCATAATGAAGTTATAACGATACTAAAAAAATAAAATAGGTATTCTGAGAGTTTAGCTTTAATTTTTTCAGTTGTTATATAAATTCAGCAGTTATACGACATTTTTGAACAAATGCCAGTGAACTGATAAGACATATTAATCGAATTCAATATTTAAATATTCAATATTTTATGACAAAATTAGTGGCAGTAGTGTAAAGCCGGAATTATGGTATGTATTAAAGTTTTGCATTTGAAAAAATATTTGTTCTATAAATTTCGGAGCGATCACACTTTGGATTAGTAAAGGCAAAGTAAAATAGAATAAATACCAACGAACACACCCTCAAGTATGCCACATATAATTTTTCGGACACCACCTAAACACCTCCTACATTTCAACATCCGAAACTCCATCTTCACAAAATTATCCATTTCAATTACTAGCTTATTTTTATTCACTAATCGTTTGTTGTTGTTTTCCATGTTAAATTTTGCGATGTAGTATATTCACTAACCAATAAAACACGGCTAATATTAGTTTTTGTGTATACACTACCCAATCTCTACCGACACGTCCATTTCGATTAGAACTTAAACCGCGGAACAGATTGAACCAGCAACAGCACCGTCAACAGCAACAGCGGCCGCCATTAATTTAGAGCCAATGTATTTCAATTGTTCAACACACATAAGAACAGCAACAGCAACGCCAACAGCGTCGTTAGGCCAAAGTCCTAATTTTGCTGTTGCTGGTGCAGTGTTGTCAACTTTCCCACTGCAATATTCAGTGGCACCACAAGGAAAAGCTTTTTTTCGATATGAAATGTCAAGCAGATGAAATGACGTTATGACACTTATGCGCGAAACAGATCAAACCAACAAGAGCACCAGCATCATCAACAGCAAACAGCACGCTGACCAGCAAACATTTCTCAAACACATTGCCACCAGCAACGTCATTTCATTTGTTTGATATTTCATATCGAAAAAAAGTTTTTCATTGTGGTGCCACTGAATATTGCAGTGGAAAAGTTGACAATACTGCACCAGCAACAGCAAATTTAGGACTTTGGCCTAACGACGCTGTTGGCGTTGCTGTTGCTGTTCTTATGTGTGTTGAACAATTGAAATACATTGGCGCAAAATTTTAAACATTTAAAACCCACTCTAAATCAATTTTAGAATGGGAGTCGACTCTAAATATTAAGTATAAAACGAGAACTGACTTTTTGTTAATTTTAAAGGACATAAACTATACTTTAACGTTAAAGAGCTCGTCTTACTTTAACAGCCACAAATAGCTAGTTTATCTTTTAAAAGTATACTTTATCCATATTGACAATGTACATTTCATACCAAAGCAAATGGAAGGAAAAATGTTTACTGATGTTTTATTAGATTTTTTAAAGATGTTCTTTGTAAATAGACTGAATCACTGAATATTATAAATTCAAAACAATCGTACGAAAGTGCTCTACAATTAAAAAATCTGTAGATACAAATGTACATATCTTATGTATGCACGCGCGCCGCGGAGACGAGTATATAGCTAAATGAATCTGCACCTTACAACACCAAATTGAGTTTTTTATGCTGTGAATTTGCGATTTATACTTTATTTTCATCTAAAATAATGTAAATAACTTATAAACAATCAAAATCTGTACCGATGTAGTAGAGGAGAAGGTGGGAATATGGAACCCCATTTGGTTTTAAATTCTTTTTGTTCATACCCGTAATCTAAAGATATTAAAAACTTTTCAATTATATAAAGTATATATTCTTACATTATATATAAGAAAAAAAACATATTCTGAATACTTTTCGTATTAAATTTTTTACTTTATTCAAAAAAAGTCATTTTTACATTTTAAATTTGTATGTTCCTTATATGGAACCCCGGGTTCCATATTAAATGTATGTAAAAATTATATCATAATTTTGTGTGCAAAAATCACAAACATAAAAATCATGATCGCATCCTGCGCAATCACTATGTGTCCATATGTAGCAAGAATGACCCTGTCAAAACCGCTGAAGATGTAGCCTTACGTCCTCTGTTTGAAGTTTTTTTTCCTAAGTTTTGGTATGAGGTATACATAAAAAACACGTAATGGTAATATGGAACCCGGTTCCATATTCCCTTCCCCTAGGAGTTCCATATTACAAGACTTCATATTTTAACAAAAACAGTGGTTTTCATCACTTATTCAATGAAATGAGAAAATTCTTACATACAAAATTGATAATCAAAAAATAAATATTATTTATGAATTTTCTGCAGGACAAAAACAGGGCCCGACATAAACGTTCTAGACTTACAAAAACAATGAAAAAAAGTTTTCGATTTCCCTCGGTTATTGGAAATAACCTTACGGTTAATTTATCGAGGCGAAAGCTATGTAACTTTTTATTATGAGTATTTTGTAAGAGTCCTCGCAACGTGTAGCTATAGAGTAATAGATGGCACCAACAGTTTTGGTTCCAGAAGGGGGTTCCGATTTAACAACAAGTTCCATATTACCACCTTTTCCTCTATATTAAATGAACTTTTTTCGGCGAAAAATTATTTGGTTTGAAGTTGTCTGTTCTTTTTACTTTTTTTTTTGTGTTTTTGTAGTTGTGTGAGTTATGCATCTGTCAAATTAAGGGTTGTTCAACGCAAATTTGCTTAGGTTCTGTTGTAAAACCCACATTAGTTAGAAGAGTTGTCTAACGTGATTAAAATTATGAAAAACTTAGACAAAGTCTCTAAGCTAAACGACTGCGTTAAGTAGAGCCGGTTTAATTGCTTAAACGAGAACTCTTTAAAATTTTGCGCCATTGGCTCTAAATTAAAGGCGGCCGCTGTTGCTGTTGATGGTGCTGTTGCTGGTTCAATCTGTTCCGCGCTTTATATAAGGATGTAGAACACATTCTCCCTAATATCGCAACCAACCAATCAAAAAACACCTTTTAAAATTCCATTTCGATTTCATTGATAACCAATGTTTACAAATTTCCTCCATACAACTTGTACGCGGTTCGTGGTGGTGAGTGGCTAATTTCTTTAATCTTGTTCTTATTTAGTTTATCAATTTTTTCCTTTTATTTTGTTGTTTTCTTTAGTTGGGAAATTTGTGTTGCTTTTTTAAGTATCAAGTTAAATTTTATTGATTAAATATCTTAAATGAAGTAATCTTATTTTAATAAAGTTTATCCTTAAGTGGGCTTTAGGATAAACTTTATTGAATTAAATAAAAGGTCACGAAGAAAGAAAGTATGTAATCTTATTTTACTAGTGTACTTATGTATTTTCAAGAAAAAAAACGCAGGCATCGAAGGCCGTGGCGGCTGCAGGTTGAGGAGAATTTCACCAGTGCTTGTACTTGTAAGTATCAGAAAAAAATGGTACATATTTCTATTTGGCGAATATAATTTACTAATTTTTTTTTTCTTTCTTATTTTAGGCGAACGCAACAAATTATTTATGAAATGAATAGACACATAAATTTACATTGAAAACATGAACTATTAACTTGATTACAAAATAAATCGAGCAAATTTCCAAAGATATAGGTACATAATTACCATAACTGTACATATTAGCAAACATACAAAAATATAAAGGGCGCTTACGCTTACCAAATAGTTACACCTTAGGCTTCTGCACATTCATGTTTTTTTACACTTTTTCCTAATTATTCACTTAAGCCTAGTCGGCAGATCGGGAAAAAATTTGTTTCCAATAAAAACAATTTCCTGGGACATGTTTAAGCTTGGATTTTTGTCCACAGATGCACTCCAAAACATTTTAACCACTCAAAAAAAGCGGGCCGCATCCTAAATAAATTAAATTAATTAATAATATGTATGTATATAGTATATATCCTATCGATTTCTTTAATTCGACCACTCACTATTATTTGCTATAGATGTTCCCCAATCGTCATCACACATTATGTCGAGTCTACAAGTTAAAAATGAATAAATCTTATTTTGAATAAAAAAATAATCTTTATTGAATCGAATCTATCTTAAGACTAAAGTAACAATGTGTTTTAATAAAGCATTAAACCTAGCAATGTATATGAAATATGTAACGCTTGCAAAAATTACATTCTATGGAAAAATTGATTTGTGTTGCAGAGTTGCATAAATGAAATAAAATAATTCTGTGAAATGATATTTGGAACAGTTCTGTGGAATGATATTTGGAAAGAAAAATATGTTAACTGATTCCGTGGAAAAAATGCAAAGTAGGTATATCTGTAAGTATAACGGAAATGAGGTTCGGTGCAAAGTGCGACGAACCTTTTAAATTATGTTTTTATTGGCGGCACGTGTAACACCCCCACCGTTAGATTGAGGCTCCGGCGAAATTTCTACAATGGATTTACTTTGCATTTTTTTCATAAGAATTGTTATTACAATAAATGCAAATAGTATTACAAAAATGTTTGTACTTAATGATGAAACATTGAAAGTTCTATTATTTTTTGAAATGTTTTTTATTATTTCTCTATTTTCAATGTGCTTAAGGTATAATTCATCGAGATTCAAATATGGTATAGTTTTATTGTCACTTATTTTAGTAATGAAATTTGGCAATACAAATTTATCATGAATAGTTTTTACAAAGTTTTGATATGTTTTATTTTGTATGCTTAACTTACAATTTTTAAATTTAATTAAGTAGTTTCCTTTTAATCTTATATCTTGCTTATTACAATTCTGTATAATGTGGCTTTCTTTAATATTTCTTAACAAAATAATGCCTGTTGTTATTTCTTTTATTTCTGTTATGTTTGATTTGATTTTATTACAAATTGCTTCTTTAGATTGCAATATTTGTTGAATACAATGTTCATCAGATATTTCAACGAGATTTCTTTTGATATTTTCTTTAACTGGAAATTCAAAAATATTGTTATCTTCATCCATCAGGACGTTCTTAATTTTAAACATCACCGTCATGTTCTCTTTATCTGAAAGTGGTTCTATACGTATTTGTGAAAATCTATGATCAGATATTTGTGGTAATAGTAATACAATAATGATCTGGTCTTTGTAGGTTGTAACTGTTAATTTAATTTCGGCTAAGTTTTCTAAATCTGGAACTAAAGCTAATTCTTCTTGACTCAGAATATTTCTCGTTAAGATTCCTAATTTACTGGAAAATAAGATTTGTTCTATATCATCGATGTGATTTCTGAGGAGTAAAATATCATTGTTTATTTGATATAAATATTGCATGACTTCTAGTTCGGTTTCAATTGTTTGTACTTTTCCTATAAGTTCTTGATTATATGTGTTCAAATATGTTTCAATGGATTGTTGTTGTTTCTTAATGTGGTTGGTAATGTTAGCAATTTGATCTGTTATTAAGTTATTTATGACAACCTGTTTATTATTTTCATTTATAAGTTTTTTACTTTCCGAACTCAATTGTTCAAGTTTCTCTTTAATTTGGATTTCATCTTCTTGATCCATGGTGCCAGCTATGTATTTTAATCCTGTACCTAAAATGTTCATGAGTGCTCTCTTGGTTTTGTAATGGGGTTTTAAGTTTTCAATCTTTGCTTCTAATAGTAGAAGATTTTGATTGATAGTCGTAAACATGGGTCCTAACAATTCTGTCTTGTCTTCTAATTTTAAAATGTTACTATGAATATGTTGTTTAGTAATCTCAAATTCTGTTACATTAATTATATGAAGTACTTTAATATAATTTTTAAATATTTTTGCCTGTCCTAAGTTTATAGTAACATATCCGTTATTACTATTAAGGTCAGCAAGTTGAATGTCCTGAGTTTTAGCTATCGTCAGTAATGTAAGTAATACGAGTAACGTATTCCACGGTAGTGTCATCTTTATATCCTGTAAATAAATTATGCGTTATATTTCGTTCATAACTGTTGGTAAGTCTATGTTTGGTATTTTTTTCTTGATTTAATATGAGTTCTATAATATTTGTTTTGATTCTGCGAATCAATAACATGGTCTTCGTCTATTTTGTGTGTATTTAGCTTTCGATATTTTGAGTGGTTTTTCCCTCCTCTAACTTCCTTAATAAAATTCTTTCCACTTTCCAGGATGTCGTCCTTTCGGTTTTCGTTTAGTTTGTCTATGACTCTCTGTTTTTTCTTAGAAATAATGTCATGGATGTCTTTATATTCGTCTTGGTGTATTTTACCATTAACAAAATCGATGGGTTTTCGATTGGTTGTGGAATGAATCGTGTTATTGTAATACGTTATAATCTTTAAAAGTTTTTCTTCGACTGTATCGTCTTTAGTTGTTTCGTTATGTTTTAAAAGTCGAATGTGTTCGTTAATTGTGTTGTGTAGTCTTTCAATGTTAGAGTTTGATGTGTGATTACTATTAGATGTGTAATGGATTTCTACGTTACAATTTTCTAGGTATTCTTTCATTGGAATTGCTTTAAAACCTAGTTCGTTATCTACTATAATTGTCCTTACATTTCCAAATTGACTAAAATAGTAAGAGAGGGCTCTATTAAATTCAATCCAAGTTGTACTGGAAATTTTACTTGCCCAAGCATGTTTTGTGAATTTATCTATTATAGTTAAAAATAATGACTTTTCTAAGCTGTAAAACACGTCTACATGTATAACTTCGTGGGGTTTTAAGGGAGTTTCTGTAATTTTATATAACGGTTTGGGAGGGTTCCTAACGTATTTTTCAATATTACATACATCGCAATTGTTTATATACTGCGTTATTCGTTTTAGTAGTTTTGGGTTGAAATAATTTAGTTTTACTTCTTTGTATATTTCTGTTATACCTCTATGGTTGTTTCTTAAATGTTCTTTCTCTATTATATCTGCTAGTTTGGTTTCATCTGTTACATCTTCTAACAGTTTGAAGCACCGAATAATTCTAAATTTAATATTGTTTGAAAAATGTTCTTGGAAAACTTTTTCAATGATTTTATAAAATTGATCATCCTCAATGAGTATTGCATTCAAGGCATCAGGCTTAAAATGATTTTTTAGCAATACTATGGCTGACTGTTCGTCTAGGCTTTTTGTATGTACTGTACATCTATTCCTATCGAATACTTTTAAATTTTTCATTCGAGTAGCTCCTGATTTAGATTTTCTGATTATGAATTGGTTTTTGAAAATGTTAATACATGATTCACTTATGGGAATGCAATTGTTATCAATTAAATTTACTTCCGTTTGGGGAATACGTGAAAGGGCATCGGCATTACTATTGGTGGTGCCTTTTTTATATTTGATTTCATAGTCAAATTCGGATAACTTCAATCTCCAACGGATAAGCTTCGAATTCGGTTCCTTTATTGAAAATAACCAAGTTAAAGGTTTATGGTCTGTTTCGATAATGAACTTTCTGCCAAATAAATAAGGCTTATAATACTTGGTTGCCCACACAATGGCAAGGAGTTCTTTTTCAAATAAAAAGATAATGAATCCGAGTTTTTTAAATTTTCTCGAGAAAACAAAAAAAAAAAATAGATATAGTTTTTTTTTAATTAAAAATAGTTTTTTTAGGCCGAAAGGCATTAGATTTAAGATAGAGTTTAGCTTAGAGCGCCCGCATAGGGCCAGTAAGTTAGTTTTAAGTTATTGGATAATTAGGCTAGTTTTTATGAATTTTTGTCTAGCTTTAAGATAGTTTTAAGATTGAATTAAATAAAAAATGAATTATAAAAAAAAAAAAAAAAAAGTTCTTTTTCAATTGTGCTGTAATTAATTTCATGTTCGTTTAGGGTTCGACTTGCAAATGAAATCGGATGGTTTTCTTGTGATAGAACTGCGCCTATCGCAAAATTGCTTGCGTCCGTAGTCAAGGTAAAAGTTTTCGAAAAATTTGGATAAACTAAAATTGGGTCGTTTACTATGAGAGTTTTAAGTGTTTCGAATGATTTGTTATATTCAGGATCGGAAATATTTATTTTTGCATCTTTTTTTAGATATAGTGTCATCGGTTTTGCGATTTTTGAGTAGTCTCTGATAAATTTTCTGTAATAACCAGTTAAACCTAAAAATTGTCTAATTTCTTTTATAGTTTTTGGAATGGGGTAATTTTGTACACATAGTATTTTTTTTGGGTCTGGTTTTATACCATCGGGTGTGACAACATGACCAAGAAATTCGGTTTCTTTCTTGAGAAATTCCGATTTGTCAAGTTGTATTTTTAAGTTGGCTTCCCTTAATCGTTTAAAAATCATTGTTCATGAGCCTCTGAAATGTGGCTGGTGCTGTTTTTAGTCCGAATGGCATTCTGAGAAACTCGTAATGTCCATTCTCAATACTGAAAGCGGTTTTATGAACGTCAGCTTCGTGAATTTCAATCTGATGAAATCCCTTTGCAAGATCGAGTGTGGTAAAATACTGGCATCTGCCAAGCTTGTCTAATATATCGTCGATGTTCGGGATTGGGTATTTGTCATCAACTGTCACTTGATTGAGCTTTCTGTAGTCAATCACTAACCTCCATTTCGGTTTCCCACTGGCGTCAGCCTTCTTAGGGACGATCCATATAGGAGCCGAGTAAGGTGAGTTGCTGTGACGAATGATATTATTATCTAACATTTCGTTAATCTGTCTTTTAACCTCTTCCTTGTGTATAAAAGGATATCTATAACTCTTACTCTGTATGGGAACATTGTCTGTTGTTCTTATTGTATGTTTTATTTCACTTGTAAATGAAAGTTTTGTGTTTTCTTCGTAAAAAATATCATGGTATTGTTTTATTAATTTTATTAACTCTCTTTCTTCTTCACTGTTTAAATGATTAATTCTTATTTGTTCTAATAACGATATACCTTCCGTTTGTTCTTCTATTATGTTGAAATTATTGAAGTCTACGCTTTCAGTGTCCACTTTATCTTCAAAGGGGATCAAATCTGTGTTGCTTCCAACTTTTTCTGCCTTTGCAAACATGACATAATTGTCTATGTTGTAAATTCCTTCCTCTACTCTTAATCTGTTTCCTAATATTGTTTCCTTTATATATCCTATTCCTTGTTTTTGTTGTACAGGTATATCTACATCAATTAATTTAATTTCCGCATCACTATTTCTGTTAAAATGGAGTGTTATTATTTTATCTCCGGTTTTCAACAAATTATTTTCATAATCTATGTGTGCTTTCAAAGGAGACAGAATGTTGTTTCCTATCAAACCGTCGAACTCGTTGTGAAACTGACAAATAAAGAATTCTATTCTTTCGTTACTATCACCTAATTCACTAAATAAAGGGATCTGTACCTTTTCTTTTATTGTGACATTATGACTAAGTGTTTTTAGGCTTATGGGTTCGGGTATGCCACTTAGGATGACATATATTTGGATTAATAATTGAGTGGGTTGCGCCCGTGTCAACTATAAATTTCAAAGGTCTTCCCTTTGATGCTACTGTTATATAAGGTAACTTGCATCCGAGGCTACTGAGTGAAAATTTTCAGCTTCTGTCAAATAACTTTGAGTGTAGTTGTTTGAAAAATTGTTACTATTTCTACTATATCTATTATTTCTTTTTTGTGTTAATCCTATTTCCATAGGTTCATAATTATTGTTATTTCTAAAAGGATTTTGATTATTGTTGTGGTTCTGATTATTAGCATGGTTATTGTAATTGTTAATGTTGTTATTATTTGTACCCGTTGATCTGTAGTGATCGAATGGAGGTTTGACATACTGATTGTTATTAGGTGGTCTAGATTGCCACGACGTATTAGGATGATAAGATCCATAATGATTGTTAGGTGGTCTTGATTGCGATGGTGTTCTAGTATTATTTGATCGATATTGATCGAATGAAGTTCTACCATTTGAATTGTCAGATTGCTTAGATTGCCGAAATGTATTGGAATTCAACGGTCCGTTATTGTTATGTGATTGTAAGTGTGTATGTGTAGCTTTGTTGAACGGGTTATAATGTGCGTATCCACATTCGTATAAGATGTTGATTGCGCCTTCTAAATCGGTTGGGTTCCTACAACATAGTAGTGAGCGCATGGGCTCAGGCATTTTATTTTTAAAAATTACCAAAGCTGACAACTTGTTGTTTTCTATATTGGAATTAATTAAACCTGAAGTATTTTCCGAATTTTCGAAGATTTGCTTTGTTTTAACATTGAGCCGTCTTAATATTGATTTTATATCATTAAAAAAGTCTATACTGTTAGTTTTAAATTTAACTGCTCTCAACTCATCGAATAATTCTTCGAGAGTTAACCTATCTCCAAAAATTATTAATTAGGGCCTCTTTTATTTCGGTCCATGAAGTAATATGAACGTTAATTTCGATGACTTCCCTAGCTTTTCCTTTTAGTTTGGACTTTAAATAATCTGAGAAAATGCTTTGGGATAATTCGTCATAATTTGTTAAGATCGGGTGAATTTTATCAACTAAGTCTATGAAATTTTGTAGGTCCCTAAAATCTCCATTGAAATCGGGGAGCTTAGATATATATTTAAGGGGGTCAATGTTTACAGTCAACATGTTTCCTTGGTTACTTTCTGGAAAAAAATTTCCTAATATCTCCGAAATCTGATCACTTTTCTGTTTAGCTTGTTCTAATTGTTTTGAAATATCTTCTACCGAAGAACCACTTTCAGACATATTATAACATTCTACACAAGGGTTTATTCATTATTTCAAATTAAGTATTCAAATATAAATGTACGTAAAATAATAATAATAAATAAAAAAAAATATTTATATATATAGTCAGACCTTAGTTATTTGCTGCTGTTGTTGATTAAAAGTTAAAGTTGTTTAGGATTGTCCTTCTCAAGTTGTAGTTATTTGCTGCTGTTGTTGATTAAAAGTTAAAGTTGTTTATTCCTCCTCTTTTTTTTTTTGTTAAAAAGTTTTTAGTTTTTCTTGTTAGATTTATTTTTTTTTCTCTTCCTTTTTGATTTTATATTTGTTGTTTTAACTTAGCGATTACTTTTAGCACACGTTAGAATGTACACGCACTTTTCGTGTTCGGATTTAATTGTTCTTTTTAGTTCATTAGGTGTCGCCTGATGGGACTGGTTCTGTGAATGAGGGAGTTTTCAATGATATCCCTACCAGTACTGGCTCCATGCCGGCTGTTGGTGCTGTTTCCGGGGACAAGGGTGTTCCAAATGTTTCCCCCAGTGTGAGTAATATGTCAACAAATTTCAGTAGCAATATTGACAGGATAGTTGAAAGGTCCGCAGTCCTAATCTCCCGAGAGAGAGTAAGAGAATCAGTTGTATTGATAAAGCAGAAGGTGATAGACTTAGTTAGCTCAGGTGAGGTTCCATATAAAGTAGTAACAAAAATATATGTATGAGGTTTCAGCCAGCTTCGAACATCAGCTGCTCCAAATGCTAGGAGAAAATGAGAGGCTTAAGGGTCTCATCGAAGTCCCGAGTGGGAAGGAATGGTGTTGTCGAAATACTCCAAAGCGCAAACCCTGCTCCTCGAACTATACAGAAAGAGGTATATTCCGCTCGTAGCGTTTCTGTTCCAAGAACAGTTCCAATAGCTCAGGTTACAAATCCAGTTAATTTGACTGGACGCCCCTCATACGCCCAGATATTAAACTCAGCTGGGCCGATAATCTCAACTCCTTGCGTAGATCAAGCCGAGGGCACCTATGTTTGAGGTTAAAATTAAAGGTAGCGAAAAAGAAACTGCCAAAGAAGTCCAAAAAAAGTTTTTAGAAAAGGTTGCTCCGCTCTTAGGTGATAGAGTTAGGGAGATTAGATCAACGTAGACAGGTTGCTTTATGAGTTTCCTTTCGTCCAACGAAAGGGAGGAGGTTGTTAACAGCAGTTAATTCAGGGAAGGTGGTCTCTCGGTTAGTGTTAATCAGAAGCTAGGTCTCAGATTAAGAATCCGTAATTTCCATAAAAAATTGCAGTGAAGGAATTCCTGGGTGATCTCCGTAAGTTGAACTTACGTGAGCTTACCGAGGACGACTTCCAAAAAGAGGTCAAGATGGTGACCAAGCATTGGGAAGAAAAAGTAGGTGAACAGTCCAATATAATTATTGAGTGTAAAGATAGGTTGTCGAAAATTACGTTGATAGAAGGGCGGTGTTAGATTAAACATTTTTCCTTCGCAATGAGCGAAATGTCACCAGTTGACTTTTGCTACAACTGCCTTAATTTGGATAACCGTAGACAGAGGTTAAGGGTCATAGAAGTTGTGTGCAGGAGATGTGGCCAGACAGGGTCCAGCTAGGGCGATACTGGATTTGGGTCATTTATTGTGCAATTCTGGATGTAGCTTTGCGCTTCTACAAGAACTTTATGCTCTTATGGGAACATAATATACTTGATTGCGGCTTATAGGCGGGCCTAAGGAAAATATAAAAAGTTGTTATCTGCACCAAGGAGGAGGAGTGGAAATTCCTTGCAGACCAGCAGAACTGAGCGACCAGTGGCCCCGTCGCCACTTGGACTTGATGTGGATAAACCAAAGCAAGGATTTGGAAATACTAATGTAGGGTATATAGAATAAAAAAACGATATTTAAGAGTGTTATTAAACATATATTTTATTAAAACAAGTTATTTCTTTAAATGATTCACTATTGTGTCCTTTCAATTTGAGCGATCACGAACGACTGACTTACAAGCAGGAACCAAAAAAGAATCAAAGCAAAATAAAGGAACATGGCCAACTGCTGGAGATCATGTCTTTTTGTTTTCTTATGTATAAGTTCATTGTCATTGTATGTGTCATGTCCGCGTTCCCACATTCGGCCGTCCTGTAATTTATTCGCCCCGAATATTATCATCCCATTTCTTAATGTAATCGGCAACACTGGTCGTTTTATTCGGACCATCATGTTCGCCCACCTTAACAACATGGTACCGGTTTCTTTTTCCAACGTATGATATCTTATATGGGCCAACAAATTTTGTTGCCAGCTTGCCCTGTGTTACTTGGGTGCACTTTATAGCAACTAATTCACCCTTTTTATATTTTACCGGAGGTTTTCTTTTACTATCAAAGCCTCGCTTATTTTCATCTTGAATTTTCAAGATATTACTTTTGGCTAACTGCCGAATTTCGTCTCTTTCATGTTCAAGTTCTTTGTATAGCTCATTATCCAAAACTTTAGCAAGACTATTTAATTCTGAGTTAGATTTAAGTTTCATGTCAATCCCAGTTAAAAGCTTGAATGGTGTCATTCCAGTACTTCGTGACTTTGTAGAGTTAATATACTTTTGTAGGGTACTAACATGCTTATACCATTCGGAAGGATTATTGTTCGATAATTTGGCAAGCATTGGAATTATGATACGGTTCATACGTTCAATTTGCCCATTACCTCTAGGAACTCCAGTGGTAATCAAAACATGGGAAATACCCTCTTGAGAGCAGTATTCCTTAAACTGGTTTGACGTAAACGCAGAACCACGATCTGATATAATCCTAGTTGGATTACCAAAAATATCAGATTGCCTTTTTAACCTATGAATAACCTCATCACTTGATGTGCTTTTAGTCGGGTATAACAAATTTGGTAAATGCGTCTACCACTGCAAAGATATGCTTATAACCCTAAGTGATCGACATGGTAAGTTTGAAGTGGTTTGTCTTCTTTTAAAATTGGACTTAAGAAACATTCCTGTTTTCCATTCTTTTTTTCAGGGAATACAACATCTAATGAACTTTTCAATTTTCTTCCGATATTCCGGAATAAAATATTGTTTTAGTAAAAGGTCTGAAGTTTTCTTAAAAGCAAAATGTCCCTGTTCATGCATTTGTCTAATAATTTAGTTTTCCATAGAGGTAGGAATCACTAACAATTCGTTACCATTGTATAATTTGTAAATTAAATCGTTTTTCAAAAAGAGATCTTTGTATGCACGTTCTTGCAAAATTATCCTTACAGACTTTAAATAATCGTCATCGCCTTGAGCTTGTCTTACCAGATGAGATATAGAAGCATCAACAACTAAAATTTCCCGACTGAGTGCATCTACATGTCGCATCTGAACGATGTATAATATCAATGTCAAATTCCTGTAAATAAAGTGCCCATCGAGCTACTTTCAATGGTACATCCTTTTTTTTTAATGTAGCGGCGAAAGCATTACAATCGGTAATTACTTTAACTTTATGTCCGAGTAAATATGGTCTCCATTTTTTAAAAGCTTGAACTACGGCTAATGCTTCTAGCTCGTAGGAATGAAATTTTGTTTCTACGTCAGTGGTTTTTCTGCCTAAATATTGAACTGGATGCAATTCACCTGTCTCACTATTTTTTTGAAGCATTACTGCTGCATACCCATTCTGTGATGCATCCGTGTGAACTTCAGTATAAGAGCCGTATTTAAATATCTGAAGAACTGGATCTTTAGCTTATTCAAATTTCAATTTTTGAAAAGCCGCTATTTGATGAAAACCAAATATGAAAGAAGTGTTCTTTTTAAGAAGATCTGATAATGGTTTAGCTATTAAAGCGAAGGCTATAAATTTACGAAAATATGAGGCAAGCCCCAGAAAACTTTGAATTTGTTTCACATTCCTACTAGGCATAGGATAGTTGACAATAGCTTTAATTTTTTCAGTCCCTGGACGAACGAAACCATTTTCAACTACATGTCCCAGATAATCTATTTTTCTCTTAAAAAACTGACATTTTTTCCAATTTATTCTAAGGCCGTGATCTTGCGCTATCTTCAATACTTTTTCTAATATTTTAAAGCCTTCCTCTAAAGTTTGTGATCGAATGATCAGGTCATCTATAAATACTAACAAATGTTTTTCACGAATTAATTGACGGTAAATGGCATTTAAATATCTGGTGAAAACCGCTGGGCTATTACATAGTCCAAATGGACGCGAATCTTTTGCAATCGGAACATGAAGAAAAGCTGCAACCAAATCTAGAGTTGTGAAAAATACTCCATCTTGTAATTGGTCCAACTGTTCATCGACCAAAGGAAATGGGTCTTTAATAATTTTATTGTTAATACGCCGATAGTCTACGCACAATCGTTTTGACCCATCCTTTTTAGATACAAGAACCACTGGACTAGCGTATTCAGAGTTACTTTCCTCAATTTTACCGTCCTTAAGCCAAGAGTCAACTTGCTCTTCAACTTCTAACCGATGCTGATACGGCAGTCTTCGCGGAGATTCATAGATCGGGATTTCATCTTGTAAGACAATCGTCATTTCAATTGGAGATTCAATCACTAAGCGGGGTGTGTATTCCTGAATACATTTCAAAACCTTATTACGAATGTTAACTTCTTCAATATGGTGCAAATCAATTTCATTTTCCTCCAGGTTATAACATTTTAATATATCCATCTCGTTTTCAGGGAATCCGAATCAATCTCATTAACAATTGTAGCATCATAGTTTCTTTTAATAGCAATATCAGAATTTATTTTCATGCTAGAGTCAGAGTGAGAAACATTGATATTAGAATCAATTACTTTTTCCGAGTTTATGGCAGGTTTTACAGTGATTTTACCCTTAGTGAACTGTATATTCGTTATTTTAAAGAAGTTATTACCCAAAATTGCAGGAACTTTAATGAGTTCATTTGGAACAATAAAAACCTTTAGCCTATAAACATATTTCTCAACTTCCACATCTAGTATACAAGAACCAATGGTCGCTACGTCACCAGCTATTCCAGAGATTGTAATCTCTTCCCTGACATATTCGAGCGTAAGACTTTTGAAAATGTCCCACCGTATAATGGAGATATCAGCTCCTGAGTCGAGCAACGCATCAGTGACTATCTGATTAATTTTTATCTTAATGAAATTTTTGTCGCATACCAATAAATTAACTTCCGACTTTTTAAAATTCGATGGCTTCCTCTACGTTGCCATTATTAGCTAATGCTGTCATTTTATATATGTATTCTAGGTAGGTTCCCTCTTTTTTCTTCTTCCTAATCGAGAGCTGTTTGTGAATTTCTGCGCTATTATAATTTTTTTTTTAAATTCAATTTGTAATCGATCTTTTAAAGCCTTCCAGGTTTTAATTCCTGTCAGACTGTTAACAAAAAGTCGAGCTGAACCCCTCAGCAGACGTTTTGCAAAAATAAATTTTTGTAACGGATTCCACCCGACTGTGTCGCTTATCTCCTCAAATTCTTTTACCCAGCTTAGAACGTTAATTTCATCATCTCCAGAGAATTGCGATACAGATTCTTCCATGTCACGAAATGTGAACCCTGATCTACATTCAGTTGCATTATTTGCGACGGAATAATGACTTTCTTCATCGTCGTTGTCATCGTTGTAGTATGTAGTTATTTGTATTTGTATTCTGTGTCTGGTAATAATGAATTAATTTAGCTTGCAGTTCAGCCTTGTTCCCTTCACAATTTAAATTTATTAAATTTAATTTTTCTTTTAGCTGTTCGACATTAAGAACTAAAATATCTACTAATTCCATGTTGATAATGTAAATAAATAAAAACAAAAAGGATTCAAAAGTACTAAAGCGTCGTCGTCGTATCGTTAAAATATACATACACATACAAATAAAAATCAAGTTCTATCTTGCCGCTGCTCTTGCTGTGCTGACTTCTTGTTCTTTCGCTGCTGCTCTTGTTGTCACTTTCGCTATCTCTTTCCGTTTTTGAATACACTTATGTACTTGTAGTGGCTTGGTATTTTTATTGTCTTATTTCTTCACACTTACATATGTACTTGTAATGGCTTGGCATTTTCATTGTCTTATTTCTTTGCACTTATGTACTACTTGTAATGGCTTGGTATTTTTATTGTCTTATTTCTTCACACTTATGTACTTGTAGTGGCTTGGCATTTTTATTGTCTTATTTCTTCACACTTATTTACTTGTAATGGCTTGGCATTTTTATTGTCTTATTTCTTTGCACTTATGTACTACTTGTAATGGCTTGGTATTTTTATTGTCTTATTTCTTCACACTTATGTGCTTGTATTGGCTTGGCATTTTTACTGTCTTATTTCTTCAAACCTATGTACTTGTAATGGCTTGGTGTTTTTAATGTCTTTTTTCTTCTTTTTACTTTTCGTGTTTGAACATGTTTATTTGTGGAAATTTGTACCGATCGAGCACATCACACAAAATCACTTTCTACATATACATTTTTTTATTATATCCCGGTTTGGAGCCCCCAATTTGTAGGGTATATAGAATAAAAAAACGATATTTAAGAGTGTTATTAAACATAATATTTTATTAAAACAAGTTATTTCTTTAAATGATTCACTATTGTGTCCTTTCAATTTGAGCGATCACGAACGACTGACTTACAAGCAGGAACCAAAAAAGAATCAAAGCAAAATAAAGGAACATGGCCAACTGCTGGAGATCATGTCTTTTTGTTTTCTTATGTATAAGTTCATTGTCATTGTATGTGTCATGTCCGCGTTCCCACACTAATGATGGAAAAACTTCAAGGTGATTTTTTGAACAAACATAATATGAAACCGCTCGAATAACTGAACTCAATAGAGAGATTATAACGAGGCTCAAAATAATACTTAATATTTTGAATTGCAGGGAAGTAGTGAATGCAGTTAAATTTTTAGAGTATACTAAGAAAACGGCAGAGCTATTAAAACAAAACTATCCTGAAAAACTACTCACTGCTACTCTTCATAAAATATTGTTTCATAGTCAAAATATCTTTCACTTTAGATGTTGTGATATTTAAAAACATTAAATAAATCTAAATTATGTGTTTCTAAAACTTTTTATAAACAATTTTCTTTTTATTTGGTCTATATTCATTACATACTAACACATAACATGGAGACTTCGACACAAAATAACAAAAACGCCGGTGGTTACACTTTACTTGTAACAAGTTTAAGAATACATTTAAGACCCTGGCTTACATTGAGAATATTGCGTGCTTACTACATCGTGTTTATATTAAAAACAATGGATTAAATTCTCGATTTTAATATTTTCCATTTATAGTTCGAACTAGAGCCTACGTTTTTGAACGTGTATTTAAGAAACACGTGTACACGGAATCCGTGTAGGAAATATATACCAACTTCAAATCCGTGTTCTTAAAACACGTGTAATTATTCACTTTATTATCCGTGTAAACGAATCTTTAGTACACGGATGAGGCTGAAATTATAATTGGTCTTTGATTTGCTATTTTATCTCACATTTGATACGTAATTAGTAATAATTGAACAACGAGATATACCTAGACCGTTATCAAGTGCAAAACAACAGCAACTTGCTTAAATTATTTCCGTTATTTCTGCATTGTGCAAAATTATTGTTTGTCAATAGTCACCTGTTGTACCTAAGCTTTTGTTTAATAAGACGGTTAGTAACAGTTGAGTGTTCACTGCAAACGTGCAAAGCTTGAGTCGTATTCTAAATTGTGAAGTATTCCTTTTAAAATTTTAGTTTATATTTCTCTTATAAATTACTATTTTTACCAATTTAGTATCCCTAGTTTACTAACTTCGACTTACTTAACGCTAGAAATGGTAACGGATATTTTAGTAACACGTATAATTAAATGCACGGATGCACGTGTATTTAATTATACGTGTTATTAAAATAACACGTTTAATTATAATTACACGGATTCAAATCCCGGTCCAATAATTACACGTCTATCCGTGTATTTCATTATCCGTGTAATAGAGAGCTCTAGTTCGAACTATGTATATAACTTAATTCCCTCAACATTTCTTTACCTCTCACCCAATATGTCAAATAGACGAAACAACTGGTGTCAAATTTCATTTCAGGTTTACTCACGTTGGTGATGGACGATTGCATTTTATTTTATGATCTGGAAAAATGCATTTTCAGGGTTGACGTTTAAATAATGCGAAAAATGTTGTTCTTATATATTTGCACCGGAAAATGCATTTCAGGTTGACATTTACAGAAAAATATTCTTAACACGTCAATATTTAATTTTACCCTTATCCGTCAAACCAAATAATGTCAAATGTGGAAGCAAATATTTTGTATAAATCCAAAAATTAATTCGTTATATTTACTTTGACAGTTTCCTTTCCAAAAGGGGAATGATGTCAATCGACTTAAAATTTCTGACAGAGGGAGTGAAATAAAGTTCAAAAACGTCAAAAAATCTCGGAGGATTTAGTTCAATGTGAACACCGATTGGAGCAGAAGTGATGTTTGACGAATGTGAACAGTAATGATTTTTATCCATTAAATATTCATCATGCCGTGCTTGTCCAACAAATTTGAGAATGTGAGCGTCCCTATTAATGCTCCGAGCAAATAATTTTTGTATTTCGTATCGATCGTATCGTCGTAACATCTCCGTTTGAATGTACATATGTATGTAGGTGGACAAATTTAATGTTGTATAAAATTACATACGTGTTAAAACATAAGTCTAAGAAACTTTACTTAACTTAGCGGAGTTGGATGGTGCGTTATTTTTTATGCATTTTCTGTGCATTTGCCTAAGGCCCAAGTTCTTTTCATCATAAGATAAAGCAAACCTGCTTCCACAGATAACTGTAAATACGATTCATGAGGATTGGCTGGTTATTGACCTGAAGTAAGCAACCACCATGTTTACAGTATGCTGACCTTGGTATTGCCACCGAACAACGGTGCCTCGTGGGATAGACTTTTTAGCACAAAACAATTAATACGTTCGTGTTCTTAGATTTATTAATTAAACTTACGAAACTAAACATTAGTTTAGTTCTTAATAAGTAAGTCAACCCGTAAGGCTAGCGGTCACGTAAAGAAATACATTTATGTAGTGTTTTTTCCGGTCTTATATATTGAATAAGTGTTTTGAAGTGTTTTGAGAAAAGTTTCCTGCAAGTTATTTGTTATTGTTTCAGGTCTTTTGCATGAAATATGCCGATCTTTTTACCTCTCAAATTCTCAAACTCATGCATGTGAGGTCCTACTTGTTTTAATATCAGGAATTTTTTTTTATTTCGGCGAAACATTTAAATGGTAACGAAAAAAATACATTTATTAGCTATTACTTAAATACTCACCTCTATTGGCCTCTGGTGGCTATTGGTATCTTTATAAAATGTTCTCAAAGATTTACCTTTTTTTTATCTAACGAATATTTATTTTCAGCCCTTCGAAAAACATATTGTTTAAACAAAGCTGGAGCAGCTTATTCGTTCTCAGTAACAAGGACCACCAAAAAAAATTTAGAAATCTTAAAAATTTTGAAACACCGATTAAGCTTAAGGATTGGACACAATCAAATCTCGAGGATTTTCTACCAATACCAAATAATACGGAAGCTGTACTTTCGGCAAACATTCAAAAGCTGAATGAAAAACTCAAGGTTCAAATCAACAATGAATTGATGAAAAAATAAGAAAAAATAAGAACAACCAACTTCAGATCTGTACGTGGAATGTTAAGTCCCTTAATAGGCCACATGCAGCTGAACAAGAGGCATGGGTCAATACTAATATTTTGTAATATTACCTAATACTAATATATTAGTTAACAAATATTATAATATTTAAACCGATATAAAAATATCACTAATATTTGGAAAAATGTATCCTCCTTTTACATTGTACATACACTGAAAATAAATTCCTAGGTCATATTGATAAAAATGTTTTTGTTGATCTTCAACAAAACAATATTATCGTTTTAATAATATTTTATCAATACGAAAGGATGATTTTGTTGTAATGTACCTAAATGTAATTCTGCATGATTTTTTGTCAGTTTAACAAAATATGCTCTACAAATAATATTGTCAGTTTAACAAACCAAGTTTTGTTAATATAACAAAATAAAACAGAGATTTTTGTGATCCACAAATTTTTTTGTGATTTTACCAAAATGTTTTTTGTATCTAAAAAAAAAATCTGTTTTATAAATGTTTGTCAATAGGTACCTATCACAAAGTTTTTGTCAATTTAACAAAAAATTAAAACATTTTTGTTGAAATGACAAATATTTTCATTTTGGGGTTGAGTTATTTTGTAATATTAGGCGTATTTTATTGGTAATGTATACATAGTGCAGCAATGGAAGTCCGAATAAAATGCTTTTTTGACTGCATATACACTTTTACTTCCAATTTTAAAGCTTGCTTTGCATTTATACCAGTCTCAAAATCAGCTGATTTGGAAAAGAAGTAAGATAAATATGTAATTTTTTACAAAAATAATACAAATTGAAGTGAATAAAGATCCAAAACAGGAAAGGGCTCTACATAATTTCTGAGTTTCTTTTAACAAATCATCTTAATTTAGTAGATATTTCAGACTCATTAAGTGAACAAAGTAAAAGGACACGAAAACTAACAATGAAATATATGACTACGAATAAACAATCCACTTTTGAATAAGCTAAGGGATGCGTTGGAAAAGTATACGTTTTGCTGTGGTTTATGCTGAATTAACATCACCGAAAAATTTGTTGTCAAACAAGTGGCAAAATTATTAATAAAATCAAATCTCAATGGCATGTATGTACACAAAGTCAAATAAAGAGTTCGGTGTCAGAAAAAAAATCAGTTTCATGTCCTTTTTAATCGTTTGGCATCGCAGCCATCCTTCGATGAATTTTGAATTTCATACTCTCACGTGACAAATAGGGAACATACACACACATTAAGAGGCAACATTTTGACCATTGACTACTAACGTTTACCGTCTAATCGTAAATTAATATTTCAAACCACATAATTTTGGCTCTTGTGAAAATTTACCATAAAATGAACAAATATCACCGAACACATTCTCATATAATCAAAACCTGCCAACCTCAAGAAAAATAAAACTTTTGCAACCAATTTGAGTGTCACTGTAATCCAGATGCTCCAAAACTTTATCAGCACTGTTATGTGCACTCTTATTACTGCCTAGTTTATACGCACTATTCCTTTGTTGTTGTTTACTGTGTAAAATTTTACTGTGCTGCCTATACATTTCCCAATAAAAAACGACTATTGATAAAATATAATTATCAGATAGATACAACTATTTTGTAAGGAAAAGAAAAAATTCAGCGAATATTTTTTTGATCATCAAATAATCAATCAAATAAATCTTTAGTGTATGATATAGTCAACATTTGGTTTCCGTCAAAAAATCGATGTAAGATTAACTGAATTTAACGAAAATTGCTTATTGTCAATACGCCCTCACAGATGATTCCATGTGAGATCGCAGGGACGAAACGCCAATTTTTATGGATTAAAAAGTAAAACAAAGGCTATTTTGAAACAAGAAAATTTTTCAAATTGATTACCATTTTTATTAAGCTGACAGATAAATTTTGTGGATTCAACAAAATAAATTTGTTAAATTGACAAAATTTTTTGTTGATAAACAATGACAATGAACAAAAAGAATTGTTTATATGACAAATTAATTTTGTAAATTCTACGAAATTTTGTCATATTGACAAAATATTTTCGTTATTGTTTATTTTCAGTGTATGCACCAAAAGCTATCTAAATGCCCAATTCTACATTCTACAAATATCTTTCCCAAAAATATGTCCTGACCCTCATGATTGTGACACTAATAAGTTCAATTTAAAAAAAGCGTGATATAGGTACCTACTATGTACTTACTTTTAAAATCACTGATATACCTATAATCAGAATCATTGAACTGAATAATTTGAACATTTCTTACTTAAATGAATTATTATAGGTAGGTAGTTATTTAATTTGTTTTCCCTGGGTAGGTAGGTATTTAGTTTTTTGTCTTGAATTTAATTTTATTTCGTGTTGCGTTGATTTCGTTTTAGCAGTTATTCGCTTTCACTGTAGGTATTGAAAAATAATAGCATTAAACTAAACATTATCGCTGACAATATTGGCACAATTGATTATTACTTGAATATCATTTCTTCTTCTTCTTACCTGTATATTAACATTTATTTTAACAATTTAAATTTATTTTTACAATTCAACTTTTGGTTTTTAACAATTAACTCTCTTTCTTGCCAGCAGTCAGATTGAAACGAAATTTGAAATTTAATTCCAGTCTTTTCAAAATGAACCATACCTACATGTTAGTGTTTAGTTCTCATTCGTATATCCTGAAACAAATAATTGCGTTCTACTATTATTTAATACGGTAAACCGTCCGGTCCTATCTTAGCCCTTATTCACTATTGCATTTAAAAAAAAGTCAGAACTCAGAATTAAGTGTTCTCTACAAACTACGCTCTATTTACCCGGCATACCTACCTTAAAATATTAGTATTGCATTGCCATTCCATACAAGAACAATAAAAAAAATTAACAGCTTTTCATACTAAAATACAATTTTCATATCAGAAACCATCAAATTACAAGATTGAAAATGAAGTCCATGCACTACCACAAACTTAAATCCATAGCATAAATACATACCATCTTTGGTTTATTTCCTATCTTCCTTCGTTCACTAAACAGAAAAATTCCAGTGTCCAATTTAAACACCATCCCACTTTGCTTGCATTATAAACATTTCACGCTTTTGTCTCTTTCCAGTCTTTTTTCCTCATACAAACAATACAATCCATAAAAATATATCAGATATGCGTCCGATACTGATACTTATATCTAACATGATACAAAAATATTCGCTTCGACCGACAATGATACGAATACCTAATACCAAAAATATTATGAATACAAAAATATTAGCTTCGAAGTTAATACTAATACTGATATCTTGTATGATACAAAAATATCACCTTCACTATGATACTAATACCTAATACCAAAAATATTATGAATACAAAAATATTAGCTTCGAAGCTAATATTTTTGTATCAAAGTATCTTCGTATCGTATTACTCATAGTATCAGTGGCACTCAAGTTGATACTATCTCTATGTATCTTAATATTTTAGGTAAGAAAGAGATATCAGAACAAGAGTTTTTCCTTTAAGAATTGTCTGTAGTGAGGTTGAGTGGCGTGTCTCTGTGTGGTGGTGTGGTTATAACGAAAGCCAAAGCGAATATTCGTAGGTACGATATTTATATTTTAGGTAGGTAAGAAGAAGAAGGAGATACATATGAGATGAGAACAAGTAGAGTGCAAATGAATGAAATCGTTGGTTATGTTTAGGTAGAATATAGAAGATAATATTGTTGCAGTAGGGAGAAGTGAATATTTTTGCGAAGGAAGGGAGAAGTGAATATTTTTGCCAAGGAAGGGAGAAGCTCATATTTTTTTGTGGGGAGTAGTCAATATTTTTGCTAGATATCTGAATATTAGGATATTTATGATATTAGTATTAGCGATATTAAATATTTTCAAATATTAGTAATATCTTAGTGAATACTAATATATCGGTTACATCCCTATGAACAACTAACGAATATTTTTCTAATATTTCAACAATTCAAGAAACTCATCGCACATAAACTATTATTGACGATTTTCCAAGAACAAACAATAAGGTATCTGCACTTTTTGTGAACATTCAACAACTTGAAGAAAAATTTAATGTTCAAACTTTGAGGTCATCAAAAAAATTAATCATCAAAGTTCAAATCTTGTTCGTCCACTCGCCCAACTGCTAGTCTGTGTTCTAGTCTTTCAGCGGCAGAACAGAACACTTTGAAGGCTTTTCCTTCAATAGCAACAACCAAATTGCTAGCATTAATTTTAATCGTGAACAAATCAATGACTAGAGAAGCAATTATAAGCCAATCAGAAGGCAATTCACTCCCTATTAAAGATATTATATAAATTCTTGTAATTTAAAAATGTGCCGTTTCTTCAGCCCTCACAAACAAAAGGCTAGACAAAGGGTAGATGTTGAAATTAAAGGCATATCGAATATCGGTCAGGAATGGGGATTTTAACTGGTGAAAACAGAAGTTAAAATGATAATACTTCACAGCTCTTAGAAGTTATAGCTGTATTCATTGTAAAATTTGTAAATAATTGTATAAGAATTATGCTGTTAGTTTAAGTTCAAATAAATTAAAACTTCGCCTCAAATCCTGATATAATTCGTTTGAACCAGATCTTATATATTTAAGGCTGAACTAAATGGGTTTTTAAAAATGTTTTTACTTTATTTGTTTGATTTATTTGAATAACTTTATTCATTTATTTTATTTGTTTTATTTATTTTATTTATTATATTTATTTTATTTATTTTATTTATTTTATTTATTTTATTTATTTTATTTATTTTATTTATTTTATTTATTTTATTTATTTTATTTATTTTATTTATTTTATTTATTTTATTTATTTTATTTATTTTATTTATTTTATTTATTTTATTTATTTTATTTATTTTATTTATTTTATTTATTTTATTTATTTATTTTACTTATTGTCTGCATATTTAATTCTATTTTGCATTAAATTCTTCGTTTCAGTCTATGAAAATATTCAAAAATCTGGAAATGGGAACCCCTTCACCTGCAAATTCGGCTCCGATGTAATCAAAAGAAGAGAGACGCATGATGCTTAATGCATAGTCTCAAACAGATGCAGAAGGCACTTCTAGAAAGAATTGAAGATCTAGAAGCAAGGCTAAGATCTTAAAATGAGATCATACCGCTCCTTACAGCACCAACATCCGTTGTTGAGTGTCGCCAAGAGGCCCCGAGTCTCACAACCTTGACTCTGGAGTCAACGAATCGGATATCAGATTATAGAAGTTTTGAAATGGGTGTAAGCGAGAGATACGATTTGGATCATGAGACGGTGGCAATAATGCCTAATGGCACAAGAATCCCTCTCGAAGAATTCGAAAGGCTACAATGGGAATTACCGTCCTTGACTACGAGAAAGCTTCTAAGCATGCTATTTGATCGTGAATTGCTCGCAACTCACTCGATTACAGGAAAACCGTCGTCAACGCTCAAAGATTTTGATAGACCGATTCGGGGACAACTTAGTCCCAATATAATCCAAGATATAATATTTATTGCGACCCCAAAATGTGGAGTCTCGGCAAGGGAGGTTCAATTGCCGATCACAACTAAGTGTAAGGATACATATAGACTGTCCAAGCTGAGAACGTTGAACAACTTGGAGAGGTGAAACTGAATCAGGTCTGAGATTATTGATGTAATTCAGAACAAACGAGCACAATATTGACGTTCGAGAAATGCTTGCCTAATGGCCCTCAAGGGCAATGGTCATTGCCCTCCTTAACCACGAGAAAGCTTTTAAGCATGCTTTTTGATAGGGAATTGTTCGCAACTCACTCGATTACAGGAAGACCCTCGTCAACGCTCAACGATCTTGATAGACCGATGCGGGGACAACTTAGTCCAAATATAATATATATACGTGATATTTATTTTTACAACAAATTGGAGAGTCTCGCCAAGGGAGGTACAATTAGCAATCACAACTAAACGTAAGGATACGTACAGAATGTTCAAGCTGAGAGCCTTGCACAAATTAGAATGGCGGAACTATACTGGGCCAGAAAATAATTAGATTCTGTCGAATACTTATCCTGATTATATTGGAATTACATGTTAAAAAACAAGTTTACACTATATTGACACGCCAAAAGGGTTTACCTATCTATAAGTTTGTCAAAAGCAATATTTGCTTGAGAATAATCTCCAAGATCTTTTAGAAAATGAGCTGAAATTGATAAATAGGTCAATAACATGTTAAAACAAATTAATTCTGTTCCTGATTCATTTACTTTGACAGCTATTTCAAAGAAATCTCCTTCCGACATCTTTCGATGGAATCGCAGATTTTTACTACTTTTGCTAATACTGCTCTGTTATCAAGAAATTGACGAATAACCACACACGATTTAGGTATTTAAAGGCAAATCGTACATTATTCTAGGCGAAAACTGACGATGAACCCTTCAAAATAGGAAGATTATGTAAAAATAATACAAGGTACTAATTCTTAGAAGAAAGGCAGACGAGTGTAGATGTTTATGGACTGCAATTTATTATAGAGCACTCTTAAGTAAATGAGCTACGTAGCTCAAATTTGTTTATTTTATATATTTAATAAATAATTTAATTTAATTTAATTTAATTTTATTTTATTTTATTTGAATTTAATATTTTAATTTAATTTTATTTTATTTTTATTTCATTTAAATAAATTTATTTTTTAATTTAACTTGGGCGTTGTACAAGCCTACATCTTAGATTTAAAAGAGTTAAGATCATTAATCCAAGCTTAAAATAAAAAGATGTGCGTGATCTCGGTAATAGAAGGATTATTTTTGGAGATCAAGTCTGACTTATTTCTAAGAAAGCCATTAAGTCAGCTTTCATTGAGAAGCTTTCGTTCTTCAGTATATATCTTTATCAGTGTTTCCATAAACTTGGAAAGAAGAGACATTTGCAATTGGACGATAGTTAGAAGGGGAAAGAAGATTCGACTTTTTTAGGGACGGCCTGGATAAATTCTGTTTTACATCCACTCGGAAAAAGACCAGTGGTTAAGACTAATGGAAAAGCTTAGGAAATGGTTTTGCTAGCCTTGAAGAACACCTCTTCAGAACAATAGGGAGAATATTATACTATCGTATTGCCAAACTCTAACAGAGTTTTGTTGGCATGGGAAATTTTCAGATGTTATTACACTTCCTAGTGTAATAAATCAGGGTCAGAGCTAGGAAACAAGTCGAGATTATTTGGTGGATTGGTCTGCAACATTAGAAATTCGTGTAAGCTCGTGAACGAGGTGAGTCAATTTGTCTGACTAGAATTGTAACGTCGAATATGTGATCATTCCACAGAAGCTGGCCTGTTATCCACATACCAAGAACTGAAAGTTGTTGGTATTTCTCAATTTAAGTGACAGTCGTTGATAGTGCCAAGATCTTTCAGAACTCTTGCAGCTGTACGAGTATGAAAAAAGGTTGGTCCCATGGAAAAGTTTGTGTTTTCAAGTACAGGAGGATGCTCTCTGACAGCGTCGAATTAACAGCAAACTGTGCTGCAAGCAAATTGGCTTTATCAAGTGAGCTGACAAAGGGAGTGTCATTGATAACGAGCGTAGGGACCGAGGACCGAGTAGTTTATTTCGAATATTTTTTACAAGTTACCAGAAATTTTTACTACCCTTGGGACATTGTAGTATTTTTTGCCCAATTTTTGGCTCATGTCAGGTCTTTTAAGCTTATTTGAACTTATTGGCCAACATAGGAATTTAGTTATTTGACACGATATATGTCGCTGATATGTCAAAATGGTCTGATGTGCCTAGAGGGAATAAAACACTGATGGTGTATGTATCAGGATCAGAGGTAAGGAACAAGTCTAGAGTGTTGGCGGTTTGACCTGCAACGTCATGAATTCGAGTTTTCTCATTAACAAGCTGAGTCAGGTGGTTTTACTCAGCAAATACCTCACCATACCCTCATTCAGGTGTTGCCTGACCAGAAAAGTGGAGCCAACTAGGAAATTGTGTACATTAAAACTGCACGCAATGACAATATTATAATGTTTAAGTTGAATTAAAAATTAAATTTATTTAAATTAAATTAAAATAAAATTAAATTAAATTACAATATAAAATGGAATAAAATAAAATAAAATAAAATAAAATAAAATTAAATTAAATTAAATTAAATTAAATTAAATTAAATTAAATTAAATTAAATTAAATTAAATAAAATTAAATTAAATTAAATTTAATTTAATTTAATTTTATTCACTTAAATTAAATATATAAAACAAACATATTTGTGCTATAAGGCTCATTTACTTAAGAACGCTTGACAATTGCAGTCCTTAACATCTACACTCGTCTGCCTGTAATCTAAGAACTATTAACTTGTATTAATTTATCATAATCTACCTATTTTGAAGGGTTCATCCTCAGTTTTTATTGGCATATCGAGATTTTAATAGTGCATTAAAGGCACCTGGAATAATACGCGATTTGCCTTTAAATACCTAAATCATCTGGGATACTTGTCAATTTCTAGGTAACAGAGCAGTATTTGCAAATGTAGTAAAAATCTGCGATTCCGTCGAAAAGATGTCGGAAGGAGATTTCTTTGAAATACTCGTAACTGTCAAGCTTAATGAACCAGGAACAGAATTAATTCGTTGTAATATAGTTTTGACCTATTTATCAATTTCAGCTCATTTTCTAAGAGCTCTTTTTAACAACTCCGAGCAACCATCTTTTCATGATTTTAAGAGAAACGAAGCAGGTTTACTCTTAAAGTTAAAAAACAACACTTAGATTTCTTTAATATTTTTGTAAATTTTAATATGAAATATATACATATACTTAAACACAAGTATATATATATTTTTCTATCTACACATACATATATTAACATGTAGGTAAATACAATAGGCAGTTGTACTTGCAAACGCAAAGGCAAGCATTTCTCGAACGTCAATATCGTGCTCGTTTGTTCTGAATTCCATCAATAATCTCAGACATAATACCAGCCGGTGACCCGATTCAGTTTCACCTCTCCAAGTTGTTCAACGCTCTCAGCTTGGACAGTCTATATGTATCCTTAAACTTAGTTGTGATCGGCAATTGAACCTACCTTGGGGAGACTCCACATTTTGGTGTCACAATAAATATTATATCTTGGATTATATTGGGACTAAGCTGTCCCCGAATCGGTCAATCAAGATCTTTGAGCGTTGACGACGGTTTTCCTGTAATCGACTGAGTTGCGAGCCATTCACGATCAAATAACATGCTTAGAAGCTTTTTCGTGGTCAAGGAGGGAAATGGCCATTACCCTTGTGTGCCATTGGGCAAACATTCCTCGAACGTCAATATTGTGCTCGTTTGTTCTGAATTCCATCAATAATCTCAAGGAGGGCAATGGCCATTACCCTTGTGTGCCATTGGACAAGCATTTCTCGAACGTCAATATCGTGCTCGTTTGTTCTGAATTCCATCAATAATCTCAGACATAATACCAGCCGGTGACCTGATTCAGTTTCACCTCTCCAAGTTGTTCAACGCTCTCAGCTTGGACAGTCTATATGTATCCTTAAACTTAGTTGTGATCGGCAATTGAACCTACCTTGGCGAGACTCCACATTTTGGTGGCACAATAAATATTATATCTTGGATTATATTGGGACTAAGTTGTCCCCGAATCGGTCTATCAAGATCTTTGAGCGTTGACGACGGTTTTCCTGTAATCGAGTGAGTTGCGAGCCATTCACGATCAAATAGCATGCTTAGAAGCTTTTTCGTGGTCAAGGAGGGCAATGGCCATTACCCTTCTGTGCCATTGGACAAGCATTTCTCGAACGTCAATATCGTGCTCGTTTGTTCTGAATTCCATCATTAATCTCAATAATCTCAAGGAGGGCAATGGCCATTACCCTTGTGTGCCATTGGGCAAGCATTTCTCGAACGTCAATATCGTGCTCGTTTGTTCTGAATTCCATCATTAATCTCAATAATCTCAAGGAGGGCAATGGCCATTACCCTTGTGTGCCATTGGACAAGCATTTCTCGAACGTCAATATCGTGCTCGTTTGTTCTGAATTCCATCAATAATCTCAGACATAATACCAGCCGGTGACCTGATTCAGTTTCACCTCTCCAAGTTGTTCAACGCTCTCAGCTTGGACAGTCTATATGTATCCTTAAACTTAGTTGTGATCGGCAATTGAACCTACCTTGGCGAGACTCCACATTTTGGTGGCACAATAAATATTATATCTTGGATTATATTGGGACTAAGTTGTCCCCGAATCGGTCTATCAAGATCTTTGAGCGTTGACGACGGTTTTCCTGTAATCGACTGAGTTGCGAACCATTCACTATCAAATAGCATGCTTAGAAGCTTTCTCGTGGTCAAGGAGGGAAATGGCCATTACCTTTGTGTGCCATTGGGCAAACATTCCTCGAACGTCAATATTGTGCTCGTTTGTTCTGAATTCCATCAGTCACCTCAATAATCTCAAGGAGGGCAATGGCCATTACCCTTGTGTGCCATTGGACAAGCATTTCTCGAACGTCAATATCGTGCTCGTTTGTTCTGAATTCCATCATTAATCTCAATAATCTCAAGGAGGGCAATGGCCATTACCCTTGTGTGCCATTGGGCAAGCATTTCTCGAACGTCAATATTGTGCTCGTTTGTTCTGAATTCCATCAATAATTTCAGACATAATACCAGCCGGTGACCTGATTCAGTTTCACGTCTCCAAGTTGTTCAACGCTCTCAGCTTGGACAGTCTATATATATCCTTAAACTTAGTTGTGATCGGCAATTGAACCTACCTTGGGGAAACTCCACATTTTGGTGGCACAATAAATATTATATCTTGGATTATATTGAGACTAAGTTGTCCCCGAATCGGTCTATCAAGATCTTTAAACGTTGACGACGGTTTTCCTGTAATCGACTGAGTTGCGAGCCATTCACGATCAAATAACATGCTTAGAAGCTTTTTCGTGGTCAAGGAGGGAAATGGCCATTACCTTTGTGTGCCATTGGGCAAACATTCCTCGAACGTCAATATTGTGCTCGTTTGTTCTGAATACCATCAATAACCTCAATAATCTCAAGGAGGGCAATGGCCATTACCCTTGTGTGCCATTGGACAAGCATTTCTCGAACGTCAATATCGTGCTCGTTTGTTCTGAATTCCATCAATAATCTCAGACATAATACCAGCCGGTGACATGATTCAGTTTCACCTCTCCAAGTTGTTCAATGCTTTCAGCTTGGACAGTCTTTATGTATTTCTAAACTTAGTTGTGATCGGCAATTGAACCTACCTTGGCGAGACTCCACATTTTGGTGTCACAATAAATATTATATCTTGGATTATATTGGGACTAAGTTGTCCCCGAATCGGTCTATCAAGATCTTTGAGCGTTGACGACGGTTTTCCTGTAATCGAGTGAGTTGCGAGCCATTCACGATCAAATAGCATGCCTAGAAGCTTTTTCGTGGTCAAGGAGGGCAATGGCCATTACCCTTGTGTGCCATTGGGCAAGCATTCCTCGAACGTCAATATTGTGCTCGTTTGTTCTGAATTCCATCAATAATCTCAAGGAGGGCAATGGCCATTACCCTTGTGTGCCATTGGACAAGCATTTCTCGAACGTCAATATCGTGCTCGTTTGTTCTGAATTCCATCAATAATCTCAGACATAATACCAGCCGGTGACCTGATTCAGTTTCACCTCTCCAAGTTGTTCAACGCTCTCAGCTTGGACAGTCTATATGTATCCTTAAACTTAGTTGTGATCGGCAATTGAACCTACCTTGGCGAGACTCCACATTTTGGTGGCACAATAAATATTATATCTTGGATTGTATTGGGACTAAGTTGTCCCCGAATCGGTCTATCAAGATCTTTGAGCGTTGACGACGGTTTTCCTGTAATCGAGTGAGTTGCGAGCCATTCACGATCAAATAGCATGCTTAGAAGCTTTTTCGTGGTCAAGGAGGGCAATGGCCATTACCCTTGTGTGCCATTGGACAAGCATTTCTCGAACGTCAATATCGTGCTCGTTTGTTCTGAATTCCATCATTAATCTCAATAATCTCAAGGAGGGCAATGGCCATTACCCTTGTGTGCCATTGGACAAGCATTTCTCGAACGTCAATATCGTGCTCGTTTGTTCTGAATTCCATCAATAATCTCAGACATAATACCAGCCGGTGACCTGATTCAGTTTCACCTCTCCAAGTTGTTCAACGCTCTCAGCTGGGACAGTCTATATGTATCCTTAAACTTAGTTGTGATCGGCAATTGAACCTACCTTGGCGAGACTCCACATTTTGGTGGCACAATAAATATTATATCTTGGATTATATTGGGACTAAGTTGTCCCCGAATCGGTCTATCAAGATCTTTGAGCGTTGACGACGGTTTTCCTGTAATCGACTGAGTTGCGAACCATTCACTATCAAATAGCATGCTTAGAAGCTTTCTCGTTGTCAAGGAGGGAAATGGCCATTACCTTTGTGTGCCATTGGGCAAACATTCCTCGAACGTCAATATTGTGCTCGTTTGTTCTGAATTCCATCAATCACCTCAATAATCTCAAGGAGGGCAATGGCCATTACCCTTGTGTGCCATTGGACAAGCATTTCTCGAACGTTAATATCGTGCTCGTTTGTTCTGAATTCCATCATTAATCTCAATAATCTCAAGGAGGGCAATGGCCATTACCCTTGTGTGCCATTGGGCAAGCATTTCTCGAACGTCAATATTGTGCTCGTTTGTTCTGAATTCCATCAATAATTTCAGACATAATACCAGCCGGTGACCTGATTCAGTTTCACGTCTCCAAGTTGTTCAACGCTCTCAGCTTGGACAGTCTATATATATCCTTAAACTTAGTTGTGATCGGCAATTGAACCTACCTTGGGGAAACTCCACATTTTGGTGGCACAATAAATATTATATCTTGGATTATATTGAGACTAAGTTGTCCCCGAATCGGTCTATCAAGATCTTTGAACGTTGACGACGGTTTTCCTGTAATCGACTGAGTTGCGAGCCATTCACGATCAAATAACATGCTTAGAAGCTTTTTCGTGGTCAAGGAGGGAAATGGCCATTACCTTTGTGTGCCATTGGGCAAACATTCCTCGAACGTCAATATTGTGCTCGTTTGTTCTGAATACCATCAATAACCTCAAAAATCTCAAGGAGGGCAATGGCCATTACCCTTGTGTGCCATTGGACAAGCATTTCTCGAACGTCAATATCGTGCTCGTTTGTTCTGAATTCCATCAATAATCTCAGACATAATACCAGCCGGTGACATGATTCAGTTTCACCTCTCCAAGTTGTTCAATGCTTTCAGCTTGGACAGTCTTTATGTATTTCTAAACTTAGTTGTGATCGGCAATTGAACCTACCTTGGCGAGACTCCACATTTTGGTGTCACAATAAATATTATATCTTGGATTATATTGGGACTAAGTTGTCCCCGAATCGGTCTATCAAGATCTTTGAGCGTTGACGACGGTTTTCCTGTAATCGAGTGAGTTGCGAGCCATTCACGATCAAATAGCATGCCTAGAAGCTTTTTCGTGGTCAAGGAGGGCAATGGCCATTACCCTTGTGTGCCATTGGGCAAGCATTCCTCGAACGTCAATATTGTGCTCGTTTGTTCTGAATTCCATCAATAATCTCAAGGAGGGCAATGGCCATTACCCTTGTGTGCCATTGGACAAGCATTTCTCGAACGTCAATATCGTGCTCGTTTGTTCTGAATTCCATCAATAATCTCAGACATAATACCAGCCGGTGACCTGATTCAGTTTCACCTCTCCAAGTTGTTCAACGCTCTCAGCTTGGACAGTCTATATGTATCCTTAAACTTAGTTGTGATCGGCAATTGAACCTACCTTGGGGAGACTCCACATTTTGGTGTCACAATAAATATTATATCTTGGATTATATTGGGACTAAGCTGTCCCCGAATCGGTCAATCAAGATCTTTGAGCGTTGACGACGGTTTTCCTGTAATCGAGTGAGTTGCGAGCCATTCACGATCAAATAGCATGCTTAGAAGCTTTTTCGTGGTCAAGGAGGGCAATGGCCATTACCCTTGTGTGCCATTGGACAAGCATTTCTCGAACGTCAATATCGTGCTCGTTTGTTCTGAATTCCATCAATAATCTCAGACATAATACCAGCCGGTGACCTGATTCAGTTTCACCTCTCCAAGTTGTTCAACGCTCTCAGCTTGGACAGTCTATATGTATCCTTAAACTTATTTGTGATCGGCAATTGAACCTACCTTGGCGAGACTCCACATTTTGGTGGCACAATAAATATTATATCTTGGATTGTATTGGGACTAAGTTGTCCCCGAATCGGTCTATCAAGATCTTTGAGCGTTGACGACGGTTTTCCTGTAATCGAGTGAGTTGCGAGCCATTCACGATCAAATAGCATGCTTAGAAGCTTTTTCGTGGTCAAGGAGGGCAATGGCCATTACCCTTGTGTGCCATTGGACAAGCATTTCTCGAACGTCAATATCGTGCTCGTTTGTTCTGAATTCCATCAATAATCTCAGACATAATACCAGCCGGTGACATGATTCAGTTTCACCTCTCCAAGTTGTTCAATGCTTTCAGCTTGGACAGTCTTTATGTATTTCTAAACTTAGTTGTGATCGGCAATTGAACCTACCTTGGCGAGACTCCACATTTTGGTGTCACAATAAATATTATATCTTGGATTATATTGGGACTAAGTTGTCCCCGAATCGGTCTATCAAGATCTTTGAGCGTTGACGACGGTTTTCCTGTAATCGAGTGAGTTGCGAGCCATTCACGATCAAATAGCATGCCTAGAAGCTTTTTCGTGGTCAAGGAGGGCAATGGCCATTACCCTTGTGTGCCATTGGGCAAGCATTCCTCGAACGTCAATATTGTGCTCGTTTGTTCTGAATACCATCAATAACCTCAATAATCTCAAGGAGGGCAATGGCCATTACCCTTGTGTGCCATTGGACAAGCATTTCTCGAACGTCAATATCGTGCTCGTTTGTTCTGAATTCCATCAATAATCTCAGACATAATACCAGCCGGTGACCTGATTCAGTTTCACCTCTCCAAGTTGTTCAACGCTCTCAGCTTGGACAGTCTATATGTATCCTTAAACTTAGTTGTGATCGGCAATTGAACCTACCTTGGGGAGACTCCACATTTTGGTGTCACAATAAATATTATATCTTGGATTATATTGGGACTAAGCTGTCCCCGAATCGGTCAATCAAGATCTTTGAGCGTTGACGACGGTTTTCCTGTAATCGAGTGAGTTGCGAGCCATTCACGATCAAATAGCATGCTTAGAAGCTTTTTCGTGGTCAAGGAGGGCAATGGCCATTACCCTTGTGTGCCATTGGACAAGCATTTCTCGAACGTCAATATCGTGCTCGTTTGTTCTGAATTCCATCAATAATCTCAGACATAATACCAGCCGGTGACCTGATTCAGTTTCACCTCTCCAAGTTGTTCAACGCTCTCAGCTTGGACAGTCTATATGTATCCTTAAACTTAGTTGTGAACGGCAATTGAACCTACCTTGGCGAGACTCCACATTTTGGTGGCACAATAAATATTATATCTTGGATTGTATTGGGACTAAGTTGTCCCCGAATCGGTCTATCAAGATCTTTGAGCGTTGACGACGGTTTTCCTGTAATCGAGTGAGTTGCGAGCCATTCACGATCAAATAGCATGCTTAGAAGCTTTTTCGTGGTCAAGGAGGGCAATGGCCATTACCCTTGTGTGCCATTGGACAAGCATTTCTCGAACGTCAATATCGTGCTCGTTTGTTCTGAATTCCATCATTAATCTCAATAATCTCAAGGAGGGCAATGGCCATTACCCTTGTGTGCCATTGGGCAAGCATTTCTCGAACGTCAATATTGTGCTCGTTTGTTCTGAATTCCATCAATAATTTCAGACATAATACCAGCCGGTGACCTGATTCAGTTTCACCTCTCCAAGTTGTTCAACGCTCTCAGCTTGGACAGTCTATATGTATCCTTAAACTTAGTTGTGATCGGCAATTGAACCTACCTTGGGGAAACTCCACATTTTGGTGGCACAATAAATATTATATCTTGTATTATATTGAGACTAAGTTGTCCCCGAATCGGTCTATCAAGATCTTTGAACGTTGACGACGGTTTTCCTGTAATCGAGTGAATTGCGAGCCATTCACGATCAAATAACATGCTTAGAAGCTTTTTCGTGGTCAAGGAGGGAAATGGCCATTACCTTTGTGTGCCATTGGGCAAACATTCCTCGAACGTCAATATTGTGCTCGTTTGTTCTGAATACCATCAATTACCTCAATAATCTCAAGGAGGGCAATGGCCATTACCCTTGTGTGCCATTGGACAAGCATTTCTCGAACGTCAATATCGTGCTCGTTTGTTCTGAATTCCATCAATAATCTCAATAATCTCAAGGAGGGCAATGGCCATTACCCTTGTGTGCCATTGGACAAGCATTTCTCGAACGTCAATATCATGCTCGTTTGTTCTGAATTCCATCAATAATCTCAGACATAATACCAGCCGGTGACCTGATTCAGTTTCACCTCTCCAAGTTGTTCAACGCTCTCGGCTTGGACAGTCTATATCTATATATATGCTTAAACTTAGTTGTGATCGACAATTGAACCTACCTTGGGGAGACTCCACATTTTGGTATCACAATAAATATTATATCTTTATTTATTTATTTATTTATTTACTTCATCAATTAGGGTTTACAGTAACTCTTACAGACTAGTGATATATACAATAAAATTTGTTTTAAAATAAGTAAAGTGTTAGTTCTTAGTTTACTAAAAAGAATAAGCTTAACATATTTTTGAATGAATCTCTATTTAAATGAAAATTAAAATCAATACAATCTGATATTATGTTAATTTCTCTGACACAGCGAGATATTGGCTCGTTAAACGCATAATTTACTCTATGAGTTTCCTCATGAAACAAATAACGATTCCTAAGCACTCGACCTGGAGCATGTAAATTGATAAGTGACAATAAAAAAGGACAATTAATATGATAGGACAATATATCTTTAATGAACATTATGGAAAACATTTTCCGCCGGTTTTCTAAAGTCTGAATGCCAATAAGTTGACGTCGAATATGATATGTTGGCATTACTTCAACGTTCCATCCAAATTTGTGGATGGCTATTCTTGTAATTTTTTTTTGAATATTTTCGATTCTAACCGAATGAGTTTTATAAAACGGATTCCATACTACACAGCAGTACTCAAGAACTGATCTAACATATGCAATGTAGAGTGTTTTTAAGGTATAAGGATCGCTTAAACCTTTAGAGTTTCGAACAACAAATCCAAGCATGGAGTTAGCTTTATCAACTATGAAATCTATATGATCAGTAAAGTTGAACTTAGAATCAAACATTACTCCCAGATCTTTTTTGGTTACGACCCTCTTTAGGACTTTATTATCAATATGATAATCATATAAAAGAGGAGACGAACGTCGGGAAAATGAAAAACATTGACATTTTGAGATGTTGAGGTTTAATTGGTTAATAATACACCAAACTGATAATTTTTGAAGATCTTCTTGAAGAAGCATACAGTCAGTCGAATCCTTAATGCATCTAAAAAATTTGAGATCATCAGCAAACATCAAAGGAAATGAATTCAAGAGAACATCAGGTAGATCATTTATAAATATAAGGAATAAAAGTGGTCCAAGATGGCTCCCTTGGGGAACACCTGAGGAAACATTTATAGGATCTGAGACGATTGAGTCAATACGGACATACTGTATGCGTCCTGTGAGATAGGAACGCAACCAATTTAGCAAGTTAGAATGTATACCAAGCTTTTCAAGTTTATGAATTAAAATTCTATGGTGAACTCTGTCAAATGCTTTGGCGAAATCCGTATATATAACGTCGACTTGATATCCTTTTTCAAGTTTGTTTAAGACAAAATTAGAGAAAATTGTAAGATTTGTTGTAGTCGATTTCCCGGATAAAAAGCCGTGTTGAAACGGAGATATAGTCTCTTTCAATAAGAACGAGAGCTTATCGTAAATTAATTTTTCAAAAAGTTTTGGTAAAGCAGATAATTTGCAAATAGGGCGATAATTGGATATGTCCTGTTTTGGACCACTTTTATGAATAGGTGTTATAAAAAATGTTTTCCAATCAGAAAGAAATTCACCTTTTTCAAGTGACCTGTTGAAAATGAAACATAAAATTCTAGACAGAGAAGGTGCACAATTCCTTAAGACAATGGGAGGAATTTCATCAGGACCAGCATTTTTATCATCACCCATGCTGGATAAAGCTTTCTCAACCTCTGTTGTATTCAAACTTAACAGACCAATGTTAACAAATGGAAAAGATTCGGGTGTTTGAGAGGCAGTGTCTTAGACGTTGCCTTGGATTGCACAGAACACCAGAGTCGGAGTACAAACATTATTATTCAAACGAGGTTCTATACAACGGGGCCAACATTAACAGAATTGATAATTTTTTGATAAAGCTGATTCGGGGTCACATTGCAAGAGCGATGTCCTCGACCAACAACCTAATTTTTGGGGCTTACTACCCAAACGATGATTACTATGAGAGTGTACGTCTTAGCGGCTTCATCCCGCCCGATGCATTTCTCTACTTAGACAGACGAGGGCTGGTCCAAAATAGAATGGCGATTCCGCTAATCTACCACGTTAGCCGTAAGACTGTTGACAGGCGGCTCCTTTATGGTCGAGATGTCCTCGCACAAGATGGAGCAGAGCGTCTTCGGTTCAGTAGGACTGTGTCCGATAGGGACCGGAGGGACAGGGTGAGACAGGGGAACCAGTTCTGGTGGTTGTTGGATGATAGAGAAAGTTGACGAGGACTTATATATGTCTTGGCCGACTTACACAGATTTAAGTGTAGGTCGTTAGGTAGGGACAGTCAGGGTGGCAAAAAAAAAAAAAAAAAAAAAAAAAAAAAGTACATGTTTCGATGTACATTCAAAAAAAAAAAAAAAACTGCTGCTGTGGCTGTTCTAGTTTTTAAGTAGTTTTAGTTTAGTTTTAGTTTATTTTAAGTAGTTGTAGGTAGTTTTAATTAGTTTTACTTTAGTTTGTAAGTTTTATATAAAAAATTTCAAAAAAAGTTACAGAATCCGAGTTTTTTCTTAATTTTCTCGAGACAAAAAAAAAATAAAAAAATAAATATACACATAGTTTGAATTGAAAAATAGTTTTTTACGCCGAAAGGTATTACATTTAAGATATAGTTTAGCTTAGAGCGCCCGCATAGGGCCAGTAAGTTAGTTTTAAGTTATTGCTTTGATAAGTAGGCTAGTTTTTTTTATGAATTTTTGTCTAGCTTTAAGATAGTTTTAAGATTGATGAAAATAAAAATGAATTAAAAAAAAAAAAAAAAAAAAAAAAAAAAAAAAAAAAAAAAAAAACCAATGTTAACCGTATTATAAGATGGTGCCAATGAGATATCACTGAAGCTAAATAATTGGATTGGAAAAATTTTGCAAAACTACTGCAAATGTTAGGAAGGTCTGTGTATGAACATCCCAAATACTCCATAGACTTTGGAATTCCATTATTATTCTTTTTATTTTTTATAAAAGTCCAAAAATATTTACTATTAGTTTTTAATTTAGATTCCATTGAACAAATATAGTTTTTGTAGAGAAATTTATTTAACATGTTGAAGCACTTTTCAAGGGTAATATATTCAGCTTTCAAATTAGCATCAGATGAAGAGACCCGCAACAATTTATAAACTTTGTTCTTTTTATTTTTCAAGTTCGTGAGTCTTTTGTTGTACCAAGGTGGCTTGGAGTTATTTTTAATCAGACCAAAAAACATAAATGTTAAAAAAAGAGCCAAGTTCTTCTATACAAAAACCGCCAAGTTCTTACTTCATGAAGGTTTAATACCGAATATTTAAAGTAGAATAATATTGAAACAGCTACAATGTAATAGAGAAATTTTATTATTTAAATTTGATGGGCTCACTGGTCAAGTTTTCAAAACCTTTTGAATTGGGCATGAGAAAAAAACTTGCCAAGTAAGCCCATCAAATTTTAGTCAGTAGTCATTAAAAATAAAATTTCTCTATTACATTGTAGCTGTTTCAATATTATTCTACTTTAAATATTCGGTATTAAACCTTCATGAAGTAAGAACTTGGCGTACTTTTAGATCTCAGTACTTTTCACGGCTGACTTGTTACACAAAGGTTTTTGTATAGAAGAACTTGGCTCTTTTTTTAACATTTATGTTTTTTGGTCTGATCTCACTCCTTTTTGCAAAGATTTTAATATTTTGCCATGTCAAAATCTCGAAAGATACGGAAGGATAGAAGGGTGGACTCTACCTACTAAAATCAACTTAGTTTATAGCTTCCTATTTCTTTTGGTAGGTATATTTTCTTTTTGTTATTGGTTGTTTTGATTTGCGCTTCAATTATTTCTTCTTGTCTTGGCAAGATACCTAACACTAACAAACCTACCTTAATTACAGCAATCGGAAGTGTTCCATATAAATTAAACATTTTCTCAGAAAGTGGGCGGATACCACGCCCCTGAACGGAAAACCTCGATTTTTATTTTTGTTCTTTTATATGCGATTTGAGCCCTACCGTTCTACCGAATTTCATTGTTCTACTCCAATCGTAAGTGCGCCATATATAATTTACATCAGTTCTGAGGAAGTAGGCGGATACCACGCCCCTGAATGGAAAACCGCTAATTTTATATTTTTTTCTTTGTATGCAATTTAAGCCCTACCACTTTACCAAATTTCATCGTTTTATAGCAGTCGGAAGTGCTCCATTCAACCAACACCAATTCGGAGAAAGTGGGCGGATACCACGCCCCCGAATGGAAAACCTCGATTTTTATTTCTGGTCCTTTATATGAGATTTGAGCCCTACCTTTCCACCAAATTTCATTGTTCTACTCCAATCGGAAGTGCGCCATATATAATTTACATCAGTTCTGAGGAAGTGGGCGGATACCACGCCCCTGAATGGAAAACCGCTAATTTTATATTTTTTTCCTTGTATGCAATTTAAGCCCTACCAATTTACCAAATTTCATCGTTTTACAGCAGTCGGAAGTGCTCCATGCAACCAACACCAATTCAGAGAAAGTGGGCGGATACCACGCCCCCTAAAAGGAAAACCTTGGTGTTTATTTTTGGTTCTTTATATGGAATATAAGCCTTACCAGTACACCAAATTTCATCGTTTTACAGCAGTCGGAAGTGCTCCATAATACGATGTCGGGAAGTGCTCCAAAATTCGGAGAAAGTGGGCGGATACCACGCCCCTGAATGGAAAATTTCAAATTTTCGATTTTTTCCTCTGGTTGCATGACAAGACCTACCGTTGTGCAAAATTACAAGATTCTGCGATGTCGGGAAGTGCTCCATAATTTTGATGATCTGTCAGTCAGTCAGTCAGTCAGTCAGTCAGTTACGGTTTTTGTGATTTTTGAGGCCTTATATCTCAGGAACCGCTTATGCCAGAAAATTGATATTTGGTAAGGCGCCTGTGCCTGACTAGCTTAGCATATATTCGGAGTTTTAAGTTTCTGACTTCATTGGTACTAAAGATAGGAAGGGGTCAAAAATCGCCTGAGTTTGTTCCTGTAAAAAGGGTGTAGTGCCAGAACTTGGCTGGGCCGTGCCCTTTGATTTGAGTTTTAGGAATAAAAATGTCGATTGCTTCCTTAAGAGTGCTTAGAAAGTCGTTGTAGAAGTAAGATAAATCAAAGTTGTTGTTAAACTCATTGGGCAAAATTAAACGATCAATATAATTCGCTATGCCAAGAAAATTGGCTTTTGAATAGTTAAATTTAAATAAATTTGTAGTTTTATTTTTAAAGAAACTAAGTATTTTGAAATCAAAAGTTAATGCTTTATAATGTACAGAATTAGGAATTATTATGGATTATATTGAGACTAAGTTGTCCCCGAATCGGTCTATCAAGATCTTTGAGCGTTGATGACGGTTTTCCTATAATCTAGTGAGTTGCGAGCCATTCACAATCAAATAGCATGCTTAGAAGCTTTTTCGTGGTCAAGGATGGCAATGGCCATTACCCTTGTGTGCCATTGGGCAAGCATTTATCGAACGTCAATATTGTGCTCGTTTGTTCTGAATTCCATCAATAATCTCAAGGAGGGCAATGGCCATTACCCTTGTGTGCCATTGGACAAGCATTTCTCGAACGTCAATATCGTGCTCGTTTGTTCTGAATTCCATCAATAATTTCAGACATAATACCAGCCGGTGACCTGATTCAGTTTCACCTCTCCAAGTTGTTCAACGCTCTCAGCTTGGACAGTCTATATGTATCCTTACACTTAGTTGTGATCGGCAATTGAACCTACCTTGGGGAGACTCCACATTTGGGTGTCACAATAAATATTATATCTTGGATTATATTGGGACTAAGTTGTCCCCGAATCGGTCTATCAAGATCTTTGAGCGTTGACGACGGTTTTCCTGTAATCGAGTGAGTTGCGAACCATTCACTATCAAATAGCATGCTTAGAAGCTTTTTCGTGGTCAAGGAGGGCAATGGCCATTGCCTTTGTGTGCCATTAGGCAAGCATTTCTCGAACGTCAATATTGTGCTCGTTTGTTCTGAATTCCATCAATAATTTCAGACATAATACCAGCCGGTGACCTGATTCAGTTTCACCTCTCCAAGTTGTTCAACGCTCTCAGCTTGGACAGTCTATATGTATCCTTACACTTAGTTGTGATCGGCAATTGAACCTACCTTGGGGAGACTCCACATTTGGGTGTCACAATAAATATTATATCTTGGATTATATTGGGACTAAGTTGTCCCCGAATCGGTCTATCAAGATCTTTGAGCGTTGACGACGGTTTTCCTGTAATCGAGTGAGTTGCGAGCCATTCACGATCAAATAGCATGCTTAAAAGCTTTCTCGTTGTCAAGGAGGGCAATGGCCATTACCCTTGTGTGCCATTAGGCGACCAATTCTCGAACGTGAATATCGTGCTCGTTTGTTCTGAATTCCATCAATAATCTCAGACATAATACCAGCCGGTGACATGATTCAGTTTCACCTCTCCAAGTTGTTCAATGCTTTCAGCTTGGACAGTCTTTATGTATCCCTAAACTTAGTTGTGATCGGCAATTGAACCTCCCTAAACGAGACTGCACATTTTTGTATCACAATAAATATTGTCTTGGATTATATTTGGACTAAGTTTTCCCCGAATCGGTCTATCAAAATCTTTGAGCGTTGACGACGGTTTTCCTGTAATCGAGTGAGTTGCGAGCCATTCACGATCAAATAGCATGCTTAGAAGCTTTTTCGTGGTCAAGGAGGGAAATGGCCATTACCCTTGTGTGCCATTGGGCAAGCATTCCTCGAACGTCAATATTGTGCTCGTTTGTTCTGAATTCCATCAATAATCTCAAGGAGGGCAATGGCCATTACCCTTGTGTGCCATTGGACAAGCATTTCTCGAACGTCAATATCGTGCTCGTTTGTTCTGAATTCCATCAATAATCTCAGACATAATACCAGCCGGTGACCTGATTCAGTTTCACCTCTCCAAGTTGTTCAACGCTCTCAGCTTGGACAGTCTATATGTATCCTTAAACTTAGTTGTGATCGGCAATTGAACCTACCTTGGCGAGATTCCACATTTTGGTGGCACAATAAATATTATATCTTGGATTATATTGGGACTAAGTTGTCCCCGAATCGGTCTATCAAGATCTTTGAGCGTTGACGACGGTTTTCCTGTAATCGAGTGAGTTGCGAGCCATTCACGATCAAATAGCATGCTTAGAAGCTTTTTCGTGGTCAAGGAGGGCAATGGCCATTACCCTTGTGTGCCATTGGACAAGCATTTCTCGAACGTCAATATTGTGCTCGTTTGTTCTGAATTCCATCAATAATCTCAAGGAGGGCAATGGCCATTACCCTTGTGTGCCATTGGACAAGCATTTCTCGAACGTCAATATCGTGCTCGTTTGTTCTGAATTCCATCAATAATCTCAGACATAATACCAGCCGGTGACCTGATTCAGTTTCACCTCTCCAAGTTGTTCAACGCTCTCAGCTTGGACAGTCTATATGTATCCTTAAACTTAGTTGTGATCGGCAATTGAACCTACCTTGGCGAGACTCCACATTTTGGTGGCACAATAAATATTATATCTTGGATTATATTGGGACTAAGTTGTCCCCGAATCGGTCTATCAAGATCTTTGAGCGTTGACGACGGTTTTCCTGTAATCGAGTGAGTTGCGAGCCATTCACGATCAAATAGCATGCTTAGAAGCTTTTTCGTGGTCAAGGAGGGAAATGGCCATTACCCTTGTGTGCCATTGGGCAAGCATTCCTCGAACGTCAATATTGTGCTCGTTTGTTCTGAATTCCATCAATAATCTCAAGGAGGGCAATGGCCATTACCCTTGTGTGCCATTGGACAAGCATTTCTCGAACGTCAATATCGTGCTCGTTTGTTCTGAATTCCATCAATAATTTCAGACATAATACCAGCCGGTGACCTGATTCAGTTTCACCTCTCCAAGTTGTTCAACGCTCTCACCTTGGACAGTCTATATGTATGTATAGTATTTCTTGAACGTCAATATTGTGCTTGTTTGTTCTGAATTCCATCAATAACAATATCAGATATAATACCAGCCGGTGAGCTGATTCAGTTTCACCTCTCCAAGTCGTTCAACGCTCTCAGCTTGGACAGTCTATATGTATGTATAGCATTTCTCGAACGTCAATATTGTGCTTGTTTGTTCTGAATTCCATCAATAATAATATCGGACATAATAGCAGCCGGTGAGCTGATTCAGTTTCACCTCTCCAAGTCGTTCAACGCTCTCAGCTTGGACAGTCTATATTGTTATATACAGAAAATGTTCTCCCACGATAAACTACAAATAGCTTTTCACCACACTTTGTACTTGCAAGGCAAATATTTTTGTGTGACACTGTATTCTTTATCATTTGGTTTTTCTTCAGTTCATCTTCTACGAAGATACAGCTGAGGAACAACCAATAATCAATGTCTCTTGATCTCTTGATCTCTTATCAGCCTAGCAACGAACCGACGCTAATCGATTAACGAATCAGAGTTGCTGTTCTATCAGCTCTTCTATGCTGGTTAGTTATCCAAAGCAGTTCTTGTCCAACTCGCTTCCCGTTAAGACGTCCAGACTTATTTATGTTTGTTTAAATGTAATATTATAATATTAAAATTAAAAGAAGTTTAAAATAAAATAAAATAAATGTTGTTTAATTATGTTTAATAAAACACGAATCTTTACTGGCGCAGTCGGAAAAACTTGGTGTGTGGAAGTTTTGCTTAAAATGTGCGTGTAAGACAAATTAAAAAGTTAAGAAAAAAAATCGCCTTAACAAACTAGTGTTAAACATAAAAACACATGCGAGTTGAGAACGTATAAATCGTGTTTAAAAAAAAAAATAAATAAAGCTAAATCGGAACAAAAAGACAGATTTATGAAAAATAATTTGAAATAAAGTTAAGCTAAAAAAAGAAAAAATTGGGGAAAACTGTACCAAACAAATAACTTATTCTTTGCTCGAATCATGAACAAAAAATTTTGAATACATTTTTTTTTTCTTTCAAAACCACCTACATATTTGTATTTTCATTCATTCAAATATTTGTTTGAAAAACACTAAAAAAAAAAAAAATCCAGCACAAAATAATAAAAGTGGAAAAAAAAACATCGCAAAACTTCACCGCCTTTTAAAAAGAAAAAATATAAGAACGCTCCCAGGCTCATATAAAAAGAAACAAGAAAGAAAAAACATTGAACAGACAGTAATCAAAAAAAAAAAATCATCAAAATTAAAACCTGTGAAGATCTACATGTGATGTCCAGCTAGTCAACTGTAACCCATCAATCACCAACAAAAAAAATAAGTATTATTTCCCGTGTGAGTACCAATATTATTCATCTTTATTTACGCATAAATATGGAGGTGCTAAATCCAGTTGATAAATTGAAGCTTATTTTAGATCTTATAACTAAGATACCAGAATTCGATGGTAATCCAAAATTGTTAGTAGATTTTTTGGACAGGGTAGATACTTTAATTTCTACAATTGAATTCTTTGAAGAATCAGCTAAAATTATTTTGACGGGCTACATCAAAGACAAAATCGTAGGGAAGGCTAAGGTTCAAATTCAAAAACATGGCAGATAAAATACTTGGTTAGAAATCAAAAATGTTTTAAAACATAATTTCGGAGAAAGATTGGCTGTTGATAAGTTAATTGATAATATTCGAACAACAAGAGTTCAAACCACGATAGAAGATTATTATGACAGGATAAATAGTTTTCTTAGTCGAATTAATAGCGTTTATCTACTAGATAACAATTTAGATGGAATTAATCTCATGATCGAGTCAAACAGTCGGATTGCACTCGATGCATTCAAAAATAACTTACCAGAACCTACAAAATCAATTGTGCTAAGTAGAAACGCTGATTCACTTTCTAAAGCTTTTCAAATAGTTGTTGAAATTAATCATCATAGAAATGGACCTAACACACGTTTTTTTCAGAATAATTTCAACAATAATAATTCAAGTAACTCTTCCTATCAAAGCAATAATAATTATACAAATATCTCAGGAGGTCAAAACAATAGAAGGTATAATAATTATACCAGAGGTCAAGGTCAAAATAATTCTTATTATAGCTCTGCACAACCCCGTCAGCAGAACAATAACACTCAGAGCGGGCAATCAAATCAAAGAAATAGCAACGTTAATAATAATAACTCATGTCAAACAAATAGCAATGCTAACAGTCGAACAAATAATAACTCTAACAGTGGCCAAACACGTCAGACAAACAACATTTCTTATAGTGGTCAATCACGACAGACAAATAGGTCCCGACAGTCCAATAACCAAGAGGCAATGGATATTGCATTAAATGAGTGCAGGTGCAGTCAGAGTAACAATGATATCTCTCAAAACTGTGAAAATTTTCCAATGGATCCAGAAAACAGCTTCCCTATATAGTCTGTAAGACCCTTGTAAAAACTCTCAGATTTGTAATTGACTGCGGTGCCGAGTACAGCGTTATTAATAAGAATTTATGCAATCCAAAGTGGGAGATTCCCTCAAAAAAATATACCCTTAAAGTGCTCGACCGTAATGTTGAAACAAGTACTGAATATCGCATACTTCTTTTTAAAGAATTCAATAAATTCAATAGTTATGTAAATTTCATTGAGTACCAATTTCATGATCATTTCGATGGGTTAATCGGTAATAATATACTCATGGAACTCAATCCAGTGATAGATTATAAAAATCGGTTACTCAAAACAGATTCTACAAAACTTCCAATTTATTTTAATATGGAAGAAGAAATGTATGCTAGTCAATGTTATGAGGATGAGTCCTTCAATGTTTTTTGTAATGAGCTTTTTGAGTCTCAAATCAATGAACAAATTTTTTCGAAACATTTAAGTAATAATGATGCTTCAAAACTCAAATCCTTGCTTTGTTCCTATAAATCAATTTTTTATAGAGAAGGGGACGATCTTACCTTCACAAGTGAAATTAGGCACCAAATTAAAACAAAAACCGAAATTCCAATCTATAGTAAACTTTACAGATACCCTGAGGTTCATACCAAAGAAGTTGATAGACAAATAGAAGAAATGCTTAAGCAGAAAATAATTGCACCAAGCAATAGCCCATACAATTCGCCAATTTGGGTCGTACCCAAAAAAGACGATCAAGATGGTAAAAAACAGTGGCGAATTGTAATTGACTATAGGAAGCTTAATGAGCAAACAATCGATGATAGCTTTCCTATGAACGGCTCAGAAGAAATATTTGATAAGCTTGGTAAGTGCAATTATTTCTCTGTCATAGATCTTGTTAAGGGATTTCATCAAATCGAGGTTGAACCGCAGGATAGACCAAAAACCGCGTTTTCAACTAAAACAGGTCACTATGAATTTTTGCGGATGCCTTTCGGGCTTAAAAATGCCCCAAAAACTTTCCAGAGATTAATGAATCAAATCCTCCAAAAATTCATAAACGTAATCTGCGTAGTCTATTTGGATGATATCCTTATATTTTCGACAAGTTTTGAGGAACACCTGCAAGCGCTTAAAAAAATTTTACAAACCTTAAAAGAATATAACTTAAAAATACAAATTAATAAATGTAAATTCGCCGAAATATCAACCTCTTATTTGGGTCACATTGTCGTGAGGAACGGTATTAAACCGGAACCAAACAAGGTTAAAGCCATAACCGAAATGACTTAACCAACCACTGTCAAAGGAATCAAACAATTTTTAGGAATCACTGGGTACTACCGCAAATTCGTAAAGGATTATGCGAAGGTAGCTTATCCAATGATTAAATATTTAAAAAAATCGGTAAAAATAAATCTTCGAGACAAACAATACATTAATTCATTTAATACTTTAAAAACCCTTTTAACTTCTGATCCCATTCTCAGAAGCCCCGATTTTAGTAAGACATTTATTCTTACCACCGATGCTTCAAATTATGCTCTAGGGGCTGTTCTCAGCCAAAACAACCATCCAATCTGCTACGCTTCTCGAACTTTAAATAAGCATGAGCTTAATTACTCTCCTATAGAGAAAGAGTTGCTCGCAATTGTTTGGTCTGTAAAGTATTTTAGAACATACTTATATGGCAGACAATTTATCGTTAGGACAGACCACAAGCCCTTAGTTTGGTTAGGTCGTATAAAAGAACCGAACATGAAATTGCAGAGGTGGAAGATAACACTAAACGAATATGACTTTACAATCGAGTACCTTAAAGGGAAAGAAAATTGCGTTGCGGATGGACTAAGCAGATACATTGAACGGATTGAAGATGATTCGAAAAACAACGAAGAGGTTGGTTTTGAGAAAAATCTTAAAAATGATTCAGGCGTTGTTGAAGATTTTTCAAATTCTAACGAAGAAGTTAATTATGCAGAATTTTTCAACAACGAAGTGATTTGCGAAGAAAACCAAACTCACGAAAATCATAGAACTTCAAGTCCAAATGCACAAAATGATAACAATGATGTTATCTCAACAGCTGCAACCATTCATAGCGCAATAGAGGATGAATCCTTACACATATTTATAACCGAAAAACCCATTAATATTTTCAAAAATCAAATTTACTTGTCTTATGGCATAAAAGAAAAAATTAGACTTAAAATAGTTAACAAAAAGGTTCAAAATTATATTGAGGTCGAAAAAAATAAGAGTAATCTGTTAAACATTATGAAAGGTTTTTTAATAAACAAAGGAATGATTTGCATTTATTGCAATGATTTACCATTATTCCTGGAGTTTCAAACTTTGTATGTAAAATATTTTGCATTAAATACAAACTTAAAAGTATTACGATCAACTATTCGACTTAAAGATATAACAGATAAAAACGAAATCATTACTATAATCAAAAAAGAACATTTAAGCAAAAATCATAGAGGCATAAATGAGACATTTTTAGAATTAAAGAAATTATACTATTATCCAAACATGCAAATCGAAATCCAAAAATTCATAAACAACTGCGATATTTGCAATATAGCCAAACACGATCGACAACCACTGCAGATACCCATGCAAGTTACAGAAACACCAAAATGCATAAACGATATTATTCATGTAGATATTTGGTTCCCCGAACGAGGTAAGATGTATTTCACTACCGTTGACAAATTTTCTAAATATGCCACAGTTCATCCTTTAGAGGATAGAAACTGGATTGCAATTTTAAGTGCAATTAAACAACGCATTCAATTCTTAGGGAAACCAAACAAAATAGTATCAGATGGTGAAACATGCATACTGCATTCTGCAGTGGAACAGTTTTTAAAAGAAAATAACATAACATTCCACAAAACCACGGCATCAATAAAAACTGGAAACGCCGATATAGAGAGGCTACATGGAACTCTAAACGAACAACTGAGAATACTCAATGCTTCTAATGACAACTCAGAATTAAATGATAAAATATTCAACATTGTCACTATTTATAATAATACAATCCACTCCACGACAAAACTCAGGCCGATAGATTTTCTCTGCAATAACATAAGCAAAGAAGAGATTGAAAAACATTATGAAAACTTTAAACACCAAAAAGAAAAAACAATAGAAAACAGAAATAAAAATATTAAAAATAGGAACTTTGACCAATGTCAAGATTTGGTTCAAAATAGAACAGTTGTTAAGTCCAAACCAAAATATAGAAAACTTAATAAATTCTCATCCGATGGGAACTATGTTATAGATAAAACAACAAAACGAAATACAAAATACTATAAAAAACAATTGAAAAGAAGGTACAAGCATCAACACAATTGAAATTCTATTGCAGACACACGACACACCGAGATTCAATATCACATTCAATCAAATTCATTAAATTTAATTCATAGATTCATACCACTTAAATGCACTTTTTGCTCCATTTCATGATGAATTATCAATTTTTTCCTTTTGAAGTTTATCGATTACCTTTTATTTTTCCTGTTTATCAGTTTTTTATGTATAATTTGCTAGGTTTTGGTACAGTTTTTTTAATTATAATGCTCAGCTTCTGTTTTGTAAACTCTTTTAAATTCGCAACAGTAAATAAATGAAAAAACAAAAAAAACAAAAGGTGGAGAAACATTTCCTTCCTTTGAGCTGTCATGTTGGAAAATGGAAACGTCCTATCCCGATTGACAAATGAGTTCGTACAGTCGGTTACTCGTTGATGTGTAAACGCAGTGCGTGTGCGCATTCAGTTTATTAGCTAAATGTATGGATAAAATAGTTTTCGCTCAAGATGGTTTGGTTGATTCTTGATTTTATTTTGTTTATAATTTATTACTCGTTGGATGTAATGCCCTGGCCAAGGAATTTGTTTGAAATTGAATTTATCAAAGTTAAATGTAAACATTGAAAAAAAATTAGATAAAAATGGATTGTAATACAAAATAATGTAATAAAGTAACAATGTTAGCAACAAAAGTTCAAACATATAACTGAAAAGATATATAACAAAAAAAAAAAGAAAACAACATTAATAAGAAAAATGTAATTTATAAATTGTTAATAATGTTCAAAATATGTAATACCTTTATTTAAAATTAAAAAAAAAAAAAGTAACGAGTTGAGTTTGGATTGGAAAGGAATAAATTATTAAATAAGGAATAAACAGGGAATGTCTTTAAAATAAATAATAAAAGAAATATTGAAAAAAAAATGTTATTTTGTAAATAAAAAAAAAAAAAAAATTGTTATTTTGTAATAAAATTGTTATTTTGTGAAAAATTGTTATTTTGTAAAAAAAAAAAAAAAAAATTTAAAGTAGTTATGTATTAAAATTTAGTTATTTCTAATTTTAAGTTTGTAAGAAAGTTATCGTGGAAGAATCTTTTTCAAAGTAAACATAACGTTTTTTGGAGACCAAAAATACTTGGTGGGGGAAGTGTTATATACAGAAAATGTTCTCCCACGATAAACTACAAATAGCTTTTCACCACACTTTGTACTTGCAAGGCAAATATTTTTGTGTGACACTGTATTCTTTATCATTTGGTTTTTCTTCAGTTCATCTTCTACGAAGATACAGCTGAGGAACAACCAATAATCAATGTCTCTTGATCTCTTGATCTCTTATCAGCCTAGCAACGAACCGACGCTAATCGATTAACGAATCAGAGTTGCTGTTCTATCAGCTCTTCTATGCTGGTTAGTTATCCAAAGCAGTTCTTGTCCAACTCGCTTCCCGTTAAGACGTCCAGACTTATTTATGTTTGTTTAAATGTAATATTATAATATTAAAATTAAAAGAAGTTTAAAATAAAATAAAATAAATGTTGTTTAATTGTGTTTAATAAAACACGAATCTTTACTATATGTATGTATAGCATTTCTCGAACATCAATATTGTGCTTGTTTGTTCTGAATTCCATCAAAAACAATATCAGACATAATACTCGTACCAGCCGGTGACCTAATTCAGTTTCACCTCTCCAAGTTGTTCAACGCTCTCAGCTTGGATAGTCTTTATGTATCCCTAAACTTAGTTTTGATCGGCAATTGAACCTCCCTAGGCGAAACTCCACATTTTGGTGTCACAATAAATATTGTCTTGAATTATATTGGGACTAAGTTGTCCCCGAATCGGTATATCAAGATCTTTGAGCGTTGACGACGGTTTTCCTGTAATCGAGTGAGTTGCGAGCAATTCACGATCAAATAGCATGCGTAGAAGCTTTCTCGTGGTCAAGGAGGGCAATGGCCACTGCCCTTGTATGCCATTAGGCAAGCATTTCTCGAACATCAATATTGTGCTTGTTTGTTCTGAATTCCATCAATAACAATATCAGACATAATACCAGCCGGTGACCTGATTCAGTTTCACCTCTCCAAGTCGTTCAACGCTCTCAGCTTGGGCAGTCTATATGTATGTATAGCATTTCTCGAACATCAATATTGTGCTTGTTTGTTCTGAATTCCATCAATAATAATATCGGACATAATACCAGCCGGTGACCTGATTCAGTTTCACCTCTCCAAGTTGTTCAACGCTCTCAGCTTGGACAGTCTATATGTATGTATAGTATTTCTTGAACGTCAATATTGTGCTTGTTTGTTCTGAATTCCATCAATAATAACATCGGACATAATACCAGCCGGTGACCTGATTCAGTTTCACCTCTCCAAGTCGTTCAACGCTCTCAGCTTGGACAGTCTATATGTATGTATAGCATTTCTCGAACATCAATATTGTGCTTGTTTGTTCTGAATTCCATCAAAAACAATATCAGACATAATACTCGTACCAGCCGGTGACCTGATTCAGTTTCACCTCTTCAAGTTGTTCAACGCTCTCAGCTTGGATAGTCTTTATGTATGTATGGCATTTCTCGAACATCAATATTGTGCTTGTTTGCTCTGAATTCCATCAATAATAATATCGGACATAATACCAGCCGGTGACCTGATTCAGTTTCACCTCTCCAAGTTGTTCAACGCTCTCAGCTTGGACAGTCTATATGTATGTATAGCATTTCTCGAACATCAATATTGTGCTTGTTTGTTCTGAATTCCATCAAAAACAATATCAGACATAATACTCGTACCAGCCGGTGACCTGATTCAGTTTCACCTCTTCAAGTCGTTCAACGCTCTCAGCTTGGACAGTCTATATGTATGTATAGCATTTCTCGAACATCAATATTGTGCTTGTTTGTTCTGAATTCCATCAAAAACAATATCAGACATAATACTCGTACCAGCCGGTGACCTGATTCAGTTTCACCTCTTCAAGTTGTTCAACGCTCTCAGCTTGGATAGTCTTTATGTATGTATGGCATTTCTCGAACATCAATATTGTGCTTGTTTGCTCTGAATTCCATCAATAATAATATCGGACATAATACCAGCCGGTGACCTGATTCAGTTTCACCTCTCCAAGTTGTTCAACGCTCTCAGCTTGGACAGTCTATATGTATGTATAGCATTTCTCGAACATCAATATTGTGCTTGTTTGTTCTGAATTCCATCAATAACAATATCAGACATAATACCAGCCGGTGACCTGATTCAGTTTCACCTCTCCAAGTCGTTCAACGCTCTCAGCTTGGACAGTCTATATGTATGTATAGCATTTCTCGAACATCAATATTGTGCTTGTTTGTTCTGAATTCCATCAATAATAATATCGGACATAATACCAGCCGGTGACCTGATTCAGTTTCACCTCTCCAAGTTGTTCAACGCTCTCAGCTTGGACAGTCTATATGTATGTATAGCATTTCTCGAACATCAATATTGTGCTTGTTTGTTCTGAATTCCATCAAAAACAATATCAGACATAATACTCGTACCAGCCGGTGACCTAATTCAGTTTCACCTCTCCAAGTTGTTCAACGCTCTCAGCTTGGATAGTCTTTATGTATCCCTAAACTTAGTTTTGATCGGCAATTGAACCTCCTTAGGCGAAACTCCACATTTTGGTGTCACAATAAATATTGTCTTGAATTATATTGGGACTAAGTTGTCCCCGAATCGGTATATAGAGATCTTTGAGCGTTGACGACGGTTTTCCTGTAATCGAGTGAGTTGCGAGCAATTCACGATCAAATAGCATGCGTAGAAGCTTTCTCGTGGTCAAGGAAGGGCAATGGCCACTGCCCTTGTATGCCATTAGGCAAGCATTTCTCGAACATCAATATTGTGCTTGTTTGTTCTGAATTCCATCAATAACAATATCAGACATAATACCAGCCGGTGACCTGATTCAGTTTCACCTCTCCAAGTCGTTCAACGCTCTCAGCTTGGACAGTCTATATGTATGTATAGCATTTCTCGAGCATCAATATTGTGCTTGTTTGTTCTGAATTCCATCAATAATAATATCGGACATAATACCAGCCGGTGACCTGATTCAGTTTCACCTCTCCAAGTCGTTCAACGCTCTCAGCTTGGACAGTCTATGTGTATCCTTACAGTTAGTTGTGATCGGCAATTGAACCTCCCTAGACGAGATTCCACATTTTGGTGTCACAATAAATATTGTCTTGGATTATATTTGAACTAAGTTGTCCCCGAATCGGTCTATCAAGATCTTGACGAGGGTTTTCCTGTAATCGAGTGAGTTGATAGCAATTCTCTATCAAAAAGCATGCATAAAAGCTTTCTCGTGGTCAAGGACGGTAATGACCATTGCATCCTTTCGAATTCTTCGAGAGGGATTCTTGTGCCATTAGTCCCTATTGCTACTGTCTCATGATCCAAATCGGATCTCTCGCTTACACCCATTTCAAAACTACGACCATCTGATATCCGATTGGTTGACTCCGGACTCGAGGTTGTGGGACTCGGGGCCTCTTGGCGACAGATCTTTATTCCTCATCGACATTCGATGTGCTTTAGGTTTCAACATCTAATTTTTGTCTGACCTTTTGTTTATGAGGGCTGAGCAAACGGCACATTTCTAATTTACAAGAAATTATATTATATCTTCTTAAAGTGAGTTTAGTTGCCTTCTGATTGGCTTTTACTTGCTTCTCTAGTCATTGAGTGCGCAGCTAACTTACATAAACTTGTATGAACTTCTTGGTGATACAATTTTATATTGACAGAATAGTCACAACGACTTCTATCATTTCTGCATTGAAATTTAGCTGATTTGGCTTTTTCTGCGTTCTCGTTACTTTCATTTGCGTTGGTGTTTCCTCTTTTTCTTTTATTCATAGAAACAAATGTCTGCTCGATTCTTCACCCGGTTGTTTAACATTTGATAACCATTGAAATACTTTACCATAGGTGTTGTAGCTTACTTCTTCCATGTTGAGAAAACTGCTTGGCCATTAAAATGTTTTACATTCAAATAAGCTGGCTAACACTTGCCTTATGAACAAGTATCACCCAGATCTTATTCGTCTTTAGAATCGGTTTCTAGAGTCTACCTAGTGTTCGAGATTCATTATATTATCGTCTTCAGAACAAATTCCCAGTCTGTTGTGTTTCCTAAATTTTATGGTTGATGCTAAAGATTCCACATCATCGCAATGGCTGTAATCAGGCAGATTTTCTTCTCATATCATTTTGTAGGTTTTCCATCGTAGACGTCTTTATTATTGTTGAGATCAGCTTGTTATTACTACTCTTAGAATGATTTTCACATTACGAGCATTAAAAAAACAAGGGCTTAAAAGGAGATACCGATGCACTTTAGTTTTAAATTAAAATGGGAAGGAAAAATAGAGATAAGTAGAGCATTCCACATTCATGTAGTCCGGCTGGAAAAATATTCTTTCTATTTCACATTACATCCGAAGTTGGGCTCAAGGGTAAACTGATGAGCATTCCTATTTCAGTAGAGAACTGTTTATAGAAAGAAGGGTAATAATAAGGGAGACAAGAAACAAGAACAAATGGTTCCATTATATATATATAACCTATTATTTTTAAAGCTTTTTTTTGAATTATATCCATGAGACTTCAGTGGCTTATTGATCGGCCTGCCCAAATATGGGAATCGCAGCTCAAAAGTTAATTTCTAATACATTATAGAAGAGATTCATCAATACCAAATGCACGTATTTTCGATTAGAGATGCTTGTGCCATTTTTTGTCTAAATTCTCTGTTTTTAGTGATGCTTAAGAAATACGTTGTTCTAATTCATTTAAAATTGTTATTTCAGTTGAGTAAACGATTTCTTTCATTCGTCCCCATACAAAAAAATCGAGTTCAGTGAGATACGAAGATCTTGCAGGCCAGTTAATTGGTCCATTTCTGCTTATCCATTGATCACCGTATTCTTCATCCAGCCAATCTTTAACTTCACGACCATAGTGGGCCGGAGCACCATCTTGTTGGAAATATGATGAAGCTAGTTGAAGCAGTCGAACATCCTCCAATAGGTCTGGTAGATAATTTTGTAAAAACTTCAGATATTTAGAATTAAGTGGGGGTGGTAATTTGAAAGGCCTGAATAATTTATTTCAACTGACACTGCATCTGTGCTGAAATGATCTTTGCCCTCTTGAATATGGATTGCTCGAAGACCATGTATGGGGTTTATGGAAATTTGTGTACCATCTCTTGTGAATTGAGATTCGTCTGTCCAAAGAATTCTGTTTATAAACTGGTTGTCATCCAAGCTTCTCTCTAGCAACCAGTTACAAAATCCGAGTCTCTTTTCAAAATCATCGGGAAGCAGTTCTTGCACAGATGTATGGTGATATGGATACATATTTTCTCCATGCAGTATACTGAAAATTGTGTGTTTCGAAACATTAAACTGTAGAGCCAAGGGTCCTATGCTGATGGAAGGATCGATTTTAATAGGTGCCAATATTCTTTCATCGACCGAAACTTTTCTTGTGCTTGCAACTTCCGCGTTAGGTCTTGCAGCTGAAACTGATTTTTCGAAGCCTTCGAAATGTATTTCCAAAAACATGTCGAGAAGGAAGTGGTCTGCAAACCTTTTAGTTTTATTATCTTAATTCTTTTAGATGTATGCTTGCAAAATGTTTAAATTATATTAAAATATTAAATCAAATAAAATTAAATATTAACTTCAAATTGAATGGAATAAAATAAAATAAAATTAAATTAAATTAAATTAAATTAAATTAAATTAAATTAAATTAAATTAAATTAAATTAAATTAAATTAAATTAAATTAAATTAAATTAAATTAAATTAAATTAAATTAAATTAAATTAAATTAAATTAAATTAAATTAAATTAAATTAAATTAAATTAAATTAAATTAAATAAAATTAAATTAAATTAAATTAAATTAAATTAAATTAAATTAAATTAAATTAAATTAACTTAAATTAAATATATTAAGCAAATATATTTGTGCTATAAGGCTCATTTACTTAAGAGCTCTTGACAATTGCAGTCCTTAACATCAATACTCGTCTGCTTTTATTCTAAGAACTATTACCTTGTATTATTTTTACATAATTCACCTAGTTTGAAGGGTTCATCATCAGTTTTTGTTGGTTTATCGAGATTTCAATAGTCAAAAAATTTAATGCATTAAGGGGGCCTGGAATTATCTGCGATTTGCCTTTAAATACCTAAATAATCTGTGCTTAGTTGTCAATTTCTAAGTAACAAAGCAGTATTTGCAAATGTAGTAAAAATTTGCGATTCCGTCGAAAAGATGTCGGAAGGAGATTTCTTTGAAATAACTGACAAGCTAAATGAACCAGGAATAGAATTAATCCGTTGTAATATAATATTGACCTATTTATAAATTTCACCTTGAAAATTCTGTACTTATCATTACATTTGGTTGTGATTGCCAATTGAACATCCCTTGGCGAGACTCCACATTTTGTTGTCACAATAAATATAAGGTACATCTTGGATTTTGATTAATTTGTCCCCGAATTGACCTATCAAAATCTTTAAGCGTTGACGAGGGTTTCCCTGTAAGCGAGTGAGTTGCCAGCGTTTTTCGATCAAAAATCATGCTTAAAAGCTTCTTCGTGGTCAAGGACGGTAATGACCATTGCATCCTTTCGAATTCTTCGAGAGGGATTCTTGTGCCATTATGCCCTATTGCTACCGTCTCATGATCCAAATAAGATCTCTCGCTTACACCCATTTCAAAACTTCTACGATCTGATATCCGATTGATTGACTCCGGAGTCGAGGTTGTGGGACTTGGGACTTGCAAAATGATCTCTTTATGAGATCTTAGCCTTGCTTCTAGATCTCCAATTCTTTCTAGAAGTGCCTTTTCAGTTTGCTTTTTAACTCCTTTTGCATCTGTTTGAGACTATGCATCAAGCATCATGCGTCTCTCTTATTTTAAATACATTAGAGCCGAATTTGCAGGTGAAGGGATATATAGATATAGCACTATGCTCAGGTGTTCCTTGAGGCGTCAATACACTGATTGTGTATTAATCAGGGTCAGAGGTAAGAAACAAGTCAATAATATTTTCTGCTCGACCATTAATGTCCGATATTTTATATTAGCTGAATAAGTCGGTTAAACTCAGCAAAAATCTCAACACATATTCCTTCGGGTGTTGTCTGGCCTGAACGGAGAAGCCAAAGAAGAATTGTGAACTTTGAACTTTGAAATCGCCCGTAATGACGATTTCAGTGTGAGGATATAGGGAAACAAATCTTTAGATAGAGTCAAACAGAGCATCAAATTCGTGAGAAGTTGAAACTCTATCCAGATTTGAGCTTCGATAAAGAAAATAATAGTGAATGGAAAATTTAAACCACATAAAATTGAAGAAGGAGTTGGTGCAGCGACCATATTGTGGTAAGACCAACATCATTTCTAATGTATATGCCGAGACCATGGTGCGAAAAGAATAATGGCACCAAGCTATACCCATGAATAAAAAATTCTGCAGGATCGGAATCCTCACCTACTCAGTACAATGCATCATGCACCCGCTAAGGCACACAACTGTAGGGAGAAAAAAAAGGAGAGAAAAAAAAATGTCACTTACTGTACTCTGACATAGGAATTTTTTTGTTAGCCTTTTTTTTGCTATCAGGTTTGCTAATCTTTTATTGTTGCTGTTGTTATTGATTGATTGATTTGTTTGTTTTGATTTTTAACTGGTCACTATGCTTTCTCAATAGTGACGTGGGCTCTAGTGCAGATATTACTAAAAATTGAATTCTTTTCCAAATGAGAAAGTTTATTCTGAATAGTGAAAAATTAATCAAACCAAAAGAGAATTAAGGCAAAAAATAATACAATGTCCAAAAGGTAGACAAAATTGTTGGTTATTTGTGTGAAACGTTCGAAATACTACTTCGGTTGCTACACTCGTTTTCTATGACACTCCTTATGACATCTCACATGAAATAGCGAATTTGCTTGCAACACAGTTTGTGACACTGCCAGAAAGTGTCATGATTCCTCCTGACAAATCTTCTTTCTCAATAGTACAATGGCAAGAGTACTGAAAGATCTCGATAAACACAAATCCGCGGGGATGGATAGTGTTCTCCCTATTGTTCTGAAGAAGTTGTTTTTCAAGACTATTGGTCTAACAACTCAATACTCTTTTACTCCTCCTGTTAAGTATACAGTTATAAATAACAATGAAGTAATCGAGATAAATAAATTAAAACTTCGCGTCGAATTCTGATAAATATATTTGTCAGGGTCAGAGCTAAGAAACAAGTCTAGAGTATTTGGCGGATTGACGTGCAATGTCAGGATTTCGAGTAGACTTGTGAACGAGCTGATTGAAGTAGCTTAACTCAGAAATTGCCTCGACGTACCTTCCTTAGGGTGTTGTCTGACTAGAATAGCACAGCCACGTAGAATTGTGTACATTGAAATCGCTCGTAACAACGGTTTAACTGTGTCGAAAATGAGCAACAATTCTTTGGAAAGATTCGGACACTGCATAAGAAGTTAGAAGTCGAGCTACTATCCAAACATGGGCTGCGATAAATAAAGCATATATGAACGATGTGCTTATAGTCTGTGAATTTATTTATTGTAGCTAAAGCTATTAAGCAACATCATTACATACATACATGGCGAGGCTATCGTGATAGAGAATAGATGCACTAAGCTATAACCAGATAGGCTGAATTACTTGCAATTAGAATTTTAATCTACCTAGTTTTTTCTTAGTGCCAAAACTACTGAAATGTTTTTTGTAGTATGGACATATACAGCACAGACATTTTTTTAATTTTTTTAAGCCTCCGAATGTTGCTACAAGCGACTCTCAATCCACTCAACATTAAAAAAAAAAAAAAAAAACATAAATAACAAAAACAGACAATAAACTAAGTTGATATCGGTTTTTGGGCCCCAAAATAACTTCACAATACAATAATTTACTATTAGTATTATGCCTTAATAGTAAATGTATTAATCCGTTCCTGGATTCCAAAATAAATAACAGCAATCTATCTGATGTTAATTTACAGTTACACACCATGCATGGCGTGACCCAAACAATGTTTGCAACGATGAAACCAAACCAAGCTGTGGGTGATGGAAAATTTACCGCTTACTGAGACAATTATTATTTTTTCATGGATGCACTTTTTTGGTTCATGTTTATTGAACTCTCACTGATACTTTGACTGTTTTTTTTTCGCGCCGCGAGCGTAATTTTTTGTTCTCTCTTCCACAACTCAACCCATCACTTCAAGGTAGAGATCAGCACTCTGATCCTCCTTTTATATTGCTCTTTCTGTATAATTGTCTACTATTCAATATAATAATGTTTGACATAATCATTTTCATATCATTCCAATGAAACTGTCTCTTTCTCACTGGAAATCGTATGGACTGCATCAGACTCTACCCACTTTCACTGGCAGTTTTTCGTTACGTGATGATTTCTTCAATTTTAAGCCTAATCGCGTAAAGGAACTTCGTTCCGAAAAAGGGATTAGGCTAACTGTGATTCCTTTAAAAAAACGAGCCTATTAAAAATAATTAATTCATAAAAATGAGGAAGAGGATCAGGGACAAAGCGAAGCCCTGGAGCACATCAGCATTTATATTGAGGTTAAAATGGATCTACATACTTGTCCTCTGATCAATACATGATCAGTGCCTTTAGTTTCATCATTTTGTTTTCGTCGGCACATTTCGTTTGGATGGCTGCCCGAACTTCCTTCGCTGAAATGCCGAATTTTCTGTTTACAATAAATACAATATCCTCGATAGCCTGTGAGTTTAGTTTCCTTTGAACAGGCTTATCCAAGTTCTTAAATGCAGGTTATGTTTTTCCAGTCATTGAATGTGTGGCAAGGGTTTCCCGGTCGGAACCTAGCAATTTCTTTGTTTCAATCGAAGCCGATATCCACGTAATCTTTTCAAATTCTGCAGCTAGAATTTTGGTATTATCTGATAAAATCAAAACCAATGGGCACTTCGCTTATACTTGTCGTCTTCAAAATTGAGGTTTTTGCGTTTGGGCGTTCATGTGTCTAATAAAAGAATTCTCTTTTTGAAATGAATGTTTCCGATGTTTTCGAGTTATTGCCTTCTGTTAATTCTATCTCTATTATTTCATTGCGTCCATCAATTTTGTGTGAAATTCTATACTCAACAAGAGAAGGATTATTGGGTTGTGACAGTGTTGCCATAAGATATTTTTGGAAATCGGGAGATTTCCACATCAGAAATCGGGGAAATCGGGGAATTAGAAATTGAAATAATTTTACTTATATAAACAAAAAACAATTTCTTTATCAGTTTATTTGAGAAAAAGTTCTTTAAACATTAGTTGAAGAGTTTGGTAATGTTAATATCGATGAAATAAAGTTAGCCATCAATGGAAAGGCCAAACTTTGATTGCCCCTTTTGATTGAACAAACAATTTTCCAAAATATTTCAATTTTAATAGTATCAAAGCTTTCATATATTAAGCTTTTAAAGTCAAGATTACTTATTTCTCTATACTCACAATCGATTCGCTGCATATCAGAATAATGAATAATATTAGGAAATAAGTTAAAAAGATTACTTAGTGGATCAATTTGTTTATTTACAGTTTGTTTTGGTTTTAATAAGGCCAAAGACTGAACATTTTTATTTTTAAAATCAAACCTATGTAATATTTGCTTGCAAAGTTCAACGTAAACGCTTATGCAGCTGTTTTTAAATCGTTCAACTTCAGAGCTTGAAATAAGATTTTTGTCCACTTGTAACTTAAGATCGCTCCCGAGGTACAAATTATCATTGCTTATTATATTGTAGGTACAGTCTGATTTTAACATTTCGCTAAAAGATAAAGAAAATGGATCTACATTTATATTATTAGTGTAATTGAAAATATTAACAAGAACTTAACTACCGACACGCATCGCCCCACACCAAATCAAACAAGATAAAGAAGAAGAAGAAATTTAATCTTGGTGGGGTATAGTTCACATTGTATTTTTGTCAAAAAATCGATGTAAAATGAATTGAATTTAACAAAAATTGCGTATTGACAAGGTCCTCACAGTCAACTGATGAGTCCATGTGAGATCGCCACGCCAATTTTTGTGAACTAAAGGCCAAAAAAGCTATTTTGAAGAAGAAGAAAGACAATAACAACGACACGTTAACAATAATTGCAAGGAATATGCTTTCATACTAAATTTAAAAAGAGAAAACCGTAAGTTAGGCACTGCCAAAATTTTTAGTAAAATAATAAATTATGTTCATTCAAGAGCGGAGAAAATATCTGAACGTATTTTTAAATTGAAAATCGGGAGAAAGTGCACTATTTACATCAAAAATCGGTGTATCGGAAATAGGTCTAGAAATCGGGAGAAATACGATAAATCGGTGTTTCTGGCAACACTGGGTTGTGAGGTTTGATGATCAGGAGTTGAACTTCGATCATTCATTTTATTTACAATCTCAGTTTGAATCATTATATTTTACTCCAATTTTTGAATATTTTCTAAAAGGGTGGCTTTCCTATTCATCATCGGTGGTTCATGATAGACAATTTTTAGGATTTGTACAGGAATTGTTTCAGATGATCCTTGTTGCTGAGAACGAATAGATTGATTTTGTTGTGTTTCAATGATGCGTTTTTTGAAGGGCTGAAATATAAAACAAATGCTCGTTAAAAATTTTAACGCATTACAAAGTAGACAAAATACATAGAAAAATATTTGAGAATAATTTATAACTACTCCTATTCGGCAGGTGTCAATTTCGAATCTTAAGTTATCTAAAGCAATTTTATATAAGAAATTTCTTTGAAATTTTTCTTAACAAAAATTTGGCATGTCAACTCTCACCACCGTAATATTCACCCAGTTTAACCTCGATTTAATTTCAGTAGTCGGCTAAGAAACTTTAAACCGACCAATCGGTGATATTCACTCACTTAAGCCGAGGTTTAACCAAAATGTTAAACCGAATGATCGAATGATGCAACGTGACAATATCGATTGCTTCTCGTACGATGATGTTGACTTTCGCAAACATTTTTGAATAAACAAAAATGATTTTTCATTTTTGATCCATTTGATTCGAGACGACATTGACAATCAACGAACCGGTGGGTGTCATTTTACTTAGGTCATACATATTATTTTTCTCGAATTATCTACTGTTTACATTTTAGGTCACGTCAATTATTTGTGTAGGAGAAATTCTTAGCAGTGGTATCTTCGTATGATGGCCGTTGCAAATTTTGAGCAAACATTAGCTGATTATATTGGGAATGGGTTGGATTGAGCACATTGTTCAAAATGTTGCCTCAAGTTTGCGATGCGGTATTGAAGTACATTGGCAAATTAGTGCACATGCCACGCAATAAACAAGAGTGCATGCTTAAGACGGCTGACCTTGCTGCATTGGCGGTTATTCCACGTTGCATAATTTAATTTAATTTTGTTGGCGGCAATACTCCAATTTAAAAGGCTTAATAATTTGTATATGTATGTTGACTGGAAAAGGTTTTCCTTCGACTGTTTTGACCACAGTAATTTTAGCAATGAAACAAAATTTGTTACATATAATTTTTCCAACTTTTCGACAGGGTTTGGAAGTGCATGTGTTTATTTCAATAAATCTCTTTTTGAAATGAATGTTTCCGATGTTTTGGAGTTATTACCTTCTGATAGTTCTATCTCTAATATTGATTGTGTCCGTCAATTTTGTTTGAAATTCTATACTCAACAAGAGAAAGATTATTGGGCTGTGAGGCTTGATGATCGGGAGTTAAACATCGATCATTTATTCTATCAATGATCAAAGTGAAGCTTTCTTATTACTTGGTATTGGCGGAAAATCATCAATACTAGCTTGCGCTTAAGCATATAATATCATCAGTGGTTCATAATGGACAATTTTTAGGATTTGTATATTTTCAGATGATACGTTTTTTGAAGGGCTGAAACTATGACAAATATTCGTTAAAAACTTTTATAAAGCAGTAGGTACGCGTATATAGTAGTCAAAAAAACATAGGGAAATATTTGAGAATAATTCGCAACTACTCTTAGTCACGGGATGTCAATCTGTCAATTTCGAAACTAAAGTTATCCAAATTGCTGTCTTCTTCAGGGAGAACTTTTTATTACAAACAAAAGAATATATATATTTTATTACAAATTTATACAACAAAATAAAAAAAATATTAAATATTATTTTAAAATATTAAAAAGAATTTACGTTGTTTGCGAAATAAATAGGTATAGCAGTTCTAATAAAGAAATTAGTCTTTAATGAGATTTTCGCTCATTGCGATACGGAGGTAGAATAAAAGGGTTATTCCAAGATAGACCTTGAAATGCGAAACGTAGGAAAAGACGTTGAATGCTCTCGATTCTAGATATATGAATTTGATGGGGACCACACTTGACAAGCGTATTCAAGAAGGGGGTTGATAAGGTATAAATTATCGTTTATTTTAGAAGCGCATCTCACGTGGTTATAGTGGACTGCTGACGACAGCTTTAAAATTACTTCATTTATTGCAATCAATCGCTCGTTATTGCATCTAATAGAACGCATTATATGAGCGAAAGAAATTGACTTGCACTCATCACAAAAATAGTTGAAAATTCAGGAACTCAAGGCGGAACTCAAGAGAGAATTGGGAAACCCACTTTTTCGTGTTCTCTATCATTGTTAAGTCAACGAACCTAATTTGACATTTCTTTGTTTCAGTGTTTGACAAATTCAACTATGGAGAGGTACACAACAGATGAGTAGCGGGTTAAGATAGTTGAAGCCTTTTCCACAGAATTGTGCGCAAATTTCAGCAAACTGGGTCTGTAGGAAATGTGAAAACACCTGTGCGTGCTCGCCCAGTCTGTTCTGCGGAAAACATTGCTATAGTGTGGCAGAAGAGCCGTCAACCTCGACTCGTCGTCGTGCCCAACAATTGAACATCTCACGAACATCACTGTAACCGTGGCAAAAGGATGAGAACTTAAGTTAAGGATAGGAATAGGATTTGGATTCAAAGGAAGTTATATAACCGTAGGAAACGGAACTGATAGGAAATAATAAGGAATAGGAAGAGAAAGGGTCCGAATGTTCAGCAGAAAGGAGCAGTGGCATGCTGGCGTTGCGCGGCTTAGCTCGCCGGATGTAGGAGGGATCTTTCTTTCTTTGCTGAACCTCGCCTCGCTACAAAAAATTGACAAAATCAAGCAACAAATAGAATGAGAAAATTCAAAGACGGCAAAAAGAAAATGAAATATCCTTCGCCGGTGGACCTTTTTGTCACACCAAGGACGGATACTGTGATAGTTAAAAAAAAACCTAACGGCGCGTATCCAAATCCCCCACACAAAAAGTCAATGCTTCAACAGGAGTCGAGCCCAGCCTCACCCGTCAAAAAAAAAAACCGGACAGACCACTGCCTTTCCCACGAGACCTGCCTAGAGAGCGCTCTATAGGGGGATCGCACGCTTCAGTGCTAGTTTAGTTTGCGACGCGATGACTACCGGAGGAAACCAGCTTCGATCTATCGACTTATTATGAGACGTAACTCCCTTCCTTTATATACCTTCTTTCAAATCCCTTTACAATAAATATGATATTTAATAAAAAAAAAAAATGAAAATGTTTAAATATGAAATGAAATGAAAATATAAATGAAATGAAATGTAAAATTTTTTTAAAATTAGAATCATTAACATCCAGTGGCGATCCGAAATGAAATTAGTCCTTAAAGTAGGCAGTACTTTCTCGACACTTCGCTGCACTGTTGGTTTGCGGTTAATTTCAGTTTTGCGGTTCCTTCTATCGGTATAAATCATCCAACGGCTGTACAATAAATTGACATTGTACGTAAGGATGCGGAGCTTCTTTAATTGCATATTTGGAATAAGAAAGTGGCCAGCGCCACGGACTTCTCGCCTTCACTAAGCTGAGCAGGCCGGGTAACTGCGCATGCCGATTTTGCCAGAAATGCTTGATGAGTTTTCCTTTCCGCTAGGATCCTGTTTTGTTCTGTTTTCTTTGTTATAAGAGTTGGGCTGGATGTCCTTCCTTCTGGCAGTTGGCGCACCAAACATCCAATCCCGTGTTCTCTTTGAGTTTGCACGGGCCTCTTCCTTGCATTTTACGCCCACATATTGGCGACCGCAATTAGTGGCGATATGCCCAAAGCGTTGGCAGTTTTGGCACTGCTCCCAGTGCACCCTTTGATTCATTACCAAATTCTTGGTATAGACCTCGGTAATGTTGCAGTCCTTGCTCAGCTCAACGACAAAGTTGTTGTAGGTTTTACCCCGCGCCTTCCTTGCATTGAACTGGGAGACCTTGATGACTAGAAGCCCCTCAATCCTAAGCTCGTCCTCCACTTCTATGGCCGCATATGTATGGTGGATTTTTATAAGCAGTAGGAGGTTTTTCCTTTCCTCTCGTGGCGTGAATGTATAATACTAGATTTTGCGTTACAGCAAGAATTTCTTTATTTTACGCAGCGCTGATTATTGTCATTTTGGTGTTTTTGTTTTTGAATGTTACAGCCAAGCGGTTTGCTTTGCAAAACCTGCTGATCTTGGCGATGTTTCCATAGAAGCAGAAAATTTTCGGCATTGCTGCTGGTTTGGCGGTGTTGTCCTTGGCTTTTGGTGGTGGCGGGCGGCGGCTGTGTGACGGTTGTTGTTGTTGCTGCTGGCTGTTTCGGTGGCTGGGTAACGGTTCTTGTTGTTGCTGCTGGCTGCTTCGGTGACTGGGTTGTTTGATGTTTGGCTGGTGTCGCCTTTGGGGCTGGTGGAGTCGCTCTCGATGTTGACGGTGCATCGGCATCCATTTGAGGGCGTTTTGTTACGTTGGTTTCCTTGGTCTCTTCTGACCAGGTAGAGGAGAATCACTAAAATCTGTGCTGTCCTGCTCTTCTATGTCGTCCTCACGACACAGCTTCAATAAGAACTACCTTTATATAATATACAAAAAACAAATATTGGTTTTTCAATAATGATGGTGTCAAAATTTTTAAAAATAAAATAAAAATTTGTACACATTTTTGTTTTTTTTTTTTTTAATGAGATCTTGAAAGAAAAAACACAAATATTGAAAAATGAATATAATGGTCGCTTATATTAAAGCTTAACCAGTGATTCATACATGTCTGCCCATCGTCAATTGCATTAAGAGGTTAAGTATCATTCTTTTTCTAAGATGTTTTATTTGCGCCTACAATGGCTGACTCCATTTTTCTTGTGCGAACCTTTCTAGTGATCGGACGTGTATGCGGATTATCTAAAACCGAAATTTTAAAGTAACTAATAAAATTGACCCTTAAAAAGTGTTACCTGAAGTGTATACACAGAAAGTAATTACCAACCGGCTTACACAGGATTAAAGTGTTAAGTGAACAAAAAAAAACAAAAATAGACAAGCAACAGCAGTGCAGATAGTCTTCTCTTTCCCAATGGGTCAACGCGAGAAGGTCAAAGCTACGGACCCGAATCAAAGAGCCTCTGCGGACCAGATGTATCTGCTGACTTTGCAGTGTGACTCAATTGGATAACATTCTCAATCAATTTAGCCAGACGTAGAAGTTAACCTCAACTAACATTTGCCAAATAATGAAAATAATGAAGCGGAAGAGTGCCATCAACTGAAAAAGGATGAAAAAAGCTGAGCCTAAACCTGACCACAGCAAAAGGCAAAAACTTGCTGCGGAAACCCAAAATGAAGACACTGGATTCACAATTATAGCCCCAGCAAACAAGCGTAAGACACCACCAAAAATATCAACTGACGAGCAAGCAGCCACCATCGGAAAAATGCAGCCTCCAATTGTATGCTACAATTTATAAACTGCCACGATGTACCGGCACTGGCACTTCCAATTGAATGAAACGAAAGTGAAGTACACAATTGTTGACGTCAACAAAACAAAAACAATTGTGAAGACAACGAAAAAGGAAGATAACTTGCGGTCTCCATTAGCGATGAATCCAGAGCATGCCTTAAGGCATCGCAAGTAGAAACCGCCATCGCAGCTATATTTCCATAGCGTGCGATAGAAAGTATGCTCTCATCGCATACCATTCATCGCTTGCTTTATCGCAAGGAGAACTGTCATATTCTTCAGGCCTTCCCAAATTAAATTTGTTTGAGTTTGAGTTTTACGTGGGAAGCTTTTGCTTAAGATTTACGTTTTTCTAACGAAATTTAAAAAAATCTGATTTGAAATTGTCCATAGGACTCATTTATATTAATTCCTAATTTGAAAGCTTTTGCAATTTGTCCATTCAAATTATTCACTATACTAAAAAAGTATGCGATGAAATGCCCAGCCACAAAAATCTGACAGTTCTTCTGCTCTCTGCTCTCTGCTTTGGCTATTGCAATGGCGATGGATTTATCGCTAGTGGAGACGGCGTGTAACGAAGCCATCAAGAGCTACCTCGTGGAAAACAAAATGCAGCACCACTCATTCACTTCAGTAGTATGTTTTGGACTGTTCGTGATCAGTGCGGAGTGCGGGCTAAAGCGGGCTGTAAAATGGAATTTAAGCAGAAACAGAGAGTAATGTTTTGGCCGTTTCGGGTTCAGTGCGGAGTGCGGGCTGAAGCGGGCTATAAAATGGAATCATATCAGATATGTAATACAGATTGGGAAAATGAGAATAAAAAAATAAAAAAAAAACAAAACCCAAAACGACTTTAACAACTAGGTTTAGAACGTACAAATAGGTTCAAAACGTACAACGACGTTTTATTATCCCATTAGTTTGAATGATATATGGGAGATGTGTTTTTCTAACAAGTGATAGTGGCTTCAGGATATATTAAAAAAAAAATTATTTTTTTCCCAATTTTGTAATGATTTGATAGCGTCCTAATACGTATATAAAATGGAACTCAGATTTTAAACGTTCCATTCAGTTTTAAGTTTTAATTGTAGACAGAAAAACGTTGTTTAATTAAAAAAAGTTATTTCTTTCAAAATGTATAAGTGTCAAGTTTGTTTAAAATCCTTTGAAAATAAAAGTAATTTGGTGAGACATAATTCTCTCCGTAGTGAGCGTAAAATTGAAATAAAGTGTAATTTCTGCAAAAAAAAAACTTTTCCCGAAAAGGTGTTTTGCTTCGCCATTAAGGAATTGTACATTCCATAACTGAGGTTGCTGATATATCAAAAACAATGAATTCCGAAGGAAGGCAGAGTTTTCCAAGACCTTATCAACTACACTTGTTGCTGAATGTTCATCGAAGAGGAGTGGAGAAGGTATGATGGTGGGTACTTCAAGAAAGAGAGATATTTCTCCGAAACCAACAACATCATCTGATACTGCAATCAAAAAGCTGTGGCCTTTGTGAAGAAGACGTTGATGTCATAAAATGGTCTCATCATCAATGTAAAAATGCCCATAAGAATAAGGCTAAAGTTCTCATTACAGATTTAAGACAGAATTAAGACTTTCTGCATTAAAAATGTGGATGAAAGCATTCTTGACATCAAGATGCTTGTTGATAAGAAGCACCTCATAATTATGGGGCTTTTACAATAGGAAATTCAAGCGATGAATTCATTTAAATTCAATCTCGAAGTGTTTGGCGAATTTATAAAACATTTGGATGATCCTCACAGTGCAACTATTGCCACTAAAAGCACGCAAACCAAAATGCTAAGTGTAGTATCAGAAGATGAATTGGATGATCATCTCGAAAAAATGTATGCCTTTCCTATACTGTCATATAATTCCCTTTTATTGTACAGTTATGCTCAAGATTGTAAGAAGACAACACTAAAATGCATTTTGCAAAAATTAAATAATTTTTTGAGCATATTTTAGATTTATACAACATTAATAATAAAAAGGTAAAGAGAAAAATAAAATTCATTATTATTATTATAGAGTTTCTAAATTTCTCAACCCCTGTGGTGTTGGAAAATACCTATCCCGGGCTATGCCAAGGGATTAGGCTCTGTTGAATATACTATTGTAAGTTTTTATGACGATCGTAAGAAGCGACGAACTATACTGCATGTGCTAAGGATGACTGATTTTTGCATTTTTTTTTTCAATTCTTTGAGAAGATTTTCCTTTTCCATCTGTGAGACTAGAGCTTTAGTAATAAGTCCAGTTGCTGAAATCACAATTGGAACAATGTGGACCTTTTCAGCTCGATAGATCGCCTTCATCTCGTTTGCCAGCTCGGTATATTTTCCAATTTTTACGCTGTATGTCGATTGTACATTATGGCTCAGAGGTATAGCAATATCATATATGGTGATGTTATTCGCACATTTGTCGAAGACGACTATATCTGGTCTGTTAGCCCTAATAGTTTGGTCGGCTATTTTTGACCTGTTCCAGCATAATTTGAATGTGGTACTTTCAAGAACCGGTGGAGGACTGTACTTGTAGTAGGGTTGGTTTTCTACTGCCAGGTTGAGGCTTCTAGCTAAACTAGCTAGCAAATGCACGATTTTGTGCAAATTGGTTATGTCGTGCTGTGTATTCGTAATATATGTTCTATTGTTTCCGACGAGGTCTGGCATCGTCTGCATAGATCGTTTTCAACAGGTTCTTTGAGCACATTCCTTCTGTGATTCTTGGTGGCAACAACTTTATCCTGGATTGAGATGAAAAATCCTCCCGTTTCTGGAAACAATTGTCCCTTCGTCAGCCATATGTTTGAGTAGTGCAGATGGGTGCTTTCTTGCTCAAGCTGGTTGCGATAAGGGCCATGTAGGCTTTTGTTTTTCCAGTTCTCGATAAGAGCGGCATTAGTATTTACATTTAATGTAGACTCGTGGGTTTGTGAGCGGGGATTAAGTGGCGTGTACTGTTTGTCTGCCAGGCAAATAGTGCGCAGGAGGCTTGATGTTTGTGATTTTTCCTGGAAGTAAGATCTGAGGTTGTTGATTTGCTTATCATGTAAATGCATGACGTCGATAAGTCCTCTGCCTCCTTCGCAGCGTGGTAGGGTAACTCTTTCAACTGCACTTTTAGGATGATGGTATCGGTGCTTTGTCATTTGGGTTCGAATCGTTCTCATGATACTATTCAGGTCCGTTTCTGACCATTTAACTACTCCAAATGAAAATTTTAGCGCAGGAATGACCCAGGTGTTAATGGCCTTAAACATATTACCAGCGTTTAGTTTGCATTTAAGAATGAGTATCAATCTTTCAGTGAATTGTTTGGTTAATGCTGTCCTTATAGCTGAATCACAAATTCCTTTAAGTTGGATGAGCCCCAAATATTTGTATGATTCACCATCGGACAAGTTTGATATTGCATTTCTTTCATCGATCTGGTAGCCCAAATCGTCATTTTGAACTTTGGCTTTCTTTAAATGAACGATTTTGCATTTTTCTATCCCAAATTCCATTTTTATGTCATCACTAAATCTCTTAACAGTATTTAGAAGTCTATGAACTTTTTCTTTACCGTTGGCATAAAGTTTGAGATCGTCGACGTAAAGTAAGTGGTTGAGTGTTTGAGTGCCTGTTTCGACTTTGATGTTAAATCCAATATTCACTGATTTAAGCAGTTTACTGAGTGGGTTAAGAGACAAGCAGAACCAAAGAGGGCTAAATGCGTCTCCTTGGAGAATTCCTCTTTTGATGCTCACTCTTGAACCAGTCAGGCTTTATTATTATTATTATTATTATTATTATTATTATTATTATCATTATTATTATTATTATTATTATTATTATTATTATTATTATTATTATTATTACATTACTTTTAATAGAATAGTTTTATAGAATCTCGTTTTTTATTGATCCAGGAGTTATGTTCTGTTGGAAATCCCAACCTCTTTTCTTTTATATATGTATGTACGTAAAGTATTATTATTTGATAAGAATTTTTTTTTTAATTTTCATATTCTTCAAATAAATTCAGGAAAAAATCTTTTAGTGCTAAATGGTTCTATGTAGTTATATCACCTGTTAGCGTATACCATGTTTCGAAGAATGTTCGGGGAGTAAAATCTAATCTTTCGTATAACGCTCTTATTTCGATGGGGTGGTAAAGGTCTTCCACATTGATTGGTGGGTTAGGATTTATTTCGTTGTTGGTGTCGGTGACTGCAATAGAATCTTCCGGTTCGTTGAGGTTGTCTAATAATAATAACAGAGAGTCTAGTGTTCTGGAATTTCGGACTAAATTTCCTAGTGTGGTGTTCTTAAACCCATAGGACGCGCATATTCGTAGCTCAAAGTTGTCCTTGTCGATCCCAAAAAGCTAATTGAATCGCCGAATTCTAGCCTTTTGTTACTGGGACCGATTAACCTCCCGTTTACATAAGTGTCTCTAGAACCAGTAGCATTCTTTATATACACACGCTGACCGCAGGGTTAAATGAGTATTGCAGCATATTTAAACGACACCAGCACGCTAGGAATGATCAAATGGTTATTTGAATAATCAGTTCCTATATCTATTTGGCCAATTCGTAGATGGATCACATTTTGGCTGACTATACTCGTATTTACAGTATCCACTCCGAGTTAGGTTCATAATTGATAATTTCCATTCTTAAAAAATATTATTATATATATATTTTTTTCAAGCTAAGTTCGTTGCTGCTGCTGCTGTTGTTGAGCTGTTGCTGCTGCTGCTGGTGTTTCTGCTGCTGTTTTATCTTGCCAGGCAGGCTTCGCTCCCTATAGTTCAGTTTTCCCTGGTCTTTTTTTTAACGATGACAAGGACTTATGGTTTTGGGACTTTGTTTTTACTGTTATGCACATTTTTTCTATTACTATTTCTTGGTGTATAGCCCCAGAGAACGCATTAGAAGATCGGTCTTCTATATTGGCAGAATTTGTTTTTATTTGGTAGGGGGATCTCAATGTGATGTATCTTACCACTGCCACCAAAATGTTGTAACGCCTAGTGTCACTGTACTGTACCCCCATTGGAGAAGGGTGACTCGATGTTGAAAACTATTTTTTAAATGGATAAACCATAAGGGGGGAGCCGCTGAATGTTTTATTTACAGCCATATCAACGTTTTCGTCTTTTTTTCGTAGATAATTACTCTTGCCGAACTTATTTTGAATGAAAGTTTAGATTTAATAAGCTTCTTAGCGTCCTTTTTATAATCCACCACCACTATATACCATGGTTTTTAAAAAGAGTGCTATATTCTTCTGGTGAAATGATGATTCCTTTTCTTCTGTACTCCTTTTCCACTTTTCCGAAAACTCGATCCGGTGGTAACTATATAATTATGAAAATAGTGCCGGTTTTTTTTTTTTTTTTCTTTTTTTTTTTAATCTTTTTTCCAAAAAAGAACACAGTGCCACCATCATTATAGTGCTCTTATTCTGGGAAGCACAGGAATCAGAAAACAGGCTTACACCGAAAAAAAAACGTTGGTAAAATCAACAAATATCCTTGGTTGATTTTGCGTCAACCAAGATGCGTAGTCAATTTGACTACGCGTGCGTGATCAGTCTTTTTATCAAAACTTTACAATTTTCGTGATCGATTTCGTGTTTAAATAACTATTTCGCATTATAAAATGATGGTAAACGTGTTAACGTGTTACTACCCGTGATAGAATAATCAGTTTCATTGTTAATTGAATTTGTTAATTTTGAAATACTTTTGTGTTTAAACAAACATTAATATGTTTCAATGACTATGTTCGTATAAGGTTTAATACAACCGTTGTTGATCAAGCAGGAAAATGTGTCAAAATATTTGTGCTTGAAGTTACATGTTCGTGCTTAGATAACTATGTTTGTGTTTAGCTAAAAATAACAGTCTTGTTATTTACATACGTTTGTGATTAGCTGATCATTTTAGTTGTTAACCAAGCAGGAAAATGTGTCAAAATATTTGTGCTTGAAGTTACATGTTCGTGCTTAGATAACTATGTTTGTGTTTAGCTAAAAATAACAGTCTTGTTATTTATATACGTTTGTGATTAGCTGATCATTTTAGTTGTTAACCAAGCAGGAAAATGTGTCAAAATATTTGTGCTTGAAGTTACATGTTCGTGCTTAGATAACTATGTTTGTGTTTAGCTAAAAATAACAGTCTTGTTATTTATATACGTTTGTGATTAGCTGATCATTTTAGTTGTTAACCAAGCAGGAAAATGTGTCAAAATATTTGTGCTTGAAGTTACATGTTCGTGCTTAGGTAACTATGTCTGTGTTTAGCTAAAAATAAAAGTAGTGTTATTTATATACGTTTGTGATCAGCTGATCATTTTAGTTGTTAACCAAGCAGGAAAGTCTGTTACAATATTTGTGCTTGAAGTTAAATGTTCGTGATTAGATAACTATGTTTGTGTTTAGCTTAAAATAACCCTGTTGTTATTTATAAACATTTGTGATTGACTGATCATTTCCGTTTGTAACCAAACAGGAAAGTCTGGTACAATATTTGTGCTTAAACTTCAATGTCCATGCTCAAATAAGTATGCTTGATTGTTACATTCACTATTTTCCTAGCTAATATACAATTGTTTCTGATTGGTTCACAACGATGCGTTTTTTGCAATGTTTTTTATACTTACTTTTATATTTCTGTGCTTTAAAAACTTTTAAAATAATAGCAAAAACAGATTATATTTTATTCAATTCATGATTTTTTTTATTTTTTTCGTAAATCATTTTAAAAACAATAATGATAGCAAAAATAAAATAAATATAATATAGCACGGATATGCATTTACTATAGTCAAAATTAAATATTTTCTTAGAAAATAATATTTTTACATAATTTACAAAATAGTTATAAAACAAAGTTATTGCAATAAACATATATTCTTTCTAGACAAACAATTTCTTGTTTTTTTAAGCTAATATTTTTACATTTTTAAAAGATAAAAGAATAATTTATCTATTTGGACTTCATTGATTATTTAAATTTAATTGAAACATTTTTTAATTATTTTCTTGTAAGTCTCGTACCAGTTCAAAATACATAAATATTTTTTTTAGATAGTAGCATTTCTACTTGTTTTAAGAAAATATTATAAAAAAAAATTAAGTGCCATTTAATAATTCATATGAAATGTAGTGATTAAAATAGTCTGATGTACTATAATTTTCATAAACTGCATAGCTAAATAGTTTTGTTAAACAGAAAAAAACGTTCGATTCGATTAATATCTGAAGGTCACTTAGAGAATAATTACTTTTGCAGTCTATTTTGCACAATGTGACAATATTATAGCAAAAATGGTTATAAAAGTGTTAAAAGGAACCGAGAATTTCTTTTCTTTTAGTGCTGATCAGATTTTTAATGCATATATAGATTTTGTTTACAAATTGGGTATTATATTTTATTTTTGGAAAGATTCCCGATTTGCTATGTTGGATAAACAGTAAAGAAATAAGAAGTAAAGAAATTTTTAAGAGAGTGCGACTATGGCGATATCGAAGATATCGAAGAGGAAGAAAGCGATATAGAAGACAACGTGGAGGAGCAAGAGGAAGGCTCGGATTGGGAAGAATGTGTGGATTCATTGGACTTGGACGAAGATGCTGAGGATAACATACCTCTTAGCTTGTTAGAGAATAAGGCAAGTCAAAAATTATTCTATTTTCCAAAAAAGTATTAGAGGATAAGACAGACACATTTGGTCAACTCAGAAAAGCAAAAACTACATTCGTGGTACCAGTGTTGTCAATCAAGCCAGAAGACTTATACGCGAAACCAAAGGAATAACTGACCCATTATTATGCTTCGAAGATTTGTAACAGTTGAGTTAATAGAAGAAATTGTGAAGTGGACAAAGTTTGACAAATGCTGAAATTGAAACCAATATGACAAATTATGAAAAGGAAAAAGGCCACTGTGAGATTTACTAGCTATTGTCAAATAAAAGCTTTGATATAAATTTCAGTTCTAACATCCGCGCTAAAAGACAATCATCTAACAATAGAAGAACTTTTTAATTGCAACTTTTCAGGTAACAAAACAGCTAAATATGGATTAAAAATTGTCATGCTGTGTGATAGTGGAACTAAATTTATGGTAGATGCAGTGCGATATTTGGGAAAAGGTACACATTCTGGTAACCTGCCACTTGAAGAATTTTGTGTTAAGGAATTAACCAAAATTATTCATGGCTCAAACCGAAACATCACCATGGATAATTGGTTCACATCAGTTCAACTGGCAAAATCACTTCTTTATGCTCCTTACAAACTTTCACTTGTAGAGACAATGCGATTAAATAAAAGGGAAATACCGAAGGAAATGATGGAGTCCAAGACCAAGCACTACCAACCTACATGCTATTGGATATTTAGGATTTAAGACAAAAAAAACTTTAAAGCAAGTATCAAGTGCAGTAAGTAAAAATAAACTATAAGTGATTTTTCAAATTCACAATAAATTATTATTGGTTGAAGACTTTGTCCGAATTCTCTCACCTTTATTGACATTTTGTCAATAGTTGTATTAAAATCGTTCGCTTGGGATACCGTTAAAATCATTGACTTCTGCGAGTCCTTTATGGTAGGCTTAAAAAATTTTCTTTTTCTTGTTCCGCTGGTTGATGGGGAGTTCGAGTGTCTCGCTGAAGGTGGTAGGATGGCATGTAGGAGATTTGTAATTATTATTTTTTCTATTGGATAATTAGGATTTAAGACAAAAAAAATTTTGAAGCAAATATAAAGTGCAGTAAGTAAAAAAAACTATAAGTGATTTTTCAAATTCACAATAAATTATTACTGGTTGAAGACTTTGTCCGAATTCTCTCAACTTTATTGACGTTTGGTCAATAGATATGTGCCCTTAATATCATTGACTTCTGTGAGTCCTTTATGGTAGGCTTTAGAAATAAAAATTATGGAGTGCAAAATCGCTTCTTTGTGAGCCTTACAAACTTTCACTTGTAGAGACAATGCGATCAAATAAAAGGGAAATACCGAAGGAAATGATGGAGTCCAAGTACAAGCCATACCAACCTACATGCTATTGGATATTTAGGATTTAAACAAAAAAACTTTAAAGCAAGTACCTATCAAGTGCAGTAAGTAAAAAAAACTATAAGTGATTTTTCAAATTCACAATAAATTATTATTGGTTGAAGACTTTGTCCGAATTCTCTCACCTTTATTGACATTTTGTCAATAGTTGGATTAAAATCGTTCACTTGGGATACCGTTAAAATCATTGACTTCTGCGAGTCCTTTATGGTAGGCTTAAAAAATTTTCTTTTTCTTGTTCCGCTGGTTGATGGGGAGTTCGATTGTCTCGCTGAAGGTGGTAGGATGGCATGTAGGAGATTTGTAATTATTATTTCTTTTATTGGATAATTAGGATTTAAGACAATACAAATTTTGAAGCAAATATAAAGTGCAGTAAGTAAAAAAAAACTATAAGTGATTTTTCAAATTCACAATAAATTATTACTGGTTGAAGACTTTGTCCGAATTCTCTCAACTTTATTGACGTTTGGTCAACAGATATCTGCCCTTAATATCATTAACTTCTGTGAGTCCTTAATGGTAGGCTTTAGAAATAAAAATTATGGAGTGCAAAATCGCTTCTTTGTGAGCCTTACAAACTTTCACTTGTAGAGACAATGCGATCAAATAAAAGGGAAATACCGAAGGAAATGATGGAGTCCAAGTACAAGCCATACCAACCTACATGCTATTGAATATTTAGGATTTAAACAAAAAAACTTTAAAGCAAGTACCTATCGAGTGCAGTAAGTAAAAAAAACTATAAGTGATTTTTCAAATTCACAATTAATTATTACTGGTTGAAGACTTTGTCCGAATTCTCTCACCTTTATTGGCGTTTGGTCAACAGATATGTGCCCTTAATATCATTGACTTCTGTGAGTCCTTTTTGGTAGGGTTTAGAAATAAAAATTATGGAGTGCAAAATCACTTCTTTATGAGCCTTACAAGCTTTCACTTGTAGAGACAATGCAATCAAATAAAAGGGAAATACCGAGTAAATGATGGAGTCCAAGACCAACAAGTATCAAGTGCAGGAAGTAAAAATAAACTAAATGATTTTTCGAATTCAAGTGATTTCTAAGACAATGTGTCTGTTTTTTAATAAATAATAACTAATAAACATAAATAGTTTAACTTCACAGGAATTTATTAATTAATGGTTACCTGAACGTACTAAAAAATATAGTTACCCTCCTAGGGTTAAGAACAATTGACAATTCACAATGAAAGGGGGAAACGCTCTAACAACTCTCTCAACTTGTTTGTAAATTTGTCTGATTTTTAAAAGAACCTGATAAAAGTATAGTTTTTTCCATTTGGATTTGAGTGTGAAGAAATGGGAGGTCCATCAAAATCATTTATATTGTAAACAAAAAAGCTTTGAGTCGCACCTAATACTTCATATGCATTGAAGTGATCAATGTATTCCGATACAATACATTTTTCACAAATAACATAAATAGTTTTGTTCAAAATAAATAAACATTCAATTCGAAAAATTTCTGAAGATCTACTAACATAATTGTTATTTTTGTAGTCTATCTTGCAGAATGTTACCGTATTGTAGCAAAAAAGTTCATTGAAGTTAGTCGTGTGAAGTGAAAGGTTTTGTATCTTAGGAAAACAGTGATGATCTTTCAGCAAAAGCTTATCATTAGGTAATTTTGAATATGTGGGGGAAATGCCTACATTAGAAATAATTCTTCTACAGAACATTAAAGAACTTTTAATTCCTAAGGACAGTGGTAAGTTTCGACGTGAAGTGATGTTATTACAATAGCTTTTCAGTACTTTGTGTTTCGATTCAAACCTGAAAGACCAAAAGTGTTTAAAAGGACCGATCATTTTTAAAACAAAAGGATAATGAATCATGAAATGAAATTTAGGCTTTAAATTTTCCTGAAAGAGTTCAATATATGTTGAATGATGTGTTGATATGAGATTTTTTAAAATAGATATTTCATTTTGTTGAAAATTTGATTTTAAAACAATATCTAAAATTTTATTGAGAACGTTTAACAATTTCCAATGAATGTTTTTTTGAGGAACTAGATCACCAATTATTATGGGCAAAAATCTGCAAAATGTCCACATTTCTTTTGCTGACATGTTCAGTTTAAGCTTTTTGATATGCTCAGATTTAATAACTGGCGGGATATTACCAATTTCATATTCACCATATCTAAAAAACTGTGTTCTGTTGTTCAGAACATCTAGCGAAAAAAATTTGTCATGGATTATAAACTGATTAAGCAGCTTACATAAATCATAATGACAAACACCCTCAAATAAGTCATGCATTATATCTACAGTAATGTTTTTAACAACATGAAATGAAGGTATATTATTGAAAACTGATTCTTCTCTTATCCCGGTATTTGCCATTCTATCACTAACTTGTGGATATAACCTAACATCAGAATTATAATTTTCAATTGTTCTATGATGACGGCTATCATCTGAACAAAGCGAATAGTTTTGAGTCTTAGAACATTTGCAAATACGACAATAATATTGGGAATTAAAACCTTTTGTGTAACCTAAGATTGAATTAAGCCCAAGGTTATCACCTGTAATGAGTCCTAGTACAAAGTACACTTGAAAAATTTCAGATTTAACGTTAATCAAAACTCCGTTTTCTTCGAGGTTCTTAATTTCATCAACAAGTTGGTAAAAAATTGAATTTTCACCATAAGATTTATACTTTGAATAAAACAACATTGCTACAAAAATATTTTCCAATTCGGAATTAACATATTGCGGAAGACTAGGAAAGTTATAGTAAACTGCTCCAATAGAATGGCATCCACCATGAGATCCTAGCGGATTATTCGATTCAAAGTCATCAAAATACAAGTTAAAAGGAATTACTTTGTCACGCTTACTTTCTGAAAATCTTGAAATCCTATCTTTCCAAATTTCACTAGTTACCAAATGGGGAATATCATTGATTTCTAAATATCTCCTATAATCGATAGCAGACTTAAAGATTCCTGGAAGCTCAAAAAACTTTTGGAACTGAAATTTTAAGGGCAATATAACACCATCTGATTCGATAGCATCCATAGAGGGTGTTACTCCGCTTTTGACGCAAACCTCGTCATCTATAATATAACTGGAAGGATCTCTATAGAAGTCATATTTTTTTGCTGTTTGAACGAATCTGTAGAAAGTTTTGATACTTTCGAAAGGGTTCTTTAAAAACAATAAGGTCCTTTGAAATTCTTCTTCTTTTTCTGTTTTAATATGTAAAGAAAATTCTTTATAAAGTTTTGTAAAAATAATTTTAAAAAATCCTTCAGTTAAATCTTTAATAATTTCTTCACATATTTTTCGTGATAAGCTAGGGTTTCCATACAAGTTACTTAAGAAATTAATTGATGATCTTTCTATAATTTTAATTATATCACAATCTTCACCTATACTACTATTTTCTGCATCGTTTTCAGTGTCATTATTATTTGAGGATTCATGTGTAAAATTAAGATTTTCTGTTCTAAAACAATTTAAGGAAGGAGTTGAACTAAGTGAAATATTTTTACACGAACGTTCAAAATGCCTTTTAAAACTTTTTAAACTAAAAATTTGTTTACAATTAAAGCAGTGAAAGTCATCAGTTTGCTTTAAATAATGTACAGTTTTATAATGAAAAACAAGTGTTTTTACATCAGTAAAGGATGTTGTTGGGCATAAATGGCACTTAAACATTATTATAATTTTTCAAAATATTGTCTAAAATAAGAACATCTGGTGGAACTCTTTCAGAACTTTCAATTTTAAAAAAATATTTTTGAAAAAAAAGCCATACAGACCTACATGCTATTGGATATTTAAGATTTAAGACAAAAAAAACTTTAAAGCAAGTATCAAGTGCAGGAAGTAAAGAATCAAACTTGTACTTGATTTCGTTAAAATAAACTATAAATGATTTTTCAAACTCACAATAAATTATTATTGGTTGAAGACTTTGTCCGAGTTCTCTCACCTTTATTGACATTTGGTCAATAGTTGGATTAAAATCGTTCGCTTGGGATACCGTTAAAATCATTGACTTCTGCGAATCCTTTATGGTAGGCTTAAAAATTTTCTTTTTCTTGTTCCGCTGGTTGATGGGGAGTTCGATTGCCTCGCTGAAGGTGGTAGGATGGCATGTAGGAGATTTGTAATAATTACTTCTTCTGGCTCTAAAAAAAAACGGTAAAATTTAATTAATTACTTTATTATATCAAAGCATATTAAAATTTAAACATACCTTTTAGAATTGTTTTCTTATTTAAGAAACCAAGCAGCTCTTGGCTATTTCTGTCTTTGATCTTCTCGTTGAAAACTGGTATAATGGCGGCTTTAAAATCGTCCCATAGTTCTATCAGACAGTTTTGCTTCCCCGGAAAAAGATTTTCAAAATCTATGTTTATCTTTAAAGAAGAATAATAAAGAAAAAATAGTAAACAAATGCTTTGAGAATGCGTGGGTGTGGTTATGTTACAAAAAAAAAATTAAAGATACTTAACCATATAAACCTTATAAAACCCAGTTACATTAATTGTTCAATAATACATTTATTTTATTTTAATAGCGTAGTTTAGATATTACAAAGTATTTTTTCGTCTGCTAAGTTATAATAGTTATAATATAATAAACTTTTACAAATAACCCAAGATTTTCTTTCCTTGCCTTTTTCATGAAAACGTTGAAACAGTTTTGGTAAGATTTGTTTTTTAAATAAAAAATAGTTTCAAGAATTCTTTGAAAGACGATTAAGACTCAGAAGTGTTTCAATTATAAAAATTTATCATATACTACAATTTCAAAAATGCAAAAAAGAAAAATTAAAAATTTGAAGTAAGAACGTTTATTGATTAGATTAGATTTACGAGTATGTGTTCAACGCAAAAACAAAATATGTGGCTTAGATTTGAAGAAAAGTTAAGTGGGTTGGGTCCTAATTAATAAAACGAATGAAAGACATAGGTATATGAAGTTCTTCTACGTTATTGATATGCTCCCTTTATCTACAATGCAGATACAGATATTTAAGACAAAATAAATATTAAAGCAATTACCAATGTTACTCCAGCAGAATGCTTGATTAAGGGCCAGTTATTCAAAATTGTGGAAAAATTTGTGTTTGTAATCATTTCTTGATGTCTTGTCTTGAAAGTAGTTCTCCATTTAGATTTTACTTCATCCCAAGGCTCTTTATGAATTTGTAGCCATTTTATATCTACCAAGGTGTCATCTGAATAAAAAAGTTCAGATCATAAGATGAGGAGGCTTAGAGAATAATTTGCATTGTTTGGAGATAAGAAATTACCTTGTAACAATTCGATTTCTTCTTCGTTCAGATGTGGATTGAAAAAACTTTGATTTGGGTTTGAGTTGCATTTATCTTCGAACGTGTCAAGGCCAATTTTTCGATTTCGGCGCCTTAAATTGTAGTAGCGGGTGTATAACCTTCCTGTTGGATTATCTTTTGAAGCTTTCATAGGTGCCGAAAAATAAATACTCTGGAATTTATGAATATGAATAGTAGTACTGTATCCGTAATAAAAACTTTGACATATTTGTATGTTTTTTTTGTGTGTTCAAAAAAAGAAATACTTACAGGATCTTCATGAAATCGATCATGGATTCTTGAAGCAATGTGTTGGAAATCTTTACGTGATACAGCAGTGTTGTTTTTTGTGAGAAATGTTGTTATGCTCTCAATTAATATACTTCGAGAAGTTTCTCCAATTCTTTTATTCTTATTAAAATCATTGATCACGAAGTTGCCAGCAGGAAAAGACTGAAGAACAGTATCTATATCCTTTAAAATATAATCAGATTAAACTAAACAAAGTTAACCTCTTGATATTAAGTTTAAGAACCTTTGTTGCCAGGTTCTTACAGCAAGAAACCGAATAGTGAAGATTTAAAAAATATACAACTCAAAATATAAGCCTTTTAAATTTGCCTTATCGAACTAAATTCTTATTATTCTTGTTAAATCTTATTCGTAAGTTCTATTAATTGAATTATCAAGATTAAATTATGCAGACTCAGAGTTTTTTTAAATAAAAAATAACTTTATTAATTAATTCGGGCAACAAAGGGTTAAAACAAATGTTTAAAAGAGCTTCCAAAGCTAATGCTGGGTGATGAAGAATTCGATATGTTTGAAGCGTTCGAAAAAGGTGATGGTGACCTTGTTGAACTTTCACGTTCTATTGAAGAAAACCTAATATGATCGGCTAGATGTTTTTTTACTTCGCCTTCTATTAAATTTTTGACATTTAATAAAATTTCTTCCGATGGATCTAATGGATTTCTTATTCCCTTAAATAAATATATTATAAATTTCTTAAAAATATTATGTGGTGTTTGTGAGAAACATGATACCTCCAAAAATTTACTGACCGTTAAGTTATTTAAAAACAGCTTTTGCTTTAATTCTAAAGAAATGATAATGGCAGTTTTAAAGTAAAACATATTTTTTTGAAGTGATGTGTATATATGTTTCTCCTAAATACCATATTTATGCACAGATAAGAAATATGAGTAGGTATTTACATTTTCTGTTCGCCATTGATTTAGTTTATGTTTGAATTCAACTCTAATTCCGAATGGCTTATTTGAAAAAAGATCTTTCAAATCTTCATGGCTTATATATTTCAAAACATTTACATTGAGTTTTTGTGATACAAAATAATCATACAAATCAATAAATCCCCACGAGGCGAGCAAATTAAACATTTCATTATCAGTTTCTTCAAGGTCTCCAAAATTATTTAAATCACCATTAGTGCTGTTGTTCAACTTGGCATAAGTAGGTAAATCTTCAGGATCATACGTATTTTCGTGTATGACTTGTTTTGGATGTATTACTTTGTTCACATAAGAGTGTTCATTAATAAATTCTTCCATGTTTATTGTGGAAATAACACTATGAAAAAAAAAACAGAAACAAAAATGTCAAATTCAAATATTTTGAACATAGGACCATTTCCAATTTTAAATCAAATGTACCTATGTTTTAGAATAACTCGACGTATATATTTTTAAATTTATAATTAAGGTAACGAAAACAACTGAGGTTGAGGTGTTCTTCTTTTCAATAATAAAATACAGTTAATATATTATTTTTTATAGCTTGGTCTTTGATATTTCCAAATATTTATTGTTTTGAGACGAAATAAAACCAATTTAATTGAAAAAACAAATGGGGTCACCGGGCTTTGGTCCCCTCATACATACTATGCTAAGGCTTTTTAAATAGAAAGTAAAATTCATATGAATGATAAGATAATGTAGCATGTTCAGAATGACAGTTGAAAAATATACCAATGAAATCCATACAAGATTCAATATTTTTATTTCATGAAAAATCTTAAGACATGATCTAAAACTCTCAAAAGTGGCATTTATAGTTTTTGGATGAAAGTGGAATTACAAAAAAACACTCTCTCGACCAACATAAGAAATCTTGTTGAAAAATGCCGCGTGACTGAAAACATAATTCTCTCTCCTAGCTGAACGGCAAGTGCTAAAGACATGATCTAAACCTATATTGGTTGCATTTATAATCCTCTAAAAAGCTGCATTTATCCTTTTTGAATGAAAGTGGAATTACAAAAAAACACTCTCTAGGTCGACATACAAATTTTTTTGAAAAAATGAACCGTGACTGAAAACATAATTCGCTCTCCTAGCTGAACGGCAAATGCTAAAGACATGATCTAAACCTATATTGATTGCAATTGTAATCCTCTAAAAAGCTGCATTTATCCTTTTTGAATGAAAGTGGAATTACAAAAAAACACTCTCTAGGTCGGCATACAAATTTTTTTGAAAAAATGTACCGTGACTGAAAACATAATTCGCTCTCCTAGCTAAACGGCAAGTGCTAAAGACATGATCTAAACCTATTTTGATTGCAATTGTAACCCTCTAAAAAGCTGCATTTATCCTTCTTGAATGAAAGTGGAATTACAAAAAAACACTCTCTAGGTCGACATACAAATTGTTTTGAAAAAATGAACCGTGACTGAAAACATAATTCGCTCTCCTAGCTAAACGGCAAGTGCTAAAGACATGATCTAAACCTATATTGATTGCAATTGTAACCCTCTAAAAAGCTGCATTTATAGTTTTTGAATGAAAGTTGAATTACAAAAAAACACTCTCTAGGTCGGCATACAAATTTTTTTGAAAAAATGTACCGTGACTGAAAACATAATTCGCTCTCCTAGCTAAACGGCAAGTGCTAAAGACATGATCTAAACCTATATTGATTGCAATTGTAACCCTCTAAAAAGCTGCATTTATAGTTTTTGAATGAAAGTTGAATTACAAAAAAACACTCTCTAGGTCGGCATACAAATTTTTTTGAAAAAATGTACCGTGACTGAAAACATAATTCGCTCTCCTAGCTAAACGGCAAGTGCTAAAGACATGATCTAAACCTATTTTGATTGCAATTGTAACCCTCTAAAAAGCTGCATTTATCCTTCTTGAATGAAAGTGGAATTACAAAAAAACACTCTCTAGGTCGACATACAAATTGTTTTGAAAAAATGAACCGTGACTGAAAACATAATTCGCTCTCCTAGCTAAACGGCAAGTGCTAAAGACATGATCTAAACCTATATTGATTGCAATTGTAACCCTCTAAAAAGCTGCATTTATAGTTTTTGAATGAAAGTTGAATTACAAAAAAACACTCTCTAGGTCGGCATACAAATTTTTTTGAAAAAATGTACCGTGACTGAAAACATAATTCGCTCTCCTAGCTAAACGGCAAGTGCTAAAGACATGATCTAAACCTATATTGATTGCATTTGTAATCCTCTAAAAAGCTGCATTTATAGTTTTTGAATGAAAGTTGAATTACAAAAAAACACTCTCTAGGTCGGCATACAAATTTTTTTGAAAAAATGTACCGTGACTGAAAACATAATTCGCTCTCCTAGCTAAACGGCAAGTGCTAAAGACATGATCTAAACCTATATTGATTGCAACTGTAACCCTCTAAAAAGCTGCATTTATAGTTTTTGAATGAAAGTTGAATTACAAAAAAACACTCTCTCGACCAACATAAGAAATCTTGTTGAAAAATGCCGCGTGACTGAAAACATAATTCTCTCTCCTAGCTGAACGGCAAGTGCTAAAGACATGATCTAAACCTATATTGATTGCAATTGTAACCCTCTAAAAAGCTATATTTATAGTTTTTGAATGAAAGTTGAATTACAAAAAAACACTCTCTCGACCAACATAAGAAATCTTTTTGAAAAATGCCGCGTGACTGAAAACATAATTCTCTCTCCTAACTAAACTGCAAGTGCTAAAGACATGATCTAAACCTATATTGATTGCAATTGTAATCCTCTAAAAAGCTGCATTTATAGTTTTTGAATGAAAGTTGAATTACAAAAAAACACTCTCTCGACCAACATAAGAAATCTTGTTGAAAAATGCCGCGTGACTGAAAACATAATTCTCTCTCCTAGCTAAACTGCAAGTGCTAAAGACATGATCTAAACCTATATTGATTGCAATTGTAATCCTCTAAAAAGCTGCATTTATCCTTTTTGAATGAAAGTGGAATTACAAAAAAACACTCTCTAGGTCGACATACAAATTTTTTTGAAAAAATGAACCGTGACTGAAAACATAATTCGCTCTCCTAGCTGAACGGCAAATGCTAAAGACATGATCTAAACCTATATTGATTGCAATTGTAATCCTCTAAAAAGCTGCATTTATAGTTTTTGAATGAAAGTTGAATTACAAAAAAACACTCTCTCGACCAACATAAGAAATCTTGTTGAAAAATGCCGCGTGACTGAAAACATAATTCTCTCTCCTAGCTGAACGGCAAGTGCTAAAGACTTGATCTAAACCTATATTGATTGGAATTGTAACCCTCTAAAAAGCTGCATTTATAGTTTTTGAATGAAAGTTGAATTACAAAAAAACACTCTCTCGACCAACATAAGAAATCTTGTTGAAAAATGCCGCGTGACTGAAAACATAATTCTCTCTCCTAGCTGAACGGCAAGTGCTAAAGACATGATCTAAACCTATATTGATTGCAATTGTAATCCTCTAAAAAGCTGCATTTATAATTTCTTAATTAAAATGCAATTAGGAAAAAAATACTCCGAATTTATCTATTTTCAAGATAGCGCCTGAATACAAGAAAATTCTAGTAAAATATATGTATGTATATACATTCTTATTATACCTGCAAATACTTAAAAAGTTTATGATAATTTGTATTACTTAACTGCAATTTCTTATCAGATTTTATTTTAATGGTTTTCTTTTTGATTTTTTTGGCTTTTTTATTATAAATTTAGGTTTTAAAAAGCACACGACCCGTATTAACTCACATCGCAATCGGTTGGATGTGAATGCGAATGCATTTGTAGTCCTCTCAAAAGTTGCATTGATAGTTTTTGGATGAAAGTGGAATTACTAAAACACACTCTCTCGACCAACATAAGAAATCTTGTTGAAAAATGCCGCGTGACTGAAAACATAATTCTCTCTCCTAACTAAACTGCAAGTGCTAAAGACATGATCTAAACCTATATTGATTGCAATTATAATCCTCTAAAAAGCTGCATTTATCCTTTTTGAACGAAAGTGGAATTACAAAAAAACACTCTCTAGGTCGACATACAAATTTTTTTGAAAAAATGAACCGTGACTGAAAACATAATTCGCTCTCCTAGCAAAACGGCAAGTGCTAAAGACTTGATCTAAACCTATATTGATTGCAATTGTAACCCTCTAAAAAGCTATATTTATAGTTTTTGAATGAAAGTTGAATTACAAAAAAACACTCTCTCGACCAACATAAGAAATCTTTTTGAAAAATGCCGCGTGACTGAAAACATAATTCTCTCTCCTAACTAAACTGCAAGTGCTAAAGACATGATCTAAACCTATATTGATTGCAATTATAATCCTCTAAAAAGCTGCATTTATCCTTTTTGAATGAAAGTGGAATTACAAAAAAACACTCTCTAGGTCGACATACAAATTTTTTTGAAAAAATGAACCGTGACTGAAAACATAATTCGCTCTCCTAGCAAAACGGCAAGTGCTAAAGACTTGATCTAAACCTATATTGATTGCAATTGTAATCCTCTAAAAAGCTGCATTTATAGTTTTTGAATGAAAGTTGAATTACAAAAAAACACTCTCTCGACCAACATAAGAAATCTTGTTGAAAAATGCCGCGTGACTGAAAACATAATTCTCTCTCCTAGCTGAACGGCAAGTGCTAAAGACATGATCTAAACCTATATTGGTTGCATTTATAATCCTCTAAAAAGCTGCATTTATCCTTTTTGAATGAAAGTGGAATTACAAAAAAACACTCTCTAGGTCGACATACAAATTTTTTTGAAAAAATGAACCGTGACTGAAAACATAATTCGCTCTCCTAGCTAAACGGCAAGTGCTAAAGACATGATCTAAACCTATATTGATTGCAATTGTAACCCTCTAAAAAGCTGCATTTATAGTTTTTGAATGAAAGTTGAATTACAAAAAAACACTCTCTAGGTCGGCATACAAATTTTTTTGAAAAAATGTACCGTGACTGAAAACATAATTCGCTCTCCTAGCTAAACGGCAAGTGCTAAAGACATGATCTAAACCTATATTGATTGCAATTGTAACCCTCTAAAAAGCTGCATTTATAGTTTTTGAATGAAAGTTGAATTACAAAAAAACACTCTCTCGACCAACATAAGAAATCTTGTTGAAAAATGCCGCGTGACTGAAAACATAATTCTCTCTCCTAGCTAAACTGCAAGTGCTAAAGACATGATCTAAACCTATATTGATTACAATTGTAATCCTCTAAAAAGCTGCATTTATCCTTTTTGAATGAAAGTGGAATTACAAAAAAACACTCTCTAGGTCGACATACAAATTTTTTTGAAAAAATGAACCGTGACTGAAAACATAATTCGCTCTCCTAGCTGAACGGCAAATGCTAAAGACATGATCTAAACCTATATTGATTGCAATTGTAATCCTCTAAAAAGCTGCATTTATAGTTTTTGAATGAAAGTTGAATTACAAAAAAACACTCTCTCGACCAACATAAGAAATCTTGTTGAAAAATGCCGCGTGACTGAAAACATAATTCTCTCTCCTAGCTGAACGGCAAGTGCTAAAGACATGATCTAAACCTATATTGGTTGCATTTATAATCCTCTAAAAAGCTGCATTTATCCTTTTTGAATGAAAGTGGAATTACAAAAAAACACTCTCTAGGTCGACATACAAATTTTTTTGAAAAAATGAACCGTGACTGAAAACATAATTCGCTCTCCTAGCTAAACGGCAAGTGCTAAAGACATGATCTAAACCTTTATTGATTGCATTTGTAATGCTCTAAAAAGCTGCATTTATAGTTTTTGAATGAAAGTGGAATTACAAAAAAACACTCTCTCGACCAACATAAGAAATCTTGTTGAAATGTTTATGATAATTTGTATTACTTACCTGCAATTTCTTCTTAGATTTTATTTTAATGGTTTTCTTTTTAATTTTTTGACTTTTTTTATTGAAAATTTGGGTTTTAAAAAGCACACGACCCGTCTTAACTCAAATCGCAATCGGTCGGATGTGAATGCGAATGCATTTGTAGTCCTCTCAAAAGTTGCATTGATAGTTTTTGGATGAAAGTGGAATTACTAAAACACACTCTCTCGACCAACATAAGAAATCTTGTTATTGAAAAATGCCGCATGACTGAAAACATAATTCTCTCTCCTAGCTGAACGGAAAGTGCTAAAGACATGATCTAAACCTATATTGATTGCATTTGCAATCCTCAAAAAAGCTGCATTTATAATTCCTTAATTAAAATGCAATAAGGAAAAAAATATTCCGAATTTATCTATTTTCAAGATAGCGCCTGAATACAAGAAAATTCTAGTAAAATATATGTATGTATATACATTCTTATTATACCTGCAAATACTTAAAAAGTTTATGATAATTTGTATTACTTAACTGCAATTTCTTATCAGATTTTATTTTAATGGTTTTCTTTTTGATTTTTTTGGCTTTTTTATTATAAATTTAGGTTTTAAAAAGCACACGACCCGTATTAACTCACATCGCAATCGGTTGGATGTGAATGCGAATGCATTTGTAGTCCTCTCAAAAGTTGCATTGATAGTTTTTGGATGAAAGTGGAATTACTAAAACACACTCTCTCGACCAACATAAGAAATCTTGTTGAAAAATGCCGCGTGACTGAAAACATAATTCTCTCTCCTAGCTGAACGGCAAGTGCTAAAGACATGATCTAAACCTATATTGATTGCAATTGTAACCCTCTAAAAAGCTATATTTATAGTTTTTGAATGAAAGTTGAATTACAAAAAAACACTCTCTCGACCAACATAAGAAATCTTTTTGAAAAATGCCGCGTGACTGAAAACATAATTCTCTCTCCTAACTAAACTGCAAGTGCTAAAGACATGATCTAAACCTATATTGATTGCAATTATAATCCTCTAAAAAGCTGCATTTATCCTTTTTGAATGAAAGTGGAATTACAAAAAAACACTCTCTAGGTCGACATACAAATTTTTTTGAAAAAATGAACCGTGACTGAAAACATAATTCGCTCTCCTAGCAAAACGGCAAGTGCTAAAGACATGATCTAAACCTTTATTGATTGCATTTGTAATGCTCTAAAAAGCTGCATTTATAGTTTTTGAATGAAAGTGGAATTACAAAAAAACACTCTCTCGACCAACATACGAAATCTTGTTGAAAAATGCCGCGTGGCTGGAAACATAATTCTCTCTCCTAGCTGAACGGAAAGTGCTAAAGACATGATCTAAACCTATGTTGATTGCATTTGTAATCCTCTAAAAAGTTGCATTTATAGTTTTTGAATGAAAGTGGAATTACAAAAAAACACTCTCTCGACCAACATACGAAATCTTGTTGAAAAATGCCGCGTGGCTGGAAACATAATTCTCTCTCCTAGCTGAACGGAAAGTGCTAAAGACATGATCTAAACCTATATTGATTGCATTTGTGATCCTCTAAAAAGTTGCATTTATAGTTTTTGAATGAAAGTGGAATTACAAAAAAACACTCTCTCGACCAACATACGAAATCTTGTTGAAAAATGCCGCGTGGCTGGAAACATAATTCTCTCTCCTAGCTGAACCGCAAATTCTGAAAACATGTTTGGAAATTATCTTGATTGCATTTGCAATCCTCAAAAAAGCTGCATTTATAATTTCTTACTTAAAATGCAATTAGGAAAAAAATATTCCGAATTCATCTATTTTCAAGATGGCGCCTGAACACAAGAAAATTCTAATAAAATATATGTATGTATATACATTCCTATTATACCTGCAAATACTTAAAAAGTTTATGATAATTTGTATTACTTACCTGCAATTTCTTCTTAGATTTGATTTTAATGGTTTTCTTTTTAATTTTTTGACTTTTTTATTGAAAATTTGGGTTTTTAAAAAGCACACGACCCGTCTTAACACAATCACATGCACGGCACTTACATTTTTAAACGTTTGATCTGGTCTGGACCCAAGCTCATTGAAAACTGAATTGACACGAACGTTGGTATTTGAGCATTGGTGCGTTCTCTTTCTTGTAGACTATTGTTTTTATGTCACAGTTACACTGTTCAGTTCAGTTATGATGTTTTCCATTGGTAAATTTAGATTCCAATCTAAATATTTATATTTTTCGTCGAGATTGGAATGCGATTTTAATTTTATTGTTTTTTGTTGTTGTATTTGTGTAATTTCTGTTTGGGTAATTGTTTGAAAAAAATAAAAGCATGCAATTGCAATGAAAAAGTCAGACGTATAGATTGGATGTAGGCTTGAAGCAAAATCAAATACTTTTGATTTACATTCAATATAGCGTATTCCAGTGAAATAGCGTATATGCAAGATTGATGATTGATAATGCATTAATGGTTCATTTGCGTATAATACGTTAAAGAGATGAGAACAGAGCAACACATAAGCACTGATTAAAAGATTAAAGAAAAATTGTATGATGAAATGGACAGACAAAATAAAACAAATTACTCGGATAAATAAAAGATTGATGACTCAAGATTGATGTTTTTATATGCAACTTCAATCAGAATTTACTAATACATTTGCGAGTGCTTATAATGTATTTGAACAATGTATATCTGGCCTTAAACTGGCTCCATTTTGTATTGCATATAATTTCTGTCAAGACGTAATTTTCAAAATTAAAAAAAATTAAAGAAACCTAAAACCGCATTTTCAACTTCGCGTCTGAAAAAAGTTGTTATTTTAGAAATGAAAAACACCATTTGATTGTAACAATAAAATTAAGAAATGATCATTGTTAAATATTGTTGATTTGTCAAATTATCTTTTATTAAAACTTAACTCAAAAAAAAAAAATTCAATTCAAGGCAAAGTTATACTTCCTTGTTATATATTGGAGAACTTTAACACTGAATTTGATGAAATAAGATGTAGAACTAAATACGAGTATGTGAGAAGAGCAAACCACTATTTTGTTCAAGATTAAAAAACAAACTTCACTAAAACTTCGCAAAAAACACAGTTTTTTTTTAATATATGTCAGATTAGATTATCATTGCAATTATTTGTTATAATGTAAATTATTTTTAACGTACATTCTCCTTTTTCATGATTCATATTTTAGCTTAAAAAACTATATTTTTCCCTACCTGACATGTTCACACGAGGACTTTTCAATTAAATTTTCGTACATGATTTAATTTTCAAAAGATTCGTGTTAATAAAATAAGAAAATTAGTGCTAAATTTCTCGAACTGAATGGCTACTATATTTGGTGGAAACACTGCAATGTGAACTTTCCTTAAATTGTGTCTCTTAATAAGTTATCTTATTTTGATCACGAACGTTGGTATTCAAGCACAAACATGGCAGTTCTACGACGTTTCAGATGACTCAACAATGTTTGTAATCATTTTACAAAGTGTGAACAACGTTCATGAAAACTTAACCACGAAAAAACTTCGAGTATACAAACTTTAACCACGTTTCTGATACTTAAATTACGTTTGTAATCATTTTATAATGTGTGTGTGGTAAAACCTGCGTTCGGGAAACAGTCGATGTTGTTTGTAAGGGCCCCCGAACGTGAGGAATTTTAAGTCCCCTATCACACGATGATTCTTTGCGTCTTATTCTTATTCTTTTTCGACTTTTTCATTTTAAAAATCAACCTCTGAGGCGCACGCTATTACACGATACACAACAATTTTTTCAGTTCTCTTTCAAAAATATGATATAAATATCAAAAATTAGTTTTTACTGATGACTTTGGTGTCATTAGTGTATCGAAAAAAAACTAATCCTTGATAAATAAACAAACGCATGGAGGTAAGAAATGGGATCATAACTATAATTATTTGATTATCCATTTGGATAATTAAAGATAGTAAAATACGGCTAATATCTCAAAGACATAAAAAGTAACCTCTTAGGTTCACTTTGTTAAATGGGGAAAATAAATAAATATTCATATTTTTTCTGGCAATTGGAATGCGATTTCAATTTTACTGTTTTATTTGTGTAATTTCTGTTTGGGTAATTGTTTAAAAAAAATAAAAATAAAGAGAATTACCTTAATAAATTTACCGAATCATTTTAAGCCAAAATATACATTGTTCAAATGCATGGCAAGCATATGCAAGTGTATTAATGAAAAAGTCAGACGTATAGATTGGATGTAGGCTTGAAGCAAAATCAAAATCAAATTCTTTTTATTTTTCTTCAATCCAGCGTAATGCATTGAAATAGTGCATATATGCAAGATTGATGATTGAACATGCATTTATTGGTTCATTCATTTGCGTATAATACGTTGAAGAGATGAGAATACAGTAGAACATAAGCACTGATTAAAATATTAAAAGAGTAAAGAAAAATTGTATGATGAAATGGACAGACAAAATAAAACAAATTACTCGGATAAATAAAAGATTGATGACTCAAGATTGATGTTTTTATATGCAACTTCAATCAGAATTTACTAATACATTTGCGAGTGCTTATCATGTATTTGAACAATGTATATCTGGCCTTAAACTGGCTCCATTTTGTATTGCATATAATTTCTGTCAAGACGTAATTTTCAAAATTAAAAAAAATTAAAGAAACCTAAAACCGCATTTTCAACTTCGCGTCTGAAAAAAGTTGTTATTTTAGAAATGAAAAACACCATTTGATTGTAACAATAAAATTAAGAAATGATCATTGTTAAATATTGTTGATTTGTCAAATTATCTTTTATTAAAACTTAACTCAAAAAAAAAAAATTCAATTCAAGGCAAAGTTATACTTCCTTGTTATATATTGGAGAACTTTAACACTGAATTTGATGAAATAAGATGTAGAACTAAATACGAGTATGTGAGAAGAGCAAACCACTATTTTGTTCAAGATTAAAAAACAAACTTCACTAAAACTTCGCAAAAAACACAGTTTTTTTTTAATATATGTCAGATTAGATTATCATTGCAATTATTTGTTATAATGTAAATTATTTTTAACGTACATTCTCCTTTTTCATGATTCATATTTTAGCTTAAAAAACTATATTTTTCCCTACCTGACATGTTCACACGAGGACTTTTCAATTAAATTTTCGTACATGATTTAATTTTCAAAAGATTCGTGTTAATAAAATAAGAAAATTAGTGCTAAATTTCTCGAACTGAATGGCTACTATATTTGGTGGAAACACTGCAATGTGAACTTTCCTTAAATTGTGTCTCTTAATAAGTTATCTTATTTTGATCACGAACGTTGGTATTCAAGCACAAACATGGCAGTTCTACGACGTTTCAGATGACTCAACAATGTTTGTAATCATTTTACAAAGTGTGAACAACGTTCATGAAAACTTAACCACGAAAAAACTTCGAGTATACAAACTTTAACCACGTTTCTGATACTTAAATTACGTTTGTAATCATTTTATAATGTGTGTGTGGTAAAACCTGCGTTCGGGAAACAGTCGATGTTGTTTGTAAGGGCCCCCGAACGTGAGGAATTTTAAGTCCCCTATCACACGATGATTCTTTGCGTCTTATTCTTATTCTTTTTCGACTTTTTCATTTTAAAAATCAACCTTTGAGGCGCACGCTATTACACGATACACAACAATTTTTTCAGTTCTCTTTCAAAAATATGATATAAATATCAAAAATTAGTTTTTACTGATGACTTTGGTGTCATTAGTGTATCGAAAAAAAACTAATCCTTGATAAATAAACAAACGCATGGAGGTAAGAAATGGGATCATAACTATAATTATTTGATTATCCATTTGGATAATTAAAGATAGTAAAATACGGCTAATATCTCAAAGACATAAAAAGTAACCTCTTAGGTTCACTTTGTTAAATGGGGAAAATAAATAAATATTCATATTTTTTCTGGCAATTGGAATGCGATTTCAATTTTACTGTTTTATTTGTGTAATTTCTGTTTGGGTAATTGTTTAAAAAAAATAAAAATAAAGAGAATTACCTTAATAAATTTACCGAATCATTTTAAGCCAAAATATACATTGTTCAAATGCATGGCAAGCATATGCAAGTGTATTAATGAAAAAGTCAGACGTATAGATTGGATGTAGGCTTGAAGCAAAATCAAAATCAAAATCAAATTCTTTTTATTTTTCTTCAATCCAGCGTAATGCATTGAAATAGTGCATATATGCAAGATTGATGATTGAACATGCATTTATTGGTTCATTCATTTGCGTATAATACGTTGAAGAGATGAGAATACAGTAGAACATAAGCACTGATTAAAATATTAAAAGAGTAAAGAAAAATTGTATGATGAAATGGACAGACAAAATAAAACAAATTACTCGGATAAATAAAAGATTGATGACTCAAGATTGATGTTTTTATATGCAACTTCAATCAGAATTTACTAATACATTTGCGAGTGCTTATCATGTATTTGAACAATGTATATCTGGCCTTAAACTGGCTCCATTTTGTATTGCATATAATTTCTGTCAAGACGTAATTTTCAAAATTAAAAAAAATTAAAGAAACCTAAAACCGCATTTTCAACTTCGCGTCTGAAAAAAGTTGTTATTTTAGAAATGAAAAACACCATTTGATTGTAACAATAAAATTAAGAAATGATCATTGTTAAATATTGTTGATTTGTCAAATTATCTTTTATTAAAACTTAACTCAAAAAAAAAAATTCAATTCAAGGCAAAGTTATACTTCCTTGTTATATATTGGAGAACTTTAACACTGAATTTGATGAAATAAGATGTAGAACTAAATACGAGTATGTGAGAAGAGCAAACCACTATTTTGTTCAAGATTAAAAAACAAACTTCACTAAAACTTCGCAAAAAACACAGTTTTTTTTTAATATATGTCAGATTAGATTATCATTGCAATTATTTGTTATAATGTAAATTATTTTTAACGTACATTCTCCTTTTTCATGATTCATATTTTAGCTTAAAAAACTATATTTTTCCCTACCTGACATGTTCACACGAGGACTTTTCAATTAAATTTTCGTACATGATTTAATTTTCAAAAGATTCGTGTTAATAAAATAAGAAAATTAGTGCTAAATTTCTCGAACTGAATGGCTACTATATTTGGTGGAAACACTGCAATGTGAACTTTCCTTAAATTGTGTCTCTTAATAAGTTATCTTATTTTGATCACGAACGTTGGTATTCAAGCACAAACATGGCAGTTCTACGACGTTTTAGATGACTCAACAATGTTTGTAATCATTTTACAAAGTGTGAACAACGTTCATGATAACTTAACCACGAAAAAACTTCGAGTATACAAACTTTAACCACGTTTCTGATACTTAAATTACGTTTGTAATCATTTTATAATGTGTGTGTGGTAAAACCTGCGTTCGGGGAACAGTCGATGTTGTTTGTAAGGGCCCCCGAACGTGAGGAATTTTAAGTCCCCTATCACACGATGATTCTTTGCGTCTTATTCTTATTCTTTTTCGACTTTTTCATTTTAAAAATCAACCTTTGAGGCGCACGCTATTACACGATACACAACAATTTTTTCAGTTCTCTTTCAAAAATATGATATATGGTAAATATCAAAAATTAGTTTTTACTGATGACTTTGGCGTCATTAGTGTATCGAAAAAAAACTAATCCTTGATAAATAAACAAACGCATGGAGGTAAGAAATGGGATCATAACTATAATTATTTGATTATGCTTTTGGATAATGAACGATAGTTAAATACGGCTAATATCTCAAAGTCATACAAAATAACCTCTTTGGTCCACTTTGTTAAATGGGGAAAATAAATAAGTTTTCATATTTTTTGTGGCGATTGGAATGCTTTTTCAATTTTACTGTTTTTTGTTGTTGTATTTGTGTAATTTCTGTTTGGGTAATTGTTTAAAACAAATAAAGATAAAGAGAATTATCTTAATAAATTTACTAAATCGTTTTAATGAAACATTGATATGATCTTTCACTCATAAACATACTCATTTTCACATTTTTACAATCTATTGGTCTATCATGTTCGGTGTTCTTTAACTTTAAAACTGATAATGCAATTGTATAAGGCTAGCCGCGCACTAGCAACTTTTAGTTGCGAAACTGTTTGGTTACTTATAGAAAACAGATGAACTGTTTGGTTGAATGTCCGTGAATTTGCAGATAATTATATGTTCAATAAAATGGTTAACTTATTTTAGGCAATCGTTTAGTTTGTGTCAAAACACAAACTTTTTAGTTGCTCGAACCAAGCAGTTTCGCAACTAAAAGTTGCTAGTGCGCGGCTAGCCTAAAGGTGAAAAAATTAAAAAAAAACATAATTTTCTGTTAATCACGTATATGTTTGATTAGCTATTAAAAAAGTAATTTAAATATGATTTCATATAAAAGTCAACTACAAACATATGTAATCAAACATGTTTATGATCTTTCATTCACAAACATACTCAATTTCACATTTTTTCCAATCTATTGATCTATCATGTTCGGGGTTCTTTAACTATAAAACTGATAATGTAATTGTATAAAGATGAAAAAATTAAAAAAAAAACATAATTTTCTGTTAATCACGTTCATGTTTGATTAGCTATTAAAAAAGTAATTTAAATATGATTTCATATAAAAGTCAACTACAAACATATGTAATCAAACATGTTTATGACCTTTCATTCACAAACATACTCAATTTCACATTTTTTCCAATCTATTGATCTATCATGTTCGGGGTTCTTTAACTATAAAACTGATAATGCAATTGTATAAAGATGAAAAAATTAAAAAAAAAACATAATTTTCTGTTAATCACGTTCATGTTTGATTAGCTATTAAAAAAGTAATTTAAATATGATTTCATATAAAAGTCAACTACAAACATATGTAATCAAACATGTTTATGATCTTTCATTCACAAACATACTCAATTTCACATTTTTTCCAATCTATTGATCTATCATGTTCGGGGTTCTTTAACTATAAAACTGATAATGCAATTGTATAAAGATGAAAAAATTAAAAAAAAAAACATAATTTTCTGTTAATCACGTTCATGTTTGATTAGCTATTAAAAAAGTTATTTAAATATGATTTCATATAAAAGTCAACTACAAACATATGTAACCAAACATGTTTATGATCTTTCATTCACAAACATACTCAATTTAACATTTTTTCCAATCTATTGATCTATCATGTTCGGGGTTCTTTAACTATAAAACTGATAATGCAATTGTATAAAGATGAAAAAATTAAAAAAAAACATAATTTTCTGTTAATCACGTTCATGTTTGATTAGCTATTAAAAAAGTTATTTAAATATGATTTCATATAAAAGTCAACTACAAAGATATGTAATCAAACATGTTTATGATCTTTCATTCACAAACATACTCAATTTAACATTTTTTCCAATCTATTGATCTATCATGTTCGGGGTTCTTTAACTATAAAACTGATAATGCAATTGTATAAAGATGAAAAAATTAAAAAAAAAAACATAATTCTCTGTTAATCACGTTCATGTTTGATTAGCTATTAAAAAAGTTATTTAAATATGATTTCATATAAAAGTCAACTACAAACATATGTAATCAAACATGTTTATGATCTTTCATTCACAAACATACTCAATTTCACATTTTTTCCAATCTATTGATCTATCATGTTCGGGGTTCTTTAACTATAAAACTGATAATGCAATTGTATAAAGATGAAAAAATTAAAAAAAAACATAATTTTCTGTTAATCACGTTCATGTTTGATTAGCTATTAAAAAAGTAATTTAAATATGATTTCATATAAAAGTCAACTACAAAGATATGTAATCAAACATGTTTATGATCTTTCATTCACAAACATACTCAATTTCACATTTTTTCCAATCTATTTATCTATCATGTTCGGGGTTCTTTAACTATAAAACTGATAATGCAATTGTATAAAGATGAAAAAATTAAAAAAAAAACATAATTCTCTGTTAATCACGTTCATGTTTGATTAGCTATTAAAAAAGTTATTTAAATATGATTTCATATAAAAGTCAACTACAAAGATATGTAATCAAACATGTTTATGATCTTTCATTCACAAACATACTCAATTTCACATTGTTTTTAGTTTATCACGTTTATTGTTGATTAACAATAAAATCAATAATGTAATTGTTGATTAACAATGAAATCATATTTGAAACAACTATAAACGTATTTGAATCAAATATGTTTGTGATACTTCAAAAATAAAATATCAACAACGCTCCATTGGTTGATTTAAACACGCAGCGTTGGTTGATTCAACTACAAACGTATTCAATTTAGCCAATTGTTAATCAACCACGAAAAATAGTTGAATCAACCAAGGTTTTTTTTTTCGGTGTAGGTTCCGTTTAATCCTTGCAGATGTTGACAACAGATTTTTTCGAGTGTTTTCAAATAGCTGACTATTATTGATGCAACTTCATTAGCTCCTCTTGTGCCATCAGTCTCAAGCCAGGTATGAAAGGTAATGTCTTCTTTATTTTTAACTTTTGTATGGTTGACGATTCCCATGTTGTAAAGCAAAACTTGCCTAGAATAGAAGACTTATCCAACAGATTTTGCTGCAGGTCAAAAACGATGTCGATTGTGTTCTCCTTTTGTTTGTTCTTATGGAATGAATGGAATGAAACTTTTGTGCTCGAAGTTCATAAAGCTTCTTATTGTTTTTTATTTCTTCGAATTTGATCTGGTCTTCTTCGGGGATCGTTACATTTTCCCGCAAAACAGTTGCCCGTGTAACGTTTGCCCGCCGATTTTATTGATACTTTTTTGACGTCAATCCCGCAGCACGATATCCCGTCGCATGATATCCCACAGATTTCTTTACGGGATTGGCAGTACTAAATACTACTTTTAAGATAGTAGTACTTTTTGGATTTATCTAAGCAGTACAGTAGTGCTTCCATAAAAATCCTCAGTTCTTGCCAGAACTCTGTAGAAGTAAGACCTCAGGAAGAGGTAGGAACTTTTATTCAGTTGTGTTATGGGGTGATTGCTGGTTGGGCGACTGGCTGGTGGGAGTGTTAACGCTTTAAACGTTAATTAGCAAAAAAGCCTTAAGTGTTTTTTATTTATTTATTTTTATTTATTTAAAGAGAAACAACTCTTTGCATTTGCTGCCAAACTTCAACTAACTTAAAATAATTTTAATTACATTTAAATAAAGACCCTTTGGCATATGGGAATTGATATCGAAAATGATGAATAGTATGAATGATCACATTGGGTGGTCATTATATAGGTTATATAGGAATATAAGTAATTTTAAACTATCGCGGTCCCCTCGTTTTTGGCTGTAGAAAATCGAAAAATCACCTTTTTTAAATCTTCATTTTTACGGCGGATTGACGAAAAAAATGACAAGGATGAAAAACATGAAAACTTATATTAGTTTCAGGGCTTCTAATGTTCATGTAAACGCACTTATTCACGTATAATTGTTGATAGATAATTATTTATAATATATTTATATTTTTTTCATATTCTTCTCAAAAAAAAAAAAAAACAAAAACATTTAAAAAAAAATTACAAAAATGTTGATTTGTCATGCTTTTAGAATTCAAAATAATAACAATTTCTCTGAAAACTGACCTTTTCTCACATATTATCGTATAAAAGGAAGTTTCTGAACCCACAATACTTTTAAGTTAAAAAACTGTTGACATAGGCGTCTGCCTGGCGACTTTACATGCCCTAAGCAGAGCAACGGAGTTGCGTGAGCGGGTGTGAGCCCCAAAAAGGGAGTTAAAATCCTGAGAACCCGCAAAGTGGGCCACCCAAGGTAATATTGTCCAAGAGAACTGTTGCCAGAGGCACTTGCCTGGCGACTGAACATACTACGTACCCTAAGCGAAGCAATCCCAATCCATATCTATATATGTATGTAGGTACTATTACTTAGTTAAGCTTAAAAAACTTCTAAAGCTAGAAATAATTAAAATTCATAATCTAAAACGTTTGTTAGGTTTAATAAATGAAAACCCAGACCATCTTAGGGATTACCAAAAAGCTTTAAACGCATTTTAAGCTCTGACCAAATAAAATTCGCTCTAAACTTAACTGAAACTGAAAAAAAAATACTTAAGCCCTTAAATAAATGTATTTATCTGTGCATTCTTTTGTTCATTGTTTATAAATATATCTGTTATTTAATTATTTAAATCTCTATTTATGTATTTATTTATCTGTTCATGTATTTATTTATTTATTTTTGTTCATTTATTAATTTATTTATTTATTTTCTTTTCTTGCTTTTATTTATTTATTTAACTATTATTTTCAATGTTTATTTTGCAATTGATTGATTTTTGATTAATTTATTTATATAAACTTATATACTTTAAATAAAATATTTACTATTAAATAATAAACAAATTAATTATCTGCCAAATTCCATTATTTTTCTTCATGATTAAAAAAATCAAATGAAGGTTTTCTACGTAGTATTTCGTTAAAAATAAATTCCCTTTTCTTTTTGTAAATCCTTATCATCATTTTTAATTTATTTTTCAATTATAATATAGGTATAAACCTAGTATCCCTATGCAAGCTGTGTATGCACAAAATCATTGTAAATTGTAAAGCCTTTATTCTACGATAGTAAATATATATATGTATATATATTAAACCCTTAAAAAGTACTGCAATCCATGAAGAAAATTCCTCTATAGAATAAACTAACACGCTTCAACAATATTGTAAGCGATCACCGTCATCGTCACCACCGCCACCAACGACGCACTTCATCCACCAACAACTCCCTTCACCAACCACACCATCCATCAACCATCCCGTCCACCAACTACCGTGTCCACCACGTCAGTCAACCCACCAACGTCACCGTCGTCGCATCAAACAACCATGTACTCGGGACCAAGCTCTCCAAACCTCCAGCAATAGCAAGACATCTCTCAATGTCTTACTTCTATCCAGGTCTAAGAAGAACTGAAGATTTTTTTCGAAATCTCTCGTCTCTCCTTCTTCCACTGTGATCTCTCGTGTTAGTGCAATTTTGCAATCGTTAAAACAGTGCGGTCTTCTGTGTATTGTTAAAATAGTCCTTGTCCTCCTCAGCGTTGCCGCCAAAAAAAAATTTTAGTGCCACACTCCTTGAAAAAACGTGCCATTTGTGACATTTTCGTGCCATATAAAAAAAACTCAAGTTATTCTTTAAAAATAAATTTTAATTAAATACTATTACAAGCAAATAACAAAAAAAATCACTTCCTCTATTCGTGTATAGCTATTTTCCAGAAACAGGAGTTTTTGGCAAGTTCATAATAAGTAATGAGTATGTATTATGTAACTACCTATATCACATCACATGATGAGTACCTATTATTATTATTTAAAAATATAAAGACGTAATAAAGCTTTGTTATATATAATAAGCTAAATAAATAAATTAGCTGGAGGTTTGAAATTTTGACAATTATTAGGCTTAATAATTTTATTATATGACATTATAGCATTAATTGTTTTGTATGACAGTCTGTTTTCGTAGTTTGTTTTAATATTATTTAGCCTTGAAAACAGTCGCCCTGCTGATGCAATTTCGTGAGGCAAACTAAGAGGAATCGACATAAATTTTGAATTATTAATGAACCTAGAAAGTTTTTGAATTTTCAAGAAAAATACTTTCGACTTTCAAATCTCAAAAATTTTTTTTATTTCGCCAAAAAGAACATCTTTCTCGCACTCTAATAGATGAGAAAATTCTGAAACCAAAATATTGAAGTGTGGCAGAATACTTTGTATATTTCGATTATTTATTAAAAAGGTTGGGTCAATTATCTTAAACGCATTTAGGTAAAATAATAAAAAAAAACGTGCCATATTAAAACTTTTCGTGCCACCGTGCCACGAGAAAATTTCCGTGTCAAAATGGCACGATCGTGCCACATCGGCAACGCTGGTCCTCCTTGATTCTCATTGCTCAGTTCACGAAATGGTGATAAATACCGAGCTGTCGCTTTGTATTTTGAAAGGCAGGAGTCGGGCGGGCAAACAAAACACGGGAAACTGTGATACGGGATATCGTTTTACGGGAAAACGAGTTACGGGAAAATGATTTTCGGGCAAACGTTACGCGAAAAAACGTGACGCGGGAAATCGTTTTGCGGGAAAACGTTGCCAACCCCTTCTTCGTAGTTTTTCATTTATACCTCGAATTGTTTGCATGTGGAGCATGAATCTGTGTGCGGGTTCCCAAGGCTTAACTCCGAATAAAAAATCTTTTTATATTTGGAAAGACTGCATCTCCTTTCTTTGGGGCTTCTTTAAAAATGTCAAACATCTTTTTAAGTTCAGTTCAGGTGGAAGATAGTTTCTCTTCGAATTGCTCCTTGAATAGTTGCTTTCTCGGCAGAAGAAGGATAAAATGTGTTATCGAACATCATCAGCAATTTCCAAGTCTGCCTTAGCTTAGCTCTATTACCGCTTCTTCTTTCTGTAGGAATCTCCATTGTATATAAATCATACTTTTATCATACACAAAAGTTATAATTGACTCTATTTTGAGGCTTAATTATTTATAACATCAGATATTAGGAACTCGTTTCTTGTCCTAAGTTTTAACAAAATATTTTATTGCTTTTGCGTGAGGTTTTTTCTCTGCACATTTTCTGTTAAACGCTGTCTTACCGGGTAGCTAATTTGCATATATTTAAGGATTAATTTGTCCTCATTCATTTTACTATTACATTGATCTTAAAAACGATCTAAACACACTGTTAAAATTTGAATATTAAAACACTATACATATCGTCGCTTTTCCGGCAGAGTGGCATAAGTCGAAATTTGTCGTTTTTTAGTTTTGAACACAGAACTGAGCAAAAAAACAAACGCAATTTTTCTGTGTAATCGGCGTTAACCTACTTCTTCTAGTTTCCGAGTTATGAAAAAGCGCCGCTCTCAACTTTCAAAAACATCCCTGCCATTTTCTACGTATAAATATTGCATAAATCAATTTTTGTTTTTTTTTTTTTAATATTTCGTTTTTTATAAAACTTAACAAACGAAAAATGCAATTTTTTCACTTATTCAACATTCGAGTTATGTTTTTTATGAACAACGAAATTTTTTTTTTCAGTATGAAAAAAAACTTTAAAAGGCTCTCCTGAAAATTTGCAAATTTCGACTTATGCCACTCTGCCGGAAAAGCGACGATATATAAATATTTTTTCTTAAAATTACTACTCAGATCTTTAGTTGTTAATTCATATGCTTTGCAGTTTGTTCTTACATTCAAAATTTGGGATGTGCATTTTGATAATAAAATTCAATAATTTGCAAGCGTTGTTCGTTTGTAAGACGATTCATGGTTAAATTATAGACCAAACTGAAGATGTTTGACAGAGACACAAAATACGAAACTTGCATGAGCTGTCAAAACCAGTGATGCCAAAAAGAAAGTAGCAAAAAAGTCACCCATTAGATAAATTTAGTTGAAATTTGCAAAACTTTTCTCATCATCTTATGCGTCTGTGAATGCCAAACATTTTGATGTGCATATCTCATTTTCGGATTTTTGGCGTTTGTTGAGTTTTGCAAAAACGCTCCTCAATTTGTGCAAGAAAAATTTTACCCGATCTGCGTACTAGGCCTTAAGAGAGCGATATGTTACCATACCAATTCATGCAAAACAATTTACATGCGATTTGAGTTTGCTTTGCATGAGACCTACACTCATGGCCGTAGCTAGGGCATGGCATTAGGGGGCAATGCCCTACCTTAAAATCTCTAATGCCCTACCTTGAAAAATCAACTATCGTATCGTAATGCCACTGATTCAAAAACTGGTTTTCCAAAACAAGAAAAATCCATTTCACATATCCAAGCTATGGCCTATGGCGATGTTGCAGGACAAATTGAATAGAGTCTCTGCAACTATAGCAGTGTTGAAACGTTGATACATCCAAAAGATTTTGAGAGACAAAGGTACTACTAGCACGTTATTTCTATTAGTGAGGTTATACAATTTGTCAACGAATTAGCTTTGCGTGGAAATTATATTTTGAAGGAAGGAAATAAACAAGGATTATTTCAGAATTTGAAAGAAATTGCAACATACCGTTAACCTGAATTCAAAATAAAATAATTCAAGCAATGATTATACCAGTACGAAGTTCCATTGTTAAAATTATTAATGAATCGGACCTAAACTGGTTTACTATAATGGAAGAAAAATAATGGCGAAAATATTGCAATAGCAATACGCTACGTTAAAGATGGAATTGTCAATGAGTCGTTGCTGACAGTATTACTACTACTGAAAATCTTGATGCAGCCAATTTTACGGAATTAACATTGAATTACGTTGACCACTCTTGTATGCTAAGCCAATGCTATGTTGGCGCAAGTGTAATGAGTGGGAAAGTTTTGAGAGTTGTGCCGAAAAATCCCTTACGTCCACTGCTTTAACCATCGATCGTATTTGGTAATCATTAGATTATCTCGGAAATGACTTTCATTAGTTTTTTTTTGATCGATGCATCATGTTACATGAATTTTTTCAGCATGGAAAAATAGCTGACTTGTATGGTAAAAAAAGGATTTACCGGCTCCTAGAACGGAGTTGGTCAGGACACTTGGCCGTAACAAAACTTGTACATGATAATTTTTCATTGATTTTGACAACTTTGGATGAAATTTGAAATGACAGATGTATACATTAAAATGTAATGTGTAATGTCTTTCAATTTAAATTTTATAATAAATACATAGATCTGAAGAAGGGTGTAATCACACCCGAAACGTCACAAATAAAGAAAAAATAACAAAAATTGACCTCGAGCCCACTTAAGGACAAACATAATTTTATAAAAAGAAAAGGTCACGAAGAAAGAAAACATTTATTGACAGATTTAAGGATGATGCCGTCACCAAGAGTGTGGACATTAAAAAAGTGATGCTTAATTAATTAATTGAATTCCAAATGGCCTTGATTGTGGCCAAAAAAATATTATCCATGTTCCAGCCTGCAGGCGCAGCTTAACAATCCCGAAGGGCAGGATTGAAAGACGCGATAACAATCACTAAGCTCACCCAAAATAAAATAAGGATACTTAGATCAGAAATGTATCATCACATTTTGGAAGAAGCAAAATCTATGACAAGCGGCGATTCCGAAAATACGACTCATACCCAATAGAGACAAATCAAATCGGATGGATGGCTACTTGGTACGAGTATATGGCCTTCCAGTTCCTCTGCGAGACAAAATATAGAACCTCAGAACGCTCAGCCATTTAAGTCTGAGTATTTCGAAACGTTGGACACACTAATTGCTAAATTAAAAACGAGATTTTCGTACAACGACGATCTACTAAATTCAGTAGCGAGTATAGATGAGTTGGATATAGAAAAAATGGTACCGTTGAAAAGGTTAAGTAAGTGTGAGAGTAATTGTAATTGTAATTGTATTTGTGAATGTACAATTTACCAAGGCACTTTGAAGGCCAATAAACGAACCAAGACAGATAAATTTATCAGGTCAACAAACTTTAAAACTTTTAGCGAAAATCCATTTAATTGCAATTTGGTGCAACTGGCCATAAGTTACTGCAAGAAAATCAAATCTGTTTGATTGCTCTTCTTTATAATGACAATAAATAAATACATACTTTTAAATTTGTCATAAAAAAAATCCTAAGATCAATTTTCTGAACAGAAACATAAATATTTATTTTCAACTTCAACGCTTATGTCTCGAAAAAGTTTTTAATGAAGATTAAACTTATAAAACTTTAATTTTCGATTAAGCAAACGGGTCTAAGTCATTTTTGTTGCAAAAATGCAATGCACTATAATTGATTTTTTAGGTCTTACAACTCCATCAAGGAAAGAGGCTGCTGTGGTAAAAGCTTTGTAAGTCACCTCAAGAATAAAAAGGAGAACACAATTGATGTTTTGTACCAGCGAGAAACGTTCAAAGATACATATGAAATTTTTGCATCTGTGGCGTCCATAGGATGTAGCACTGCCTTGTGAATCTACGTTTTCGACTTTGACTGCAATCAATAAGCCTCATAGGCTATCAATGAGTCATGAAAGAAAGGCAGGCATTTCTGGCATTGAAAAGAAAAGAATTAAGTCAGATGATCTGGATGAAGTCCTTCATATTTTTAATATATGGCGAATGAAAGAATTCAGTTATTATTAATAAAAGAACTTTGTATTGTTATCTATGTAGGTATACTAAATATAATATGTTAAGAGAAATAATAATGTAAACCACTATATAAATGAATGTTTAGCAGTTATCTATCACCCCGTTCCGACAGTTGAGTACCATATTTACCAGATCAGATCATATTTCATATCAAGTAAAACTTTTACTTCTGCCCTACATGTTATTACCGATGCCCTACCTTAAATTCAACTCTAGCTACGGCCCTGCCTACACTTAAGAAGATGTTCAACTTAATGTTAAATGGTTCATCTTTTCGAAAAAATTTTATTAAATCAATAAATCGGTACATAGGAATCTTGAGAAGTGAGATCTTTTAAGCTGGTAAGTTTAAGGGAAAAATTCTCATGACGATAAAATGATGAACTTCTTTGAATCTAACAGAGTTTAAACAGAATCCATTTGTATTGATTTGAAATCCTGTTGTGTTAAGTAGATTGGTATTGAAATTACCATCACCTTATTTTAAATTGGTCGATTTTTCTCCGTGCACCCCTTAATCAAATCTTGAACCTACGCGTACTCATGTTTAAAAAAAACACACTTTTTAAGAAACTTAGCATTTGACTTTCCTAAACTTATTTGAACACGAAATTAAATCAATATTTATTTTTTATTTTCGAAATTAATGCGAAAATTGGGTTGAAACTTTAAATTTGTCAATACGCGAATTAAAAAAAAAAAAACACCTAAGCAAATACAGGAGAATGTAGACAAGTACTCCAACAAAGGCAGTCCTTATATAATAATGAATTTAGAATTCAGCCTAAGTTTGTTTACTAATAAATTTATAAAGTATATCACCGAGATAGGTTTAACTTTTTTTTTAACATCTGATGTGCCCCTGCGTCTATAAAACCGAGCAGTATTGTTCTGATTTTATCATTCTGATCTTACATTTATAAGAAAGACTTTAGCTCTTTCATAGTTCTTAAGTGAAATTAATTATCTGCGAAACATGTTAGGGTTAAAGCTTTGCTTTTTGATTTTATTGTTTGTTGCGTACGAACATCTAGCTGGTGTAAATAGCCATGGAATGATGCTGAATCCTGTGAGCCGTGGATCCCGCTGGAGGGACAATGCTACTGCAGCTGCAAACTATGATGACAATGGGTTATACTGTGGAGGATACAGCGTAAGTTTTAGCTTCTAAAAATTATTATAAATAGTAAATAAATATCTGGAAAATTATACTATTTACTTTGGACTTGATTAATCTAGGTTCAATGGTCAGCTTATGCGGGAAAATGTGGAATATGCGGAGACAGCTACGGTGATACGAAACCGAGACCTCATGAATTAGGTGGAATTTTTGGTGAAGGAACAATTGTTAAGAAATATAAGGCCGGGAAAAATTTTGAGGCTTCAATTAAAATTACACAAAACCACAAAGGTAAATTCATTTTCGATCTTTGCAACTTGGATTCGCAACCAGAGTCAGAGGAATGCTTCAAAGCTAATCCTGTTAAGCTTGCATCAGGAGACTTTCAACATTATTTGAATTCTGACGAAAACGGGTTCTATAATGTTACTATAGCTTTACCGCGTGATTTAAAATGCGACCATTGTGTTTTGAGGTGGACTTACAATACCGGTTAGTTTTGATTTTTAATGATTCAAAATTTAAAAACTATATTCGGATGAATTGTTTAATCAAACAAATACGCTTATAACATTGCAGGTAATTCTTGGGGAACATGTGAAGATGGAACTGGTGCTATTGGATGTGGACCACAGGAGCATTTCGTAAATTGTGCTGATATTGCTATTTACTAAAGTAAAAAATGACAATTAAATATCCAATTTTAAAGCTATTGTTATATTTAGATTTGTATTAATAATCAATTACTAGTAGCGCGCAGTGGCCAAAATTTAACTAGCAAGAAGCAACATATTGTAGAAAAGTAAGAGAAATTAAAAACAACAGCTGTGAAGGTACAGCTTCGGTCCCTATGTACAAATTTTGTATGGAAAAATAACCCGTTTCTATAAATTTATTTTAACCTTTCATAACATCATCTTTCGAATGCACATATAAAGATTTTAGTATGATGCTAGGTTAATATGACGGTTTTCCAAATATTTATCGAATTTAACATCATACTCGCTCTAACATTTTATTAAAATAAAAATAATCAAACATCTGTCTCAACTTGTAAGTATCGTACTAGCTTCATAAATATGCGACTCAGACATTATGAATTATTATCAAAAAAGGTGTGTTTGTTTACTTTTAGTTTTGAAGTAAGCAAATTTTTAAGTAATATCGCAACTAAACACTCAAGGCTGCTTAAAATTGTACCCCTTTACACTAAAAAATGGGAAAATATTTTGTCGTTTAGTCCATTTAAAAGAAATAGGCAGAATTTATGATCGCGTATTATTTCAATATTATATTAGGTGCACAGCGATCTTTAGATAATTGTGCTCGTACTACAGCTCTTACTGAACACCTGCTTTCCTAAAAATAAAAGAGTTTGATGCACAAGTGCATCATATCTACCTTATACAGGTTTATGGTTCGGTGTTTCCTCGTGAGTACCTAGGCCAAGAAAAATGTCTTCTCAGTTTGGAGTGTCAGTGAGGAAACCAGTAATTTTTTAAACTCGATACTGAAGACCTGGAAATGGAGTCTCTTTCTCTACTTCCTAGACATTAACCCCTCAAACTCAAAGTAATCTCACTGGTGAATCTTAGGATAGCTTCCTTAGCTGAACCGTCTATTAGCATAAGTAGTGGGGTTTGGTGAAAAATAGCCTCCACTTCTGCAGTAAGGCAAGTTCTCATTGCCCAGTAGGGCATAAGCATGCGAGCCTTTGGGCCATGTAAATAAAAAAAAAGCTAAAGCTAAAACTTGGATTTTTAAGTAAAAGCTGGATTTTTAGTGAATAAAAATAAGCTACAGGTAGCTAGCTGAGATGTTTTCTCATAATAGCTATTTTAAAATAGCCAACGCTAAGTTCATTTAGTTTAAGCTTGATTTCCCAGCCTAAGCTTCAATTTGTGTGAATAAAAATAGCTTAAACTAAAATATTATAGTTAAAGCTACACAAATTTCAAGATTTTTTCGACCTGTCTAGAAAGCTTTGACTAGGTCTTATTTTCAGTATTCTATGAAGCAGGTACTAAAAACTTGTGCGAGCTGTCAATTAAATATAAGGGAATAGCTCAAAAATAAGACAGTGAACATATAGACGCAGAGACTGACGGACAGACGATATGATAAAAACATTTTTTACCCGAAACCAGACCCGAAACTTGCCTATAGAACAGATAACAAATTGTGGCAAAACAACCTTCCTTTCTGTCATACACATCCAATTAGCTAGCTAAAGCTACCTAATTGGATGTGAATAAAAAACGAACAGCTTAAATTACGAAGCTTAAGGCCCCAGTTATAGCTTTCATTGAAATACATCATTGGAACAAATCAGTGGAATGCTGACTTCATTTTTTTGAGAAGTAAAAGACCCTGTCAGTGGATATAACCAATTTCATGCATTTGATGATAGCGTTGATCATTGAAAGGAAAACTGACATTTGAGAAAAGAAAGAGAATCGAACACATTCAGTGGAACGATTGTGTTCCATATTAAAGAAACGAAAATCAGCTGTTCATTGAAATTGATTTCTATCAGTGAAATAATAAAAGCGGATTTAAAATAAAGTTTAAATCAGAATTTTGTATTTTGTACAATAAAAAATTCTACTACTCATTACGGCGGTCAGCCATCAGACGAATAGGGGGAACAACATGTAGCATACGAAAACATGCACGTGCCGTAACTATTCGGGACTGGTGGAAGTGTGATCATAGCCTCTCAGCGGCGGCCGCTAGAAACAAGCCTTTTAAAAAAGGGTTTGGCTAATATGATCAGGCTGGTTCCTCAGGTTGGCGACAGGTTAATTCCCTGTCCCGTAAAACTAAAAGAATTACGAGACCGACAACAAGCCTCGGAAACGGACTGATCTCACGACGACAACCCACGCAAAGAAAAAGGAAAAACGATTTACGAATTTTCTTATGGAACGTACGATCGCTCTATAGAGCTCGAGCTGCTCAGCAGCTAGCCGATGCCCTGTCAAAGTATAAAGCTGACATAACAGCTCTTCAAGAAATCAGATGGACAGGGAATGGTGTTTTACAGAAGAAAGAATATGACATATACTACAGCTGTCATACAAAACACCATGTGCTCGGGGTAGGCTTCCTAGTCAGCGAAAAAATGAAGTCTACTATCATCGGCTTTAATGCTATAAGCGAAAGGCTATGCACCCTTCGCGTGCGAGGCAAATTTACGAACATCAGCCTCATTAACGTTCACGGACCTACGGAGGAGTCCTCAGACGAAGAAAAAGAGACTTACTACGAACAAGTCGAGAGGGCCCTCAATGCCTGTCCAAGGTATGATGTTAAAATCATCCTTGGGGATTTGAACCCAAAAATAGGTCGGGAGCCGGTATTCAGGCATTACGCAGGCACCCATAGTTTGCATGAGAACACTAATGACAATGGACTTCGAGTCTTAGAATTGGCAGCATCGAAAAACATGGTCGTTGCGAGTACCAGGTTCCCGCGTAAAGATATCTACAAAGCCACCTGGGTATCACCTGATGGAGTCACTCGTAACCAAATAGACCACGTGTTGATAGACCGTCGCCACTACTCGAACTTGATGACGGTACGAACGTACCGAGGTGCCAATATCGACTCGGATCACTATCTTGTTGGTATGGTTTTCCGAGGGCGGATTGCCTTGCGAAGACGCATTGCATCCGCCGATCAGGTTCGAATCAACACGGCTGCCCTGCGCAATGAAAACACCAGTAACACCCTTGGTAATGCGTTAGGACTCGCCCTAGAAACACCTGACTTAGGGAGAGTAAGTCCTGGAGCCAGTATGCTGGGCGTAAATGAAAAGTGGACACGTCTTAAAAATACTGTCATTAGTACTGCCAACTCCATCTTAGGCAGCAGTCGTAAAAATCGGAACGACTGGTTTGATGATGAATGCAAGCTAGCGACTGAACGTAAGAATGTTGCGTACCGAGCAATGCAACAATCTCATAGAACGCGGGCACGCGAAGAGGAATATAAAGAGCTCAGAAGAACAGAAAAACGGCTTCACAGACAAAAGAAATCAGCCTGGGAGAAGAACCTAATCTGTGAAATAGAAAACAGCCGCGGAAGTTCTACCAATCCGTCCGAAACATGACGCAGTACACACCACGCTGCACATACTGCAAGGACGGAGAGGGAAATCTGATCACCGATCCTGAAAGCATACTGGAGCGATGGGAAGTGTACTTTAATGAATTGCTAAATGGTCAGCTCACTGCAGAAGTGGAGGCTCCACTACTTCAAGAAGAATACCCTATGTTGCCGCCACCAAGCATAGAAGAGGTTGAGAAGGCTATAGGCCGGCTTAAACAGAACAAAGCCCCGGGAGTCGATGGCATACCAGCCGAATTATTCCATCACGGCGGGCCAGCCTTACGTCAAGCAATTCATGATATTATAGTACAGGTATGGGAGCAGGAAGAAATGCCAGAAGACTGGCGAAAAGGCATAATATGCCCCATACATAAGAAGGGAGATGTCACAACGTGCAGCAATTATAGAGGTATCACGTTGTTGAGTACCGCCTATAAGATACTCTCCTCTATCTTACAAGACCGGATAACCCCATACGCTAAAACCGTCATCGGACAATATCAGTGTGGTTTCATTCCAGGCAAATCAACAACTGATCAGATCTTTACCCTTAGGCAGGTGATGGAAAAATGTCTAGAATTTAACATCCCAACATACCATCTGTTTATAGACTTTAAGGCCGCCTCTGATAGCAGAGCCATGAGAGAATTCGGCATCCCAAATAAATTGACACGATTATGTAGGTTGACCATGACCAACGTAACAAGCCAAGTAAAAATAGCCGGATTGCTATCCAGACCAATCAAAATCTTTAATGGACTCCGACAAGGGGACGGTTTGGCCTGCCTCCTCTTCAACCTGGCGTTGGAGAAAGCAATCCGTGACTCTGGCACGGCAACAAGAGGGACCATCGTCAACAGGTCCAGCCAGTTACTAGCTTACGCAGACGACATCGACATCATCGGAAGAACCGAACAAGCTGTACACGATTCCTTCATCCAGATCGAGCAGGCGGCACAAAATCTGGGGCTGCACATTAGTGAAGGTAAAACAAAGTACATGGTGGCGTCGAATGCGAGAGGAACAGTTGGTCAAACAATCAAGGTAGCGGAGCACGAATTTGAAGTGGTGCAATCCTTTAAATACCTTGGGTCAATAGTAGCAGCCGATAACAATATAGAAGAAGAAATACGCGGGCGGCTTCTCAAATCCAACAGAGCCTACTATAGTCTGTCAAAGCTTTTCAAATCCAGAAATCTCACCATAACTTCAAAACTGCTGCTGTACAGGACCATGGTCCTGGCAGTACTCACATACGGATCCGAGACTTGGGTGCTTAGCAAAAGGCACTCCGACCTCTTAGCTGCGTTCGAGAGAAAAGTCTTAAGGAGAATTGTTGGCCCCATATGTGAGGAAGGACGATTCCGGAGCCGGTACAATCATGAATTGTACGCAATCTACCTAGAAGCAGATATCGTGACAAAAATTAAGCTCGGTAGACTCCGGTGGGCAGGGCACCTAGCTCGCATGAGCGAAGAGGAACCTGCTCGGAAAGTTCTTTGTGGTACATTCTATGGTAGACGACGGCGTGGTAGACCATGCTTGCGCTGGAGAGATGGCGTAGACAAGGACGCCCGAAGCCTTGGGGTGCGCAACTGGATGGCGTCGGCTAGAGACCGGGATAGGTGGAGAGACTTGTTGAAAGAGGCCAGGACCGGAACCCGGTTGTCGAGCCGATGATGATGATGACTACTCATTACCTTCATTTTGGTACCAATTAAAGCCATTGCAGTTTGTTTATTCGTCTTAAAAATGGGAATGCAAATTTTCTATGATGCATTTCAATGATAGCTATAACTGGCCCCTAAGCTAGAATTTTCTAGCATAAGCTATTTAGCGTTATCATTTTTTTTATTCACATAAAACAAAGCTTAAGCTAGAACTATCTAGCCTTAGGTGCTAGTAAAAGCTATGACTAGTTGGCTTTAGCGTCCTCCAAAAAAAGCTTTAACTTTTTTTTTATTCACATGACCCATTGGATAAAGTTCGTTTATAACTTTAATTTGAAAATTTTCGATTTATTTGTTTTTGGAAACTAAATTGCATTGGATCTCTTAAAACTATTTTTTTAAGAAGGTCATCAGATCAGACCCCAATCAGAGGGGTCATCAAAAAGTTCATCCTTTAACATTATAGATACCTCTTCTCCTGGCCTCACTAAGTTTCCTACCTGCACCTCATCGATTTTCCATTTTCCCCATCTATGAGCAAAATTTTAGCGAACGATTGGGGCGACATCTTAAGCATAGCGATAGTACTTGTTAGATTTGTCTCTGCTAAATTTAATAATAAAATAATCTCTCTAATTTTAGCGCCACCACCAGGATAGCGTTGGCATCACAAAATCACCCTCCATGATAAAACCATTGGTTATAAATACAAAGGTACAATATACAATATACAATGATTTGATTGGATGTATATTTATATATTTTATTTTTCATTCTAAACTTTGTTTATTATTTCTTCTTTTTTATAAATTTTACTTTAAATTAATTAAATTAGTTAAGTTTAGCCTTAATTTTACATAGAAGTATGTTTATAAGAATTATGTTCCAAATTCGATGCAAGATCTTTATTGATTTGAACTTAAACTAAAATCGTAATTTTTATATAAATATTTATTTACAAAATTTATTTAGAGTGAATACAGAATACAAAAGCTAAGAGCTTTTAAGTAATATTATTTTGGTTTGCGTTTTCTTTTAAAATCAATCTACTTCTCCTCGGATCCATATTTTTTAGTGCCTTAAGTTTAAGCATTTTGTTTTCGTCGGCACATTTTGTTGTAATGGCTGACCGAACTTCCTTTGCAGAAACCCCACATTTCCTGGTTACAACAAATATAATATCCTCGATAGCCTGTGAGTCTAGCTTTCCTTTCACAGGCTTATCCAGGTTCTTAAATGCAGGTGATGCTTTTCCAGTCATTGAATGGGTGGCAAGGGTTTCGCGGTGAAAAATCAAACCTAGCAACTTCCTTGTTGCAATCGAAGCCGATGCCCACGTTACCTTCGCAAATTCTGCAGCTGGAACTTTGGTGTTATTTGGTCCAATCGAAACAAAGGGCCCTTCGATTATATTTGACGTCTTCAAAATTGGGGTTTTTGCAGTTTGGGCGTGCATATGTCTTATAAATGAATTCTCTTTCTTATCTTCAATGAATGTTTCTGGAGTTTTGTTGCTTTGGTCTTCTGTAAGTTCTATCTCTATGACTTCGTTCTGCCCTTCCATTTTGTTTAAAATTCTATATTCAATAGGAGAAGGCGAAGAATTCGATTGAGAGTTTAGATGAACCGGAGATGAACCTCGATCATTCATTTTGGTTATGATCTCTGTTTGAACTTTGAGTTCTTCCTCTAGTTTTTGTATTTTTGACAAAAGAGCAGCTTCGTTATTGTTTATCTGTGGAAAATCATCACCAGAAGTCTGGGTCCAGGCATTCAGCATCATCGGTGGCTCGTAATGTACAATTTTTAGGATTTGTACATTTTGAGGTGATGCTTGTTGCTGAGGACGAATTGGGTTGATTTGTTGCGTTTCAACGACGCGTTTCTTGAAGGGCTAAAATATAAAACAAATTTTAGTTAGGAACGAAGATTCATAGACAAATATTTAAGAATAATTAAAAAAAAAAAATGATGGTAATAAGCTGTTAAACTTTCCCCATAACTACTCCAAGTCAAGAATTGTATATATTTCGAAAGCAATTTTCAAGTCAACTCTACTATTACATATACTAATACCAACTGCTGGCAGGGTAGATTTCGCTAGAATTTTTATGGTAGTTCGTTTACCTATTACTCTAAGTTATTATTTTTGAGAATCCAATCAGTTGAACTCAACTTATTACCACTTACGGATCTAACTTATTTAAATTAATCAATTCTTATTAGAAGCTTCAATAAGATAAGAAGCAATTCTAAATTTTAAACATATCTTGCCTAGGACAACTTTTTTCTTAATGGTGGTCATGGTTGTTGTTATACATTAATTCATGAGAGCTAGTGTCCTTACCCAGCATAAAATACTCGTAATAGGTGGGTTCCTAAACTCACCAAACTCTTAAGCCAGTTGTGTAGTGCTTCGATTGCGCTAAATTTCACCCCCATCATCATCATCATCGGCTCGCCAACCGGGTTCCGGTCCTGGCCTCTTTCAACAAGTCTTTCCACCTATCCCGGTCTCTAGCCGACGCCATCCAGTTGCGCACCCCAAGGCTTCGGGCGTCCTGGTCTACGCCATCTCTCCAGCGCAAGCATGGTCTACCACGCTATCGTCTACCATAGAATGTACCACAAAGAACTTTTCGAGCAGGTTCTTTTTCGCTCATGCGAGCTAGGTGCCCTGCCCACCGGAGTCTACCGAGCTTAATTTTTGTCACGATATCTGCTTCAAGGTAGATTGCGTACAGTTCATGATTGTACCGTCTCCGGAATCGTCCTTCCTCACATATGGGGCCAACAATTCTCCTCAAGACTTTTCTCTCGAACGCAGCTAAGAGGTCGGAGTGCCTTTTGCTAAGCACCCAAGTCTCGGATCCATATGTGAGTACTGGCAGGACCATGGTCCTGTACAGCAGCAGTTTTGAAGTTATGGTGAGATTTTTGGATTTGAAGAGCTTTGACAGACTATAGTAGGCTCTGTTGGATTTGAGAAGCCGCCCGCGTATTTCTTCTTCTATATTGTTATCGGCTGCTACTATTGACCCAAGGTATTTAAAGGATTGCACCACTTCAAATTCGTGCTCCGCAACCTTGATTGTTTGACCAACTGTTCCTCTCGCATTCGACGCCACCATGTACTTTGTATTACCTTCACTAATGTGCAGCCCCAGATTTTGTGCCGCCTGCTCGATCTGGATGAAGGAATCGTGTACAGCTTGTTCGGTTCTTCCGATGATGTTGATGTCGTCTGCGTAAGCCAGTAACTGGCTGGACCTGTTGACGATGGTCCCTCGTGTTGCCGTGCCAGAGTCACGGATTGCTTTCTCCAACGCCAAGTTGAAGAGGAGGCAGGCCAGACCGTCCCCTTGTCGGAGTCCATTAAAGATGTTGATTGGTCTGGATAGCAATCCGGTTATTTTTACTTGGATTGTTACGTTGGTCATGGTCAACCTACATAGTCGTGTCAATTTATTTGGGATGCCGAATTCTCTCATAGCTTTGTAAAGTTCTACCCTGGCTATGCTATCATAGGCCACCTTAAAGTCTATAAACAGATGGTATGTTGGGATGTTAAATTCTAGAAATTTCACCCCCATACTTAGGCTTTATTTCAAATGGAGAGTGAATGCTTATTACATTTGTACTTTGTTCATTTCATAACCGTCATTTTACGTGGAGATTGAATTGTAAGAAATTAAAGGCGACTGGGCCACACGAACTTGCTCTTATGTAAGAGACTAATGGCCGATTTCACAAAGGACTTTTAAACATTTAACAGGCTTCTAAACCTTAAAATGAGTTGTTTTGGTTTCACCAAGCGGTTTTAAATTAAACAAGCTTTTAAACACCCTCATAAACTAAATGCCCATTTTTGGCTCATTTCATTTTAAAAGTGTCATCGAAATGTCATCAGATGTAGATAACAACAATTGGTTATAGGTATAGCAGCTTAAATTATTGTTTTGTTAGGATTTAGTTATTAATTTCTGAAGATACAAAATGAATAGGTTAATACTAAATATTTAAATGATTTGTTTCTTTTTTCGAAAAAAAAAATATTGATCGTCTTCATCCAATAATAAAGTTCAACCCAAAGTTATTCGCTGAGCAAGAATATTCCCGCTTCACAGAAATACATTATTATGAATTCAAAATGAGGTTCCGACTTTCCAAAGCATCTGTGGATGAGTTTGTTGAATATGTTTGGTCTTCATTTGGAACCAAAATAAACCCAACAATGCAATTAAAAATAAATTAAGTGGTTATAACTTGACGATTTTATGCCACAGAATGTCAGGATCAGAATCTTTCCAAATATTTTGTGTGCATTTTTTTTTTTTTTTTTTCATTTCTTGGCATTTGTTTGAACACATAACGCTTTCTCATTTCTTCTCATACATTTCGCTTGTTAGAAAGAAAAAAGTAATTTATTTTTCCCAGGAATGTGAACAGAACTCAATTTTAACAAAAATTTCTCCAAAATGTCCCTTTTATAGATTGGTGAAATTAAAAATTTTTAAGAGCCTGATAAAATTTATGAGGATTTTTGATAAAAGTGCTTTTATAGTGTTTGTTTATGAAATCGGCCATAAGAATTTCATAAATGAATCTTATTAGAGAAAAACTTTTCATGAGCATAAAATTAATTTTTACTTGCGACTTATAGGTACTATAAGGCAAGTTATGCATTCGTAAAAAAAAATCGAACTCGAGATTTTGATCAAAGTTGACATTACCATGATAGGGAAGACTAAAAAACTGGGCCTCGCAATTCTGTCTGTCGGTTCTACTACAGCCTAAACGGCTCGGCCGATTTTCTTTAAACTTGGTAGATATCACTTTTAATTTTTCCCCCACACGTTATTTTTTTCTTTTTTTTTAAACTAAAAATAACGGTACCTGTCATACGAATTTTTTTCGAAATTTTGCAAATATTTTTTTTTTCTCCAAAACTGTTAACAAAAAAAAGTAACAAAAAAATTTCATTTAGTTAAAGCTAGTTATAAGTTGAAAAAAAATTTCCGAAAAATGGTTATTCAGGGTACCCCCCAAAGAACCATTTTTTTTGTTTTGATTTTCTCAAAAAAGCTGCCCGAAAACATAAATAGAATTGTGTATTCAAATCTAAATTTTTTTTTTTTTTTTGATTTAAAAAAAAAATCAAAATCTTTTTTTCAAAACTCAATATTTCGAAAACCTTATGCTTGATTTTTTTTAAAATTAAAAAATAAAGTTTCTCAACATAATCTATAAGATGTATGAAAAAAAGCTTTATTTTACCTAAAAATAAAGGTACCTACCATACAAATGTTAAAAAATGGTTTTCATAAATCAAATTTTTCTCGAAAACGGTGCCTAAAATTTTGATAAAATTTTTTTGTTTCAATTAATGTTAATGATCTTTAATATTATAAAAACAAATTGAAATTAAGATTTTACAGCTTGTACCTACCATGGAACCATTTTTTCAAATTTTGGATTACTCCTTAACGACATAACGGATTTTAATGAAATTTTTTGTATAGATGCTTCTAAAAAGTCTAAAAACCGTTTCATTTCAAAACCTAAAAAAAAAAAATTTTTGGAATTTTTGAAAAAAACATCATTTTTTTTGGAAAGTTCGATATTTCAAAAACAGCTCAATATATTTTTTGGAAATTTAATTTTCAATCGTACAATAATCAAAACTTAAAGTTGGCATACCAATTTTTTTTTTATAAATCTTTTAAAAATTTTGTATATAAAAGCTTTTTTTCTACTCGTATTACATCTGTTACATAGGAGCAAGTTCGTGCGACCCAGTCGTGCATTTTATTTAAATGACTAAAACTACTCCTTTAGTAGTTGCAGCTAAGCAAATATTAGTTTATTCAAAAACAAAAATTATAATTGGTTGTGGTTTTTGTGATTTTTTTAAATCTGTGGGACAGTTTTTGAATTTATAATATTTTTTTTATTTTCGGTCTTAAGAAAAAAACCTGTGGGGAGAAAAATTTAAAAACGATATCTACCAAGTTTAACAGCATAACTTGCCTTATAGTACCTATAAGTCTCAAGTAAAAATTACTTTGAAATTACTATAATACTAAATAATTTCACTTAAAAAAAAAAAAACAAACACACGCAAGAGAAATGTTCATAAGAGTCATGTACACATGAGTATGGTAAGCTTATCTGTTTAATAAAATTACTCATTTGTGTATTTGTTATGTGTTGCCAGTGTTGGCAACGTAAGTTACTCCGAGTAAGTTACCAATATAGTTACGCGTAACTATTTGTAATTAGTTACGTCTCATTTTTCGCGTAACTAATGTAACTTATGTAACTAATGTAACTAATATAGCTAAATTACTGGCTCGACATTTAAAAAATAAACAATAACATTTAAAAGTACACAAAAACATTTATTCAATAAAAAAAATAACAAATAATAAATAAGGAAAGATTATAAGGAATTCAGAGAATAAATGTATGTAACCCAAACACATATATGTAGGTATTAAATTAGTTGAACTCGTCAAAGTCTTCAAAAGATAGATTAATGTCTTCCATTCTTAAAGTTCCATAAAGAAACATTAATTTTTTGGAACGTTCGAAAAACAGCCGATTCCTCAAAGGGGTGTGAATCAATGACTATTTCGAAAAAGTACCTTCTATTTCTGCGGCCGATGCCGGAATTTTAAGCAATTTTACTGCAAGCTTTGAAAGATTGGGTGTCTTCCAAAACAAAATTGGATTTTCAATTTTTTTTACATATACCTAAGGTTTTAAAACTCCTTCTTTGGATTTAAAAATATCGCATTCGTTGAAACCATAGATAGCTATTCTCTAATTTATCGTTAGTGTAAAGGGGATGTAAATAATAAGATGTTAGTGCATAAACATTAAGGGAATTATTAAGACGAGATTTGTAGAGATTTACAAACTCTGCTGGAACTTTTAGTTCGAACCAAAACTTGACAGCGTCAGCCAATGAAGTTGTTGACTGTTGGCAATTATTTATTAATTGACAAATTGGATCGAACAACTCAATGTTTTTTTTTTACATTCTCGATAAATTCTTCGTAAAATAACAATTTGAGCACTTCTGGTTTCATTTTATTAAATTCCGCTGCGACCATTTTCATTGGAATCAAATTATTAATAAGGCATACGTAGGAATCCCAGTATGAACACCATCGAGTTTCACACGGTAGCTTTATTTTGGTTCCTTTTTTATTTATTTATCGCCTGTTCAAGATCTGGTTGTTTAAATTGTTTTAAAATTGTGGTGACTTTGTCATTCAGTTTAACGTCAAGCACATCTTTTGCTTACAAATTCCCAGTATAGCTATTACAAGTTGAGTGCCATACGACATGCTTCAAATTTTTTCCCATTTTTACCATATTGCTTGCATTGTCGGAAACGACGGCATAAACATCAACGTTGAAGTCCTTTTTAGCCAAATCTATAGCTTCGCAAACAATCTCTTATAAAACGTGACTTTTTGCTTCGAATTTTATTTTAATGTGAAGATTTTTCTGGAGAAATGTCAAAAACATAGATTAATTACATTAGTTACGTAACTAATTCAATAAGTTACATTAGTTACATTAGTTACATTAGTTACGCGTAACTAATTAAAATTTGTAAAACTCGCGTAACTTACCAACACTGTGTGTTGCCACTAATTTGTTTTTATGAAAATTTTTATTTAGAGTGAAATAAGGAAAAAGAAGTACATTTGGGTTTTTTGGTAAAATTGAAGTAGATTGAAACACTTTGCTGATGGTGCAAAGTAGGACGTAGATTTTAAAATATTTTAAAAATAAATAGATCTACTTCAATTGAAGAAAACTGGTTAGCAGCGTTGCCGTAAGGCCCCATTGCGTTCGATCCCCGCGGCCCCAACTTTCTTAGAAATTACCCAACCGGCCCTTTTTTACGATTCCACTCGAATTAAAATAATTTACCTTTTGCAGGTAGACTTAACTATATATATACATAATATATACATATATATCTGTTTTTTTTTTTTTTTTGTTATTGTTTTGATTTTTTACATGAATTTAAGTTTTTGGTATTAATATAATTCAAATAAAATTGTTTCTAAAGTTCTTCGATACATTTTTGTTCAACTTATGTTTGCTGTCTTGTGTACGTATTTTGTGTGCTGTCGAATTTTTGTATATTTGCCATTTTTTTTGTCTCGGGCCCCTTTTTGGGAATCTTTTTAACTTTTTTCAGCGGCAACACTGACTGGTTGGTACTAGCATCTATTGTCATTTAAAGTGCTGCATACAATGTTTTTTAAACAAATTAGAAGTTTTTGTATGGACAAAAATAATTTCTCTTCGTTATGCCATTATCAATTTTTTTGGAATTTTTTGATAAAAAATAATATTTTGTTATATAAAAAAAAAAACAATTAAATTTTAAGATACCATTATTTTGGCTTAAAAAAGAGGAAAACACGTTTCGGGGAACAAGTTAAAAACGTTATCTAACAAGTTTAAAGTCGTTTAGGCTACAGTCGAAATTTCTGGCGCGGTAAAAATATTTGAATCGATGCTTAAGCTGTTTTGGTATTATACCAGGCTAAAACAAGGAATTTGCAAATTTTAATCGAATATAGCATCATACTTTCTCTACCCTTTTATTAAATTTAAAATCATCGAATGCCTACTTTATTTTTTTAGTATCGTGCTAGCTTAATATGATGATTCTTTGACATCTGCAAACATCAAAAAGGACTCGTGTACTTCCTTTTTTACACGAAATGTCTTTGTTTTAGGTGCAATTTAGAAGCAATTTATTTAGAAAATTCTTTTAGTACGATACTAGTTAGAAAATGTTTAAAATTAAGAATGAGTTAGTAAACTACTATAAAGTTAGCAAATTGTTAAGTAGTATCACACTAATACCTTAATAATAGGCGTTTTGAAATTTTGCGCCAATATTATTAAATTAATAAATTTCCGTAAGCACCACTTAATTTAATGGTTCTTACATCTCTCTGGCGATTTATAATTTGTTAAATGAAAGCACTGTAACTAATTGAACCGAAAATCCAAGCTAAAAAAACAGAAAGATAATATTTCGAAAATTCATCTTCATCGCAAGCAAAAACGCTAAACTAAAGAAATGACCTAGGTGGTAGGATGGAAATAAATATGCGAGAATATATCTCTTCGTATTTCATAAATTTTAAATTCGGAAAAAATAGTCTTCGAGATCTACCAACTCCATATCCAACTGCATAATTTTCTCTCCAGTTAGTAATCCCACGGCTCCCTTAAATAATTATAGATAGACTTACTTGGCTAACTTGATTTTGTTCCATTTTGATTATCAGCTGATTTGGATTTATATTTATGCACTCAAATTAATTGGATTTATTTTAAAAAATTACGATAATACCGTAACTGACACTGAATCCGGGGTTATAACAGAACTGTTGCGAACAAAGGTCGTTTTCAAACTAAAATTAATAATTCTTGCTGCTGCTGAATTTATATGGGCTGTTGATGTTGCTTCCTCAAAAAGAATCTAACTAGGTACCTACCTAAGTAGTTAGGGTTGGTACTGGTAAACTGGTAAACGACAAAAGGTCCAACTCAGTATTTTGCGCCTGCGTCCTTTCTATACTCGCAAAACACATTAACCCTCCTATAAAAAGGTATGTTATTTAAGACTTTGTATATGTGTGTGTGTAAATTTATCCCTATTATTGTTTGAACTGTTGAAAAGGGAAGAATATTATTATCTACACTACACAGTGCCGACATACATATTTACTCCAGGCCCAGGTACCAAAGCCAAAGTAACCGGAATGCGGAAAAATTTTTCTTTTGTTATCCTGATATCGGAGTTAGATACAAAGTGATAATAATAATGATAGACTCACTGCAGCCTGCACGATAATTCAAGGTCCCATTTGGAACATGCGGATGTATCTACATGTAGTACATTCAGTTGTTTTCGGTTTAACATTGAACTGGTAAGACCAACTGCATTTCTCTCACTCGGTCCAATGACACTTATAAGATCAACATATACTCGTATAAGCATTGGTATTCCAACAAATGAGGGGAGTTATAACTTCGGTGACCATATTTCTAAATGTGAATAAACTATGAAAATGAATACTAAATGTAAGTACCCCTTGGCTTAATGATTAGTACATTGTCACGCCAAACGCCTCGGATCGATTCCCAGCCGCTGTCACTTAAAAACAAGGGGAATTGACAATGCCTCCAAGAGTATCTAATATTACGAAAAGTGCTTTTCATCTAAGTCGTTTGGACCTGCCAGAAGATTATAAGCAAGGAATACAAAAACAGATAAGAAAATAAACATTTAAAAATTCGAAACATAAAAGTATATTTCAATAATGTTTTTTAATAATTTAAGTTAATTTTAAAAACTCCGTTGATGTTTAAACTTAATAATATTCCGTAAGAATAAACTTTTAAGGTAACAGTTTTGACTTATTTTAATAAAGTTAAACGTTCTTCATTGCTTTTTTAAAACTAAGTGTTTTCTGAATTTTTATGCTTAGACATTATGAGTTCAAGAACTTAAAAAGAACGGACAAACTCAAATAATTTTTCAATTCGAAATTCATCCATAATATAAAAAGGCTGGTCACCATATAATTGAAATAATAAATATAACGAGATAGCAATGTACATACCTATCAACAGGAAATTTGTTAGATATTCTTAGGGCTTTGAAAATATCAAAAATTTGCAAATTTGTCTAAATTCAAAATCAGTTTTTCTAATAAAAATATGGCTTTTAAATGAAAACAATTCCAGGATTGGTTGCCTTATAATTATTCATTAATTTACTTTTCAGAGAACTATAACCTGGGTTTTCTTCAACCTTTGGAAATCAATGATCTTAATAGAATTAAGTTAAAATTTATTTTGCTCATAAGAATTTATTTACAATTTTTCTTTACAAATCATTTGAGTTAAGATAATTTTAACTTGACTAATAGAGCATATATTTTGTTAAAAAAAATCCAGAGGTTTCATTTAAACTGAATCGACTGTACATCGCCGAATTTCTCGAAAAGGTAGGAACATACTTTTTAATGATTCGAATAATATTGAATTCCAAAACTAAGAATTAAAAAAAAAATAGGTGAAGACATTAATTTTCTAGTGTAATTGTGAGTTTTTTTTTAGACTTTTACGTAAAAATGTTATACAACAAGTTTACTTCTTTATCTGTATCTTTTTTTGTAAATTGACGCACATTGAAGGGGTTTGAATACCCTTTGTGTCCCTTAATCTTAGGACGTGATTCTTGGGTATATTATAAGAAAAAAACATCGTTTTACGGGGAATTAAGAAAAGGCTTACGATTTTTTTTTTTTTTCAAAATCTTATAAGAAATAATTTTTTTGTCAAAAACTATTTCACAGTTTAAAAAAAATACAAAATTTTATTTAGTTACCTACACCTAGGTAATATTTTCAAAAACAATTTCGAAAACTGGTAATGGGACCCCTTAGACCTATTTCTTTTTGGTTTTGATTTTCTCAAAAACAGTACCGATTTTGATAATTTTTTGTATTTAAGACTCCTCAAAAGTTAAGATAGTTTTGTGTATTCAAACTTTTAAAAAACTTTTTTTTTATTAAAAAAAAAATCAAAACTCAATATTTGGAAAACCCCATGCCCGATTTTTTTTTCAAAACATGACAGTTAAAAGTTTCTTGACACAATCTTCACGATGTAAGAATAATCATTTTATTTTATCATTAAATAGCGGTACACAACATACAAGTGTTAAAAAATTGTTTTCGAAAATCGTATTTTTGTCGAAAATGCTACCTAGAATTTTGATGCAATCTTTTTTTTTCGATTTATTTCTATGACCCTTAATTCAATAATACAAAATTTTAAATTAGGATATTACTAACTTGGTGGTGCAATAGCTGAAAGAGAACCAACTCAACCATTCCTGTGTGCGTGTTACCAGGAATGGAGGGGACCTACAATTTCCTGCCAATTCCGAACGGCTAATGAGCAGCACTTTTCATGACAAGAGATACTCTTTGAGGATTCGTTAATTCCTCGCAAGAGGCAGTACACCTAGAAAAACTTTCTGCATTAGCCCGATGATGGATTATTAAATCCGAAACGCGTAGCTATTTTATAATAATTAAATTTGTTGCAATAAAATTAAATTAAAAACTTTAAAATTCATAAATAAAACAATAATTTTTCTTTTTATAAAAAATAATTTTATTTGCTTTAATTTATATTTAAATTAATATTTATCATCCCTGACAAACTTGTCCGCTTGTGCAGGATGACGATGGAGAATGCACGCTGCTCCATCAAGGTCGGAAAAGATCTCACCGATGCATATGATGTCAAAAAAAGTTTTAGGCAAGGCGATGCTCTATCGTGCGACTTCTTCAACATAGTTCATGAAAGAATAGTGCAAAACTCACGCGTCAACACAAGAGGCACAATATTTAAAAAGTCCGTCCAATTACTCGGATACGCCGACGACATTGACATTATTGGAAGAACAAAGCGTGATGTCAGTGGCGCTTTTGTGAACATTGAGACGGAAGCGAAGAAGATTGGTTTAGCTGTAAATGAGAGCAAGACCAAGTATATGCTGTCATCAAGAAAGGACACGCAACACCTACGTCTTGGACAGAACGTCATTATAGACAGCTATAACTTTGAGGTAGTGAAGGACTTCATATACCTAGACACCACTATAAACTCTGAAAACAACACAAACACTGAAATCAAACGGAGAATAACTCTTGCCAATCGCTGCTTCGTTGGACTAAGAAGGCAATTGAGTAGCAAAGTCCTCTCTCGAGCAACTAAAGTGTCCCTCTAAGACCCTCATCATCCGGGTCCTTGTCTATGGTGCAGAGACATGGACATTGTCGAAAGTGGATGAGAGCGCTTTAGGCTGTTTCGAGAGGAAAATTCTTCGTGTGATCTTTCGTATAGTCTGCATAGACGGGGAGTGGAGGAGAAGATTAAACCACGAACTGTACGGGCTGTACAGCGAAACTGACCTAGTCAAACGTATAAAAGTCCAGCGACTGATGGCTTGGTCATGTAGAGCGAATGGAACCGAATGCTCCAGCCCGGAAAATCCTTCGAATCAATCCCCGAGGGACGGCGAAGTAGAGGAAGACCGCGGCTCACAAGTAGGGGAGGACCTCAACCAACTTGGCGTGCAAAACTGGAGACAGCGAGCTAGGGACCGAGCTAGCTGGAGGAGACAGTCCACCCCGGACTGTAGCGCCACCTTAAGTTAGTAAGTACATTATGGTGTCATAATTTACTGTCAATTTTTGGTGGTATTAAATTACACAATGCCTTAAAGTAAGCATGATTGCCTAGGTTTTATGTCACAAATGCTATGGTATTGAATACATAAGCCTGGCAGGTGATTTCTAAGCCCGTCTTGAGGTGTTAAAAATAGCTATTTTGCAAATTATTATCAGGTGAGTAATCACTTCAATAAAAATAGCAAATAATGATTCGCTCTTAATTTGAAGGACCTCAATTCTGGGGATTCGAGTTTAATCTATTCTCCATATAAATGTGTTTAAATAACGAGCTATAACCTTGGGAGAGATTTTAAGTCCACAAAACACCTTACTCAATTTGATTTATGTACAGAATCAAAGCTTACAGGTAGAGCGTGTAGGTAGCCTCTATTCAGAGCTGATATAGTTTCTCAGTATTGTAAGATAATATCGGTGAAAGGCATTGTTTTCCATTGTTTTAAGTTTCGAAAAACACGAATCCAAAATCCTTTTCTTTGTCTTCAAAACTAAAGTAAATTTTTGTCTCTTCTTTGTTTTAGCTAGGTGATGGTAAACATAATATTCAAATGTATCTAAAAACTTATATGTAGAAATATAGGAAGGTATTAGCAGAATAATATCCGAAACAGGTAGAAATTTTTCTTTTTAGGAAACAAACTCTTTTGAAATTTCCTTAATAATCTTTACCCTCGTAAAAGTAAAAAGTATCTAAAACAATAAAACATTTTCTTCCGTGAAGTCTTATATCCAAGTAAACAAGACAACAAAAAAAAAACGAAAACAATCAAGGATATCAATTGGTCTTACTCAACAGCTGAAACTGGGAATTCTTTGTTGTTTTTGGGATGAGACCAACTGAAAGCGACCTGCATCATTCATGTTGTTTTGGTTTAAAAATTCTTTTCCTAGGAATAAGGAACCTACCTTTGTCGCAAAAACGTATCTTCGAACTGTGAAGTAAACGCAGGTATTGGTTATTTGCTTGCATTGTTCACAAAACCAACGCATTCATCCGTTTACCTGCACATTGCACATTATATCTATCCAGCCTTTGTCTTTCTTTTCTAAAATTATATGGCTAAGTTGGGAGAATCATACCTAATTGAAGAAAGCATAACATTGGTAGTTGCAAAAAAGAATCCTTCGTAAATCTTAGCACCTTTTTGTTGGAAAAGAGGACTATTTATGTGATTTGCGCATATACATAATATGTACAATATGAAGATATACATATACAATATTTTAGACAACAGTCGGATAATAGTGCATCTTCACATTATCTCTAAATTCAATCAAGGCAACTTTACAAGTCAAACTTATGAATTTAGTATTTTCAGTTTTCAAACGAACGTTGACTTGAACTTGTAAAACAGTTTAAAAAGATTTTTGAAAATTATTTCGAGATAAAATAGATCGAAGTGATCTCCGTGTGTTCCATTTGTAAAATCATCTATAAAGCTATATAATTATTTCACATTTTGTGAATATACCTAATTCAAGTGAATATTGTGAATAAATTGGTAAGTTCATATTTTATTTTTGATTTCATTTGTATGTAAGAAACTGACCGAATGAACAACAAAGCGTTGAATTTTATATAAATTTTTTGGACGAAGTTGAATTTTTCAATGTTTTGAGTTTCTTTTTATTTGTACAATGGACCGAAAATAATTTTTGAAAATTCCAAAAGGGACCAATGATTTTTTTGAAATTTATTTTTCATTTGCACAATAATCAAAATTTAAAATTTGCGATCCAATTTTTTTCTTTTTAGGAAAGGCTTAACATTTTTATTTATAAGAACTTATCATTTAAAAAGCCGGTACATCAAATAAAAATGTTTGAACTTGCATATAGTTATATTTGGTTAAGAATGCACATGGCATTCCGTTTTTTTCTTCAAATTACTTAAGATTTTATTCTATTTATTAATAAAATGACATCGTTTTAAAACCACCCGTTTTTAACATACTGAAGTTAACGTATTTTTTTCGGAAATGTTTATAAACAATTTTTTTTTTTTAATTTGAATACGCGAAAAAATTTTGATCAAAATCGGTTGAACCAAAAAGATATTGGGAAATCAAAATATCGGTTCTATGAAAGGTACCGTTAATAACATTTGTACTTGCGACTTATAGGTACTATAAGGCAAGTTATGCATTCGGAAAAAAAATCGAACTCGAGATTTTGATCAAAGTTGACATTACGATGATAGCGAAGACTAAAAAAGTGGGTCTCGCAATTCGGTCTGTCTGTTCGACTACAGCTAAGCTCGGTCGATTTTCTTCAAACTTGGTAGATATGGGTTTTAATTTTTCCGCCGGATGTTTTTTCTTTTTTTTTAAGACTAAAAATAACGGTACCTGCCATACGATTTTTTTTCGAAATTTTATAAATATTTTTTTTTCTTAAAAACTGTCCCACAGATTAAAAAAACAATCAAAAAATTTAATTTGGTTAAAGCTAGAAAATGGTTGAAAAAAAAAATCAAAAAATGGTTATTTTTGGTACCTTCCTTGGAAACATTTTTTTGGTGTTTGTTTTTCTCAAAAACGGTACAGCCGATTTTGCTAATTTTTTTTTATGCTGAAGCTCCCCAGCAGTTTGAAAATTATTTTGTCTTCAAATTTTTCAAAAATTTTTATTTGGATTTAAAAAAATTCATTTTTTTTTTTAAATTTGATAAATAAAAGTTTCTTAATATAAGTTATAAGATGTAAAAAAAAATTATTTTACCTAAAAATAACGGTACCCTCCATACAAAAGTTAAAAAATGGTTTTCGAAAATCGTATTTTTCTCGAAAACTGTTCCGAGAGTTTTGCTAAAGTTTTTTTTTTTTTTGATTAATTTTTACAATCTATAATCTAATAAAAAAAAATTGACTGTACGTAACATAGAACCATTTTTGAAATTTAGGATTTCTCATTATCAACAAAACGGATTTTAATTTTTATAGATAAGCTTCTTAAAAGTGTTTTTTAAACACAAAACTTAAAAAAAAAAAGTTTTGAATTTTTGAAAAAAAAAAATCAATCCCACGGAATTGTGGGAGACAATTTTTTAATGTTCTTTATCATCGTTATGTCAACTTTGATCAAAATCTCGAGTTAGTTTTTTTTTCCAAGTGCAAAACTTACCCTATAGCACCTATATCGTATGTTAATATACTAGACGGATGTTCAAGAATAAGGCAAATAAAACATTAGGACAAAGCCGCCTAACTGTGGCTTAATTAATTTAATTTTAATTATTAGTAAAAAGTCTGAATTTTTTTTTAATTTATTGCATGATACACAGAAACTGCCCAGAAAAGTGTTTCAGACATGTCCAGAAAAGTGTTTCAGACATGCCTTAAGTTCTTTAGATTAAAGCTGGAATGTGATGATTTTTGTTTCCACTTCCCATATGGTATCATTCGCCACTGCATCCACTGCAAGACAAAGGTTGTGAAGTCCAGAATTTTCTATCAGTTTTCCTTAAAATCTTTTTCCTCATCTTCAAATGCAACAATGACACATTTTCAAACATCTAGGTGCCTAAAACTGTAACTTGTTTTTCGAAAGAGCCTTTTTGAAGCAACGACAAACTCTTTTGTGATCTTCATAATATAAATAACTCAACGAAACAATACGATACCACTATACCAGTTGGTCTCACTCAACAGCTGGCACTGGGAAATTCTTTGTTGTTTTTGTAATGAGACTAACTGAAAGCGCCCTTGAATGTTGTTTTGGTTTGCAATTTTTTTTCGAAAAATAAGGAACCTAACTTCTTTTGTTAAAAAAAAACCTATCTTTGAACCGTGACGTAAACTCAATAGAAAAGATATTAATTATTCGGTGTTCTCACTAAAACCAAACTGCAATTCTTATGCGAAGAATTTCCGTAAATCTGGTTTTTGCACGGCACATTTTATCCATCAGACTTTATCTTTTCAAACAAAAATTATTTAAGTAGGTTACGAGGATCATCTTGTCGGTTAATTTTTCTAAAAACAGGATTCCATAAGCTTATCATCAAATACAACGCCTAAATCTCTTGTTTCGTTTACTCTACAAAAAATATTTTCATTAATACTGTAGTTTAAGATTAAAGAAGGAGTATTCTCCTGTACATACATATATTAAAACAGAGCATTTAGACAAATTCGAAAACACGTGATTTTTGCTTAGACCAGCTCCCGAAGCTTATGAAATCATTTTGAAAGGTCACACAATCATTGTGCTTCACTATATAATTTTTACTCGCGATGTACTCGTATATGGCAAGTTATTCGTAAAAAAATCGGACTCGTGATTTTGATCAAACTTGACATAACGATGATGATAGAAAAGGACAGTCTTTCCGTTCGACTACAGCCTAAACGTCTCGGCGAATTTTATTTTAAGGTGAACTTTGCAAAAATTGTAGATCCCCAACATTCCTATTACAGTGCACACGTAAATGGTTGAGAGTTGTATGTCACTAGGTGTATGAGCCGTTATGGCCTCTAATTTTTATAGCATTATACAATTCTTCCCCTGACACGCTTTTGTTTTTCTGTTTTTAAGATTAGCAATAATGGTACCCACGATACAAATTTATGACACCATTTTCTCTGTTTTGCTTAATTCTTACCATATAAAATTCAATACAAAAATTTTAAATTAAGACATTACTGATATTTCCTACCGTACAATATTTTTTTCGATTTTTGACTTTCTTATTATTGGCAGAACGGATTTTAATAAAATTTTCATTACGAAAGCTTTTAAAAAATTTTAAAACGTTGCATATCTATGAAAACTTAATATTTTTTTTATTGAAAATTCGATATCTTTAAACCTGTCAGTATTTTTTTTTTGAAATTTAATTTTCATTTGTACAATAATAAATAAAAACTTGAAGTTTTCTTACCAAATTATTTTTTTTTTAAATATTTGTAAATTTTATACATAAAAACTAATTTTGATATGATATTTTACATTTGTATTTGTAACATGGAATTCTGGTCTTAGCTCCGTTGGTTTAGCTATTTAAAAATCCATTTTATCCTTATGAACATTTTTTTTTTAATAACACCCATTTTTTAAATCATGAGTCTCTTAAACATACCTAGGAGCTAGTTGGAACGACCCAGTCATGCATTACGTTAGTAAAACAACGTACAAAATAGCAAAATACTAGAAAGCAGTAAGATTGATTTTGTATTTTTCTCAAGAAGAATTTTTCTCAAGAATTTACCTGGGTTAGCTTTTATATTCTGGAATTCTGTTTCTTTCAAATGAATTAATTGCATCGATTTAAAATGATTTTTTTTTAAAACGACCTTTGTCCATTTTGTCGGTGTGGCCTCAATTGTAAATTCAGTTCATTTATAAAAAATTAACTGCCAAAAACTCGCTTAACACTTAACACAGTATTATCTATTTTGATGATCATTAAATACTAAAATGCGCAATTATAACAATTATTATAACGACACCTTTAATGTACTCGACACTCAAACCTCAAACTGCACAAAAAACCGAATGAAAAGAGTAAAGTATAATAACACCAACAACAACACAATCAGCAGCCGTGCCACTACTGCCACAAAATCAAATGTACTTTACTTTTTTTTAACAACTATCAAGCTTTTATAAAAAAAAGACATTCACAAAATAGTGAGCTCTGAGCTGTAAATTTTGATTGGCTGTGCGCAGCCAGTTTGTTGTGTAAACTCAAATGATATAATAAATTAATTGGATGCTTTAGTAGGTAGTATGTTCTAGTCGGGGTTGCCAATTTTTTGAATAAAAAAACCATAAGTCATAAGTCTGTAGATAATTTGTGAATTAAAAAAAATTAATTCATAAGTTAGTTAGTGACTTATGATTTGAAAAAAATTTAATTCATAAGCTACTAAGTGACTTATGAATAAAAAAAAAAAAATAATTCACTACCTGTAAGTGACTTATGAATTAAAAAAAAATTAATTCATAAGCTAGTTGGTAAATTGGTAATGTTTAAGCTTGTTTTGACTACATAATTATATAATTATTAACGAAAATAGATTTTAAGATTTTGGGTGTCATAAAATGCTAGCTTATAAATTTTCCAATTAATAATTTATTAATCAGAATTTATCCATTAGCTTATGAATTAAATTTTTTTTAATTCATAAGTCACTAGGTAACTTTTGACTTAAGCTTTTGTAACCTTGGTTCTAGTATGTTGTAGGGATCAGTTGGTGGTTTAGTGCTGTGGAATTTAAGCGGAGCTATATCTTATATAATGTATACAAAATTATACATAAAATGAAATTTAAGCTATAGAAAGAAGTGTTGTCATTGGTGGTTCCAGCACGAATAGAGTTATGGTACGAGGGTTTTCCGATAAGAACTTAGCCTACAAAAGAAAAACAAACATTTTGGAAAAGTGGCGATTTATTTCTCAACATAGTCTCCTTTAAGCTCGATAGATACACTTGATCTAGCGGTGCTCCAACTTCTTTAACCCATCCAAAAACTAGGTTTTCGGCCTCCGTGGCCGCATTCGACTCAAATTTCTGCCCCGCGAATGATTTTTCCAACTTTGCAAACAAAAAAAGTCGCACGGGGACACGTTATCGATCTTCCGTGATAGCCATTTTTGTGAAACCTGGGGGGGCTCATCAAAAACCAATGTGCGACCACGCTGAAACTCGTTGTAGCAACTTTTGATCGTCGCTTTCGAAGGAGAAGAGTCACCGTACACAGCATCCAAGCGTCTTTGATTTCACTGCGCGATTTGCCTTCCAAAAACAACAATCGAATCACCGGCCGATATTGTTCTTTTTCCATTTTTCTAAAAATCGTGGAGAAGCTGGGTTCCACACGTGGTCAGAACAAAACTACAAATCCGATTCCGCTGAAATTTTGCCAGTAGCCGTCTAAGAGAATGTACTAGAACTAAACGATATTAAATCTCTATTACTATACTGGCACCATCGGGCGGTAGGGCTAAGTACTTATTTGACCGCCCTCGCATATGTAGCTGTTGGTGTTTTCGGTGGAAGTGTGTGTTGTTGAGAGGTTGGTGGTATGGAGCATGAGGACGACCTATTCATTATAAACACGAAATGATTTAAGGAAGAAAATATTCATTAGATAAATTTGAATTCAAATTATGTTCTTTAAGTAAAGGGTTTTCCAATAAGAGGTGTTATTTTGATATTCAAAGAAAAATGGCATTTTTGGAGATAAATGATCGGATGTTTATTTCATTATAAAGAGGAAGATATGCCATTAATAATGAAACACAACATCAGCCAAATGTCCGCCAAGACCACGCTTACAGGACCATATCCTTTTCATGAAATTTTCCATAACCAAATCGCAAAGTGGCTGCCCTATGTCCTCGATAGCCTCACGAATTTCATCTTTGAGGTCTTGAATCGACGCTGGGCTGTTGGCGTAGACCTTATCTTTCACGTGGCCCCAAAGGAAGAAGTCGCAAGGTGTTAAATCACAAGATCTCGGTGGCCAATTGTGATCACCTCTTCGAGAGATAACACGGTCCGGAAACTTTTCCCGTAAAAGATCGATGGTTTCATTGCTTGTGTGGCACGTAGCGCCGTCTTGTTGAAAGTAAACGTTGTCCAGATCAATACCATCCAATTCAGGCCATAAAAAATCATTAATCATCTCTCGATAGCGCAATCCATTGACCGTAACTGTTGCTCCAGCCTCATTTTCGAAAAAGTAAGGTCCAATGACCCCGCGGGACGATAAACCGCACCAAACAGTCACGCGTTGAGGATGGAGAGGCTTTTCAACAATAACTCTTGGGTTTTCCGAGCCCCAGATGCGACAGTTTTGCTTGTTGACGTAGCCTCCGAGGTGGAAATGGGCCTCATCAGTCAAGATGATTTTTCGATGAAATTCCGGTTCATTTTCATGCATTTCAAGGACCCAATTTTAATAATTTCAATGCGTTGTTGAAGCGTGTAGCGTTCCATTTTTATTAATAGCGTAGTTTCTACTTGTCAAATGTCAAAAAATGACAGCTTCAAAAGTGACAGCTACCGAAATAGCGGGCTATTCAAAATAACACCTCTTATTGGAAAACCCTTTACTATATGGATGCTTAACAAACGAGAAGTGAGAAGTATGTTCTAATAAAAAATAAAAATACAAAGTTTTTAATATGATTTAATTTTTTTTTAACTTGATAGGTCTTACAGTTTTAATGTGAAAAAAAAATATTTTTATTTTATTTAAAAATACTGAAATATTAATTCTGAAACAATCCTGGTGAATACTTGATCAAGTGGATTATACTCGACAATCCGATCATGAAGCATGCATCTTGGTCTCCTGAATATATTTTATGATTTCTACTTTAAAATGTATACATTGATTTATAATGATCTTGTTTCTTAATTAAACAATTTCTAGAATCTCTAAATTCGAAATTATTTGTAACTTGTTTTTTAATACCTTTGGCCTTTTTTGTAACCTCACCGGTATCTACCCCATAGCAATATAGTGTTTTGCATGGAACCCAACGAAATCTAATATTATTCTCGAGTTATTCTTATCTTTAAATAGACCTACATATTTCCTTGCTATTATTTAAGGGAAAGTTGTGGATATTGTTGGGAAGATACTCGAAAATATTAAATCTAGATCTGTCAGGATTTATTACATCATCATAGATGCCATCATAAAAATCCTCTGTAATTAAAATATGGAATAGATGAAAGAATCTGTATTCATATAGTTCAAATGAATTTTCTGTTAAATTTTGGTTTCATGTAGTCGTAGTGAAAATCATACATTAACGATTTTGATAGGTCAAGAACAACAAAGCCCAAGTAAATTGGTTTATCGGGTTTGATACTCCCTTTCTTCATTTCAATAGCACACATAATCTGTGAAAATATGTGTCACTGCTATGAAAATTTGGGTGAGCAATCAGCTTTCTTGCTGAAAATTATTTTCTTAATTGCATGCCACTCAGAAACTATTTTTACATCCCTAAGTTTTTCAACACTTTCCATGGTCTTACCATAAACGCTATTATTCATCAATTTAAAAAAAATCTTTTTTCAAACTTATTTCTGAAGCCAGTTTGATTGATTAAACATCATCACTCTTGTGCACTTTAGTCACTATTAATCCATTAGAGATACACTGCTGTACATTTTTTAAATGGATTGTGATTTTTTTTCTCGAATTAAGGTGATCAATAAGAGTATCAAACATTACCATCTTTAATCTTGGAGACATACTCAGTTGTATATAACTCAGAATTATCCCACTGAAAATTACCATAGGGAAGGGGTTGTGACATTGCCCATCTATATAAATTATTAGCATCAAGATATATTAAGTATTCCGAAGCCGCATTTGGATCGTAGTTTGACATTACAATACAAATTGTTCTGAATTTTTCAAAAATGTCAGCTTACAGGAGAACATCACTCTTTAGATATAGAATAGTATAGTCTTTAAATGTTTTACATTTAAAATGACTCCATACCTTTAGAGCATGATTATAATCCCCACCTTAACATGCTTCATCTACCATCTTATTATGAAATTTAGTTATGGATGGAATTGAACGGAATACGCCTTTTCTTATCATAAAATTAAATGATTCACTCTCTTGGAAAACACTTTTGGTATCTTTCAAGTCATCAACGGATAAATTATTATTTGCTAAAGAAGCAAGGCTTGATTGAAGAAATCTATTTGAATCTAAAAATCTTATTTCAAAAAATCTTTTTTCACCCAAATAAATTCTTTTAGATAGGGATATATAATTTTCCTTGTTCATCGGAATGATGTTAATGTCTCCTTGAATTTTTGCAAGACTTTTAATAAACATATGACAATCATAGCCCGAGAAATTATGAAAGAGAACTGGCAAAAATTTTGGGATACGAAAATCTAAATTACGAGTACACTTCACATGTGCAGGTCCTATAAATATACCAGTGATATGACAATGATTCCTTACTCTAAGATCGCTTTCCTTAAAACTTAATTTACAAATTGTACAAAATGGATTGTTTACTTGATAGTTTTTTTCTGCATCCGTCAGTGTATTCATTGGCTTCGGTTTCTCCAACACATCCTGATATAAGGCATTTAAATCCGATATCAGCATTTCAATAAATTTATCTGGAGAGTTTTGTCCTAAAAGAAAGGAAGAATTATTATTCATATCTTTTAAAATAATGAATTGTGTATAAAATAAGTGGTTAATAACAAATTAAATGTAAGTACTCAAACTCACCAACAAATGTCACTTGCTTATCAAGCTTTTCATTGAAGCTGCACTTGATTAAGTAGGAGAAGGCACAAGATATACATATGTTTCTGGACAGCTGTTGTTGATAAAAATTTAGGGTCTGGAGTTTGGTGGCTTATCGGAGCTAGGAAGGACTCAAAGTCAGCGTACACTACTAGTGGAACTTGAAATTGTCTTCCATGATTTATAATATTTATAAATATTTGTGTTATCTCCCTCTGGCATTTTTGTTATAAGTCTACAACATTCGCTTTTGTGGTTTTCAAGTTTAATCTTACTAGCAAAACGTTGTAGACATCCGTTACAGAGATGCATTTGATGTTTTTAACCCGAAATTTGACTGCACATTAAGCGAGAGATATTTTTGATGTAAACGTAGTGAGTTCTACGATCAATATTTATACAATACATCAAATTAATGTGTATATTCTGCTTCTTTTGCGTATGATATAATAGACCAATGATTTGAACATTTTACTTTTCATTCATATTCAAACACATTCATACTTATCTCTGGGTTGTTTTCTTCAAATATTTTCAAATCTTTTAATACCAGAGGGAACTGCAAATTTTTAAAGCTGATTAGCTTACCACATACATCAATCAACTCATCTGTTATGTTTGTGATATTATACGAACTAGTTCTCGAGCGATTTATCGTAACTTCTGTGCTTAGAGCAGATATGATGCTCCATTTAAAACAGTATTCGTCATTATTTCGAACATTGATGCAGGCGTTTTTTTTATCAATTGAGGTGGTAGCTTGAAATATGAAGATCCACTAATATGTCTATATTTTTTAATGTTTACCTCTATCCTTGAAAATGACAATAAAGCCCATCCACTGTCTTTACATTGGAATTCCTCCAATTTATTTTTTATTTCAGAATACATTTTTTCGAGATGATCATCCAATTCATCTTCTGATACTACACTTAGCATTTTGGTTTGCATGCTTTTAGTGGCAATAGTTGCACTGTCAGGATCATCCGAATGTTTTATAAATTCGCCAAACACTTCGATATTGAATTTAAATGAATTCATCGCTTGAATTTCCTCTTGTAAAAGCCCCATAATTATGGCGTGCTTCTTATCAACAAGCCTTTTGATGTCAAGAATGCTTTCATTCACATTTTTAATGGAAAAAGTCTTAATTCTTTTGTTGAAAGCGGATTCAATCAGGCTAACATTATCTGTAACGAGAACTTTAGCCTTATTCTTATGTGTATTTTTACGTTGATGATGAGACCATTTCATAACATCAACGTCTTTTTTATTGCAGTATAAGATAATGTTGTTGGTTTCGGAGAAATATCTCTCTCCGATGAACATTCAGCAACAAGTGAAGTTGAAGGTCTTGGAAAACTCTGCCTTCTTTCGGAATTCATTATTTTTGATATATCAGCAACCTCAGTTATGGAATGTACAATTCCTTTATGGCGAAGCAAAGCATCTTTTCGCGAAAAGTTTTTTTTGGCAGAAATTACACTTTATTTCAATTTTACGTTCACTATGGAGAGAATTATGTCTCACCAAATTACTTTTATTTGCAAAGGATATTAAACAAACTTGACACTTATACATTTTGAAAGAATTAACTTTTTTTTTTTTTAACTAAACAACGTTTTTCTGTCTACAGTTTAAACTGAATGGAACGTTTAAAATCTGAGTTCCCTCTTATATACGTATTAAGACGCTATGATATCATTAAAAAATTAGAAACCAAAAAAATAAATGTAGGTAAACTTAAATAACTATCACTTGTTAGAAAAATATCTTCTATTCACAGAAATAACGAATATATTCGGAGATCACTATTACCTGTTACTAAAATATTTGTTGGAGAACATCACAGTTTCTCTCAGGAGTGTAAAAAGACAACACCAACATGCATTTCGAGAAAGCAGAGTATTCGATTTTTACCTTAGATGATTTTGCTGTGAGGGAGCCAAATTCGCTAAACCAAAACATCGGTCTTAAACTAACGAAGAATATGTCCGAGTTGGAAATGAGACTCAGATATACTCGTAACATTTTCTTCCTACAAGAGGTCTTTTCACCAGGGAGATATTCAGATTTTACATCGAACAGTTCGACAGCAATTGGTAGCGAAGGTTATGCATTTGAGATAGTAAGAGCACTTGGGACAACCTTCGAGCTAAAATTTGCGAAAATTAAATAATTTTCTTAATCATATTTTGGAAATACACCTTCAATGAAAAAAAAAGAGAAAAATAAAATTCATTTAAGCAGATTGTACGTATACTGGTTTATTATTATTATAAATATATTACTTTTTATATAATAGTTTTATAGAATCTCGTTTTTTATTGATGCAGGAGTTATGACTGTTGGAAATCCCAACCATACTTAACGAAAACATTATTCCCTCTTGTTTGTAGAATTTTTTCTACTAGATATGAATTGCAAAATTAGTTTTTAAAACCGTTATAATCTAATCATTTCTTGTTTATCGTTCAATGTCAAATTCATGTAACGGAAAATGTAACAAAATTTGCATGTGCATTCAGATCGGAAGTGAATTTGATTGGAAATATAATTTTAAAACGATTTTTAGAATAAAAAAAAATAAATCCATACTTGGTAAGTAATTGACATGGGTAGTGTTTTTTTTTTTTAATTTTAAGATGATTTTATTTAAACTCACAAAAAAAATGGGAAAAAATCAGCTGTACTGCAATCAGAAATGCTCAATGGCTGCGATTGCAAAGAAGCTAATGGGCTCTTAAAATATAGTACATAATGCAATAAGACTGTACACAGTCTTTAGGAATCCCGAAAGAAAACAAAGAGGCAAAAAAACAACACCAAAAGAAGATCGCCTCATTTGCCAGTAGAGATATGCATCTGAAAAACCCGCTTTTATTTTGGAAAAAGGTGCTCTGGAGACGAATCCAAGTTTAACATCTTCGGATCACATGGCAAACGTTACGTTCGACGCACAGTGGGCATAAATCGTGATTTAAGTGGTCAAAAATATTTTTTTTTTTTTTTCGAATCACATAAGTTTAATTTTAATTAATTAAAGAAATATGTATACGTTAAATATATGACATTTTTTTTAAATAAATATGCTGAGGTTAAGAGAAAAATAAATTCAAAGTGAGAAAAACTTGTAAATCGATGTATGAAGCATTTTTGGCACAATTTTTATTTCCCGATTTTCTTGAAAATCCTTTTGGAAAGTAATCGAATTTATTACAGGTAATTATTTCACATATTTATATGTTATAATACGCAAAAAAAATATAAAGAAACGTTAAGTAGTTAGTACCGTTTGATTTTGAAACACCCATCTTAATTTTACTCAATTTTCCAGTTTATAAAGGCGATACAAAAATTCACAACTTTTCACAACTTTTATTTGTTTACGAATTGAAAATTGAATATCTGCTCTATCGAAACTCGAAAGATTCATATCCGCATGTATCCGCATTTACGAGTTAGAGCGAAAAAACATTTTACATAGCGACTCTTCTGTATGCAAAATCTTACATGTTGTACTGTAACCATGTACCAAGACTGTCGTTCGTCTCCAATGGAGATGGCCAAACAGTTTAATATTCACCTATTCTGGGTGCCGGGACACAGGGACATCCCGGGGAATTGTAAAGCCAACGAACTCGCCAGAATTGGAATTGAAATGCCTTTCTTGCCCGTTAGGGTAAACATAGGTATGCCTGTAGCTACAAGTAAACTTATGCTGAGGCGAATTGCTCTGGAACAATCAAACACAAGATGTCTTAACATTACCACATGTTTGGCGACCAAATCTGGCCCAAACTGGATTTGAAGCGGTCAATGTATTTATTGTCCCTCAGCAGATCTCAGATCAGCTCAGTAATAGGTGTCATAACTTTACACTGTCTTATAGGTAGACACGACTCGGTGTACTATCAAACGATTTTTGCAGGAGTTGCTTGGACGAGGAGGAAGAGGAAACAATCCCACACCTTCTTTGTACATACCCAAACGCAAACTTCATCTAGGAGAATATTTCTATAACGAACTAAGCGATCTCATAAATACAGACATTAAAAGCCTCCTTCACTTCATTAGAAGCTCCAAATGGTTTTAACTATTAGGGAACCTTTTTGTTCCATATTAGATCATGGTATCACTATGGACCTCTATTGGTCTAAGTGGGTCAGATGCTTTAATGACAGCCACTTTAACCTAACCTAACCTAACCTAACATACCATATTGTTTTTATTTAGTGCGGTTAGTAAATTTACTTGCACTTATTTTCTGTGCCCAAAAAAAATGGTATGCTCTATTTATGTGGTTCTCATTAATTGTTCCGTTACATTTAATAATTGGATGATGGAAATGACAAAATTAATTTAAGGGTTTGGTAACTATTCTTAAACAAAGTGTTGGCTTGAAAAGGACAAAATGGGAACTACATATTTCTTTTTGAGTGTTTTTGTGAAGACCCAAAGGGCAAACCCAAGAATTTCAAACAAATAGTTTACTGGTCACTATTTGTTGGATCTTCAAGAAAGTTTTTTTAAAATAAGTTTTGTATCCAATTTATGTCAATATTGAAAAATTTGTCATCCCACATTAACAGGGAGAAAAACAACTTTTTTTTATTATTTATTTTAAAATCAAAATAACACATATTTAATAAATTAAACACTATATATTGAAAGGTACTTAAATAAAGTTACAAATAAAAAAAAGATTATAAAAAAAACTCAACTGGTTCAAAATTTATGGATTTTTGACCACTTAAACCACGCTTTCTGCCCACTGTGCGACGGCCAATTAATAAAGAACTTGATCCGAAATACACAATCAAGCACGTGGTGGTAATGTCGTCGTATGAATTCAAGGAAGAATGGATTAGTTTTATTACAAGATCATGCTGGAAAACGCAATGGAACCTTATGCATTTCAGAATTTTCCGGTTTCTTACATTTTCCAGCAAGACAATGATCATAATCCAATTGAAAATTTGTGGGCAGATGTAGAAAGAGCTTTGAAGAATAAAAGGCAACAAAGCATTCGATTTTTTTAAGAATATTGAGGAGGCATGGAAGAACATTCCATTGAAAAGATACCAGGACTTGGTAGACAGCTTACCGAGAAGCTGTGAAGCAGTCCTCAAAAACAAAGGTTATCCAACCAAATATTGAAACGTCGTAACAAGCAAAAGTCCAAACTTCGATTTTTTTTATAGGTAAAGCAAATGCGCACATATTTTATTCGTTTCTAATTATATTTCGAAAAAAAAAAAATATTTTTTGCTATAACACGTTAGGTATAATATTTTTATTTTTGAATATTTTTGTTTCTAATTAGTTTTCCACCACTAAAATATAAAAAAAATCACAAGTAGGAGCTCACACGACTGATCGGTACGGCAAACAGCAAGCGAATAAAAAAATAAAATAAAAATAAAATAAAAATAGTTTCTTATATTATTTTTTTTCTGACATGCAACACCATCGAATATTAATACTGAATCATTATTCGCGGCACTATCTCGGAATTATATGAGAATTCATTGTATTCCATTACTTTTACGGACGTAATCAGCTTTTTAAAATACAGATATTTTGGTTGATGTAAGGATTTAGAGTAAAAATAAATATTTTCAAATTTCAGTCCGTTAGGTTGAAGAAGAATGCTTACAGGGGCGTATTTACCCTAGGGCTAAAAGGGCTACAGCCCGGGCGGCAAGGCTGCTAGGGGCGGCGCAAGTCGGCCCTTGCAATTGGCCAATTTATAATATTTTTTTGAAGCAATTGAACTTTCAAAACATACAAGAAAAAGAGGGCAATCGGCCCCTAACAATTGTCTAATTTACAATATTATCAGAATAAACAAAAAATACAAAGATTTAAGAAATGCGATTTTTTGACTTTTTCAAGCATAAACGATTTATAAACGATTTTTTATAATCAAAATTAATAATACAAATATTTACAGACATGTACCTATTCTTTGGAACAAATTCCAATGAAACGAAAACATTATTAAAAAAAAACCCTTGTTGCCATGTAGATCTAAAAAAATGGGCTAGAAAAAGTTTAGCTGGAGATATCTTAATTTTTTGTTTCTAAACCATCTACAAAGAGTCCCTTTTTTATTAAAAAAAAATTATAAAAATCCATAAAACCGGATTCTAGATAAAACGTAACTACAAAATCAAACTACAAAATCAATTAATGATACAAATTCAATTCAAGATAAAAAATTTTATTCAAGATACAATATCTGATGTTGCGACTTCCTCAATACCCTCAAGAAATTCAAATACAGCTTCTTTACTTTCTTCTCTTATGACGAGTTCTTTTAAGGTAGAAAACGATCCAGCTCTGTAGTTAGATTTTTTTTTAAATAGATTTTTTCTCAAGAAATGGTTTCAAGCAAAATATTGAAGACGAAGATTTTTCGAAATCAAAGCGAATTTCTGATGGTCAGTATCGTTTTTTAAGCAAACATTTATTTAAAACCGTACTAATAAATGGTGAACATGTTTGTCGAGCTTCCTTTTTTTATTCAAAGTCACTTGGGTCTGTATTTTGTGGACCATGTCGTCTTTTTGATAGCGGAAAAGGTCAGCTTGCTTCGAGTCAAGGCTTTTGCGATTGGAAACATGCAAATGAAACAGTACATACACATGAATCAAGCTTGGGACACAAAAATTGTGTTCTGAAAATGAAAACTCGTTCCAAAGCCGAAAACAGAATTGATTATAAGTTATTTGAACAGTTAGAAGATGAAAGAAAATACTGGCGTAATGTTATGCTCAGAGTCGTCGTAGCTTTCAAATCCTTGGCAACCCGAGATCTTTCTTTTCGTGGCGAGATAGATAAAATTGGATCTATACATAATGAGAATTTTATGATGATTTAAGAAGCAATATCCGAATTTGATCCATTTCTTTCAAAACATGTACAAAGTTTTGGCAATCCAGGAAAAGAAAACACATCAATTATGTCTTTTGCCACCTATGAAAAGATTATTAAAATTATGTCAGCTAGAGTCACAAAAACGATTATGGAACTGCTTCAAAGGTCTAAATACTTCTCGTTGAGCGTTGATTTGACTCCTGACATAAGCAATGTAGACCAGCTTTCATTAATTTTAAGGTATGTTCAAGAGAATCCAGAGCCCGTTGAACGGTTTCTCTACTTTCTGCCAAATACAGGCCATTAAGGAGAAGACATGTTACAAGCAATTATGGATACTTTTAATTCTTTAAAAATTAACATACAAAATTGCAGAGGTCAATCTTATGATAAAGTATACTCGTACAAGGCTTACAAGCAAAAATTAAAGAAAAATGTAAGTATGCAACATACGTACCTACCATGCGCCGCACATTCTTTTAATTTGATCGGATCATCGGCAGCTTATTCTTGCCCAGAAGCTGCAAAATTTTTCGGCTTATCACAAAACATATATGTTTTTTTGAGGCATCAACAGAGCGAGCAAAGATTCTTAATTCATTTTTAATGGTTCTGAAAATGTCATATTAAGAAATTTGTCACTTACCCGTTGGTTAGCCCGAGACGTTGCCTGTACAAGCTTAAACCGAGATTGGGATAGAATCCAAAAAAGAGCTTTAAAAATGATAGGTGGTAGAAGTATAACAGAAACATTTGAATCTCTCGAGCACCGTCGCAATGTTTCTTGTCTTTCATTATTTTACCGTTCTTCTATAGACAATGCTCTAGCGAAATAGCCAGTTGCATTCCTCCCCTTAAACAATTTAATCGCAATACTCGCGCTTTTAGGAATGCTCATCAGTTTACCCTTGAGTCCACCTTCGGACTGTGAAATACAGAGATTCTTTCTTTAGTCGGACTACACGAATGTGGAATGCTCTACCCAGCTCTATTTTTCCATCCCATTGTAATGCTCAAAAATTTAAAACTAATATGCATCGGTATCTCCTTTTAAACCCTTCCTTGTTCTTCTAATGCTCGTACTATGTAAATCATTTTAAGGATAGTAATAACCCCTTGAGTGCGCGCTAATTATAAAAAAAAAAATAATAATAATAATAATAATAATATCGGCTCTCTCTCAATGCAATAGCGAAGAACGCCTTAATAGTTTAGCTTTATTAAATATAGAAGCCGAACTGACAAAAAATTTAGGTAATGAATCTATTTTTAATAAATTTTGTAGTCAATATACGCACAGAAAAAAGTTTGAAAGCATGAAATATTATGCATTTTGTTTTTTTTTATGATTATTTTTTATTACTTTATTTTCATTGTTCTAAAGGGCGGCAACATTTATCAGCCCGGGGCACCAAATCCTTAAATACGCCTCTGAATGCTTAGCATTAGGTACATTTGTTTTCCCACAGTTTGATGAGTCAATACGCAATTTTTGTTAAATTCAGTTCCTCTTACATCGATTTTTTGACAAAAAATCCAATGTGAACTATACCCAACCAAGATTGAAATTGTAATCATTAACGTTGGAAGATTTTGCCCGTGGCCTGGCATTGATTCTATAACAAAGTTCTCACAGTCAACTGATGAGTCCATGTGAGATCGCCCGGACGAAACGCCAATTTTTGTGGACTAAAGGCCAAAAAAGCTAATTTGAATCAATAATTCAACAAGTCCATTAATAGTGCTAAGTCTTCTACTTAGCTGATTTATTTCAGTAGATAGTATATAGAATTTGTATTATAAAAACCTTCATATAGAATCAATGCCAGGCCACGGGCAAAATCTTCCAACGTTAATGATTACAATTTTAATGGCACCATGAATAAACAATTTGGCAGGATCAGAAACCTCACCCACTTGGGTTTCACTCGGTGCCAAGCTGGCCTGTTGGAAACAGTGTGGATATACATATGTACGGAGCCAGAAAATTCATTCTCAACCCACGAATATTACAATAATCAGCTCTAAAATTACAACTAAAAACAAAACAGACAAGATCAAAGAGAAATCACTGTATAAAATTAAATAAAAAAGCCTTTAATACAACGTCACTAAAAGTGTTGTGCCTTTAGTAGTGACTTTTCATTGATCCGAACCCTAACAATCACAACAGTAATCCTCTTTACATCTGTTATTGAATGACCTAGCAAATGCAAACACATGAAAGAGCTTATATAAGCTCAGCACAATTCATGCTCCCGCTAAGCCACACAACTGTAGGAAAAAATAAAATGCACGACTGGGTCGCACGAACTTGCTCCTATTTAATAAACTAGGAATTTTAAAAGCGAATGTTGCTAGAGAAAACTGTTCATAAGGATAAAATATTTTTGTTTTTAAATTCTTTTAGTAGTAAGAGACAAAAACAGAATGCTATGCAAATATGAATTTATGCAAGAACAAAAACTATATGTAAGTCGTTGTAGTGGTTTCTTAAAAAAATAAGCTTTAATTCTTAAAACATTTTTAAGAAAAAAAATTGGTACGCCAACTTTAAGTTTTTATTACTGTACGAATACAAATTAAATTTTCAAAAAAAATATTGAGCCGTTTTTGAGATATCGAATTTTCCAAAAAAAAAATATTTTTTTTTTTTGAAAGAAAAAAAATTTGTATCAAAATTCTAGGCGCCGTTTTCCAGAAAAATACGATTTTTGAAAACCATTTTTTAACATTTCGTCGCCTGAGTTCTATCTTGTTCAAAAGACCATTTTTGGCGAAATTGAGTTAGAAATGCAGTTTTTATAAATCGAACATGCTCTTTCGAATGGCGTACTCCATTTTTTTCTATCTCTTTTAGTTTTAAAGTTATGAAGAACTATTTTGTTCAATAAACCACTTTATTAAATATTTTGAGTGTCTTTTTTATTCAATAAACCACTGCTTTTTGTTTTTATATGAAATTGAACAATTTTATATTAACTTTAAAAAAAACTACCATGTATTTCTTTGTTGTTCAATATCCATATCTAATCCATTTAGTTTTGTATGTTATTGAACAAAATCCTATTAAAAAAGTTATGCGGACGGAAAACCGCATTTTTGTTCAATATCACTGCACTGTAACTGTAATGTACCACACAAAATTAATACTAATATAACATTGGAAGCTGTAAGCACAATGTGATGTAAGCGAAAAGTTGGAACGTAATCTTCAAACACTTTTAAGGTATTTTGAGAAACCCTTTTATCTTTAGACAGTTTTCGAATACAATATTTTTGTCGCTTACAGTATGATAAATCCAGCTCATTCAGGATCTGATATTTCAGAATTCTATGATTCAGAATTCTAATATAGCTCCTTTATCTGAAGAAGTCATTTCAGTACCTTTATTGGAAAATGTAGTACCAGCAGAAGGTTCCGTTTCATCTAAGCAAACTACATGCTTTACACCAAGAGAAGCCCTGGATCGAGTAAAAAAAATCGAAAACCATTTTTGTGGAAACAAAATATACAAAAACGGATGGGTCAAGGTGGTAAGCAATATTCAAATGACAACCGCTTGCAACCTTAGTTGCAGTCATAATTGTTTCACCAAATTTTCTTATGATGAACGCGTGAAAATATTTGATTCATTTTGGACCTTAAGGCTTGGCGCGCACATTCAATTTTTAATTGCACAACTGTTTGGTTGCTTATAGAAAACATATAATTATATGTTACACAAAATAGCGAACTCATTTTAGGCAATCGTTTAGTTTGTGTCAAAACACAAACTGTTTAGTTGCTCGACCCAAGCAGTTGCAAAACTAAAAATTGAATTTGCGCGCCTAGCTTAAAAGATTCTGAAAAAGAACAGTTTTATTCCAAATTTATGATAAGATCGGAACCAAAGTGAAAGAGAGTAGCTAAAGTAATTTCAAGAAAAAAGTTTACTTTCAATGTAGACAAATACAATAGGGGTATTCATGTAAGCGCGGAAAACCCTCGTAAACCTCGTAAACCAGATAATTTTATCTCCGCAGAAACGAGCTGTCAAAATTTGTATGGGAAAAAGTTTCTGCAAATGGCATAAAATTATCTCACAAACTTGCTGCGGAAAGTGCAGAAATAAACCTCGTAAACTAAAGAAGTATGGATTCTGACTTTTAATTTGACATTTCACAAAATATTTCCCACATTTACGCAAGTATTTCTTAGGGGGTGTTCATGAAAATATGCTGCGGAAAGTTATATCTTTCTACAAAAGCGGAAAATTATCTTGTTACATGAATACCCTTAATATCGACAATATGGGGCCTGTTTCTCAGATCATACACATCATACATTGTATGATATTGACAGTTCTGCTGTATGATTTCTGTTTCTCAATTTTGTTGTATGATCCACTGTCATACAACAATGTATGACTGATAATTACCCTGCAAATATTGGAATGCTGTATGATTCTGTTTCTCAGAAATGTGTCATTTACATCATACAGCAAATTTACCTATAAATGATCATACATTTAATACAGCACAAAATTCTGTTGTAAAGTGGCTGCTGCATGTAACATGTAGCAACATTGTTTTCATCAGTCAATGCTGGGGAAACAAAATTTATTTGAGAAGTTCTCTGGCTCGACATTCACAAAACATGGTAGAGCCTGTAGGGCATAGAGAGAGGTACGAGTTTCATTGGGGTTGTCTTATGGGCTTGCATTATGCCGATTTCATGATAATGGATTCCATTTCCAAGCTAATGAAGGGTTAGCAATATTTGTTGCAAAGGTGACAAGGCTTCGTTGCAATTAGTTGAACGCACAATTGATCTTCCCAATTTTTCCACTAAAAATGTTTGGCAATCTGAATTTTTCAACAAAATATGGATCTTTAAAATTAAAATTAACAGGTTCTTTTATTATTTTAGGGCGTCATCTGACACGTATATTAATTTCAACTATAGTTCCAACACGTCTTCACCAAAAATTGAGATTTATATTAACCTCACACTCAAATAATAATGAAATGTCAGAATCATACACATCTTACAACAAAACAAATGTCATACAACACTTCCAATGAAATCTGAGAAACAGAATGATGTGTATATTGTATAAAAATGTTGTATGTTGTATAAAATGTATGATGTGTATGATCTGAGAAACAGGCCCCTGATCTTCTTTCAATACATTACAAATAAAATCATAATGGCACAAAATTTTAGTTGAATTATTACGATGTTAAATCTGTTTTAGTATGAAACTAGGTTTAAACAACGATTTTTATGAAAAAATAATAAGAAACCAATTACAATAAAACTCAGTGGCGCAAAATTTTAAACAGCATTTTATTAAGTTATTAGTATGATAATTCTTAACGATTTCCTAACTTTAAAGTAGTTTACTAACTCATTCTTAATTCTTACAATTTTCTAACTATTATCGTGCTAAGACAATTTTCTTAATGAATTGCACCTAAAACAATGAAAGTTCGTGCAAAGAACTAAGTCCTTGTGTGGCGTTTGTAAATAGCACGATACTAAAAAAATAATATAGGTATTCGACGATTTTCGGATCAGCTTTAGCATCGTACTAATTTAATTAAAATTTTGCGCCAGTTTGTTTAAAACAATAACAAAATTTAAATTAAAAATTGTATGTAAAATAAATAATGTATTTATTTGAAAAAAGAAGGGTAAAAAGTGAATTCAAAAAAATGTTTAAAAAATTTTGAATTTCATTACCTACCGAGCAGCAGCAATATTTTTTCTGATCACCCATTATGTTCTAGTGCTTAACTCAAAGAATGAGTTAGAATTTTTTGTTCTATTTTCATAGTAATTTCGTAGTTTCAATGATTTAATTATTAAGTGCTTTTATTTTGTTCAATATTTAGCTTTTTTGTTCAATATCCACCAATTTAATCAACTTGTTTACAGCCCATACAACGTTGTTCAATATCCAAAATGACATCCCACTTGATTTTATTTTTTATCTATTTCAGGATTTAATAAAACCTAGATTTATAAATCATTTTGCAAACAAAAATTATTGAGTTTAATGGAGAAAAAAACACCACAGTATTTCCTTTCAAATTTAAGTAAAAATTTTGCTTCTGAAGTTAAAAAATCGTTTTCCCAACATTTTCCAAAATGGACTTTGAACAAGATAGAACTCAGCTGACGATTTGTATGGTGGGTTCCAAACTAAAAAAATAAAATTTTGAAAATTTGAATATGTGATAATTTTAAAACTTTGGCGGAGCCCCAACATAAAAAAAATGATCCCAAAATAAATGGTTCCATGGGGACTACCAAAAATAACCATTTTTTTATTATTTTTTTTCCACCATTACCTAGCTTGAACTAAATGAAATTCTATTTATTTTTCTCTCAAAAATTGTCCCACAGAATTAAAATTTTGTTTTTTAATTCTGTGGGACAGCTTTTGAGAAAAAAAATATTTATTAAATTTCGAAACAAAATTCGTATGGCAGTTGGCAGGTACACTTATTTTTGGTCTTAAAAAAAAAAGAAAAAAACGTGTGCTGGGGGGAAAAATTCAAAATGATATCTACCACGTTTAAAGAAAATCGGCCGACCCGTTTAGGCTGTAGTCGAACAGACAGATAGACAGACAGAATTGCGAGATCCACTTTTTTTAGTCTCCGCTATCATCGTAATGTCAACTTTGATCAAAATCTGGAGTTCGATTTTTTTTTTACTAATGCATAACTTACCTTACAGTGCCTTTAGATCGCAAGTAAAAAAGGAAGAGAAGGAAAATGTCACTTACCGTGCTCTGACATAGGTATTTTTTTTTTTTTTATTTTCTCCTATGTGATGGTGCTTGGTTTTTTTGTTCTTGTTGCTGTGGCTATTTGTTTCTTTTTATATATTGAGTTTGAGTATTATTATTTTTTTTTTGTTTTTTTATTAAAAATTATCTGTTTGCTATTTTATTATTTTATTATTATTTGTTTTTTTTTTATTGAATTGTTTGATTTTGAGTAAGTTTTTTTTATCGCGTCTGCGACGGGGCAGGGAAGGAGGCACAACAACGAACGGACGCACTGCACGGCACGAGGACATCGACCGACCTTTTCTTACATTCACTGGCAACTGATTTAATTGATTTAAAGTTACTTTGAACCTACAATATTGCATCGCAGAAAGTACCAATTTTGAGGTGCAACCAAACTATAATTCATTGCAAAATTAAACAATTTTAACGTAACAAGAAGTAAATTTCATCCGGTTGAAATATGAATGTACCTACCTTAACTTTAAAAGAATGCAACAAAAATGAACTTTTTTTATTTGAGTTTAAATAAAAAACCAATTTTTTAATTTGGAATTCATACATTTTATTAATGAAATTTACTACAGATTACACATATATGTATTTTGTATGTAATAGCGTTTTTATGCATTACATACATATATGTACATACATAATTATGTATGTATAAGGTTGATTCTACAAACAATCAAATAAAAAGTTTAAAAATTTCGGCACGACATTTTTGGAGGCCAAAAGTCGTAAAAGTTGTTCTAGTTGATCATTAGAACGTCTCTTTGGGTTGTTGAAAGCGGCCAGTAAAAAATAAAATGCACGACTGGGTCGCACGAACTTGCTCCTATATAATCGACTAGGAATTGGAAAAACGAATGTTATTAGAGAAAACTGTTCATAAGGATTAAATTAATTTTTAAATTCTTTTAGTAGTAAGAGACAAAAACAGAATGCTATCCAACTATGAATTTACGCAAGAACAAAAATTATAAGTCGTTGTAGTGGTTTCTTAAGAAAAAGCTTTTATATACAAACTTTTTAAAAGCTTTTTAAGAAAAAATTTTGGTACGCCAATTTAAAGTTTTTATTACTGTTCGAATAAAAATTAAATTAACGAAAAGAAATATAGACCTGTTTCAGAGATATCGAATTTTCAAAAAAATAAAAAAAATGATTTTTTTTTTCAAAAATTCAAAAAATATTTATTTTAAAGTTTTGAAATGCAATGTGTTCTAGACTTTTTGGAAGCTTCTCTATACAAATTTTCATTACCTTTATTACTTTTATTTTTGGGTAAAATAAATTTTTTATTCTCACATCTTGTAGATTGTATTGAGAAACTTTTATTTATCAAGTTTAAAAAAAATCTAGCATGGAGTTTTCGAAATATTGAGTTTTGAAAAAAAATTTTGAAAGTTTTTTTAAAAATCCAAAAAAAATTTGTTTGAGAATTTGAGTACACAATTCTATTTATGTTTTCGGGGAGCGGGGAGCTTAAGCAAAAAAAAAATGATCAAAGTCGGTAATACCGTTTTTGAGAAAATCAAAAACCAAAAAAATGGTTCCATGGGGGGTACCCTCAATAACCATTTTTCGGAAATTTTTTTCAACCAATACCTAGCTTTAATTAAATAAAAATTTTTTGCATTTTTATTTTTAAAATCTGTCGAACAGTTTTTGAGAAAAAAAATGTTTATAAAATTTCGAAAAAAATTCGTATGGCAGGTACCGTTTTTGGTCTTAAAAAAAAAAGAAAAAAAACGTGTGGGGGGAAAAAACTAAAAATGAAATCTACCAAGTTTAAAGAAAATCGGCCGAGCCGTTTAGCCTGTAGTCGAACAGACAGACAGACAGACAGACAGAATTGCGAAACCCACTTTTTTAGTCTTCGCTATCATCGTAATGTCAACTTGGATCGAAATCTCGAGTTCGATTTTTTTTACGAATGCATTACTTGCCTTATAGTACCTATAAGTCGCAAGTAAAAATAAATAAAATGCACGACTGGATCGCACGAACTTGCTCTTATGTAAAAGTACTTTGGAATTTAAGATACATTTTATAAATATAAAACATGGATTTAATGAGATAATAATGTTCAAATGCATAAAATTGCCGTCTGGTTTCCGGAAAAGTATGAATTTATGCAAATAAACCTTAAAAATCGTTTTATTATTAAATACATTTTTTATATAAGAAATTTCTCTAAAATTTTTCAAGAAAAAAATGTGGGATGCGAATTTTAAGTATTTAATAATATTGGTTTTAGGAAATAATTTCAAAAAATAATCGTTCATAGGTTTTGAAGATATTGATTTAAGAAATTTTTTTTTTTTTTTAAAAAAAAACCAATAAATATTTTTTCGAATATTTTTATATACAATATTATTTTAAACTTAAGGGGACTCCTGCTAAAAATTTTGGGTTAAGATCCTTAGAGCCGTTAATGAGAAAGTCGAAAATCAAAAAAACGGGTCTATGGCAGGTACCCCTAATAACATTTTGCCCCAAAATTTTTGTTGACCAAATTGTAGTCCATGTCCATAATATCACACCTAATTTTTTTTATCAAAATCGTTAGAGCCGTTTTCGAGATAAATAAGATTTTGCATTACGGGTGTATGGGGGGTACCCTTAGTTTTGGAGCTAAAAAAAAATTTCAATTTTTCCTCTAGGGAATCACCGAAAACTCTTAACTACCGAGTTTGAAAGAAATAGGTCCAAGGGTTTAGGCTGTAGTGAGAGGTACAGACATACAGACACACTGAAACATGTTTTTTGTGTACTAAATTTTCCTTAAAATTTTTATAAAAAAAATTGATATGCAAATTCTTAGTATTTAATAAAATACATTTTAAAACGTAATTTAAAAATTTAATCGTGTATCGGTTTTCAAGATATTGAATTTTCAAAAAAAAAATTGTATTATTTTTTTAAAAATCCAAAAACAATTTTTTCGAAAAAATTTTTAGTTTATATTTTTTTAAATGCAAGGCAGCTCCTGCATAAAAATGTTGGTTAAAATCGTTAGAGCCGTTGGTGAGAAATTCGAAAATCAAAAAAACCGTTCTATGACAGGTACCCCTAATAACATTTCCCCCCAAATTTTTTTTTCACCAAAATATAGTCCATGTCCATAGTATCACACTTAATTTTTTTTATCAAAATCGTTAGAGCCGTTTTCGAGATAAATAAGATTTTGCATTACGGGTGTATGGGGGGTACCCTTAGTTTTGGAGCTAAAAAAAAAATTTCAATTTTTCCTCTAGGGAATCACCGAAGACCCTTAACTACCGAGATTGAAAGAAATAGGTCCAAGGGTTTAGGCTGTAGTTCGAGGTACAGACATACAGACACACTGAAACATGTTTTTTGTGTACTAAATTTTCCTTAAAATTTTTATAAAAAAAATTGATATGCAAATTGTTAGTATTTAATAAAATACATTTTAAAACGTAATTTAAAAATTTAATCGTGTATCGGTTTTCAAGATATTGAATTTTCAAAAAAAAAATTGTATTATTTTTTTAAAAATCCAAAAACTATTTTTTCAAAAAAATTTTTAGTTTATATTTTTTAAAATGCAAAGCAGCTCCTGCATAAACATTTTGGTTAAAATCGTTAGAGCCGTTGGTGATAAATTCGAAAATCAAAAAAACCGTTCTATGACAGGTACCCCTAATAACATTTCCCCCCAAATTTTTTTTTCACCAAAATATAGTCTATGTCCATAATATCACACCTAATTTTTTTTATCAAAATCGTTAGAGCCGTTTTCGAGATAAATAAGATTTTGCATTACGGGTGTATGGGGGGTACCCTTAGTTTTGGAGCTAAAAAAAAAATTTCAATTTTTCCTCTAGGGAATCACCGAAGACCCTTAACTACCGAGTTTGAAGAAAATACGTCCGGTAGTTTAGGCTGTAGTTCGAGGTACAGACATACAGACATACAGACATACAGACATACAGACATACAGACATACAGACAGACAGACGGAATTGTCAGACCCACTTTTTTCGTCTTCGCTATCATCGTAATGTCAACTTTGATCAAAATCTCGAGTTCGATTTTTTTTCCAAATGCAGAACTTGCCCTATAGTACCTATATCGCAAGTAAAAACGACGATTTTAAGGACATTTTTTGAAAAAGGATGTTCAGCGGACTCAGTTTTTTTTTTAAGCGGACTGCATAAATATTTATTTCTTTTTATTTTCTCTTAAATATGACTTAGGTATACATTGAAATATAGAAATTAAATTTAATTAGTCTTCATAAACATACGAATTCATGGTTAATACATAAATAACTTAGCATTTTAGTAAAAGAATATAATATATTATAATTAAATATTTTTTTCTATTTAGAATCAATTTAAAATAAATTATATTCTTTTTAAAAATATTCGCAATGAAGTTCGAAGTTCAACATCACTAAAAATTTCTCCGGTTTCTGAATAGAATATCATTTGTTTATTTATAAGCCACGGGACTGAGGCCGGAGGACTGAGTTTTTTCATGGGTTTTGCGCAAGAAAGGTTTTACTAAAAAAAAAAAAAATATATATATTGTATTACAGTTTTATTAAACCTATACTATAATTATGACAAAGATGCCTACTAACATACAAATTTGTTTTGTAAAAACTCACCAGAGGACTGATAAACTGAACGGACAATCCACGACTTCTTGCACAAATGTCTTTTTCACAATACCAGAGTTGTAAAAGAATGCAATATTATGGTATTGCATTCCGAAAAGTCACACTCATTCAACTGTTTCTTCGGGAATGCAATAGAATTTATCATCTCATTCTTTTAACTTCATAAATCCATTCCCATTCTATTTTTAAGGCTTAAATAATGCAATCATCAAAAGCAGTCAAAAGATTTTAAATAAAAGAATGCATTCTTTTTCTACTGCTTGCAGTCTTTGAAGTCTTTGAAAAGTTTTTTACATTCTTTGCAGTCTTAAAGTCTTTTAAATGCATTCAATGTATTGAAGTCTTTTTACTGCTTTGAAGTCTTATTACTAATTGAAGACTTTTCACTGCTTATGAAAGCCTTTCGACTACTGTTGAAAGTTATAGACTTCAACAATTATTTTAAATCTCTACTTAAAATTTTGATTTTAAGTGAAGATTTAAAATAATTGCTGAATTGTGCTACTTTTAACCGACTTGAAAGCAGTTAAAAAGCTTTCAGTAGCAAAAAGGGTTCAATCAATAAAAAGACTTAAAAGCCGTAAAAAGACTTTAATACATTGAATGCATTTAAGAATGCAAAGAATGTAAAAGACTTTTGAAAGACTTCAAAGACTGCAAGCAGTCCAAAAAGAATGCATTCTTTTGATTTGAGTTCATTTGACTCCTTCAGATGATTTTTAAACAAAAGACTGCAAAATTGACTGGGACTTTAGTTTGAAAGTCACAGTACTGAGGTTAAATCAAAAGACTTAAAAAAAGTCTTTCCATTCAATTAACTGCAATACTAAAAAGACTGCATTCTTTCACATCTCTGCACAATACTAACATAAGAAACAGAATCGAGTTGCACCACGATTTTATTGTAGGGAGACTTGGTACTTCAAATTGCCAATCGATATCCTAGTTATTGATTTTTTCGACTGTTTCAATATTCCAGGGGACTGATATGAAATACGGGGGAAAAAGTTTAATTAAGTTTTTTTTGTAATAAAATCAATTACTAAAAAATATTTATCTAATTCGTAGCAAAGATGTATCATTTGGCGTAACCTCGGTGGAATTGATCTTAGTATGAGACCTGAAATAAGAGAACGGTAATAATTTTTTTTTGCGAAAACTCACTGGGGATACGTCAGGGGACTGAGAGTCAGACACTTTAAAGAATTTTTTGAGCAAAATAAAATAAGGCCACCCTAATAATATTGTTTGGACAGGTAGATATCAATCAGATTTAATTTTATAAAAAAAATTCAGATTAAATAATTGAACGGATTTTAAAATATTTCTGGGGCCGCCGAAAATTCAATCGTTTGTAGAATTACCCATAAACATACATTCAAAAATAAATTATTAATCTTAATAATTTTATTAAGAAAATTACATTTGCTATTTTATTCAAAACAAAAATTATGTATAAAAAGTACAATTATTAATAATGAGAGCTTAAATTTAGGTTGGTTAGATAAACCAGTAAATTGAAAGTAGTATTAATGTAAGAATAGACATTGTTTTACTTTGATCTTTCTTTGATCTTACATCGATTTTGTAGAAATAGTATAGTATTTACTACACAAATATAAGTGTTATTTGTATCTTTCGATTTAAACACACAATTAACTACGCAATATTTGTACGTTGAATGAACTTTGAAATAAGGTTGAGCGATGTTGACTTTCGAAAGAAAGTGCATAATACTTTGAAACAAAAAATATATAAACATTTTCAAAGAGTATTTTAAACGGTAAATTGTGCAGTAAAACGAATTACTTACATATGTCGCATTTTGAAACTATGTACTGTGAGTGTACTCTAAATGTTACAAAAGTGTATTTCCATGTTAAAATTAATACGTTTCGCATTTAAACTAGGTTTCCTTTTTTTAAACTGTGTTTTCTATTTGAATCAACATTTGTTCGACGTAAATTAAATATGATTCACTGAATTTTATACAACTTCAATTTAAATACGATCGTATTTGATTTTAGAATGCGTTTTTCCCTCAGTGTATATACAGTATTTTATAGTTGTTAAGCAATCACGAAATGTGTATGTTGACTTCGTCCCCACATTGCTACTCCTTGGTTCTACGACTTGTGTAGTGTTGCTGGAATGGTGATGTGGTGTCGTTGACCAAAAACTATGGCAGATCTTTTTGTGTATAATTCTTGTTAGCTTAAATAGATAATGGATGATGAATCATGAGGAATTTAACTTCAAAAAAATTAATATTAAAATTTCATTATCATTTTAAATACTTACTTTACTTAACCGGCTCCCGATCCATGGAGGGTCTCTGCCTGAGTTATTGCGGTCTTCCATCGGTTGCGATCCCTCGCAAGCTCCCTCCAGTCGTCGGGACCAAGCGCTCTTTCGTCTATAACCGCCTGGTCCCTGTAGCGGAGGTTCGGTCTTCCTCGTCGTCTCGAACCTGGGGGCTGGGATTCGAAGATTTTCTTGGCTGGAGCGTTGTTGTCCATTCGCTCGATGTGACCGAGCCAGTGTAGTCGACGTGTTTTGACTTTTTTTACTACATCCACATCTTGGTACAGCTCGTATAATTCACGATTGAATCTTCTCCTCCATTCGCCCGCTTCGCATATAGGACCAAATATCCGCCGAAGAATTTTTCTCTCGAAAGTGTCCAGTATCAATTCCCCTTTTTTACTTATCGTCCAGCACTCGGCGCCGTAGAGTAGAACTGGTGAAATTAGCGTTTTGTATAGCGTGCACTTTGTCTTTCGAGAAAGGAGTTTTGAACCCATTTGTTTGGCCGAACCGAAGTAGCAGCGGTTTGCTAAGGTAATTCTTCGTCGAATTTCCACTAAGGTGTCATTCGTGGGATTGATGTTCGTTCCGAGGTAGGTGAACTCCTTGACTACCTCGAAATTATTGCTACCAACAGTGACGTTTTGTCCTAGGCGATGGACATATGTGGCTTTGTTTGTTGATAGCATATACTTTGTTTTGTCCTCATTAACTTCAAGACCAACGCGTTTCGCCTGTTCATCAATAGCTGTGAACGCTTCTAGCACAGCACGCTTGGAGCGGCCGATGATATCGATGTCGTCCGCATATCCAAGCAGTTGGGAAGACCTGTTGAAAATAGTGCCTTCCAGGTTAACACCACTCTTGCGCACTATCTGCTCCAGGACTAGGTTGAAGAAATCACATGATAGCCCATCTCCTTGTCTGAACCCTGTGCACGTTTGGAATAGCTCGGATGAGCTGTTGCCCATTTGCACGTTGCACCGCGTATTTTGTAACGTCATGCGGCATAGCTGGATCAGTTTTTTCGGGATCCCGAGTTCCGACATTGCCAATGGAAGCTCTTGGCGACTTATGCTATCATATGCGGCTTTAAAGTCGATGAAAAGATGGTGGGTCTCGACTTGAAATTCGTTGGTCTTTTCCAGGATTTGCCTCAATGTGAAGATTTGGTCTATCGTTGATCTGCCTGGCCTGAAGCCACACTGGTACGTGCCGATTATAGTGTTGCAGAAAGGTTTTAGACGCTCACATAGTACGGTGGATAGGATCTTGTAGGCAACATTAAGCAGGGATATGCCCCTGTAGTTTTTGCAGGACATAGGATCGCCTTTTTTGTAGATTGGGCATATGGAGCTATTTGACCAGTCGTCGGGCATGCTTTCCTCCTCCCACACTTGGTTGATGAGCTGATGCATGCACCCTATCAGGACATCTCCTCCACACTTAAAGAGTTCCGCAGGTAGGTCATCCGAGCCTGCGGATTTGTTATTCTTAAGCTTGTGTATGGCTTTCTTAACCTCTTCAGTACTGGGTAGTGGGACTGGATCTTCATTGACTGGTCTTATGCTTCTTTGCTCCCCTGTGTTTTCGTCTAAATAATGCCCATTAAGCAGCTGCTGGAAATGCTGTTTAAACACGTCTACAATTCCCTGTGCTTCGGTGACTAGGTTCCCTTCGCTGTTTCGAAGAGCTTGCGTGCCGGCCCTATAACCTGATGCCAGTTATTTGGCTGTTTTATAGAACCGGCGGGTGTTTGTGGCGGTGCTAGACTTCTCGAGATACCTGAGCTGAGAAGCTGCGGCTGCTCTTTTCTTTCTGCGCAGGGTTTTTTTTCTCCTTCCTTCTCTTTTCACGGTACTCCTCTTTTGCTGCTCTTGTTTTCCGTTGCAGCATTTGCATTCGTGCATTTTCCGTCTCCTGCTTCAATACCGCGCATTCATTATCATACCACGTATATCATTTCAAATACAAAAACATTTTTGTTAAAAGTTGTCTTCTCCATGGTGATGAACTGTATGTGGAATAGCTCCACATGTATATGTACTTCTTCAGAAATCATAACGATCATCGCTCCGATATATTCAAAACCTCCTCATTTCTAGTATCACTGTACAACCAAACAGCCACGTTTACAGAAATGCAAAAATCTTATATTCAAATGAATCGACGAGAAAGGAAAAGGTTGTAAATATACGCCTTATTCCATTTTGAAAATATGTAGATACATTAAAACTTCAGTTGTAATCATGTTTATGCTTCTCCTTTTTGACTCGGGGTCATTTCCTCGGGTCTATGAAACGACAAAACTAAAAACGTTTACTTGATTGGAAAGCTACTAATATTTGGTTTTAGGTATATTCTTAATGTTCCGAATGCGTAAAATAAGAGAGTTTTAGGGGAAATTTGTATTTTCAAATTTTTTTCGGAGGTCTATAAGACTGACGTATATACATATCAAAAATAACATTAGAATTTTTCCATTTTCACCTTTGAGAAGTCTATACCAAGTCACTTACTGATTGAAGGACTTATTAAATGAAATTACTGATATTACTAAAAAAATTATTGTTCTTGTTCTTAGCATTGAAAACTCATTTATTTTCTCCTAACATAATTTGACAAAAAACTACATAACTTGGGCTTAAATTTCATTAGAAATTCTATTTTTAAAAATTCTGCTTTGAAAATTATTCTACTTTTATAAAACTGTCCATTCAAAATTCATCTTTCCGTGCTTATTTCAATTATTGTCTGAATATTTAATTCTTTTTTTTGCATTAAATTCTGTTTTCTCTTCATTTTAGGTCGTTCAACAACATGTACAAGAATCTGCAAATGGAAATCCCCTCAGCTGCAAATTCAGCACGCATTTATTTGAAAGAAGAGAGACCCATGATGCTTGATGCATGGTCTCAAACCGATGCAGAAGGAGTTAAAAGGCAAACGGAAAAGGCTCTTCTGGAAAGAATTTCAGATCTAGAAGCAAAGCTACGATCTCAAAATGATATCATAGCTCGCCTTACAGCACCATCATCCGTTGATGAGTGTCGCGAGGTCCCGAGTTCCACAACCTCGACTCCGGAGTCAACGAATCGTATATCGGATCGTAGAAGTTTTGAAATGGGTGTAAACGAGATATCCGATTTGGATCATGAGACGGTGGCAATAGGGCCTAATGGCACAAGGATCCCTCTCGAAGAGTTCGAAAGGATGCCATGGTCATTACCGTCCTTGACCACGAGGAAGCTTCTACGCATGCTTTTTGATCGTGAATTGCTCGCCACTCACTCGGTTACGGGAAAACCCTCGTCAACGCTGAACGATCTTGATCGACCGATTCGGGGACAACTTAGTCCCAATATAATCCAAGATATAATATTTCTTGTGACTACGAAATGTGGAGTCTCTCCAAGGGAGGTTCAATTGGCTATCACAAGAAAGTGTAGAGATATATACGAGTATCTATGTACTGTCTAACATGAGAGCTTTGAACAACTTGGAGAGGTGAAACTGACTCAGGTCACCGGATGAAAGTATTATGTCTGAGATTATTGGGGGAGTGAAACTCGGGACTGCGAACACTATATTGCCTTTCCGTTTGCCCATATCTTACGATAGCGATAACTCTTTTGAAAAGTAAGTTCTGGTACCGATTTGGCAGTTAGGATTCCATGATCTTGCCAATTTTTATTCGAATAAAAATTTCAAAATTACGTATTTTTTATTTCTCTTTTTTCTAGTTTTTAATTTTTCTGAATTCATTTTATTCTTTGATGAAATTGGTATTCAACAAAAAATGGAAGCACAGAAAAGAAAATGAAAGGACCTTACTTGAGTAGAAACCAATGGACAAGCAATTTCGGGCCGAAGCGGTATATTCAGCAGTTCCTGTCCTCAATGAAATTGCAAGGAGACCGAGGGTACTTTTGCAGATGAATCATCCTATGAATTGTAGTCCAACGAATAATAAATTGACCATTCAAAAATACATGTTATGTTATTTGGAGTTCAAATAATTTATGAAAATTTTCTTGTTGCAATAACAATAATTAAAAAAAAAAAAACTGAATAATTAATTCAAACTTGTCTGTTGTCATTTTTATTAACATTTACATAGGAACAGCCAAATTCCGTCGTTAAAAACAGGAAATTTTGTACTGATGACAAACATAGATAAAGCGAATGCGTTGGTACAATCATATTTTAAGAATCATCAATTAGAGCAATCAATGGCATTTATAAGTTCTCATCAAATTCAAGTTTCTGATGATAGAATTACAGTGCAGGATGTTAAAGATATTCTACGTAATCTAAAAACTTCCAAGAGCCCAGAATTCGATGGTATGAAGAATATAATAAAAAATCTTCCCAACACAGGTGTGACATTTTTACAAGTTCTCTTAACTGCTTGTTTTAAAACTGATCATTTCCCAAAGCAATGGAAAACAGCAAAAATAATCCCTATTCAAAAACCTGGGAGCGATCCTTTACATCTTGCAGTTATTAACCTATAAGTTTACTTAGCTCTCTGAGTAAATGTCTTGAGGAACTTATCTATATATATAAAAATCAATGCCACTTTTCGTTGTTCGTCTATAACTCAAGAACGGGCTCACCTATCCAAACCAAATGTTAAGGCTTTGTTTGGACTATTTAGTAGATGGTTTATGTGAAGTTTGCACAAAATTGGTCGAGCGGTTCTTCATTTATCACATTTTTTGTAACAAATGAATTCAATAAATGTCGGATCATTTTGTTAGTGGGGATTTTGCTGTCAAATTGAAACATATTTTTAATTTGATTTATTCTTTTTTATATGAAGGAATAATGCCACAAGCCGGGCGAGCAAATATAGGTCGGCGAACGCGTAATGCAAATGATGTGGCATTACTAAGTCGATCACAGACTGCAGATGAACGCGCACAAGCTAATGCATCGCAGTGAACGTAATGCACGAAATAGATCTGTTGACCCTGAACCTTGCACGCCGATCACGAATACGTCGTGCTGCTCTTTTGGCTAAAATGATGCGTGCTGCTTTTAATTACAACAGTCAAATTGATTATAGTATGTACGGATATATTGGAATGATGAACGCAATACATATGTCCACATTGTGATGCCGCTAACTTTCCAGCTGAAGTGCCCTGCATGTGTTGTGCTAATGACAAAGTGAGATTTCCAGCAATAGAAACTCCACCCGAACCATTGTATTCATTTATTTTTGGGACATCTCAAACGTCGAATCACTTTTTGATCCATATTCAACAACACAATTCGGCATTTCAAATGACTTCTATTAGTGCTACTAAAATTATTAGAGATAATTATGCCGACGTTTAAGGTAAATACTTCAACATGATTGTCCCTTGTTTATATCAATCTGAATCATAAAGTATTCGATAGTTTTAAAAATTCTGATCCAACATCTACCTGAAATTGCATACATGTTACAGATTTAGGGCCAGATTTATCATCAAGCTGGTTCGTTATTGTCATACCCCGACGCTGATTATCAATTTTAGCAAATTTATTTTATTGGTGATGAAAATCGTAAATTGGATCAATGTTGTGTAATTGTCTCGAATACAAGACGAGAAATTATTCGTGAGCTACAAAGGTTTTTCCATCGCATAACGCATTAGTTCAATTGTTCAAAATTGCTTTCGATCGTATGTTATCTGATAATCACAAAATCGTAATAAGGGCTGATAGAACATCGACAATTGATGAGGTTGCAGTTGTAATTCTTGGTGATCAGTTTCAATCCCGTGATATTGTACTTCATCGCAGAAATGAGCAATTGCAACATATTTCGGAACTTCATCGTATATGACACAATCATGTAAACCGTTTCCAATAATGCAGGTGGATTATATTTCTTGGATGCGCCTGGTGGTACAGGCAAAACGTTCGTTATGTCATTAATTTTAGCTATTCTAACTATTCTATCGGAACAGAAAATTGTATTGGCACTTGCATCTTCGGGAATTGCTGCTACATTATTAGAAGGTGGTCGGACTGCACACTCTGCACTAAAATTGAAACTCCACATTCCAATATTTCGATAAATTCTGCTATGGCAAAAGTTCAGTGATTAACGTCAATTATTTTATGGGATGAGTGTACAACGGCGAATAAAAATTCACTAGAAGCATTTAATCGAACAATGCAAGATTTATGTGGTAATCAACAGTGTTATGAATCAAGATGAGGCAATGAATTACCCAATTGAATTTTAAAATTCATTGGAACTAGCTGGTATGCCATCGCATTGCTTGAATCTGAAAGTTGGTTCTTTGATTATATTATTGCGAAATATTAATCCACCAAAACTGTGTAATGGCACCAGATTGGCAGTGAAAAAGTTATTGCCAAATTTGATTAAAGCTACGATCTTAACTGCTAAATCAAAAGGAGAAGTTTGTTTGATACCACGTATCCCTATGATTCCAACTGATATGCTATTTGAGTTCAAACGATTACAATATCCTGTGCGTTTACCATTTTCGATGTCCATCAACAAGGATCAAGGGCAAACACTTTTGTGGTGTGAATTTGGAGGAATCATGTTTTTCACATGGCCAACTTTATGTTGCCTGTTCCAGAGTCGGTACCCCCAGCCGTTTGTTTATTCATGCTCAAAATGGAAAAACAAAAAATATTGTTTATCCAAGTGTTTTGGATTAAGTTTTAAAATAGCTAGCAATTAATAAAATATTTTTTTGTTTGAATAAATGAATTTGATGTTGCAATTAATTTTTTTTTTATTATTTCACTTTATACGTAGCGAAGCACGTACCGGGCCGCTAGTAGTAAATAAAATTCGTATGCATTTAAACACACATAATATCCTTCCAGCTGAACAAATGGATTCAGAAGTTGTCATAGTACAGTGCATCAAGTACATCGGATAACATATGATATTAAAAGTGACCTTGCCTTAGCGAAATGCACTGGTATGTATATTTGATTTGGTATGTATATTTGATACGCTGTGGCATAGTGGCCTGATACATACATTTTTACAGCCGAATCTATAAGGAAATTTCAAAGGTTGCTTAACTTTAAAACACCTACAAACAGCTCTTAAGTATAAAATCGGTATCTATAATTAATTTTCATTTAAGTTCTCTGGGATTTTTCTTAATTTCAAAAATATAAAGAAGTGTATTACAAAATGTTTACTGATTCAAGGTGTCACAAAACAGCTGTGTTGAATGAAATGAAGCAGCATTTTGTTTTGCATTACATTTTCACATTCTTTACGTTACGTGACACAACCATCGTTTCGGTTAGAACCAATGAAAAATCAATTATAAATACGAATTCAAGTTTCGTCATTTGAAGGCAAATTAAATATTTAAGTATGCTTAACTAAATAACCTCTTAGATGCAGTCTAAGAAAATCTTATAGATACGGCTGTTAGTTCTTAATTTTTCATTTTATATTTAAAAAATCATCAATTCTTTTTTTGTCTGAATTTAATAATTTGATTCCCGAGATTTAGATGATACATGTTTGTATTCATCAGATTCAGTTGGTTTCATCACTCTTAAATCAACTTGATAAGTATTTAGGAGTTCACTTAGACAAAACACCCTTCCCGTGAATTTGACCTTGACGCGGTGGGAAGGCTTACGTCCTGTTTTCTACCCCAGCAATCCAGCTGCGGTAGCAGAGACAACAAACAAAATTCAAAACAACTAATGAACCATGAATAAAGCTACAGAAAAAGAAAAAATTCGAACGGGGATATACGTTCAAATGTCGGCAGGAGTCGCGACTGCCGGCACGGGCTTGGCCTCTAACGAGGATAAGTCGCCAGCGACTATGACAGCTTTAATAGGTGAAGCGGCTATCAAGCCTGACACAGTTTGCGGAACAACTGTTAAGACAGGGTCCGCGGGCTGTGGCGGGACTGATAAGCTACGGTCTATTGGTAGTGCTACCAACAAACCCAAACCCCACTTCAGTGGTAAGGCACCCTTGAGAAAAGGGTCTGCTGCAACCACTACGGCCAGGGACAGTACGTCCAGTAAGCCCCACTTCAGTGGTAAGGCGCCCTTGAGAAAAGGGTCTGCTGTAACCACTATGGTCAGTGGTAGTACTACCAATAAACCTCATTTCAGTGGTAAGGCGCCCTTGAAAAAAGGGTCTGCTATAACCACTACGAGACATCCCCTATCGCAAAGCGTTCGCGAATTGCGGAATGCTAAGAGGATCATCAAAAGACTAGGTGATAAACTAGAAACTAATGGTGACTCTAAGCAGGAAGCATCGCTAGCATGGGCCAAAAGCGTCATTGCTAGACAGCAAGATGCTGAGACCAGCGGTGACTCCACGTCAAAGCGACAAAGGTCCATTGAGGGAACCACTTCGGAACCCAAGCGCCCGAAAGTGCAGAAGACCAGCACGGCATCAACTGCGTTAAGGAAGGATGATCTTTCTTTTAGCGATGCGCTAAAATCAAATATAATAGTTGCAGTCATCGACAGAAGCGATATCGATGGCAAGATCTCAGTAGATCGCTGGGCAGTGGTAACAAGAGAGCTCTCGGTACGCTACCTGGACATCATGAAAGCCAATCCAGGACCACCCCCAGTTATTAGAGATAACGGCTGGCACCGAGGCCAAGTAAAGCTTATCTCTTGTGGAGATCAGAGATCTTGCGATCTATATAAGCTTGCTGTCAGCAAGTTAGGTGAGATCTGGACAGGCGCGAAGCTTGAGGTTGTTGCTAGAGAGCAAATCCCTACAAGGCCAAGGGCTCGCACCTGGATTCCAGAGGAACCTTCTCGACCGGATACAATCCTTAAAATCATACAAAGCAGTAATCCAGACCTGCCCACTCATAACTGGAAAGTTGCGAAAGTGGAGGAACCAAAGGGCGCTTCAAGATCTGCAATTATTGTAGTGAATAAAGAGTCCTTGGCTCCTCTACTGGCAACCAAAGGTGTGATTGGGTATGGATTTTCTTCGATTACTTTGAAAGTATATAAAAAAGACGAGGGTAACACCGTTCCTCCACAACAAATAGGTACTTCCACAGTCGAAGAATCTGCGGTAGACATCGACCCAGCAATGGAAATTGATGCTCCCAGCAGCTCTGAGACTGAAGTGAAGACCACAAACACCGCCGAAAAGGCTCCAGAAAATGTCGACAGTCTCTCCGAGAAGGAAGCTGAAGACTCCGTGAGGAAGGTCCATCTGAGTGAAGACGAACCCATTGGCTCGGACTCTGAAGCCGAGCTACTGGATTCGTCCTCTGAATCGGAAGACCTGAATCTAACCATGTTGGGGGTTGGTCTGGATGAGTGTAGCCAAAATGCTGCAACTACTTCAGATTAACCTTCAACATTCCATCAAGGCTTCGGCCTCACTTCTTCTCCGTCTGCACAAGAACCGAGAGGATATAGTCCTGATCCAAGAACCATGGATTGCCAAATCTGGAATTCAGGGACTCAGGACTCCTGGTTACTACTTGCTGTATGCATCGGACAAAGGTGAACCCAGATCCTGCATATTAGTTAAAAGTAGTTCTAATGTATATTTACTCCCTGATTTCAGCGATCGAGATATAACCGCCGCCAGAATGCACACCAATAATGGAACGTACTGGATAGTGTCGGCATATCTTGGCCACGACAACCCTGGCCCTCCTGGCGATACGCTCAAGAGGATCATCGCTGAGGCAAAAAGGCAAAATATCAGCCTCCTTATTGGGTGTGATGCTAATGCCCATCACACTGTTTGGGGAAGTACAGACATAAACGATAGAGGTGAGTCTCTTTTTGATTATATTCTTAGTACTAACCTTGTAGTCAGTAACATCGGTAATGAACCTACCTTTGTTACCAGAAACCGACAAGAAGTGCTAGACATCACTCTTGTCTCTGACACTATATATCAAATGATAACGAATTGGAAAGTATCAGAGGAACACTCATTCTCAGACCATAGATACATTCAATTCAGTTTAAATGATGTACCCACCAAACGGCCAGTTTTTCGTAATTATAGGAAAACAAACTGGCAAACGTATAGAGATATACTGGAAAGATCGCTTACAGCCGAATCTCTAGATATCCCCTCCAACACCTCAGATCTAGATAACAAAGTCAAGGATCTGACACTAATCCTGAACAATGCAATGAATATTTCTTGTCCTCTTCTTCAAGTTAGAGGAAAAAAGAAACCTTATTGGTGGAATTCAGGATTAGAACCGCTCAGGAAAAGTTGCAGAAAACTCTTCAATCGAGCTAAATACACAAAAGAATCCTCAGATTGGGACTTATATAAAGAATCCTTAAAGATTTATAAGAAACAATTGAGGACAAGCAAAAGATCTTCATGGCGGAACTTCTGTAATAAAATAGAAGATACTTCTGAAGCATCCAGATTGAGGAAAATCCTCTCAACAAATCCAGTCATGCCAAGCTCTTTGAAAATGTCAAATGGCTCCTGGACAAATTCATGTGAAGAATCACTCAATTTGCTACTTGACACTCACTTCCCAGGTAGCTCGCAAAACATTTGCAACATTAACTCATTAGAGTCAAATAACAAAGGTATAAAGATCCGAGGGTTAATAACAAGGGACAAACTAAAATGGGCAATTAACAGCTTCGATCCATATAAATCGGCAGGACCAGACGGCATAATACCAGCCGAACTGCAAGTTGCTTTAGACATTATCTTACCCACATTAGAGATAATAATGAACAGTTGTCTAAACCTGGATCATATTCCCCGTATATGGAGAGAAGTCAAAGTAGTCTTTATACCCAAAGCTGGTAAATGCTCCCACGTTACGCCCAAGGACCTAAGACCTATCAGTCTATCGTCATTTCTTCTCAAGACACTGGAACGATTGATTGACATTCATCTGCGTAGTGCTATAAAACCAAACCTTTTTTCTACAGCACAACACGCTTACTGCAAGGGAAAATCAGTAGAAACTGCGCTACACACCTTGGTACGCGCAATCGAATACTCCCTAGATCACAAAGAATACACTCTAGTTGCATTCCTAGATATAGAAGGCGCCTTCAACAATGTCGAAAGCGCCGCAATAGCGAAGACACTGCAGAATCTCAATGTGGATAGCTCACTTGGTTACCTCATAAATTTCATGCTGAAAAGCAGAATTATAAATGCGGAACTAGGTAGCTTTACTACAAGAAGGTCAGTCAGTAGAGGAACCCCACAAGGTGGAGTCCTATCCCCACTTCTATGGAACATGGTAGTTAATGATCTGCTAATAGACCTAGAAGAAGAGGGATTCAAAGTGATTGCATACGCTGACGATATTGCCATTGCCGTATCAGGAAAGCACCCTCAAGTTTTAACAGAACTTATACAAACCGCTCTCAACAAGCTACTAAAATGGACAGATCGATGTGGCTTAGGTGTCAACCCCCACAAGACTGAACTAGTCCTCTTCACAAGGAAATACAAAATTCCTCAACTAGACCCTCCATCGATTAAAGGTGTTCCACTCACTTTCTCAGATCAAGCTAAATACCTGGGTCTTATTTTAGACAAAAAGTTAAGTTGGAAACCTAATATACAGGAAAGAGTAAAGAAAGCCACGGTAGCTCTCTTTTCTTGCAAAAAAGCCGTAGGGAACAAGTGGGGCCTGTCTCCACAAATTACTCACTGGCTATACACTGCGGTCATCAGACCGATACTTACTTACGGGGTGACCGTATGGTGGACGGCCTTAGATAAAGCGACTAATCGCGATAAACTAAGCAGAGTTCAACGTTCAGCGTGTATGTGCATCAGCGGAGCTCTCCGTTCGACACCTTCCGCTGCACTAGACATACTACTCAACCTGACACCCCTAGATATTTACAGTAAACAAATAGCCGCGAGCACAGCCATACGTCTCAAAGCCATCTCTCAATGGACCAATAACTCTATTGGCCACACCACCATTCTGAATTTATTCGGAACTCTACCAAGTCACTCTGACTACATCACTCCCTCTTTGGTCTTCGATAAAAACTTTGAAGTCACCATTCCCTCAAGGTCAGCTTGGGAGGAAGGGACTTTGGCAGATAATAAAACAGTAAACTTTTTTACAGATGGATCGAAGACTGAAAACGGAGTGGGTGGTGGAGTGTACTCAGATGGACTAAATCTTAGTCTCTCCTTCCGCCTACCAAACCATTGTAGCGTATTCCAAGCGGAAATTCTGGCGATAAAGGAAGTATTGTCCTGGCTTAAAGAAAACGTGAAATCTAACACGGATATCCGTATCTTCTCAGACAGTCAGGCTGCTTTGAAATCCCTAGCATCAGTCTCTGTAAACTCCATTACAGCCCAAGACTGTCGTTCGTCTCTAATGGAGATGGCCAAACAGTTTAACATTCACCTATTCTGGGTGCCGGGTCACAGGGACATTCCGGGGAATTGTAAAGCCGACGAACTCGCCAGAATTGGAACGGAAATGCCTATCTTACCCGAAAAGGCAAATATAGGTATGCCCATAGCTACAAGTAAACTTATGCTGAAACGAATCGCTCTGGAACAATCGAATACAAGATGGCTTAATAGTACCACTTGTATGGCGACCAAGCGGATCTGGCCTAAACTGGATCTGAAACGGTCAAAATGTCTATTGTCCCTCAGTAGATCTCAGATCAGCTCCGTCATAGGTGTCATAACTGGACACTGTCTCATAGGTAGACACGCCGCACGTCTCGGTGTGCTATCAAACGATTTCTGCAGGAGTTGCTTGGACGAAGAGGAAGAGGAGACAATCCCACACCTTCTTTGTACATGCCCTGCTCTCTCTTACAGACGCAAACTTCATCTAGGAGAACATTTCTATAATGAACCAAGCGATCTCATAGACAAAGACATTAAAAGTCTCCTTCGCTTCATCAGAAGCTCCAAATGGTTTTAACTAATAGGAAACCTTCTTTGTTCCCTATTAGATCGTGGTATCACAATGGACCTCCAATGGTCTAAGTGTGTCAGACGCTTTAATGCAGGCGCGGATACAGGGGGAGGGCAATGGGTGCAATTGCCCCCACCTGGGCAATTCTGGCATTTATTCGTTTCACAATTATTATAAAGTAAATTTTTTTCAATCCATTTTCTTCGCACTTGCTCAAAGGTAAGGTGATCAAGAGGTATTTTAGCCATAAATATCTCAGCAAATATTCTTGGCTTGTGTTTTCACCTTCAAAACAGGGTATGTTTTGTAAATACTGCCCGTTCTTCGTCACTGGAAGTGTTGGAGGTGGTCAAAAAACCGTGCCTTTACATAGCCTTGTGAAAAAACCCTTAATAAACTTCAAAGATATTTCTGGACAAAAGGGAAACTTGGAAATCATGCTAATAACATTTACCACAAGCGAGCTGTTGAGGACGGAACTAAGTTTCTTCACACTTATAATAACCCAAACCTGGAAATAGTCAACCGTGTAAACCAACAGCGTCTTAAAAAGGTAGAAGAAAACAGGGAACGCCTTCGCCCCATAGTAGAAACCATCATCTTCCTTGGACGACAAAATTTAGCATTTCGTGGTCATAGAGATGATGGAGCTATAATTAGAAACACAGTTGATCGAAGGAAATTTTAGGGAACTTTTAAGGTTTCAAGTATCTGCTGGAGACAAAAAATTAGAACAACATTTGCAGTCAGCCTCTTCTAATGCTACACACATAAGCAAAACAACACAGAACTCACTTATTTTATGCTGTGGGAATGAGATTTTCGATCAAATTTTGAGTAAAGTTCGGGCTTCACGTTACTATTCCATACTTTTCGATGAGACAACGGATGTATTTCACCTTTCCCAGCTGAGTGTAATCTTACGATACGTTCATGAAGGTCATATTTGTGAGGATTTTGTAGCTTTAGTAGATGTATTTGAGAAACTGACTTGTTCCAGAACTGACGAAGAATACGAGTCCGATGAGGAAAACTGGCAAAGCTATAGTGCAAATTATCTTGTTCCAGCTAAAAACGAAGCTCAAACTTCCTTTTAAATCATGTGTGGGAATAGGGACAGATGGGTACGATGTAATGCTTTCAGAAGTTCGAGGTGCTGTGACGGCGATTCAAAAGGAAGCGAAAAATGCTGTGAAGACTCCATGCTACTGTAACAAGCTTAACAACTCTACTTCTCGTAGTTCGAAAGTACCTGCCATTCGAGACGCTGTGACAATCATGAAAGTGGTAATAATGTCCTTCAAATCGCACCCAAAGCGAAAAACTGTCCTCATGAGCACCTTGGGGTGTGCACTCACATCACTTTGTGAGACTAGGTGGGTAGAAAGGTATGAAGGTGTGCTCCAGTTTTCCTTAGACCTAGCCAAGATTGTGGAGACATTGGAAACGATTTCGCAGTGGCGTGACACAAGTACAGCCAGCAAAGCTTCCTCGTATGTAACAAGCTTATGCAATACCCAGTATATTCTCTCAGTGATGTGTTGTCTTTAACACAGCCTTTGAGCAAATTGCTACAAACGAAATCTCTTGACCTTACCAGCAGCGCTATGCTGGTGGAAGATACAATTTCCGTTATTTCAAGTAGCCGGGAGAACATATAGAAATTCGTACTAATTTCAAAAATATCTGGCAGAAAGTAAAAAATTTAGGTGATCAATTGAATGTTGAGTTGAAGATTCCCACGTCATGGTGGACGCCAAATCTACCGAGCCAATTTTGACACAAATCCAGCTGAAGAATACTACAGAATATCTTTATATGCACCTGTACTCGACTTTGTCCTAACTGATTTGCGTGAAAGGTTTCAACCTGAAACATTAGATGTGTATAAGCTCACGATTTTCATCCCAGAAAATATAATCAAATATAATACTGATGAGTTTGATACCACCGTTAAGTCTCTATTGGATCGCTTCGGAAAACTCGTAAACTTAAATATAGATGTTGATGTTGTTGGTAAGAGAAAATGAGCAGAGGAACAAGCTTCCCGACACTGCCCTGGATTTAATTGATAAATGCAGTAAGGACATGTTTCGTAGTTACAAATTCTTCGGCAGAAAGGTCTTTTTCTTCGTTGCAACGCCTTAAATCATATTTAAGATCAATAATGGGTGAAAACCGCCTCCGCGGTCTGGCACTCATGCTCATCCAAAGGCAAATCCCGATCGATGTTGAGAAAGTTATTACTAGGTTTTCAAAAACCGGCCACACAAAAAGATTAGAATTAAGTATTTAAGAACTACGTATATCATGTACAATTATAATTCCTTCATTTAAATTAATTAATTTATTTTTTTTTATTACGTACGAGTTCCTATTTAATACTTTAAGACATGCATACAGAGCATTATTGAAAGAGGCTAAAGTAATATGTAAACGAAGATGTTTGATTTACTATTTAATAGTAGTTATTTACATACGAACTATATTATATACCTGCACATGCTTTCCTTAATTCAATTAAATAATTTGTTATTTTTATATTCGATTGTGTTTATACCTTTTTAATATTTTAAGACAGAAATGCAGAGAATCATTAAAAAAGCGTAAGTATTCGATGGACCATTTTTTTTAAGTTAAGCAAAATATCACGAAAATTGCCCCCCCCCCCCTGAACGAAATCCTGGATCCGCGCCTGCTTTAATGACAGCCACTTTAACCTAACCTAACCTAACCTAGACAAAACACTTACTTCATATAGAAGAAACAATATATTAACAAGACCAACTTGGCTATAAAAATTCTATATCCATTTATAAATAGAAAATCAAAGCTCAGGACAGAAAACAAGCTTATAATATTTAAAGGTATTTTTCAAAGCATTATGTTCTATGGATCACCTGTTTGGAGTAAATGTGCTAACAGGTATATTCTTCGATTACAAAGAACCCAAAATAAAATACTCAAAATGATGCTAAATCTATCATGGCGCAGTATTCAACGAAACATTTTCACGTATTGGCCAACATCGCAAAAGTTTAGTTTTATCATTTACCCCAGTTTCACAGCGAGAGTTCAAACTTAAGCTCAGCTGAACCTAAACTGGAGTTTAAATTTGAAGTTCAACTCGTCCGGTTTCACAGTCTAACATGAATTCCAGTTCTATTGAAGGTAGATTAAGTAAATTGTTTTATTTTTCTATCTGTGTCAAAGAAACAACAATCAGGGAAAGTTTTCAAATGTTTGAAGGGTTATTGAACTGAGGTTTAAATGGTAGAATAGTGTCGTTTAACTTAAACTACAGAATTAACTCTGTTCAAGGTTTAAATGAAACTGCGAAGCCAAAAATGTTTAAACCAAAAGTGGAGTTTAAACTCACACTGTGAAACTGGGGGTTGGAATAACAAGTATAAAAACCAAAAAAAACTCATCTAAAAATGCCAATGAATTGTTTTCTTCCACTTCCATTGTGAAATTTATTTTTGCTTTATTCTAGATGTCTCTATTGCCTGTTCCTCAAAATGTTTTATCTAAATATCTGCAATAGCTCCGTCAACTTGCAAATAAAATTTCTTATTATAAAGAAAATATCCAGATGGAAAGCACATGTGAAGAAGTTCTACAAATTTTGACTCATCATCGAAAGAAGATAACTTAGTTTTAATCACATCTAGGCATTCTAATATTGAAACATTGGTGAACAATGATGTTACATCGAAACTAACCATTATTTCATTTGTATTTATGCGGAAGTCTTTTATTATTGAAATGAAATGTTGCGAGTTTATTACAGAAGAAAAGCAATCAGACACCAACGGTTTAAGTTGCATAGTTAATTCTTTGGCAACAAGGTAAGTAGGGAAATTAATTTGGCTGACAATTGGCCTCAAGGGCAGTGGCGGATTTACTAGAAGGCTAAGTAGGGGAGGCAAATTTGAAAACCATCTCTCTAGAAGTCCACAAGATACCTTACCGATGACTTTTCCCTCTTCTACCGCAAACTTCTATATTCAACGCTAAAACACCCAATTCACGGCCCAAACAGATTTCGGCCGTTGCCCACACTTTCTATGAGTGAAATGAGAAAAAAGTGTGAAAATATATTTAACGCTCTTCCCCCTCCCACTACGTACCTACTCATACAAGTCCGATTACTGATTGGGGGCTCAGAACTGAGTGGATTGTGTACGTATTGGTAATTGCGGTATTGGTGTGGTAGATCTGCATAAAAAATTGTTGCAAAGAAAAATGTTTTGTTTAAGATATTCTTCGTTTTGAATGGATCAAAAGATTTCAAAAATCGAAACATTTTATCAATTTTAATCTTATGTGTTGACTACTGTTTGTTGAACAGCTGCTAACTTCAGAAAATTTTATTTGAATGCTAAAAAAAACTCAAATACTTTTCAGATTGAAAACTAGATCAGCCGAAAAAATGTGTTTTCCCCGAACGCGGTGTTTTTTTTAACGCTACAATAGGTTTGTTCGTTGAGCCGTGAAGTCACCCTGGGTTCGCCCTAAATCGTGTTTTTGAAAAACCTGAAGTCACCCTGGTGAGCAGATTCTTTTTTTCTGAGACCTGGGTCGCCCTGCACTCGCCATGAAGTTGATCTAGTTATTTTGCTGCGGCGAGTTCAGGTGACGATCAAACTGTCAAAAGTCATATGAGATTTTTTTTTTTGTCGTTTGGCGATTCGCATGTTGCATGTTATTGCTTGTGTTTGCAATTAAATTTTGTTGTAGTCATCAGATGAAACATTCAGCAACAACGCGAAATTGTTTTCGTTCATTTTTAAAATTAATTTATATTAAATTTAAAGTTTTATCAGAGCACAAAATTATTTTGTCTTGCTTTTAGATGTCAACAAAACAGTTGACAGCCCTTGGGTGTTTTTTGAAAAACGAAAACCCAAGTTTTTGTTGACAACTCTGAGGGTTGTCAAGAAAACCTGGATCAGCCTTGGGTAAAGTTGAACGAACGAACCTAATATTATCAATGTTTCACGTGCACGTTGCGGGACCCATTCCCCATTCCAAGAAATGTTTGGGTTCCTTCGATTTTTTTCAAACGGATGGAGAATGGAGGATATGTTGACTTTGTTGACAAATCAAATTGAAAAACGAAAATGAAACAAAAGAAAGTAAGGCACGAGACAACAAAAAACTAAAAACCTTGGGAATACATATTGAAGACTGTCGTGGACAATCATATAATAATACCGCGAATATGTCTAGAATGTACAATGACTTACAAGCTTAAATTCAAAGGCAAGCACCGTTTGCTTTTTTCGTTCCTTGCTCTGCCCACTCTTTAAATTTAGTGGCAACTCCGACTGCTGAATCTTGTACAGAAGCTTGTCCCTTCTTCATTTTGCTCCAAGAAATTTACGTTTTTTTTGTAAGTTCGACACAACGCTGGAAAAATTTATAACTGAAGTCGGAGAAGGGAATTCGGTGATTGTACCGAAAAGCCTGTCACACGAAACGAAGCTACAGGAATTCTTCTAAAATTAGAACAGCTGGAAACGGCGTTAATGGTTGTTGTATGGAATAGTGCTTTGGAAAGAATAAACAAAATGAATGTAAAAATTCAGGCTTCTACCGTAGATTTGATTACTGTAGCCGATCTTTATAAATCTCTTCGCAAATTTTTTGTAGATCAAGGAGAAAATTTCAAGTATTTCGAAGAAAACGGCGGTGGAATTAAGCGTGTCGAAGCAGTACAAAAAAGACATGGAAAAAAGACAATCGGAAAAAAAAAAATTTATGAAACGCCCGATGAAGAAATGAAAATGACCACGAGTGATACTTTCAGAATTAACACATTTCTAGTGATTATTGATAGATTTGTATCTGAATTATAAAAAAAAGACAAAAGGCCTACAACAAAGAAAAGTATTCATTTTTGACCAAAATGACGAAATATATTCTAATGATTTAAAGACTGACTTAGTTCAAAAATGCATTCATTTTCAAAGCCACATTTCTACGGAAAGAATTTCGATAAACCAAATTCTGAATCATTGGAAAGTCTATCTTCGTTTCTGCGAAAACAGAATTTGCATAACGTTTATCCTAACTTGGACATAGCTCTTCGTATGGCATTATGTACTCCAGCGACAAGTTGTTCGGGTGAGACAAGCTTCTTTTGTCTAAAAAGGGTAAACAATTATCTGAGATTGATTGATTGAGAAAAATTAAACGCTTTAGCTCCTTTGTGTATAGAGTCAGAACTAATGAACAAGATCACTTACGACGACATTATCGATGATTTTGCCACCAAAAAATCGCGAAAAAAAGGTATTGCAAGAAACTATAATAAGTTAACTGAAATTATTATTTTTTTAACTTTTTGTATGTAAGCGCAATAAAGATTATTTAACTACGATAACCGAATGTACATTATTGTGTGAGTGGCATACCCTGTCTAATTAGTTGTAGAACATTGAACTTTGATTACCTCAGAAATATACTCAAAAACTATTTCTTGTGCAATTTAAACCGAATTGTTGGATTGTAAAGATAATCTAGGAACAGACAATTCACAATTGTAGAGGTAAGGGCGGCAAAAATTCAATAGCCTATACTTGGGAATTGTGTAAATCCGCCACTGCTCAAGGGGCATTATCTTTATGCACTTTTGGAAGACCATACAGGTCTGGTGGTATTATATTTGTTTTATTAATAAATGATTTACATTTAGCAACTATTTGTCGCACTTTTCTCGTCACCCTTGCTGTTGAATCATAACTCACTTCTTTGTATGTATCACTATCACTGAGAAGATTTTCTATTTTTGAACAATAATCTACTGTATCGAGGACTGCAGTGCAATTACCTTTATCTGCAGGAAGAACAATCAAATTTTTGTCTGTTCTAAGTTTTTTCAAAGCAATTTTTCATGAACCGAAATGTTTTGTTTTATCGGTTTTGCCTTGCGAATTAAAACTGAAACATCCTGTCTAATGGTTTCAGATGTTAATCTTTCAATTTTATTCCTACGTAGGCACTCCTTTACACATCCTATTATTAACAAAACAAGAATATTTAATGGTGTATGTGCAAAGATGGTCTTTCGAAATGTTTTCACCTACGGCCAATAGTTCCATCAGTTGTAAATAATTACCTTTTTTTTGGGACCCCATATTAAAACTTACAACTTCCATCACAAGTCTGGCTACAGATGGTGAACCTAATTCATCGGAAGTGAAAATAGGTAGGTACAACATAATGTACGAAACGAAAAAAAAATAACTATCTGATTAGATGCATATGTACAATTTTATTATTTTTCATTTTAAACTTTGTTTATTAAATCTACTTTTTTTAAAAATTTGGGTACTTAAACATTGAAAAAACTAAAGGCCTAATTTATGTACAATTATTTACAAATCCTTCAACCATTTTTAAATATTATTATCATGATGTCTGCTATCTGTTAATATTGACCTGCTTCTCCTCGGATCCATATTTTTTAGTGCCTTAAGTTTAAGCATTTTGTTCTCGTCTGCACATTTTGTTGTAATGGCTGACCGAACTTCCTTCGCAGAAACTCCACATTTCCTGGTTACTACAAAAATTATGTCCTCGATAGCCTGCGAGTCTAATTTTCTTTTGACAGGCTTATCCAAATTCTTAAATGCTGGCGATGCTTTTCCCGTCATTGAATGGGTGGCAAGGGTTTCTCGGTCGAAAATGAAACCTAGCAACTTCCTTGTTGCAATCGATGCCGATGCCCACGAAATCTTTTCAAACTCTGCAGCTGGAACTTTGGTGTTATTTGGTCCAATCGCAACTAAGGGCCCTTCGATTATATTTGACGACTTCAAAATTGGAGTTTTTGCAGTTTGGGCGTGCATATGTTTTATAAATAAATTCTCTTTCTGATCTTCAATGAATGTTTCTGGAGTTTTGGTGCTTTGGTCTTCTGTTAGCTCTATCTCTATGACTTCATTCTGCCCTTCCATTTTGTTTAAAATTCTGTACTCAATAGGAGAAGGAGAATTCGATTGAGAGTGTTGATGAACCGGAGTTGAAGCTCGATCATTCATTTTGGTTATGATCTCAGCTTTAAGTCTAAGTTCTTCCTCCAGTTTTTCTATTTTTGACAAAAGAGCAGCTTCGTTATTATTTATTTGTGGAAAATCGTCACCAGAAGTCTGGGTCCAGGCATTCAGCATCATCGGTGGCTCGTAATGTACAATTTTTAGAATTTGTACATTTTGAGGTGATGCTTGTTGCTGAGGACGAATTGGGTTCATTTGTTGCGTTTCAACGAGGCGTTTCTTGAAGGGCTAAAATATAAAACAAATTTTAGTTAGGAACGAAAATTCATAGACAAATATTTAAGAATAATTAAAAAAAAAACTCGTAACAATAAGCTGTGAAACTTTCCCCATAACTACTCCTAGTCAAGAAGTGGATATTTCGACAGTAATTTTCAAATCAATTTTACAATAGTGCACGACATCACCAGCTACTGGTAGGGTAGATTTCTCTAGCATTTTTATGATAGTAGTTCGTTTACTATTTGTTACATACTTTTTTATACAAATTTAAGGAATGTTTTTGAGGAAATGTAATGTTGGTATTTTTTTTTTAATTGAAAAGGATGATAATTTTTTGGAAGTTTAGATGAGAAATAGGCTAAATAGATTTCCTGAACCGAGCATTCCCAGAAGTAAGGAAGTTTGGAACACTTACATAGTACATATCACTTATATGTATGAAACTTCATTGCATTTTTGGGATTGGAAAATGAAGAGTTTGAATATTTATATATTTTTAACTTCTTCATTTCTTGGTTCACACCTTTCGACCGAAGAAGTCATACCGTGAAGATCTTTCTTTTTCACAACGGAGCTTAAAAAGTTTTTTTTTTTAACAATTGACTCACGCAGAAGGGTTTATTGAGACCCTTGTAATTTTAAACACAGCACAACGAGCGATGGGAAGTTTGCAAATATTCCATAAACGGGTTGTGTGATTTAAAAACAATCTCTGTATATGTATAGCGGTACCTCCAAAAGAATGTAACTTGCTATTTCAAGGGGCGATAAAACAAGGAAAGACATAAAACATTTCAATGTTGTTCAGTTCAAGAGATGGGAATGATTCTGTGATATTTCTGTTTCATATCAGTTCTTTACTTCATCTTATAAATGAAGAGAAATTTAGGCAGCATCCGCCCAAAGATGTGAGTTGTACTGGATCTCAGGATGAAAATTCTAGCCAGATCAGAAGGAGTGACAAAATTTCTTTTTTTTTCGATAAAGAAATCCTAAGTTTAGCAGCCTTTCTGGCGGTCTTGAGAATGTGGTAATTCCAACGAATATCGCTGTTTACACACATATCGAATACTGACAGCTTTTCAGTCGATTAAAGTGCCATTCAGGGACAATGAAATGGGGATTACATTTTGCTTGAATGACATTAAACAACATGAAGTTTCTGAAGCATTAAAATCCACACGATTTTTGATACCCCATTTAACAATGCTATAAAGATCGGATGTTATCATACGGTACCATTGCAATTCCACTTCTGAATTAGTGGAACGTGACTTTGAGAACGATTATGAGAAGCTTAGGGTAGAGTCGTCGGCAAATCAGTGAAGTGGATTAGAAATTTCAGACAAGATATCATTTATTAATATGAGGAAGAGAGTCGGAGACAAAACGAAGCTTTGGGAAACAACAGCACTTATATCCTGGATATTAGACTTCAAATCGTCAAATACAACATGTATTGACGATCCAAAAGGTAATTTCTAATCCAAAGAATAAGGGTTTCATTAATACCAAACACACAGTCTCTGATGTCAAATTCTTTCAAATGAAATATTAAGCACAATGGTCTTTTTTCTCCAAAACAATGTATAAAGATGTGTTCCTCTCTTCGGTGAGATATGTCATGAGATCACCAGGAAATAATTGCTCCGAAAATTGTACTGCCGGTCATTCAGAAGCTTTCGATCTTGGAGATATTTCTTGAGCTGATGATTGATCAGCTATTTCATGAACTTGGAAAGAAGGGAATTAAGTGCAATTGGACGATAGAAAAAAGAGGATGAGAAAGGGTTGCCTTTTTTAAGGAAGATGGTGGACAAATGCTATTATTTATCTTTTAAGGGTTTTAAGTAACCTTTTTGCAAAATTTATTAGTGTATAAGATATAATGTACTAAATCAAATAAATTTATCGATTTCGTTGCGCAGATTTGAATTCTTTTTAACCAGTAGATACGAAAATTTTAATTGATGTATGTAGCTACATACCATCACAAACATACGTTACAATACAATTCTCTGTATACTCATGCCTAACCAGTAACCTGTTATTATTCCGCGATTCTTAAACCGTATTTTTGAAAATCCAATCAGTTGAACTCAATCAATTACCAATTACACATCTAACTTATTTAAATCAATTGATTCTTATTGGAAGCTTCAATAAATATCTGATAAGATGCATATTGCAACTAAATCTGATGCTTAAGACAAAATTTTAAACATACCTTGCCTAGGTCAACCTTATATTTTAATGATGGTCATGGTCGTTGTTGTACATTAATTCATGAGAGATAGTAAATCACTTTTTTGGATAGACATTCGATTTGCCGAGTGGTGCTGATCCGATTGGTATTACATTATAGTATTTTAACGCCGCCGCGCCGGCCACCCGGTATCTATACTCACGAAACTCTTAAGCCAGTTGAAGTCTAGTGCGTGGATCGCGCTAGGCTTAGGCCTTATTTTAAATGGAGGCAGAACGTTAATATTTTTTGTATTTTCTTCATTTGATAATCGTTATTGTACGTAGAGATTGAATCGTAAAAAATTAAAGGCTACTGGTTCGCACGAACTTGCTCTAAAGTTCAAGAGACTGAGAACTTCAAAAATGTTCTATATAAACATGAACGTTATTAATGATAAATGCTTAGAACAGAAGTATGAAACAGATTTTTTAAATGGCAGCAGGAGAGTTTTTCAGGAGTGTACTACTCAGTTTTATATAAATCTTTGTTTTGAAAAACTGTTTATTTGAATTTAATTTAATTGAAAAAAAAAAAGAAAAAAAAAAAACAAAAGCTGAAATTTTTTTAGAATTTATAATTATATACGAGTGTATACATATTTCAATGCATACATATGTATATTGTTAAGTAACACTTTTTAGGCTAGGAACAAACTTCAATTTCAATCGCGCAGTTTTTTAGTAGCAAAAATAAAACACATCATGAGTTTACCAAAAAATCTTAATGACTAAAAGGTCCAAATTTGTTCAATTTTTTTGGCGATGCGATTGTTGTAAGTTAAAATGTACCCAATCCACTCACATGGATATGCTCACATTTGCGATTTAAATTACTACGACTTAAAAATTGTAGTCGCAATAAAAAATTATTATGCACGCGTTTGTGATTTTCAATCGCACGATTTTTTAGCCGCAAAGAATAAGACACTCGACTTAAAAATCGTAGCGATTACAAAAATGAAACAAGTTCCATTTTTTCAAGCGGTTTTCTTGTCTCAAAATTAAATAGATCAAATGGATTTAAATAATCTTGCACGTACTTGCGATTTTTTAACAAAATTAATTCTTGTCTTGTCAGTATTAAAATGAGTTTCATTAAGAAGTGTTGTGTACTTGCTCTTTTGTTACGTTTAAAGTGTACTCAAAAATGTACAAAAAGTATTGGGTGCATTCGGTTATAAATGGCAGATACTTAACGGTCAGGGGGATTCTGGTTCTGTGAAAAAGTGAATCGAAAAGCTTTTCACTCTTTCACGCATAAATGCGATTCTCGTTCTGTGAAAAAGTGAAACCAAACGTCAAAAACATGCATATGAATAATTTGCTTTCACGCTCTTATTCGATGGTGAATGTTCAAAGTGAATAGGTGAAAGCGGAAAATATAGAGATTTTTTTGAAAAAAAAATGAAGGAAAGAGTGTGACACAGGCAGAAAAATAATTTTTGATTAGTTTTTTGGAAATCAGATTGCTCATGATAGGTACGAAAACAAGTTTAGAAAATTTATTTCATCGCGTCTTAATTTTTTTTGAAGATTTGTTTCAGTTGACGTTTCAGTTGATACAATTGTATGAAATGCTCCTCCGTGATCATTTCGAAAGGATTTTCATTGTCTATATAAAGCACAAATAATTATCAAACCTATGAGCATTTCTCCGATTTGTTTCCATAAGAATTATTATATACATAATATTGAAGGCGTTATAAAAACGTATACAAACAATTTAATACATTAATATATTATAAACAAATTCACAAATGTACACAAACGTTTGGCAAAATTGAAACTACAATGAAAAATAATAATTTCGTTTTGAAATAAAGCATTCACAATAGTTGATAAATTCATAAGAGACAACAAAAAATCATCCACCACGGCAAATGATATTGAATTCATCACACCATTTTAATTAATGGAACCAGAATCGCTTATTTGCACTAAGTGAATCGAAAAAGTGAAGGCAATGCATGACAGCAAATGTGAAAACAATTTATTCGATTCACTTTTTCACAGAACCAGAATCGGCTCCCAGTTTTATAAAATCAAACGATAGTTTAAAACACTACCCACAGAAACTGGTGCAATACTTAAGAATGATTACTACTATTAAGGTATTAGTATAATACTACTTAACAATTTGTTACCTTATAGTAGTTTACTAAATCATTCTTAATTTTAAACATTTTCTAACTAGTATCGTACTAAAAGAATTTTAGGTGTTCACACCTAAAACAATGACATTTCGTGTAAAAAAGTAAGTACACGAACCTTTTTTGATGTTTGCAAATGTCAAAGAGTTATATGAAGCTAGCACGATACTAAAAAAATAAAGCAGGTGTTGACGCCGAAATAGAAACTTCGGATCATCAAGAAATAAAAAACCCACAATTAAATTGCCTACTTTTAGGTGCATGATATTTTTTAGAAATGATTGAGTAATTAACATTAAACTTAGTTATTAAGATTAAGGTTAATTACTCAATCATTAACTAACTTAATCTCAATGTATTTTTAAGCTGAGCTTTCACCACCGAGCAAGTCGGTCGGTGTTATTGATTATTGTTTAAGTCTTATAAGTTAGCTTACGAATATTGTTAAAGAAGAAAAGATCGAGAAAATAAATAAATAGATAAAAATAAAACAGGTTTTTCTCTTGATATTTTTTGGTACTGCAAAGAAACTTTTTTCACAGCATATATCTACCTACTTGGATTTTTTTGGATTTCTGGGATTGATGGAAAGTGCCTACCCATAGCACTTTATATATAATGTAGCTGTCCACCCATAGCAGCGCATAGAGAAATATTGGCAACTAGGATTCAAGCGAGGAATCCGCCAACAGCAGGTATTCGATATTTTTAACTTTAATAAAAGGGTAGAGAAAGTATGATGCTATATTCGATTAAAATTTGAAAATTCGTTGTTTTAACCAGTATCATACTAAAACAGCTTTAGCATCGTACTAATTCAATTAAAATTTTGCGCCAATGTGTTTTATTTTTTGGCGATTAAATAATCGCGCGCAAGAAAATCACAAGTGAGTGCATCATAATGTGGCGACCGCGATTTCTTAATCGCCTCAACAAAAAATCGCAATTGTTTTTAACTTCATTTTTATACAAGGTTTGTTTCGTTTTATTTAACAAACAAACAAACAAACAAAGGAATATATCTCAGACTTTATGTCTAGTTACTCAGAAAGCATAACTTACTTTCTTTTATAAAAAAATAATGTTAAAATTATTATAATCAAAGATAATTTGATTTGGAAAAAAAATAAAAATAAAATCTGATGATAAGGCTTTTCAACCCACATTTTATATCAATTTCTTTATGAAATAGGGAATACATTTATGTTTCAAATTTTATACAAGTTTGTTACAAACGTTTTTAAGAGTGTTTTCAAAGCTGACATTTATTAAAAATAAGTTGACAAATAGAATGAATGTCAAAAATTGTGAAATTTGAAATTTATTTGGAACCAAAAATTATTTGGAAAATTGGGTTCCGAAATAAATTTTTATTTATTTATACCGGAAGACAATATTTAAAAAATAAGGTTTATATATATGTATATATATTATATGATTTTACAGATAGACTAAACTTCTCTTTATTTATTTATTGTTATTAAAAACTGTATCTGTTTTGCTGTTATTGTTTTGATTTTGTTTAATGAATTTAAGTTTTTAATATTAATATAATTCGAATTAAATTGTTTTCAAAGTTTTTGAATAGATTTTTGTTTTACTACTGTTTACTGTCTTGTTTTTTGTGTAGGTATTTTTTCTATTTCTTGTATATTGACCCCTTTTTTATTATGACCTCTTTTCATGTTTTTTAGCGGCAACACTGAGTGGTACTACCTCTGGCAAGTAAAAAATTTTCCAAGACTATCTCTTGTCAAAAGTAGATACTGCTCCCTAGCCGTTCGCAATCGGCAGAAAATTGTGCATTTCTCCAAACACAGAAATGTGTGTTGTGAGTCAAAAAGTCTAGCCTCTCTATGAGCCACCAAGGTCTCTCAGTAGTTTTGAAATATAAAAGGAAAGTATGTCGTTTCTTTTGCAAATATGGAAAATATAAGAAAAAATTTTAAATAGTTATTTGTTTTTTTAAGCAAAAAAAAAATTTGTACAGGTATCTTTGTATGAGCATATACACAATTTTTGACAAAATATTAAAAAAAAAATGGTATGCCTATGATAAAATTTTACTATTGTACAAATACAAAAATTAAATTAAAAAAAAAAACAATTAACACGTGTTTGAAATTCAAATTTTCAACAAAATAAATCCAAACAATTTTTTTTTTTTAAAGTTTTGACATGCTATGTTTTTGAAACTTCTTAGAATATTCTATATAACCAAAAACAGTTTCTTTTCGTTGGGCTAGATATATTGTTAAAATGTCCTTTATTTTATTTTATAATAATGCATAATAGACTATTTAAGCTATATGTTGGAGAAAATAATATTTTCGAAGACGATTTCTTAAAATGTGTATAATATTTTTTATTTTTTCCTAAGTCATTAAAATAGTTTTTAAAAGGTTAGGTAGAAGTTGCTGTCAACGACACATTTAGACAAAAATTTTGCTCTTTGTGATACCACATGGATACTTTGTGTAAGGTGCCGTGTAGTTTTGGAAATAATTTTTTTTTGAAAATTTTAATACACAAAAATATAAGATTCTATTAGAAGCTTAAACATAAGACAACGGATTAAAATCAGCTATAACAATGCAATGGTTATGTGGGATGTACAATTAATAAGTCTTTATCGGAATATTGTCAGCTTAAAGTTATCTTTAACAAAATAAAAATATGTGAAACTGTGGTGTCTTTTCGTGGACACTTAATCGTCAAAATAAAACAACGTGTTTTTTTTTGGTAACTATTTAATTGTACACTTTAATAAAACGAGAGGAGATTCATTGATATCCAGTTTCTGGACGGAAATCAGTCAGAGGGACAAAATAACAAAACTTTATAAAACAGGTTAAAATTTTTTTTTTCTTGGAGGTTCGAGGTCAACCAACTCCATATCCAACTGCAGAATTTTCTCTCCAGTTAGGAAACCCATGGGATCCCTTAAATAATTATAGATAGACTTACTTGGCTAACTTGATTTTGTTCCATTTTGATTATCAGCTGATTTGGATTTCTATTTATGCACTCAAATTAATTTGATTTATTTTAAAAATTTACGAGTATACCGTAATACTGAAATTGAATCCGGGGTTATAATAGAACCGTTGCGAACAAATGTCGTTTTCAAACTAAAATTAATAATTCTCGTTCTGCCTGAATTTATATAGGCTGTTGATGTTGCATCCTCACCTCAGAAAGAATCTAACTAGGTACCTACCTAAGTAATTAGGGTTGGTACTGGTAAACTGGGTAAGCGATAAAAGGTCCAACTCAGTATTTTGCGCCTGCGTCCCTTTTATGCTCGCAAAACACATTTACCCTCCCTTAAAAAGGTATGTTGTTTAAGAATTTGTGTATGTATATTTGTGAATTTATCTATAGCTATTGTTTGAACTGTTGAAAACATTACAAAATGCGGACATACATATATATTTACCCTAGGCCCAGGTACCAAAAACCAAAGCCAAACTAACGCATCGAAACTGAAATGCGGAAAAATTCTATTTCCTTGTTATCCTAATATCGGAGTTAGATATCCCAACAAAGACATGACAATAAAACTACATCTCACTGCAGGCGGCAAGGATTTTCAAGGTCCCTTTTTGAACATGCGGATATACCTAAATGGAGTACATTCTGTTATTGTCTAGTGCCAGTTGTTTTCGATTTAACATTGTAAGACCAACTGCATTTCTCTCACTCGTTCCAATGACACTAATAAGATCAACACATAAGTGTTGGTATTCCAACAAATAAGGAGAGTTATAATTTGGTGACCATATTTCTCAATAAAGAGCATATAACATAAACTAGGTAGGTACCTATTTTGTGGTACACCTTGGCTGAATGATATGTGCAATTGCTAAAGACCTTGGTTTGTTTCCCAGCTGCTGTTACTTAAAAAAAATTGTTCAAGAGTGCTGATTCTTGCGGCTAAGTGGCAAACCCTCCAAAAGTATATTTTATCAAGAAAAATTTTCTCAAATTAGTCTTTCGAATTCAGCAGGCAATTGTAAGTCCCTTCATTTCTGCCGACAATACGACAAGTTTATTAATTATTTTGGCACAAATGTAGGTTAATTTTTGAAAATAATAATAATAAATATGAAAAATTAAACATTTAAAAGCTAAAAATGTTCAAAGGTGAAAACTACATACTAATAGAAACTTTTGATATTTGGTAAAAATTAACAAATTTTTATTAACTTATTTTTAGTTATTTTAGATAATCTGTAGTAAAATAATTTAAATCATTTTACAAGGTTAAACGTTCTTTTTTCCTGTTTTAAAATAAAGTGATTTCTCTATTCTATATGGTTACAAAAAAAAATTCATTAATTCATTAATATTGAAGCAATTATAATAAAGGTAATGAGATATGTAGTTAGACAGGTAGTTGGTTTGAAAATAGGTATCTGAATATTGCGAATTTAAAGATGCATCCCAAATTCAAGAACAATAGAAAAAAATCAACTTCCAGATAATATTTTTGGATCTTTTATGTTGGGTTTTTTTCGGATTTTCTCTCTCGTTTGTGAAATAAAAATACAAAAATTCGGTGTTCGGAGATTTAATTTGAAGATCAATTTTTCTAATGAAACTAATAAAAACTTGTCTTTTCAACGAAATCAATGCAGTGATTGCTTTTATCTGCCTTGAAAAAATTAAATGATCCAATAATTTGTGTTTCAGTGATATCTTCAACTGGGCTTAATTTAAGTTGGGAAATCAATAATCTCAATAGAATTCCACTCACATTTATTTTTTACTTGCCATATAGGTACTTTAGGGCAAGTTTTACATTTGGTAAAAAATAGAACTCGAGATTTTGATCAAAGTTACCATTACGATGATAGAGAACACGAAAAAAGTTAGTCCGACAATTCCGCCTCTATCAATTCGTTGCTCTATCAGTTCAACATTCCTCTTCTCAAATGGAGATACGAAGTCGAATGATACCATGGAAGATATTTTAAAAATTTTATTTTGTAATTTCGCGACCTTAGAACAATAGGGTTTTAACTGAAATTTTAAAAACTGAGTTATACATGTGGTCGTAGAAAATCGAGTATGCTCTTTCAATTCGTTTCATCCATTTTTGTCTATCTCTTTTAGTTTCCTAATTAGTCAATAAAAAAGCATGAAACAAAGTTCTATGTACATCAATTTATTAAATAATTAAGTTCACAAAATTCTAAGTGGTAAATAGAACCTAGTGTTGTTAGAAAAATTGAAAAAAAAAATGCACATAGAACTTTGTTACACAACAAGATGTAGATTGAACTTTGTTGCTTCAAAATATTCAAACGATGCTCGTAACTAATAAGACTATTAAGGCTATGAATTATTTTGTGTTAAAGTTGAATTTTATCTGAAATGCATTTTAAAAGTTTATGCTGTGTGATTTTCAAAATGTTTGTTCTAAATATCCATTAATTTTAATAAGTAAAGGTAAGTATTTCTATTTCAAAAGTAAATAGGAAATCAATATGTGTACTGTATTAAATATACCACTCATTTAAAATGTCCTGTTAAAGAAAGGTTTTACAGGAATGTTTTCAGTACGAATTTTAACCTTGATTTTCACCATCCCAAGTTTGATAAATGTGGCAAATGTGAGGCCTATGATGCAGCAAGAAATGAATATGCGTTAGGTGAAAAATTAACGAAGGAACATGAGCTCCACTTAAACTTAAAAAAGATTTTGTTATATCATGTAAAGGTGAAGACACTTGTCATATTTACCAGGCTTGGATGCATCACAAATCCCGTGTAGAGCTTACTATAACGGAATATTAAAAGATAAGCAAGCTAGATTTCAATATAGATTTTAACAAACAATTCTCTACTACAATACCCGAAAGGCAGGGATGGGAATCCAACTCACTAATTAGTGAACAAGCAACAAGGTATCTCCTTCGACACCGATGGGTCAAAAATGGAAGAAGGAACAGGAGCTGGGGTGTTCTGTGAAGCTCTAAATATTAAAGAATCATTCAAACTCCCAGATGAGTGTAGTGTCTTTCAGGCTGAGATCTATGCTATTGAAAAGGCGGCAGAATTGGTACGCACGAAAGGATTGAACTCGTCTGAGATCACATTTTTCGTGGACAGCCAAGCTGCCATCAATGCTTTAGCCAGTGAGACTATAAGATCCAAGTCAGTAACAAAATGTCGAGACATGCTGAACAATATTTGTAACACTAACCAAGTCAACCTCTGCTGGGTTCCCGGACATAGTAATATAGAAGGGAATGAAATAGCAGATGAACTGGCAAGGAAAGGATCACTATCAAATAAAAACAGCAGTAGCCATTTAAATTTAGGACCAAAAATCCCGATTGGTGTGATTAAAAGGAAAATAGACCTAATAACGAAAGAGCAAATCAACAACTCCTGGTCCTCCAGGGACGACTGCCTTATCTCTCTAGAAGTTTATGGCCTAGAATTAATGAAAAAGAAACTCGGTATATCTTATCGCTGAGTAAAAAGAACATCAGAATCCTGATAGGTGTACTAACGGGTCACTGCGCCATTGGCACAATGGCCGCTAGAATGGGTGCATTTGCACCCGATTTCTGTAGGAGCTGTCAGGATGTCGAGGAGATTGAAACCATTAAACACCTACTCTGTGACTGTCCGAACCTCCAAACAAATCGCCTTCGCTACTTCGGAAACAGGTTTGTTGGAGAACTAGACGATCTAACGCAGGTCTCAATGGCAAATATGAGAAAATTCATTGTAAGTACAGGCTGGTTCGAAAATGAACCAGTCTACATAAGGCATTAGTTAGGAGCATCTCTGCTTTTATTAATAGGGGATCACAATGGACCAATAGGCCCCCGTGTACGCAACAGCCCTTGGGCTGTGCACGCCCCTCCTAACCTAACCTAACCTAACCTAGATTTCAATGAAATTACGCCAGATACTCTAGTTGTTTGTTATAATGCTACCTCGTTAAGAAGGCTGTTATCTTTGTCAAACGTATCAAAGGGCACGGTAGTGCCCAGCCAAGTTCTGGCACTACACCCTTTTTACAGGAACAAACTCAGGCGACTTTTGACCCCTCCCTATCTTCAGTACCAATCAAGTCAGAAACTTGAAATTCCGAACATTTGCTAAGCTAGTCAGGCACATGCGCCTGACCAAATTTCAATTTTCTAGCATAAGCGGTTCCTGAGATATAAGGCCTCTAGCTGTTGTTGACTCACTTAGACCTCAAGGGTCCGTTGTGTAATTTTGCACAACGGTAGGTCTTGTAATGTAAGCAGAGGAAAAAATCGAAAAATTGAAATTTTCCATTCAGGGGGCGTGGTATCCGCCCACTTTCTCCGAATTGTCTCCGAATTGGTGTTGGTTGAATGGAGCACTTCCTACTGCTGTAAAACGATGAAATTTGGTGAACCGGTAGGGCTTATATTGCATATAAAAAAACAAAAATAAACACCAAGATTTTCCTTTCGGGGGGCGTGGTATCCGCCCACTTTCTCCGAATTGGTGTTGGTTGAATGGAGCACTTCCAACTACTGTAAAACGATGAAATTTGGTAAAGTGGTAGGGCTCAAATTGCGTTCGAAGAAAAAAATATAAAATTAGCGGTTTTTTATTCAGGGGCGTGGTATCCGCCCACTTCCTCAGAACTGATGTAAATCATATATGGCGCACTTCCAATTGCAGTAGAACAATGAAATTTGGTAGAACGGTAGGGCTCAAGTCGCATATAAAGGACCAAAAATAAAAATTGATGTTTTCCATTCAGGGGCGTGGTAGCCGCCCACTTCCTCAGAACTGATGTAAATTATATATGGCGCACTTCCAATTGCAGTAGAACAATGAAATTTGGTAGAACGGTAGGGCTCAAATTGCATATAAAGGACCGAAAATAAAAATCGAGGTTTTCCATTCAAGGGCGTGGTATCCGCCCACTTCCTCAGAACTGATGTAAATTATTTATGGCGTACTTCCAATTGCAGTAGAACAATGAAATTTGGTAGAACGGTAGGGCTCAAGTCGCATATAAAGGACCAAAAATAAAAATTGATGTTTTCCATTCAGGGGCGTGGTAGCCGCCCACTTCCTAAGAACTGATGTAAATTATATATGGCGCACTTCCAATTGCAGTAGAACAATGAAATTTGGTAGAACGGTAGGGCTCAAATTGCATATAAAGGACCGAAAATAAAAATCGAGGTTTTCCATTCAAGGGCGTGGTATCCGCCCACTTCCTCAGAACTGATGTAAATTATATATGGCGCACTTCCAATTGCAGTAGAACAATGAAATTTGGTAGAACGGTAGGGCTCAAGTCGCATATAAAGGACCAACAATAAAAATTGAGGTTTTCCATTCAGGGGGCGTGGTATGTTTAATTTATATGGAGCACTTCCGATTGCTGTAATTAAGGTAGGTATGTTAGTGTTATGTATCTTGCCAGGATAAGAAGAAATAATTGAAGCGCAAATTAAAACAACCAATAACAAAAAGAAAATATACCAAAAGAAATAGGAAGGCTATAAACTAAGTTGATTTTAGTAGGAAGAGTCCACCCTTCTATCTTTCCTTATCTTTCGAGATTTTGACATGGCAAAATATTTAAATCTTTGCAAAAAGGAGTGAGATCAGACCAAAAACATAAATGTTAAAAAAAGAGCCAAGTTCTTCTATACAAAAACCTTTGTGTAACAAGTCAGCCGTGAAAAGTAATGATATCTAAAAGTGCGCCAAGTTCTTACTTCATGAAGATTTAATACCGAATATTTAAAGTAGAATAATATTGAAACAGCTACAATGTAATAGAGAAATTTTATTATTTAATGATTACTGAGTAAAATTTGATGGGCTTACTTGGCAAGTTTTTTTTTTATGCCCAATTCAAACGGTTTTAAAAACTTGACCAGTAAGCCTATCAAATTTTACTCAGTAATCATTAAATAATAAAATTTCTCTATTACATTGTAGCTGTTTCAATATTATTCTACTTTAAATATTCGGTATTAAATCTTCATGAAGTAAGAACTTGGCGCACTTTTAGATATCATTACTTTTCACGGCTGACTTGTTACACAAAGGTTTTTGTATAGAAGAACTTGGCTCTTTTTTTAACATTTATGTTTTTGGTCTGATTATAACTTTCATTGAAAGTTTTGTGCATCTTGGAACGAAAGGCAAAGAAATACCTTTTATTGCAATTTGACATGAGGGTACTTCCGTTCAACACTGAGTTCATAGCACTTAACTTTTTAAAAAGTCAATATATAAAGTCAACTTTTCTTCAACCATCATCATTTGTTCGCTACTAGCCAAGAGAAATATCAATCGATAGAATAAATGTTATTGAAAAAAATCTCTTCCAACTGTTACCTGAAAATAGAAAACAATTCTTGAACAATCTTCCTGTGACCGAGCTTAAAGCAAACTTAGACTAGTTTTAAAAATGTTGCAAAAACAAACTTTTCTTATTAAATGATTAAGTTTTGTTAACATAAATTTATGTTTTCTTTTTTTATTTACAGTTCAATTAAAAAAGAACGAATTTTAATAGAAATAGTTGCAAATCGGTGTACATAGGGCTTTTAAATATATCTTTATAATTAATTTCTATATTCGGGTTACTGTAAGAGATTTAGTGTTTTCCTTATATTATGGGCAGTGTGAGCAATAGTAATAATGTTTATTTGTTTTCCTTTATAAAAAAATAAAAAAAAAGGAATAAAAACATCGTTTAACAAAAATTTTTATTTCTTTTAGATAACAGGGTTCTATCTGAACAATTAAATTTCTTATCATAACACTAAGTTCTATCAGGTAATTAGAACCTTATTGTTCTATGCTCAAATGACCTAGCGTTGAGGTTCTATCCATTTTTTCAACCACCAGTTACTGCAAAATTATGAATTATGTTGTATATTTTTAAATTCAGATCAACATAACTTAATACAAAATTTGTGTTTTCAAAAATTCATGTAGATCCAAACAAAAATATAAAAGTTATAGACAAACAAAAATTCAATCTCTGTTTTCTCAAAAGTGAGTTGATTGCAGTTGGAACACTATTGTTCTAAGGTCAAGATTTTTCAATATGGATCTTGGCTACATTTTGCCATACTGAACAAGCGTATAAAAGAATTTCTTGGAAAATAACTTAATGAATTACGAGTACTATTTTATTTTCCATTGTAAGTAAGGACGTTGTATTAATGGATGTGATCGGCCATTTGGTTGCTATCTTGACTTTTTTTTACTGTTTGAGTAATATGGTGGTTGAAAGTTAGTTTGGCGTTAAGATAGATATCAAGCTATTTCACTCGAAGACCTCATAAAACCGGTCTACCAAGGATTTATAATCGGTTGCTCGGAAGATAACAAACTTTTCTTTTTCTAGTGATAAAGCTAGCTTACATCTTTTCAGCATTAGGTTTGTTTTTCTATCGGTTATAATATTGTTCCAATATTCTCATCACATTTTTAAGGTTTATCTCAGTAGATATTAAGACCAAAACGATGCGAAGAAATTATTGCTGTGTCGTGGGGAAAAATTGGTGCTTCGCAGTCTGGTAATCAGGGAAAGCCAGAGGGGTATAAGTTATATAAGATCGGTCCCAAGACTGATGCTTGAGGTACAACAAAATTGAAACACGATAAACCACTATTAACATGTAACTTAAATCATCTTCTTGACAGAAAACTTTGGACAAATAAGACACAAATAAGACGGAAAATTTAGAGAAACCATTTTACAGACTATACCATTGTGCAAAACTTAATCAAATGCTTTTTTCAATATCCAATAATACCATTCGAGTGAACAAACCTTAAGCACGATAACTTCTAATGAATTTGCACATTCGAAGCAATTGATAAAACCAAATTGTTAGCCCGGATATAATCTGTTACGAGTATCTGTATGATTCTTAGCATATTACTTACATTAATTCGCTCATAGATTTTACTCATACTGCTGAGAAAACTTATTGACCTATATCTTTCAACTCCTACAAAGGCCTTGCCAGCTTTTAAAATTGGTATAACTTTGCCTATCTTTCAAGTTCCAAGCAGTAGGGAAATATTGCATTTTATGACAAGCATTTATTACAAAAGTAAGGAATTCCAGAGGTTTCAATTTTTTTTGTTTTTGTTCTCGTCATACAGGGGCTGTCGCGTATTGATCATTTTGTTTATCTGTGTGTGGTTGCTCTGTGTATGGGGCTAGCTTCAAAACGTCTGAAAAGATTTAAAATTTGTACGTGATTACGTAGGGGTAGCAGTCACATAAATTTTGTTAATTTTTTTTTGTTCAAATATTCTCGAAAACTACTAGAGCGATGTTGATTCAACTTAACAATGCTATTCTAATAAAATTGTTTCAAAACTGCGTTTTTTTGAGAAAAAATACAACGGAAATAAGATTTTGAAAAACTGTCATATTTTCGAGTTATTTACCAATATTAAGTTTACGGCTCGTGAAATTTTGGTTAATGAAAGAAACGATTTAAATAATATTCCACTCCAAAGTTAACAAAAAACTAAATGCGATAGAACTTATAACATGCTATTATAAAAATAAATTTGGTGGTGCAACAGCTCGAAGTGAACCAGGACCTAGTGACTTACAACTCTCAACCATTCCTGTGTGCGTGTTACCAGGAATGGAGGGGACCTACAATTTTCTGCCGATTCCGAACGGCTAATGAGCAGCACTTTCCATGACAAGAGATACTCTTGGAGGATTTGTCAATTCCTCGCAAGAGGCAGTACACCCCTGAAAAAAACTTTCTTGCAGCGGCTGAGAATCGAACTCGAGACCTTCCGCATGACAGTCCAACGCACTAACCATTATGCCAAGGGGTACTATAACATTCTATTATATCTATTACAAACTTTTTAGAGAGAGAAGTTAAAAGTACGAGTATTTCCAGTGTTGAATTTGATGAAAAATGCATATCTTTCGTGTGGTGGAGCTTTTTTGTAATTATTTAAGCTTGAAGGCAAAGTGACGGATCCAAAAGTACATCAGTTATTCTTTGCTGACGATGGAGCCATCATAAGTGAAGACCCGATATCCCTACAACTAGCACTTGACGTATGGGTGGATGTTCTAGAAGGAAGTGGGTACCGCATAAGCGCGAAAAAGACAGAATACCTATGCTGCCCATTTTCTGATCCACACAGGCCTATTCCAGACATTTATTTGAATGGAGTAGTGCTTCCCAAGTGTGAAAAGTTTAAATATCTGGGGTCTATGATAAATAACGAAGCTACTTGTGATGACGATATCAATCATCGCGTAAGCGTAGGGTGGATGAAGTGGCGGGAAAATTCTGCTATCTTCTGTGACCGAAAAATGCCCCCTAAGCTGAAAGGAAAGCTCTACACTTCAGTTGTGCGTCCAGCACTCACATACGGTTCACAATGTTGGACAATGTACAAAAAGTATGAGAGTAAGCTAACGGCAGCTGAGATGAAGATGCTTCGTATGACAGCAGGAGTTACAAAGCTTGATCGAATTAGAAGTACGAAGATCCGAGGAAGCCTTCATGTTAAGAATACCATTTCCCAAAAAAGTGAACACGACCGACTCAGTTGGTATTGCCATGTTCAAAGGAGAGATCCTGAAAACCCCGTCAAAAAGGCAATATCATACAACGTTCCAATTCGGAATAAAAAGAAAGGTAGGCCTAAACACTCCTGGTACAAACAAATGCAAAAACACCAGCATTCAGTTGGCCTCAGAAATGGAACAATACAAAACCGGGAGGCTTGCCGCCGATTTCTGAGGTCAACCCGGCGAACCCCACAGGCGGATCACTAGTGTGAAGCAGATACGTGGGAGAGTTATCATCCCCTCGACATCGAGATCATAACAGCGCCGAATCAAAGGAAGAAGAATTTAAGCTTGAAACACTAATTCATTTTGATAGAACTTATTTTCACAATTGCAATTTGTCACAAAATTAAAGAAAAGTGCCCTAAAAGACTTATGATAGATTTCCAGTTATCTTTCAAAGGCGCATTTTGACAAGACATAGTGGGTAACACTAATAGTAGAAAGCAAAGAGAGTAGTAGTAGAAATCTGGTATCACCCACCCTTTCGAGACAAACTGTATCTTTCAAAGACAAGTGGAAATCTGCCCTAAGATTTCAATTGAATAGAGAAATTTTATTATTTAATGATTACTGACTAAAGTTTGATGGGTTCACTGGTGAAGTTTCTAAAACCTTTCGAATTGGGCATACAAAAAAACTTGCCAAGTAAGCCCATCAAATTTTAGTCAATAATCATTAAATAATAAGATTTCCCTATTACATTGTAGCTGTTTCAATATTATTCTACTTTAAATATTCGGTATTAAACCTACTTTTAGATCCCAGTACTTTTCACGGCTGACTTGTTACACAAAGGTTTTTGTATAGAACAACTTGGCTTATTTTTTAACATTTATGTTTTTGGTCTGATTTAACTTTCTTCTACCTGGTAGCTTCCCAGATACTTGTTTCTTTGATGCATTTAGTGCTTCGCATCAGCATTCTACATAGTGTTCTGGTGCGTTTCGTCATGAGTATTGCAGAATCTGCATGTAGAGCTGTTGACCAGGCCAAGAATACTCCTCTGCGTTTACTGTGACCCGTGAAGCGAGTCTCGTTACTATTCGTAGATTGTCTCTACTTAAGCTAATACAGTTCAAGAAACGATCTTGGTTATAGTTCACAAGAAGTAGTTTGGCATGCCTCAGTTTTGGGGGCTCCTTCCATTTTTTTGGCCTCCTCCTCTGTTTTGATTTTGTTTCTAATCCTGTTTTCTTCTAAATCATTCAATGGGACAGGTATATTTTCGCACTCGTACAGTTGCAAGAGCCCTTCGAGATCTTGATATAAACAAATTCGCTGGTCCTGATGATACCCCCCATTCTTCTGAAGAGGTGTTCTTCATCGCTGGCAAAACCATTGCGTAAGCTTTTCCATCGCTCCTACTGTTCTGGAATCTTCCCTAGAAGATGAAAAACAGCATTTGTCCAGCCTGTTCCTAAAAAAGGTGACCCTTCCTACCCCTCGTCCTATCGACCAATTGAACTTACGTCCCTTCTTTCCAAGGTCATGGAATCGCTGAAAAATCATTAGCTCAAGAAATATCTCGAAGATCGAAAGCTTCGTAATGACCGGCAATACGGCTTTCGCAGCAATCGTTCCACTGGTGATCTGATGGCATATCTCACCGAAGAGTGAAACAGATCTTTACATTGTTTTGCAGAAAGTAAGATTATTGCGCTTGATATTTCTAAGGCATTTGATAGAGTTTGGCACCAGGCTCTCTTATCGAAAATGTGTGCGTTTGGCATCAACGAAACCCTTATTCGTTGGATTAGAAATTACCTTCTAGATCGTTCAATACATGTTGTATTGAATGGTTTTAAGTCTAATCTTTACAAAATAAATGCTGGTGTTTCCCAAGGCTCCGTTTTCTTCTTCCTCATTTTTATAAATGATCTCCTGTCTGAAACTTCTAATCCACTTCATTGTTTTGCCGACGACTCCACTCTCAACTGTTCATACTCGTTCCCAAATTTACGTCCATCTCCTTCGGAAGTGAATTTGCAACGGTACCATATGATAAGTTCATTAAACTCCGATTTTTACAGCAATGTTAAATGGGGTATGAAAAACTGTGTGGAGTTTAATGCTTCGAAAACTCAATAAAGAAAAATATACCCCCTATGTCATTGTCCTTAAATGGCACTTGCATCGACGAAACCGAAAAACTCTCAGTACTCGATATGCGTGTTAACGACGATCTTCGTTGGAATGATCACATTCTCGACACCACCAAAAATGCTTCTAAATGCTTGGAATTTCTACATCGATGTAAGAAATTTTTCACTCCTTCTGATCTGGCTACAATGTATACGTCCAAAACTCTAGTATAACTCACATCTTTGGACAGGTGCAGCACAATCTTCTCTCCATTTATTTGATAGAATTCAGAACAGAGCATTAAAACTGATAGGAACACCGTCGGAATGTTTCATGTATTTCCCTGTTTTATCGCTTCTTTCACAAACAATGCTCTCTCGAAGTTGCCAGTTACATTCCTCGCCTTTATCAATTCACCCGTAATACCCGCTTCGCTAGGAATGCTCATCAGTTCACCCTTGAGCCTAACTTTGGTCGTACCGTCAAATATAGAGATTCGTTTTTTAGTCGCAAAACACGATTATGGAATAACTTACAAGGCACAGTTTTCCATCGCCGTTTCAATTTGCAAACATTTAAAACTAATGTTCATCGTCACCTTCTTTCTCTCCCTCACTAATTTCAACATCGCCCGTGCTGTTTTTAACATTATAAGGGTCTATAAACATACCCTTGAGCGCGAACGCAGAAAGCCTCTGGCCCCATTAGAGAGCTTCTTGCGCCTATTTTTGTGTATAATTCGAATCTTGGTTGGTAACTCAAAACGCACTAAAAATTTTTTTGTAAGGATACCTATGACAAAATGAAAAATGTCCCTAAAAACATGAGTTAGAATCCATCTCAAATAGTCACAAGAACTATGAACTATTAAATAGATAGTAGTTAAGTCTGCATTTGCACGATTTTTCTTAATCATTCATTCGTGCAATTTTTATTCATTGACTTTTTCACTCGAACGATTGATTTGATTAGCTTTCGCTTGCGCTCTCTTTTAAGATAAAAGTTTTTATCTAGAACTATTGGTTATTGCACTTTTTTCAACTCGCTTTTTTAGTGAAAGTGAGAATTCAATCGATTTTAGTCATACATATTTTGAATTTGTATCCATCCTTCAATGGAATTTAACACGTTGTGACTACTGAAAATTTAGGCAACGAACTATATTTTTACGTAAATATTGGTATAAACTATACGATTGCTGATTTTTCCAATCGTTTATTTAGAGGTTGTTAATACTATTGACATCGGAGCCATCATTTGGTGCAATTTGTTACTCGTGGCTTGATAGATAAAAAAGGAACTATTATCTACTACTATCCACGCCATTGAATAAACTGACTTTAGCCAATTATAAGAGAACACCGCTTAACCCGTAGACAGGCATTTTGTGCAAATAAATGTGTATTAACTTTCTCGAAGAAGTTTGTACTAAATTGAATTGCCAGTACAAATGAAACACAAATAATTGCTTTTTATTTTTGTCTGAATTATTTATTTTATAAAAATGGTCAAGAATATACATACTTACATAAGTGAATTTTTTTTAAATGATAGGAGTGATTGAATATATGTAATTCAATTAAAAGTAGCAAGTGACCTCAACTTGTACCTGGGCGAAACGCTATTTGAAGTTGAGGTCAATTGACTTTCAACTGTACTATTTTATTTATTTTTATTACTATTGTTATCATTATTAATATTATTCATTTGTTAAACCATTTATTACATTATTTAAGCATCTTAAGATCTTTCAATTTTACAAGCCAATACGTCGAAATTTTTTAGAAGCATCAGAGCATTTTGTAGATATCACAGCTCGAACGACCTTAGGATTAACCTCACATTTGTTGGATACAATGTAAATGATGTCCGAAATCACATTTGGATCAAGTTTATCTTTTGGTGCTCTTTCTCGGCCTCGAAATGCTGGTGACTGGTTTCCTGTTAAACTATGCGTTGCCAAAACGTTATCTCCAAACAGAATAGTTAAAAGCTTTCTTGTAGAAGACGCAGCATATGCCCAAGTTAATTGATCATAGTCACTTGGGTTCATCTCTGTTCCATTGGGTCCAATAATCACTGAACTTCTTGAGATCTTTGGATATTCCATTTTGCAGTTGCGTTTCGCCGGAGCATCTGTTTCACAATCATCAATCAGAACAGTCGATGCGACTGAATATGTGTCATCTGGTTTGACTCGTTCGATTTTCGCCTTTTTCGAATGCTCATTAGTTTTTTGCTTTATAAGTACGATTCTGTAATCCTTGTCATTGAATTTCTTTTTAAGTTGTTCGAGTATCTCTGTTGTTTTCTCCCAGAGTTCAACGTAAATTTCTTGAAGATTCTCAATGCGATCTAGACGTTGGTCTAAAGTTTCCCTGTTTTCTTTTGCATCACTAGAAAATTGCTCATCTTCTGGATCTATCATTATTAAATGTCGTTCCTTTACTCGTTTAAATTGATGTATAATAATTATTTCAAAATAAACATCTTTTACCATTCGTTCACATTTATTAAGAATATTCTCTACATATTTAGCATTTGCTAGTGCTATTTTCAAATTAACCGGAAAGTACATTTTTAATGCTAGTAAAAGACGACACAAAAGTTTGTATAAAACTAATATACACTCTTCCTTAAAGCTGTATTTATACACAAAAAAAAATTTCGTATAACTGATGGTCATAAAAGACCATACCTTAATGGCTTATTTTAACCAATCAATATAGGAAACTGTAAATAGGTAGGTAAGTAGGTAGGAGTAGTGAAGACTTATAATTTCTTAAGGTGTGTTTACTTTGCACAGCATTTGCATATAGTGTTCTTTTTCGATTGAATTTTATATTTAAGCCAGAACTATATTATTAAGCAAACAAAATTTTTAAAATAGCTTAAGAAATATATAATTTCTTATATACAAAATTTCTTTAACATTTTCACTTGCGACTTATAGGTACTCGTACTATAAGGCAAGTTATGCAAACGCAAACAAATTGAACTCCAGATTTTGATTAAAGTTGACATAACGATCATAGCGAATACCAAAAAAGTGGGTCTCGCAATTCTGTCTGTCTGTCTGCCTATCTGTCTATCTGTCTGTCTGTCTTTCGGTTCGACTATAGCCTAAACGGCTCGGCCGATTTTCTTCAAACTTGGTAGATATGGGCTTTGATTTTTCCTTTTTTCTTTTTTTTTTAAGACCAAAAATAACGGCATACCTACCATACGGTTTTATTTGAAATCTTATAAATATTTTTTTCTCAAAAACTGTCCCACAGAATTTAAAAAAAAAATTATAAAAATTTCATTTAGTGAAAACTAGGTAGTGGCTGAAAAAACTTTTCCAAAAAATTGTTATTTTTGGTAGCCCCCTGGGTTAATTTTTTTGTTTTTTATTTTCTCGAAAACGGTACAGCCGATTTAAACCATTTTTTTTTTTATAATAAAGCTTCTCTAAGGTTTAAATATTATTACATATTCAAATTTTCATTTTTTTATTTTTTTTATTTAAAAAAAAAAATTAAAAATTTTTTTTGGAAACTCAATATTTCGAAAACCTCACGGTCAATTTTTTTCAAACTTGACAAATAAAAGTTCCTAACATAATCTACAAGATTTGAAAAAAAAACTTGTTTTATCTAAAACTAATGGTACCTTCCATACAAATGTTAAAAAATGGTTTTCGAAAATCGTATTTTTCTCGAAAACGGTTGCGAGAATTTTGATAAAATTTTTTTGTCTTTCGATTAATTCTTACGATCTATAATTTAATACAAAAATTTTGAAAACAAGATATTACTGACTGTAAATACAATAGAACGATTTTTTTGAATTTTGAATTTCTGATTATCGGCATAACGGATTCTAATGAAATTTTTTATAAAGAAGCTCCCCAAAAGTTTAACAAACATTGCATTTCAAAACTTTAGAAAAAATATTTTTTGAAGTTTTGGAAAAAAAAGTATTTTTTTTTTGAAAGATTCCATATCTCAAAAACGGCTTAAAATTTTTCTTGGAAATTTCTTGGAGAATTATCTCACTCGTACAATAATAAAAACTTAAAGTTGGAGTACCAAAATTTTTTTCTTAAAAATATTTTAAAAATTTTGTACATTATGTACATAAAAACTTATTTTTTTACTACAACGACTTATAATTTTTGTTCTTGCATAAATTCATATTTGCATAGCATTTTGGTTTTATCTTTTACTACTAAAAGAATTTAAAAAATTAATTTTATCCTTATAAACAGTTTTCTCCAATAACATTCGTTTTTAAAATTCCTAGTCTATTACATAGGAGCAAGTTCGTGCGACCCAGTCGTGCATTTTATTGTTTGTGCAAGAATAAAAACTGTACACTGGTTTACTTTTTTGTTATGTAATTGGTGTCATACTCTAAAAGATAATACGCATACCGTAAGACGTGCGGTGCTCTCAGTATTGTGAAGATCGGAATGTTTAAATTCTTAATAGTGGTGGTCAACAATTAAACTTGTGCTCATCCACTTCATAGATTTACTGCAAAGAGTGTGCGAAAATAAGACTTTCAGATGACCTCATTCACGCGCTAGTCGCGGTGATCATAATGTTGTACTACAACAATAACTTTACAACTGTAACTTTTAAAAACAAGTAAAGGTTTCTGTAATTTTCGCAGAAAGATTTTAGCGGCCTGCAGTGGTCATGTTGTTTTGATGACATCCGTCAAATCTGTTCTACATAGTGTTGGGCATAATCGAATGATTTAAAGAATCGAGATTCGAATGATTTAAAGAATCAAATGATCATTCGAATGATTTTCGAAACAATATGAAGTAAAAAAAAAGTAGGAAACAAACACTCCCTTTTAATGTAAAAAAAGCAAACAAACAAATTGATAACATAATGGTTCTCGCTTCTCGCCTTTCCTTTGCAATTCTATTTTCTATATATGTATATTTATACATAAATATAAATTCAAAGTCGTTGAATACACAAATAACCAACTACTCGAGTTCTCGATTTTGTGTGTTTTCTTTTCTGTTCTTTTGTTTAATATTCGCTTCTCGGTCTCGAATAGGCACTCGAGTTTCGATTCCTCATTTCGCTTAGAGTAAGTAGATATGAGAAATCATTCGAATGATTTGAGTATTCGAATGATTTGTGTGAAGAATCGAGATATCTCGAGATATTGTCTGAATCGATTATATCATTCGAATGCGCCCACCATTATTCTACATTGTATATTATTGAATTACTGATGCCAAATCTCCATGACAAGTTACACGAATGAACAGCACGTCGAAAGATAAAACTTTATATAATCAAAATGAATGTAAACGGTGCGCAATTTGCGCCCATTTTATGGAAGACGTGGTGGCCAAATTTGAGACGACCGATTCGGTAATCAAACAACCAACATTCATACGTCAAAGGAACATAAGATCGGTCGAGAAGATCGCCACGCTCCGTGAAGGTGTACAGCAGAACCCAAGTCAGTTGATAACCCGGGAGTTGAAAGTTCAATACCATTCGCACGAAAAACCAACTTTAGCAAAGAGACGCATTTTTGGATGAATGGTTGTGTTAATAAGCAAAATTGAAATTGAAATAAAATTGATTACCAATTTCTAATGGCTCAAATTGAACCATATGGAGCTAGACGATATGGTATTCTAGCAGTACGGCATGTACTACATGCTATACAGGGGACACAACAATTGAAATTCTGCATGAAGGATTTGGGTATAAGTAAGGTTATATATCGCAGATGTGACGTGAATTCGCCACCAAGGTCATGCGATTTATCCCCGCTCGACTTTTTTTTTGTCGGGTTACCTGAATACGCAGATCTATGCGAATTATCCAGAATCGGCCGGTGACCTTTAGGTGAACATAACATATGCGACTACTATCAGGCCTATTAATTAAACCCTCGAAGACGACAATCATACTATTTACCAGGAAAAGACTTCTGCCACATAATGAAACCTATCCAGTTGGCTGGTGAAGTAACTAAAACGCAGAGAAGGGTAAAATATCTAGGAATTATACTAGATAGTAAACATCTCTGGAACAAACACTTAAAAATATAGTCGGGAAAGCCTAAAAATCCCTAATGTTTTACAAGAGGCTTGTAGGCAAGTCATTGGGATGCAAACCGAACATCCTCAAGTGGATGCACACTATGATGGTAAGACCCATCGATACCTATAGGGTGCGGTTGCATGGCAAAAGAGGACCGAATTACCAACAACTATTAAAACCCTAGAAGAAGCCCAAAATGTGCGCATGTATCAAAGGGCACGGTAGTGCCCAGCCATGTTCTGGCACTACACCCTTTTCACAGGAACAAACTAAGGCGATTTTTGACCCCTCTCTATCTTCAGTACCAATCAAGTCAGAAACTTAAAATTCCGAATATTTGCTCAGCTAGTCAGGTACAAGCGCCTCACCAAATTTCAATTTTCTAGCATAAGCGGTTCCTGAGATATAAGGCCTAAAAAATCACAAAAACCGTAACTGACTGACTGACAGATCATCAAAATTATGGAGCACTTCCCGACATCGTAGAATCTTGTAAATTTGCACAACGGTAGGTCTTGTCATGCAAGTAAATGAAAAGTAGAGGGGCGTGGTAACCGCCCACTTCCTCAGAATTGATGTAAATTATATATGGCACACTTGCAGTAGAACAATGAAATTTGGTAGAACGGTAGGGCTCAAATTGTATATAAAGGACCAAAAATAAAAATCGAGGTTTTCCATTTGCGGGCGTGGTATCCGCCCATTTTCTCCGAATTGGTGTTGATTGAATGGAGCAGTTCCGACAGTAGGGCTTAAATTGCATACAAAGAAAAAAATATAAAATTATCGGTTTTCCATTCAGAGGCGTGGTATCCGCCTACTTCCTCAGAACTTATGTAAATTATGTATGGCGCACTTCGGATTGCAGTAGAAAGGGAGCGTATTTGAATCCCGCTTTTTTAAAATCCCGCTTTTCAAAAATCCCGAAAAAAAAGTTTTAAAATACCGTCTGCTAAAATACTGCTTTTCAAAATCCCGTCTTCTAAAATCCCGCTTGTTCAAAATCCCGATCTATTATAATCCCGTCAATACGTTGGTAGGTAACGTGTTGGTTATTTTCCAGATTCTTTAAATTCTAAAGCTACTTTGCATACACCCAACCTCGCACCTACCCCAAATCCTATAGTATACCCAAGCAAGTGGGTTGCAGATACCACACTGCTTATACGCAAAAACGGGATTATAAGAAACGGGATTATACAAAACGGGATTAAAAGAGACGGGATTTTAAAAAGCGGGATTTTAAAAAAGCGGGATTATAATAAACAGGATTATAAAAACCGGGATAATAAGACCGGGATTTAAAAAAACGGGATCATAAAAAGCGGGATATCGTATCCAACCGCAGTAGACCAATGAAATTTGGTAGAGCGGTAGGGCTCAAATTGCATATAAAGGACCAAAAACAAAAATAGAAGTTTTCCATTCACCCACTTTCTCCAAATTGGTATTGGATGAATGGAGCACCTCGGACTGCTGTAAAACGATGAAATTCAGTAAAGTGGTAGGGCTTAAATTGCATACAAAGAAAAAAATACAAAATTTGAGTTTTTTCATTCAGGGGTGTGGTATCCGCCCACTTTCTCAGAACTGATGTAAATTACACAGCTCCACAAAAAAAAAAAAAATTTAATATGGGATCAGACCACCTTTACTATAGGTTTTCGGGGTCGCTGAATCCGAATCCGACCACCATTTTTCCCTATCACGTCAGGATTTTTGCTGGCGTTTGAGGAAGTTTGTCTGTTTTTTTATCCCTGCTCTGCGAATTATTCCCTGGAAGAGCTAAAACTCTGGTGTCCTAGGATTATTGGGGTTAACCTGGTTGGGTTTTAGGGAGTTTGAACTTTTTTGCACCTGTCATCCTTGAGCTATACCCTCCGAGAGCTTCAACTCGGGCACCCTGGGTCACTGGGGGTTGACACTGAGGTCACTGAGGTTATGAAAAATCCTGACGTGATAGGGTAAAATGGTGGTCGGATTCGGATTCGGTCTGATCCCATATTAAAACAAAAATTTTTTTTTGTGGAGCTGTGTTATCTATGGCACACTTCCTATTGCAGTAGAACAATTAAATTTGGTAGAACGGTAGGGCTAAAATTGTATATAAAGGACCAAAAATAAAAATTGGGGTTTTTCATTCAGGGGGCGTGGTATCCGCCCACTTTCTGAGCAAATGTTTAATTATTATGGAGTACTTTCGATTGCTGTATTTAAGGTAGGTATGTTGGTGTTAGGTATTTTGCCAGGAAAAGAAGAAATAATTAAAACGCAAATCAAAACAACCCATAACAAAAAGAAAATATACCAAAAGAAATCGGAAGCTATAAACTAAGTTGACTTTAATAGGTAGAGTCCACCCTTCTATCTTTCCGTATCCTTCGAGATTTTGACATGGCAAAATATTAAAATCTTTGCAAAAAGGAGTGAGATCAGATCAAAAACATAAATGTTAAAAAATGAGCCAAGTTCTTCTATACAAAAATCTTTGTGTAACAAGTCAGCCGTGAAAAGTACTGAGATCTAAAAGTACGCCAAGTTTTTCCTTCATGAAGGTTTAATACCGAATATTTAAAGTAGAATAATATTGAAACAGCTACAATGTAATAGAGAAATTTTATTATTTAATGATTACTGACTAAAATTTTATGGGCTTACTTGGCAAGTTTTTTTTGTATACTTATGCCCAATTCGAAAGGTTTTAAAAACTTGACCAGTGAACCCATAAAATTTTAATCAGTAATCATTAAGTAATAAAATTTCTCTATTACCTAATGGCTGATTTCAAAAAGCACTCTTATACATATGTATGTATGACATCAGACCAACCTTAAAATTATGTAGGTGTTTTGGTTCCATCAAGCTCTTTTAAATTAAACATCCGCTTAAATATCCCGATGAAATAAATCAAATTTTTAATTGATAACAGTTTAAGTAGGCAAGTAAAAATTGTAGCTGATATTTTGCTTTTTTTTATCTAGATAGCTCAAAAAACAGTGAGAATATGAGTGTTTTTTTCCAAGCCCACAGGGAAATGGCTTGTAAAACTATATTGATACATTGGAAACGTAGAATACAAAACGAAAGTCAAATAACATTATGCCATACAAAAATAGAATTTGAAAATTATTTTTGAATCCAGGAGTTTGAAACAAATTCAGTCCAAAGATATACATAATGGCTTTTAATGCATTTTTAAGAAATTGGTTCATTAATCTCTCCCTAATTACATAAAGGGATCAAATTGGCGGACGACCGTAAAATTATAATAATCCTAATTTTAGTTACTTGCTACCTGTTTTATGGCTCTTGTGTACCTCTAGAAAACAGATGATAATTTATTTTGTAATAAATCCTAATGAGTGCTTAAGAAACATACGTACCTGCTAATCATAAGGATGAAACTCAAATCACATAAAAACCTCAATCATGAGATAGATTTATTTAGTTAAGTTAAACTATCGATCACTCTAGATCCACGTGCGTCGTCGTAACGAAATAGAAAATGATGCAGGAACGAGATATAGTCTACTATAACCAAGTAAAAAACCTTTACGAAGAAGCGAAAGTTATTTGGAAAGGTGTTCTGTTCGAAATTTTGCTGGACCCAATTTATCCAGAGGCGGGCCTTGTAGCTGAACGTCACATACTCGACTATCGCGATTGTTTAGAAGACTTTGGATTCAATAATGGCGATCCTGATCGAGAACTTTCGATAGACGAACTTCTTGTTGAAATTGGAAAACTTCGGGATTACAAAAAGATTTTAAGGGCAGTTAATCAATCCATTGAAAATCTTAAAGATTTGTACGGAGATGAATTCACAGTGACTCTGTCAAGGGTCATGGATTACACGAATCAGGAGAACCATCCTAATTTAATACAAAATTTATTCGAATCCGATTCTGAAATGGAGACGGAAGATGAAGAAGTTGCCGAACCCGAAGAAGAACGAGATGAAAATTGGGAGGACGAATGGGATGACGAATTCGATGGCGAATTTGAATCGGATTCAGGAGTAGACTCACCTCCAGAGCAACATCCAAATTTGCAATCATCAGATGAATCCGAAGTTGAAAACACATCAGATTCAGGACTGCAAACTGAATCAGATGATGGCGCACATGAATGGCTACTTAACTGGGAATCAGACTGACCCGCCATAGCAACTTAAATCAAGTTTGTACAATTTCAGAAATATTTGTTAAAAATAAAATTGCTTTAAATATGTATAATACATTAAAATTTAAAATAAAAATGCAGCACACTTAAGAACCTTAATTTTATTTGAATTTTCTATCATCTATTCAGCTGACGAAAGCGTCCTTAAGCGAGAAAAAAAGATCCGTGTAAGAAACTTCCAAGACACATCTTAGAGCTCATACAAATTAGAAACATTTATCGTTGGAAAATCGTCAGCCCTTTTCTCGAGCAATAATTTGCCAATTTAATAAACTCATTACTGATGAAATATATATCAACCGTAATGAAGAGTGAAATAGAAAACTGAGCGTTCTTAATATACATAAATGCTACACCCTTCTGGAAAAAAAAAAAAAACAAAAAATATAATTTCTGAAGGATTTATCAAAAATTTGTTTCACATGCAAACTTATTTTGTGAAATGTTTTTTAATAAAATGCACGACTGGGTCGCACGAACTTGCTGCTATGTAATAGACTAGGAATTTTAAAAACGAATGTTATTAGAGAAAACTGTTCATAAGGATCAAATTAATTTTTTAAATTCTTTTAGTAATAAGAGACAAAAACAGAATGCTATGCAAATATAAATTTATGCAAGAACAAAAATTATAAGTCGTTGTAGTGGTTTCTTAAAAAAAAGCTTTTATATACAAACTTTTTAAAAGATTTTTAAGAAAAAAATTTGGTACGCCAATTTAAACTTTTTATTATTGTTCGAATAAAAATAAATTTACGGAAAAAAAATATTGAGCCATTTCTGAGATATCGAATTTTCAAAAAAAAAGAAAAAATAATTTTTTTTTTCAAAAATTCAAAAAATATTTATTTCAAAGTGAGAAATTATAAATTTGTAAAACTAGTTCTATGGTAGGTACAGTCAGTAATATCTTGATTTCAAATACTTGCGATATACATAGGTACTATAGGGCAAGTTCTGCATTTGGAAAAAAAATTGAACTCGAGATTTTGATCAAAGTTGACATTACGAAGACGAATAAAGTGGGTCCGACAGTTCCGTCTGTCTGTCTGTATCTCTGTATGTCTGTATCTCGATCTAGAGCCTAAACCACTAGACCTATGTTCTTCAAACCCGGTAGTTAAGGGTCTTCGGTGATTCCCTAGAGGGAAAATTGAAAGTTTTTTTTTTTAGCTCCAAAATTAACGGTACCCCCATACACCCGTATTGCATAAACTTATTTGTCTCGAAAACAAAAAAATTGAGTTTGATATTATGAATATGGACTACATTTTTTGTAAAAAAAATTTGGGGCAAAATGTTTTTAATGGTACCTGTCATAGAACCGTTTTTTTAATTTTCGACTTTCTCATTAACGGCTCTAACGATTCTAACCAAAAAATTTCAGCAATAGCCCTCCTAGGTTTAAAATAATATTGTACCTATGTAAAAATATTCAAAAAATATTTTTTGGGTTTCTTGAAAAAAAATTCCAAAGTTTTTTTTGGAAAAATCAATATCTTTAAAACGTGTCAACGATTATTTTTTGAATTTTGTTCTCGAAAAATTTTACAGAAATTTCTCATATTAAAAATTATTTTAATTAATTATTTTAAACAATGTTTGTGCTTTGTTGGTGAACATTTTTATCTCATTAAATACATGTTTAATATTAACACAATTTATTTTAAATTCCAAAGTACTTTTACATAAGACCAAGCTCGTGCGATCCAGTCGTGCATTTTATTTCGTCTTTGCTTTATCGTAATGTTGACTTTGGTCAAAATCTCGTGTTCGTTTTTTGCAGACTGATCTTATTTGTAACCCAAAATTGTTTTATCAGTTTATTAAAAGTAAAAAAATGTTTGATGGTTACCCCTTTGTAATAAAATTGGATCCAAAAATGGATCCAAAAACAATATCCAATCTTTTTGCAGAATTTTTCGGGGCAGCGTTTTCGTGTGACAATTCTGTGGCTGACGTTAACTATTTTGGTTATATGAATGGCTGCACGCAGACTTCCCTAACTTACATTTATATTGACATATCATAGGTGATAAATAAAATGAATCTGCTTAAAGATGATTTTCTTTTGGTCCTGAGGTCTGCCTTCTGTTTTGTTGAAAAAATGTACTGCCAACTTATCCCAGCCACTTACTGCACTCTTCCAAAAGTCCATTTCAACAGAAATTTTTTCCCAGCTTTGGACAGATGCTTTAAAGATGCTTTCATTATCCCTGTTCATAAGAAAGGACCAAAAAATGATATAGTTAACTACAGACCTATTGCAAAGCTTTCTTGCATACCGAAACTTTTTGAGAGTATTATAATATATGACAATAATGTTCTTTTTTTGTAAACCGATTTTTTCAACTAAACAACATGGTTTCCCAAAAGGCAGGTCCACCACTAATCTGGTAGATTTTGTATCTACTACCCTGTGTGCTTTAGAAGTAGAAAAAGAAGTCGATGCGATAGCTACTGACTTTAGCAAAGTTTTCGACAAAATATCCCATAATTTAATATTATTTAAGCTAAAAAAAAACTCGGATTTCCGCTTTTGATGACTCATGGATCCAATCATATTTTTTCGAAACGACAATACAACGTTATATTCAGGTCAGTGCATTCTGGAGTTCCTCAAGGTAGCCACCTAGGACCACTTATTTTCGTTCTGACCACTAATGACGTTGAACAAATATTTTCGAACTCTGATCTGTTAATCTACGCAGATGACATGAGAATATGCAGAAAGATTTCTTGTGCTGAAAACTCCAAATCTCTGCAAATTGTCTTGGACAAATTCTACATTTGGTGCCAAAAAAACCTTCTGGTACTTAACGTTAATAAATGTCAAGCCATAAGTTATACCCGTAAGTGTCAACCATTATTTCAAAGACAATATTTTATAAATGGCGAACCCTTTCCCACTGTTAGTTCGATTCGAGATTTTGCCTTATTATGCGACTCACAACTGAACTTTCGCTCTCATATTGATAACGTTAATAATAAAACTAACTCTTCTCTTGGATTTATTAAACGCTGGTCAAAAGAATTCTAACGAATAAAAACGCATCAAATTTTAGTCAGTAATCATTAAATAATAAAATTTCTCTATTACATTGTAGCTGTTTCAATATTATTCTACTTTAAATAGTCGCTATTAAACCTTCATGAAGTAAGAACTTGGCGTACTTTTAGATCTCAGTACTTTTCACGGCTGACTTGTTAGACAAAGGTTTTTGTATAGAAGAGCTTGGCTCTTTTTTTAACATTTATGTTTTTGGTCTGATATTTGTTATCCGATGTACTTGATGCACTGTACTATGACAACTTCTGAATCCATTTGTTCAGCTGGAAGGATATTATGTGTGTTTAAATGCATAAGAATTTTATTTACTATAAGTTCCTCAAGACATTTACTCAGAGAACTAAGTAAACTTATAGGTTTAGGTTAATAACTGCAAGATGTAGAAGGATCGCTCCCAGGTTTTTGAATAGGGATTATTTTTGCTGTTTTCCATTGCTTTGGAAAATGATCAGTTTTAAAACAAGCAGTAAAGAGAACTTGTAAGAATGTCACACCTGTGTTGGGAAGATTTTTTACTATTATATTCTTCACACCATCAAATTCTGGGCTCTTGGAAATCTTTAAACTACGTAGAATATCTTTAACATCCTGCACTGTAATTCTATCGTCATCAACTTGAATTTGATGAGAACTTATAAATGCCATTGATTGCTCTAATTGATGATTTTAAGAATATGCTTGTGTTAACGCATTTGCTTTATCTACATATGTTTGTCATCAGTACAGAATTTCTTGTTCTTAACGCCGCCGCCGGAATTTGACTGTTCCTATGTAAATGTTAATAAATGACAACAGACAAGTTTGAATTAATGAATTAATTATTCAGTTTTTTTTTAATTATTTTTATTGCAACAAGAAAAGTTTCATAAATTATTTTAACTCCAAATAACATAACATGTATTTTTGAATGGTCAATTTATAATTCCTTGGACCACAATTCATAGGATGATTCATCTGCCCTCGGTCTCCTTGCAATTTCATTGAGAACAGGAACTGCTGAATATACCGCTTCGGCCCGAAATTGCTTGTCCATTGGTTTCTACTCAAGTATGGTCCTTTCATTTTCTTTTCTGTGCTTCCATTTTTTGTTGAACACCAATTTCATCAAAGAATAAAATGAATTCGGAAAAATTAAAAACTAGAAAAAAAAGAAAAAAAAGAGAAATAATAAATACGTAATTTTGAAATTTTAATTCAAATCAAAATTCGCAAGATCATGGAATCCTAACTGCCAAACCGGTACCAGAACTTACTTTTCAAAAGAGTTATTGCTATCGTAAGATATCGGCAAACGGAAAGGCAAGCATGTCTCTCACGTCAATATAGTGTTCGCAGTCCCGAGTTCCACCCCCCCAATAATCTCAGACATAATACTTTCATCCGGTGACCTGAGTCAGTTTCACCTCTCCAAGTTGTTCAAAGCTCTCGTGTTAGACAGTACATAGATACTCGTATATATCTCTACACTTTCTTGTGATAGCTAATTGAACCTCCCTTGGAGAGACTCCACATTTCGTTGTCACAAGAAATATTATATCTTGGATTATATTGGGACTAAGTTGTCCCCGAATCGGTCTATCAAGATCGTTCAGAGTTGTTGAGGGTTTTCCCGTAACCGAGTGAGTGGCGAGCAATTCACGATCAAAAAGCAACCGTAGAAGCTTCCTCGTGGTCAAGGACGGTAATGACCATGGCATCCTTTCGAACTCTTCGAGAGGGATCCTTGTGCCATTAGGCCCTATTGCCACCGTCTCATGATCCAAATCGGATATCTCGTTTACACCCATTTCAAAACTTCTACGATCCGATATAAGATTCGTTGACTCCGGAGTCGAGGTTGTGGAACTCGGGACCTCGCGACACTCATCAACGGATGATGGTGTTGTAAGGCGCGCTATGATATCATTTTGAGATCGTAGCTTTGCCTCTAGATCTGAAATTCTTTCCAGAAGTGCCTTTTCCGTTTGCTTTTTAACACTTTCTGCATCGGTTTGAGCCCATGCATCAAGCATCATGGGTCTCTCTTCTTTCGAATAAATGCGTGCTGAATTTACAGGTGAGGAGATTTCGATATTCATATTTTTGAACATGTTGTTTAAAGACCTAAAACGGAGAGAAAACAGAATTTAATAACAAAAAGAAAAACACTGTTTTCAAAAAGATGAATTTTGAATATAAAAAGTAAAATTTTCAAAGCAGAGTTTTTGAAAAGAGCCCAAGTAATTTTTTTTTTTTTTTTGTCAAACCAAGTTAGGAGCAAAGTAAATAAGGTTTCAATACTAAAAGTAACAACAATAATTTTTTTAGTGGTAGCAGCAATTTCATCAAACAACTATGTATGTCATATCATTAAATGACCAGATTAAGACTTCTCACAGGCAAAAGTGGAAACATTCATATTTTATTTTTTAGTCTTATAGACTTCCGAAAAGAAATTTTGAAAATACAAATTTCCCCTAAAACCCTCATATCTTACGCATTCGACACAAATTAAGACCAAATCAAGTAAATATTTCTAGTTTTGTCGGTTCATGGACCCGAGGAAATGACCCCGAGTCAAAGACGAGAAGCATAAAAATGATCAAAACTGAAGTTTTAATGTACATATTTTCAAAATATGAGTGGAATAATACGTAAACTAAGAACCTTTTCCGTTCTTGGCGATTCATTTGATTATGAGATTTTTGGATTTGCGGAAACGTGGCTATTTGGCTGCATAAGAGATGAGGAGGTTGTGAATATGTCGGAGCGGTGATCGTTATGATTTCTCAATCAGTACGTTACGTATAGATGTGAAGCTATTCCACATTCCACATACTGTTCGTTGGTAGCTTGTTGGGTGGGTACATAGTTCATCGCCAGCAGAAGGCAACATTTAATAAACATTTTTTTTTGTAGTGAAAATGGTAATAAAAGTAGAATATTAATTTTTTTTTTAATTAATATTCTTACTGTCTCCATTGCCTATTTACGCTACCAAGAGCTACACACGAAAAGTGCTGCCATATTTTCTGTTCAATGACACCACAACACAACACATATAGCAAATATTTGTTTTTCCCCAGGCAGAATAGTTGTCACTGGTTTTTGTATTGAAACAAATAAAATACAATAAAAAAAAAGAAACAAATATTTTTTTTTAATAAAACTTTTAATTTATATTCTTCTCATTTAAGAAACTTTTTTATCTTATTTTCCAAAGAGTATTACTGCGTGTGTGTAATTGGTAATTTTAAATGTAAAATCTAAATAAGTTGATTACTAATGTTCGTTTCATCTGAAAAATAATTTGAGCTTATTTTGATATTGATTCCCTTTCTTCTAAAAATTTAACTCCATCGTGTTTTGTTTACAATCCCTTGGAGTCTTGGAGATAATCCTTGATCTGAATGGACCGTTTGAGTCCTGATGAAAGATGTTTGTTTCAAAAACTGCAGTGCTTATTCAAAATGTCCATAAATATTAATATATATTTAATGAACTTTAATTCAATAATGAAGATATGAAAATTATTTCGGTTTAAGTGGAGTGACTGAATTAATTTAAATTAAAAATGCAATCTTAATTGGAAAATGTATGCTAATCACAGTCTTAACTATATATTTTCTTAATGTTTTTAAATATTTTTGGTAGTCGAATGTAATGTAGTTTAAAAAACTATCAAGTCTAAAAACCATATTCATTTCTTCTTACTCGAATCTTTTTGCCTTTGCTTGTCAAAAGTTTTAGGAATTTCAACAACTTACATAGGAAATCAATTGGTTTTCCATCAATAATGATATTTTTAACGACACTTTGTTCACTGGTTTGCAAATAACTTTCAAAATATACATAATTCTTTAGATTAAATTGTTCTTAATAATTATTATGATGCGATCAATCACAACAATTATATTAATGCGGATATTTGAGCGAATGCAGCCTTAATGCAGGTCGTTCCAAAAAATAACTGGGTGAAAATAACAATACCTTTCTCTCAGAAACATCAAAAAGACAGCGTTGCCGCTCGAAAAAAATACGCAGTAAATTGGACCTTTCCGCAAAAGATTTATGTTTAAAAATAAAAATACGAAGTTGATCGAGTGAACACTTTTATTTATATTTTTGAAAAAGACTCATCCATTCAAATGAAAACAAAAAATCTTAAATTAATCATTTTATTTGAGGTGTTTATAAATTCTATGGAAAATTGATTATTTTAATTTTCGGGGCAAGGCAATGCGACTTCGAATTGATTTTTGTTATCGTTGGATTAATTTAAACTCCTGTCTGTTTTATTTCTGCAAAAAATTTCACATTCTTAATTTTCTTTCATTACATAATCAACCGAAACTGATTAATTTTTACTAAAAATAATTATTTTCATTTTTTTGGACATAATTTTCACAAATAAAAAATCTAAAACGAAAAATAATTCGAATTTTTTGCCCCCAACGTAATGGAACAACTTCCGAAATTGGCATTTTGACACATCTAAATCAAAAATTAATTGATTTATTTTCCCAATGGGAAATCATATGGTATACTAACAGAGATTTTTCTATGAATGAACTATTATTATGTTATTTGAGCTCACACAACAAATTGGCTGCGTTTAAACAAATATGTATTGCATTTTATTTTTTGAACATTTTTATTTTAATAAAGTTTAATAGTTTACATGAAGAACGCGCAGTAGATTTGATTTTGTGAAAGTAGAATTATTTTTTGTGGAAAACGCAGTATACTCGTACCTTCTGCAATTGCAGCAAAGTGGCACCGCTGGCGGGCGCTGAGTTGGTGTTGTTGTTATTCGTGACTCTGCATTTGGTTGGTTTAGTTAATTAGAGTTCGAGCGATGAGTCCGTTCATTTATTACATAGCTGTCTATAATTATTTTTCTCACTTCATCATAACGGGGTGAGTTGCGATTTTTACTTGCGATATAGGTACTATAGGGCAAGTTCTGCATTTGGAAAAAAATCGAACTCGAGATTTTGATCAAAGTTGACATTACGATGATAACGAAGACGAAAAAAGTGGGTCCGACAATTCCGTCTGTCTGTCTGTATGTCTGTATGTCTGTATGTCTGTACCTCGAACTACAGCCTAAACTACCGGAGGTATTTTCTTCAAACTCGGTAGTTAAGGGTCTTCGGTGATTCCCTAGAGGAGAAATTGAAATTTTTTTTTTAGCTCCAAAACTAACGGTAACCCCCATACACCCGTAATGCAAAATCTTATTTATCTCGAAAACGGCTCTAACGATTTTGATAAAAAAAATTAGGTGTGATATAATGGATATGGACTATATTTTGGTGAAAAAAAAATTTGGGGGGAAATGTTATTAGGGGTACCTGTCATAGAACGGTTTTTTTGATTTTCGAATTTCTCACCAACGGCTTTAACGATTTTAACCAAAATTTTTATGCAAGAGCTGCTTTGCATTTGAAAAAATATAAACTAAAATTTTTTTCGAAAAAATAGTTTTTGGATTTTTAAAAAAATAATAAAATTTTTTTTTTGAAAATTCAATATCTTGAAAACCGATACACGATTAAATTTTTAAATTACGTTTAAAAATGTATTTTATTAAATAATAACAATTTGCTAATCAATTTTTTTAATAAAAATTTTAAGGAAAATTTAGTACACAAAAAACATGTTTCAGTGTGTCTGTATGTCTGTACCTCTCACTACAGCCTAAACCACTGGACCTATTTCTTTCAATCTCGGTAGTTAAGAGTCTTCGGTGATTCCCTAGAGGAGAAATTGAAATTTTTTTTTTAGCTCCAAAACTAAGGGTACCCCCCATACACCCGTAATGCGAAATCTTATTTATCTCGAAAACGGCTCTAACGATTTCGATAAAAAAAAATTAAGTGTGATATTATGGACATGGACTACATTTTGGTCAAAACAAAATTTTGGGGCAAAATGTTATTAGGGGTACCTGCCATAAACCCGTTTTTTTAATTTTCGACTTTCTCATTAACGGCTCTAAGGATTTTAACCCAAAATTTTTAGCAGGAGTCCCCTTTAGTTTAAAATAATATTGTATATAAAAATATTCGAAAAAATATTTATTGGGTTTTAAAAAAAAAAAAAAAATTTTAAATCAATATCTTCAAAACCTATGAACGATTATTTTTTGAAATTATTTCCTAAAACCAATATTATTAAATACTTAAAATCCGCATCCCACATTTTTTTTTAGAAACATTTTAGAGAAATTTCTTATATAAAAAATTTATTTAATAATAAAACGATTTTTTAAGGTTTATTTGCATAAATTCATACTTTTCCGGAAACCAGACGGCAATTTTATGCATTTGAACATTATTATCTCATTAAATCCATGTTTTATATTTATATGTATCTTAAATTCCAAAGTACTTTTACATAAGAGCAAGTTCGTGCGATCCAGTCGTGCATTTTATTAGTTTTTGAAGATCATCAAAATATGTAGTTAATTTTGAATTAGTAAAGCAAATTTAAAATGTAGGCCACACTGACACAAATTCTACCCTTGCAAGGGTCGTACCATTCGTCTTTTAAAAATCATTTAAATACGATGCACCACGAAAAATTAGTTTGAATGCGTTATCCCGATAATGAGAAAGTCAAAAATCGGAGGAATGTTTTTACGGTAAGTACTGCCAGTAATATTTTAATTTAAAATTTTTGTATTGAGTTTCATATCGTAAGAATTAAACGAAATAAGAAAATGTATCATATTTGTGTGGTGTGTACCATTTTTTTTCGATAAAAAAATAATTGTCTATAACTAAAAAACTATTAGTTGTGGAGTTTTAAAAAATATTACGTGTGGTGTTTGAGTTTTCATGCAAAAAATTGAGAAGCAAAGAACTATCCAACCCTTAAAGTAGCATACAAAAATTAATCCAAATAAAGGAATCAAAAACAAATAAAATGCACGACTGTGTCGCACGAACTTGCTCTTATGTAAACGACTAAGAATTTCAAAAATGAATGTTATTGTTTTATGCAAGAACAAAAATTATAAGTCGTTGTAGTAGTTTCTTAAAAAATAAGCTTTTATATACAAATTAAAAAAAAAAAAATTAAGAAAAATGTTGGTACACCAACTCAAAGTTTTTATTATTATAAGAATAAGAACTAAATTTCCAAAAAAAAAACACTAACCCGTTTTTAGGAATTGAATTTTCCAAAAAAAAAAAAATAGATTTTTTTTTCAAAAATTGAAAAAATATTTTTTTAAAGTTTTCAAATGCAATGTTTTTTAAACTTTTTAGAAACTTCTCTATAAGAATTTTCATTAAAATCCGTTATGCCGATAATAAGAAATTCTAAATTCGAAAAAATGGTTCTATGGTAGGTACCGTCAGTTAGGTATATATTAGTTTCAATTTTTTTTAGTAAATTATAGGTCGTAAAAATTAAATGAAAAAAAAAATGTTATAATAATTCTCGGAACCGTTTTCGAGAAAAATACGATTTTCGAAACCATTTTCTAAGATTTGTATGGTGGGTACCATTATTTTGAGGTAAAACAATTTTTTTTTCTCAAGTCTTATAGAATATACTAAGAAACTTTAATTTATCAAGTTTGGAAAAAAATGGAGCATGGGGTTTTCTAAATATTGAGTTTGCAAAAAAAAATTTTGAATTTTTATTCAAACTTTGGAGGAGCTTTAGCATAAAAAAAAGGATTTAAATCGGTTTTTCGGTACATCATCGGTTGTACCAAAAATAACCATTTTTTGGAAAATTTTCTTCAACCATTACCTAGCTCTAGAAATTTTATGATTTTTTTTAAATTCTGTGGGACAGTTTTGGAGAGAAAAAAATATTTATAAAATTTAGAAAAAATTCCGTATGGCAGGAACCGTTATTTTTGGGCTTGAAAAAAAAGAGAAAACGTGTGGAGGAAAAAAGATAAAAATGATATCTACCAAGTTTAAGGAAAATCGGCTAAGCCGTTTAGGCTGTAGTCAAGAAGACAAACAGACAGAAAGGCATAATTGCGAGACCCACTTTTTTTGGTCTTCGCTACTCGTATGATCGTAATGTCAACTTTGATCAAAATCTCGAGTTCGATTTTTTTTACAAATGCATAACTTACCTTATAGTACCTATAAGTCGCAAAAATTACAATACCATCAATAAGAAATTTTATGGCAGATACCGTTATTGTTGGTCATAAAAAAAAATAAAAAAAACGTGTGGTTCCAAAATAATCTCTACCAAGTCTAAAGAAAATTGGCCAAGCAACAGACAGACCAGCAGAATTACAAGACCCAAGTTTTTTGTCTTTCCAGTCATCGTATATTTAAGTTATAAGACAGTACAATGATTGTCTAGCCTTTCAAAATGATTTCATAAACTTCGGGAGCTGGTGTAGGCAAAATGACATATTTTCGAATTTATCTATGGAGTCATATAATCTTAAACTACACTATTAATTGAAATAAATTTTGCAGAATTAACGAAACAAGAGACTTAGTAGAATATGCTTACATTTAAGTCTCAAACAAATTATATGGAGGAGTTCTCAAGAGAGGAGTTCTCAAGAGAAATTTCGTTGATGTACCCTCAAGAAGCATTGTATTGTTCTTAGCTGGAATACATTTGAATATGGAATCCCGTGTCTAAACAAATTTACCGACAGTACAGAAGAAGATTGGGCTTTTTTTTAATTATGTAAGATTTTAGTAAATCGTACTCAACCTTAATAATCTTTGTTTGAAATGAAAGACACAGTCTGATTGCATAAAATGTGCGGTCTTTAGGTACCGGACGTAAAGATCCAAATGCAAAACCCATATTTATAGGGAATGTATAGAAATAACAAACATCTATTCATTGAGATTACGTCACAGTTCAAAAATACGCTTTTGTGAAAAAGTAGATTGATTCCTTATTTCTCGACAAAAATTGCAAACAAAAACTACATTAAAGATTTGAACTCAAGGGCGCACAATTTTTCTTTCAGTTGGTCTCATTACAAAAAACAACAAAAACTTTCAAAGTTCCAGCTGTTGAGTGAGACCAATTAAAATCACTTTGCTATCGTTGATTGTTTATGTTTTATTCAGTTATGTACATTGTATATTACGGAGATCACAAAAATTTCGACTTGGCCTCATAAAATGCTCATTGAAAAAATAAATCACAGTTCTAAGTAGCTGTTTGAAAATTGGTCATTGTTCCTCCTCGCTGGAGCTTAAGAAAAATTTATAGAAAATCCTGAACTTGACAGCCTTTGTCTCGCTGTGGATGGGGCGTGGCGAATGATTTCATATGGAAAGTGGAAACAAAAATCATCACATTTCAACTTCAATCTAAAGAACTTGAAGTAAGAGCATGTCCGAAACATTTCCTGGCAGTTGTTGTGCATCATGCAATAAATTAAAGAAAATTCATACTAATTTAATAATAATTAAAAATTGAGGAAATCGATAAAACTTAAGGACAAAGCCACTTACCTGTGGTTTTGTCTTTAACTTTTATCGGACTTATTCTTGAAGATCTGTTTACTATTTTTGCTTACGATATACATATACTTGGAATATAACTTGCACTTGGAAAAAAAAAAGAATTCGAGATTTTCATCAAAGTTAACATAACGATCATAAAGAACATGAAAATGTGCGAACCACAATTCCGTCTGTCTGTATGTCTTTGCCACGAGCCTAAGCCGTTGAAGAGATTTTCTTCAAAATTGATACTTAACAGCCTTCGGTGATTCCGAGAAGAAAAATCATAAAACGACTCTAACAATTTTGATAAAAAAAAATTAAGTGTGATATTATGGACATGGACTATATTTTGGTCAAAAAAAATTTGGGGGGAAAAGTTATTAGGGGTACCTGTCATAGAACGTTTTTTTTGATTTTCGAATTTCTCACCAACGGCTCTAACGATTTTAACCAGGAGCTGCTTTGCATTTGAAAAAATATAAACTAAAAATTTTTTCGAAAAAAATAGTTCTTGGATTATTAAAAAAATAATACAATTTTTTTTTGAAAATTCAATTTCTTGAAAACCGATACACGATTAATTTTTTAAATTACGTTTTAAAATGTATTTTATTAAATACTAACAATTTGCATATCAATTTTTTTAATAAAATTTTAAGGAAAATTTAGTACACAAAAAACATGTTTCAGTGTGTCTGTATGTCTGTACCTCTCACTACAGCCTAAGCCACTGGACCTATTTCTTTCAATCTCGGTAGTTAAGGGTTTTCGGTGATACCCTTGAGGAGAAATTGAAATTTTTTTTTAGCTCCAAAACTAACGCTATCCCCCATACACCCGTAATGCAAAATCTTATTTATCTCGAAAACGGCTCTAACGATTTTGATAAAAAAAAAAAATTAAGTGTGATATTATGGACATGGACTACATTTTGGTAAAAAAAAATGTTGGGGCAAAATTTTACTAACGGTACCTGTCATAGAACCGTTTTTTTGATTTTCGACTTTCTCAATAACGGCTCTAAGAATTTCAACCAAAAATTTTCAGCAGAAGTTCCCTTAAGTTTAAAATAATATTGCATATAAAAATATTCGAAAAAATATTTGTTGGGTTTTTTTCAAAAATTTTTTTTTTTTTTGAAAAATCAATGTCTTCAAAACCTATGAACGATTATTTTTTGAAATTATTTCCTAAAATCAATATTATTAAATACTTGAAATTCGCATACCATATTTTTATCTTGAAACATTTTAAAGAAATTTCTTATATAAAAAAATGATTTAATAATAAAACGATTTTTTAAAGTTTGTTTGCATAGATTCATACTTTTCTAGAAATCAGACGGTAATTTTATGCATTTGTACATTATTATCTCATTAAATCCATGGGTTATATTTATAAAATGTATCTTAAATTCCAAAGTACTTTTACGTAAGAGCAAGTTCGTGCGATCCAGTCGTGCATTTTATTTTTTATTTGCAAAAAGGGGTTAAGTGCACTTTTTGAGAGAATATGTAAAAAAAATACCTCTGAACTATTTGAATGAATTAAAAGTGATATTTCGTTATATCTGTTTTGTGCTTTACTTATTATTTTTATCAAAAAGTTTTTGTTCTTAATCGATTAACTTTGAACCCTTGTTTCTCGAAACTTTAAAGTCGTGCATTTTATGTAAATGGCTAAAATAACCCCTTTAGTAATTCGAGCACAAAACTGAATGCCATGTGTATTCTTAAGCAAATATATATAACTATGGTATAAGCAAGTTCAAAAAATTTAAATTATTGTTACGTTTTTTTAAAAAGTGAGTTCTTGCATATAAAATTGTTAGAATTTTCCAAAGGAAAAATAATGGAACGCAAGGGGGAAGCTTAGGTACAAGTGAAAAATTTCAAAAATTATTTTTCCGTCCACTATTTCAATAAATAACAAGAAAGTCAAAAATTGAAAAAAAGGCTTAAAGGTTCTCTGGGTAATGATTTTAATTTTTTATTTACTTTTATGGTATGATACGAGTAGATTTTACAAATTAGTGATATACAAAAAAATTTATCAAAACTGTATTTGAACAAAATGCAATTTCAATAAAAATAAAACGCACGACTGGATCGCACGAACTTGCTCTTATGTAAAAGTACTTTGGAATTTAAGATACATTTTATAAATATAAAACATGGATTTAATGAGATAATAATGTTCAAATGCATAAAATTGACGTCTGGTTTCCGGAAAAGTATGAATTTATGCAAATAAACCTTAAAAAATCGTTTTATTATTAAATAAATTTTTTATATAAGAAATTTCTCTAAAAAATTCAAGAAAAAAATGTGGGATGCGAATTTTAAGTATTTAATAATATTGGTTTTAGGAAATAATTTCAAAAAATAATCGCTCATAGGTTTGGAAGATATTGATTTAAATTTTTTTTTTTTTTTTTAAAACCCAATTAATTTTTTTTTCGAATATTTTTATATACAATATAATTTTAAACTTAAGGGGACTCCTGCTGAAAATTTTGGGTTAAAATCCTTAGAGCCGTTAATGAGAAAGTCGAAAATAAAAAAAACGGGTCTATGGCAGGTACCCCTAATAACATTTTTCCCCAAAATTTTTTTTTACCAAAATGTAGTCCGTGTCCATAATATCACACTTAATTTTTTTTATCAAAATCGTTAGAGCCGTTTTCGAGATAAATAAGATTTTGCATTACGGGTGTATGGGGGGTACCGTTAGTTTTGGAGCTAAAAAAAAATTTCAATTTCTCCTCTAGGGAATCACCGAAGACCCTTAACTACCGAGGTTGAAAGAAATAGGTCCAGGGGTTTAGGCTGTAGTGAGAGGTACAGACATACAGACACACTGAAACATGTTTTTTGTGTACTAAATTTTCCTTAAAATTTTTATAAAAAAAATTGATATGCAAATTGTTATTATTTAATAAAATACATTTTTAAACGTAATCTAAAAATTTCATCGTGTATCGGTTTTCAAGATATTGAATTTTCAAAAAAAAAATTGTATTATTTTTTTAAAAATCCAAAAACTATTTTTTCGAAAAAATTTTTAGTTTATATTTTTTCAAATGCAAAGCAGCTCCTGCATAAAAATTTTGGTTAAAATCGTTAGAGCCGTTGTTGAGAAATTCGAAAATCAAAAAAACCGTTCTATGACTGGTACCCCTAATAACATTTCCCCCCAAATTTTTTTTTCACCAAAATATAGTCCATGTCCATAATATCACACTTAATTTTTTTTATCAAAATCGTTAGAGCCGTTTTCGAGATAAATAAGATTTTGCATTACGGGTGTTTGGGGGGTACCCTTAGTTTTGGAGCTAAAAAAGAATTTCAATTTCTCCTCTAGGGAATCACCGAAGACCCTTAACTACCAAGTTTGAAGAAAATACCTCCGGTAGCTTAGGCTGTAGTTCGAGGTACAGACATACAGACAGACAGATGGAATTGTCGGACCCACTTTTTTCGTCTTCACTATCATCGTAATGTCAACTTTGATCAAAATCTCGAGTTCGATTTTTATTCCAAATGCAAAACTTGCCCTATAGTACCTATATCGCAAGTAAAAATTGTATTATCTGTATGAAGAGTTGCGAAAAATTGACTTTAGAAAATAAAAATAAATTCAAAGCCACAATAATATTCAAACTTCTGACAAGTCTTAGAATATTTAAATCGATCAAAATCAGTTAAGCAAATTTTGAAAAATCTTCTTGATTTTTTTTCAAAGGACATTTTTTGATTTTTTTAAATACTTGGAACAGTTTTTGAGTAAGAAAATACTTTAAAATTTGAAAAAAAATATGAGAGGTACTGTTGTATTTGAACTTAAAAACAAAACTGCTCGAGGAAAAAATTAATAAACGCTATTTACAAGTTTAAAGAAGATCGCACCAGCCATATAGGCTGGAGTCGAACAAACAGAATTTCGAGATCGATTTTTTGTACATACAAATATATCGAAAGCAAGAAAACTTTCGATGCAGTGATCTTCAGCTTCATCAAAAAAGTTCTTAAGAAATCGACAATTTGTTGTTCATTCCGTCAGTTTTTTACACACAAAAATAAAATTCGAACTTACCAATTTATTCACAATATTCACTTGAATTAGGTATATTCACAAAATGTGAAATAATTATATAGCTTTATAGATGATTTTTCAAATGGAACACACGGAGATCACTTCGATCTATTTTATCTTGAAATATTTTTCAAAAATGTTCTTAAACTGTTTTAGGAGTACACGGATAACTTTACAAGTCAACGTTCGTTTTAAAACTGAAAATTCTAAATTCATAAGTTTGACTCGTAGAGTTGTCTTGATTGAATTTAGACAGAATGTAAAGATGCACTATTATTCGACTGTTGTCTAGAAAATGTTATATATCTACATACATAGTGTGTATATACGCAAATCACATACCTTGTCCTATTTTCCAACAAAAAGGTGCTAAGATTAACAAAGGATTTTGCAACTACCAATGTTATGCTTTCTTCAATTAGGTATGATTCTAATAACTTAGCTACAGTGAAAGCTCTACTTGCGGACAGCTCCAATAAGCGGACAGTTCCCTTAAACGGACACATTTTCGGGAACGAACTTATTTTTCGAAAATCTCATACAAATAGCTTTCCTATAAACGGACACTCTCATAAACGGACGCGGACACGTTTTCTTGCCCATTTTAGATAGAAAACCTCCCATACGCGGACACATAATTTTATTTAGGGATTATTTTTTCTCAAAAATGTACGTCCGAAGTTGGAAAAGAACAGCAGATCTGTTCTAAGTACAGTTTATGTTTAATACGTAAGTAAATCTATAGAAAATCTCCGATAAACGGACGCGAAGCTCTAATAACTGGACAGTGCGATGTTATGTTGAAAGGTTATTAGGGGATTACCCGAGTTAGTTACTGGGGGTAGTTGGTGTAATTTTTAGAGGGTATGATTCCCTTTTTTCCTCGCGTTTCGTTTTTACACATGTCATTTCCTTTCCTTCAGCTACTCATTCATCACACTCAAAAGTTTTTTGTATACCCTTAATATGTCAGAGACACAGTGTGAGCAATAGGAAAAAAGGGAGGGGTCTGAAAGGAGGTGTTGGTGTACATTGGTTTTAAATTTTTGAACATTGCAATGACTGGGAAAGACAGAGCGTGGTAAGGAATTCGACATTAGCGTAGTACGGCTGAAGAACGAATCTCTGTACTTCACAGTACGTCCGAAGTTGGGATCAAGGGTAAACTGATGGGCATTCCTAGAAGTGCGAATATTACGGTTGAATTGTTTAAGAGGAGAAATGCAGCAGTCCGTTAAAATAACGGTAAAAAAGGGTGAGGCAAGAAAAGTTGTAAATTGCCAATGCATTGGGCAACAAAAACTTATTGGTTCGCGCTTTGGCAAAAAGGTTTGTTTTTTTTTTCAGCCACGACATGAAATATTTTATCTATGCAAAGTTTTTTAGATTTAATATTGGAAAAACACAAGCTGCAGAGATTTCAAGAAATAAAGAAGATGTTCGTGGAAAATGGCAAGGTAAATCGTAGATCCAATATTAATCAGAATTGATATGAAGTTAAAAAAAAAAAGTTTTTTTTTATTGCTTTCTCTTAACCGGACAGTTCTCATAACCGGACAAAAATTGGGGGACCATGAGTGTCCGCTTATTAGAGCTTTCACTGTATATGTATAATTTTAGAAAAGAAAGACAATGGCTGGAGAGATATAATGTGCAATGTGCAGGTAAACGGATGAAAGCATTAGTTAGTTTTGCAAGCAAATAACCAATACCTGCGTTTACTTCACAGTTCGAAGATTCGTTTTTGCGACAAAAGTGGATTCCTTATTTCTAGGAAAAGAATTTGTAAACCAAAACAACACTCAGTTGGTCTTATCCCAAAAACAAAAAAGAATTGCCAGTTCCAGCTGTTGAGTGAGACCAACCGATATCCTTGATTGTTTTCGTTTTGTTTTTCTTGTTTACTTCGATATAAGACTTCACGGAGGAAAAGCCGTATTGTTTTAGATACTTTTTACTTTTACAAGGGTAAAGTTTATTACACAGATTTCAAAGGAGTTTGTTTCCTAAAAATTTTAATTTCTACCTGCTCGGAAATTGGTAATATGTAATTGCAAGATCTATTATTCTGCTAATACCTACCTACATTTCTACATATTAGATTTTAGATACCTTGCTCAAACAAAGAATATACAAAATTTTACTTTAGATTTAAAGACAAAGAAAAGGATTTTGGATTAGTATTTTTCGAAACTTAAAATGAGAGAAAATCATGCCCTTGACAGTTATTGTCTTGCAATGCAGAGGAAACATTTCAGCTCCATAAAGACGCTACCTATACGTTCTACCTGTAATCTTGGATTTTGTACAGAAATCAAAATGAGTATATTGTTTTGGGGAATTCAAATCTCTCCCAAGCTCTCAAGGTTACAATTTGTTATCAAGACACATTTATATGGAAAATAGATTAAACTCAATCTTCAGTCTACTGCTTAGAGTTATCATAATATAGATTAAAGATCTTAAACAAAATCACATTATCTAGAGTTTTATTAATTGATTTGTCAGAAATGAGGTCCTTCAAATTAAGAGAGCATCATTTGCTATTTTTATTGAAGTGATTGCTCACCTGATAAAATAATTGGAAAAATATTTTGAACACCTCAAGACGAGCTTAGAAATCACCTGCCAGGCTTTTGTATTCAATATCATAGCATTTGTGACATAAAACCTAGGCAATCATGCTTACTTTAAGGCATTGAGTAATTTAAAAATGTCGAAAGTTTGAATAACGCTAATTATTGAGTTTGGAAAAGGATCTTAAAAATCACATAGGTAGAACATAGTATACTTGCAAAAGAGTTTTCTTTATTTAATTAGACTTTCAATCAAGTTACCAAAGAAAGATCGAATCGAATACCACCAATAATATATGGTGAAGTTTTTCTCAAAGGTCTATTTTTTCATATTTCGAATGGCATTAAACAACCCATTAGAAAATTTTGTATACCTATACAGAACTGTAGGTCGGTTAGTTAATTCTGTTGCGGGATCTTAGCATATACTGATATTGCTGTTTATGGAAGAGCTAAATCTATCATAGTAAAAGTCAGCCATTGCCATGATGTCCATTTTAATAAAAAAGTTTGTTGAACCGTAAAATCTTGAGTGTATAAGCATCTTAGAAATTATCGATTTTCCAAGAGTTCAATTCAAAAAGCTTATTGTAATGTATGTTAAGGAAGGACAATTTTAAACAGCCTAGTGTTAAGATATAATTATGATATTACTTAACAATTTGCTAATTCTAAAGCAGTTTACTAAGTCTTTCATAACATTTTCTAACTAGTATCGTGCTTAAAGTATTTTTTCAATAAATTGCTTCTGAACACACCTTAAACAATGACAATTCGTGCAAAACTCTTAGTAAATAGACCTTTTTGACGTTTTTAAATGTACAAGAGTCATAATGAAGTTAGAAGGATATTAAAAAAAATAATTGGTTGATTGTAGTTTAATAAATTGCTAGAGAAAATATGCAGCTAAATTCGATTAAAATTTTCAAAACCGACGTTTTAACAAAGTATCATACTAAAACATTTTTAGCATCATACTAACTCCACTAAATTGTTGCGCCAATTTTCTTAAAAAATGTCAGTTCTCTGCTCAAATGAATATGATAACGTAGTACGATCTACCTTACAATAGCAAAATAATTTAACCAAAAGTACCTACCACATAACTGTTATTTTGATTTTGACTTTCTCATTATGTGCTGAACCGATAAAAATTAAATTCTTTTTAGAGAAATAATGTTTGAATTTTTAAAACTGATGATGTTTTCTTATTTAAATTTAACTTGTATCTATAAACTTATTAAAAACTTTAAATCGGCTGCAAAAAATGTTTTAAAATTTGAACATATATAAATACATAATTCATATTTTTTTAAAAAATTAGATAGCATTTCCTTTTGCGCTCAAACTTTGTAGGGAGTTATTTCAGTAATTTCAAGAATGAACTTTATAACTTTTAAAACAAAAATAAAAATATAAACTTAATGAAATCAACTTCTACTACATTTTTATTTATGTATGAGATATTGTATGGACATCCTTAAAACAAATAGTTTTATTTCTAATTAATTAGTAATGATTAGCGCAGAAGGTCTTGGGTTAGATTCTCATCCGCTGCAAGAAAGTCGTTCATGGATGTACTGTCTCTTGCGAGGAATTAACGAATCCTAAAAGAGTATCTCTTGTCATGAAAAATACTGCTCACGGCTGCGAACGGCTGTGCTGAATCGGCAGGAAATTGTAAGTCCCCTCCATTCGTGGTAACACGCATACAGGAATGGTTGAGTTGGTTCTGCACTACCATTTTTTTATTTATTATTAATTTTTACTGAAATAGAAGAAACGTCATCCTAATGTATCTTGATAAAATAAACAAATTTTTCTTATGTCACGGATGGGACCATGCGAACGTTCCCAGCTTCTATAACAAGAGCAAATAGAAATAAAATACACGTCTGGATCGCACAAAATTGCTCTAAGACAAAAGAATAAATTTTTTTTTTGACTTAAACAACTCCTCAAAATTTTGGATGCTGTTTTCGAGAAAATTCCGTTTTTCAAAAACCATGTTTTATCATTTGTGGATATTCGTAGATTAAATAAAATGGCGCAAAATTTTAAAGAGTTCTTGTTTAAGCAATAAAACCGGCTCTACTTAACGCAGTCGTTTAGCTTGGAGACTTTGTCTAATTTTTTCATAATTTTAATCACGTTAGACCCCTTCGGGTAGGGGGGAAAGAATATACCCGAGGTAGGAATGCCTGTCGTAAGAGGCGACTAAAATCCAAACTCCGTATACTGAGAAAGACGTATACAAAATATGGAATGAGTAAAACAAATAGATATAGTACCCCAGGTGGCAATTCAGATTTCCTGAAAAATCCACCCTCTTCGGAGGTCGGCTCTACGGATTCTGGGGAGAGCCAATTATTCCAAAACTTGATAAATCCTTTTTCAAGAAAACCAATGGTAGCTCGATCACCACCATCAACATCGAGTGCTTCCGGGAAAAAGAGTCCGCCCAAAGCGCCAGAGCGTGAAAAAGAAGACTCGGAGAAAATAGAATGTCTTGAAAAAGACAATAACGAACTTCGTCAAAGACTCGACGAAACTTTGAAACTCTATCAAGAGCTGAAAGAAGAAATACATTTTCTACGAAATAACAGCGATGCCGTAAAGAAAGCACAGAAAGAAATTGAGCTTCTTCGGAAAGAAAATGAAGAGTTGAAAAAAACTCAAAGACAAAACGATTCGAAAACAGCTCCACAGCAGCTGGGTGTTTGCGAATATAAAACAGACGAAGAAGAGCTAGAAAGAGAAACGTCTTCAAAAAGACCTAGCAAAAAACGTAAAGCATTCTCCTCGCCAGAGGGAACCTCGTCTTCCGAAATAATAAAAGTAAATGTACCAAAAGATACGAATAAGAAAGAAAAAACTACTAAAATAAGACCACCGCCACCGATTAATGTCATCGGGATTGCGGAATACAATAAGCTTAAAATAATCCTTGAGGCGTTAACCCCAGCGAATTTTAAAGTTATCTCGCTTAATAACAACAAGTGGAAAGTTTGTGTAAAAGACTCCGATAGCTATCGTCTGCTTTCGCGAAGACTTAACGAAGCAAATGTAGAATGGTATACCTACGAAAACAAATCAGAAAGACCTTTACGAGTCGTTGCAAGAGGCTTACATTCCTCATGTCAAAAAAACGATGTAATCCGTGATCTTAAAGAAAAAAAATTACAAGATCTTAAATGCTGAGAACATCGTAAAATAAAATGCACGACTGGATCGCACGAACTTGCTCTTATGTAAAAGTACTTTGGAATTTAAGATACATCTTATAAATATAAAACATGGATTTAATGAGATAATAATGTGCAAATGCATAAAATTGCCGTCTGGTTTCCGGAAAAGTATGAATTTATGCAAATAAAGCTTAAAAAATCGTTTTATTATTAAATAAACTTTTTATATAAGAAATTTCTCTAAAATTTTTCAAGAAAAAAATGTGGGATGCGAATTTTAAGTATTTAATAATATTGGTTTTAGGAAATAATTTCAAAAAATAATCGTTCATAGGTTTTGAATATATTGATTTAAAATTTTTTTTTTTTTTTTGTAAACCCAATAAATATTTTTTCGAATATTTTTATATACAATATTATTTTTAACTTAAGGGGACTCCTGCTAAAAATGTTGGGTTAAAATCCTTAGAGCCGTTAATAAGAAAGTCGAAATCAAAAAAACGGGTCTATGGCAGGTACCCCTAATAACATTTTTCCCCAAAATTTTGTTTGACCAAAATGTAGTCCATGTCCATAATATCACACTTAATTTTTTTTATCAAAATCGTTAGAGCCGTTTTCGAGATAAATAAGATTTTGCATTACGGGTGTATGGGGGGTACCCTTAGTTTTGGAGCTAAAAAAAAAATTTCAATTTTTCCTCTAGGGAATCACCGAAGACTCTTAACTACCGAGATTGAAAGAAATAAATCCAGTGGTTTAGGCTGTAGTGAGAGGTACAGACATACAGACACACCGAAACATGTTTTTTGTGTACTAAATTTTACTTAAAATTTTTATAAAAAAAATTGATATGCAAATTATTAGTATTTAATAAAATACATTTTAAAACGTAATTTAAAAATTTAATCGTGTATCGGTTTTCAAGATATTGAATTTTCAAAAAAAGAATTGTATTATTTTTTTAAAAATCCAAAAACTATTTTTTCGAAAAACATTTTAGTTTATATTTTTTCAAATGCAATGCAGCTTCTGCATAAAAATTTTGGTTAAAATCGTTAGAGCCGTTGGTGAGAAATTCGAAAATCAAAAAAACCGTTCTATGACAGGTACCCCTAATAACATTTCCCCCCAAATTTTTTTTTCACCAAAATATAGTCCATATCCATAATATCACACCTAATTTTTTTTATCAAAATCGTTAGAGCCGTTTTCGAGATAAATAAGATTTCGCATTACGGGTGTATGGGGGGTACCCTTAGTTTTGGAGCTAAAAAAAAAATTTCAATTTTTCCTCTAGGGAATCACCGAAGACTCTTAACTACCGAGATTGAAAGAAATAGGTCCAGTGGTTTAGGCTGTAGTGAGAGGTACAGACATACAGACACACCGAAACATGTTTTTTGTGTACTAAATTTTACTTAAAATTTTTATAAAAAAAATTGATATGCAAATTATTAGTATTTAATAAAATACATTTTAAAACGCAATTTAAAAATTTAATCGTGTATCGGTTTTCAAGATATTGAATTTTCAAAAAAAGAATTGTATTATTTTTTTAAAAATCCAAAAACTATTTTTTCGAAAAAATTTTTAGTTTATATTTTTTCAAATGCAAAGCAGGTCCTGCATAAAAATTTTGGTTAAAATCGTTAGAGCCGTTGGTGAGAAATTCGAAAATCAAGAAAACCGTTCTATGACAGGTACCCCTAATAACATTTCCCCCCAAATTTTTTTTTGACCAAAATGTAGCTCATGTCCATAATATCACACCTAATTTTTTTTATCAAAATCGTTAGAGCCGTTTTCGAGATAAATAAGATTTTGCATTACGGGTGTATGGGGGGTACCCTTAGTTTTGGAGCTAAAAAAAAAATTTCAATTTTTCCTCTAGGGAATCACCGAAGACTCTTAACTACCGAGATTGAAAGAAATAGGTCCAGTGGTTTAGGCTGTAGTGAGAGGTACAGACATACAGACACACTGAAACATGTTTTTTGTGTACTAAATTTTCCTTAAAATTTTTATAAAAAAAATTGATATGCAAATTGTTAGTATTTAATAAAATACATTTTAAAACGTAATTTAAAAATTTAATCGTGTATCGGTTTTGAAGATATTGAATTTTCAAAAAAAAAATTTTATTATTTTTTTAAAAATCCAAAAACTATTTTTTCGAAAAAAATTTTTAGTTTATATGTTTTAAAATGCAAAGCAGCTCCTGCATAAAAATTTTGGTTAAAATCGTTAGAGCCGTTGGTGAGAAATTCGAAAATCAAAAAAACCGTTCTATGACAGGTACCCCTAATAACATTTCCCCCCAAAATTTTTTTTCACCAAAATATAGTCCATGTCCATAATATCACACTTAATTTTTTTTATCAAAATCGTTAGAGCCGTTTTCGAGATAAATAAGATTTTGCATTACGGGTGTATGGGGGGTACCCTTAGTTTTGGAGCTAAAAAAAAAATTTCAATTTTTCCTCTAGGGAATCACCGAAGACTCTTAACTACCGAGATTGAAAGAAATAGGTCCAGTGGTTTAGGCTGTAGTGAGAGGTACAGACATACAGACACACCGAAACATGTTTTTTGTGTACTAAATTTTACTTAAAATTTTTATAAAAAAAATTGATATGCAAATTATTAGTATTTAATAAAATACATTTTAAAACGCAATTTAAAAATTTAATCGTGTATCGGTTTTCAAGATATTGAATTTTCAAAAAAAGAATTGTATTATTTTTTTAAAAATCCAAAAACTATTTTTTCGAAAAAATTTTTAGTTTAGATTTTTTCAAATGCAAAGCAGGTCCTGCATAAAAATTTTGGTTAAAATCGTTAGAGCCGTTGGTGAGAAATTCGAGAATCAAGAAAACCGTTCTATGACAGGTACCCCTAATAACATTTCCCCCCAAATTTTTTTTTGACCAAAATGTAGTTCATGTCCATAATATCACACCTAATTTTTTTTATCAAAATCGTTAGAGCCGTTTTCGAGATAAATAAGATTTTGCATTACGGGTGTATGGGGGGTACCCTTAGTTTTGGAGCTAAAAAAAAAATTTCAATTTTTCCTCTAGGGAATCACCGAAGACTCTTAACTACCGAGATTGAAAGAAATAGGTCCAGTGGTTTAGGCTGTAGTGAGAGGTACAGACATACAGACACACTGAAACATGTTTTTTGTGTACTAAATTTTCCTTAAAATTTTTATAAAAAAAATTGATATGCAAATTGTTAGTATTTAATAAAATACATTTTAAAACGTAATTTAAAAATTTAATCGTGTATCGGTTTTCAAGATATTGAATTTTCAAAAAAAAAATTTTATTATGTTTTTAAAAATCCAAAAACTATTTTTTCGAAAAAAATTTTTAGTTTATATGTTTTAAAATGCAAAGCAGCTCCTGCATAAAAATTTTGGTTAAAATCGTTAGAGCCGTTGGTGAGAAATTCGAAAATCAAAAAAACCGTTCTATGACAGGTACCCCTAATAACATTTCCCCCCAAAATTTTTTTTCACCAAAATATAGTCCATGTCCATAATATCACACTTAATTTTTTTTATCAAAATCGTTAGAGCCGTTTTCGAGATAAATAAGATTTTGCATTACGGGTGTATGGGGGGTACCCTTAGTTTTGGAGCTAAAAAAAAAATTTCAATTTTTCCTCTAGGGAATCACCGAAGACCCTTAACTACCAAGTTTGAAGAAAATACCTCCGGTAGTTTAGGCTGTAGTTCGAGGTACAGACATACAGACATACAGACATACAGACATACAGACATACAGACATACAGACATACAGACAGACAGACGGAATTGTCGGACCCACTTTTTTCGTCTTCGCTATCATCGTAATGTCAACTTTGATCAAAATCTCGAGTTCGATTTTTTTTCCAAATGCAGAACTTGCCCTATAGTACCTATATCGCAAGTAAAAAGAAAAACAACAAAAAGATAGAGAAACTGTCGTGGTAAAGCGTGGTCTCCCACTATTTATACTCACGTTCGATAAGACAGAAAAACTAGAGGAAATCTACAGAATTAAAACAATACTGAACCTCGTTGTTAAGATCGAACCTCTGAAAAGCCGTACAAAGCAAGTGCCCCAGTGTAAACGCTGTCAAGGTTTCAACCACACGCAAAGCTATTGTAAAAAAGAACCTAGGTGTGTAAAATGCGCGGGAAAACATTTAACTGCTGACTGCACTGGAAATAGCAAAAGTCCAGCGAAGTGCATAAACTGCAATGGAAGTCACCCGGCAAGCTATAGAGGCTGTGAAGTAGTTAAAGAGCTACAAAAACGCCGAGAAAAAATTCATATGGAAAGAAAACCAAAGAAACAAATAAAAAGCCCAATATCTAAGACTCCTAAAAGAATAAATACACTAAGAGTCGGCATCGGCAAAGAAAATCAAACCCCATCAACGTCAAAGACATCTCCAAAGAAACGTACTGTTAAGTCATACGCCGAAATGGCAGCTGCACAGACATCTCCAAAGAAACGTAGTGTAAACACAAATGCCAGAATGGCGGCTGCACCCGTAATAAATCAACCTGACTCTGACGCACTATCTCAATGCTTGGCTTTAATTTTGTCAAAATTTGAAGATCAGGTCAAAATCAATAGAACTATTTCTGATAGGTTAGCAAAAATCGAAGATTTTATTCGACCCAAACGTTTTAAAAAAAAATCATGATGGAAAACCTTAAAATTATTACGTGGAATGCCAACGGATTAAGGCAAAGACTTGAAGAACTAGAAATGGTCATACGGGAACAAGATATCGACATTTGTCTAATATCAGAAACCCACGTTAAAAAAGAATCAAATTTCAATATAAACGGTTATCTAGATTACCATGCAATTCATCCGTCGAACAAAGCAAGAGGCGGAGCATCATTATACATAAAAGAATGTATCAAACACTCGATAGGCCTTAAGCTTGAACTTGAACCGATGCAGCTTATAAGTGTGCAGGTTAAAACTAAACATGATACATTGAATTTCACATCTATATACTGCCCTCCACGGTACAGAATTGATAAAAATGATTTTTCAAACTTGCTAAAATCACTTAGACCATCTTTAATAATCGGTGGCGATTTTAATGCAAAACACACGTTTTGGGGTTCTAGATGCATTTCTCAAAAGGGCCGAGCGTTATATGAAGCCGGTATGGAGAATAATTGTGATTTTCATTCTAGTGGGAAACCAACTTATTGGCCGACAGATACCTCGAAAATACCTGACCTGATTGATTTCTTTATAGTCAGGGGAATACCGTCAAATCGAATAAAAATAAGGGAATGCTTTGATCTTTTCTCTGACCACTCTCCCGTTATTCTCACTATGAGCGAAAGTATTGTTAAAATTGAAACACCACCTAGGTTAACAAACGGTAAAACTAACTGGGAAGGTTTTAAGAAAGATATTGAAGATAATGTTGAATTAAGGGTATCACTACAAACACCTCTTGAGCTTGAAGAAGCGGTAGATAATTTTGTGCATATTGTTCAAAAAGCCGCATGGAACAATACTCCTTACCAAAGACAAATGTCAGGCTATAGAGAAGCTAAATATCCCCAAGAGATAAAAGAGGTACTTAAAGACAAGCGAAAAGCGCGCAAAAAATGGCAACAAACTCGTGCTCCCCAACACAAAGCTAATTTAAATCACCTCAGTAATTTGCTTAAAAAGATGATATCAGATTTTAAAAACCGCGAAGCTGGAAATTACCTTGAAAACTTGACGGCAGGTAAAGAATCTAATTATTCTCTATGGAAAGCGATAAAAGCTACGAAAAAACCAAAGCTTCCAGCACCCCCGATTATGAAAGACCAAAATGAATGGGCAAGAAGCGATAAAGAGAAAGCAAACGTTTTCGCTGATTACCTAGAGGAAACATTTAAGCCGTTCAATGGGCAAGCATTGAATGATGATATAAGTGTGAATATAAATTCAAATGAAAGCTCCATCACAAGAAATGTTACGCTTGCCGAATTAAGCAAAGAAATTAAGAAACTGAAGTCAAAAAAAGCACCAGGATACGACTTAATTACTGCGGAAATTCTTAAAATGCTCCCACGGAAAGGTTTAGTAAACCTCCTTTACATAATGAACGCCACTCTAAGGTTAGAATATGTTCCAAATCAATGGAAAGTCGCAGAAGTAATAATGGTCTTAAAACCTGGCAAACCATCACATGAAAAGAAATCGTACAGGCCCATTTCACTTCTTCCTGTAGTGTCGAAGGTCTTTGAGAGAATATTTCTTCAGCGTCTTCAGCCCATAATAGAAGAAAAGGGTCTTATACCTGAACACCAGTTCGGTTTTAGAAGTAAGCACTCGACGATTGATCAAGTGCATAGAATCACCGATGTCATCGAGAAAGCCTTTGAAGGAAATAAAATTTGTTCAGCGGTCTTTTTAGATGTGTCTCAAGCTTTTGACAAAGTGTGGCACGAAGGCCTCAAATACAAATTGAGACAAGTCCTATCTGAAGGACTATACAACATTCTTAGAGAATATCTAGAGAAAAGAATTTTCCGCGTTAGGCACGGAAATGATTATTCAGATTTTAAAGAAATAGTGGCTGGGGTACCACAAGGTAGTGTTCTAGGTCCCATTTTATACCTTTTATTTACACGCGACATACCCCAAACAGACAATACAATTGTAGCTACTTTTGCAGACGATACCGCAATACTTGCAGTAGGCAAAACGGCTAACGAATCGACATGTAAATTGCAAAATGCTCTTAACAATGTCAATGAATGGACAAACAAATGGCGAATAGCGCTTAACGAATTTAAGTCAGTCCACGTGGACTTTACTTATAAGAAAATTAATAGATTACCAGTCTTTATTAATACAACTCAAGTTCCATTTGCAAATGAGGCAAAATATCTCGGGATGACTCTTGACGCGAAATTAAAATGGAAGTCACATGTTAAAAATAAATGTGATCAATTAAATATTAAACTAAGGGAAATGTACTGGTTACTCGGACGACATTCTAAACTTAGTATCGAAAACAAATTATTAGTTTACAAACAGGTACTTAAGCCTGTCTGGACATATGGTATTCAACTCTGGGGTTGTACCCACGATACAAATCTAAATAGTCTACAAACTTTTGAAAACAAATTATTAAGGTCCTTTGTAAATGCGCCGTGGTATATTAGAAACGAAGATCTTCACAGGGATCTTGGAATCCCCACGGTTCGCGAAGAAATAAAAACTTTTTCGCAAAGGCATAGAAAGCGTTTAGTTGAACATACCAATAGAACAATCTTAGAAATTCTTGACGAAACAAATTTAGTACGACGTTTGAGAAGGACCAAACCTTCCGATCTAGTACGGTGAAATTATTGTACTGCATTATGTATATTTAAATCATCGCTTAAAATAGAAAGAAGCTATTCAACTAGCTTATAATTAAACCAGTAGGAACTTTCACCGGAAAGTTGCCTACAACACGTTACTTAACTTCGAGAAAGATAAATTGCTAGATAAGTTCCATATGAACTTAGTTGCAATCGGGAGGAGGAGGTGGTTTTAGTGCGGTCGGCCTGATTAACGGTCTGCTTGCATAGAGTCTTACCTTCCGTAAGGCTTTATGGGGGCAGAGTTGTTGGTCGGGAGAGTCCCACATATCTATGAGCGCGCGTTTTTCGGTCCTCATAGAATCTTTTGAAGATTTCAACACCTACCCACGGGAAAAAAAAAAAAAAAAAAAAAAAAAAAAAAAACGTTAGACGACTCTTCTAACTAATGTGGGTTTTACAACAGAACCTAAGCGAATTTGCGTTAAACAACCCTTAATTTGACAGATACTTACACAACTACAAAAACACAAAAAAAAAGCAAAAAGAACAGTCAAACCAAATAATTTTTCGTCAAAAAAAGTACATTTTATATACTACCTCGGTACACATTTTGATTGTTTATAAGTTATTTATATTATTTTAGATTAAAATAAAGTATAGATCGCAAATTCACCTCATAAAAACTCAATTTGTTGTTGCAAGTCAGAGATTTATTTAGCTATACACTTCTCGGCGGGCGGCGCGGCGGCGGCGGCGGCCGGAGTGCATACATAAGATATGTAAATTTGCATGTACAGATTTGTTAATCGTAGAGCACTTTCGTACGATTGTTTCGAATTTGATTCAGTCTATTTACAAAAAACATCTTTAAAAAATCGAATAAAACATCAGTAAATATTTTTTCTTCGATTTGCTTTGGTATGAAATGACCATTGTCAATATGGATAAAGTATACTTTTAAAAGATAAACTAGCTATTTGCTGCTGTTAAAGTAAGACGAGCTCCTTAACGTTAAAGTATAGTTTATGTCCTTTAAAATTAACAAAAAGTCAGTTCTCGTTTTATACTCAATATTTAGAGTCGACTCCCATTCTTAAATTGATTTAGAGTAGGTTATAAATGTTTAAAATTTTGCGCCAATGTTTTTCCCACATATTTAATTTAATTATCATATTAAAAAAAATCGAGCTTGGGGCTTTTGAAATATTGAAATTTGATTTTTTTCAAATCTAACATAAAATCTTTTAAAAATTTGAATACTTTTCGTGCTTTTTAAAAGCTTTAGCACGAAAAAATGTTATATCGTTTTTGAGAAAGTCGAAAACAAAAAAAAAGTATTCTATCGGAGGAACGATTAATAACCATTTTTCGGATTTTTTACTTACGACTTATAGGTACTATATAAGGCAAGTTATGCATTCGGAAAAAAAAATCCAACTCGAGATTTTGATCAAAGTTGACATTACAATGATAGCGAAGACTAAAAAAATGGGTCTCCCAATTCTGTCTGTCTGTCTTTTCGGCTACAGCCTAAATGGCTCGGCCGATTTTCTTTAAACTTGGTAGATAGTATTTTTAATTTTTTCCCCCACATGTTTTTTCCTTTTTTTTAAGACCGAAAATAACGCTACCTGCCATACGATTTTTTTCGAAATTTTATAAATATTTTTTTTTTCTCAAAAACTGGCCCACAGATTTAAAAAAAAATTCAAAAAAATTCATATACTCGTACATAGTCAAAGCTAGGTAATGGTTGAAATTTTTTTTTTCAAAATATGGTTATTTTTGGTACTCCCCGTGGAACCATTTTTTTCGTTGGTTTTTGATTTTCTCAAAAACGGTACAACCGATTTTGATAATATTTTTTTATGCTAAAGCTGCCCAGCAGTTTAAACATTATTTTGTTTTAAAATCTTCCAAAAACTTTTTTTTTGGATTTTTAGTAAAATTTCTAAATTATTTTTTGAAAACTCAATATTTCAAAAACCCCATGCTGGATTTTTTTAAAACTTCATAAATAAAAGTTTCTTGATATAAATTACAAGATGTGAGAAAAATAATGTATTTTACCTAAAAATAACGCTACACTCGATACAAATACAAAGAATTTCTCATTATCGACATAACGGATTTTAATAGAATTTTTTTATAGACAAGTTGAAAAGCTTAAAAAACATTGCATTTCAAAACTTAAAAAAAAAATAATTTTTGAAATTTGTTTTTTGGAAAATTCGATATCTCAAAAACGGCTCAATATTTTTTTCTGTGAATTTAATTTTTATTCGAAAAATAACAAAATCTTTAAATTGGCTTACCAAAATTTTTTCTTAAAAACGTTCTTAAAATTTTGTATATAAAAGCTTATCTATTTTTTTTAAGAAACCAGTACAGACTTAATTAGTGTTCTTGCATAAGCTAATATTTGCTTGAATCACATGGCATCCTCTTTTTAGCTCCAACTACTAAATGAGTTGTTTTAGTCTATTAAAAAAATTATTTTATGCTTGCATCGTGCATTTTATTTTCAACTACATATTAGCTAGCTTTTACTAAATGAAATATTTTGAATTTTTTTTTTAATCTGTGGAACAATAGTTTTTGAGAAAAAAAAAATTAGAAAAAAATTGTATGGCAGATAATGTCTTAAAAATAAAAATAAAAAAAAAACGTGTAGGAGGGAAATGAAAAAATGCTCTCTACAAAGTTTCAAGAAAATCGGCCAGCCACTTAAGGCTGTAGAACAGAATACAGATATACAGAATTGCGTTAATATCACGAGTCTTACAACTGGTGGGGCACGTACGAATTTCTTAGCAAGAAAAGAGTTTTCCAAGGTAAATTTAAAATAAAACTAAAGAGCATTATGCTATTAAATTAACACCTAATACAATGAATTGAGGAGCCAATATGTTATTGATCGTCACATCAAATTCGTTTTTAATTCGCACAAAGCACACACAAGACTGAGAAGTTTTAGAAACATGTTATGTTCGCCTTGTCATGGAATACCCCGTTTTGTAAAAATATTCATATATATTACATAAACGAGTTCGAATCCATCTCTACTGGTGATACTCGTAGAAACTATGGACTCATTCGATAGGTCAAAATAATTCATTCGTTCGTGGAATTTTCATTTATTTTAGTTTTTGGTCGGGCGATAGGAAGAAGTGTTCTTCCTGAAATATCCTTAATTGTACATTTCTTTTAACTGTTTTTTTAAATTCTCCTGAGATTATCATGTCTATTACAGAATTCGCACAATTTTACTCCCGGTGAGTTGACTCGATCCGTTGACCTTTCGCATCCGCTGTAAAACTGAATTATGAAATTCGCTGGATGAACTACATTGCCGATTCCTAAAATTACCTTATCATTTATGAACTTTCGTATCAACACTGTCAGCTACAGACATTTAGTTAACGGCCTAGGCTTTGATAATAGCATCGCTATCGAATTATCGATCAACGAAATCAAGCATCGTTGTGCGTGGTTATAGTACTTGGATGAGGAACAGTTCAATACCAACCGCGTGTTTTCTTTTTTTTGTTTTTTTTTTTTCTTTTTTTTTTTTAATTTCTGGCTCTCCGGTTGCGTTGTTAGTTGTGCGTTTTCTATTAAAATTTTTTGAACAAACACTTAAACATTCAGTATGTGCTTTCCATTGTTTATTTTTCGTTTAATCAAAAATTCACTTCAGATTCGTCTCGAAATTGGTGCGAATATAAAATGATAGAAATTGTATGGAGTGCGAATGGATTGCGAATTCAGTAATAACATAAACATAAGTTGAACAAAATGTTGCTGGTGCAGGGATTGTTACCGACATTCGTTCAACTTTCGTTCGTCGGATTCAGTAATAGCAAAAGTTTGGAAATTTATTGAAACTGTCACTTTTGCTCATTCGGCGAATTCTGTAATAGGGGTGTATAATCGATTTTAGGCATTTTTGAGTTCGGAGATTGTTGAAATCGTATAGCCATCAGTCGAATGAATTTAACACGTTGGGGCTTGGCCCTTGAAAGATAGGGAAGCTTTTTATTTTATAGTTCCTATCTGAAATATGAATTTTGCAAATATACGAAAATCACTGGTTTTCCAAGCGTTTTCGATGGCTGGTAAAGTGGTAAATCCACTAACATGATACTCATCATTCGGAGGAATTTGACACTCTATGGGTTGAATGACAAAAAGCTACCTACATTTTGACGTCTATAGAATATTTAGTGCATACTTTAAGCAGAAAATATAAAATTATTGATTGGTGCACCTCAAACTTGCCGACTTTACCAAGAGTAGAAACGAAACTCCACATCCTCGAAAAATACAAAAAAATACAACACAATAATAACTGAAATGGACCGATTCATAAAACACGCGGATAGACAGACATACTGTGCAAAAACAAGTTCGTTGAACTTTCTTGAACTTCTTGTAAAATAAATTTCTTAAAATCTTTAAAAAGTTTACAACAAATTGAAGTACTCCACGTGGTGTGGTACCCAAAAAAAAAGATTGTTTTCAATTTCGACTAAAGTTTTTAATGTATTTTTATTAATATTATTATGATTCATTAACTAAACGAGGACAGATGTTCTTTAATAACACCATAAACATTTAAGCATCTTAAAATTTATCAAGTTTTCATGCCAATGTGTCGCATTTTTTTAGAAGCGTCAGCACATTTTGTAGTTATAGCACCTCGAACAACCTTAGGATTAACCTCACATTTAGTGGTTACAATGTATATAATGTCTGAAATTATAATTGGATCAAGTTTACCTTTTGGTGCTCTTTCTCGTCCTCGAAATGCTGGCGACTGATTTCCTGTTAAACTATGCGTTGCTAAGACCTTATCACCAAATAGAATAGTTAAAAGCTTTCTTGTAGAAGCTGCAGCACTCCCCCAATTCAATTGCTCATAATCATCTCGTTTAATTTCTGTTCCATTGGGACCAATGATCACTGAACTACTCGAGATCTTTGGATATTCGTTTTTGCGGTTGCGCTTAGTCGAACTATCTGTATCGGAATCACTACTAAAGCCTGATTGGCAATCAGCAATATCAACAGTTGATGCGGATGAATAGGTGTCATATGGTTTATCTGATTTGTCATATGAAATGAAAGATTTCACCTTTTTTGAAATTTGGTCGGATTTTCGCTTAATAAGTTCGATTTTGTAATCCTTGTCTTTAAATTCTCTTTTACATTGTTCGAGTTTGTCAGTTGTTCTGTCCCAAAGCTCAATGTAAATGCCTTGAAGGTTCTCAATGCGATCTAGACGTTGCTCAAAAGTCTCCATGTTTGCATTTACATTTTCATCACTAACAAATTGCAGATCTTCTGGATCTATGTCTATTAGATGTCGTTGCTTTTCGCCTTGTTTTGCTTGATGCACAATTATTTCGAAACAAACACCTTTTACCATTTTTTCACATCTATTGAGAATATTCTTAACATCTTTAGTATTTCGAAGTGATAGTTGCAAATTTTTAAGAAAGTACATTTTTATATATAATGTTAGTTAAAGACGGAACTTCATATAAAACTAATGTGCTTTCTTCCTTCAAGGTTCTTTTATACAAAAAAAAAATCTTCGGATGAGCCAGGACCCAATAAATAGCACATTTTAAGACCTATTCCAAACAATACGAGAGGTAGAGGAATTAAAAGAGAAAATAAAATATGCATGCTTGTAGGTACATTCCCTCACAATAGTAGAGGTTACTCCATGTACCTACTTGTAATTTCTTAATCCGTGTTTATATGGATGCAGTGATTAAGCAAACAAATTAAAAAATCGTTAAAGTAGTTTTATTGATTACTAACTCACCCGACAGCCATTGTCTTATTCAAATCGTAATAAATTTGCTTGGGATCGTTTTGCCAATGTGTAAAAAGGTGTTTATAAACCGTACAAATTCGGAAAAAAGGAATTTATGAATGATCTTTGTATCTATTATTTATTGCGGAAATTTGAGGAGGAGTAGACCGCAAATTAAAAGTTGAACATGCGAGACGAACTCTATCGTCAGTATACACAACTGATAATGCTCGGAATGTGGGATGTTTCTGGAATTTTATCGACTTTCAACCACGGAATGATTTCCTTCATTAAAAAGCGTGATGATACACGACAAACAATTGACCATGCGAGGAGCATGCGGATTTTCAAGGTTAATGGCGCAAACATTCAATGAGTGTCCTTTTGATTTGTTAATATCCATTGCGAATACTTGCATCACGGAAATTAGCAGCTTTAACAATCAAATTCCATGTAGGTAAACATCATTGGGATCGTGGTATTGAAACATCTACTACTTTATACTGTTAAACTTTAAATTGTTGCTTCGATGAAGTTGCTCATCAGTTTCTTTACCGAAAGCCAGGTGCCATTACAAGACGTGCTTGGTTAATATTTCTCAACAATATGATTATCGACCCGACTTTTAATGTCAAGATAAAAGTGAAGATTGTAATCCGCACAGTTCCAGCGATTTTTCAAAATTGTTTTTTTTAGCTAATTTGAAATTTAAATTTAAATGCAGTTAAAAAGTAATCAAAATTTACAGCGATTATATTAATTATATTCCCCTATTCACCTGATTTGTTTTCCAAATAACTTCTACGTATCCTTAAATAGTACAAAGAAATACGCATATCCATATTTTGAATCTTGAGTCATTATATTCAGTTTAAACTAAAAGAATCATAACGAAACGGACGTTTAGTTTTTTCGGGAATCTTTTCAAAATTTTTCTTCTTTTTCTTTCCACAAGAACCGAAATCGAACTTATATTAATATTTTAAAACAGAAATATAGCCTTATCGGTCCACCCCTTCCCATGTTATGCAGTTACCAAAAGAGCAGCATTTTTTTTTGTACTAAATATATTTATTTATAATAATTTATTTAACGTTTCGCATAAGATAATTTTTATAATCTTTATAAAAAAATATTTAGTATTTAATAATTAACATTTAAGAAAATGATTTAAAAATAAATAAACCATCCGTTTTGAAATATTGTATTTTCAATTCTTAGTTTCTAAAGTCCAAAAATTATTTTTCCAGACTTTCAAAGTGCAATATTATTTCAAGCTCAAACGATCTCTATAATTATTAATATTATTTATTTGATAAAATAATTATTTAATGACAATAATAATAATCTTTATTGCTTTCATTTATTATACTAGCTGTACAAACTTAGAATATATAAAGATTTACAAGTGTGGCGTGGTTTTCTAATCTTAATATTGTGAGAGAAAATACAAAAAAAAAATGAATTATATCAAAACAAAAGATTAATTGTTACATAAACAAAGATACCTAATTAGAAACGAAAACTTTATGTTTAAAAAACTTAAGTTTCAAAATATTTATTTGATTCTATCCAAGCTTTTAGTTTAGTGGACTAAATGCCAAAAAAGCTATTTTGAATCAATAAATAATTCAACAAGTCCATTAATAGTGCTAAGTCTTCTACTTGGCTGATTTATTTCAGTAGTATATAGAATTTGTATTATAAAAACCTTCATATTAAACCGAAAGAGTTAATATGAAATAGATTTTTAAAACATAGACAAATCTGAGAAATGTAATAATCCATACATAATAATAAATTAAATAAATTAAAATTAAAATATTACACTTTAAACGAATTTTATACAATTCTAAAGCTTTCAGTTTAACTAAAACAAAATAGGGCGCAAATTAAAGACTTGCAATATCGTATTATGTTGGGCTTTTAATTAAGCTAAAACAAAATTATACTAGGTTTAGTTCTAAAGAAGATTGACGTATTTCTATGTGAAATTGCATGTGAGGAAAACCGAATGAGTAGCCTCCAACCACGTTCTCCATTCAAAACACTTAGCCATTCTCCCAATGATAAAAAATTTGGTACGCCAACTTTAAATTTTTATTATTGTACGAATGAAAATTAAATTTCCAAAAAAAATATTAAGTCGTTTTTGAAATATCGAACTTTCAAAAAAAACATGATTTTTTTTTTTTCAAAAAATATTTTTTTAAGGTTTTGAAATGCAATGTTTTTTTAACTTTTTAGAAGCATCTCTATAAAAAAATTTTTATTAAAATCGGTTATATTAATAATGAGTAATTCAAAATTTGAAAAAATGGTTATGTGATAGGTACAAGCTGTAATATCTTAATTTCAATTTTTTTTAATTAAATTAAAGATGGTAAGATGGTGGATACCTTTAGTTTTAGGTAAAATAATTTTTTTTTCTCACATCTTGTAGATTATATCGAGAAACTTTCATTTATCAAGTTTAAAAAAAATCTAAAATAAGCTTTTCGATATATTGAGTTTTGAAAAAAACAAATTAATTTTTTTTTAAAAATCCAAAAATTTAGTTCTTGAAAATTTGAATATACAATTCTATTCAAGTTTTTGGGAGCTTTAGCAAGAAACTATGATCAAAATCGGTTGTACCGTTTTTGAGAAAATCAAAAATGGTTCCAGGCGAGGTATCATTAATAACCACTTTTCCGACAATTTTTCTCAACCATTATCTAGCTTTAACTAAATGAAATTTTCCTGTATCTTGTTTTTTAAATCTGTCGAACAGTTTTTGAGAAAAAAAAATTTATAAGATTTCGAAAAAAATTCGTATGGCAGGTATGATCTTAAAAAAAAGAAAAAAATCTGTGGAGTGAAATTAAAAATACTATCTACCAAGTTTAAGGGAAATCGACCGAGCCGTTTCGGCTGTAGTTGAAAAGGTAGACAGACAGACAGAATTTCGAGTACCACTTTTTTCGCCTTCGCTATCATCGTAATGTCAACTTTGATCAAAATCTCGAGTTCGATTTTTTTTACGAATGCATAACTTGCCTTATAGTATCTACCTATAAGTCGCAAGTAAAAAAGTAAAATTAATATCCTCTGCATTTTTTAAAGGAAATACATACTTACTACTTACTAAGGTCCTCGGACCTGTTACGTCCGTGTGGTCCCTCTTGCGGGGCATAGGGCCTCCACTACTCCTACGTGCCATCGTGCACGGTTTCTGGAGATGTACCTCAGGTCTCTCCAACTCTTCCCCAGTTGTGCTGATTCCTCTTCGACCGTTCTTCGCCAAGTACTTCTGGGCTGACCCACTCCTCTGAGAGGGTTCCATTGCATCGCTTGAATCGCAATGTACTCGGGGGCCTTTTCGAAGCGTATGTCCAATCCACTGCCACTTACGTTTTCGTATTATAGAGTCGATGGGTTCCTGACCTGTCCTCGCATGAAGTTCATCATTGGAGATACGGTTAGGCCAGAAAATCCGCAAGATGTTTCACAGACTTCTATTCACGAACGTTTGCTGCTTTTTTGTGACAATGGGTGTTATTTTCGATGTACTGCATCCATAAAGAAGCACGGATTCTACATTGGAGCGGAACAGTCGTAGGTCGGTATTTAGGCTTATACATAATGTATGTAGAGTTCTTTCTCCATATTTTGGGCAGCATTCCGAACGCAGCCTTTGCTTTCCCGATTCGGCTGGTTATATCTAGTTCGGTCCCGCCATCAGTAGAGACAATACTCCCAAGGTATTGAAAACTCTCTACCGTCTCTACTAGTTGTCCAGAAATATCTATTTGAGTAGATAAGGAAGTTCCAAGGCTGATCCTTTTAGTTTTTGCCGTATTGATCTTAAGCCCGCCGGTTTCGGCTTCTCTCTCCACCCTTGTTGTCATTTGATTGAGATCCATGATCCTATGAGAGAGTAAGCACACGTCATCCGCCTAGTCCAGATGTTTCAGGTCTGATAGCAGATTCCACTGAATTAATCCATTTAAAGTCGACAAAGCTGCATGCAGCACATCACTTATTACCAACAGGAACAGTATTGGTGGCAGTAAACAACCCTGTCAAACACCACTTTGGACTTCAAACTCCTCTGACAACTTTCCTTTATGCAGAACGTGACATTTCGATCCTTCATATGTAGCCTTGATAATAGCGATCAATTTATGCGGGATGCCCCTCCTGTGCAAGGCAAGCCAAATAAATTCTCTATTGACACTGTCAAACGCCTTTTCGAAATCGATGAACAGCAGGTGAAGTGGTGATCGATATTCAACGCACTGTTCGATGATGATCCGCAAGGTGTTGATGTGATCCACACAGGAAGATCCAGTATTCAACCTTCAAAGCTTGTAAATCCTCTATATTCAACGTTGCATAAATCTTAGAAATAACATTTTTGCATTTAGAGGCATTATAAGGACTGTATGTATAACCTTATGTTCTCGCTATAATGAGTTTATAAACATGGATTTTAATAAATAAAATCTCGTAGCAACAGCTATTGACTATAGAACGTGTTGTCGGCAAGAATGGAACGGGTCCAAACGGCTGAGATCAGAAGTACTTTTCATTCTTAGAGGGTTTGTTATTTCTCCGCAAGAGGCAGCACCCCTGAAAACAATTTTTTTTTTTGTTTTTAAGTGACAGCAGCTGGGAAACAAACCAAGGCCTTTGGCGTGACAACTCACTAATCATTAAGCCAAGTGTAAAGCTAAGTATACATATACGATTGGTAGATCTTACAATATTGTCAGATCTGTCAGTGAAAAACATGCTTACAATGTCTTACAATTAATTGTCAGAAAATTTGTCTGACAATTAATTGTTAGATCGTTGTCTGACAATTAATTGTAAGAAATCTGACAATCATGTGTACGCTAGCTGACAATCGTGTAATCTTCCAATTAATTGTCAGAAAATGTATCTGACAATTAATTGTAAGACGGTAAATTGTAAGGTATTTGATAATCGTGTACACACACAATTTATTGTCAGGCCTGCCAATTTTTATCGTTGTCTGACGTTTCTGACAATGAAGAAATTGTAAGATGTTCGTTTTTTAGCATCATACAATTTTTTCATTGGCAGACAATTTGCAACCAACGTTCAATTGTCAGTTTCCATAACCAACAAAAACTGACAATTAATTGTGTGTGTACACGGTTGGTAGAAAATCTACCAATCTCTTACAATTAATTGGTAGGTATTAAGCCGGCTATCTGAAAATGAATTGTCAGCCAACTTCTGACAATTAATTGTAAGAGATTGGTGGATTTTGTACCAACCGTGTACACACACAACTTATTTGTCAGCTCATTGGTAGATAATTGTCAGACATTGTAAGATCTTACAATATTGTAAGATCTACCAATCGTGTACACTTAGCTTTACTAAAAAAAAATTTATTTACAGTTTTTGTTCTATGCCCTGCATTTAGAAATACGGTCACCGAAATTATAACTTCCCTTATTTGTTGGAATACCAATATCTACTTTTACGAGTTATGTTGATCTTATTAGTGCCATTTGGAACGAGTGAAATGATTGCAGTTGGTCTTACCAGTTCAAAGTTAAACCGAAAACAACTACTGATACCAGACAATAACAGAATGTACTCCATTTATATCGGCATATTTAAAAAGGGACCTTGAAAAACCTTGCCGCCTGCAGTGAGATGCAGTTTTATTGTTATAACTTTGTTGGGATATCTAACTCCTATACCAGGATAACAAGAAAATAGAAATTTTATGCATTCCGGTTTCGATGTGTTACTTTGGCCATGGTACCTGGGGTAAATACATTATGTTAACTAACCTACCACTGTGTAGTGTAGGTATTCGTCCCTTTTTAACAATTGAAACAATAATAGGGAAAAGTACATACACTTACGTATATACATGCATACATACAACAACAACATACCTATTTATTAGATTGTAAATGAGTTTTGCAAGCATAGAAAAACGCGCGCGCAAAATACTGAGTTGGTCCTATACAAAATTACCAGTTTACCAATACCTACCCTACTTAGTTAGGTACCTAGTTAGAATTTTGTGTATAGAAAATACAATATCAGCAGCCTATATAAATTCAGCAGGAACAAGAATTATTAATTTTAGTTTGAAAACGACATTTGTTTGCAACGGTTCTGTTCTAACTCCGGATTCAGTCTCAGTGACGGTATACTCGTGAATTTTTTAAATAAATCAATTTCATTTGAGTGCATAAATATAAATCAACTGATAATCAAGATGGAACAAATTCAAGCTAGCCAAGTAAGTCTATCCAAAATTTATTATTTAAGAGTGCCGTGTTTGACTTCCTAACTGGAGAGAATCAGTTAGATATTGAGTTGGTCAATCTAGAACTTGCTTGCGATTATCTATTCCTAGTAGGAGTACTTATATATAATTCATATCTACCGACCTAACTAGATGGCTTCTTTCACTTTATCTTTTCACATATCTATCTTATCGATATGTTGAGATAGTTACAGTGGCTTAATTTAACAACTTGTAACTCTTGATTGTCAAGACAGATTGAATTGATTTTACCCAATATCATAATTTAAAAAAGGCAATAATTTGTATACATGACTTTTTACCGTATGCGCTGCAATCTTAAGTTTAAATTAATCTAAAAATCAAAAAAAAAAAAAAATGCAATGAAAATGAACTGAACATGATTATGCAGTGGAAGAAGGACATTATTTTATTAAAACCTATAACATTTTAACAGATGTGATTGTTTTTTCAAAATTATAGGACAAGTTTTGGATTCGTAAAATAATCGACATCGCGATGGAACAAGTGGGTCCTGTAATTTGTATTTTGTTATTCGTTTACTCAGGACTTAAGGTTACGCGCCACTTGAGAAAATAATTTGGATTAATAATTTTAATAAATAAAATACTATCGATTATAAATAGGTTGAGTGAAATACTTTTGTAGTTTAAAAAAAAATAATAAAAACTCGAGATTTTGATCAGACTTGACATTTTGATGATGGAGAAGACGGAAAATATGGGTCTCGCTGTTTTGTCTATCTGTCTGTTCGACTACAGCCCAAACGGCTTGGCCGATTTTCTTTAAACTTGATAGAAAGCATTTTAAAATTTTTCCTCGCACACTTTTTTTTCTTTTTTTCTTAAGACCAAAAATAGCACTGTCTACATACGATTTTTTTTCGAGATCTTTTAAAATATTTTTTTCTCAAAAACTTTTTTACAGATTAAAATACAAAGTTCACAAAATTTCATTTAGCTAAAGCAAGGTAATGCTTTTAAAAAATGTATTTTCAAAAAACGGTTAGATATTAACTGGGGCGATTCCATTATAGCGGGTGCAACATTTAGACTCATTTGAAGTACATTTAATAATAAAATAAGCAAAATATTTAATGACATTATTACTTGAAGGGATACATTTTCACCTATTTATTTTTAATCCATTTAGAATTCTAAAATATAATAAATAATTTGGCAGAAAAATGGTTTCAAAGTGTGATCGCGGGTGCAACAGAATCGGCCCGACTTTTCTAGATCATAGTACAAAAAACACAAATTCTGTTAATTGTGAAACATTTATCATGCTGTTCTTAAATATATTGAACGACGTTGATACAATTAACTAAATAAATAAAAATAAAGATAGAAAACAAAAGTAAGCAACGAAATATTAACTTTTAAATCAATCGCGGGTGCAACATCAAATTATCGCGGGTGCAACGCGTCTAACTTAAATTAGTAAACTGATTTAAAAAACTGGAAAAAATATAAAATAAGGCACATATGTAACAAGTCAGTACCCTTCTCTATTAATTATAATTTTGTTTTTTTCAAATACTTCAATATTTTTTCGAAAATACATATATGTATGTTAGAAGTACTCCATCTTCATCGATATCGGTTAAGGATAACCCCACATAACGATATTGTGATATTGCAGCCTACCTGGTGCAAGAACAGAACGGTATTTTAGAGCATGGATCTACTGGTAATATACATAGGGGGCTCAAAAGACCCTGTTGGAGATTTAGAATTTAATGCTTCGTCTTCTGACTCAATAAAAACATCGAAAACTTAACTTCACGAATGCTCATGGTCATTGTACTCTTCTTGATTCTTAACTTCCGACTTAATCGATTTCACATCTTTTATACCCGGTACTTGTCTGCTAATATTATCCCTTTTATAGAAATCACCTGTCATCCTTCAGTTTTTTAGGCATTGTTTTGGTGGAATCAGTTTTTTTTTAAATACATTTTTTACCACTTCAACTACGTTAGTTGGGCGATTACGTTTCACTTGTGCGACTTTTTCAGTCTACAGGAACTGATGTAATGAGTGCCTGCCTTTTTTTGTGTTGCCTGCATTTTTTCGTTTTGTCTGATTCTGGTCAGAATTTTAAAATTTGTATGTGCCTTCATTTTCCCTTTCAATACATCTCTCCACATTAAATTTCTACGTCCCTTTTCTGCATGAAGCTCAGCATATTTGTTAATTTTTTGTCAATTTTCTGTAAAGCAGTATCTTTTTCTTGTTTCACTTCCATTGAACCATATATTTTTATATAAAAAAGAACAAAATATTATATTACATAATTAAAAAAAAACGTGAACAGCAGAAATTATTATTCAAAGCATATTTTATCAATAAAATACAATAAATCACGTTATAATGTTAGTAGTCAATAAGTTGCACCCGCGATCTTAATATTGGGATCGCGGGTGCAACCAATTTAAATCAACGTTTTTTGTCGTTCAACGTACAATATATTCCTAATAACGACTGATTTAATTTTAGTTTTGTTTTCTTCTTACTTTAAGAAAGTTTCAAAACGCTAGCACTTTATTACTGCCCAAAAATATAATAACAAATTCGTACATGTTTTTATGCAAACGATTAAATGGCATGTTGCTTCATACGTCTATTGAGTAAAGCATAACTTAAAACTGTCGGAAATAGCTATGTATTTTGAGCGTATGTTACCAGTTGTAATAATTGCAGTTCGTACCGACTCTTCGTATGATAATGTTGCCAAGCGCAAACAAAAATGTTCTCTATAAGTTAGGTCTTAGTTTTTGTTTTTATTATTAAATATAGTATTTCTACTTTGAATATTTATCAAAAAAAGTAAAAAATATTGTAGTTCGTCTATAGCGGAATCGCCCAATGGTAACCCGCCTAGAACTACTTTTTTTGTTTTTGATTTTCTCAAAAACGGTACAACCGATTTTGATGCTTTTTTTAGGCTAAAGCTCTGGTGTATTCAAATTTAAGAAAACAATGGCATACAATTTTTGTAAAATTAGAACGATATTAAAGCTGATTTAGTATGAAGAACATAGCTTCAGAGAAGAGATGACTTTGTAAATTTTAAAAGAATATAGCAACAGACTTTCTCTAAACCTTTTTTAAAAGTTAAAATCATCGAATACCTATTTTAATTTTTTAGTATCGTGCTAACTTTATATGATATGACCCTTTGACATTTAAAAACGTCAATACAGGCCTGTTTACTTAGTTTTTTGCATGAACTTTCATTACTTTAGGCATGTCCAGAGGCAATAAACTAAAATACACAGCCTTAGCATGATACTAGTTACAAAATGTATTAAATTAAAACATAATTAGTAATCTACTTAAAAGTTAGCAAACTAGTAATATCTTAATACTAGGCTGCTTAAAATGTTGCTCCAATATTTTTTGTAACTTTTAAAAAGAAATCAATTTTTTTCAAACTCAATAATTCGTAAGCCTCATGCTCGATTTTCTTAAAACTTAAGAATTAAAAAATTTTTAGTAGAATCTACAAAATGTGAGAAAAAAATTATTTTTTTTTTTTCAAAAATATCTGTAGGTACCTATTATACAAATGTTAAAAAATGATTTTCGAAAATCGTATTTTTCTTGAATACGGCACGCGCATAGAATATTGATAATTTTTTTTCCTTTCGATTAATTTTTAAGATCTATCATTTAATAAAAAAATGAAATTAAGATATTACTGAATTAACCTACCATAGAGGGGGCACCTCGAATACATAATTCAACCTACCATAGAACCATTTTTTGGAATTTTGAATTTCTCATTTTTTTTTTGAAAATTCGATATTTGAAAAAGGAACATTTTAATACCTTCAAGCTGTCGTACCAAATTTTTTTCTTAAAAATTGTTTGAAACCATCTCTCTGCGAGAGATAAACTTACACTCAAATTTCTTCATGTGGAATATCATCAATCATTATGTTTCAATTTGGCCCATAAGATCTTGGTTATAATCGTTCTGTAGCGTTCACCGTCACCATTGACGGTTACCACTTCACCAACGTCGTTTTGAAAAAAAAAAGTACGTACCAATGAAGCCGCCCCCGCCGCCGACCAAAATACGCACGAAACGGTAACTTTCTGATGATGCATTGTCACCTGGTGAACATCGTGTCGGTTAGTGTCATCCCATATACGGCAACTTTGCTCGTTCAAACAGCCGTTCATCCAAAAATGTACCTTGTAGCTAAAGAAAATTTTTCGGGCAAAATTGTGTCTTCTTTCAAATGCTCCAAGAACCAGTCAACGAATAAACGGCGTTGCCAATAGTCGTTAACTTTGAGGTCTTTTGACAGTTGGATCTTGTAAGGGTGTAGGCCCAAGTCCCCACGGAAAATTCGAATTTTTGAAGTCTGGAAAAGGCTGAGTTATTGTGCATGACGAGGAATCGATTGCCTCGGGTTTTGCTGTACACTTTCACAGACCGCGTTTTTTTCTCGGTCGATCTTGTTTAGGAATGTTGGCTGATTGGTTACGGAACCAGTCATCTCGGATTTGGCCACCAAACGTTGAAAAGCAGAGTTGTAGGGGCTACAACGTCTAGCATAAAATGAGTACAACGATTGCACTATTGAACACACATATTGATGGTGAATTTTTATAATAAGTTACTTACCATGGTAATTTGGAATAAACTCCAATTCTAAAGCCCTTTATACATATGTGTGATATAATTCTTGATATTTTCAAAAATCAAACCTTTGTAGCATCAAACGCTGAAGCTAGGAGCGTTCTTTTGTCTTTTATATCTTGCAAACTACTGATTAGATCGTATCAAAATTTGTCCTTGAAAAATATTAAAACCTAGTCCTATAGCTCCTTTGGCTATATCTTGTTTTGTAGGTATAGTAATAATTTTAGCAAAAATGTATAAGAAAGTCAATTAATTCTAAAACGAACATTCAATACTTTCAAACAGAATCCTGAACTCTAAATCGTATTTTTACTTGCGACTTATAGGTACTATAAGGCAAGTTATGCATTCGTAAAAAATCGAACTCGAGATTTTGATCAAAGTTGACATTACGATGATAGCGAAGACCAAAAAAGTGGGTCTCGCAATTCTGTCTGTCTGTTCGGCTACAGCTAAACGTCTCGGGCGATTTTCTTTAAACCATAACCATTTTTTTGGTTTTTGATTTTCTCAAAAACAGTTCGACCGAAAATATTTTTTTTTTAATTTAAAAAAAAAAATATTTGTTTGTTTTTAAAAATTGAATATCTCGAAAACGGCCCAATATTTTTTTTTTCTAAATTTAATTTTTATTCGAACAATAATAAAAACTTTAAATTGGCTTACCAAAATTTTTTCTTAAAAATGTTTTTAAAAATTTGTATAAAAAAACTTATGTTTTTAAGAAACCACTACAAGGACTTATAATTTTTGTTCTTGCATAAACCTATGTTTGCTTGGATCACATGGCATCCTGTTTTTACCTTAAACTACTAAAGACAACTTCTTTAGTCATTTAAAAAATTAATTTTATGCTTATAAACAGTTTTTCTCTAATAACATTCATTTTTGAAATTCTTAGTTTATTACATAGGAGCAAGTTCGTGCGACCCAGTCGTGCATTTTTTTTTTATTATTATTATTTTTAAAATGACCGGATATTAGTGACTGCCTGAATACTGGTGCTACTACCCTTGTCATTATGTGAAGTACGGTCTTGCGACAGGTCAATTTTGTATGCTTAAAATTGTGTATTTAGCATTAGATTTTAAAATGTTTCATATCGGAGATTTCAATACGCTTATTCAATATATCTCCAATAAGAATTGATTGTTTTTAATGACGATCTCGAAAAATAAGTATCTACTTAAGATCCCGAAGAAATAACAGGCTACTGATTAGTAATACGAAAGTAAAAGGATTAAATTTTTGGTATCTTCATAATTATGGTATAATTTTTACCATAAAAAAAGTACTTGTGTTTGTTTAAAAAAAAAATAACCAATAACCAATATTTGTCAGTTGTGTCAATTTTATAATATGAATCGCAAATGAATCCATTCTATTTAAAACATATTGTGTGCTTACATAAGACCCAATTGCTACGCATGTTGTCTTTTCACCGAAATAGCAAATGCTTTTTCGGTAATGTATAAGTGTGTTTATACTTGATAAAAGTATCAACGACTATGTGTTCTTATGTTTCTCCAAATATTTATTTTTGTGGATTCAATTGCTTCGCTGATATACGTATACATATTTCACCTACCTATTCACCAGGTGTGAAAATTTTACCCAAAACAAACAATATTGTTGTAGAAATATTGAAAACTGCTGTTGATTCTATTGCATTAATTGCCTTGATCGTGTTCATGGAGAATAAGATATTTGATTTTCACTCTGATTACTATTGGTATCAATAAGATAACTACATTAAAAAGCTCCTACAGGGTCCTCGTAGTGCGCTTTAAATATAAATTGCCGCAAATCTGTGACAAATGTAAGAATGGTTACCAACTGTTGATTAAGATTTAATAGTCTTTTTTCTACGCACATATGTACATATATCAGACGAATTTTTTCAAACGACTTTTGTCTTACTCTAAGGAAGGTTGTTAAATTTGTTGGTTGTATTTTTCACACATATTTATAATTATAAATAATGGTTAAAAGATTTTATATTGTACTAGAAAAGATGAATATTTTAGTACGAATTGTACATTTTATGTAGAAATGCTCATTTTCCAAATCCATGATTTTTTTAACCCTACGCTGAAGAAAAAAACAGGGAAAACTTTGAAAGAAGCAGGTTTCTGATTAAGTTTTAAGAATAAAAATTGAAATTGAACAATTTGCGACGGTAAGCCTATGCCAACAGACGAAATATGGTTGGCATTAATAAAAGTTAATTTTGGTCAAGTTTCCTCGTGCACTCTTTTCACAGTCCATACTCTCGACTTGTTAGTAAAAGAAGTAGCAATAGGTCCACCGGTGATCTAATGGTATATCTTACCACTGGATGGATTAGAAACTACCTTTCAAACCGCTCAATACAAGTTCTATAGAATGGTTTTAAATCTGAAGTCCATAAAATAAATGCTGTGCCACAGGGCTCCGTTTTGTCTCCGACTCTCTTTCTCATATTCATCAATGATCTTTTGTCTGAAACTTCTAATACATTAAATTGCTTTGCTGACGACAGTACTCTCAGCTTCTCATATTCGTTTTCAGATGCATGTCCTTGTAGGATGTGGATCTAAAACGGCAGCGTATGTTAAACTCATAAAATTCTAATCTCGATAGTATTTTCCAATGAAGAACCATAAGCCGCGTAGAATTTAATGCTTCAAAAACTCAATGCTGTTTTCTGTCGTTAAAACACAACCCACACCGCATGCCACTATCCATGAGCGGCACTTGCATTGAGGAAACCGAACAGCTTCCAGTTTTCGTTATGTGCATCACATACCACCTTGTGTGGAATGGCTGCTTAGTGTTTAGGTTTCCTTCGACATTGTAAGAATTTTTTTACCCCTTCTGATCCGGCTGTAATCTATAAAGCTCGAGAGCAATTCTCATATTTGGGCAGGTGCTCCAATAACGCACTGGAGTCTCTTGGATAGAATCCAAAAAAGAGCTTTAAAATGAAAGGTGATAAAAGTATAACAGAAACATTTGAATCTCTTGAGGACCATCGCAATATTCCTTGTCTTTCATTATTTTACCGTTATTTTTATAAACAGTTTTCTAGTGAAATAGCCAGTTGCATTCCTCCCCTTAAGCGATTCAACTGTAATACTCACGCTTCGGGACTGCCCATCAGTTTACCCTTGAGCCTAACTTCGGACTTGTAGTTAAATTCAGGGATTCTTTCGTAAGCCGAACTACACGAACGTGGAATGCTTTACCCAACTCTATGTATATTTCCCTCCCATTATAATATTCAGATATTCAAAACCAATGTGCATCAGTATCTTCTTTTAAATCCTCTCCCACTTTCCTCGCTCGCACTGTGCTCAAACGTGAGCGTGAAAATCATATAAAAAATAAATATTAATTTGTATGGTCTTACGTTTTTGAACTTTTAAGCGAACTAATAACAATTTTACCAGGTCAGCAAAAATTTCCGACTCGGCACCAACTACGACATATTGAAATTTAAACAAGCATTAGATTATGTATAAGTTTAAAACCAAAGAATTTTGGGATTTTGCTCTTTTAACACCTTTGAAACATTATAATAATTATTATAAGAATTATTTAAATTGACTTTACCGACGTTTATTTTATTTTGTTGTATCCCATTAAAAACCAAAAAAAAATAAAGAACACCTCAATAACATCCATCGTTTTATTTCCTCAAATTAGTCCTAAAATAAAAATAGTGTTGCTTATGCGGCTAGGGGCTTATAATTATAACCTTTAAATATTAAAAATATGTTAAACATTATTCTCAATTATTAACATATTTATTTTGTCATATGTATATCGTGCTGTAGTTTCTAACGAATATATGTTTACATTTCAGCCCTTCAAGAAACGCATCATTGAGGCCCCATCTTACCAGCAACAAAACCAAGGTGGTCTTATTCGTCCTCAGCAACAAGGTCCACCTGGGAATATAGAAATCCTAAAAATTGTAGAGTATGAACCACCGATGATGCTTAATGCTTGGACCCAAACGAACAGTGACGATTTTCCACCGATACCAAACAATAAGGAGGCGCAACTGTTGGCTAATATTCAAAAATTGGAGGAAAAGCTCAAGATTCAAGCTGATATGATAGAAAAAATGAATCGATCAATCAATCAAAGTCGAACACCTGTTCGTCTGGTCTCCCAGCCCAATACTCCTCCTCCGGTGGAGTATAGAATATTGAACAAAATAGATGGAAACAAAGAAATAATACAGATCGAATTGAGTGAAGACTGCAAAACATCTGATCAAAAAGAGAATACATTTGTTGAGCATATGTACGCTCGGATAGCAGAATCTCCAACTTTGGCTTCCAAAAATAAAATCGAAGGGCCTTTAGTTTCAATTGGACCAAATGGCACACAAGTTCCAGCAGTCGAGTACCAAAAGCTAACGTGGACATCGGCTTCAATAGCAACGAGAAAACTGCTAGGCTTGATATTCGATCGTAAAACTTTAGCTACGCACTCGATGACTGGAAAAGCATCGCCAGCATTTAGGAATCTTCATAAGCCAGTGAAAAGACAACTTGACTCACGGGCTATTGAAGACGTTATATTACTTGTAACGAGAAAATGTGCCGTTTCTGCGAAGGAGGTCCGCTCAGCCATCACCACGAAATGTGCGGATGAAAACAAAATGATGAAACTAAAGGCCCTCAAAAATATGGAGCCAAAAAGATCAATTTTAAGTGAGAAAAACAAAAACCGAAATGATAACACTTAAAAGCTCTATTGATTCATTGTGAAATCTGTAAATAAATGTATATTTTTAATTAATTTATTTATTTATTTAGTTTTTGTAAGTTTAAGTTCAATTTAATTAAAACGTTCTATTTTAAAATAAAAATTTGTGGCAAGAAACAACATATTGAAAAAATTGCAGTTAAAAAAAACAAAAATATTTTATTGATGTACATATATATATATATACATACTCGTATACATACATATAAGATATAGCAATAAATGAAATTTAAAATAAAAATAATAAAATACATGTAAGAAAATGAAATAAAATCATTAAGATTTTTATTTTTCGTAAATTATATGTGACTTTTTCTCCTTTTTATGAATCAGATTCATCATAATGTATTTCAGTTTGGTTATGAACAGGGTGGCGCATAAGTAACCTTATAATTTATTCGGTGAATAATATTTTTCTTTCCGATTTTATTTAACTTTGGCATTTATTAAAATTTAGCTTATAGTTTTTTTTTTCTGACGAGGTCTTTCCAGAGCATTGTCCATTACTTTTCTTAGAATTTCAGTTCCAAGCGCCGCGCCCCAACTTCTTATTGGATATTGGCCTTAAGATATTGCACGATTTTCGGCTTACACCTTACTTTTTAAGTTTCCTCAAAAAAAAAGTCTGGAGTCAGTGGGCAGTTAAAATCATATCCGATCACCAACATTTTCGCTCAGGAGAGCCAGAGTTGGATCGTTGGATGTGCTGTGTGAGCTGTGGCTCCATCTTGTTGCAACAACAACTCTGAATTTTTCTTTACCTCTAGCCTTAAAAAATATTCGATGATTAACAATAATAGACAAAATGTAATAATAAATAATAATAATCCTATACATGTATAAAAATAAAAAGTTCTTATATTGAACTTATGATATGAGTCATACAATTTGATATTGACAGACAGTTGAATAGGCACAATAACTTCTATCGTTTCCGCATTGAAATTTAGCAGATTTTTCCTTGTTGTTCGTCCTTTTTGCGGTCATTTTTATTTCGGTGTTTTCCCTTTGTCCTTTATTCGTAGACACATCTGCAAAATGCGTGCTTAATTCTTCATCCGATTGTTCAAAATTTAAAAATTATATTAATGCATTCTCACGCTTGTGACTTCTTCCATGTTGAAAAAACTGCTTGGAAATGAACTCATCTCACATTTCAGACACATTCTGGCCAACACTCGATACATGAACAAGCATCATAGTCATCTGATTCGTCTTCAGAATCAGTGGTTATACTTTGTTCAAGTGTGCCAAATCCAGCTGCATCTAATTCGTCTTCAGAATCGATCGTAATACTATTGTCCAGTTTGTTGCCTTTTAAATGTTATGGATGATGCTATAGATTCCATATCCCCGCTATAGCTATAATCAGGAAAAAGGGTCTTGTCCATACGTTTCTCTACATAGACGAGCTCGTTCTCCTTGAGATCTACTTGCAGATGATTTCTGCCATTGCATCTGAAGTTACTACTCCTCTTTTCTTATATCCTCTTAGTTATCGAAAACATGTTTTAAAAATAATCGTGTGTAATTAATTCATTAGTCGGTTCTTCCCTTATTTAAATAGTTCAGTTCGTTGTATGGTTCTCAAGTGATTGATATTTTTTATCACATTTTTAACCCATCCGAAAAATAGGTTGCTTTTGTTGTCTGCAGTGAGCAGACGCTGCACCTACCAAGCCGACAGCTTTTTCATGTCCAAAATTTAATGGAGGATATGACCCACGTGGTCTTTTGAGATGACTACTGTTTCAGCTAACTCGCGCACCTTCAATCGGCGGTCTGCCAACAAGAGATAGTGGATTTTTGACACGTTATCCTCCGTGGTAGCCATTTTCCAAAAACCGATGCGCGACCACGTTAAAAATCGTTAACGAAGGACAAGAGTCAAGCGTACACAGCATCCAAACGCTCTTTGATTTCGCTGCGCGATTTCCCTTCCAAAAACAAGAATCGAATCACCGATCGATATTACTCTTTTTCCATTTTTCCGAAATTCTCTGACACGCTGGGTTCCACACGTGGTCAAAACAAAACTACGCGTCCGACTTGGCTGAAAATTTTGACAGTAGCCGTCTAAGAGAATGTACTAGACGATAGTAAATCTCTCTTCCGATACTGGCACCATCGGGCGGTGAGGCTAAGTACTTATCGGACCGCCTCCCTCGTGTATATTATGTACATACATAAAAATGGATGTGTGAATATTCCCTATGGACTTCAAAACCACATTACCGATTTTGATGAGATCACTCCGAGCGGTTGCCCTGACTCTGCGTGATTTTCGAGAAACATACGTGAGCATTTTCTGCAAGACCGATCTGCTAGCGTCGTAGCTGACACACATACCGCATGAATTTAGGTATTTTGTCTCTGCTAGTTTAACCATATGGAGGTCTTCGAAGAAAAAATCTACTAGATGGAGCATAAGTTTATGGGATAGAGCAGAGCATGTTCATAGAAGATGAGGAACTTATTCCACTTCTTCTCTGTCTATACAGCTTCTTCAAAAATCGTTTGAATAAACCCAAACCTCGTTGCGATCTTGCCAATAAGGCAGTTTCCGGTTATAACAGAGCAGACCAAACATTCTCGAACCAACTTTTGAAGATCGTAAATGGCTAAAATTCAATTGATTGCTTGCAAATAAGATTTCTGCAAAGATGTCCTGATTCCCTGCATACCGATGATTTTCAACGATCTATATCATTCCAACACAAGAAGGTCCAAAAATAGTAGTTTTGAAAGCATGGTTGGTATAATTTTGTTTTAATAAGTAACTTCTCATTCTAGAAATTTTTGAAACACAAACTTAGAAGCAACAAAACTAAGGTTGTTTTATTCGTCCTCAGCACCAAAGACCACTTTAGAATAATGAATCGTCAAAATTGTGAAGTATGAACCACCGATGATGCTAAACGCTTTGACACACACAAGTAGTTACGATTTTCCACCAATACCAAGCTGCGAATTCGAGGTTAAAACACCAAAAACCTGCGGAAAAGTTCTTACACTATTGTATATTTTGAAAAAAATTGCTTAAGAATAAAATTAAAATGAAATTTATAATGCCGAATTTATAAAAAAGTAAAAATATTTTATTTATTTTTCTTCTTGCGTGTTTAACAATAAATATAATTTACCATGCTAAATAATAAAATATACAAATAACTACATGCAATTAAATAATTATTTTTTGTATATTATGTTGTAACTGTTTCCACTTCTGATGAATCAGGTTCATCATCTGCACCTATGAATTAAAAAAAAATGAAAATTAGACTATTGTCAAAATATTTGTAAAAAAAAAAAAAGGATTTTAATATTTATATTTTCTTTATTATTTTTAATCAATTTTGGAGAATCACGCATGCAGATTAGTGCATAGGAGAGTTGTGAGCTCACCGAAGTCGAGATCATAAATGCGCCGACAAATGAAGAAGAATATTTTTCTTAAAGCTCTACACAATTATTTATTATTTTAATTTTTATTTTTATTAATTATTTTTTATAAGGCCGTAAATCAGTTATTCAAATGCTCTAATAGCTTCCAATTGTCACTTTTAATCTTAAGACATGCATTTAGGATTTTAACAAAAAGACAGATATCAGAAAAATGTGTCCGTCTTTTTAATCTTCCCATAAAATATATTATTGCATTTTCGAATTCGATTAATTTAAAAAAAAAATTGTAACTTAAAATTAAATTTCCATGAATATTGTCAGTTTTCTCTGATACTAATTGAACACTCACTTGGAAAAAATATATCCCATATAAAATTAAATATTCCGAAGAAAAAATCCCAAAGCATGTCTATTTTAGCTTAGAATAATTTTAACTAAATTAAATTTACATTTGTGAGACACGGAAACCCGTTTAAATCATAGAAATAGTTGAAGCATGAAAATGATCGATTATAATTATTTTTTTTTTAAATATTTGATGACCCATGTATGAATATGTACTTATGTATGTTGGGTTAAATAATCATTTTGAGTATCTAATTACAGTTTAATTATTTGATCCGCAATTAAATATACAAATAAATAATCACGATATGATTTATTAAAATTATTAATGGAAATCAACAATGATAACTTAGACTGCGCAATAAAATAACGTGTTTTTATAAAAGCGGAAAATACAAGAATGTTTCACTTTGGGAAGGGGTCTTTCCCTTTTCTTTTAGATTAACAAAAATTAAGCCCAACTTTTTATCAAAATAAGTGTTCGTCAGTGGAAAAGTTGCGCCCATTATGCTGTAGATGTGCTAGCCCTTCACAGTCGAGTTTTTAACTTTTTGTGGCCAAATTTGAAACGACCCGTTCCGTTATCAATCAGCCAACATCAAGAACATGCATCATCGCGGTCCGACGACAACAACTTCGCAGACTTAAACTTGGCGAAATTTGCGACGAGACTTGAACCTATCCCTAACAAGATCCAACTGACGCAAAAGCTCACCGGGCTTCGGAGAATTAGGAAAAGGAACCCAATTTATCGACTAGGCACATTTTTGGATGAATGGCTGCGTTAACAAGTAAACTTGCCGTATATAGGACAACACTAACACACACGAGGTTCACCAGGTGACAGTGCATTCTTAAAAAGTTACCACTTGGTGTGCATTTTGGTTCAGCTGCGCGGTGTATTTGAACCGTACTATTTCGAAAACGACATATGTGAGGCGGTCACTGTTAATAGCAAGCGCTACAGAACGATGGTAAAAATTTTGTATGGCCCAAATTATTGGACCTAAGCGATATTTGGTCATAGCAGGAGGGGGCGCGGCGCTACGTGTCACACATCGGACGCCACAATTGACATTCTGAATGATTTCAGGGTAAAGTTTAGGTTAGGTGACGTGAGCCGGTCTCCAAGGTCATGCGATTTGAATTCGCTAGACTTTTTCTTGTATGGTTTCCTGAAGTCGTAGGTCTTGAAAATTGTAAAACTCGGATCCCTGCCACCGTAAAAATTGTGTTAATACTTCACACACAGCTTATTTTATTCTACATCATCCGCTACTGCTTCCAATACTCCTGTTGTCGTTTTGACCGCTGCATTCACTGCTATGACTACTGCCTACACGTCCACCCCACTGCCTGCAGAATCACTGGAATCACTGGTGGAATCATTATCAACATCCAAAAAGGTAAAATCAAATACTCAAGCCATCGTCGATAAAAATTCAACAAACGTTGATCAAAATGTAAACAAGCATTCTCGCAAACTTGAAACTAATCTTTTAGCAAATCTGACTAAATTATTTTAAGAGCTTGGAGTGAAAATAATTAAAAATGTCAGTGATACTATTTCAACTCTTAAAGAATCTAATCTCTCTGTTGGCCAAATCTATGATAATCTCTTTTCCAATCTAACTCCTATAGATACTAAACTGAAACTTACTAAATTTATGAATAAATAAAAAAGTAAAGGTCCTAAATAGTTTCCCTATGATATTCCAGAGTTAATTTTAAAAGTTTTGGAGGTATGGCCATTGAAAAGTAGCGAGTATTCTTCAAATTCATTAAAATGACACATACTTTTTTAAATATTAATAATAATTTCAATAAGTGCACGTACCTTTTAAATATTAATAAAAATTTAAATAAGTGCACGTACCACAGTAAAAATTTTTTTAACGATATAAGAAAATTCTTACACATTTAAACACGTTCTTATAAAATTAAAACACAAATTAGGCTAGGACGGCACTTGCGATTATTCGTCGACGAGATGAAAAAGTCGTAGTCGCTACAAATTATTGTCATGCACGCACTTGTGATTGTTTTGCGCGCGATTATTTAATCGCAAAAAATAAAACACACCACTTTTTATGTGAGTGCACGCAATTGCTACAAATAAGTAGCGACAGAAAAATCGCTTGAAAAAATGGAACTTGTTTCATTTTTATAATCGCTACGATTTTTAAGTCGCATGTGCGTGCATTCACATTTAACGCAATTAAATGTGTCTTATTCTTTGCGGCTAAGAAATCGTGGATTAAAAATCACAAGTGCGTGCATAACAATTTTTTGTCGCGACTTTTTAAATCGTAGTAATCTAAATCGCAAGTGTGAGCATATCCATTTGAGTGCATTTGTTTCATTTTCACTTACGACAATCGCATCGCGTGAAAAATGAAACAAATTGCTACCTTTAAATCGTCACGATTTGTTGGTATCAAGTGCGTTCATTCTCATATTAACTCATGTGTTCTATTTTTGCTACTAAAAAACCGCGCGATTGAAATCTTAAGTGCGTTCCAAAATAATTTTTAATGATTCCAGCTATTTGAATGCATTGCAAGTAACCGCCCATCATCAGTAACACGACTGACTAAATATAAATTGGTTTAGATTTAGCATATTACCATTGTATGTACATATATAAATATATTTATATACAATGATATAAGCTAACATCAGTAAAGCCCAAGCCCTCATCATCGACGTCGTCGCCAGCAACGGCATCAGCAAAAGCTCCAGCATCAGCATTATCATCGAGAAAGTAAAATTTAACGGGAGAAAGATTATGCCGTTTGCACAAGTGCATTGGTCATCAACGCAGAAAGAAATAAATTGCACGACTGTGTCGAACGAACTTGCTCTTATTCTTAGATTTGTATAGAGTTAGATTTTTAAAAATGTAAACAATTTTCAGAACCTTAAATGAATTTTTAAATGGCTTAACATAACTCATTTAGTAGTAGGGGATAAAAACAGAATGTCATGTGATTTCTGAGCCAAATATAAATGCAAATATAAAAATTATAAACCATTTTAGCAGTTAAAGGAAAAATAAATAAGTTTTTAAATAAAATTTTCAAAACAATTTTTAAGGAAAAATTGGTACACCATTTGCATATTTTTTATAAAAAAATCCCAAAAAAAAAATATTTAGTTTTGCTATACAATGTTCTTAAACTTTTTCGAAGTTTCTCTGTAAAAAAGACTTATTTAAATCCGTATTGCCGTCAGAAAGTGTATGCAAGGTACTGTCAGTAATATCTTAATTTCAATTTTTGTGTTTAGTTATACATAGATCGTTAAAATTAATTGCGTAGTCGTCAATATTTATTTAATTTGTTAAGTAAGAAACTATTTGAAAGCCTACAAAACTAGTTTACATTAGAATATATAAATATAAACAAATACAAAGAGGAGTAACAAATTATTCTTCAACCTAAAATTTGTAAAATTGCTATTTATAGAAGAAATTACAAAATTATATTTATTAAAAACTGAAACAATTCATAGTTTGTTCTACTGAAATGTAAAGGCAACTTTTTAAGTTTGCCTGATTGTAGCTGAAATTTTAATTTTTTTTTTTTTTCGTGGGTAGGTGAAGAACCTTCATAGACACTATGAGCCCGGTACTCATAGTAGTGTGACATTTTTACTCACTAAAAAACACCTCCCTTTTGTTCTTGCGACTACAACTAAGTTCAGGCGCGGATACAGGGGGAGGGCAATGGGTGCAATTGCCCCCCCCCCCCCTGGACAATTCCGGCAATTCTTCGTTTCACAATTATAAAGTAAATTTTTTTCAATCCTAGCCTTAACCTATAACAACCAACACGCAAACGCTTACGCATCACTTTTCACTTTTCATGTTATTTATGTAGGTACCTTTATTTTCAATGAATTTTCCTAATATCAAAAAGATGATGATTTTGCTTAAGAAAAATCTAATTTTATATGATCTAAGATAGGAAAAACGCTTTGTTAAATATCTCTTGAGCCGTGCGTCGTAGATATTAAAACAAAATGGTATTTATTTTTGAAAGTATTAAATGATATGCATAATAGAAAAATTCGTGTATCTATCGTTCTAGATGTAATCCAAAAAGGCCCCATTATCTCAAAATTATTGGCTCTGCCATTTTGATACTAGCTCTTTCTCGTCTACCTTTTTATAATTTTTGTTGGGTGGTACACATAATGTATCCACTCATATTAACGCAAGTTTACATTGTTTATAGGGAGATCACCGACCAGGTCCGTCAAAAAAGCGCGATTCAAATAACAGAAGCATTGACTCATTTTTTCAACCGATGAATAAGAGACCAGTTTTATCTTTTACTGAAACTTCTGATTCTTAAGTGGATAAAAGTAATAATGTTGATCCTATTGCTCAATCTTCTCACCGTTCTCCTAAATGCACAGAGAGAAGTGAGAGCTCAATTAGTGCGAGAGTTGCACCTGTTTTTCCCCCGGTTTCTGAGTCTACGTCTTGTTATCAGTCCGATGCCCCCTATGATATTGGAAATTTTTTGAATAAACAAATTGATGACTTCACGAAACATCAGCTTGTATCAAATCCTTGGCATCCAAAAGAGAACTACAAGTTTCCATTTTCTTCGCACTTGCTCAAAGGTAACAGGTAAGGTGGTCAAAAGGTATTTTAGCCAGAAATAATCTCAGCAAATATTCTTGGCTTGTGTTTTCACCATCAAAACAGGGTTTGTTTTTTAAATACCGCCCTTTCTTTGTCACTGGAAGTGTTGGAGGTGGTCAAAAAACCGTGCCTTTACAAAGCCTTGTGAAAAAAACCTTAATAAACTTTAAAGTCATTTCTGGACAAAAGGGAGACTTGGAAAATCATGCTAATAACATTTACCACAAGTGAGCTGTTGAGGACGGAACTGAGTTTCTTCACATTTATAATAACCCAAACCTGGAAATAGTCAACCGTGTAAACCAACAGCGTCTTAAAAAGGTAGAAGAAAACAAGAAACGCCTTCGTCCCATAGTAGAAACCATCATCTTCCTTGGACGGCAAAATTTAGCATTTCGTGGTCATAGAGATGATGGAGCTATACTTATAAACACAGTTGATTCAAACCAATCTGACGTGACCGTGAACGAAGGAAATTTTAGGGAACTTTTAAGGCTTCGAGTATATGCTGGAGACAAAAAAATTAGAACAACATTTGCAGTCAGCTTCAATGCTACATACATAAGCAAAACAACACAGAACTCACTTATTTCATGCTGTGGGAATGAGGTTTTCGATCAAATTTTGAGTAATGTTCGGGCCTGACGTTACTATTCCATACTTTTCGATGAGACAACGGATGTATCTCATCTTTTCCAGCTGAGTTTAATCTTACGATACGTTCATGAAGGTCATATTCGTGAGGATTTTGTAACTTTCGTAGATGTATTTGAGGAACTGACTTGTTCCAAAACTGACGAAGAATACGAGTCAGATGAGGAAAACTGGAAAGAAACCGGAAAAATATTATCTGCCGAAGAGAAGTTGGAGGGAAGTTCTACATCAAATGACTTGTCCTTAACTGGCAAAGCTATAGGGCAAATTATCTTGTTCCAGCTAAAAAAGAAGCTAAAACTTCCTTTGAATCATGTGTGGGAATAGGGACAGATGGGTGTGCTGTTATGCTTTCAGAAGTTCGAGGTGCTGTGACGGTGATTCAAAAGGAAGCGAAAAATGCTGTGAAGACTCCATGCTACAGTCACGAGCTTAACAACTCTATTTCTCGATGTTCGAAAGTACCTGCCACTCGAGACGCTGTGACAATCATGAAAGAGGTAATAATGTTCTTCAAATCGCACCCAAAGCGAAAAACTGTCCTCATGAGCACCTTGGGGTGTGCACTCACATCACTTTGTGAGACTAGGTGGGTAGACCGGCATGAAGGTGTACTCCAGTTTTCCTTAGACCTAGCCAAGATTGTGGAGACATTGGAAACGATTTCGCACCTTAAAACATATTTAAGATCAACAATGGCTGAAAACCGCCTCCGCGGTGTGGTACTCATGCACATCCATAAGCAAATCCCGATCAATGTTGAGAAAGTTATTACTAGGTTTTCAAAAACCGGCCATACAAAAAGATTAGTATTAAGTATTTAAGAACTATGTATATTAGGGTGTCCCTTATTTTTCAACTTTATTTTTTTCTTACGCATACCCTCTAATTTTTTTCTGTTAGAGCTTATAACCATTAAAAAAAAATATGGGGCTATTTAAAGTTTATTTAATGGACGCGACTTTCAATCAAAGCAATCGTTGCAATTCAAATAAATAAAACGACTTGATCTTAGTAGGCCATAAGTTCATTTTTAGTTTTCCATTGATATAACACACTTGAAAACCTTTTGCATTGTCTAATTATGGCTTTGCAGAGAAGAAGTGAACAAAAATGTGTGTTATTCGTCGGAAATATTCACCATCAAATTGCAGGTGCGAAACTACCTTCAAAACGTCAAATATTAAAAGTGTTGTTTTATAACATTCGCGAAGTTAAATTAAAGGTAAGTGAAAGTGCAAACCTCGTTATTCGTGAATGTTTAATATTTTGGGAAAAAGCACGAATACCCACAAAAGCTGTTCCCAATTGCGTCAAGAAACTTCTGAATCTTTATGAGATTTGGAAAGATCTTAAAAAAAATACAAATAAAACTCAATCCGTATTCAAACAACGAGAAGAACAATTTCAAAATGATCTTGATAATCTCTTCGACTTAGCGCATGTTGATGCCTTGGCTAAAATGAAAACAGAAGATGATAAGTTGTTTTTACTCAGTCAGAGAGAACCAGGAAGGCCAGGCTGCCTGCTAGGGATTGACAAAAAGCGAATGGAAAAAGAAGAAAGGGTAAGGCAGAGAGTGCTTAACGAAGAAAATAGATTACTCACAGAACCACTTCCATCCACCTCTTCTGAGTCAGCCAATTGCCTTCAATTCCAAGAAGTTGGTGAAACTGATTCCAACGGATCAAATGATGAAGATGAATTCACAACATCAAGAACAGCGCAACCCCCAACTCTAAAAAAGCGAGGCAGAAAAGAGTTCATCACTACAAAATTAGTTACAGCCTTAGATAGATGCCAACTTTCTATCAGAGACTCGGTTTATATTCTTCAAGCCACAGTTGAAGCTCTTGGACTAAATGCGGATGAATTTCCAATAAACAAATCTTCAATACAACGTATGAGGACACAGGTAAGAAAAGAGAGAGCTGATTCTATCAAAACAGATTTTCAAAATAATGTGCCTGAATTTGTTACCGTTCACTGGGATGGAAAATTGCTACCTGGGCTTAACGTAAGAAGTTCAAAAGAAGAACGACTTCCTATCGTAATAACATTTGGCAGCAAAGAACAGCTTCTTGCTATTCCAAAAATTGAAAACTCTTCAGGAAAAGAGCAGTCTGCAGCTGTCTTAAGAGCGCTTAATGATTGGAATGTTGACGATAAAGTTCAGATTATGTGCTGTGATACTACAACATCAAACACAGGTGGTTTTAATGGTGCTTGTGTCCTCTTAGAGCAAAAACTCGAGAAGGAGTTGTTACTTTTCGGTTGTCGGCATCATTTTTATGAACTTGTCTTAAAGAGCGTGTTTGAAACGAAAGTTTTCCAATTAACTGTTAGCCCAGATATTCCACTTTTTAAGAAGTTTCGAGAAAACTGGAAAAATATTGATTCTTCGAAATTTCAAAATGGAAACGAAACAGTAAAGAAGCACTTCCAAGACGTAACAATAAGAAATTTACTCGACTTTTATTCTGCTGAACTGAAAAAGAAATCCAGCACTACAGTGAGAGACGACTACCGAGAACTTATTGAATTGTCTATAATATTTTTGGGAGGGAGTGCTGGAGATCTGAAGATCAGACCCCCAGGTGCAATGCATCAAGCAAGATGGATGGCAAGGGCTATTTATTCCCTCAAAATATATTTGTTACAATCACAGATAAGATTAAACAAAAAGGAGAGACAAGGCCTTGAAGACGTTTGTGTATTCATTGTCACATCATATGTTAAACCATGACTTAAATGTAATTTGGCGGTGAAGGCACCCTATCAAGATATTAATTTTATAAAAACATTAAAAGCCTACGAACAAATAGATTCATCAATTTCCAAGGCAGCTCTAAATAAGTTTTGTCAACACTTATACTATTTAACTGAGGAAACTGTAATTTTATCTCTTTTCGATGATGATGTTGATGTGCAGACAAAAACGAAAATGGTTAACAACCTAACAAAAGAATTTTATTCTGACACCACAAAACGATATATTCCTTCACAGGATGAGATGCGGTTCTCATTATATGGTAATTGTTTTAAATGTTTATATATATTTCAAGCAATCATTTTGAATATTGTTGTGTAGACAATCGGGCTTAATGATCTATTTAGAACAATGCAGTTAATTTAAAAAACTAATTAATTCTTTTCCCAGAAAAGATTGTCTACACAACATACGTCACATTAAATGATCAAATACCATTACATATATTTTGAATATTATTTTAGAAAAAACTCTTGATGATTTTGTAACTGCAAGGAGTAAAAATATGTTTTCCCGTCTGCAACTTAATGATAAGTTCCTTGAGTTAAGTCCCTCTACTTGGAAAAAGAACAATCTTTATATAGAAGCAAAGCAAAAAGTTCTTCAATTAAGAGCTGTCAATGATACAGCAGAAAGAGCTGTAAAGCTCGTTCAAGATTTTAACGGCCTCACTGCAGAAGAAGAGCAAAAACAATACCTCCTACGATGTGTACAGGAGCATAGAAAATTGTATCCTGACTGCAAGAAAGATACATTGAAGAGAAAATACCCTGAGTAAATTTAAAATTTCTAATAGTTAAAGTTATTTTCTTATTTATTAAAAAAAAGTAAAAAAAAATTAAACCAAACACTTAAAACTTTTCATACCCTTTTTTAAAATCTTTAAAATTAAGTCGCGTCGGGTTTCCATCAACCTAGAGAGGTGAAATTTTGTACATGAATTGCTTTGAGCAACACAAAAAATATTAAGGGGTATGCGTTCCTGAAAACCAAAAATAAAAAAAAAAGTCCATATAAGGGACACCCTAATGTATATCATGTACAACACTATCATTCTTTCATTTAAATTAATTAATTAATTTATTTTTTTTTTAATACGTACGAGTTCCTATTTAATACTTTAAGACATGCATACAGAGCATTATTGAAAGAGGCTAAAGTAATGTAAACGAAGATGTTTGATTTACTATCTTATAGTTATTTATACACGAACTTTATTATGTACCTGCACATGCTTTTTTTAATTCAATTAAATAATTTGTTATTTTTATATTCGATTGTGTTTATACCTTTTAAATATTTTAAGACAGAAATGCAGAGAATCATTAAAAAAGCGTAAGTATTCGATGGACCATTTGTTTTTTCAGTTAAGCAAAATATCAAGAAAATTGACCCCCCCCCCCCCCATGAACGAAATCCTGGATCCGCACCTGACTAAGTTACCTTATCAAGTAGTTTTAATTTCATTATATTATAATCACGTTTGGCAGGAAGCTCCCCACTGAGAGGACCTGCGGATACCACATTTAAAGCGGATAATCCTTATGGCGCTAGGTCGAACGGTCTCGTTCTTTGAAGTCGGCGCACAAGGTTTGTATCATCAATTGTTTGTCGAATAATTCTATTGCTATGGTTATTTAAGTGAGTTCGTAGCTTTCCAGCGAAAACTGCTATTTCATCTTCAACAGTTGGCAATCGTAAGTCTCTGTGTAAATCACTGTTTCTAATGTACCACGGAGCATTAACGATTTCTCTGAGAACTTTGCTCTGAAAAGATTGTAGTATTTGTCTATTGCTTGGTTTAGTACAACCCTAAAGTTGTATACCGTACGTCCATACTGGTTTTATCACTTGCTTATAGATAAGCAATTTATTGTAGATGCTGAGTTTGGAATATCTTCCAATAAGCCAATTCATTTCACGTAATTTATTTTCAAGTTGATCTCGTTTCTTTTTAACGTGAGTTTTCCATTTAAGCTTAGCGTCTAGTGTCATTCCTAGGTACTTTGCTTCATTAGCATATGGTATTTGCACCGAATTAATGTAGGTGGGCAGGTTGGTAATTTTTTTGTAAGTAAAATTAACATGTGTTGATTTGGACTCATTAAGAACAATTCGCCATTTCTTAGTCCATACCGAAATTTTATCTAGAGCTCGTTGGAGCTTCTCGGTTGCAGATTCAACGGATGTTGCAAGTATATGGTATCTTCTTCTTGAGGAATATCGCTAGTGTATAGTACGAACAGAATCGGACCGAGAACACTTCCCTGGGGAACACCAGCATTGATTTCCTTAAAATCCGAATATTCCCTCCCTTGCTTAACTCGAAATAGCCTATCTTCGAGGTACGACTCAAGAATGTAATATATTTGATCCGGAAAGACCTGTCTTAGTTTAAACTTTAGGCCATCGTGCCAGACCTTGTCGAAGGCTTGAGAGACGTCTAGAAATGCGCTTGTACATACATTTTTTCTCTCTAGTGATTTCTCAATTTCATTGGTTATCCTGTACACCTGATCAATTGTTGAGTGGCTTTTTCGGAAACCAAATTGATGGTCAGGAATAAGCCGCTTTTCTTCGATAATAGGAAGCAGTCGCTTTAATAAGATTTTCTCAAATACCTTCGAGATCAGTGGCAAGAGGGAAATCGGTCTATAAGATTTCTTTTCGTTCGGCGACTTTCCCGGTTTTGGAACCATTAAAACTTCTGCGACTTTCCATTGGCGTGGAACGTATGAAAGCCTTAATGCCGCATTCATAAGGTGCTGAAGTTTAATTGCTGCTTTTCTGGGTAGCTCTTTAAGCACGCGAGCATTTATTAGGTCGTACCCAGGAGCTTTATTATTTTTGAGATTTTTAATAGCTTGATAAAGTTCTGATAACGTGATATTCCGAATAAGAAAGTTTTCAGATGGCCATTGGATATCACCATGTTCATTTATCAACGCCTGACCATCAAAAGGTTTAAAGGTTTCCTCTAGATGTTCAGCAAATAAATCGGCTTTTTCTCTATCGGACTTAGCCCATTCACCATTATTTTGTCTGATTGGTGCTGAATGTATTTGCGGCTTTTTAACATCTTTTATAGCTTTCCACAATGAATAATTCGTATTTTTATCTGCGGTCAGGCCTTCAAGATAGGTAGAAATCTTCCGATTTTTTGATTCGCGGATAGCATACTTGAGCTCATTCGAGAGGCGGTTTAAGATGGTTTTGTCCTGAGGTGCTCGTGATTGATGCCATTTTTTCCGAACAGTTCTTTTTTCGCGAAGCAGATCTTTTATTTCCGGTGAAATTGTATCTGGACTTCTAATTGGATCTCTAAAGTTGTGTGGAGTGTTTTTCCATGCAGCGTCTTGTATGACTTTAATAAATATATCGACTTCATCTTCTAGCTCTAAAGGCGTTTTCAAAGATATATTAAGCGCAATATTGTTTTCGCAATGTTCTCTGAATTTATACCAGTTTGTTTTTTTGTTACATAAAAATGGAGCTCTTTCCTTTTTGACTAGCTTTTCACTTACTGTCAATATGACTGGTGAATGATCGGTGGAAAGGTCAAAGTTTTCCTCGATTTTTGTGTAATTTTTATCTAGTCCTTTTGCGATAAAGAAGTCTACAAGGTCTGGCATTTTCGCTCTATCAGTTGGCCAGTATGTTGGTTTACCTGTCGAGAAAAAATCAACACAAGCTGCCATACAAGCTTTGAAAAGCTGCCTACCTTTAGTTGAGATGCACCTCGATCCCCAGAAAGTGTGTTTCGAATTGAAGTCGCCACCAATAATAAATTTCGGCCCGAGAACTTCAAATAGATCTATAAAGTCGTTTTTCACAATTTTACTTCTAGGAGGACAGTAAATTGACGCAACACTATAGTATAAATTTCTAAATTTAACAGTTACTGAACTTATTTGCATTATATCGTTCTCAATTATAGTTCTAATTGAATGTTCGATAGTATCCTTAATAAATAGAGAGGATCCGCCTCTTGCTCTGTCAGATGGATGAAATGCATGATAAGCACAGAATCCTTTAATTTGTACATCGCAGTTTTTTTTTAAATGCGTTTCGGTAATCAAACATATGTCAATTTTTTCATTTTGTAGAAGTATTTCTAGTCCGTCTATTTTTGATGATAATCCATTCGCATTCCAAGTAAAAATTTTAAACAGCTCATCCATTTTCATAATTTATTCTGGGATGTATGAGTCTTAGGCTCAAGCATGCTTAATTTTTCAAATATAAGTTTATTCGTCCTGCTTTGCTCTTCAAGTCTGGCAAGAATCAAAGAAAACACTTGGGAAACTGGGTCTCTTATATTTGTACTTTGTTCCTGGTTTTGTGACTCCACTTTGGCATACGTTTTTGTATGACTTGGTTTGGGTTTTGCGTTTTGAGGTTTAGTTTCCTTGGGTTTCATTTTCCCTTTGATAGACTTACTAAACCCTGATACCACGTGGGCATACGTATTCGTAGTACTTGGTTTGGATTTTTCGTTTATATCTTTAGTTTCATTGGGTTTCGTGTTTTCGTTAATAAACTTACTAGCCCTTTTATCAATTAAATTAATTTGGCTTGTTTTAGGTTTATCTTTGTTTGGTTTTTGTTTCGGCCGTACACTTTTCTTCAGTGTATCACGCCTTTTTTGAATTTCTTTAGCAACTTCGCATCCTCGATAGTTGTTTGCAAGATGGTTTTCCTTGCAGTTGACACAAGTTGCTGGAGATTGCTTGTCAAGACGGCATTCGTCTGATGAATGTTTCCCCGCACATTTAACGCAACGAGGATCTTTCCGACAGAAGGTTTGCGTGTGATTAAAACCTTGACAACGCTTACATTGGGGAATCAATCGAGTGCTTTTACGCAGAGGTTCTATTTTAATTACCATATTCAGTATTGTTTTGATGTTGTAAATACTCTCAAGATTTTCTGCTTTGTCAAAGCTTAGCATAAAAAGAGGAAGTCCACGTCTGACATACTCATTTTTATTCTCTTGCGATTTTTGTTTCTCTTTCTTGATAATGTTTGTTGCATCCAGAATCTTTAAGCCTTTTTCCTTAAGGTCATTTATAACGTCCTCTTTTGTACACGAAGGATGAAGACCTCTAGCTACAACACGTATTGGCCTATCTGATTTATTAGAGAAAGTATACCATTCGATCTTTTCGGTATTTAATTTCTTAGACAGTGTCCGGTAACCATCAGAATCATTTACATTGATTTTCCACGTATTATTATGTAGCCAGGTAACCTTAAAATTCGTTTGTAACGTTTTTTTAAGAATTGGTAGCAATTTACTATAGTCCAATTGACCAACGATGTTAATAGGTGGTGGAGGACTTATCTTAACTGGTGGTTTCTTCCCTTGAGGTTGACTCGTTTTAACTTTTGGCTGGATGACCTCAGGTGAGGAGCCAGCCTTACGTTTTTTGGTAGGTCTTCTCTGTATTCCTTCCGTTTCACGCGCTAGCTCTTCTTCGTCAGTTTCATATTGAGAAATATTTGGAGGTGGTGGACTAGCGTTTCTGTTTTGAAGATGTGAGGTTTTCAACATCATGTTCTCTTCACGCAGAAGATCAACTTCTTTTTTCAACTCTTGGTAGAGTTTCTCCATTACTTCAAGCTTTGTTCGAAGTTCATTATTGTCCTCCGCAAGGCTTTTTGATTTCGCTGAGTCGATTTTTACGCTCGCTGGCGTTACCGGGGGACTCTTTTTCCCGGAGACATTCGATCTAGTTGGTGGTGATCGATTAACCCTTGGTTTTCTTAAGAAAGGGTTTATCAAATGCAATAATTGGCTCTCCCCAGAATCCGTAGAGCCGACCTCCGAAGAGGGTGGATTTTCCTGTGTATCTAGACTGCCACCTGGGGTACTATATCTTTCCGTTTTGTTCATTGCATATTTTGTATACTTTACACTCGGTATACGGAGGGTGGATTTTAGTCGCCTCTTACGAAATTTTAATGACAGAGAGCTTTTGAAGATACAATGGGTCTATTAAATATTTTATAATAAAGCATAGCTGGATATAGTGCCAATGTTTTCAGAGCAAAGGGAGATTAATTAGTATATGTACGTCTTTGAGTATAAGAGGGTAAAGCAAGTCGATGGGACGACAAAAACGCATAAACCTTCTCTGGATGAATTTAAGTCTATTTATATGAACTGTATAGTATGTTGCCCATACTATGCACCCATATTCAAGTACTGGCCTAACAAATAATACATATAGAAGCTTTAGAACATAAGGGTCCTGGAAATCATGAGAGAATCGTAACACCACATTGGTCGACAAAGGTTAATTTTGTGTAAAGCACAATACAATCAGAGAAAAACGAATAATCTACATAAAAGAGTAGAATCCATCGTGTAATTATGAGTTGTTATATTTTTGTTTGCATATAAAACACATGGTTTTACATTTGTCAATATTCAACAAAAGACGGTTTGTATTGCACCATTCCCTAAACTTATTAAGATCGTCTTCGAGAAGTAAAAAGTCATTTATAGAGGATATTTTTTAAATAATTGAAGTCACGTCTTTTTTATATAAAATAAATAATAAGGAACCTAAATGGCTACCTTGTGGAACACCAGAATTAACAATAAAATGATGTTAGTGCTCATTTCGAAAATTAGCACTATAACATCTATTCTTCATAGGAGCTTCAGTTTATTGATTAAAGTCTTATAACACAATATATCAAAAGCTTTATTAAAATTAGTAAAAGCACAATCTACTTGTTTTCGATCTTCAAAGGAATCAAGACAAGAGGAAGTAAAATTAAACAGGTTTATAGCAATTGACTTGTTTTTAACGAAACCATGTTAGTTGTCACAAGTAATAGATTTGTAATTAAAAGACAAGATATTAAAAAATATGGAAGTTTCGGAACAACAGTAAGTTTACTAATTGCGCGGTAGTTTATGATTCCATTTTTTAAAACTTTTTTATGAACCGGTGTAATAAATGCACTTTTTCCCAAAATAGGAAAGGTTAAGCATTTAAGGGATTCATTGAAATGATATGTAGAGTATACGATATTTTGCGAGGCCCACTTTTTTTCGTCTTCCATATCCTCGTAATGTCAATTATGATCAAAATCTCAAGCTTGATTTGTTTATGAATGTATATGTATAACTTGGCTTATGTTTATGTTTGCTACCTGTAGATGTTTAAAATGGAATAAAACGAGCTTTGTGTGAGGTATGAACAAAACTGTCTTTTTATTTTAAAGGCTCATGTATGCTATGTATGGAATATGAAATTGTGGAGTCGTAAAATTTTCAATGACTATCCTGCTATATCCTGCAAAATTTGAGCGATGATCTGTGTTATGTTCATCTTAAAGGTTTTGGTCGATTGTGGTTTATTCGAACAGACCTAGGAGTTCAGGAAACTCCACAAGGAAAAGTCTAGTGGAGTCAAATCACATAACTTTGGTAACGAATTTACGTCATTTCTGAGAGAGATAACCTTACCCTCAAATTGTCCATGCAGAATGTCAATCGTGGCGTCCGCTGTGTGGCACGTAGGGCCGTCCTACTGGAACCACATGTCGTCTAGACGGTTCGATCCAAGCCATAAGAAACTAGTTATCATCGTTCTGTAGCGCTCGGCATTAACGGTAACCTCCTCACCATCGTCGTTTTCGAAATACTAAGCACTAATGACTCCGGCCTAAAATCCTCACCAAACGGTAACTTGAGGATGCATTGTAACCTGGTGAACCTCGTTGGGGTTGGTGTCGTGTCATTTACGAGTCCTCTTCCAAACCTTTCAAACGCTTCGAACAAACGACATTGTCTATGGTCATGAACTTTGAGCTCCTGGGTCAGTTGGTTCTTGATCGGTTGTAGGTCCAAGTCACGACGCCTAATTCGCCAAGTTAAATTCTGCGAAAGGCCAAGTTCTTGTGCACGACGAGGAATCGCCTCGAGTTCTGCTGTACACTTTCACGGATCATAGTGATGTTCTCGATGGATTTTGCGTTCTTTTAACGAATGAATGTTGGCTCATTGATTACCGAAATGGTCATCTCAAATTTGGCCACCACGTCTACCGTAACATTTTGTTTTACCTAAATGTAGACCGTACTTAATAGTATACAAATGTGTATTTGTTTTTCAGGTGCAAAATTGCATAATTAAATTGTTGACCTTTGTCTCACCGAAGTCCAATGCAGAACTTTGAATTTGAATCCAATCCAATCTTCAAATCTTGTTGTAACAATATTTTCACAATTATTTTCTAGAACTTGTTCTGAAGAATTTTTCATCATATGTACCTACATAACCTTCATATTTTATTAATTAGGAAAATTATTAAACATACATACATATGTACATATATGTATGTACATATATTTAAAAATCAACATTTTGAGCTAATTAATAATTAAAAAAAAAAAAAAAATGTCCCTTGACCAGTTGGTTAAAGCACCTGAATTGGAAAAGAGCAAGCTCATATTTTTGCATCATATCGATGATTTTGAAACCAATGAAATCAGAAAAAACTTAATAGAGAACAACATCGAAACGCATTGTTTGAAATATGAAATCTGCGGATGCTTGAATCAACAGGAAAATCTTGTCAAAGTCATGCATGATAGACATCCGTTAGAAATTTTCAATTGCGCAAATGACAACTACATTCAGAAGATACTGAGTTGCGACATGCTTGTATTCAATGCGAATTCATCTAATTTCGAGAAAGTGTGTTGTGAGCTGCGCCGAGTTATGAAGGCACTCGAAGAATTGTATCTAAAGAAAGAAAAAGAATCGGCCCAAATGCCACGCAAATATTTAATACTAATTTCCTCTCCAATGACATGGGCTCTTACAACTACTGATGTTATGACCAATGAAGAAGAAGACGAGTCGAATGGTTTTCTCTTAGAAGAAGACTATAGAAGACGTAAGGCCCATAAGAATTATTGCAAGCACAAACTCTTAGAACGCGATGTCATTTGGCTACAAAAGAAATGCAATCACTTCGTGAAAACATTAATCGTCTGTCCTGGAGTAACATACGGAGCAGAAAATGATACATTTCATTATATTTTCAAATTCGCATTCTATAATCAACCGGTTCCTATAGTCAACACTGGGCGTCAACTTATACCAATGATCTACATTAAGGACTTTGCTAAGTTAGTAGTTTATTTTTGAGAAAACGAACGTTTAGATTTGAGAAAGATTTTCTTTACAGTATAATAAGGAATATTTTCGATAACTTCCCTGAATCGAAAGTTCGATATATATTTGCAGCTCAACCCACTTTGATGACTCTCAAGAAATTTTCTTATAACATATGCAAGGCATTCAATGGGGATTGCAGTAAAATACGATTTCTGCACGAAATAGAGCTATTGGTGTTCGAAAAAGAGCTATTCCCGGTAAGATTATCAAAAAACTCCAACGAAGATATACCCAATTCAATATGTTTTACAGCAAACTGTCGTAGATTTGCTGTCTTTAAATTTAAAAATGGGCCTCACATTCTTGAAAGATTTTCAATTTCACCAAGTAACAGACGAATTTTGGTATGCATTAGCAGAAGAATTTCGCTCTTCCAGAAACTTGCATCCATTGAAAATTGTTGTGGACGGTCCACCGTTAGTAGGGAAAACCGAACATGCCCAGATACTGTCGGAATACTATCAAATTCCGCGTATTGATACGTGTGAAATTATCAACATCTACATTAAATTTTTGGTGAGATTTCATTAATTAACAATCTAAAAGTGGGTCAATATTTTTTCTAAACTTTAATAGGAGGGGAAAATCAATGACTGTAATATTGTGGTAGAAAGCCTTGAGCGTGGACCAAATGCCGATATTCCTAAAAATGACGAAGAAGACACACTCATTATAGTAGATCTTAAAACAAAAATTAAAGACTACTCAAAAGAACTATTTGATCTAAAAGTTTACATTGCATCACATAAGGATTTTGAAGATCAAGACTTTGAATATTTGTCGCGGTTGTAAAACTTTTATTGTGTTAATGCTTTTTCCTTATTTTTTTTTAAATATCTCTTTAGTTGTCTCATAGCACTTATCTCAACGAAGCAGTACAATGTTAACCAGGGCTATATTCTTGATAACTTCCCTTTTACCTATGATCAAGCTAATACAATTTTCTACAACACCATTAGGAGAGTAGAAAACATTCAATCTGACACTTCTGCAAAAGTCGACGAAATAATACCTCCTATTTCACCATTACGACCTACCCACGCTATCCTTTTCAATGCCCCAGATGAACTTCTCTGCAAGCATGCTATGAATTTATCAGAAACTGATGCTATAATTCGTCGATGTCTTCGGCACCAAATGCTTCCTCGATTGGATGCGTATCGTGAAAGAAATGAAGGATCAAAATGTCTGGCAGATATATTCTATGATAATGATTTGATTCCGATAAGCATAAATTTGGATCAAAATACTCAAGTTATGGATACGATTCAAATTATAAAAAATGAAATCGGTTTACCATTCACCTATCCGTTGTCAAGTGCTGAGCAGAAGGCATTAAACGATAAAATTGCCGAAAAAAGACTCAAGGAAAAAGAACAACAATCTCGTAAAAAGGAAGAATTGCTTAAATCACTAACCATGGAAAGGGAACGGAAACTTCTAGAATGGGTAGGTTTAATGTTATCAGCAGGTCTTGGTAGTGACCGCCGGTCATTAGTCTCATCAATATTGACCTTTAGCTTGATAACAAGGTTTATAAGGCTCGTGTTATAGAATTTTAAGAAACTAATATTTTTATTACTTCTTTAAGACTAAAAACTATGAAAAAATTCAAGAACACGAAGATGAGTTGCATGATGTAAAAACATTACCTCTGCGGCAATATTTAGAAAAATATGTTTTGCCCACACTTACTGATGGTATTCTAAAAATTGCCGAGTTGCAACCAGATGATCCTGTGGACTTTTTGGCTGAATATTTATTCAAGTGTAACCCGGAGGGCCAACAGGCACCTCCTTTCTGTACCGCTGAGCAGAGGAAGCGGTTTGAAAGCACTTTCTATGAAGATATTACCAGTAGCTCGAGTAGTTTCGATGAATTATGTAAACATGGATCGGGATCGGGGCTTGATGGATGTCATGAGAAATAAATAAACTCTTTCAAAATAAATTAGTATTTTGGCAACTTTTTATTTTTTAATCAGAAATTGAGCACCTCGGAATAGCACTTTGTAGGTTAATTTTTATAGAATTTCGTTCTTCAAATGTTTGGAGAAAATATAACAACGAATTTTACTAAAAAAAATTGGGCTACAGTAACTTTCTTAAGTATCTACCTTAAGGTACCTATATATATTTTTTGATAAGGGCGCTATGAATAGATATTCACCCGTATTCCGATAGTCGTTTTTATAAAACGCCTTTAAAACGAGAAGGCTCCAGAGACCACATTTTGAGTTTAAATAATACGAAAAGGGCAGCGTTCTCTATTTTCTTCACTTTTCTAAGCATTATAACGATATTCGTTTCAATAAAATTCCAATTTTCGTTTCTAGAGCCTTGTCGTTTTACTGGCGTTTTAGTAAAACGACTATCGGAATAAGGGTGATTATGTAAGGGGTTTTTCAATAAGGCTGGGTAGATGTTGAAATGAAATAAATAAAGCTGTGTGTAAGGTATGTTTTGTTTTTATTTGAAATCCCCATGTATGTCGTAGAGTATTGACATCGCTTAAATGCCCGCCTCAGGTTGTTAAGCTGGCACGGATCCAAGTGGTTCAATGATTTTCAATGACTCTTCTACCAGGCTGAATTTTAATGCTGGCCCTTGTAATGTTCACGTTAGGGGCATCGGTTGATTGTGAATTCAGAAAACCATACAAAAAAAGTCTAGCAGGATCAAATCGCATTACCTAGGTGGCCAATTAACTTAACCTCTGCGAGGGATGTCCTTACCCTAAAATCGTTCAAACACAATAGGTGTGTTTTTTTTACAGCTTTAATAGGCGACGATAAATAAAACGCATCGGGGCATAAAAAAAACCTTGGCAGCACTGTGCTGTGGAATGACATTTTAAAACAAAACAAATCTCATCTCTTTCTCATATATTCTATCGAACATTTTTGACATTTCCATCCTTCGTCGCTATTAACAAAAACAAATTGTATGTCATACATCATAAAATTCATTCTTTTAATTGATAAAACAACCAAACAAAATTAACAATTAAAACGTAAATGTCATTTAACGTTGTGGAAAAAAATATACATATGTATGTACATATGGAGGGCTCACAGCTGTACCGAACCAAGTTATTTTAAAAAAATCCAAAACCAACGCCAAAATTTTCGCAAAATTGACCTCTATCGAACTATACATAGTTCATTACAGCTCTAAATAGAACTATGTAGCTCTAAATGAACTATGTAGTTCATTACAGCTCTAAATAGAGGTCAATTTTGCGGAAATCCTGGCGTTAGTTTTGGATTTCTTTAAAATGACTTGGTTCGGTACAGCTGTGAGCCCTCCATATGTATGTATGTATATTGGAAAAAAAAGTTAATTCATACTTCTTTGACGAATGTGGCTTTGGGTTGTGGGTAAATTCCACCTTCATTGCGTCCCATTGTTGCACCGGGATGGAAAAAGTTGATACGCAGATACGTATACTCTCCTTCCACCGATTGTGAGATATTTTTGATCAGCTCTATTGGAAACTGCATAAATTTGAAACTAGATATTTGAAACTAGATATTTGAAACTAGATATTTGAAACTAGATATTGGAAACTAGATATTTTGGGCGCAGCTGTCAACGTCAACTGAATAAAAAAAAAAACAATTTTCTTCTTGTTTTCTTTTATCTGACGTTTGTATACAATTCATCGCTTTGGTAGCACAGATTTAAGCCTCGATAAAAATTATGCCCCGAAAATTATCGGGGTAAATCGTGACATCCGCTGTGTGGTGTGGAACGTGGAGCCGTCTTGCTAGAACCACATATTGTCGGTAAAATTTCAAACGAAATAATGGAAAATCAGCTATTTCATTTCTACACATCTGAAACTAAAACAGACTTTTTGCAATATCAAAAAAAAAAAGAAATAGTAGCTGCCTAATAGAGATATTCAAATATACATACTTGCAAGAGATTTCCACGAGAAAAATACAACAAAATAAAATGTGCACTCGGGTATCTGATAGCACACCAAATGTCATTATTCCTGTTGTTCGATTTTGAAATTTTATGAATATGTATTCACGTTTTACCAAAAACTTTAAATTCCGAATAAATATTAATTATTGAAGAAGAGCAGAATCTTAATAGATCATATCAGATATTACAAAACGACATCGTAGCTGATCTCATAAAGCTAATGAAAAATGACAAAAATCTCAAAAACATTACCCAATAAAAACCAACCAAACATTAGACTTCCAAGTGACACTTTCTATCTTAGGTGTCGATAAGGCAGTGTTTCATTGTTTTCGAACAGTACTGTACGTTATTAAAACTGCATACCACAGCTGACTTACTGACTAGTTTATAAACTTATTCTTGAGAAACATCATTGTATATATATATAAATACAATGGAAACATCAAACAACACCGCAGTTTAGAAAATTTGCATGGGGATTCCCTTTAGGTTTTCTAAAAAAATGTAAACTTTAATACACAACCCAACCAAATTATAAATTATCTTAATAGTTTATTAACTAAATTAAACATTTTAAAAACTAACAATTAAAACTTGATAAAATTATAATTTATAGTTATAAAAAGTGAAAGCAGTTTCTGCACATCGACAAAGAAGAATTACCAAATAAAAATTGTTTAAATTATTAGATATTGGAATTGTTTCAAAGACTTTTAATAAACATGTCGTTTTTAAGGGGATCACTTAATTATGTGTGGTGCACAACAAGTGTACTTGGTAAAGGAGCAACTGGGTCAGTTTTTCAGGCAAGTACAGCAATTGGTATAATGGTTTCCAAAATGTCTTTGTTTTGCGGATTTGTGTACCTATTAGTCATAAATACAACGCGCTGTGTTTTATCTGCATTTCTCTTATCAATCCTCTTCATTAATAAAACCACCAATTGAACGTTATGTTTGTTTTGTAAACTTATCTTTAGGGTGTTAATAAAAACACTGGAGAATCGGTTGCTGTGAAAACATTCAATCCATACAGCCACATGCGGCCGCAGGAAGTACAAATGCGAGAATTTGAAGTTCTGAAAAAGGTTAATCATGAAAACATAGTCAAATTGCTGGCAATTGAAGATGACCAAGAGGGACGAGGCAAAGTTATCGTTATGGAACTCTGCACAGGCGGAAGTTTATTTAATATTTTAGACGACCCGGAGAACGCATATGGTCTGCCAGAGAAAGAGTTCCTTCTTGTGCTAGAGCATCTGTGCGCTGGAATGAAGCACTTGCGTGATAACAATTTGGTTCATCGGGACTTAAAACCAGGAAACATAATGAAATTTATGTCTGAGGACGGCCAGACAATATACAAGCTTACAGACTTTGGTGCTGCTAGGGAATTAGAAGAAAATCAACCCTTCGCCTCGTTATATGGCACAGAAGAGTATTTGCATCCTGATTTGTATGAGAGAGCAGTTCTTCGTAGGTCAGTAAATCGATCGTTTACAGCAAATGTTGACCTTTGGTCGATTGGAGTAACGCTCTACCACGTAGCCACTGGCAATTTACCATTTCGTCCATTTGGTGGTAGAAAAAACCGCGAAACTATGCATCAGATAACGACTCGAAAGGCATCAGGTGTTATATCAGGCACCCAATTGTCAGAGAATGGTCAAATTGAATGGTCCACAACACTACCACAACACTGCCACTTAACGGCCGGCTTAAAAACGCTAGTTACACCTCTACTCGCTGGTCTTCTCGAGGAAGACCGTTCAAAAACTTGGTCATTTGATACATTCTTCCAGCAGGTTACTTTGGTTCTGAGAAAGAAAGTCTTCCACGTCTTTTTCATCAATCGCACAGACAGCATTGAAGTTTTCCTGGAGCCCGAAGATCAAATTGAAGAGTTCAAAGACCACTTATTTATTCAGACTGAAGTACCATGCGAAAAACAAATTCTTTTATATTCTAATGAGCATTTAGAATCCAGACTTGGTACTTTGTGCGGTAAGTGGTTTATAAATATTTATGCTTTCGTTAAATTATTATTAGCACTTTTTTGTTTCAGCCAGTGCATTCCCAACGACTGATCGGGAAAATCCAATTTTCCTATATAGCAATGAAGATAATAATGTTCAGCTGCCAGCTCAATTGGATCTTCCGAAATTTCCAGTTTTTCCAAGCAATGTTTCCGTTGAAAATGATGCCAGTTTGGCAAAGGTAAATTTTTATTAACTCTTGTTTTAGTCAGCGAATGTGATTGGTCCTTCTAAAAAGAAGAAAAAATCCGTGTGGGTTTGATTTTACAATTAAAGTCACATTCATTCATACGTATTGAGGTTCCGGACTACCAATAAAATACTCCATTATACCGTCTTTAATTGACAAATCCTCTAAGAATATCTCTTGTCATGAAAAGTGCTGCTCATAGCTGGAATCGGCAGAAAATTGTAGGCTCCCTCTATTTCTAGCAACAAGCACTCAGAAATGGTTGAGAGTTGTAAGTCACTAGAATAAAACCGTCCGTGTAGAGATTCTGGCCTGGTGTGTCTTCTTTAAATATTAATAATGATAGTTTGTGTTAAAAATTTTGTTGCGTTATATCATAATTTTCGTTTAACTTTTTTTCTAATAACCTAAGTGCAGCCGAAAAACTGCCCCAGATCACAATATTTCCTCCTCCGTGCTTTTAGTCGCCTGATATTACGCCCAGAATCCGATGAGAACAAATTTAATCTCTGTTTCATAACTCCAAGGATATTTTTTGCTCCTTAAGATCCGCTCCAACTTCTATGGCTTAAAGCAAATTTTTTTCGGGACCTTATATCGTTAGCTCTTACTAAAATTTCCTGGCTATTCTTCCTAGTAGATTGAAGTTCGGAACTCTTCTGTGGATTGTGCTTGCACTTACTTGATTATGTTCCTCTATAGTTCTTGACGAAGCAAAAGGGCTTGGTTTTGCTAAAAGTAGGACACGATGATCAGTGGTAACTGATGTTTTTTTTTTATGTTCCCCGAATTTCGCGCATTTATCTAGCCTTAAAAGCATTTGTTACAACATTTTGGGATCTTCCCAGGGCTTCTGCTATAAATTTGTACATATGTTTTACCTTTAATTCTTAATCAAAAAACTAACCTTTTTTCCCGCGGGCAGTCGACAACCGGGTTCCGGTCCTGGCCTCTTTCAACAAGTCTCTCCACCTACCCCGGTCTCTAGCCGACGCCATCCAGTTGCGCACCTCAAGGCTTCGGGCGTCCTGGTCTACGCCATCTCTGCAGCGCAAGCATGGTCTACCACGCCGTCGTCTACCATAGAATGTACCACAAAGAACCGAGCAGGTTCCTCTTCGATCATGCGAGCTAGGTGCCCTGCCCACCGGAGTCTACCGAGCTTAATTTTTGTCACGATATCTGCTTCTAGGTAGATTGCATACAGTTCATGATTGTACCGTCTCCGGAATCATCCTTCCTCACATATGAGGCCAACAATTCTATATAATAACTATCGAACGCAGCTAAGAGGTCGGAGTGCCTTTTGCTAAGCACCCATATGTGAGTACTGGCAGGACCATGTTCCTGTACAGCAGCAGTTTTGAAGTTATGGTGAGATTTCTGGATTTGAAGAGCTTTGACAGACTATAGTAGGCTCTGTTGGATTTGAGAAGCCGCTCGCGTATTTCTTCTTCTATATTGTTATCGGCTGCTACTATTGACCCAAGGTATTTAAAGGATTGCACCACTTCAAATTCATGCTCTGCTACCTTAATTGTTTGACCAACTGTTCCTCTCGCATTCGACGCCACCATGTACTTTGTTTTACCTTCACTAATGTGCAGCCCCAGATTTTGTGCCGCCTGCTCGATCTGGATGAAGGAATCGTGTACAGCTTGTTCGGTTCTTCCGATGATGTCGATGTCGTCTGCGTAAGCCAGTAACTGGCTGGACCTGTTGACGATGGTCCCTCTTGTTGCCGTGCCAGAGTCACGGATTGCTTTCTCCAACGCCAGGTTGAAGAGGAGGCAGGCCAAACCGTCCGCTTGTCGGAGTTCATTAAAGATGTTGATTGGTCTGGATAGCAATCCGGCTATTTTTACTTGGCTTGTTACGTTGGTCATGGTCAACCTACATAGTCGTGTCAATTTAAAGTTCTACCCTAGCTATGCTATCATAGGTGGCCTTAAAATCTATAAACAGATGGTATGTTGGGATGTTAAATTCTAGACATTTTTCTATCGCCTGCCTAAGGGTAAAGATCTGATCAGTTGTTGATTTGCCTGGAATGAAATTACACTGATATTGTCCGATGACGGTTTTAGCGTATGGGGTTATCCGGTCTTGTAGGATAGAGGAGAGTATCTTATAGGCGGTACTCAACAACGTGATACCTTTATAATTGCTGCACGTTGTGACATCTCCCTTCTTTTCGCCAGTCTTCTGGCATTTCTTCCTGCTCCCATACCTGTACTATAATATCATGAATTGTCTGCTGAATAATAAAATTTACCTGAAAATTGATTAGTTGGACGTCTTGCAAAAACAGTTTAATAACGACGCAGAGGACACTCGCAGGTCGCTTGTGTAGAAATTCTTTATTTCAAACTGATATTCTGATATCAGGTCTAGGTCCTTCGCAAGAATCTTTTTTTTTTTTTTAAAAGCGTTCGATATTTTGTATTTAAAGTGAAATATTATATTTAACCTTAAAATGATTAAATTTATTTTCCTGTAAATTATTTGTTTTTTTTTTTTTTCATTTTTAGGCTGCATGCAGTGTAGGTCATGAATGCAAACGTCGTATTGAGACTCTCACATCAATAGATATATTAATTAAAAAGTCTGTGCAACAGTTTATTGAAACATTAACAACAACGTTGAAACTTTTGCAAAAGTACTACCTAATACATGAGTCTCATTTACACTATCACTGATTGTTTTTTTTTTAATTTCATAGAAAAACCAAAAGTTTTGATGAATTATTGTCAACTGTGATCGAATATGCCGAAGTTGTTTCGTATGCAAATAAAGCCGTGAGTTTTCTTTTTTTTTAATCATATTTTAAACAATTTACCAAAAAACGAAATCTCCTTAGGTAAAGCCCGAAGATGATCCAAAGGATCTTGAAGACATTAAAGCCAATTTCGACCGAGCAGCTGACGTAATTTTACAGCTGTATAAACATTTTGTCGAAGAAGATACCCTTAGGTAATATTGTATGCCCCTTAAACATCATGTGACTAATACTTAATTTGTTTGCAGTGATGAATGGCGTTCAGCGATGCATGGTAAAATATGCGCATGTAAAGCACGTTCTAGTGCAAAAGCAAAATATCTAATAGACCGTTTAAGAGACTCATGGCAACATTTGCTGAGAGATAGAGCAACGAGAACTCTCACTTACAACGACGAACAGTTTCATGCATTGGAAAAGATAAAAGTAAATAATACTTTTTTTTTAACTTTATTGTAAAAATAAAATAAACAAATTATTAAAGGTTGACAGAAATGGTAAACGAATTAAAGCCCTTCTCTTGGATGATGTCAAACCATCTGTAGCACACATGGCGGAATGTCTTGCTGATTGGTATAAATTAGCACAAACAGTGTACTTGAAGTCACAAATTCTCGAGAAAGACGTCCGAGATTGTGATAGGAAACTGCAATCGATACGCGGAAATCTCAATGAAATTAGATGCAATTTAAAATTACAACAAAAAGAAGACAAGGATAACGATGAAATAAATAAATTATCCAAGAATGAACAAAAGAACTTTATGAAAGTAGGTCTAAAATAAAATACATACTTTTTTTTTAATGGTATACAAGAAATATTACTTTCTTTTCAGTTTATTCAAGAACAGCAAAAAGAGGTGGTAGTTATTCTGCGCCAAAATCGTAAGCTAATAGCTATGCTCAAGGATATTGGTTTAAGCCCAAATGAAATAAGTTCCTCAATTCAAATCAAACAGTAAATCTAAGGTCTTAATTTTCCGGAAGGAAGAGAAGAATGTGAAATGCTTGTGTCAGCAAGTTGGGTATAAGTGGAAAAGAAAGACTTGCCTGGCAAGTATTATAATATAGTTATTACTCTATGTTATTTTATTGTGTTGAGTTTTATTAGTACGTAGTATAAAACATACATAGCCCGACAGACCTTATTACTTCTATTTTTGTATGTATTAAATGAAATATATTAAATACTTTTAGTTATATGGTATATTCAATTGTTATTGTAGTTTTTTTTTCCATATGAAGTGAATCATAAATAAGACGGTTTATTAAAAAGTCAACAATTCTTCTAAAAGGCATTTGCGCTGATTTGCTTTCACTACCATTTTAGAACCTTCATTATGAAGGGAACTTTCTTCAGTCAGTATCTTATTTATTATAAGTACATTAGCGGCATTATTAGGAGGATCTTTAAGAGTTATCTGGTTGATTGTCATTTGTAATTATTTTAAGCCCCTTTTAGACGATCAGTTGTCAATTCAGTTATCAGTTCAGTTAAAAAAGGCAGCGTATTTAGACGTCAGTCCGATGTTCAGGGGTGCCAGCACGTAACTTGATACAATCGAGCATTGTCGATCGTAGGTCAACTCGAAACAAATAATTTTTGGCAGCACGTAATTTGAGACGAGTTTCTTTGTGACTTCCATTTAAAAATATCATTGTTAACCATAAAGTGAAATGTCAAATTGGTAGGTATTCTTCTGATATTTTTTGATTCGGTAAGTGAAGATGAAGAAGTACTTAATGCTAAAATCATGTATGTACCTCGGCCCGTGCCTTTTTACTTTTTAGTATATTTTATATTAGGTATGTAACTTGTAAGAAAATTTGTTTTTCCTGCCTTGGGTACTTTTAAGCATTCCTATGGCTAAATCGTGGTGAAAACTCATAAAAATGTTCGAAACATCCGTCTGTTTCTTATTTATTGACATTTTTTTGTTTTTCCATGCTATTTCTTAAAAAAATCACTGCCAACGATAACTTTTTTCTGTCGAGTGAAAAATTTTGTTTCAAACCTCATTTTCAAGTTTGTGTTCTGCCAAATCTGACGATACAATCGAGGACACTCGATTGAACCAAAATAGGTGCTGCCGAAGCTCGATTGTATCGATTAAACTCGATCGTACCAAGTTACGTGCTGGCTGGCACCTCAGTTTACGCAGAATGCTGTTAAGATTTGCCCTGACCTTCGTCGCTTCCGTTTTTGCAGCAACATATTGTATGCTGAAAAAAAAACAGGAACTCGAAAATGTTGATTCACCGCCAACTGCAATTGAAATGACGACTGAACTGACAACTAAACTGAAACGTATTTACACATCAGTTTAACTGATAACTGAACTGACAACTTATGGAAATTCCACCAGTTTCAGTTAAACGCTTCAGTTTTTGCATTTACACATCAGTTTAACTGAAAGCTTAACTGTAGCTCAACTGAAACTGAAATGATCGTCTAAAAAGGGCTTTATTGTTTGCAAATTCACTATATTTTGAATTTCGTACATTCAAGGTGAAATTAAGTTGGTGATATATGAAACCAAGTAGGTTCTTCGTTTTATCTAAATTAATGAGATGTTTAAATAAAATTACAATTTATTTTGCTTGAATATCGACAACAAACAATCCCCCTTTTAACATCAAACTAAACATCATATCCGTACATTGGACCTTCCATGTACGCTTTGTGTTGATCTGCCGAGTTTCTTCGAATTCTCCTGCCAATAGGTTCTAGATCTGCGTAGCACTTAGGGAAGACGCGGTCGACAGCCTCAGCGGCTTTTTCTGGTGTTGTGTTGCGCACAGCCAATACAGAGTATAAAGCTTTGGTCTTCACGCATTTCTAAAAGTTATGCAATTAAAATTTAGTTTTATAACAAAATATTATAAGATAGATCCAACCTTGTGTGCTTCTTTGATATTAAATGGCGATGCATCACCTTGGAACATGGCACTTAAAAATGAACAATGGGCCAAATTAGCCGCACGAACTTCTGTGCAGGCCAAATGATCAATATTTTTGAAATCCAGCTTGTTGTTACAATAGTCAAACATGTGAATCATTTCATGCGTAAGTACTCCCTGGACCATGCCCTCTTTTCTAGCCATATTTTGACAGACAACAATTTGATTCATTACCGGGTCGTAACCACCGGTTACTGAAGGATCGCACACCTCGCATGAAATATGCCGGCGAATATCAATTGGACATCCTGAAGACTTCAAGGCGCCCATCATTAGTTTGACTAGAGGACTGTTCTTTATACACCAATAGACATTACGTTCGCATTTTATTTTGTCCATATTCTCCGTACCTTCCAGGCCCATTAAAATCTTAGACCATTTCGCTTTGTAGGTTTCACCCCGTCGCTCGGGATACAAGTCGTAACCCCATTCTTTTGCACCCTTTCCCGGAGCTGATTCAGTGCTTACATTTTCGCTATCGTTTGTTTGAATCGGTTTCGACTCGGCATGAACAACCATAATGTGTTATTTTATATATGTTTTCATTAATTTGTATTTAAAAAAAAGTGCAGTGATTAGCTAACCAAAATCTAAATAAACTATAGTATTACTTTACGTTTACTAGCGAATTTGTAAAAAAAAAAATAGCTGATAAAATGTCAAGAACAGCTGATAATGTACAGTAACTCCAAAGTCTTTGTTGCACATCATTGCCGACAATGATAAGAAGATTTAAAATTAAATGATAGTGCAGATTTCGGGAAATTTTGAAATTGACCGGAAGTTGTAAGGTAGGTGAAATACTTCAACACTATTTTAATTATATTTTATATAAATTTATTTATTTACAAATTGGATAGATATTTTGCATTAATAAATGATTTACATTTTTGAAACGCTCGAACAGTTTTACGATATTGGTGACGCCATGCGGTTGGAACATTCATTTATAGGATCTGAACTTTTAGGCTAGGCGCGCACATTCAATTTTTAGTTTCGCAACTGTTTAGTTGCTAAAATGAAACATATGGGCTTATATGGGACACCGCGCACTTAGAGCAACTCGATTCTCGAAACTAAAAAGTTTGTGTTTTGACACAAACTAAACGATTGCCTTGCATCAGTTGAGCTGTTTTTTATAAGTGCAAGAGAGAAAAGAGTGCGAGTGTGAGTAAAGAGTTGCCAGTGTGCGGTTCTCTTTCAACTGGTGATTAAACTATTTGATTTCGATCACAGTTGCCAGTGCGCGACTAGCCTTATACAATCCAATTTTAAATATTTTCAATATGCATACAATAGCCGTGTTTTGACAAAATCAATTCCGGAAACGCGGTGGCTGTCAAAATAATACTTGTATCATTCTTTTTCCGGGCAAAATTTAGTGGAGACATTTTGTACAGCAATGCACAAAAGTATGAATTTTGCGCGCGAACTGCGTACTGCTCAGAAAAATATCCAAGACAAAATTTGTCCCAGGAAAAAAAATGTATGGGAGACAAATTTTTTTCCAATCTGCGTACTAGGCTTCTCCATGAAATCTTGTTCCATCAATTTGAAATATCAAAAGTTTTCAGATGAAATTTCGTATTTCATTGGTTTTAGTGGGAATATACATGAATATGAATGAATTAGAATCGACGATATCTTTCAATTTAATTATTTCAAAACAAAACAAACTTTCTCATATAAATATAATAAAGATGAGGCAACTTAGTTTCCTGGGAGCGCTCTCTTAAAAAAGTATCAATTTCAAAGTATCCACTGGATCTGACTGAACGCAACCAATAAACTATAGCTATCTTCAGCTGAATAAAGAATTTCCCACTGTGAAAAATTCCCCCAATCGCTGTTTCAACTTCCTTCAAACGTTTCGCTCTTTTCCTTTCCATCAATATGGCCGATCAGGTAAGCCGCGATTTTGTGAACTTAAATTTACAAATAAATTGAAATTATTGAAGTTTTTGAACTAAATTGTGATTAAAATGAATAGTAAAATGAATATACCGTCGCTTAATTATAAAATCATGTTTAAATAACTTCCAATTATGGCCGAAATCGGTTAAATTAAACATGTCATATATTGCACGCGTGTTGAAAATTTTTCTCGCGAATCCAAGTGAATGAAAAAAAAAATTAATTAAGGTTATTCAAATTGTTTCATTTAAGTTTCATGTTTATTTTTCTTGTTCAGCAAACTGAACGTTCGTTTAGCAAGCAATTCACGATTCCTGTTGTACGCAGGAAGTCGGTGATGAGCAAACGTAAACTACGTTTCTATAGGAACATTGGTCTTGGATTTAAGACTCCAGCCGAGGTAAAAACTACTCGAGCACCATTCTAATGGTTTTTCTTTGTTTCTTTGCATGGTTTTGTCCCCCATTTCCTACCCTGTTCTCTGTGTGCCACAAAACACGATACAACACTTCCTACACAAAACAAACTCAAATCCAAAACACTAAATGGTAACAGAACGAGAAAGCCTTCCAAAAACAGTTTGGTATCAACCTAAACCGTAAAAACAAGCCTGGCTTGGCCAAGAAGAAGTCTCTTCGTCGTTGCCGAGAAATTGGCTTGGGCTTCAAGACCCCACGTGAGGTAAGTAAGCATCAACCTACAAACCAAAGAAACTTCTTGTTCTTCCCCAATTCATTGCATGATAGTTGAATTGATTCGTGAATTGTTTCATCGCATATCGCATTTTAATAATAGATTTTGTTGTGCAACCATTTCTTTAGGCTATCGATGGAACCTACATTGACAAGAAATGCCCATTCACCGGCAACGTAAGGATTCGTGGACGCATCCTAACCGGAGTTGTCCGCAAATGCAAAATGCAAAGGACCATCGTTATTCGTCGGGACTACCTGCACTTTGTTCGCAAATACAGTCGTTTCGAGAAGCGTCACCGAAACATGAGTGTCCACTGTTCACCAGCTTTCAGGTAAAACTATTATAATTTCCCGCTAAACCACTTACTCATTATGATGAAAAAATCATGACGGTCTTCATAAACATAATTGCTGATATCTCAATTTACTAAACCTAAAATATCTGAATTTAAAATAGCTCATTTTTTTTTTAATTTTTGCAAGACTCAATAATTAAACAATGTTTTGCATTTTCTTATTTTTAGGGATGTTGAAGCCGGAGACATTGTCACCATTGGTGAATGCCGGCCATTGTCGAAGACTGTGCGTTTCAACGTGCTTAAATGCTCGAAGGGACAAGGAGCCAAGAAGAGCTTTAAGAAATTTTAAAATCTGAATTAAAAAATAAAGAAATACTTTTCTAAATCTTCTTTGTATATTTCTTTTCCATTTTATAGAGTTTCAGTGTGCAGGGAGACCTTGATTTTCCATTTTGAAGGGTAAGATTAACATATTTATTTGTATTTTGCAAAAGCTAACGCAATATTTCTTTAATCTTTCCAGTTTTGTGGTGCTAGGTTTTGGTCCTGTCTATTTTTTTAGGTAAGTTGAATGATAAGAAACTAATGGATACTATTTGGTCAGTTTATGTTTCTGAACACTCGCTTTTGAACAGAAAAAGTGAGAAGCCAGAAAAATAAATTGCCCTACCAACTATTTGATGAAAAAATCATGACGGTCTTCATAAACAAAATTGCTGATACTTTCATTTTCTAAATATTATTTATCTGATAAAATTACTACGTTTTTTTTTTTGGCGTCAATCATATTGGAAAAGTTTAACACAACTTTTTATTTTGCAGGTGTTTTTTAAGGTACAGCTTGAATTGCGAGCTAAAACGAAAAGTATGAGAATTACTGGTAAAATTGTCACAAGATACATGTACCATCAAATATACCATCAAATATAGCATAGCATCTCCATTCATCAACTGTTTAGGTAAGTTTCAAAGATACCCTTTATAATAAATATATTTGAGTTTATATTTCTGAGCACTCGCAAATTTTATAAGACAGAGCGAGACGTTGGAAATATAAATTAACATATTTTGTCTATATGATGAAAAAATCATGACGGTCTTCATAAACAAAATTGCTGATATCTTCATTTACTAAACATTTATAAAATCTGATAAAAAAAACGTTAACCTATCATATTCACAGTTTTCGAAAAATAATTAATATCAATTCTCTATTATTTTCAGATGTTTTTGGGAGAACGGAGGTACAGTTCGATTTGTGCGTTAACCATAGAAACTTATGAGAATATACTGTTGTTAAATTTGACACATGATACGAAAATAAATCCCAGCAAATATGAAATTACACTGAACAAATAAAATTTATTTAGTTAAAGCAAATTTTGAATCGTTTATTTCTTTTTCCTGAAGATCTTATAGAGAGTGAATTTGCTAAATATCAATATTTTCACAAAAGTATCGTTAGAGTTTAGAGATACATAGAATGAAGAAGAAGTAGTAAAAACGAAAAAAATATAAAAAATTTGTTTTTGTGGACTATATATTAAATAAATTAATTGAAAGCGTTTAGTCCAAATGCGTTTCGCCCAGGTATGACAGTTGGGCTCATCAGTTAGATGCTGGGGCCCTAGCACGTAACTTGATACGATCGAGTTCGCTCGATACAGTCGAGAACAGGCAGTTCCTTGTTATGATCAGACGATTGTTTTCGATTCGATTGAATCAAATTAAATAACTCCCTATACTCGATTACATCGACTAGACTCGATTGTATCAAGTTACGTGCTGGCACACCTGTCCTACCCTTCTAAGACGCATAGTCGATGATTTATCAACACAAATAAAATCTAACTGATATGTACATAGAATGGGCAATAATCAGCCCTATCACGAATTCCATCTTAATCGGAAACTTTTACGAATCCCAAAAAAAGCTATCACCAAATCCGTTCGTAACGACATTTGTATGAGATTTTCCACTACGATGAAATTTGTAATAGGTTTTTTCGGGATTCGTAACAAGTTTCCGATTACGATGGAATTCGTGATAATGCTGAATATTCTTCACATTCAAATTTTGCATTGAAAAAATAAAGAGCAAATTCCTAAACGCATATCTTGATTAAAATTTCTTGCGCAATTCTCTTGCATAAGTGTGTTCTGATTTGCTATATCTGCTAGGTGTTTTGATTTGCAAAACTTGGGTTTCGTAATTTGGCCAAATATTTAGAGAAATACTGAAAAACAATAGACAAATCCAAGTGAAATGTGCACCATACATTTTGGAACTCTGCTTTAAATTTACTTGGTTGAACGAAAATTTTCTTCTAAATAAAGTAAAATCTTAATTTAAGATTGTAATATGTAGCTTCTGTTTTCCTGAAAATGTAAGAATAAGAACATTTATTTGCTACAATTTGCTTATATACATAACAGTCAGAAAAGACCACCAATACACACTCCGAATGGATACCTCGCTAGAGCCGATTAGGTTATCCATTCTGACATTTAACAAACTCACCGATGTCATTTCACTTGAATCAATCGAAAATGAGAAAACGATTCGTATAGAATATCATATTTTTGTTTCGTAATCTGTAATACGGGTCCTGGGATATAGGGTTCATAATTAATCTAGTATCACCAGAAAGAGATCTTATTTTTTTTTTTTCATAAATAACTTGGTTAATGTGCTGATTTGGTTGAGCATGAGCTAATTGAAGAAATATCTATATATTTTACGCTCTATTCTCTTGGATATTGAAATGCCTTAGATCGCTTTCGGAAGACTGGATCCCACATAAATCGTAAAAAATCAGGCAGGAAAAAAAAGTAACCACGGTAGGAGAAGATCGGTTTTTAATACGAACCTCTATAAACCTAGAACCGTTAGAAGGAGACTCGGAGAAGTTGGATTGAAAGGTTGCAAGGCGAGGAAAAAGCCATGGCTATCAGAAAAAAACAGAAAGTTGCGGCTAGAATGGGCAAAAAAATACCAAAACTTTACTGATGAACATTGGAGTAACGTTTTGTGGTCAGATAAATCAAACTTTGAAGTAAGCATTATAATGAAGCCCCAAACTCGGAAGCTTTATAAACTGTTTTAAATTGCAATCCACTTAGTTATTTTGAGCTTTTGAAAAAGGTTATTTTGTTTTATTTTTACAGGTATTTGGAAACCCTGGTGTAACCTTTGTGATTCGGCGAGTTGGTGAGGAATACAACCCAGAATGTCTAGTTCCAACCGTTAAACAGGGAGGATCAAACGTTATGATCGGGGGTTGTATGGCTGCGGACGGAGTGGGCAAAATGTTCATTTGTGAGGGTTGCATGGACTCAAAAAAATACATTAATTTGATGGAAAACACTCTGATGCCATCCTTCCAGTATATTTTTGGTGATACAAATATGCGGGGCATGTTGTTCCGGCAAGACAATGCACCCTGTCCAGGGTTGCAAAAGCTTAAGTCACTTTTTAGCTTAAGCTTGGCTTTAATTCACAAGCTAGTGGGTGACTTATGAATTATTAAAAAAAAATTTAATTCAGCAGGTAGTTACTGACAAATGAATTTAAAAAAATTTAATTCATAAGTCAGTTGGTGACTTGTGAATTAAAAAAATTTAAGTCATAAGTCATAGTGACTTATGAATTAAAAAAAATTAATTCTGAACCTACTAAGTGACTTATGAATAAAAAAAAAAATTTGTCATGAGCCAGTAAGTGACTTATGAATTAAAAAATAATAATTCACAACCTACCAAGTGACTTATAAATTTAAAAAAATTTAAGTCATGAGCAAGTGACTTAAGAATTAAAAAAAAAATTAATTCAAAAGTTACCTAGTGACTTATGAATTAAAAAAAAAATTAATTCATAAGCTAATGGATTAAAAAATTATTATTTGGAAAATTAATAAGCTAGCATAATAATTTTATGACACACAAAAGCTTGAAATCTACCTTCGTTAATAATTAAATAATTACATATGTAGTCAAAACAAGTTTCAACATTTACAATTTACCAACTAGCTTATGAATTAAATTTTTTTTAATTCATAAGTCACTTAGTAGTGAATTAATTTTTTTTTAATTCATAAGTCACTAACTTGCTCATGACTTAAATTTTTTTAATTCATAAGTCACTCATAGGTAGTGAATTAATTTTATTTTAATTCATAAGTCACTTATAGGTAGTGAAATAATTTTTTTTAATTCATAACTAACTTAGTAGCTTATGAATTTTTTTTTAAATCATAAGTCACTAACTAACTTATGAATTAAATTTTTTTAATTCACAAATCATCTACAGACTTATGACTTATGATTTTTTTAATTCAAAAATTCGCAACCCTGCCTTTCACAAGTCCGCCCTCTCAATTAAATGGTTTGCTGAAAATGCCATTGACCTGCTTCCATGGCATGTCCAGTCCCCAGATCTGAACCCAATTGAGCATCTATGGAGAATTTTAAAGCGTAAAGTCCGACAATACCCAACAACATCAAAAGACATGCTCAAAAAAGTTCTTGAGCAAGAATGGCTCAAAATAAGTTCTGACGAATGCCGTAAGCTCTATGCCTAAACGAATAGCAGCAGACATAAAAGCAAGGGGTGGCCATACAAAATATATAATTTTCTTTAATAAAAAAAAATGTACAGCATTTCTGCATACTTGTTTTTTTTAAATTTTACTTGGTTTTAAAATTATGGCATCTTTTTGGGGGTGCCTAATACATTTGGCCAAGACTGTATTTTATGTTAAATAATGAACTTAAATTTTTAATTTACTGTTCATTTCAACTTACATTGATAAAAAATACAATAAATTAATTATGTTCTTTAATTAATATCATTTGTGAATTGTGTACACAAATGCTCAAATTACACTTAGCAGTGTCAAAGCCGCCCGCAGACTTTTTGTAAAATTAATTGATGAACTTTTTCATCTGTGTATGTACATATGTATGTATGTATGTATATGTTTAGAAACTATTTTCTTTGATTTTGTAATCAAATGAAACTAATATGTTGGTTGAAACTGGAGGGTAAGTTTTTGCTCTCTATCATAGATATGTAAATTGTGTTTTTTGATTAGGAATACCATCAAAATGATCATTCTGTTATACGATTTGCATGAAGAGTATCTAATTTGGTTAAAAAGTTCTTATATTTTCTATATTTCGACAGTCATTGTCAATCATAGCGAACATAAATTAGTTTTATTTTCACAAGTGGTTAAATGAATAAAATATTCGCATAACTTTGGATATAAGTCAGTGTATAAAACGTTTTGATACGACAATTTTATTGAATCAAACGTTTACTGACACTCGCAATAAGGGCCACCATTTATTGTTTTGAAAACCTCATATTTTGATTTCATCCAATTAATTATTGAATTTCGCAACAATTGTTTCCATGCAAATAGAATAATAATGTTGGCTATCCCGAATAAAATGTCCATGCCTCGAAAATTGGAAAACGTGAATTATGTTCCAGAGTTTACTACGAAATGGCGTTGGAAATAAATTGATTTTTTGGTCGTGGGATATGTATTCTTAAGGAGATTCGCAATGAACTATTTTTTGGGCAAAAGAAATTCACATCAAAATTTCCTATACGGCTTATGTCCCATCAACAAAACTATTTTGAATTCAAACTCAACTGACTCTTCAAAACTTCTACTCAGTGGATTTTTTTTTAAAAAACAAAAGATAAATACATTCCTATATTCTTTGGTTGCCTTCGAAAGTCGAATACATTTTTGACTTTGGATTATAATAAAGTTCTTTCTCCAAACTTTACTGATTTGTTAGTTGGATAGCCTTTAGTAAAGTATCTTCTTTGATGTAATTCTTTACACTTTGGACCAGCAACGTTCTTCTTCGAATAACTTCGCGTAGTCCCACCATAAAATGCATATTATTGCGCCTTCTCACTATAATAATCGCATTTCACGTCATGTAGCAATTTAGCCTTGATAGAATTTCCTATGATATTTATACCTGGAACTCTCAATTCCCATGATAATGGGTTTACAATTGTCTCCCAGACCAGCCAACAGTAATTTTCTAATCAACTCATTGGAAATGACTACCAATCCCGTTGAGCTTATATGCTTTTAAGATAACTTAAGTTACATAGTTCTCAACGGATCCACTTTCCCTCAAATTGGTTGTTATGAGTCCTTAGAAGTCATCCCTGCCTTATCAGTCTTTTATCATCGGAAATTGCAGCTAGCTTGTCCCAGGCTTTTATGCTCTTTTTGCATCCCTCATACTATTAGCCTTTAACCTCAGGTTATTCCGGGCCAATAAAGCGAATAAATATTTAACTGCTGAACTAAGTACAAATTTTAGTTGCTTGGAACTTGATTAATTTGATTGGACTTATTTCAACATTTTTTAACAAATTTGAACAAAAAATAGTACATTATCACTCTATATCTTTCGACTTTACTCTAGTTTTTCTCTAAGAACTATCAGAAAGGACATTCCATAAGTAACCTCTTATTGTAGTTGAATAGTTATTATGTAGGTACGGATTTATTCTGTTAAAACCTTATCCCAAAAGTTCAATGTAATTTATGCATTTTCTGCTTAGAGGAAATATATCATCTAGAAAACTGGATTTATGAAAGGTTTTCTATTCCAAATTCAGTGAACGCAACACAATTTATTCCTCCACCTTAATAGTTCATTTCTTACTTACCTCAAATGAAATTTGTTAGGCTTCCGGTCGGTTCTCTAAATACATAATATTCGCAAACACTCCATGAAGATCAGTGCAAATTATGACAAGTTTGGTATGGTTTTAATTTTATTATATTAACTCTATTATAAATAAACAAAACAGTTATTTCTTGATTACCCAAGAAAAATCATTAAAATTAAATTACTAAATGCACACTAGGTTATAAAACTAAAACAAAACTTCGCAGTGTTGAAAATTGTAAGAATCATACAATAGAGACTTTGGCAAATCATAACTACGTTAACCCACAGTAGGTATACACAGAGTCAAGAAAAACTAGCTGACTATTCGAATTGAACTCCATTCAAATTTTAATTCGTTTTTTTCTCCACAACCTTAGACTGCTTAATGGGATTCTCAACACAGCTCTTGTACAAATCATTCATACCTAGAGCAGCGCGAATATTATCTTTGGAAAAGAAGAATTTCTGTAGTTTTCCTTTTGAATCAACGGTCGGGCGACGATCGACTTCCTTTCCATTTTTGAAAAGAATCACCGACGGCAGCTGCCTCGAGAAACTACTGTCAGAAATGCGGAACTTTGTGGCTGCATCTGGGTACCGGCCAACATCAATCTTGCCAAAGCGTAAATTATCCAAATGGTAATCAGCAGAAAGTTCCGAGAAAACTGGAGCAAAGTTAACACACGATGGATTCCAAACCGTATAGAAACAGACAATCCATACGATTCGCTTGTCTTTGGAGAGTTCTTCTTCGAAGGTCTGTGCACTGCGAAAATATGTTACGTGCTCTGGTCCTTTGTACGTCGGCTCTGGGCACACCAAGCCAACAAGCACAAATATGAGTAGATAAACTATGCCATAGCGGAAATCACCGTACGCCCACAAGATCAAATTAGCCACTTTAGTGTAGATGAACGATGAAGTTAAGTAATTGATCATTGTCACACTTCCAGTCTTTCGTGAGCGAATCATCACAACAATTACCAGAAAAAATAAAATTTCAACCTCACGACCATCTAATTCACAAGTTTCTTCCTTGTGTTTGAAGAGATAATTACACACAAATGGCATTCGTTTTCCAATCAAATATGAGAAACTTAGCAGGATATTCACCCAATAATAAGGTTTAATAAGAATTCTAAGGTCCTTCTTGAACGACATTATAGTTTTTGATTAATTCTTCACTGATTTTAATTTAAAGTTTCAGCATAACAACTTTTTTCTTTCAGCGAAATAATTTTTAATTTTTCTTGGCAGAGGGCGGACGAATGACATTTGACAGATATATTTTGTGTTGAGTTATTGGCGGCACTGGTTGTAGATGGTTATGTTCGCAGAGTAACGCAACCTTACGATGTCATTTGCGAAATGGGTACATAAGTTGCACATTTTGTATACCATTTTTCGTCACAAAAAAACAAAAGCTTAGTTCCCGTATTAAATTCTCTCAAAATGTGAAAAAATAAATAAATTTCCGTTGTTCATCTTTTGATTTGAATTTAATTTTGTTGGTCGTTAAAAATAAATACCATTGCCGTTGCAATCCTTGCAATAAATGTAGAAAATACGCCAAGAAGACAAACACTAAAAATGAGATTCATTACGGAAGGATACCAATATTTATTTGTATTTACTTTATTTGCCCTTCAAAAAATAAAAAATATAAACAAATTCACATGAAAACAATAATAAAAATTGTTTTTATATATTTTATTTGCATGTCCTTTATCTTCGTTCGCTTAATTATATTTGTGTTTCGTTTCAAGTTGAGCTCCGATCAAAATATCTATTCGTAGAAAAAACTACCCAACTTCCTATTCATTCGGGGCTAGTGATACCATTATTCACGAACTCCGAATTTCGTAGCAAGTTTTTTTTTAGTACGACGGGAGGATACCTTTTTTCATGGTTCGTACTATGAATCTATTACGACGGGGCCTGTGATAAGGCTGATTGTTTAACTTTTTATATTTTCACCAAAAGTTCACTTGCACATGTGATCGAAATCAAATACACAGTTTAATCACCAGTTGATAGAGCAACGCGTACAGGCAGCACTTCACAAGTAAACCCAGAAACTAAACCAACACTTACACAAAATCTTTTAGAATACAACTCAATTTTTTAGTTGAATGTGTGCGCAGTTGCATATGATTATGTGTAACACAAAATAGTGAACTGATTTAAGCCAAAACATAAATTCCAAGTTACTCGAATAGAGCTTTTGTATGTAATCAAATTTCAGTTTAGTTATTGGTGGAAACGTAGTATAACTTTGTGAAAACAAAAACAAGAAATGTGACTAGTGACTTAAAACTCTCAACCATTCATTTTAGCGTGTTACCACAATAATCTTCCTCTGAAGACAGAGTTTACTAAATTTAAAAATATTTTTTCAGTGGCTTAGAATCAAACTCAAAACCCCCCTGCTTGACAGTACCGCGCGCTTATCATTTTGCCAAGGTGTTATAAGAAAACAAAAACTATATGGGAAAAAACAAAATTCACGACATCCGAAAGTAAGAATTCATTTTATTTTATTGAATTCTTTTATAATTTTAAAAACAAATTCTTCGAAATAATCGCATTATTTTCATAGAACAGATGGTTTAATGTTAGTTATTCTCCACAATAATTCTGTGTCAAATTTTAGATGTCTTATGTCGATTTCCTTTACTCACTAGGGATTTTGATCCCTTGTCAATTTTTTTCTTTTGGTGTGCGTATTTCGTATACATGTAAATCCCTCTTCAAATACGGATTCGGGGGATTTGATCTCTGTCACAAAAAAATCGATTTTTTTGGTGTAAAGGAACGTGAAATCTGTCGAGAGATCGAAATCTTCACACAGAAATTGATTTCTCATGTGTAAAGGAAATCGACATTAATTTCCCATTTGTTTTAAGAAAACCTACACTATCGACATTTAATGACATATTAAAATTAACTGGATACATTCATTTCAACCGAATTTTGACACGTCTTAAATAACAGCCATACCAACCTGAAAATCTTTAAAAACAATTATATATTTTTTGACTTAACACAACACGACTTTACTTTGGTTCCCTCTCATCATAGCTATTTTGAGTGCGTGTCAATTTCTGTTGATGTCCACTCAGAACCTACATTAAAAACTAGTTAATTTTTATATAAAAATAAAGAAAAAGTGCAAAAAACTTATTAAATATGTCGGAACAAGTGGAGGAAACAATCGAGACCTTAGCCGAGGCGGTTGCCGAAACTGTGGAAAATGTTACAGAAACTATCACAAATGCAAAAACGCCATCGACTCCTGAAGGTATGGCCATTGCATACGGAAGCCTGGTCATAATGGCTATTTTGCCAATTGTATTTGGTTCCATAAGATCAGTGAAACATCACAAAATGAAGAAAGTAAGCTATGAAACTTGTATTTCCCCTTAGAACACATTTTTTCTATATTGCAACATACTCATCATAATGGGGACTTTTAGCCAAACTGAAATCTTATATCTGTAGATGTTATAGAGCTGCATGGTCCATTGTTGACTTTGTTTAAATATATGTAGCTCCACGTTTCACATGACTTATGTATATCGTATTTCTAATATTATTGGAACACCACGTGTGCTATTGTTATTTAAGCGTGAAAACCATTCGTCTCGGTTAAAATACGATATTAGGTGTGTTTTTTGGTAGGTGACTTCGTAGCGCAGTAAAATTTTATACGTTGAACAACAACAAAATTTCTATGTTTGTTTTTGTTCAGCGTGTAAACTTTTACTGCGCTGCGTAGCCATCTACCAAATAAATACCTATTTTAGTTTTTTAAGAGGTCATGTGAATGGTCACTAAAGTTGAATCAAATCAAATAATCACCATTACTTCTTGTATTTATAGGAATCAGGAGAAAAAGCCGACACCATGACTAAACGCGATGCCATGTTCTTCCCCATTATTGCTTCCTGCACACTCTTCGGACTCTACTTGTTCTTCAAGATTTTCTCAAAGGGCCGCATTAATCTGCTCATAACTGGATACTTCTTTTTCCTTGGAGTTGTCGCTCTAGCCCATCTTCTCAGCCCGATTGTTTGCTCACTGATACCAACGTCAATTCCAAAAATCCCATTCCACATTCACTTCACAAAAGGTGAAGGCAAAAACAAGGAGGACATCATCAACTATAAGTTTTCCACCCATGATATTGTCTGCCTGCTGATATCCTCTGTTATCGGAGTGTGGTATCTTTGGCAGAAACATTGGATCGCCAATAATCTGTTTGGTCTTGCATTTGCTGTTAATGGGGTGGAATTGCTTCATTTGAACAACATTGTGACTGGATGCATCCTTCTGAGTGGACTCTTTTTGTATGACATATTCTGGGTATTTGGAACCAACGTAATGGTTACCGTGGCCAAAAGCTTCGAAGCTCCTATCAAACTAGTGTTTCCCCAAGATCTTATTACAAACGGTCTGAGTGCCTCGAATTTCGCAATGCTCGGTCTAGGAGATATTGTTATTCCTGGAATATTTATTGCTTTGCTTTTGCGTTTTGACCACAGTCTGAAGAGAAAAAGCCGTATCTATTTCTATTCGACTCTAGCTGCATATTTCATGGGACTAATGGCGACTATTTTCATCATGCACGTGTTCAAACACGCACAACCTGCTTTGTTGTATCTGGTGCCAGCATGCATGGGTACACCACTGCTAGTCGCCCTAATTCGAGGTGAAATTAAGCCTTTGCTTGCGTAAGTCTTACACATTCCAAATTTTATTTTACATCATTTGAACAAATGTTTACCTTTTATAGATATGAAGATCATCCAGAAGAAAAGGAGAAAGAGAAGAAAGAACTTAAAGATAGCAAGAAAAAAGAATCAAAAAAATCCAAATAATTTTTTTTTGCCACGATACACAAATAATATGCTATTTACTGTATATACTATACATACGCTAACGTCTTTTTTAATATAATATTTGTTTATATACAATTCATTGGTTTGACGACAAATGCACACAAAACTTATGAATAATTTTAAAATTAAAAAAAAGCTTTTGCTTATGTTCAGGTTAAGAGAAAAAACTAAAAACTTATATTTTGCATTTTTCTTCTACAATTAAAATCAAATAACGTACAGATTATGTGTATTTAAAATAAAACATACAAAAAAAAAGAAAAAGAATTTATTAGTCAGAAAAAAAAAATCAAGAAAAAATGGCAACAACAACTATTATTTATTTATTCTCTAAAGCATTTTATTTTTTAAGTGGAGAATCGAAATAAAAAAAATTTCTTAATAAAGATGTGTTTAGTTTTATCGCTCGGAATTTTGAAAATGATCATCTCACTGAAATCGTTAAATTGTGGCTGTTTTAGAAAAGTCGATGGGACTGAATTGTTGAGAACTGTTTCATTGAAATTGAGGGTAACTGGTGACAAATTAATTGTAAGGTGACAACTCGACAATAGTCAAATATCTTTCTCATAAATAATTTGTTAATTTTATAACATTGTCATGTTTACAGATCGAAGCAAATTTTCAAGGATTTTTCAAAAATTGCCAAATGTGTACAATTTTGCGCTCATCATGGTTTTTGCCCGGAAAATATTTCACCCAAAACATTTTCGTTCCCTTGAAATTTTCAAAGCTATTGTGAGTTTCGCCCAAATAAAATTTCACTTGGAATTATATGTATGGCGATGTGATGGTTCATATATGAAAATTAAAATAATTATTACTCCATAAGAGAAAAATTATTTATTTTCGCTACACTAATGGAATGGACAAAAGAACGCAACCCTCATCATCCTGGTCCTTGTCTATGGTGCAGAGACAAGGACTTTTTCGAAAGTAGATGAGAGCGCTTTGGGATGTTTTGAGAGGAAAATTCTTCGTGTGATCTTTTGGACGTGGAGTGGAGGAGACCTAGTCAAACGAATCAAAGTCCAACGACTGAGATGTCTAGGTCATGTAGAGCTAATGGACTCGAATGCTCCGGCCCGGAAAGTCTTCGAATCCAACCCTGAGGGACGGCATAGTAGAGGAAGACCGCGACTCGGGTGGCGCATACAAGTGGGAGAGGACCTCAACCAACTGGCTAGGGACCGAGCTAGCTGGAGAAGCTTGATAGTTGAGGCCCTGGTCCACCCGGACTTTAGCGCCATCTTGACAGGTGATTGGATTTAGGTCAAGTGTTGATTTTAAAGTTAAGGGCCTTTCTAATACTTAAAAAGGTTATAGTCCAGCAAATTTTAGGAGTCGATGTACAATCAAAATAAGAGTAAGGCCGTTAATAGGTTCATGCATCATGATATCAAATAAAAAAGTCTGGCAGGCGTATAACGACTTCAATTCCTTTATTAAAAACAGGGAATAATGCTCTGTCTGTTTTCTTAAGTGATGATTCTTTATTCTTTAAGCGAGCCTTATCGATCGTTTGTTAATTTTAATTTTGCTATGTCGATTTCCTTTACACACTAGGGATTTTAGGCATTTCGATCCCCTGTCAAATTTTGTCTTTTAGTGTGCGTATTTCGTATACATGTAAATCCCTCTCCAAATACGGATTCGAAGGATTTGATCTCTGTAAAAAAAATCGATTTTTTTGGTGTGAAGGAACGTAAAATCTGTCGTAAAAGACAAAATTTGACAAGGGATCGAAATCCCTAAAATCCCTATTTTGTAAATGAAATCGACATTAATTTTGTTATTTAAATAAATAAAATATACAGCATTGTCCCATGGGAAATCAAAAACTGTGCAGAATTTAATGCCTCGAAAACTCAATGCTGTTTGTTGTCGCTAAAGCATAACCCTCCCTCAATGCCACTATCCATGGATGGCACTTGCATAAAAAAGTGAACAGCTTTTAGTACTCGGTATTTGTATCACCGAGGACCTTTTGTGGAACGATCACAAATATGATGTCGCCAAAAACGCTGCTAAGTGTTTAGGTTTTCTCCGCTGATGCAATAAGTTTTTTACCCCTTCTGATCTGGCTGTAATATATAAGGCCTATATTCGTCCAAAGCTTGAGTACAAATCCCATACCTGGGCAGGTGCTCCAAAAACCTACTTGAGTCTCTTGGACAAAATTCAAAAGAGAGCTATTAAAATCATAGTTGACAATTGTCTAACTCAAACATTTGAATCTCTCGAGCACCGCTGTAATGTTTCATGCCTATTATTATTTTATCGGGATTTTCATAAACAGTGCTCTAGTGAAATAGCCAGTTGCATTCCTCCCCTTAAGCAATTCAACCGTAACACCCGTACTTCTAGGAAAGTCCATCAGTTTACCCTTGAACCTGGGGCGTACTGTCAAATACAGAGATTCTTTTTTTAGTCGCACTACACGAATATGAAATGCTTTACCTGGCTCAGTATTTCCCAATCATTTCAATGTGCAGACATTCAAAACCAATGTGCATCTAATCCTATGCTAATTTCCTAATTACTCGCACTGTGTATTTAACATTATAAGGGTATTCATAACCCCTCGATTGCGCGTATAATATAAAAAAAATTTAAATATACCCATATGGGTTGCTTAAAATACTAATATTTTGACTTCTATTAACCGGATCGTCAAGATTAAGGAGTTTAGGGTTAGGGAAAATGGCTCATCATCAATATATATTTAAAAATTAATTAGTGGTTTACACCCTCAACTGCAGCAAAGGCTACCTGCCAAACTTTTGTATTCTATATCATGTTGCTTAAAGGTCGACAAAAGTACGTCATAAAAAGCCGTTTGTCAGATAAATTTTCAAAAAATAGATAGAATATAGAGATAAAATAATTTAATAGTAATTTAACTATATATATAACTATAACTGAAGTAGTCATATTTTCTTTGCTATTCGAAGTTACACTCGGCAATCTGACTAATTGTAGATTAAGTTTAATCTTGTATCCCTTAGTCATCCTATTGTTCCATTTAAGCCTTATATCACTATCGATTGCTTAAAAACATCAAACTCACAAAACACAACAGAAATGTGCTAAAAAAATATGTGGAAAAATGAAGAAACCTTTGATTATGCAACCCATTAGAAACTCTAAACAGAAACAAATAATAAACAAGGAATATACGAAGGACTTTATAATGACAATAAATAAACAATAAAAAAAGTGTTCAAAATATATTTTAAAAATGTTTAAATCTGAAATTGATTTCATAAACAAATTCGTACAGTATCCTTCATTATATTCGAGAAAGAATTGGTTTAATTAAAATCTAAATGCCCAAAACCCAAATTGTTGAGTAGATAATAGTGTAAGAGGTAAACGAACATGGAAAAAAGAATAATAAAATAAAAAGATAACAAAATAAAACCGAAAAGGTTCTATGGGATGTACTATTGAGAACCATTTTCTGATTCTTTTTTCAACCATAATATGGCTTTTGCTGATCTCTGAAACAGTATTTGAAAAAAAAAATATTTTCTTTACTTTCAAAAAAAATTTTATAAATGAAATTAATGAAGCTCAGGCTCACTTTAAGGAAACAGTATTAATGAAGCTAGCCATGTGTATTTAGATAGATTCTCGTTGTATGAAAAATCGAAGAATGTCTGAAACGTGTGGTTGTAAAATTGTGTTATATTGCATTAACTTTTAAATGCAGCCGCATGTTACACAATGTTGCTACTCGCGCTGGTACTTTCAGAATAATTTGGCAACCAAAACAACATAAAAATATTGTTTAATAAATTTTGTATGCATACATACATATATCTATGTAATTGCTATACATTTATTTAAAAAAAAAATCTTAAAATATATTTTATTTTCAGAAAACTTCTAGTTGTTCAATTGGTAGCCACTTGGAGCTCTCTAAAGCATCGTATAAATTTCTATCGTTATCCAAAGCTTCACGATTCATCTTATCTATGTCCAGATTGAATTTGTGGTCTACCAGGGCCAAATCGTCATCGTGCTCTTGTTGCTGTTGAACATGCTGCTGTTGTTCGTAGTTCATACTATTGCGCTGGGCACTCCAGGCTTCAGCATGCTGAGCCAGGGTTTGTGGGTCTGCATGTGAAGACTGTTGCTGCTGCATTGCTTGTTGATAGTAAGCAGTTGCATCCGTAGTTGCTGTCTGTTGGTCGTAGTAACCTTGCCATGCATTGTATCCTTGCCAGTAAGTCGAAGGATCGTAATATTGTGAGTAGTTTGTAGTTGAAGCTGCGGGAGTTGAAGTTGATGTCGATGTTGTACTGTAAGCACTAGGCATATACTCTGTAGTTGGTGTATCGGACTTCGGTTTTGGTACAGCATTGCAAATCTTCAGTGGCTTACAACCAAGGCCGATGTAGCCATTCATTTCGTAGAGAGCTGATTTTTGTTCGTCTTCGATACCAAAACGAACGAATCCATACCCCTTAGAGAACCCAGAACTATCCAAAATAACTTTGGCTGTTTTGATGGAGGTGTACTTGGAGGAAAATACTTTGTACAATGAATAATCATCTACATCTGAGCTGAGATCGCCAACCCAAACGCTAAATTCACGATCATTTCCAGGCATTTTATATGAATTGCTAGCACTGTTTAACCGAAATCTAACAATCGGATTTGTTCCTGGAATAGGCTTACCATTTAGCTTGTGCATTGCATCCATGGCCAGATCGTCAGTGGCAAAGTTAACAAAGCAATATCCAGCTGGCTCGCCAGTGTATTTATTTCTCATGAGTCGAACTGTAGTGGGATCTTCACCCATCTTACGAAAGGCTGCAATAACAAAGTTCTCCGTCATATAGGTTTCAAGCTGAAAAAAAAAATACATATAGAAAACCTAAATTAATAATTACGAGAAGCTTTATTTTATATAGACTTACACTTCCCATCCATAATTGACAATGAACTGCTGATGCCATTTTATTGCTTTAAATTCTTTTTTGGATTTAAATAATAAGCAATCTGAATCTTTAGAACCTTCTTCTTTGGAAAAAATTATGTTTCTGTTTGTTAATTGTAGAGCCGTGATTATTTTATTTGACATAAGGATGACGGCCAGGAAAGTGTTTGCTTGGGTTGTCGGTAAATAAGTAATTTGTATCATAAGGGTAGGTGTGCACTGGCACTTGTGATTGAAATAAAATATATAAAATGAAGGAGAAAACCATTTAAATTTATATGTTTGGCACTTCTCTCCTGCAGGTTTTTTTTTGTTGTAATGTAAATAATAGGTGCGTTTTATTATCAATTATTGATTGGTGAAAAAAATAAATTGTTAAAAATAAATCCAGATCCATATTCGTAGATACAAAAAACGCACCTAAGGCTAGGCGCACACATTCAATTTTTAGTTTCGCAACTGCTTGGTTCGAGCAGCTAAAAAGTTTGTGTTTTGACACAAATTAAATGATTGCCTAAAATAAGTTCGCTATTTTATGTAACATATAATTATATGCACCTGCGCGACATTCAACCAAATAGTGCATCTGTTTTCTATAAGCAACCAAACAGTTGTGCAACTAAAAATTGAATGTGCGCACCTAGCCTAATAGGTGCGTTTTATTACCTACAAATCTGTGTGGATACGGATCTGGACTAATTTTTAACATGTATTACAAAAACAATTTGGGATCTTGTTCTCTATCTGGACCCATTTTAAAGATCCAAAATTAATTCTTTTTGTGGCGAGTATATTGCTTTTTGCGGTAAGGTAGTGTACTACATTTTAAAGAAAAAAGACAAGAAACATTTGAAAATGAACAAACATAAGCAAAAGTGAGATGAGCATACAATAGCCATGTTTTATTATCGCCAATGATCCTTATAGATTAACCCACGAAAATAAAACGATACGGATCATAGTGACAGTTGTGTTGTATGCTCATCTCCCTCTTGCTTTTGATTGTTGATTTTCAAATGTGTCTTGCCTTTTTTTTTACACTGTATTTTACACTACCTTGCCATCAAAAGCCATCTACTCGCCAGAAAAAGAACTAATTTCTGGATCTTTAAAATAGATCCAGATAGAGAACAGGATCCCAAATCGTTTTTGTAATATGTGTTAAGAATTAATCCAGATCCGTAGATAATAAAACGCATCTAATAAATCGTTGGTGTACACTGTGAGAGTAGTCGGAATTGCTCTTAGGTCTATTAAAAATTCAACGCATTTCTTGGGAGTCACCCTATTATTACCACATTGCCGACATCAACGAAGCGCCTCTCACTTCACATCTAAGAAGACAGACAACATTTTGCACTGCTCGATTCTTGATTTGTCATTGCATAGCAGCATAGTTTTATTCTGATTTTTCTAATTTTTAATAAAACCTAAAAACCTCAATTGATTTAAAAATGGAAACAATCCTAGGAATTAGAGGACCCGACTTTGTCATGGTTGCTGCCGACACAACACACGCTCGTTCCGTAATTGTTATGAAGGATGGTAAGTTCCAAACTATAACCCCCCGAAAATTTGCCGACAAAGAAAGGAAGCTTTAAGAACTAATATTAATTGATGTTTATTTAAATAGATCAGAATAAAATTCACAAAATCAATGATAAACTTATGATCGCAACTATCGGCGAAGCTGGTGACACAGTTCAATTCACCGAGTTCATCTCGAAGAACATTGCTTTGTATAAGATGAGAAATGGCTATGACTTGTCACCAAAATCGGCTGCCCATTTCACGCGCAAGAACCTCGCCGACTATTTGAGAAGTCGTACACCCTATCAAGTAAACATGTTTGTTGCTGGGTAAGTACCTACAGAAAAAATCTTACAAGCTCTCAAGTAAAAATTCATATGTTCCTATTACAGATTCGACGAAAATGATGGCCCTGAACTTCACTACATTGACTATTTGGCCAATGCCAAAGATGTCAAGTATGGTGGACAAGGATATGGTGGTTTGTTTTGTGCTAGTATCTTCGATCGGTACCACCATGCAAATATAACACAAGACGAAGCATATGATGTTTTGAAGAAATGTGTTCTTGAGATTCAGAAACGTTTGATTGTAAATCTGCCCGCATTTAATATTGCTGTAGTCGATAAAAATGGCATTCGAAATCTCGATCAAATTACCGCCACCAGTCTAATTGGCTACACAGCATAATATAAATTTTAGAAATCTTTTATAAAAAAAATCATTGAAGAGATCAATCAAATTGGTATTTGGTAAAAATGAAACAATAAAAAAATATTTTTTTTTTGTAGTCCAATATTTATTGTTATCAATACTATGAACCGAATAGAGTATCTTCCTGTATAATTCTATAAATTTTCACATATTAGTGGATAAATATGATTTGGAGGAAAAATATCGGAAGACTTCTCTGTTATCGTTATTCTCACACGGAATAAATTTCTCTGGATCATACTACGAAATTTGAAAGTTGCCTTAACATTTTTGAAACCAGAAGATGTAGAAAGTTTTGATGAAATTACTTATAGCATTGATTCATAGAATCTCCCAGCTGCAGCTTGTGAATTTTATTTTTCTCAACCAATTTGCAATCTTTCTTTATTTTCCATTAAATGTCATTTTTCAAATTGATTCCCCGTAAAATGCACTCACTACAAATAAAAGACTTAGTTATTAAATACAAATCCTTCACTATTAATTAAATGAATAAAAAAAATATGTGCTTTACGAAACCACAATCTTTAATAACCCCGGAATAGAAGAGATTCTAGTGCCGGCAAATTATTTCTGAAAATATAAAGATTGATATCGAAACCAAATTAAACCTTCAAAATATATAAGCTTTTCCATCTGTCCTACTCTGCTGGTGTCTTTCCTAGTGGATGGAAAAGAGCATTTGTCCAGCCTGTCCCCAATCTCCCCCTTCTTACTATCGTGTCATTGCAATTACATCTCTCCTTCCTAAGGTCATGGAAACGCTGATAGATTATCAGCTCTAGAAAGATATTGAAAAACGAAAGCTTTTCAATGACCGGCAGGATGGCTTTAGTAGATGTAGGTCCACCGGTGATCTTATGGTTTATCTCAACGAACAGTAGAATAAATCTTTAAATGATTTTGGAGAAAGTATGATTATTGCGCTTGATATTTCAAAATCATTTGACAGAGTTTAGCATCAAGTCTTTTATCGAAAAAGCGTGCATTTGGTATTAATGAATCTTTTCTTCGTTGCATTAGAAACCCCTATATACAAGTTGTGTTGGACGGTTTTAAATCTGGAATTCATAAAATAAATGCTGGGCTACCACAGTGCTCCGTTTTGTCTCTAACTCTTTTTCTCATATTCATCAATAATCTTTTGTCTTAAACTTCGAATACATTAAATTTTTTCGGTGGCGATAGTACTCTCAGCCCTTATTCTTTGGATGTGGATCTCATTAAATTCTGATCTCGATAGCGTTGTCAAATGCGGAACCATAAACCGCGTAAAATATAACTTAAAATATAAAACTCAATGCTGTCTTGTGTTGTTAAAGCGCAACCCACCGCTATCCATGAGCGTAACTTGTATTGAGGAAACCGAACAGCTCTCAGTTCTCGGTATGTGCTACTACCTTGTGTGGAATGACCATATATTCGAATCCAAAAACGAGCTATAAAAATGATAGTTGATAGAAGTATAACAGAAATATTTAAATCCCTGGAGCCCTTCATTATTTTACCTTTAGTTTTATTAAGTGTTCTAGTGAAATAGCCAGTAGCATTCCTCCCCGTAATACTCGCGCTTCAGGGAGTGCCCACCAGTTTAGCCTTGAGTCCAACGACGGACGTACTGTAAAATTCAAATATTCTTTTTTTAGCCGAACCACACGAATGTATAATACTTTTTCCGACTCTATATTTCACTCTCATTATTATAGTCAGACATTCAAAACCAATGTGCATCGGTATTCCTCTTAAACTTACTAAAATATTTAATTTCTCATGGCAACCAAGATTTCACATCCATCTACGGTCTAAGGTAAACTTTTAATCCAATTAAAACTTAAGTACTTCAACTTATTTGAAGTTATCTTTATTTCTACACAAAATAAAAGTCGACTTAAAATATCCTCCATACATATGGAATTATCCTATGTTCGAACTGCATCCTGTCCATTTATTTCGCTATCATTTATATTTCTATTGTCAACATTCTCTGGCCAATCTAAATCAATTCCAACTACGTCTAAAGCAATAATATCAATTGGTTGTTCGATAATAGAAGCGAAGCTTGGTGTTGTTCGTCCAAAATCACCATGCACAAGCTCCTTGATGTATGTTCCTGCTTGACTGATAATGTCTATAATTAAAATCTTTGGATTCTTCTTGTCCACCCATGCTTTTGTGCTGTATATAGTTCTAGGTCTGGGATGCAATGGTCTACGATGTAACACTCTAATCGGTGTTATCTGTTCGATTTCGAAACCACTGGGTAAGTCCAATTTTTTAAGCACTTCGAGAGTAATTGGTCTTTCGAGTACACAAAGAGCTCGGTAGAATTTCTTCTTTTTCTCTTCGCCAGTCTTAATATGAACCAAATCGTCACGTGTGACCATTTGCAAATTCTTTACAGATATTTTCGATGACTTTTCTATTTCCAGTTCCATGTCTCGGGCTAGAACATTTGGCAAGGTTATTCTTTTAGAATTAGGTATCTCCAAAACGAAGGGACGTCCTCGGCCTAGACAGCGCACATCGACATCTTCTCGGCCACTAGACGAAAAGATAATTTTGTCCTCGTCTACTCCATAGTGTGGAGCAATTGTCCGAATGATGATTTCTTGTATGCTATCCTCCATGACACGTTTGCCTTGCAGCACCCACGGAGAGTGTGATAGTTTTCGTGACAACTTTCGATATCGTCCCGCCACAAACACACAAGGACCCGACAATGTAACTTCCTTTAGAGTTAAAGGTAAAGTCGGAATCGGACAAGGGATTTCAAATTGCTTTGCAAATGTGTCAGCCGACAATTTTGTTGGGATGAACATTTTTTCCATATAAGCTCTGGTGATGAACTGCTTCTTACCTCTCACATTTCTCATTGAAAATACGGCTTCGTTCACTTTAAGCAGTCTGGCTACGTCGTCCTTCTCGTCGGGATGATCTAGGAATACATTAATCAGTATACCCTCGCTGTTGTATGTCTTATTTAGTTTTTTGCAAATTATCGGATTGAGAATAAGCTTGGCGGCTTCCTTTAAGGGAACATCTGGCAATCTATCCTCGTCGATTTTGCTTCCAAACTTTTTCAACAATGCAAACCACAAAGAGAGTTGACGAATTTGCAAGAGCATTGGCATTGAAAGAGCAATCGCTACTGTTTGACATTCAAATTGATCGATATTGCAGCTAGCGATTTTCTCAATAATTTCCTGTTGGAATGCTTCGGAGAAGAGTCCAAGACATGTTGTACAAGGATTTGGACGTACCTTCTTTGGCAACAATTCATTTTCGGCCAGCACAAGTTTAACATTTAGCTGAAAGAAGTGAAATCAACTAGGTTTGTTTATACATAATGTTCTTTGAATGCAGAATACCTTTTGAAAGGATTCCTTTATGTCTTTGTATTCAGAACCCCTAGCTTTTAAGTAACGTAGCTGACAAACTTCACAAACACCGCATTCCTTGAGAAAGTCAATCATTTCTTGATTGTTCATCTTTAGTTGATCTGAAGAATTTTTCTAAAACCAAACAAAAATAAATAAAGAAAACGCGTGTTTCAACTTTTAGGTTTCAATCTGTCAGATTTGTAGGAGTCAGGAGTATTTTTTTCAAAACATACTAAACAAAACATTGCAGTTTGCAGAAGAAGCTGCAAGGTCTATTGATAGTTTGGCATTCTTAAAGTGCTGCCAATACTTCCTTCATTTTAGAATTTCTTAAAACAGTACACAAAAATGTTTACTTATACTGCTTTTACACGGAAGCGATTTTTAATCTTAGTTTCTCTTTTGGAGTCATCTTCCGCCTTATGTAACCCCGCCACCACACACGTCTCTTTCCCACGGGCTTAAAAATCGCAAGGTAATATTGCTTCGTTTAAAAGCCGTCTTACAGAATCAAACATTAGGCTAGGCGCGCACTGGCAACTGCGATCGAAATCAAATAGTTTAATCACCAGTTGATAGAGCAGCGCGCACATGTAACACTTCAGTCACACTTACACTTTTCTCTATTTTTTGAAAGTGCTAGCAGATGCATATGATTATAAACTTTCTAAACTTTAACTTAATATAATATTCTTCTATTCCACATATTACAAAGCTTAGCCCCGCGGATATGTTCTTTGGTTGTGTAAAAATAAATGCGTCGACACAGTAATTATTACTTATATTCGAAGGACTACGTGTTACAGTACATAATAATGTACCTAAACACTTAGGCCAGGCGCGCACATTCAATTTTTAGTTTCGCAACTGTTTAGTTGCTAAAATGAAACATATGGGCTTATATGGGACACCGCGCACTTAGAGAAACTCGATTCGAGCAACTAAAAAGTTGGTGTTTTGATTGCCTTCGCAACAGTTGAGCTGTTTTCTATAAGAGCAAGAGAGAAAAGAGTGCGAGCGTGAGTAGAGTTGCCAGTGCGCGATTCTCTTTCAACTGGTGATTAAACTATTTGATTTCGATCACCGTTGCCAACTAGACTTATTGTTGCTGCTGCTGCTGCCGATGCCGTTGATGAATACGGTCACGATGGTGATATCTATATATTAATTGCTAATGTAAAAATATATACAAAGACAATTTATATTTAGTCGTGTTGCTGATGATGGGTGGTAAACTACCCGAAATGCATTCAAAGTTTGACTCATTAAAAATAAAGAATTTTGTTTTTAAAGAAAAAAAAATTGAAAGCTCAATATAATACGTGCTCTTATTTTATAATAGTATTTAAAAAATTAGTCGAAACAGTTTTATTTTAAAATTTTTGTTTTTGAAAACAGAATCTTCTTGATGCGTTGTGCAACTAAAAATTGAATGTGCGCATAGAAAACAGATGAACTGTTTGGTTGAATGTCCGTGAATTTGCAGATAATTATATGTTCAGTAAAATGGCGAACTTATTTTAGGCAATCGTTTAGTTTGTGTCAAAACACAAACTTTTTAGTTGCTCGAACCAAGCAGTTTCGCAACTAAAAGTTGCTAGTGCGCGGCTAGCCTAACGCAACTTTAAACTATGAACCTAAAAGAAAATGGTAATATATAAAACAGAAACCTATCGTATTAGTGGAACTCCATTTTGGAGCCGGCTTATTACACACAAACGTTCGCAAAGCTTAAAATCATCCGCGAAACTGAAAGGAAACCAGAAGAAAGTGAATAAAAATTGATTTCGTGTTTAAAAGCAGTCAAACACGTTTCCATGTGAAAAGCAAACAAAATATTTTTGGCAAACTACTGCCCCTTAACACTGAATTCCACACGTTTTCTCTGATTGTCATCTATTACGTTTATATGCAGTATCGAAAGATCGAGTTGGATTAGGGTCGGATTTTCGACCCAGGTTTTTCGTCATTTGAGTTGAGAGCTCGATTTGGAGTTGAGTTGAAATGGTGTTGAGCGATTCTGAAACATTTTGTTAATGTCATTTTCCATTGGTCGTCCAGAAGCGTTTGGAAGCGTCCAGGGGTGGAATCGCGTAAGGTGATAGTTGACTATCAATTCGTTGATTGTCGTTTTTGACTATAGCTGTCTCTATCATATCAATTAAGAATTATAGAGAGAGCCATGGTCAAAACGACAATCAACAAATTGATAATCAACTATCACCTTACGCGATTCCACCCCAGAAGTCTTCTCAAACCATTCCATTGGGAAAAAATACTCTTCTGAGAAGAGAATTTCGCTTCTCGATTTCAAGTCAGAATCCACTCAAGAAGCACTAATACTCATACCCAAATGTCAAAAGCAACTATCGCAGATTTTCACCAACACGACTATTAACTAATACAAAGGCAAAATTTCAAAGTTGAGTAGAAGAAGTTAGCACCGTTCCATTGGATTTCAGAATGAGTGGATCCTTGAGTGAAACCAATGGAAAACGACATAAGCCAACTCCTCGACCCAGGTTTTTCGTCTCATATTTCGACTCGAAACCGCTGAGCGAGTGGGATCGAGTCGAACGAAGCTCATTTCAACTCAATACCCGTTTACAAAGGGTCGAAGCGAGCTTCAAGCTCGCTTCAATACCTCATATAAACGTAGTAATCGTAAACTCGGCTGACTGAGGAAAGTGACATTTTTGTCAAAAAAAAAAAAATCTAATTGGTTAAAATATATATTTTATTTGTAAAAATTTGGCTGAAATACTCTTCACAGGTAGAATTATTACAACAAAATAAACATTTTACTTTGAAACAATAAAATACAAAAGAATAAATATCATTTCGTAGAACAAAATTGAACAAAAAAGAAATGCACATAAATCCAAGCGATTGTTACATCACTGAATGGATGCTCAAATCTGATTTGTGAATTTTATATAAAAATCTTTTCGTATTTTATAGGATGTCTCTCGGTCCAGGTTTTCGTTCTCCATTCACTGATTTAACTGGTTGCTTAATAAACCATCAGCACTACGATAAATGCGGTGAGTTGGAGATGAGCATGATGGACTGCTTGGAAGCATACGGTGTCGACAAGGGTACTAGAGTGTGTTCTGACTTGATTGCCGATTTTCAAGAGTGTGCAGGCATGAACAAACAGTTGCTCCGATTTAATGTAATTAGAAGATGATTATGTATGTAATTTCTGATTGAAAAAAAAAAATAAACATTCGATTTCAGGCAATGAGAATCGAACGCTGGAAGCAATACTTACGTGGAGAGCGTACAAAAGAGGAAATGTATGCCAAAGGCCCAAGAGTTGATGCTTATTAGAATTAAATCAAAATCTTAAATATTTCTTAAAATTCTGGAATAAATGAAGTTGTATCAGAAAATAGTTTAGTTTTCAATCAAGGATTTTGATTCTGGATATTAATTCCTAGTGACTCGAGGTTTGAAAGAAGGTATTACATTAAGAAATTTCATTTCGCAATGACCCCAAGGGCTCTGAGTGAATAATAGTAGTCGCAAATTTCGATTATAAAAAAGGCATTATTACTTATATCTTTTTTGTAAAACGGCACGGACGCTTTTAAATATACGAAAACAATATCGTTATACTGCTCAAAAAGGTGAAGTGCCCAGATAACTAAAATTTTTGTTTTATTAACAAAAATGCCAGTTGTAGTTTTCGGATCCATGAAGCTTAACAGTCGTTAGGAGTGATTTTTTTGTTTCTCAAACTTCTTAGATATTTGTTTGATATGGAAAGTTAGTTGTTTTTTGGTGTTAACTCTGAACCTCGGTGGGATTTTGAATTTTAAAAATGTGTTAATAAAGATTATTATAAAAGTTATTTCTCGACTGAAAAGGTAAAGTATCTTAAGTCAATTTTGATGATTTTTCAGGAGAGCAAAAAAACACTTCAAAGCTGTATCCCAAAAAATCTTTCAAATATAGACTTTATTCAACAAAGCATTTATATGTAAAATTTTATGATCTTTTTTTTGAAATTATTTTCGAAAAGATATTTTTAATATTTTGGTCGTTATGAGGAAAAATATGACTTAAGATAGTTTGGCTTTTCTCTAAATTGAATTTTATATTAATTTCCAAAATCTTAAGTTGAGATAAGATATTTTGCCTTGCGTTTTCGAAGGACGTTTTCAATTCTTATGTCCATTTAAGATGAGTTGCGTGTGCAAAAGTGGAAAAGAAGAGATTTAAGATGATATTTGGTGGTTTTTATTTAAGTCGTATATGAAAAAGTCACATTTGTTCTATAGAGCCTTAATAATAAAAAAATTAATAACTAATAAAGACTTGAATTTCTTAAAAAAAAGGCTATAAAATCACATTTGGTTCACAGAATAGAAACAGTTTATTTTTATTCAAATAATGTATTTAAAAAATATTAAAATAAAATAAATTATTAAATTATTTAAAAAAAAATCATTGATGATTGTAAAAAATGTTACATGAAAACATATTTTTAAAAGTCAAATTAATAATAACAAAAGACTATTGAAAAAAATTTACCTAAGGGACCCAAGGGGAGATAGGAGAAATTGAAAATTGTTTTTACCTCCGAAACTAACGGTATCGCACCCGTAGTGTAAGATCTTATTTATCTCGAAAACGGCTGAAAAACATGTTATTAACGGTACCTGTCATAGAACCGTTTTTTTTAAGTAAAACTTCTTTTCCTGCGTTGGGGGTAAAAAAATGTCTACGCAGCTGTCAGTAACGTGTCAAAACGACACGCTATCAGTCAAAGACAGCGACATGTAAGGAAGTTTTACTTTTACCGCGCGTACGTCAGTACACACAACCTTTTTCTTTTTATTTTCGACTTTCTCATTAACGGTTCTAACGATTTAAACCATTTGTTTTTAGCAGGAGCCCCCGAAGCTTAAAATAATATTTTATATAAGAACATTAGCAAAAATATTTTTTGGATCTTTTGAAAAAAAAATCTAATTTTGTTTTTTGAAAAATCAATATCTTCAAATAAAGTGAAACGATTATTTTTTGAAATTATTTCCTAAAATCAATGGCACAAAATTTTAATTGAATTAGTACGACCGACGTTAAAGATGATTTAATATGAAACTAAGTTAAATCAACGATTTAGCAAATTTTATTCGAATATAGCATCATACTATATCTATATCTACCCTTTTATTAAAGTTAAAATCACCGTAAGAATATCGTGCTTTTAGAAACGCCACAAAAGGTTTGTTTACTTAGTTTTTTGCACTGAACTGTCAATGTTTTCGGTGTGTTCAGAAGCAATTTATTAAGAATTCCTTTAGCACGATACTAGTTGGAAAATGTTTTAAACTAAGAATGAGTTAGTAAACTACTTTAAAGTTAGCAAATTGTTAAGTAGTATCATACAAAGAAATTAAAAATAATAGGTTGTTTGACATTTTGCGCCAGTCTTTTTAGAACTTTTCGCCAATACTACTACGTAATTACTTAAAATTGGTATCCCAAATTGTATTCTTGAAAAGCTTTGAAGAAATTTCTAGCATAAAAATAATAAAACTATTTTTGAGCTTTGTGTGAATAAATTCTTAGTTTTCTGGAAATCAGACGGCAATTTCATACAAGTGAACATTTTTATCTCATTAAATCCATGTTTTATTTTTATAAAATGTATTTTTAATTCCAAATTCCAAATTCGTGCGATTCAACTCTTTTTTGTTGTATACGTATGTGTTTCATTTGTAATAATTTTTCAATCGGGTATGAAACAAAATGTCTGAAACACTAAATGAAAAAATAAGAAAAACGGTCGCACAAAAGGCAATCTAGAAACGCTTAAAAATATCTTATGTCCTTGTTATTACGGAAATTGTTTTAGGTTTGCCAACGGTAAAATATCCTACGACTACTTAGGGAGCGAAAAATTTAAGTTTTAAATTTAAAAATTCATCTTATGTTCACATCTTATCTTATCTTATTTGCATTTTCACACTTTTTTGAAATTTTTTTAAGGATTTTATCTCATGTCGACTTAAGGATGACTTTTGTTCCTGTTTGCACGCGCAAAAATATCTTAAGTCAACTTAATATGATTAACGATTTCACAATAATAAAAAAGTCTTAAGCCAATATAATCTTAAGTCTATTTTAGGTTTTAAAATTAAGCAGAACAAACAACCTTATGTGGACTTAAGATATTTTACCGCGTGTAGAGATGTGTCTTTTGAACATAAGATGAAGTTGTTTTTGTCTATAAAAAAGCAGAGGAGTGAGATAGAAGGAAGCCGATAACACAGAACTGTAGGCTTTTAGAATGGCACTAAGGATCAACAAAAAAACGCTAAATATCTTAAGTCGACTTAAGATACTTTACCTTTTCAGCCGACATTTATAATTCCTTTGGGGTACTAGCTACAAAATATATTTTGTATGCTCCTAGTTTATAAGCAGAAAAAGAATTTTTTTGACTTAAAAAAAGGACAAAACAACATAATCATGTCGATTACAGAATTCGCAGAATTTTACTCCCAGTGAGTTGACTTGATTCGCATCCGCTGTAAAACTCAATTATGAAATTCGTCGGATGAACTACATTGTCGATTTCTAAAATTACCTTATCATTTATGAACTTTCGTATCGACACTGTCAGCAACAAACATTTATTCAACTGGCCTAGGCTGTGATAACAGTATCGTTTTCGATCAACGAAATCAAGCATCGTTGAGAGTGGTTAGTACGAAGATGGAGGACGGTTCAAAACCAACCGTGTGCTCTTTTTTTTTTTTTAGATTTCTTGCTCTCTGGTTGCGTTGCTATTTGTGCGTTTTTTATTAAAATTTGTTAAACAAACACTTTAGCATTCAGTATGATAAGCTTTTGACTTAAATTTTTGTACTCTCCATTGTTTATTTTCGTTTAATCAAAAATTCACTTCAGATTCGTCTCGAAATTGGTGCGAATGTAAAATGATAGAAATTGTATGGAGTGCGAATGGATTGCGAAATCTGTAATACCATATAAGTTGAACAAAATGTCAGTGGTGCAGGGATTGTTACCGACATTCGTTCAACTTTCATTCGTCGGATTCAGTAATAGCAAAAGTTTGGAAATGAATTGAAATTGTCACTTTAGCTCATTCGCCGAATTCTGTAATAGGGGTGAATATTGCGAGATTTTATGATGTTAAACTATGATAGTCCCAAAAAGTATGAAGGAATGAGCTAAAAGTGACCTATTCATATGAACAAGAGTGCCAATCTATTTCAAAATAGAGAAATTGATAAATTTCGCTGATTTTTTGGGGTGTTGGCCAACTCTTTCCAATAGTTATTTGCCGGGAGGATTAATTGTGTGTTTTACATAAATATACTTGTTTTCGTGTTTGTCCTTTCATTCATTACAGCATGGAATTTTATTTTTATTTTGCAATTTTGACACTCTCTATTAAGCATTACGTTGTCTTGTTGGAGATCACAGACTTTACGCTTAAAAGGTAGATGTATAGCAAAATCTTTTCTCGAGAAACTAAATTATCTTTTATAATATACTAGCCGACCCGTGCTCGCGTTGCTTCGCAAATTGTAATTACGAATATTTTCTTAGTATTAATATTAGCATATGAAAGCATTTCTCAATGGGACTGAGCATATTTGCTACAAAAATATTAATTTTAGTTTATATGTATAGCATACCGTATCGAATTAGATTCTCTTTCACACTTGAAAAAAAAAGAGCTTGTTCATGTTTGTGCATATTATAAACTAGCCGACCCGTACTCGCGTTGCTTCGCAAATTGTAACTACGAATATTTTCTTAGTATTAATATTAGCATATGAAAACATTTCTCGATGGGACTGAGCATATTTGCTACAAATATATTAATTTTAGTTTATACATATATATAACATACCGTATCGAATTAGATTCTCTTTCACACTTGAAAAAAAAGAGCTTGTTCATGTTTGTGCATATTATAAATATAACAATATAGAAAATAATAAAATTTATTTCAAATAAACGGCTTGACTTCTTTCTGAGATCACTCAACCCAAACTTTAAAATGGTTTCACTTTTAAAGAATAGTTTATGTGCACGGCACTGTAGTCAATTGAATGTCCATTTTTGTCACCCAAAATGCTATTGACTGTATTCAAGTAACTTAAAAAATAAAATGCACGACTCAATCGCACAAACTTGCTCTTATGTAAAAGTACGTTGGAATTTAAAATACATTTTATAAATATAAAACATGGATTTAATGAGATAAAAATGTTCAAATGTATGGAATTGCCGTCTGATTAATTTTAATATTTAAGTAATTTTTTATATGACAAATTTCCTTAAAATTTTTCGAGAACAAAATTTGGGATGCCAAATTTTAAGTATTAGGTAGTATAGATTTTAGAAATACATAGTTTTTTTTCGAATATTTTTATATACAATATTATTTTATACTTAAGGGGGCTCCTGTTGAAAATTTTTGGTTAAAATCGTTAGAGCTGTTGATGAGAAATTCGTAAATAAAAAAAAAATGAGTGGTTGTATAAGTCAACTAATGAAACAAAGGGACAAAAAATGTAAAATTAATAATATTTAAGTTTGACAAATTGTTAATGAAAAAAATTATAGCCATAAACACTCTTATAAGAATATAGAAAATAATAAAATTTATTTCAAATAAATCGGTTGACAACTTTTTGAGATCGCGCGTTACAAACTTTAAAATGGTTTCGCTTTTATATAACAGTATAGATATAGATATAGATATAGATATAGATATAGATTAATCATACTGGCTCTACTGTATGGTGTGGAGACATCTACCATTTGTAGATGGTAGATGAGGATTAATTCTTCGAATAATTTTTGGTCCAAATTAAATAAACGATGAGTTAAGGAGGATAAAGATGTAGCGGTTATACAACGATATAAACTTAGTATAAAACTCCCACGATATATGTATAGGTGATTACCTCATGTAGAGGGGGTGTGCACCAATGATCCAGCCCAGAATATCTTTGAGTAGAACCATGAAGAACGCCGGTTTAAGGGAAGATCGTTGCTCTGGGCGCTCGCAAGTGGAAGGGACTTCTTTTTACTTAATCTGAGAAACTGTAAAAAAATTTGCTATGGACCGAGTTCCCTCGAAAAGATTGTTTTTATTCGGTCCTAGCGAGGTATCCGTTTGCAGAGGAAAACTGTCCGCAACGCATACTTTGTCGGAGGCTCAAATTGGTTTCGAGGTATCTTATCGAAAAGAATAATAATACACAAATGCGTTGGTGCAATTTGTTCCGCGAAGAATTTGTGTCGGACGAAATCGGGAAAAACAATTGCATTAAGCTGTCAGAAATTTCACAAATAAAGCACTTGATCGCATTTCAACGCAGTTCACCGGGTGCGTTAAAATAATGTCGGAGAGAAATTCCGAAAAGCTGTTCTCTACTATTGTTATAAAGTAATCAATCGTAATTCATACGGCGGTGTACGAATCCTAAACAAACAGATTTTTTATTTCGAACGCATTCATTCTGAATGGGCGAATATCGGAACGCCCTCATTATCCATTTTAATTTGAACTCGTTCAATTATTCTTTGAAACCATAAAAATAACAGACGCCAAGAAAGAAGGTTCGATCCACCGCCAGAAATCAACTAAAATTGTAAGTTATTTAATTTCCCATATATGTTAAGAAATATGGTAAAATCCATTTCTCTTTATTAGGAAATAAACCGATTCAAACAATCGTTGTTTTATTCAAGATTTTGGACGAACTTTTTAATATTTGCCACGCCATTAACAACTATGTATAATGAAAGATTAAATCAAAATCAATTAATAAATTATTTATTTATTTCACACAACGATTTATAGGCTCATTTAAGGCATAATCAGCTCTATAATTATCTTCCTGGAATAAATTTCGATGGTTAACCATTGGAGAACGCGCGGGTGTGTATAATTTACACAGCAGTTTTAATCGAGGGCAATCAAAGTGACCAGTTACAACATAACGCCCAAGAAGATCAAAAAGGAAACTCTCCTAGATTCAAGAGTTTTAAAGTCAATCAAAACACATCGATTTTTATAAGTAGGCAAAGGAACGATCCAGTTTAGATATCGAAGCGAAAACTACGTAAATCGTTTTTGAATTCTTTCTATTCTACTTAAAGCATTTTTATAGTATGGAGACCAAACAAACACAACAGTAGGTATTCTAAAACTGGTCGAGCGAAACAAACGTACATATAAGGACATTTAAAATCTTTAGAATTCTTTATTAAATACCAAGCATAGAGTTGATTTTGGATATAAAGTTATCTACGTGCATTCTAAAATCTAAATTAGGATCAAATATAGCTCCTTAATCCTTGTGGTTACAAACTCCCACAAGCTCATTGGTTGAAATTTTGATATCATAAACAAAAGGGATGGATATGTCATTAAAATAACAACATCCAGCAATTTGTCTAAATCCTCTTCAAATTGAAAGCAATCATCTAGGAATCTTATTTTTTTTATACATTTTAGCATCGTCTGAAAAAATTAAACATGGTGAATGAGAAATGTGTAATAGCAAATCGTTAATAAACAATTAGAACATAAATGGCCCAAGGGAGCACCTGGCCTTGGGGAGCACATGAGTGGTTGAAAATTTTCACAGATTTTTCAGAACCGACTTTTACATATTGAATACGGTTAGTCAGATAGCTCTTCAATTTATAACATTTTTGTCTGATGACTATCTTTTTTTTCCATATTTGTAATGTGGCCCTAGATTTGAAAGACAGAAATCTGTTCTCTTATAATATTTTTGTTATTTTTATCAATATATGTATTTTGAAAAAATTACTTTCAAACTCAAAATTTTTAAAACAAAATTAAAAAAACACAAATATGTACATACTCGTACATACAGACACAAATATCTACAAATTTTTGATTTAAAACTTTGTGAAGTTAAGTACTAAATTGGCATCCAGTAATTACTGCCCCTATCAATTTTTAATCGGACCCTGAAAACGAGTGTTCTGTGCCGCCTAGTTTTTGGAGAAATTTGAAAATTATGAAAATATTACATTTTTATTATATGTATGGCCCTGCCAAAATGTACAGTCATGAAGCAGATGTGTGCATTATGCCAATAGTATTCTAAGATAACAGAACCTTGGTGTGGCACGCTTCGAAGGTTCAAAGTATTTTAACTTCCTCTCGGTTACTCCCGCATACTCACGTGCCTTCTGGATAACGCTTAATGACTTGTACTGCAGTCCCGCCGCGCCCGCGTGCAAGAACCTTAAATTGCCGCCCCATATCTCGAGTGCCGGGGGTATATTCTGTTTAGACTATGACGAAGAAGTTATTTGGAGTGAGAGGCGAAGTCAAAAACAAAATATGAATAAAGATTTGTAGTTGATTATGTGTGGACACTACGTAGTGAATGGTCAAATGTAAAAAGTTTCCAATAGCTTAAGGAAAACTTTTATAGTATAGGTTGAGTTAGATCGATCTTAATTTTCCGCCCCTAGACGTTGGCGCCCTTGTCCGCCACACACATTGCACATACGGTTACGGCGGCCCTGTTGTACTGTACTTATTCATATTTACCTTCATTCATACTATCATTCATTAAATTCAATGTTAGGTCAGGTACATAGTATACCCAAAAACAATAATTCTAAATAATGTAATAAACAATTTTTTTGTAATCATCAACTTCCTCAACCATAACCATCTGGTCTTCAGTATCTAATTTAATATTAGCGTACCAAATGGAACCTGAAAACCAATGTTGTAATAAATCAAACAATTTCGTCAAAATTTTGAATTTTAAAGAATTTTTTTTTTTTAAACTTGATAGTAGTTTTGTTCAGTGACGCTGTTCCGAACAGTTTGGAGCAGTTTGAGACAGAAAAGTACAACTTTTTGCTGTTCAATGAGAAATTTTCTGTTCTAAACTGTTCTGATTTGCTGTTCAATGAGTCTGTCTGGAACAGTTTAGAGCAAGATTCCTTGCCCTCGCTTTTTAGTTACAGAAAGATAGAACAGATGACTGACGGTTCTAACTTGTCTGACATTTCTCATGGAAACTATTCTGTTCTGCTCTGTCCTGATCTATTCTGCTCTGTTCTGCTCTGTTCTGTTCTACTCTGAACTTGTATTCAGTGAACAAAACTAGTAATATCTTCATTTACAGCAACAAAGTTATCCTACTCTCCTTTAAAGTTTGAATTAGATAACGATTTTGACAACCAAAATGGCGCCCAACACAAAACATTTTTAAATAATTGCCTATATTCTGATAAACAGATTTATTTATAACATTTTTACTATGTGTGGATACGCATACAATTATTTCAAGAATGTGAGAAAAACTTCCGGATTAAATAATACTTTTGTTATCATTAAATATCCAAGATTAAGTAAGCTTTTATAATGCTCTGTTTGATTAACTTTTTAAGTACTACTAATTGTAAGCTTTTTTGTTTCAAGAAGTGAAAAGTGATTAAACATTTCGTTGAAGCTCCTTTTCTATATCGTAAGACTCTCTTGCACTCTCATTAACGAAAGCTTGAATGCTCATTGTAATACTTCATCCTTCAAAGAGAGCTAAACACTACTACATAAATAATAATATTTTGACCTACTTTCCAATCTCCCACACATAAAGAATTACTCAAAGCTCTCGCATGAGAAATAACATCGCACGCATCTTTAGCTTTTAATGCCAAACTCAATTTGGCACATGGCCCGCTCGCTCACTATAGCTCAATGTATAAGAATTCAATATCCTTTCTTGTCTAAAAAACGCTCGCGAAACATAACAAATTAATTACGTATACGTATTCAAAGCCGCTGTGTGCAAGAAAATTAATAATTAACGTGAACGAACTTTTGAATTTCGAATTTATAATTCTTTAACATCCCATCGTCGTCGTCGTCGTGAACATTAAGTTTTGCTTCGCGAATCCTTCGCCTCGTCCTTTGGGTGAAGTCAAGTGTCTTTGGAGTGTACCTACTACGGGGAAAGTTCATCCCTTTTTGTGCTTCGTTTTTGGTGATATTGAATGTTGTTGGACTGCCGTGTTAGTCGTTGGTCGGTTGTTGGTTGGTAGAGAGTCACTTGTTCGCTGGGAATAACTCTTTGCTAGCCCTCAGTTTGCCCCTGCAGTGGTAGTGCTCTCGCGAAGACAGAGTTATTGCACCAAAAGGGGGAAGTATTTTTTTTGAGAAATAAATTCCTTCCAAATTTAAGGGATTTACGTGTGCAACGTGTGTTCACTGCCTAAAATAGTGTAGATTTAACTAAAATTTGCAAACAAAAATTGTGAAAAAAAAAAAAATAAATAAAAATACAATAAAATTAGAAAACATGGCGTCCACGTCGTCTTCGTCGGAATCCTCGTCCTCGTCGTCCAATTCAAAACCTTCAAATGAAAATTAATTCTTTTTTTGTTGTTGTTGTTAAAAAATTTAAATAAATGTATGTTATGCATGATATAAGTGAAAGTTTTATGTGAATCTTAATTTAAAAAAAATATATATAAAATGAAAAAAGTAGCAGACTCACTAATGGCTACTGACTACTGTTAAAAGCAAAATCCATTCCTTCCACCACCCCCTCACACGGCATTGTGAGTTTTTGTGTGGGTGCTGCTTCTGCACACATTATACATATACATAAATTGTATATAAATTTTCGTTTATAGTTGAAAATCGTCCAAAAAGGTTAGTTATTTTTTGTGTTTGGCTATGTACATAACTACTAATTATATGCAGTTTTTTTTAATCTTTGTTTTCGAAATTAATTTGTATCTCTGTTGAGTATCTTAAAATATTTAAGTATCCAAAAATCCACGACGGGTTATCTATGAAGGTATCTATTTTTTTTCGTTCCTGTAAGAATGAGAGAAATATTTTAGTCTTTTTATGTGTAGCTTCGCATGTACTTTGGCAAACGGCAATGAGTAGGAAGTAAATGTCCTTTTGAATTTGATAGGAAAAAGCCCATTTAAGGAAAAAAGCTCGTACAGGTATATTTTTTTATATTTTGGGAGTTTGTATATTCTAAAAATAATATTATACAATGTTTGTTTTTGTATTGCAACGCAGATAGAAATAGAAAGAGAGTATAGATTTATTTTGGAGAGACATAATTACTAAGAAGAGTGGTAGTTGTATTCATGATGTTCATCTAGGAGAATGAGAAATTAAATTGTAACCCCATATAACCCATCATGTCTGTGTCATGTTGTTAATTTCGATCATAATCTTCATCACTATCATCATCCACCTCCACTTCACCCACATTTATATTTTATTTAAGAAAACAACAACGGGTAAAACCATCAGTCAACCCTCTTAGTGTGTTGTTGTGTCTTGTGTGTACCTTTTTCCACTTTTCTTAATTTCTTTTTCTCTATTTACGGGCAACGACAACAACAAAAGAAAAAGAATTGTGTCAATGTGTAAAATCAGTAAAAAGTGAGTGAAGAAGATGTGAAGCAGAGCTGAGGGTGAGTGACAGAGTAGGGCAACAAAAAGCCCTCTTCTCAAAAGTATAAAACATTAAAAAATATATACACAAACACACATGGTACTCCTTTGCTAGAAAGTGTTGCCAGAGCTAATTCATGATTTTTGAAGAATCGTTTATTTTGCATTTTAAATGGCAGTTAGTATCAGACACAACGGTGATTAATTATAGATAAAATTAATGCTCATTATAACTTTGCCTGGGCGCCATTTATTATATTTTTATTTTGTATTTATCAATGAAAAATAAGTTTTACGAATTAAAAAGCAAAAACCAAAAATAACTAAAGAAGTGAATACATAGGGTTAAAAATAATAATTTGGTTGCATTATGCGGTTGCATAATACGAGTAGAATATTGGAAGATCGAAGTAAAGTAAAGAAGTGAAGTAAAGTTTTCTTTAGAAGTATCGGGTGTTGACGGATGTTCTACTTGAAGTCATGATGATTAATGCTATCATATGCGTCTTTGATGGCTGACAGATTTTTTGCCTTCTTCACATAACCTCTTGACTAAAAAGAAACAAAGTCAAAGGCGCTCAAATCTGTGGTAATTAGGAGGGGCCGAATGTGAAAAATGTTCATTCCGATTATTACGCGTTATTCAGAATTACATCGTTCAATTGGTTTTTCAAATAAATTCTAACTCTGTTTGCTTTACCAATGTCAAAACTGAATTGTTAGGAATATGCTTTTTAAACCAAGTCGGGAACCCTCATTTGCACTTTTTAAGTCTCTTGATGTTTTACCCCTTCGTAACCTTTATGTGTTCAAGGTATTAAAAATCTTTTTCTTGAGAGGTGGACACAACAACATTCGAAGAAACGAATTCTACTCTTTGCGAAATCAAACTGCAGTAGCTATACCCAGAGTTAGAACTGAGCATTATAGAAGATTTTTTACAACCATGGGTCCTACAATCTTTAACAAACTGCCTTGGGATATACGCAAATTAATTACACATAAATCAATTTTTTTTAAGAAACTACGTACATGGTTATTAAACCTAAACGATGTAGAATTATTATTACAAGTGATGATCTAGTGTTACTACTCTAATTAATAAACAGCTCTCTCTTGAAGTATCTTTTTCGCCCCAAAAAAAAAAAAAAAAAAAAAAAAAACTCTTTCTCATTCTTACGCGGCTCTCTCTACTCTTCAAATTTTTTACCACTTGCTACTGGCACTTCATGCCACAAAGTGTATTCCTGTCTTTTCTTGGTGCATTACTGAATATCCACAGGTAGTTTATATGATTATATGATTAAACTTTGTAGCTATTTTTTATACACTTAAATCTATTGCAATACATTCTTTTTTATACTATTTTGAATATTGTACTTTGTATGAATTGTATCCTTGAAAAACATGAATAAAAATCTAATCTAATTTAATCTAATCTAATCTAATATTGCACACCATAATGATACTGTGAGCACTCTGCTTTCAGTTATTCTGACCAAGATCTTGGCATCAGCGATGGCTTACTTTCCAAACAGAAGAGTAACTGGGATTCGAAGACTCTTGACTGGAACATTATTGTCCATTAGTTCGAAGCGGCCGAGGTGGTCAATGTGTTTTTAGTTTTTGTAATACATTCACAACTTGGGTACAGCTAATAGAGTTGTTGATTGTAACTTCTCCTGCATTCACATATTCCACCATATTCGTATTATGATCACCTACACCAGCAGATACAACAGACGGCAACGAGTCTAGTGCTGAACTTTGTTCATGGGACTGAGGTGGAGGGGGAGAAGACGAATTTATACATTGTACCTGTTATGTATGAAAAGAGTAAAAATAATGCGTCGTTATTATTAAGTACTTTATTATACTAAATGTTAAAATGAATTAATATACAAAATTGCTGCAAGGCCTTCAGTCTGGATAGAACGACGGAAACTTAATGAATCGGAAGAAACATGCTTTCTTAAAATGACAGCTGATAGAAGATCAAAATGGACGGTCGGTGTCGTAGGTCTGTTCATAACTTGTTGTGGACACAACACTGCCGTCGGTCTGTTCATAACTTGTCGTGGACACAACAGTACCTCATGATAGTTTGATATATTTTCCAATATTCCTGGTTACACTTTATTCTTGCTCGGAAACCAAACATGTACTTCCTGATCATTTGGAGACGTAATGGTCTCTTTTAATCAAGTTGGTTATTCATTTTAAGGGGCACTTAAGGAAAAAATTACTAAGCCACTGAAGAACGCTCGTTTTTTTTCACAAAAAAAAATTAATATTCTTAATTCGATATTTGTAATTTAAGTGGCGCAGAACATTAAACATTTGGCGTCACTGACATCCGATTCTACTGTCTTACATAATACCAATTTAAAAAAGCGGAAACAATTTTTGAAATAGAGTCAAAAGTAGAATCATGTTGAATATAGTTTGGGCGCAAGTTGAGCATGAGCAGTATATGCCTAAGGACCTAATATCAAGGTAAAAGAAAGGAGTAAAAAGTAAGTTTAAAGTAGTATAAAATAACATGACAATCTGAGAATATTACTGTATTAAAAATTTCAAATAAGTCAAAAAAATCACGAAAAATCATTTTTTTATTGCATAACATTTCATAAAAATTATTCAAAAAATTTGGTATTCCAAATTTATCTCGAAGATAATTTGAAAAACTATTGTGAAGCAAAAGATATTTCGTGTGAAAAGGGATCTTAAGCTGCATTTAGACTTTCGGTGTTGTGCTCTGTGTACGTTGTTCGTTGTTGCTCGTACGCGGAACAACGAGAATGTAAAAGAAACTAACAACGAATGAAGAACGTACAAATTCAAAGTAGCTCGGAAATTTCTGTGTTCTTTGTTCGTTGTTACCCGGACAACGTGTGTTTAAATGTGAAAACATTGTTTTGCAGTGCCGTGCAACTTGTAGGGACATTTTTGAAGTTTTTTTTTATTAGTGAATGGAGCATCAGAATGCTTCATTATAAATTGGGGTACCTATAGGTAAATAAATAAAATATTTTGTCTATGGGTTTTATCTTTCTAGTACGAATAATAATACTTTATATATAATAATCAGGGGAACATACAAAAAAGCACGATATTATTGCGCTAGTTTAGAAAATAAAACAAGATTTGTATGCTATAAATGTTTCCTACTCAGAAACTAACCATTTGTCCAACAGGATCTTCTTTTTTCTGAACTATTAATAGTGCCGCCCCTGCCAACAATGTGCTTGTTGTTAAGAACGAACTGAAAATTAATTAATGTAAATGCTTCTTTGTTGTACGTTGTTGAGAGAAGAGCGAACAACGAACAACGTACAGCGAATGAAGAACGAAAGTCTAAATAGGGGCATAGATAACTTAAATTGAACGTGAAATATGGTTGGAAATTCATAAATAATAAAGAAAGCCTTTTTTGTTACGTCTCCCGGGTAACAACTTTTTTCTGACTTTTAATCATTCAATTGCTATATACTTACCATTGCTATATCTTGAACTCTGATATTTCGAACTGTAATTAATTTTACGAAAATGCTCAAAATGTTTTATGTTTAATCATTATTTGTTTTGTTTTATTTTTTTTTATTGCAAAGAGGCGCTTTATTGTTACTTTTTTTTTATGTAATTAGCTGAGAATTGTGTTGACTCGTTTAAAAATAAAAGATAAGAAGATTGTGGCCTTACAAAATTCAGTGAGTTGTTTGTAAAACTCTCAACGACTTTTGCTTTTCAAAATAAATTTAGAATTTAGCGAACATTTTGTATTAAGTTATTATCGGTAGGTTTCAAATCAAATAATATCAAAATTAATTATGAAATACTACAGGTAAGCCATTTATACCCTGATTATTTTTATTTTACTATCCTACCCCAGAGAAAGAACCCATTGTATGATGTTCAAGGCATTCAACTGAAAAAAATGACAGAAGATGCACACGTGAGCAAAACAAGAGCAGCGAGAGAAGAGCTTTGAGTAGGGAGAAAAGAAAAGAAGATTGTACGTAGGGAGAAAAGAGCGTAAGCAGAGAAAAACCAAGCAACTGGCTGCTAGCATTAAGATCAGAACGCCAGGTTCTTCGAAACAGTGATAGGAATAGTGGATGATTTAAAGCAGTATTTTCAGCAGACACTAAATGGGCATCACGTGAAGCACTTTTATTCAATGAAGAATCAGTTGCACCACTAATATAGAATAGGTAGGCTCTTAGCTATCAAAAAAAAGTTTACGAACAACAAGGCCACAGGATCTGATGGCTTACTAGAAAAGGTCATGTTTTAGAATCAAATCACCAACCAAGTATGTATGGGATGAAGGATGGCCGATGACGGTTCTTTCAACTCCATATGTTCTTTCTAAGCAATCCGCTAATATGTCCTGTAAGATTTATTAAGGCATATCCCTACTTAACGTACTTAACGTCGTATATAGAATCCAATAAAATGTGCTGTGTGGGCGTATTAAGCCGTTCTAAAATACTGAAGTCGGTAAGTCGGCATATCAACCACATACCAAAAGCTTAATATTGAGGAGAACCCTGGAAAAGACCAATGGGTTTCAAGTCAAGATTCATCATCGACTCTAAAGTCGCATTTATCATAGAATTCATACTCAGGAGTTGTATATGGCGGCTCAGAACTCCGGACGCCGAAAAAACTGCTCAAGCTGCGTCACATGACATTGGAAATGCACAGGGTTTCGGCAAAGAGATACACTATTCTGTCACTTTTTCAATTTAATTCTGGAGTAGATGATATTCCAGGCAACACTGAGGGTAGGAATTAAAATAAATCGTATGTATCAGTATTTTGGAATTTAAAAATTGTACTATATATTTATTGTCACAAAAATCACCAACTAGCAAATGGAAAAAGGACCTTACGGATGGCGAAAAAAGCGAAAAAAAAACAAAGTGTGCTCCTTTCCCAAAATTCACGAAAAAAAGGGAATGCATTTAATTTTAAGTGTGCCTTTTAAAGGTTCTGAAAGTCTTCAAAACATTTCCCTTCCTAATGTTGTAATCGTCCTCTTCTTAATGTAGAGTTCCAATTGAGAGTTCTCTTTCGTCTTAGCATTGGTAGCAACGTAGTTTCTGGTTAGTTAAGAAAAAGATTTGTATTATTTGTTAATTTTCTTTTGAGGGATGGGACGATTTAGCAATACACATATTTTTTTGATGTACATACATAATTAGAGACATATGTTTAAAGGCTTGAAGTTTATTGTTTTAATTGATTAAAAAACTCGTAAGCTCAAAAAATACAATGCCGCTGAAATTTTGGATTCTTAAAGGAGTTTTAGTAATAATGGCGCAAAATTTTAAATAGCCTATTATTAAGGCTTTAGTATGATACTACTTAACATGTGCTAACTTTAAAGTTGTTTACTAACTCATTCTTAATTTTAAACATTTTCTAACTACATAGTATCGTACTAAAGCCATTTTCTTAATGAATAGCTTCTGAACACACCTAAAAGACTGACAGTTCGTGCAAAAAGCTAAGTAAACAGACCTTTTTCGGCGTTTGTAAATGTCAAAGAGTTAATAAAGTTAGCATGATACTAAAAAAATAAGATAGGTCTTGGATGATTTTAAGTTTAATAAAGGAGTAGAGAAAGTATAACGCTATATTCGATTAAAATTTGCAAAATAGGTGTTTTAGTTTCATACTAAAATAACTTTAACATCGCTTTAGTTTCATACTAAAATAACTTTAACATCGCAAATTCAACTAAAATTTTGCGCAAATAATTTTATTTTTAAAAATTGTGTATGCTTATTCAAAGCATTAAGTAATATACATTTAAGCATATACCTGTAATTAAAAAAAACCTTCAACGTAATAAATTTAGAAAAACTTTTTATATTAGTACAATATTATTTAAAATTCAAAGGAACTCATGTAAACAAATTTTTATCGAAATCATAAAAAGCTTTCATAAGAAATTAAATATTTTTTTTTTTGTTAAAATTTTTTGATCAAGATGTAGACACTTTTCACAACAGATGAAAGTCAGTTACTATTAGTTTTGAAGTTAAAAAAAATCATTTTCTTCACTTGGAAATCCCCGAAACCCCCTAAGAATCAAGCTTGAAAAAATCACTTTCGGTGATTTAGGCTGTAGATTAAAGTACAGAAGACAGAACGGAATTGGGTAATTCCCTGTTTACGTGTTTTCCATCATCGTATTGTTAATATTGATCAAAAAGGTTTTACAACAAAATGCACATCAAGGAAGTTAGGTTTAAATTTTTTATTTTCGATATTAATATATGTGTACTATTAGGGATTTAGGTTTTGCATTTGGAAAAAAATCGAACTCATTACAAAGTTAGATTCCCCCAAAAGATTTTTTCCTAATATTTATTCAAGTCCAAAAATAAAGGTACATGACATAAATTTTGTTTCGCAATTGAATTTTTTTTCATTTTTTTTCGTTTTCATGTATGTATGTATGTATTTTATTTCTTCCACGTTTAATTTTTCAACAACAGAATCAAATTCGTGCGATTCCAGTCGTGCATCTAACCTCAGGTATTCAATAGGACAACTATTGGTTTCGTGCTGATATCATTTAACCTTTTTTTCGCTTAAATTTTAGACATTATTAGTTTTATTCTAGCTTTACTTAAAAATTAGAACGGAAATGTAAATCAGTTTCCTTAAATATTTTTTTATTGTTTTTTTTTTGTTTTGTTTGTAGTTGTCCGCTTTTCATAACAAAATGACTTGCACAAACGTGTAGTTGCAGTAAAGTTGAATGAACCTTCCTTGCAACAGGAAACGGAACTCAATTACCGTCATTTAGTTCAAATAAAACTGGCAACACTTACACTTTATTCTTTCAGTTAAAAGTCCTGAACTCATTTCGCTTCTCGCGTTTCGTTTGTTCATTGGCGGAGGTGGCGTTTTCGTGTTTCAACAGATTCTCACCCTCTTTCGGTTGCATATGTATGATGCGATGTTATGTTTTATTTTTTCCTTCAAATAATCATTTTCCTCTTCCTTCTATGTTTGAATTTAAAGCTACTACATAATATTTATACGGGTTGAAGGGAATCAAGGATGCTTAAGCTCTTTTAGTGTCAAAATATGCAGAATGAACAGAGATTTTCTTTTTGAAAATTTTGAGTAAAATCTGCTTTTGCTAGAAGTGTTTGAGATTACGAATTACGATACAAAATAGGGGTGAATTTTTTTTTGAGAGCAAAATCGTAAATCCTCTCAGACTCTCTCTAGTTTTGTCCATGCACACGCAGAGTACTCGTAGCTGCGATTTAGGGTTGGGAATGGAAAATCGCTGCATCAGATTCCTGCTGAGAGCGAACTTTCTAAAAAAGAACCCCTCATTACTGTTCGGACTGTTCCACAAATTATACGGACAGACAGGAGTTGTATTCTTTGGTATTTTTTAAGTCACATTTAACTAAATATTTGTGTCGGAAAATAGTGGTCACATTAACTTCGATGCAATTTGCTTAAAGCAAAACTAAATCTCTGTGAAGTTCTGATATTGGAAATTCAATTCAATAAGGATAATTATCATCCAACGGTTTGCCTGTGTGAGTGTGTGTGCGATATTTTGTTCGAAATTCCAGTGAATCTGCCGTGCACATGTCTTTTCTACATGGCATTTTCTGTAATGTGTTTTCGAGGTAAATTTTCAAAGCTTTCCCGACGCTATAAATATACTACATATTACGTGTTTGTGTTTGTGTTGCCCATACAGGATAATAGTGTACTCAATCAATTTTGTATTTAAAGTTAATCAAGCTTACGGAAGCGGAAATGTAAAAAAACCCATTTAACCGACCCGAATGTATCCTTAACAATAACCAAATGACAATACTTTTCATGGCTCGCGCGTAAAACGTTCCTATTACTTCATCCAGTCGCATTCCCATTCCCTTGCGCTTGCTTTACCTACTTGTAAAGGGAAACATTGCGTGTGATGTATATTTTGTTTAGCATGAAAAACATTAAAGGAAAAGAAAAGATGGAAAAGAAAAAAAAAATATTGTGAAAACGAGTTGAAACATATTTAATGAGTACAAGGTCATTGAGAATCAAAAGTCCTAGATTCGTGTTTTTTTAATGGGACAAAAATGCACGTTCTGTCATAGTAGAGATTGGTGCAAGAGCTGAGAAGTTGTCTACTTTTTTTTTTGCCAACCATATTCCTATTATAGGTATAGGTTGGTACACATTGTTGTTGCTAAAGCGCTTCTAAGGTGCATTTGATGTGAAGTATGTCAAGTTGGTGTTTTGTTTGCTAGAAATGAAACGGAATTAAAGGCTTATCGTAAGGGTATACTATACCTACTATATGGCGAAGATAAAAAAGCGGTCACAAGAACCTTTGTGTCATACACACAGAAGTACATACAATATACATACATAGATATTTGTCTTGTTGTTAAATTTGACATTCGTTTTGTTGCTTATTTTTAATTGACCCTGTTTTATGATTGCTTTTGAATCGCAACTTTGACATTCAATGGCCTTTTTGCAGTTCTATTTCACACAAAATAAAATTGTTAAACAAGAAGATGAAAGATAGTCGTGTTTTACGATACATAATCGCTTGACATCTTTAAGACATTTACAAAGAAAAAGGTCAACAAAATATAAGGATGAAATTGTGCACATAAAATCTTCCTTTGTAGACTAGCCGCTAAACCTTTTACAACATTTTCTTGCTAGACATCGTTGCATTTGATACTAAAGAGTTGTTATCCCATGAGTACTTGTGTGGCCTGGATTTTTTTTTTCTTATAATTATGAGTTAGACTAAGATTCATAATAACAAAACAACGCAGATCCTAAGATACCATGAACGAGGTCTGGAATTTAATTAAAGTTTCGAGATTAAGTGATATTTTATTTATCTTCCATTAATGACGGTTTTATGACAACTTAAAATTGTTTGTGTATAATTAAAGTTAATACGATTTTTATGATTTGTTCGTCTTATTTTATTTTCTTGTGATATGTAATAAATCCATGATTTTGTGTTTTTCGATTTTTTTTTAAGGAGACCAGTTATACTAGTTGTAAAGAGTGGTTAAATTTTAAGGGCCGATGTTGATTTTGAATATAACACAAATTATTTAGGAAATTATTGTCATTTCTTTTTATTATGATAATATGGTATGGTTCAATTATGTATGGAACAAAATATCGGCCAAATGGCCACCGCGACCTCGGCGGCACACCTCCATCAGATGGTCCAAATTTTCGATGACGCTGAGGCATAATTGAGGTTCTATGCCGTTAATGTGCCGAATTATCTCATCCTTTAGCTCTTGAATTATTTCTGGCTTATCGACGTACACCTTTTCTTTCAAATAACCCCAAAGAAAGAAGTCCAACGGTGTCAAATCACATGATTTTGGCGGCCAATTGACATCGCCACCACGTGAAATAACACGGCCATTAAATTTGTCGCGCAAAAGAGCCATTGTTTCGTTAGCTGTGTGGCAAATGGCACAGTCCTGTTGAAATCACGTATAGTCCAGTCCATATCTTCCAATTCGGGTCATAAAAAGTTCGTTATCAACTCACGATAGCAAACACCATTCAACGTAACTGCCTGAATGGCCTCATTTTGGAAAAAAAAAATACGGCCCGATGATGTCACCAGCCCATAAACCGCACCAAACAGTCACTCTTTGTGGGTGCATTTGTTTTTCGACAATCACTCTTGGATTATCATTCGCCCAAATGCTTCAATTCTGGTTATTGACGAATCCACTGAGGTGATAATGTGCCTCATCACTGAAGATGATTTTCTTAGAAAATTGATCATCCACTGTTGCCATTTCTTGCCACCATTATGACCATTGACGACGCTTGAAATGATCAAGAGGCTTTAGTTCTTGAGTCAATTTCACCTTGTAAGCGTGTAAATGCAAGTCTTTATGCATAATGTTCATCAACAACGACCGTGAGAGGTGCAATTGTTGGGCACGACGACGAGTTGAGGTGGACGGCTCTTCAGCCACACTATCGCGAACGGCAGCAATATTTTCTGCAGTACGAGCTGTACGAGCATGCACTGGTGTTTTTACATCTCCTACAGACCCGGTTTGCTCAAATTTTTGAACGATTTTTCCGATTGTACGCACATTTGAACGATTAAATTGACCGAAAAAATCACGAAGTGCACGTTATGCATTTTGATTTGCACGCCCATTTTCATAATAAGCCTGAATAATTTTAACGCTTTGCTCGATTGTGTATCTTTCCATGGTTCAAACTGAATTAGTCTGAAATTGAGAAATGTCAAATGAAATGCAGAAAAAAACTTGACGTTTAGGTGTGGTTCACATTCAACATCGGCCCTTAAAATTTAACCACCCTTTATTTCAAATGAATATTTTTGACTCGTTGATAAATCTACGGTGCTAATGCAAAAGTAAAATATTTTTTCATCTGAGAAAGACGTCCGACAAGACACAAATCTATCTTCTAAAATGAAGATTGATTAGTTTAAGGTCCTTCTAGGAAAATTATAATTTTTCAATATATGTACATATTTTACAAATCATATATTTTTTTAATTTCTCTCTGTAAATAATAACAAACACATTCATTCAAAGTTTTTGAGGTGGTAGGAAGATGTACAGTACAGGTGGTACTTTGACACAAATAATCTTGACTTGATATTAAGAGCGATGTTTGTATATTTACTTTCCAGTTAACTTTCCAAAATTGGAAGACAATTTTTTGACAGATGGCCAATCAGATAATAGAAACTTGCCTTACTTTTAAGTCCGTATGCCATGTCAACGTACCATTTACAGTGTTGGCCAAAACATTAGCAACTAAAACTACCTCCATCATTATGTCTTTCAAAAATGAGTAACTAAAACAAATCATGTTAATTTTTTTTCTAAAATTTAATACATTATGTATGTACTTCTGAATAGACAACAAGGGAAATTAGTTTTCAAAACGGTTCATTAAATATGATATAAGTAAGACAGTGAACCCAATTTTTTGCTGGTCAAAACAAAAGCAACTTTTTATTACTACCTCTCTTTTTCTTATTAATAAATAGAAGTTAGACCGTTAACTAAAAAATTCATTGCTCATAGTAAAGGTGTTGGCAAAAAATGCAGTTGAATCAATTTATTAGGTATTATTCAGTTCACGAGCAAGCAAATCAGTGTTCTTAGCTAACGTTTGTAAAATGGCCCGAAACAAATACTCTAACGAAATAAAAGAAAAAAATATAAAAGAATATAAAAGTGGAAAGAGTCAAATTAATATATCGGAAAAATATTCCATTCCAAAATCAGTGATTTGCCGATTAGTAAAATTCTATAAATCCACAAAGTCATTCCAAACGGTTCATCGAGGTGGCAGACCAAGAAAAACAACAGAACTAGAAGATTCTGCTATAGTAAAATCAATCCAAAAAGACCCTTTTATATCATCGCGAGAAATAAGAGTCCAACTCGACCTAGGCGTAAGCGCGAGAACAATCCGGAGACGAGCTGTTGATGGTGGACTAAAATCCTTCAAAGCTGTAAAAAAGCCTTTTATTTCAACCAAAAACAAGCTGGCGAGATTAAAGTTTGCTTATGACCAAATCAACTGGACCGTTAGAAAATGGAGGAATGTACTCTTTTCGGACGAGTCCAAATTCAATTTCAAGGGTTCCGATGGTTTCCGTCGTGTTCGCAGACCAGCCAAAGAGGCACTAAATCCACGTTACACCAAAGCTACTATAAAACGTGGAGGAGGAAACGTCATGGTGTGGGGATATTTTTCAGGGCATGGACTGGGACCGATTCACAAAATAGATGGTACAATGGATCGTTTTATGTACCGTGACATTTTACAAAGTGTAATGCTGCCACACGCTGAGGATCAGTTGCCTCTGAAATGGATATTTCAGCAGGACAACGACCCAAAGCACACGTCCAATACGGTTAGGACGTGGTTTCAAGAAAACCGGATTGACGTGTTACAATGGCCAGTACAGTCCCCAGATCTCAATCCCATAGAAAATCTATGGGAAATTGTAGATCGACGAATTGTAAGGACTAATTGCAAAAATAAAAGTGATCTCTTTGAACAAATTAAATTGGCTTGGGAACGTATCCCAAACAGCATAATAAACAATTTAATTGACTCCATGCCTCGAAGATGTGCTGAAGTGATAAAAAACAAGGGGTTTGCTACCAAATACTAGCAATATTTTATATAGTTTAAACAAAAATATGTATTTGATAAAAGTTGCTTTTGTTTTGACCAGCCTAATATTGAACTAATTGTACTAATTTTGCTATATTTAATTAACTACTACAAAAACCATTTTATTTGATTTTCTACTAGAAACTGTAAATATTTATTTAAATTTTAAAAACAAAAATATACCATGATAGATTCTTAAATTTGTTTTTTAATTACTTAAAAATGGAGGGAATTAAAGTTGCTTTTGTTTTGGCCAACACTGTATGTATGTACGTATGTCAACATTATCGATTTTTCGTATTCGTTCCGATAATTACTTTATTTGAAGTTAACTTGAACATGAACATGTGTCTCTTAAATGTACGTAAATTAGGCTTTCATTGTAAGTGTGTTTGTTAATTTATAAAAGACTTTTGTGGAAAATAAATCATCGATAATAATTTAAGATATCTGAAATTGTTGTTGTACCAGCTGAGTTTCCATAAGTGGCTGCAACAACACAAACCTATCCTGATACGAGTATATATTTTAAAGCATACAATGTTTTGATGCGATCAACTTGTATCGAATCGAACTTTGAGCGGCATTCGCAAAAGGGGCCCTTATTTTACAAATGAGACATTATTTTCATAGTAAGCGCTTTCAAACTGTATATAGTTTTTTGAAAAAGTTAAAGTAAAAGATTTTGTCTAAATAAATAGAAACGATAGAAGTCATGTTCAGTGTTGCTGTTTCCTACCTTTTGTATTCCACAAAGTCTTAGCTTCTTTAAAAAAAAAAAAGTTTTATTTAAAATTAACAATAGGATGATGAGAAAGTAAAAAAAGGGGATTTCGTCATATACTCCATGACAGCTTTCGTCAAAACGATATTGTTTGATCGTTTCATTTTACATAATAGACCTCTAAGGGGTCTCGGCCTTCAAGATGTGTTTGAGCTGTGCCTTAGGTTTGGGTTTTTAAGTGGGCTTGAATGTGTCTAGTGGCTTTAATTTCACGTAAGCACACTTATGCTGTATTTACACCATTGATATGATTGCTTACATTTCCTTAAAAAAAATAAAGGCCAATACGGCTGAAAGAGAGTGCAAGCCTAATGACTTACAACTCTCAACCATTTCTGTGAGCGTATTAGAAGGAATAGCGGGGACCTACAATTTTCTGCCAATTCCCAACTATTCAGCAGGACTTTTTATACTCTTGGAGAATTTGTCACCTTCTCTCAAATGGCAGTATACCCCCGAAAAACATTTTTGCAACGGCTGAAAATCGAAAACAATACTTTCTGCATGACAGTCCAATGCACTAATTATTATGCCAAGGGGTACTACATGGAAGCTTGAGAAACCCAAATATTTCCATAGAGCGCCAACAAGTATATCCACATCATCAAATAGTACATTGTAAGTCGTGTGGTATTCAAAGCGTAAACCTGAAAAAGGTGCCAGAGGCTGCAAAAATGCCCCAGTGCAAAATAAAACCAGCCAAAAAAGAGCATGGCGTTAGCAAACTCCTAATAGCTTAAGGAAGTCGAAGAATTTCGCTATCATAACAGTTAGGTCACTGTCTGCTGGTTTTAAGCTCGGAATGAAAGGGTTACCTGTTGAACGAAGCACAGGGAATATTATAACATATTTAAGATCTCGATATACACAAAACCTCTGACTTGGATAGCATTTCTTCTTTAGTTCTGATGAGGTTGTCTTCTAAAAGTTGTATCCCTTGACAAGCTAATCTTATTCTCTGAATTCTATCGACCAATGTTATTTCTGTCACTTCTTTTCAGAGTAATGGAGACGCTAATCATCAATCATCAACTTACGAATTATTTTGAAGAACAAAAGTTTATGGAAGGCGTACACAACGCACTGGTGATCTGATACTAGCCATGTTTTTTGAAAGAGTAAATAGCCAAGTTAGCAAAATTTTACATGCAAAACAATAAAAACATCAAGAGTGAATATAATTTGGTCAGCAATCAGAGTGAATATAGAATGAATAAAAATTGTTGATGTATTGAGATGTAGATGGCGCTTCAATCGAGTGCAGAAAAACATTTGCTTTGTACTGGGATGTGTTCTGGAATGCATCTTTTTTTTTCCGAGATTTTTATTATTTCAAGGCATTTGGAAATAAAGCTTCATGTCTATTTTGTAAAAGACGCACAAAATTCTTAAATGTCAATTGATTGAAAAACTTTTGAAAAATCTTAATTTTTTGGATTTTTTTTTGTTCAGGAAAATTGCGATTTTAGGGCTTTTGGAAAGCATCTAGAAAGAAATACTCTAAGTAGGTCAAAAAATAGTATATTACCCATCAACCAAGCCATAAACTGTCAAATTCCATTGGAGGATGGCTGAGATCTCGATGGATTAAAAAACATCTACAAAATCTGAATTTTTTTTTAATGAAAAATCGATTGTTTTGCTCAATACGTCAAAATAAATTTGAAATTACTCTAAAATTTGTGTCCAACTTTGAGATTAAATGAGAGTGAATAATAAAAGTGACTAAAATCGTTTTATTTTTCAATTTTCTTTACTGAGTGGCTATCAATTATCCATAAAACACGTCTACTATATACAACTGAGCAATGGAACAAATCCTTACAAAAATTTTAAAGGTACTATAAGGCAAGTTATGCATTCGTAAAAAAAATTGAACTCGAGATTTTGATCAAAGTTGACATTACGATGATAGGGAAGACTAAAAAAGTGGGTCTCGCAATTCTGTCTGTCTGTTCGACTACAGCCTAAACGGCTAGGCCGATTTTCATCAAACTTGGTAGATATGGGTTTTAATTTTTTCCCCCCACACGTTTTTTTCTTTTTTTTAAGACCAAAAATAACGGTACCTGCCATACAAATTTTCTTCAAAATTTTATAAACTGTTCGACAGATTTTAAAAATTAAAATACAAACAAATTTCACTTAGCTAAAGCTAGGTAATGGTTAAAAAATTTTTTTCGAAAAATGGTTATTGAGGGTACCCCCCATGGAACCGTTTTTTTTGTTTTTGATTTTCTCAAAAACGGTAAAACCGATTTCTATAATTTTTTTTTGATAAAGCTCCCCAAAAACATAAATACAATTGTGTACTCAAATTTTCAAAAAATTTTTTTTGGATTTTTAAAAAAAACTTAAAATTTTTTTTTTCAAAACTCAATATTTCGAAAACCCCATGCTTAATTTTTTTGAAACTCGACAAATAAAATTTTCTTAATATAATCTACAAGATGTAATAAAAAAAAAATTATTTTACCTAAAAATAAAGGTACCTACCATACAAATGCTAAAAAATTTAAAAAACTGGTTTTCAAAAATCGTATTTTTCTCGAAAACGGCGCCTAGAATTTTGATAAAATTTTTTTTCTTTCAATTAATTTTTACGATCTTTAATTTAATACAAAAATTTTTGAAATTAAGATATTACAGCTTGTACCTACCATAGAACCATTTTTTCGAATTTTGAATTTCTCATTATCCACATAACGGATCTTAATGAAAATTTTTACAGAGAAGTTTCTAAAAAGTCTAAAACACCTTGCATTTCAAAACTTGAAAATAAATATTTTTTGAATTTTTGAAAAAAAAATCTATTTTTTCTTTTTTTTTTTAATTCGATATCTCCGAAACGGGGTCAATATTTCTTTTCGTAAATTTAATTTTTATTCGAACAATAATAAAAAGTCTGTATATAAAAGCTTTTTTTTAAGAAACCACTACAACCACTACAAAAATTAATTTTATCCTAATGAACAGTTTTCTCTAATAGCATTCGTTTTTAAAATTCCTAGTCGATTACATAGGAGCAAGTTCGTGCGACCCAGTCGTGCATTTTATTTTTTATAATTTTCACGCACTAAAGGGATTATGACTACCCTTAAAATGTTTGAGCGCAGTGCGAGAGTTTTAGGAAAGACAGAGAGGATTTAAAAAGAGATACCGATGCACATTGGTTTTGAATGTCTGAATATTATAATGGGAAGGAAATATAGAGTAGGGTAAAGCATTCCACATTCGTGTAGTGCGGCTAAAGAAAGAATCTTTGAATTTAACTGTACGTCCAAAGTTGGGCTCAAGGGTAAACTGATGGGCATTCCCTGAAGTGCAAATATAATGAGAAAGAATGCAACTGGCTATTTCACTAGAGAACTATTTAAAAAATTTACGGTAAAATAATGAAAGACAAGAAAATTTGCGACGGCACTTGAGAAAATTTAATGTTTCTGTTATACTTCTATCACCTATCTCTCTTTTTTGAATTCTATACAAGAGGCTGTTATTGGAGCATAAGTCCAAATATGGGAATTGTACTCGAGCTTTGAAAAAATATAAGCCTTATAGCTTATACATTACATCCCGATAAAAAGGGGTAAAAAATGTCTTGCAACGTCGAAGGAAACCTAAACACTTAACAGCGATTTTGGCGACTTCAAATATGTGATCATTCCACACAAGGTGGTCTGTGATGCACCTATCGAAAACTGAGAGCTGTCCAGTTTCCTCAATGCAAGTGCCACTCATGGATAGTGGCATTGGGGGTTGGCAGTGCCTTAACGACAGAAGGCAGCGTTAAATTCTACGCGGTTCATGATTAATGAGCCTATCATACTCTGCCGTTCTAGATCCACAGCCGAAGAACAAAGACATGCATCTGGAAACGAATATGAGAAGCTGAGAGTACTGTCATCATCAAAAAAATTTAATAGATTCGAAGTTACAGACAAAGGATGATTGATGAATATCAAAAAGAGAGTCGGAGACAAAACGGACCCCTTTGGCATATCAGCATTTATTTTATGAGTTTCAGACTTTAAACCATCCAACACAACTTGTATTTTTTTTTTTTTATAATTACTCGCGCTCAAGGGATTATGATTACCCTTTAAATGTTTAAACACAGCGCGGGCGTGAAGCTACGGAAGAGAAAGAAGGATAGGAAAGATGTGTGGCACGATGTTGAGACTGAAGGTGGTTGTCTCAGATTTTTTATCTCCAGGGATGGCGGCTGAACTAAAGCGGAGAACTGCCGTGTCTTATTTCTATGTCACTTATAATTCGCATTATTTTTTATTCGTATTCATCCTTGTTGGGCATACTAGCTTAACTCAATCACATGTTGTTAGTGTTATGACTAAACAACATGTAATGAGTAAACCAGCAACCCATTGATGACAATTTTAGAAGGTTTTAATGGAATTAAAGAACACATAGACGTAGGCAGGGATCGAATCTGTGATAATGAGGTTGACAGGCGACCACACAACCATCGCGCCACGGCCTGGCGGCTGGAAAGGTAGTTTCTTATCCATGGAAAAAGAGATTCAAAAATTTAAAACGCACGCATTTTCGATAAAAGAGCATTCCAAACTCTATCAAATTCTTTCGAAATATCATATTTTAGATAATTGTGTCACTTTTCAATCAGATATACCAACTAGATCACCAGTGGACCTATTGCTACGAAAGTCATACTGTCGGTCATTGAGAAGCTCATGCTCTTTAAGATGTTTCTTCAGCTGATAATTTATCGGCGGATCAATGACCTTCGAAAGGAGGGATGTAAGTGCAATTGGAAAATAGTTAGAAGGGGAAGAAGATATTCCTTTTTTAGGGACAGGCTGGACAAATGCTGTTTTCCATCCACTCGGAAAGAGGTCAGGAGGGATGGAAAAGCTTACACAATGGTTTTGCCAGCGTAGAAGAACACTTCCTCAGAACATATAACTAAACTTCTGTCTTCGAAGTGAAATCTGCACCTTATGCTACTTTTCATAAACAGATATTGGTGATTTTTGATTGTATTTTGTTACTTTTCAACATAAATAAAAATAAAATAAATAAATTTGGTGGTGCAACAGCTCGAAGAGAACCAGGACCTAGTGACTTACAACTCTCAACCATTGCTGTGTGCGTGTTGCCAGGAATGAAGTGGACCTACCATTTTCTGCCGATTCCGAACGACTAATGAGCAGCACTTTTCATAACATGAGATACTCTTAGGAATTTGTCAATTCCTCGTAAAACGCAGTACTCTCTAGAAAAAAGACTTTTTTTTGCAGCGGCTGAAAATCGAACTCAAGACCTTCCACATGAGAGTCCAACGCACTAACCATTATTACCCCTTGATGTAATGTTAAGTGTGTTGGACACTCAAGCCGGATGCCGGAGTACGATTCTCAGATGCTGCTATCTCCAAAAATAATTTATTTAAGTGCCAACTCCGATGAACTATTTAGGATAAATAATATTAAAATTCGGCTAATTTTCATGTCATTTCTTAAGAAGGGCTCAGATTCAACTAAAATACTTTCCACAACATGGCGCTCGCACGTTTACTGTTCACTCACAAACAATGCGTGAATCCATTTTTCTCAACTGAAATTGTCTTCAAAATCTGAAACCCTAGATTTGCGGTTTTACACACTACAAACTTATATCTAACAACACATGTTGATTAAAATGTCGTTTTCTTGTCTATCTACATATATGTATTTCTTTAAAAATATTTTAATAATTTACATTTTATCCTTGTGTCATTTTTTAAATTAAAAACTCTTTTTAAAATGTTCACAACTTGCTGTTCTTTTTCCTCTGCTTAAATGTGCTGCCAAGGTTGTCATGTTATATCAAATATAGCACATTCAATTCAATGGGATATAAAAGATATATAACAACACATGTTTGTGTATAAAATGTTTTGCCTTTCAATATTAAATAGGGTATACTCTCTCATTTTGAAAAATAAAAATCCTTCTTGGCAATTACTTTCACATATCCTTCAAAAACAAACAGAATTGAAGTCCTCTTTTTTTTCTAATACAAACATACATATGTATATCTACACAAACACATGTATACAAAATCTGCATCTTTAGTCTATATTTTATCTTGTTCTTGTTCTTATTATTATTATTAAAAAGAAATCTTTCATATCAGTGGAAAGCAGTCCTAAAACTTCCGCTTTTCCTTGTCTCGAGTCCACACCACACACAAGTCCATGGAATAAAATTTAAAGAGAAAATCATCAACATTATCATACGTCGTCGAAGAAAGATCTGTATTGGAGTAATGGCCACATTGCGCCACATTAAATAAGAAGCTAAATCATCTGCAGTCTATGATTGTCCCATATTCCTTCGTTCGCATACAAAGCAAATGCTCACACACACTACATACATACCTATACATATGTATGTATGGATGTATGCTTTGCATGAATATGAAAAGCTGACATGTTTGCACACCGCGCCGCGCCGCCGTCCTCCTGGAGCTGTCGTCGCCCTTTGCGCGCACCCATACATTTGTGAACAATTTGACAGGATATGGCATATAGGCGGTAAGAAGTGTAGTTTTTTGAAGGCAGTACAAAAGTATTTTTTCCTTCATCCGACATCGGAAAAATGAAAAAAAAAAAAAAAAACAATTCCGTTCTCAGAAATTTCCATTAAAATGAAGAATCCCTTCTTCCTGCTTCTTTCCTACGGGAATCATGATTATAGATGCCAGTTTGTGGTTCTGCAACCTAGAGCTTCCAAGTTCTCGTATGAAGTGGCCTTGTTGAGTTGGTTGGGGTTCCTCATTACTTAGTGGGAGTTTTTCAAAATTGTAATCCTTGCGTGTTCTGCATTAATCTCTAGGAATTATTGATTTTTTCTAATATTGATCCTAGTTTAGTCCGTCCTTGTGGAATGACGCGCGCCGGCTATAATTATGCTGAGGGAATTAGCCTCTTTACGTGACCCTTTTCAAAAGTTGTGTCCTTTTAATGGTGCATGGTTCTCCTCCCTCACAGTATAATTATTATTATCGTTGTGTTTAACGAATAAATAAAACACACGACGCAAACTAGGAGTGTCCTGTTAAGGGTCTTGATTATTTTTTTGTTGTTTCTAGGTTTATGATAACAAACAAACAGAAGTCTTTTGATACCTTGGCTAGGTTTTTGTATCTAACAATGGTTATTGCGAAGAAACGATCAGAAGAATCACTTTTTTTTTTCTTACTGTCCACATACATAATATCCATCTGTAGTTCGTTCCACTTGAAAAAACGTCCGATAGAAAATAAAAGAATCATTGGAGAAACTTCTGCAGGATTCTCATTAAAATGCTAAAAGTAAATATAATGAGACTGTTTCGTCGTCGTCGTAGACAAACAATGTTAAGCGCTTTTCGAATGGACTGAAAAGAGATAGAATAGAGGAGACAATTTCCTGCAGTTACCCGCAGTCATTTTTCAACAAAAAAAAAAAAAGTAAAAAGAACTTTTCAATGCTCAGGAGTCATTCTCCGTGTCGAATTGGTGGATCAGGTGAAATTTCGTTACTTCGCCAGCTGTTGTGGGATAGGATAAGTAAAAGACTGTGTATTCTACAGGCTGGCACAAATGTAGATATTGTATGTGTATATGCATTTGTATATATTTTTGACTAGATTCGTGAGATATGTGGCTTGAAAGTGAATTTTTGGTTGCTTAATTTTTGAGGTAATGGCCAAGGGCTGAGGTATTATGGTTAACATTTGGGTTCTGTGAAGAGTTATGCACTCGCAATTTGATTACAAAGCAAAGGTTAGCAAAGGCATAAGTGACGATAAAAGCAGTTTTTCCATTCTAAGTCTATATCTAAAATCTATTTTCAAAAATAAAGAAAAAAAACTCAATTGTGATTTTTCATTTAATTATATGTAACGAAGTTACTAAAATATAATTTGAGTCAAGTTTCGTTTTCTGGTTTTAAAATATGTTTATTTAATATCACACGTACATTATGTACGTGCAGATAGATAGATAGATAAATAAAAAAAAAATTGTTTTCTTGTAAAAATAGTTACAAAATTAAATATGACAATAACTAATGAAGATTAAAAGTTAAACAATTTGAATGTTGGTTTAGCTTGAGGTTAAGTTAATTGTATTCATTTACGATTAACTTTCGCTAAGTAAGAATTTAAGAATTACGTCACGTTAATTAGGTCACGTTATAGTCTATGGTCGTTTGGATGAAATGTGAAACCTTACTGAACAGGTGGACGTCGTTGGTAACTTTGACAGCTGTTGAAATATAACAATTGGAAAACTATAGTTGCTTTCCAGTCACTGTATAATTTAAAGGAATCGTGATTTGATTAGGTTTGAATAAGTGCCAGCGTCGCAGCTGACACACTTAGACCAGAGTTGGTTCACATGAATCTAGAGATTTTTTTAATTAATGAACTTAAATCACTATGACAGCCCTAATTAATGGAAAAATAGTCATTTCAGACCAGCCACAGAGTTTTAAACATTAATGAATAAACTTAGAAATAGAAAATCCTTCCTCTCTTATAAGTAAGATAATTCAGATGTTTTATTGTAAATCAATCTTTATTTTTTTTACGGATTCAACCTTGTCTACATACATACTGCAAATAAATCTAGTACTGACATGTGTTCCTTATAATAAATTTCGATTTTAAAAATCAATCAATATGATTTATTGGATTCATTAACATTTCATATTTAATTCAGAAAAAAGTAAGTATACGCCATAGTGTCCGCTGTTACCTTTAAGCTCATTATTGATTATTCAATAAAATAAAATTCGAAAAAAAATTTAAAAAAATTAAGACCTTACGTACAATATCAAGAAGTTAAAATAACTCATTTTTTCTTTAAATTCGTCAAAAAACGGACTTGGGCGATCCAAAATATAATGTTGATTTCAAAAGCTTAACAAATATTGCGTATTGACATGAACCGCCATGAATCCAAATGTGACTAGTTTTTGTCCACTAAAGTTATTTTGGATGATAATTCATAATCTTAAAATCAAAAAAGTTAAGCAATTTAATTGAAACCTGTCAAAGTAAGCCCATTTATACCTTGCAATTATTGGATTTAAAAGCTTATGAGTAACCGAAATAAACGGAAAATATTTAGAGATTCTAGAAACCATGAAAATTGTGGTTTGGGTCCAGTAATTCGAGCTGAAATTTCGAAATTGTAAAAAAATTTCCTGGCTGTATTGCCATCATTTGAAGAAGCACTTCCTCCGGGTTTCGTTTTGTCCACAATCAATACTAGTTTTGCTTTGAATTCAGCTTCGACTATTTTCTGTTTTTTTTTTTTTTTTCGAATTCTGTTTCGTCGTCACCTATTACCTGCCATTTTTTAATATTGAGTCTGTAGGAAATGTGAACAAAAATTTCGAAAAATCTAATATAGGCATGAAGAGGGGATAAACCAAAACATAAACTGTTCTCATTGACATCTTTTTGAAGGCATAATTCAATGTTGTTCATTTCCTTTGGTGTCGCTCTGCATATGTAACATTTAAAATATTTTGTTTCGTTAGATGCGTTGCATACTTTTCCATCAACCATAGTTTAACGTTAGTTGTTAGTGACTGTCCTTATTATTTATAGTTACAATTAAAGGGCGCAAGGCATTTAGTTTTTCAGTATGAAATTGTTCTTCAAAAACAGATACAGCAGTAGTTTTTTTTTACGGCAGTATCGTGTTGAGGCAGGACGAGGATTTTTCCAAGCAACAACATCATCATTATGGTCATTTTTTAATATGAAGCTGCAATGACACGTAAGATGTAACAAATAAATCATTGTCCTTAGCATTAGTATCATGAAAGCTTTGTTTTTTTTAAGTAAGTACTTTAGCTTCCACAAAAAGTGACAGTACTTTAAGTTAAGCAACCTAGCTCAGCTTTTGAACGATCTTACTCGGATTTCTGTCATTGCAGGTCAATTTGCGAGCATCCGACTTGTTTCTTCCTTTTGACCCTGACACATACGCTATAAATGTTTTATCCCCACTAGACACATCCGACCATTGTGTCATATCTGCAAATGCAAAGAACAAATCACAGTTTGAGAAAAAAATACCAAAGAGAACCGTTTGGCAATACGAGAAAGGCAACTGAAACAGTCTCAATGTTTTTTTCAGTAACTTTAACTGGTCACTATGCTTTCTCGAGAGTGACAGAATTAGAGATTATATTCCAAATAGGGAAAAATCTATCAAACGCTTGTCTTTAGTGAAACTTCACAAGAAGAAGTCAATTTGCTTGCAGCACAGTTTGTTTTAAAATTTGACACTGACAGTAAGTGTCATTTACTCTCCTCCTGCACTTGAGAGCGTAAGCGTATTTAATGGACAAAATCTTTCTCGATTTCCACTGGCTCAGTTAGTATCCCACTAATTGTTCTGAAGAAGTATTCTTCTATGCTGAAAAAACCATTGCGTAAGCTTTTCCATCAGTCCTACTCTACTGGTCTCTTTTTCCGTGGATGTAAAACAACATTTATCCAGCTTGTACCTAAAAAAGACGAATTTTCTTCTCCCTCTAACTATCCTCCAAATGCATTTACATTCCGTCTTTCTAAGGTTATGGAAACTCTGATAAATTTATCAGTTAAAGAAACATCTTGAAAAACGAAAGCTTCTCAACGACCCTAAATATGGCTTTCGTAGAAATAGGTCCCCTTATTTTTACATCGTCTTGTAGAAAGCAAGATTATTCTATTCCACTTGATATTTCAAAAGCATTTGACAGAGTTATTATTGTTATTATTCCAAAAAATTCCAGCAGATATAAAAGAATTGATTCGCGAAAAACGAAAAGCTCGAAAAACATGGCAGCACTCACGTGCTCCTCAGCATAAATGTGTAGTCAACTTTTTAACAAACAAAATCAAAAACTTGTTACGAGATTTTAAAAACAGAAAGAATTCTTCCTATCTTGAAAGCCTCACAGCAGACAAAAAAACGAATTATTCTCTTTGGAAGACGTTAAAAGGTATTAAAAAGCCTCAACAAATATCGGCACCGATTCGAAAAAATAATTCTGAATGGGCAAAAACTGATCAGGAAAAGGCGGATTTATTTGCTGAGTACCTCGAGGAAACGTTCAAACCATTCGATGGTCAAGAGTTTCCGACAAATGAAGGAGAGTTTCAACCAAGGCCGGACAGTTTATCTATAAGAAACATCACTTTGACTGAACTTGTCCAGGAAATAAAACGGCAGAAAAATAATAAAGCTCCTGGTTACGACCTTATTAACAGTCGTATCCTCAAAGAGTTGCCTAAAAAAGCAATGTTTAAGCTTTTACAGCTCATTAACGCTGCTTTAAGACTTGCGTACGTACCTTCGCAGTGGAAAGTCGCCGAAGTTATAATGATCCCCAAACCGGGTAAGCCACCGAATGAGAAAAAATCGTACAGACCAATTTCTCTCTTGCCTACAACATCTAAAATATTTGAAAAATTGCTTCTTAAACGACTGTTACCATTCATTGCAGATAAACGTTTAATTCCCGAACACCAATTCGGTTTCCGGAAAAAACACTCGACAATCGATCAGGTTTTTCGGATAACTTGTGAAATTGAAAAAGCATTTGAAGAAAAGAAGATTTGCTCAACTGCATTTCTTGATGTTTCCCAAGCTTTCGACAAAGTCTGGCATGACGGGCTTAGATATAAATTAAAAGTCTTTCCAGAGCAAATATATAACCTTCTTGAATCGTACCTAGAAAATAGAATCTTTCGAGTTAAGCAAGGAACGGAGTATTCTGAGTTTAAGGAAATTAACGCTGGCGTGCCCCAGGGTAGCGTCCTTGGACCGATTCTATTTGTTCTCTATACTCGCGATATACCCCAAACAGAAGGTACAACTTTAGCCACTTTTGCAGATGATACAGCCGTACTCGCAATATCAGATTCAATAGAAACGGCGACCTCTAAGCTTCAAATGGCATTAAATAGCATTTCAGATTGGACAAGGAAATGGCGAATTGAACTTAACGAAGCGAAATCCACGCACATAAATTTTACGTATAAAAACGTAAACACCTTACCCATCTATATTAATTCCATGCAAATTCCATATACAAATGAAGCAAAGTATCTAGGTATTACTCTAGACGCGAAACTTAAATGGAAGGCTCATGTTAAAAAGAAACGCGATGAACTCGAAAATAAACTCCGCGAATTGACATGGCTTATTGGAAGATATTCCAATCTAAGCGTGTATAACAAGCTGCTTATTTATAAGCAAGTACTGAAACCAGTTTGGACGTACGGTATACAACTTTGGGGTTGTACCAACAAAAGAAATATACAAATATTACAAACATACCAAAACAAAGTACTTAAGACAATAGTTAATGCTCCATAGTATGTAAGAAATAGCAACTTACATAGAGACTTAAATATAGAAAGTGTAGAAAACGAAATTAAAAAATTTGCCACAGAACTAAGATCACGACTTAGAGATCATAGAAACAACGAAATCCGACAATCGCTTAGCGAGACGAACGTTTTTCGGCGATTGCACCGAACAAGACCTCTTGATCTAGCGCAACAAAATTAATTTCTCCACTCGAATCTTGTGGAACTTTCAGGTCCTCCCGTTGGGGAGCTTCCTGACAAAATGCGAACGAAACTGCTGCCAAAACTACTTGTTAAGCTCGACTTAGTTGTAGTATCTCTATAGAAGATAAGGGAGGGGTTTTTTAGTCAGTAAAAATCTGACACCACTATAAGCATCGGGCTTATAGTGTCTTCCTAAAGATTTCTCACCTTCCTACGCAAAAAAAAAAAAAAAAAAAAAAAAAAAAAATTGTTATTATTATTAATTTCAATACGTCAATGCTAACGTTAAGCTTACAATATTTCTTAAATTCTAAAATTTATCTATAAGCAAAGTTTAATCGATTTTGAGCATAGAAATTATTTTTAAAGAGTTCGAATTTGAGATTGACATTTGTAGATTCAATAAGAAAAGAGAATTTATTGAAAATATCTATTAACTGGTTAAGAGGACTATAAGCGTCATAGTTTGATCTGCTAAAAATAGTACAAATTGTTAAATTTCTTCTTAAACTAGAACGACTTATATTGAAATTTAATCGACAAAGAACCCATAAAGATGAAATAGATCCATTCATTACTCCAGTTATAAAACAGAACTGCAAATATTCTCTGTGAACAGAAAGAGATAGGAGGTTTATCAATTGAAGTCTATGAGCGTATGGGGGTAATATAAATCTATCTGACCAATGCAAAAAACGCAGGGCAAATCTTAAAATTCTTCTTTGAATAATTTCTATTCAATTTATGTGAATAGAGTAGTATGGTGCCCATACTACACATCCATACTCAAGAATTGGCCTAATAAAAGAAAGATAAAGAATTTTTATAACATATGGATCACGGAACTCACGGGAAAATCTTTTGACAAAACCAATTATTTTGTTTGCTTTCTTATAATGATCAGTGAATGATAATTTTGAGTCTAATAGGATTCCGAGATCGGAGAAACTAGACACTCTACATAAATGTGACGAAGTCAACAGGTAGTCAAATATAAATAAAAAATTACGTTTGCGTGTAAAACACATAGTCTTACACTTGTCAATATTTAAAAACAAACAGTTAATATTGCACCATTTATAAAATCTCCGAAGATCGTCTTGTAGTTGTTCACAATCCGCAATGGAGTCAATTGTTCGAAAAACTTTCACGTCATCAGCATAGATTAAAGCCATAGAATGTTCTAATATAAAGGGAAGATCGTTTATAAATAAAACAAATAGCAAAGGGCCAAGATGACTCCCTTGAGGTACACCAGAATTAACATTTAGTTGCCACGAACGGTTATTTCTGAATATTACACTATAAAATCTATCTTTAAGGTATGAAGATATATCCACAAAACAAAACAAGGCTTTACTGAAGTCAGTAAAGATGCAATCTACTTAAGAGTGTTTTTCAAACGCATATAAACAAAAGGAAGAGAATTGTAATAAATTTGTGACTGTGGATTTTTTCTTTACCAAACCATGTTGATTTTCACATATAACAGATGAAAGCAAATAAAAGCAAGTATGTCAAAGACCAGAGATTCGAACAGTTTGGTGATAGCAGATAATTTCGCAATAGGACGACAGTTTGTTATTAAATTCTTTAGGCCTTTTTTCCAAAGAGCAAGAAATTTCGAACTTCTTATCGACTCGTTAAAAAGAACATATAATGGATAAGACGTAAGACACACATTTTTTCAATATAAATGATGGGACACCATCCGGGCCAAGACTAAAACATTCATCAAGTTTCAAAATATTGTCGAGTATAGAAGTTTCTGTAATCGAAAAATTTATAAAATTAAGATGTGTGTATTGTTGAGTATAAGAAGGAATGGAAGAAGAAGTATTCGAAGAAAAGTCTTCAAATGCACTCTTAAAATAATCATCAAACATATTAGATATCGTTTCTGGATCATGACTTGAAGAATTTTGATAGTTCATACTAACTGGGTAACCATCAGATTTCCTTTTATTATTAAAGTACTTCCAAAATTTCTGTGGATCATCTTTAACCTCACATTCAGTGTTCGAAATAAAAAATAAAAAAAATAAAAAAAGAGTAAAATCGATTTGTAGTTCTTGATAATCTCGAAATGTCTCTTCAGTCCTTGATATATTAAATTTCAACCAGGCTTTATTTCTTTTATTTTTTTAATTTTTTTATATGCGAATCAAACCATGGCGGGTTATTACTTAAATATATTTTGCTTTGCGAAATGGGATGGTATCTAAAAAACAATCAAACAAAATTTCATAAAATCGCAAAATCATTTCATCTCAAGCTCAAGTTTGAAAATAAATCATCCCAACTTTTCTCTATTAATAAGATAAAGAGTTGATTAAAATCACATTTTTTAAAATTGAACTTAAGTTGATTTTTACAAGCATTTAGAGTTTGGTATCAACTTCTTTTATTAAAAATGCGTGCATTTAAAACCGCTTAATACAAGTTGTATTGTAAGTCTGAAGTTCATAAAATAAATACTGGTATACCACACGGTTCTGTTTTGTCTCCAACTCTCTTTATTATATTCATCAATGATCTTTTGTCTGAAACTTCTAATCCATTAAATTGTTTTGCAATTAACAGTAATCTCAGCTTGTCATATTCGTTTTCAAATGCACGTCCTATGTTCTTCTGATATGAATTAATTACGGCAGCGTATGATAAGCTCATTTAATTCTGATTATGATAACATTTTCAAATAAGGAAACAAAAACCATAATATTATAATATTTAGACATTCAAAACCAATTTTCCAATATGTCCTTTTAAATCCTCTCCCACTGTGCTCAAATATTTTAAGGAGAGTTATAAATAATAGGTATAATAATGTCCCTACTCTGGGATATATTGCGAATGGATGCGTTCAGCAGCTGATATAATTACTTTCAGGCAATCTAACTTTGTTGAGAATGTTAAAATTTCTCTATGAGTATCTTTTGTCATGAAAAGTGCTTCTACTAATTTTATTTTGGACTCGTCAGAAAATGTTTGGTTCCCCCGATTCTATCCAATGATTATTTATGAGTCATCAAAACTGAGACCTCAATCACAAAAACATTCAAAACTTCATTCTCTAAAGTTCACAGTGCTTTTTCACGCCATATAACTTTTTGATATTTTAAAACTTAATGCAGAACGTGAATTAAACTTTCAATAACACTAATGTGTTCTCTTGGATTTTCTTTTTAATATATTAATAGCAATGACATACTTTGAATGTATTTAGTTGTTCACTATGTTGTATACGTAACTGTGTCACAAATTAAGGAGCTCCTTCAAAAACCAAGAAACTCTTGCATCACACAGACATAATACAACATCGTCATACCCGGAAGATTTTTCAATTCTTTAAACAAAAAGCAGAAAATGCACATGTCGGCTGGTTTGCAAAAGAAAAATACTTCAAAAGAACTATACAAATCCCAGTTGAATACTCGCGCGTTGTCGGTGCTTCCATCAGGATCCTTCTGATGGCGGAGAACGACGGTGAATGTGAAAACCGAACAAACAAAAATACTTATAGCAAAAACTCCTCACCTTGATGTATCGAGGAATATACTGCAATCATTTACTTTTCTCTTCCAAGGTGCATCCTTTTTCGCCAGGACTCACATAAAAACTTACAACTTCCAGTTGAAATAAAATTATATTCACGTTAGAAATCGGCGGTGTTTTTCCCACTTCTATAACTTCAAAGACGTGGGCACTGCTTATGTGATATATATTATATCCAAGGTGCACTCAGAGTACACACTAAACGACTCTTATGTGCACCCTTTATTTCTACTGAAATTCATTTTGCCAGCGAGCCTGTGTCTATGAGTGGTATGTGTCAGAAGAATTAAACGATTCATACTTCTCCTGGCTATCGACGACTTATAATTGCCACACTGTCTACTCCAGTGAAACACTAAACTTCCGGCCGTCCTGAGTTTATGTAGCAGTGGTAGCATTTTTAGCATTTCTTCAGCCCAAGAACTACACATAGTGCTCACTCGTTCACATTGTCTATATGAATTATCCTTTTCATGGGGGAAGCCTTTCAGGTTTAGCATGGCAAAACTATCACTACATCATATCGGAGCTGCGTGGGAGTTAGAGTGGGAATGGAAGAGGTGAGTTGGGGAACAACTAGGTCAATGAATTGAATTGCACTATTTTTAATTTATAATCAAACGAGTAGGCAATATCTGGGTGTGTGTTTGGGTGTGAGTGCCAAAGGATCTTTCATATTCATGCAGTATGAATTGTTTGTGTCTATTCACAGTACAATAGCTGCTGTTACTGCTCCTCGTACTGCTTCTGCTGGTGGTGCGGTTACAACGCTATGCTCCCTGTTGACAATAAATTTGCATATATTGGATGGCAATGGTAGTTTGCGACGATGATGATGGGTACTAGCTTAGCAGTGGTGGTAGATGAAAGACTGGAGACGGCAAAGGAGCCTTTACTTTGTATGTAAATTCGAATAATTGATCCTGGGTTGAACTAGCAGCAGAAGCAAAGTAGAGTGGGCTTAGAGCGACGGCGGATGGGGGTTTTTAAAGCACATTTTCCTCTTTAAAGAGCGATAACACTCCAATATACATGAACATACACACACTCACCAGGTTGTGTTAATTGTAAACATCTTGACCCCATACAGAGATGGGAATTGTTGCACTCGTTCCCTCTCATTTGAGGGTGCTGTTCTGCTCTGGAGCTGAGTTGGACAGAGCAGAAAGAAGATAGCAATTCAACCAGGAAAAAGGTACTATGTTCTGGGTGGTTGTTTCGTAGGCTATACAAAATGCTTTAGATTAATGGTATTACTAAAAATTAATCACATTATGTTATTTATTTGCGGCAAGGACTTGGCCTCAGGAGCTTATGGTCTGAATTGAAAAAAGGGTTTTGGTATTGTTTGTTTTTTTTGTTTTTTTTTTTTTTAATTTTAATTGAGGGAGGATTTGATTACCAGAATTGAGAGGTATTGGTTTGCATATATGTATTTATTAACCAGAGATGAAAGGGATGAAAATCAATATTTAAAATTGTGTAAATTGAGAGATACTCAATTAATAACATGAGTATCCATGATTATGTTGTTCACAGAATTTTTTCTGATATTTCAGTAAGATTTAGATAGTTATTTTCTAAAGTTTCGGAATGGATTCATCTGTGTATATTTTTAAAAAATAGTATCCTCTTTTTTTTAAATCTTCAGTCTAGTTTATACAGGAAATAAGTAATACCTCTCCTGAGAAGAAAATTCAACAAAATCTTGACGAATTTATGGACCTTAGCAAAAAATTGTGTTTTTCTTATAATCAATTATGAAGCATAAAACAATTAACCCTTAGCACAAGCTTCAATGCAGCTTCTTCTTAAATATTCTTCAACTCTAAATCGATCAAAATTATCCAGTGAATTGGTCGAATAGATTCGTTGTTTGGACAATCATGAACAAGAGTCCCGAAAATGGTTTCATGTCGCAATTCTTTTTCAAAAATGAGGTGTCAGCTGAAAAAAATCAATCAGAAAGTAAACAAATTAGTAAATTTAACTTAAGAAAAGGTCACCAAATAAGGGATAAGCATTCAAAAAAACTTTAGCGTTAAGATATTTAATATTTCTGAAGCATTTTTCAAAAACATGCATCATGCAAACATTGACATACAGCGATTTCGTTTGGTTTTCCCGGAATCACCCAGAAAAAGACACTTTATCAAGTCTGAACTCAAAAATATGTAGATATTCTGATTGCTGGAGATTTTAATGTTAATCAACTTGAAAACAATACAATAACAAGTTTGTTTTATTATTTTTCTGATAAACTGAGTTCATCCGCTGTAAATAAACTTTGGCTAACCTGTTTCCAATCCGTGGTAAATCCTTCACTATGATTGACATCTTTCTGACCAGTTCGATGCATATAAAGTGTTGTGTAATGGTCAGATCAGACCAACTTCTGATTTTATACATAACCTTACATTTTGTTCGTTTTAGTTTGATGTAAACAAATCAAATGATCTCAAAACTATAAGTTATCGATCTTTTTGTACTATGTATATAAATTGTACAAATATTCAAAATAAGATTGGAAATAATTAGTGGAATAATATTTTTTATACAGTTATTGTAAAGTCTTACTATTTAATAGCTTATTGGAGAGACTTTACGACGAGCAAATTAAAAATCCTAAGTTTTGTCCGTGGTACAACAATGATATTGAATCACAAATCCGAAAGAGAGAGCGTTTCTTTAGAAAATATAAAAGAAAACCTTCTGAATACAACAAACGTCAGTATATTTTTGCTCGCAATCAAGTAACTGCCCTCAAACGTCATTGAAAAAAAAAACTTTATTCAAAAACTCGACATTTTCTCGAAATTGGTATTACCGGACATAAATATACATACATACATTATGTCGAAATGCCCTTTCAAGCCAGAAGCAACGCAATCATTTTATGCGTCATCATCATCACAACCGGTACGAACCTGCCTATATTTGTTCCTGAAAATCGCGGTGTATTTTCATTTATCTGTGTCGAGAAAAGCGATATAATTTATGCTATAGGGTTAATTAAATCTAATGCTATTGGATCTGATAGCATTCCGCCGAAATTTATACGATTGATGTTACCTACAGTTCTGCCACCCATGAAACATATTTTGAATATTTGTATTTGTAGCAGTTAATTCTCTAAACAATGGAAATTTTAAGCTAATTTTTTGGTAAGGTTCTTGAAAGACTGATGGCGGGTCAGATTCTCCTCCATATTCAATTCAATAACAATCTATCGATGTTTCACTTTGGATTTTGCAACAAACACAGTTGTGTATCTGCTGTTGTAAAAGTCACATTAGATTTCCGAAGTGCTCTTGATGGAAAGCAGTTGGGTATTATGGTTCTCTTTGACTTTCCCAAAATCTTTTGATTGTATTGACCATCAAATTTCGATTTCTAAGGAATTCAATTTTTCAAAAACAGCTCTTTAACTTTTGTGAAGCTATCTTATAAATCTGTTTCGAAAGATTTCAACTGATCAAGGTACTTCAAGTCCATGGTTAACTATGGTGTGCCTCAAGGAGCTGTTCTTGTTGTTGGACCACTTCTGTTTTCTTTGTTTATAAACGATCTTCCTAAGATAATTCTCAGTTGTCTCATACACATGTATGCAGATGAAGATAAACTGACTCTAATCAACTTAAACTAAATCTATCGAAAAGGCTAGGTATAGTTTTGTTCAAGAAGTCAAGTTTATTTATCTAATTTCCCAACAATTGTTTTAAGTGTTCAAGTAATTGAATATGTCAAAAAAGCGTTTAAAATTAATGATAGATAAAGTTGATGTGATGCGGTTTCTGAATCTATACGACGAATTTATTTTGGTCTTCGTTCACATTTTCTTAGATACTGATATGAAGAAACCCTAATAAAAAGACTTATCTTATCCTTTATATAAATGTTCTGTATATCCTGTTCTTGATTTTGAATGCAAACGTACACTGAATGGGACCTTTAACGATGCTTGCGCTTCATCTACGGTATTCCAAGATATGTTTGTGTATCTAATATACATATATTCTTTCTTATGGGAACTATAGGCTTGGACAAGGTATCTAAGGTTTTGTAACACTACTTATCTTCTTGAGTATTTAGGTGAACTGAAATACTTCAATATGCCCAGTTACAAAGAGGCTTGCAATTGATTATCCCACTTTTAAAGTTTATGATTGCAGATCGATCTTTTTTGTGTCTGCTATGTGATTGTGGAACAGTCCTTCCATAGAATTGCAGATAACTATCTCTATTTTATCTCTACAGCTCTGACATGGCAGTAAAAGTTGAGCATCTTATAGCCCCCCTACACGATGGCACACTACATTTTTCTGATGACACATCAAAGGATACTTTATGTCCATACGTGGCCCAATACTCATTGTTTATCTAAATGCATTGTAGTAGAGGTGACAGCTTGTTCATCCATCTTATACAGCTAAATCAAAGCTGAACATCCTCATCGTGGAGAGGTGACGCAACCATATCACATTCATGGCCCCTCTTGTAGAGGAGTCATTAAAAATTACGATGCTTTAAGATAATTTCTCGTATGACGTGAGTTAGGAATACAGTAATGGCACATTAGTCTCTAAATTTAGATTATTTCGATTATAAAGGGCTTTCAAATAGGGGCGGATCGATGTTAACAGTCTGTGGTGGCCATTTTGTTTTGGCGATGTCTGTCAAATTGTCTTAATTTACTCCTGCCAATTCATTATGGCTAGTTGCACCGTTGAGTAGCTCGTCCAAATCATAAGACTTTTTTTTATCACAATGTATGTTGGTAACCACTAACCACTGTAGGCCTTCATATTCGACTCCCAAATGGTCAAATTTACAACGACCGGCTCGCCAAGCACGTCAAAAAAATCTCAAATCGGCTGGGAATATCTCCGCTGTCCATTTAAGTGTGGAGGAGTAGATTCTTTAAAGTGCACAGGAACTCAGCCTTTCCCATGCTTCGACTCGAACCCACAGCAGATCCAACAAGTGAAAATGCATGGTGTGGATTTGGAGCCAGTAGCGACGTTCTTTTAAAATATGACGTTGGTCACACAGATGTTGACCATTTTATTCTGGCCGCAATTGAACAATATGGACGTGAACGATATGCCACAATGCACAGTCTGCCTGTACTATTTTTGGGTACAGTTATAATTTGTGGAGGTGACGTGAATTGGCCACCAAAAACGTGCAATGAGACACGTTAGGGTTTTTTTGTAGAGATTTTTTAAGTCACAGATCTATGACAATGACAATAAGCTCTCAAAATGAACAACGACCGGATCTATACGATAAAGTCATTGAAAATTGGACCTCTTGGATGATTCGTGCCACCATGAGAAGCCACAGCGGACATTTTAACGAAGTAATATTGCATATGAATGATAAATACAAAATTCGTCAATTATTTCGTTTCAACAATGACATTAATAGACTTCGTATTCATTCACAGACGTTTTTCGTTTAAAAGTTTCGTTCAATTTATCACAAAAGCTATAATTTCATAACTCCAAGACGTAGATCAAATTATAATTCCAAAAGTATCAACTATCGCGTATAAAATGCTTGTTTTTATTTTGGTTATTAAATATATTAATTTATTATCTTCATGACATAAATCTAAAGATACACCTTTTTCCTTTTAATCTTACATTTCAGTATCAACACAATCATTTATTTGGATTTTCAAATAATTCTTCATAAAATCCGGTGATGTGGGACAGCCCCCGCAGCGGGAAATGCAACAACCCCAACTTCAAACGCCATCTGAATCTGATTTATATGGTACGGATGAGATAGAATTCCTGCTGGACGAAATACGTGACTTAGAGCCGGTCTGCTGTCAGCTGGACGACGTGCAGGATTTTGAAATAGCTGGCAGCAGAGCCGGAGAGTTATCATTATCCTTAGAGTCGCCACTAGGAACTTGTACATCGTGGGACTCGCACGCCAACTACAGACAAAGCAGTGATCATTCGCCACTGGCTTGGGGAGTTGTATTGCACTGTGATTCTCAACATTTAAAAACGCCTACAGGGATTGTACGATTTCTTTTGGTGGTGAGTGTTAAGTACACATTTGACAGTAATATTATTGTATCTATTTTGAAATCTATCTATATTTTGTGTTTTGTTTCCTTATTTTTTTTTTCTTTCGTTCTCCTTAGTTATCTTCTGCCGCTTGCCTTGCATGCGAATGCTCAGCTGGCACCGTTCAAGTTGGTCTTTTTCTACTGCCACTCATAGGACGCTTAAGATTAATGATTTTCTGTGCAGTGTTTTCCCTCCTAATAACCTGTGTAATGTTGTTTCTCGATATTTCGCACATAGCACTGATGTTTCCATTCAATTGGACTAAAGTGGTAAGTTGAACAAGGGATGGCTTCAAACAAGATTGAAATCAATTTGTTTATTTAATTACTACAGAACACTTGGATGTACCTGAGTATTGGTTTATTTTACATTTTGGGTTCCAGCCTTTTACTTCATATGGTCATTTTTGCCGAGGAATTTTCATGGGTGCCGAAACACACAAAGGAAACTCTATTTGCATCTGCGGTATATTTTCAGCGTTTTTTTTTTATAAAATTTGTATACCGTTTTGTTTTCGTTTTACAGATCATAGGTTATGTTTGCGCTGTAGAGGCCTTCATTCTCTCAGGACTGGCTACATGGCCACAACTCTATCGTCATGTGCTAGACGATGGCAGCGAAATGTATATCGAGGATCGCGAAATGATCCTGCTTAGCACAGCTGAAAGTACTGAAGTGCCGAATCATAACAGCACGCCACATAGTGAAGCAAACCATCATAATCAATGCAATCGAATATCATCTTCGTCGTCGTGTAATCAAAAGCCTTATATACCTGGTAAGTTTGTTTTAAGATTCCATATCAAAATCTATAGCCATCCATAAATAAAATGCACGACTGGATCGCACGAACTTGCTCTTATGTAAAAGTACTTTGGAATTTAAGATACATTTTATAAATATAAAACATGGATTTATTGAGATAATAATGTTCAAATGCATAAAATTGCCGTCTGGTTTCCGGAAAAGTATGAATTTATGCAAATAAACCTTAAAAAATCGTTTTATTATTAAATAAATTTTTTATATAAGAAATTTCTCTAAAATTTTTCAAGAAAAAAATGTAGGATGCGAATTTTAAGTATTTAATAATATTGGTTTTAGGAAATAATTTCAAAAAATAATCGTTCATAGGTTTTGAAGATATTGATTTAAAAATTTTTTTTTTTTTTAAAAACCCAATAAATATTTTTTCGAATATTTTTATATACAATATTATTTTAAACTTAAGGGGACTCCTGCTAAAAATTTTGGGTTAAAATCCTTAGAGCCGTTAATGAGAAAGTCGAAAATCAAAAAAACGGGTCTATGGCAGGTACCCCTAATAACATTTTGCCCCAAAATTTTTTTTGACCAAAATGTAGTCCATGTCCATAATACCACACTTAATTTTTTTTATCAAAATCGTTAGAGCCGTGTTCGAGATAAATAAGATTTTGCATTACGGGTGTATGGGGGGTACCATTAGTTTTGGAGCTAAAAAAAAAATTCAATTTCTCCTCTAGGGAATCACCGAAGACCCTTAACTACCGAGATTGAAAGAAATAGGTCCAAGGGTTTAGGCTGTAGTGACAGGTACAGACATACAGACACACTGAAAAATGTTTTTTGTGTACTAAATTTTCCTTAAAATTTTTATAAAAAAAATTGATATGCAAATTGTTATTATTTGATAAAATACATTTTTAAACGTTATTTAAAAATTTTATCGTGTATCGGTTTTCAAGATATTGAATTTTCAAAAAAAAATTGTATTATTTTTTTAAAAATCCAAAAACTATTTTTTCGAAAATATTTTTAGTTTATATTTTTGCAAATGCAAAGCAGCTCTTGCATAAAAATTTTGGTTAAAATCGTTAGAGCCGTTGGTGAGAAATTCGAAAACCAAAAAAACCGTTATATGACAGGTACCCCTAATATGTCCATTATATCACACTTAATTTTTTGTATCGAAATCGTTAGAGCCGTTTTCGAGATAAATAAGATTTTGCATTACGGGTGTATGGGGGGTACCCTTAGTTTTGGAGCTAAAAAAAAAATTTCAATTTTTCCTCTAGGGAATCACCGAAGACTCTTAACTACCGAGATTGAAAGAAATAGGTCCATTGGTTTAGGCTGTAGTGAGAGGTACAGACATACAGACACACTGAAACATGTTTTTTGTGTACTAAATTTTCCTTAAAATTTTTATAAAAAAAATTGATATGCAAATTGTTAGTATTTAATAAAATACATTTTAAAACGTAATTTAAAAATTTAATCATGTATCGGTTTTCAAGATATTGAATTTCCAAAAAAAAAATTGTATTATTTTTTTAAAAATCCAAAAACTATTTTTTCGAAAAAATTTTTAGTTTATATTTTTTCAAATGCAAAGCAGCTCCTGCATAAAAATTTTGGTTAAAATCGTTTGAGCCGTTGGTGAGAAATTCGAAAATCAAAAAAACCGTTATATGACAGGTACCCCTAATAACATTTCCCCCCAAAATTTTTGTTGACCAAAATATAGTCCATGTCCATTATATCACACTTAATTTTTTGTATCGAAATCGTTAGAGCCGTTTTCGAGATAAATAAGATTTTGCATTACGGGTGTATGGGGGGTACCCTTAGTTTGGGAGCTAAAAAAAAAAATTTCAATTTATCCTCTAGGCAATCACCGAAGACCCTTAACTACCAATTTTGAAGAAAATACCTCTGATAGTTTAGGCTGTAGTTCGAGGTACAGACATACAGACATACAGACATACAGACATACAGACATACAGACATACAGACATACAGACAGACAGACGAAATTGTCGGACCCACTTTTTTCGTCTTCGCTATCATCGTAATGTCAACTTTGATCAAAATCTCGAGTTCGATTTTTTTTCCAAATGCAGAACTTGCCCTATAGTACCTATATCGCAAGTAAAAATGAGAAAGTGTTTGAAGAAGCACACTTTTAATGTTGAAACTGTTATAATAGTTATAAAATGGCATGTCTTTTGTTTTGCCTTGGAAATAATTGTCGAACAAATAATATTTGAAAAATTGTCAATTGGTCAAGAGTTTATGATTACAAAATATAGATCTCAGATTTTCAAAACTCACCATTTAGGAGTTATATACATTTGGGATTACACTGAGTCCACAATGCTCACTTTCACGTTTTTAATTAGTTAAATAAAAACACATTGGCTCCATTTAGTAACTTTTATTAATTCACAACAATTCGTAATAAAGAAGAGTAATTTACTTTAATTTTAAACTACAAAATTAGGTTGACGCCGGAAAAGGGAAAATAGCGCTTAAGCTCACTCTATGAGATCAATCAAATTACAAACTGAACTCGTTCTTCTGTTCGCTCAATGTCTTGTGCCTTGTGCGTCGCCGTACATGTCTCGTTGTTTATGTATTCGTCTTATGTATTGTCCTATTCGTCTTTAGTATTGTCCTATCTGTATGCAGTGATGTCAGTTTAGTCAGTCCGTTTCCGTTTACCTCGTCCAGTGCTGTCAGTTCATATCCTACATACATATATATGTATATACAATAAAAATACGGTTTTTTCAATAAGCATGTATCAATAATATTCAGGATATTCTGCAAAATTTTGTAGAGCCAAATCGGAGAAGTTTCGGCACTTGAAATGATCAAGATACTTCAGTTCCTTAATAAATGTGATCTTGCTAGGGTCGAATTTCCCAAATCTTGCCAACGGCTCGTTTTGATCCCAAACTAATTCGGCCCTAGCGAGGTATCCGTTCGGAGCGGAAAATTCTCCGATTTCGTACGATTTGGAGGATTTTTGCTTCGAGATATTCTTCCGAACAGCTGTTCGGAATTTTTCTCCCACATTTTTTTAACGCACTCGGTGAACTGCGTTGAAGTGCGATCAAGTGCTTTATTTGTGAAATTTCTGACAGCTTAATGCAATTGTTTTTCCGATTTCGTCCGACACAAATTCTTTGCGGAACAAATTACGTCAACGCATTTGTGTATTATTATTCTTTCCGATAGGATACCTCGAAAGCAATGTGAACCTCTGACAAAGTATACGTTGCGGAAAATTTTCCGCTCCGAACGGATACCTCGCTAGGGCCGATTATCTCATATTTAATAGTGAATATGTTGACGCGAGTCCACTATATCCACTATAAAACACAGTATGTCGAGTCGGAAGATTAGTTTGACCAAAAAACAGAGTTTTTGATGTTAAAGTTACGATCATCAACTTAAAATTTCAGTATTAATACTTTGAAAACGTGTTGCTCGTTCGTGAATTTTACCATAACAAAAATGTTATATTTAACTAATATTTTGATATTGATGGATCATAAAAATGTTAAGGCGAATTTAATTTTTACGTCCTTGCAGCCGAGCTCTTAAATTTTCCAACCCTTGAGATATTCCCTTTTAATGGCTTTATTGATTACAGAAGGTTTCTGTAATGTTAGATCATAACACATACCACTGTGCGAAGTTTCAAGGTTCTACGGTGTCGGGAAGTGCTCCATAATTAGGACGATCTGTCAGTGAGTTACTTGTCAGTAAGTTAACATTTTAACGATTTTTGTAGTCAAAGAGTTGAAATTTGATGTGGCACCTGTGTTTGATAAGCTTAGCAAATACTGTAAATTTGAAGTTTTTGACTCTATTGGTAACTGATGTGAGAAGGGACTCGGAAATCGCTTGAGTTTGTTCCTATAATGTATCCACATAAAAAAATAAGGTTCGTTGAAAGAGGTACCCAGCTTATGCCTCTGTACTCTCTTATTAAATTAATTGGGACATTGAAACTGTAGCAATGTGTGAAGTGGCCCAATCTTGATTAAACTGTGTTCTTTTGTTGAGCCCGGAAATCTGTTGCAGTAATGGTACTAAAAACTCGTAAATCTTTCGGCAATATATGTATGTACATATGTACGTCAGCAATTACTATTTCTCTAAAAATTAGACAGAAATTTGATACTACATTGTCGGTTTTTCTTAGGGGATTTTGTGGCACCACTATCTCATTTACATGGCCATCGATATGAAAATGTGCTTCGTCAGTAAACAATATGGTTCCAAGCGTTTCGGGTATTCGAAAACGTTCCAGCATTTCCGTTGAGAAACTGGATAATTAAATTTTGTCTATATATGGTAAATCAAACTGGAGTTTATTTTTTCAAAAAAACGTGCTTTGTTGATTTTGTTTAGTCCAGTACCGTCCGTTTTCTTGTTTATAGATTCACGATGAATGCACATAATTTCTTGTCTAACGTCTAACTTCAGCCAAGTATTTTAGCCGCTGCTGACATTCATATTCCCGGAGGATTTTAGCCGATAAGTTCCGTACTCGAACCACCACTAAGTCGTTTAATATTAAAGTGGGCACAAAACTCGCGATCCGCAGTAATTAGCTAATGACTGCACTTTAAGTATGTATCTGAACGATACTTATACTCTTACCCTTTAAGTTTAAGAGTAGTTAGAATTTAAACTTCTTCTTTTTATGTTTTCATTAAAAAACAATTAATGTTTTTTCAACATTTGACAATTTTTAATAGCAAAAACAGTTTGCTTGTATATAAAATGTGTTTAAAAATTTTTTTGGAGAGAAATTTATAGTCTACAAACTTCGGGACTTAGAAGTAAAGAAGTAAAAACCAAATATACTTATTTTTTTCAAAATTTATAAAATAATAAAATTGATGAGAAAAAAGATCTGCAAGCATTGAGTCCATGTTCGGACATATTAAATTCAGAGGTTCTTTTCTGAGTCGTACTTCACGAATTTGAAATGCTTTACTGGGTCTAATGTTCCCTTCGCATTGCTATATTCAGACATTTAAAATGAATTTGTATTGGTATCTGCTGTTAAATTCTCTCCAAATTTCCTTTAGCTCGCACTGTTATCAAACTTTTGGAGGGTAGTAATAATCTCCTTAGTGCGTAAATTTTTTTTTAAAAAGACGTGATATACTTTCCAATAACATTAAGTACTTACACATTTTCACCATTTGACATCGCAATATCTTCTAAATGATCCCTTGTAGAAAAAATTGCGTTTCGACATATTTTGAAGAGTATACTTGCATGGTATACTAATTTCACTTAAAAGTTTCAAAGTTATATACAAAAATCCGATTTTTTCGACTTCTTAACCTTGAATATAAGTATGTATTTCTGTTCTCTTTATTTATCAACGATGTTGTAATGTATTTTCCAGGATGAATCCGAATTTTTGAAAAGATTGTTAATGTAATTTTATATGCTGATGACCTAGATCTACTGTCAAATTCACTCGAAAATGATTAACCACGTAGCCAAGTATTCCAATAAATGGGGTGATGTTGTTTTCTATTTTTTTCCGAAACGAAAACACACGTAGTTGGAATTTCAATGGAAACCGATTGGAGATAAAAGATGGTTAGGGAGTTAAACTTAATAAAACAATAGATATCTCCAAGCACCTAAAGGATAAATGTATCTTAAAGAAACGTCTTTACAAAGGAACACATAATACTTCCTGCTAAGTATCAAATACTTAGCATTGTTGATAGATCTACGCTCTGCTACGCATAGCAACAGCAAGTATAGGGAGCTTATCAGCATGATGTGATAGAAAAGTTTCATAAATTTTTTTTTGGAAAAGGAAGGTTAAATAGTAACCTTCCACTAAATAAATCAAATTATGCGTTATATCTGGAAACGGGTCTTTCTAAAACTTACACAAACACTCTTAAGTCGCAGGCTGATTACATCGTTACGGTACTGTCTCTTCCGAATGACTGTTTGCCAAAAATTAATGGCCCTTTACGAAATGAGGAACAAAGACTGGTGGGTGCTTAAGTGCAAAAGTTTAGTACAAGTTTACAAAGAAGTTATGAGGTTAGATCTTCATAACTTAACTTATATTAATGAGTAGTCTTACCGCATCATTCAATCACACGAAACCTCTGTAAGTGTTGCGCAGAAAGTAGAGGCTCGTAATTCAGGAAGCCGAATATTAGCAATGTTTTGTTATCTACGTATCTGGATCGGATCATTTTGGGAACACGTAATACAAGAACAATATAGCACCCTGCTCTCCATCTGGATCTATTTCAAAGATTCAACAATTTGTTCTTACTCTGGCGGGTAGATGACGTTTTATGTCAAGGTAACGTAAGCTACTGTGTAAGGAAAAAAGACAAGAAATTATTGTAAATTTAAACACAAGTTCAAAAGAGATACATATGTATGCATATAACACTTCTGTCACTATGATAAGTATCGTTTTATTTTAATTGGATAATCAATATATTCACAATTCGGCGAACCCCACAGGCGGATCACTAGTGTGAAGCAGATACGTGGGAGAGTTATGATCCCCTCGACATCGAGATCATAACAGCGCCGAAGAAAAGGAAGAAGAAGAAGATCAATATATTTACAATTCAAGCTTAATTTAATGGAAGCAAACTACTTTTTAAATGAGTTACATAGAGATATTGTAAATATTTAAAACCAGGTGTCAATTTCTAGCTGTCAATGGGTGCCCGTACAACAGAAGTTTCCGTCAATTTTGAACTTTTTGTAATTTGAAAGCCAAAAAAGACTCTTTCCATGTCATAAGTATACATTATGTCCATTTTTTATTCCTCGACTTCTAACATATTTTGAAAAGGAAATGATGACGTTGAAAGAAACAATCTCAGTGCTGAACGACACTAAGTGGAAAATGCTTTACCTTTTTCTAGAAGACATTTATAAATACCGGGTGGGTCAAATACAAATTTTTTGTTTCTTTTAAAAAATGCAATAAAATGAACAAATGTTTTCCATGTATTATGGCTTATTAAGAGCAAACATTCCCAACAAACGTTAATTATGGAACACAACGTCGTTCAAGTGCTGAGTCAATTGGAACATGTAAGCGAATAATCCGAGATCTTTGTGTAGAATTCTCTTCAGGCTAGTGCGTGAAATGTTGAGCTGTTGAGATCGATGGCGAGTTGACATTCATGAATTGAGTCTCACACTCTCGGTTACAGCAGCCACATTCTCGTCTGTGCGCACTGTACAAAGACGGGGACGGTAAGTGTTCTCCACTAGCACATAAACTTTGCACAAACTTGCGTACAACAGGCACGGTGAGCGCTTCATTTCGGCCAATACTTCTTTTCAAAAAAAACGCACTCACTTTGGAAATAAGTTTTCAATATTTCCCAACATTGTTCTAAAGCGTAAAGGGACTCAATTTTGTCCCCCGAAGGTATAATACTGAATTTCTGTCAAGATTTCGAGCGGGAAATAGCTGTCAGTTTCAAAATAACCTATAATTTAAAAAGAAACCACTAGATGGCCCATCCGTTTAGGATGTTATTAATAACTGAATTCGAATAAAAAAATTTAATTCTTCTTTATCGTAATTGTATATAAAACAAAATTGTAACCGTAAAACTAAAACTTGCCAACCGAGCTGATAGCAATGTCATAGCTACGAAATTCATTAAAACTAAATGTAACCAGTAAATAAGCAATAAAATCAATTGCTTACCTGTAAGTATTTAAAATCAACGGGAACTCTATGTAGCTTATTCAGTATGATAAAAAAAAGTTCTTTATGAAACTGAATGTCCATTTCAACTGAACTACTATCGTTACTCCACGGAATATTGATTAGTGCGTGGAACTACCACCACGATGGCCTGGTGAAGGATATTCCCAGCATCTGCCACCGATAATTTTTTTTATTTTGTATTTAATATAGAATTATTCTGTTTAGTAAGTGCATTCTTTTGATAACCATCAACGCATAATAACAGTTAATTAACGACATAAACTCATAGGTTCTTTCAAATTTTGATAAATAAAACTTCAGTTTGAAGTTATCCAACCATATATAAATAATAGCAACGGTATTTCAGCTCCATTTTATCGGCTATTTATTGTTAAGAAATTATTTTATACATACCATATTCTCCTTCAAAGCTCTATGTTAACCTGCAATATACATGCATACATATGTAGTATATTGTATGTGTACTCATATTAGTCCTTATGGCTCTTACTTTAAAACCCATCATGACTCTCAAGTACTACGTAAACAAATTATTTTCTAAATGTACGTCTCTAATGACTTCCGCAAGCTTCCTTTCATCATCGGTGCACTTGCTTGTGTTTGCTGACTTTGCCTATAGTGTGTATAGTCCTTCGCCTTACCCTAACTTGCACTTCAGTTAATTTTTCCATTAAGTCTGCCCCCTTGTTTATAATTGAATCAATAACCCAACAACATTTTCATAAACGTTGACACAAACAGGACGACCTCTCGATGTATACATACTCAATTCAACGTCAAACAATGACAGAATCACTTCAGTTCATTAAAATATTTTGAATTCTCCAACGGCTGAGTCTTTTTTTTATACCCTTGCTGGTTCCGACAACATCCTTCATTATAATACTTGCAGCTCTTTCCCTTCTGTTGGCTATTATGTCGCTTCTACTTGGATGACATTTTGTAAAAAAAAAAATAAAAAACGTTTTCATCCATAATCAATTATGGACACAAGGAGATATTGTGTTTCCATCATCATGATACTCCTCATCTCCATCACCCCCTCCATCTACTACCCTATTGAACCGAACAAACCGAACACATGGATCACGTTCCACTTATTGGTCAATACGATGACACTTTGCGAGCTTTCAATCTATGTCTCCTATTCATTGGAAAAAAAGCAACAAAAATTAAACAAAAGAAAATATGAAAACATATTCTTATCGCATTGACATTCGCATTCCACCCCCCTTTTTGAGATGGGGGTATTTTATTTTGGTCTAAACGAGCCTAGGGACATTATGCAAGCATGGTGGTAGATGTGGTGGTTTCCTGCTTCCTCAAAACCTTTTGAATTCTCGATGGAAGTGCATTTATTGATTAAATCACTCATCAGATAAAAACAGTAAAATATAAAATTCTTTCTGAGAGTCTCGTTTCCTTGAAAAAAAAAAAAATAAAACAAAACGATAGGTATAGGGTAGGCATCCCCAGAAGGCTATTAGGGAGAGATGCGGAAGAATCCTTTTTTCATTCTTTGCTTCGACTTAAATGAGAATGTTGTGGCTGTGTTGTGCAGCAAGTCTATCGTTAATGGACGTTTTAGCATTCACTATTTGAGAGCACGCAAAAAAGGTAGAATTTTTAATTAAATTAGTCCCATGATAGGTACATAGGTTCTTTCTCAGTTAAAAATAAATAACCGAAGACCACCCAGCACGTGCACTACTGGACATATTTCCTTGAATATACATACATAGAGATATACTTGTGTATCTTGTACCTTCTATACAAACCCGTTTAGGATATTTTACAGTTTAATGAATTTAAAAATTTTGTATAAGGTTGGTTGAAAATTATGGTTCGATAAATTTTTTCCACAGGACAAGTAGGTACTTATTTATATATTTCTTCTTCTAGGTTTATTTTGAGATTTTAATGGAATACGTAGGAACCCTTACCTTAACATTTCAACGAAATAACTTTTGATGCACTACCATTCGATATAAGGGCCCAATTCAACATCGATGTGTGGGTTAAATATATTCCAGAATTCTTTTTAAATTTCTATTTATTTTCAATTTTTTTTCGAAAACTTCTCGGTTCGATTTTGATTCTCCAAACATGTTTTTGGCTGAAAGCTCGTAAAGCATAAATATAATTAATTAATTAAAAATGTCCTTACCGATTCTTTTTCTGAATCCCTAATGGCTAGTTATTTTAGTGTATAGGAGTACATTTAGGGATAGGAAGATTTAAGTCGTCTAGGAAATAGAAATTTGACCAAATGTGTTTATCATGAGGGATACCTGATTTCACCAGTATCTTTCGAGCTGGATAGCTGGCAATGAGGGAAGCCTTCAAAATTCTTAAACTATGTATGTACATATGTATATTCAAACCAGAACAGACTTTTTATTTACAGAAAACAAGAAGGCTGTTAAGCCCATTGATTCGGCTTCTTCATCCAGTAAAGTTTAGATCGGCTTGAGAGCCTGAACAATGTCACTATAATCTGGGTTCCGCATTACAGTGGAATTGGGGAAACTGAATGGCGTGATAGCTCACTTGCGGAAAGAGTTAACATTGCTCTTTGTGTTATAAAGGTCAACATTTTCTTACAGAATCCCAGCGTAGATAGAGCACCTTAATCAACTGCATTATATATAGAAAGATGTAGAAGTCCTGAACAAATGACCTTATTATGCAGACTCCGTCAATACATAGCCAGAGTAATTGCAACATGAACTGGACACTGGCCTTCTGAACAATACTCATTGTAGTATTGTTGGAACTAGCATGAAAAGGAACCACACATCCTCTGTAATTGTCCTTCTCTGGTCAAAATGGGAGCTAAATTATTCGGAAAGTTATACCTCAACGACCTTAACGAATTATGTGAGTTGAAGATCAAAAACTTGATCTATTTTCCCAATGTGACGAGATACATCTCGTGGACTTCTGTAAAGGGGTTTATTGTCGATATTAAGACCTCGAGCTTTCGAACTTCAAGTAGAGGGGAGCTCATGCATGATATCCCATTAAATTCACAAGTCTAATAAATTCAAAGTATCGGAATAGAGTACTTCAGCGCTAATTGGGTCACTCAGCAAACGTCTAGTAGCCGCCATTTCTATGTACATATGTCAGTAGGGGAACACCGGAACACCTTTGAGTGGCGTTTTATCCCCTCTTCTCATTTTGTTTTTGTCATGAATGCAATATTCGTTGAGTTGGAGCGTTAACGGGTTAAAGCGGTTGCTTAATTTGGATGACTTGATACCAATGCTATCAGGAAAGTTTACACATGTAATCAGGGAAATCATGGAGATGACTTTGAGGAAGGTTATGATATCTTTCCAGCCTTTTAAAATATTAAAATTCTATTACATGAAAAGTTAAAATTCTATTACATGCGTGAAAAATACTAACTACATGTACTAAGTTATGAAGTATAATGCTTGAAGTAGTGAACGGCAAGGTTGTAAAAGAATCCAATCTTTAATGACTTCAATTAAGAGATTGATTTTGAAAATTTTTCATTATACAGCAATCAATTGAAGGCAACCTTGTGTATTCTCTTCTTGTAATTTTTTAAATCATATTTAATGTTATGGAACTGGGGAAATGATAAATGGGGCAGAGTAACATAAGGTTGACTGAGGAATTCAAAGAATTCAAAGAGTAATCTTTAATATAAAAAAATATAAAAATGCAAAAGAATTCAAGGAATGCATGAATTCTCGAAAGATTGCATTCTTTTGATTGCTTTAAAATCAACGGGGAAACATTTTTGCATAATTTTTGAATGTCAAATGAATGGAAATTTCAATTTGAAGTGAATTCAATGAATATAATCTTTTTATTGAATTCAATCAATGATTTCTTAAGCATTTAAACATTAAACGGTTCTATTAAATGTATGCATGTTTAATCCAATGAACGCAGAAATTTGACTTAGTTTGTTAAAGTTATCCACTTGCTTTCAAATGTCAAATGGTAATAGAATAAAAGCCAACTGGCTGTAAGCCATTGTTTGGCAATAAATGGGGTTGCGTATTGCAGTGAGCTTAGAATAAAAGAGTCAAATAGTTTGTTTGTAAAATGATAGGACTACTACTATCATCGACACCCATTAACTACTACATTCCTGCTCTGAGTGTCAGTAAGAATTTTTAAAATTTTCATAAAAAAAAGAATTGAAATGGTGGCGTCATAACGAGAGGCTTCGGAATAACTATTTTAAGTGATGGCTTAAAAATAGAGTTCAGGAATATTTTTAAGTCTTAAAATATTTCTCAATTTCTTCGGCTACCCAATTTTGCAAAGTGTTTTGTAAGCAAAAAGTACTGGAGATTTGGAGAGCATGCTGCGAAATTGGGCATTTCTCAATGTTTTTACATTTTAACATCTGCCTGCTCTTTATTCTTATTATTTGTGGTATTGAAATGGTCAACAAACATTTTTAATTTCACTGAAGACATTAAAGGACAAAATTGTAATATTTCACTGATGAGCCCAAGTTATTGAAGCTCATTTCATCTACACATGATTTTAAGTAGTTAACTTACGAAGTGCCAATTAATCCATACTTTATTCAAGACGTAAATATTTTCAGAGGAAATGTAGCACTTGAATTCGTAAAATGATGGTCCAAACAATTCTCCAACCCATATAGGACCTTACATTTAATTAAGGGCATCCAATGTCATTTTGTTCATTTTGGTCTTCGACATCATTCTTCTAAAAATACCTTAATTCTACAAAAATAAAAATTCGAAAGTTTCTTCCAGTTATAAGCCAGCTTTTGCTTAAATATATTTTTTTTTATAAAAAATATATGCAAAAATTATTTAAAAAATATATATAAAAAACAACGAACATGCTAAGATCTTACTAAGATAAAAATTTAACCTCTCCTGCTCTTTCCATTTTCTGAAAAATTTTCTTCAAGAACCTACTATATGGAGGGTAAATATTGAAATGGAATAAAACAAGCTGTTTTTTAGATATTAATTATATTATTATGAAAGAACCATGTATGACATTATGTATGGAATATGACATCCTATAGTGGATCCAAGTGATCCAATTTTCAATATTTTTTCTGCATAAATCCGACTGAATTTTAGCGATGGCCGGTGTTATTTTCACCTTAAGGTCGATTGTGGTTTATTCGTACAGATCTGCGACTTCGAGAAATCACACAAGCAAAAGTCTAGCAAGATCAAATCGCATGACCTTCGGGCCAGTTCACGTCATCTTTGCCAGAGATAACCTAACCTTTAAATCGCTTATGCAGAATGTCAATCGTATTAAATATTATATTATATTACTATTAAAAGTAATTACTTACACATTGTTCATTTTTAAGAGTTCATTAAATATCTTGAAACAATTCTATTATTTTATTTTTTTGCAGCCAAACGACCCGATCAAGCAAATAATAAACGACCAACATTGGGTCAATCACAAACAAGAAAATCAAATCATCGTTATCGTGAAGGCTATCATTATCAACCTATTGCGTCAACATCCCGCCAGAGTCCAACATTCGTCCTTGATGAACATATTACAGCTGGTCCATCCACATCCCGTTCCGTAGATAACTCTAGTTCGTGATAGTATTTATTTCTTTCCAAAAACGTTCACAGGACACATAAAATAATAATAATAAAATAAAACATCAACAAAATAAACCAAAATAAAAAAAAAAAACATTTATAAACATTCCAAACAACAATAAATCGCAAATAGGTGTTTATTTTCAAATTTTATTACAATTATTTACATACATACATTCAAACATGTAGATGTATAATTTTGTTAAATTTTTTTTTATTAAAATTTTACTAAAAAAAAAACAAACAAATTTGAGAAGAATACAAATCAGCAAACACAAACAAAATCGCAAAAATACACAAGTAAAAATGGTATAGAATAAAAAAAACAAAGAAATCAATAAATAGTATATATAATAAACAAAAACAACAAAAAGAACATATTTATACACTTTCGTAATAAGTTTGTATAGTAAATAAATAAAAAAAAAGAAAAAAAAACAACCACAAATTTGTTTATTGAATAAATAAAAAAAAAGAAATTACTATTAAGAATTATATACATTATATGTATAAATTATATATGTAAACAATTATTATTAATATGTTATTATAATTATTATTATTCCATCAGAGACCATCCATTATATATTCAATAAATATGCAAATGCATGTTGTAAATTTTTTTCGTCCTCTCCTATGTTAAATAAAATTAAAAATAAAAAAAAAATAAAAAACCAAAAAGTAAAACTGAATGAAAACATTTTTTGCATTTTTTTATTAACCACTTTTACGAAAATATATTTATATTTATATGTAAATGTATTTAACTTATTAATCCTACAAACACTGAAAATTAAAAAAAAAGATCAACAACTTGTATTTGTACCATCTTTCTTAAGATTTAAAATAAATGAATGAAATGAACTACAATAATTATACATTATATAAAAAATTACATACATAAATAAAAATATCAATACGATTTTCTTTTCCCTCCATTTTGATTGAAAGCAAAATAAAATACATAACATAACGTAACGTAATTTTCAAAGAAAAAAGAATGAAACGGTGTATAAATAAAATCAACTCATTTCAAGTGTATGTACATATAATGATGGTTTAGAAAAGAAAACCACACCTATTATTAAGAAATCAATTTTTATTATTTCAAATTTAAAATTTTCAACTTTTAAGTTTTCGCCTTACACCAGTTTTTTACAGTTTTGTACATACAATAATTTATACTTATAAACTTCTCACAAAAAAAAAAGTTTTGTTTTTAGTAAATTTAGACCAATTTAAGTCCAAGTGCAGAGCTCTCCTTAAAAAAAAAAACTTTCTTTTCTGGCAATAACAGTTTTAACATATAACCAACTATTATATTCAAAAGCAGTTAAACATTTCTTTAAGAAAGTTTTGCTCAAACGAATCTCAATTATTAAATTTCAACGTACAGATATACTACATAAGTACGTAAATCATTTTTAAGTGCGTAAAGTGGAGATTAAGGGTTCATAGTGAACTTTAATATACTCGTATGTATATAAAATTCATTCGAGCAAATGCGCCTAAGGCCCAGTTTCACAGTGTAAACTTACATACCTGAACATATGGCACTCAATTGTCTAATAACCACTAAATTGCTACATATTCATACTGTGAAACTGGGCCTAAATGTATTATGATTTACCTTAAAAATCTGCTAAAATTTATTAAATTAAAAACAATTTAAGGAACCAACATTTTGTTATCTGAACAATGTGCCAAATTTCGGAGCCAAAAGAATACAATATTTTGGTAGTCTTCATTTCAATATGTTGAATTTGGCGGAAACAAAAGCGATGATGACGATATCCAATGTAAGATCACATATCTACCCGATACGTTCCACTTTAGCTACGCCCGCCGCCGCCTTGCCACTTATATTAAACGCTCGTTAAATTTTTCTTTAATCATATACGAGTAATCCTTTAATTCTATAATTTCTCTAGACCTATTTTCTAGACCTATTGCAAGATTATCGGTAATTACAAAAATGTTTGAGGCTATACGAGTAGTTTATCTTTTTTATGTTAAATCATTTATCGCTCTAATTCAACATGGATTTATAAAAAGCACAGTCACTTTTCTTATGGAATGTCCTAAAAATTCTATTGATTCATTTAAAATTAAGAATCAAGTGGATTGTGTCTTCACTGGATTTAGTAAGGCATTCGATAAACTATGTACCTCATCGAATATTGCTAGTAAATCTAAGATTTAGCGACCGTTTCATTGTATGTCTTCAATCTTATTTATCCAATACATATATCTCTAAGACATACTGAAACCCACAATATAAATGCTGGTTGCTGGTGGACCCCAGGGCTCCGTTTTGTTCTTGACCCTCTTCCTCATTTTCTGTAACTTTTAATCCAACTAACTGTTTCGATGACGATAGTACTCTTAGCTTTTCATTTTCGTTTTCAAACTCACATCCCTACTGCAACGACAAAATCTGATGAACTCATTAAATTAGGACCCAAACAGCATTGTACAATAGGGAATAAGAAACCGCGTTGAATTTAATGTTTCGAAAACCCAATACTGCCTTGTACCGTTAAAGCGAGATTTACTCTTCTTGCCACTATCTATAAGTCTCACTTGCATCAATGAAACTGTACATCTCGATGTTCTCGGTATGTGCATCTTCAATCACCTTTTGTGGAACGATCATATACGCGATGTCGCCAAAAATGCCGCAAGATGTTTGGGTTTTCTGAGACGATGCAAGATATTTGTCTCTCCTTCTGATCTAGCTACAATCTACAAAACCTATATACCTCCAAAACTTGAGTATAACTCCCATCTCTGGGCTGTTGCTTCAGTTACTTAAGCCTCTTGGACAGTATTCAAGAATGAGCTTTTAAAATTATTGATGCCAATGAAAATTTAAACGGACTATGATCTAGAGAAATAGCCAGCAGCATTCCTCCCCTTAGTTCAACCGTAATACTCGCGCTTCTAGGAATGCCTATCAGTTTATCCTTGAGCCTCACTTCCTCCGTAATGTAAAGTAGAGAGATTCGTTCTTTAACCGTACTACGCGAATGTGGAATGCCTTACTACGATCTGTCTTTTCTTGTCATTGCAATGTTGAAGATTTCAAAACCTATGTACACCGACACCTTCTTTCTAACCCCTACCTTTTTTCTTAATGCTCACATTGTGTCTTTGGCATATTAAGGGTATAAAAAAAAACTTTGGGTGCGCGCTAATTATAAAAAAAAACGATAACTCTGGAATATCAAAGGGCAGCCACTTAGGACCTTTACTTTTTATTTTATTCATAAATCACTTACTATTTGTGTTGAAGCACTCAAAGTATCCCGGATATAAACAGGTGCAAAAAAGATATTTAAGGTTTGCTCCTAATGGGTTAGGGTCGGATAATTCCTTTGATCTCCCTCTTTTTCACAATAGATTTAAACTTATATGTATATGTCTGTTTCAAGCATTCCTTCTGATTTATGTTTTGTCTTCATTGTTAAATTAATAAATGAAAAAAAAATGGAAAAATAGACTTCTTGCACCTTTTGTCACTTATAAGAAGGGTTGGGGGAATAGTCCCCGACATTCCATATGTATTAAGTACTGTCGCAACTTATGCAAATCAATCCCTAGATGTATATCAATTTTATTATCAGTCATTCACTCGCTTATTTGGTTGCGAATGATTTTATAGTTAATTCTGGAATACCACAGAATAGTCATTTAGGTCCTGTCCTTTTTTATTATATCTAGTAATGAATTACCTATATGACTTATGACTCATTTGTGTTGAAGTATTCAAACTGTCTTATATAATGCGGATGATGTTACATTTTTCAATAACTCGCAATTGTGAAGAGTTCCAGTCTGAGCGTGATTCGTTTTTGTGGCTGATGTGTTCGTAACTATTTGTTTCTTAGCATCGATAAATTTAAAATGATTAGTTTTACGAGAAAGCTTTCTGTTTTTTTTTTTTTTGCTGTACTGTTTACTAACAGTGAAATTGATTTGTCTGTCCTTGGTCTCTTATTTTAATGTAAGCACAGTGTTGTGGCAGTTTTTTGGTCGTTAAAAAAATTCTTTGATACAACAACACTTTGAACTCTGAGGCTAGGCTCGCAAAATCAATTTTTAGTTGCGCAACTGTTTGGTTGCTTATAGAAAACAGATGAACTGTTTGGTTGAATGTCCGCTTAGGTGCATATAATTATATGTTACAAAAAATAGCAAACTCATTTTAGGCAATCGTTTAGTTTGTGTCAAAACACGAAACTAAAAATTGAATGTGCGCGCCTAGCCTAAGTGTCGAAGTTCTATGTCAAACAAGGTTATTATCTTGTGTGAAAATGATCGAATACCTCGTTGAAACAGTTTTATTTTTTTCTGTAGATAGTAGAAGTGTTTCTAACATTAATTATTCTTTTTCGAAGTGATGTCATTTGAATGCCCATACCAAGAGCGGATTTCTTTGAAGGCGAATTTGTCCGATGTGGCGTATATTAAACGGACTACAAGTCACAAAATGTTCTTGCTCGTTGTGGTGATTTAATCCCGTCAAAAAAATTGGCACGGACAAAGAACATAGACAGAATAATTAAGGACTATTCACATGAGAGCGACCAATGACCGACGAATAAAAGAACAAATAGGATTTAAAACATCTTTATGCCTAAATTCCTTACAAAAACAAGACAAAATGATAAAAAAAAACTTATTGAATTTAATGTTAATGTACTAAAATTTGCGTTTTAATTGTTAAAGTAAGAGAAATTGGTCGTCACATATTGTTACTATTCCATTCTTTTAAAGATTATAACAAACCAACAGAACCTGTATTCCAGTATTTGTCTTAATGTAGTAAAATGTTATTTTTCATGTTCTTCTTTCGTTAAAATAAAGTGAATGAAATATCATACACTTCTTTCGTCAAAATATATTTAGAGCAAATCATGTATAAATATAAGTTCTAAGTTTCTTTCAACATTTCCAACTTGAACTAATATTATATGTATGTATTTTCGATGCATTTCAACAAACCGCTCATTTTGTCTTTCCCTGGGTCGGTATGCTTTAGAGTTATTGGCGTTACCTTACCGACTTTATTGTGATTTATTATCTATAGAAGTCCATATTTTAATGACAAATTGGATAAAATTGTGTTGAAATCTCTTCTTCGTTGAATTAGAAATTACCTTTCGGATCGTTCACTACAAGTACATATGTAGTTTTGGACGGTTTCAAATCTGTAATGCACAAAATAAACACTGGTGTGCCCCAGGCACTCTTTCTTATATTCACTAATGATCTTTTGTCTAAAACGTCTAATTCACTTAATTGCTTCGCTGACGACAGTACTCTTAGCTTTTAATATTCGTTTTTAGATTCACATCCTTGTGAATCGGGTGTAGACTTCCAACGGCAGCGTATGATAAGCTCATTAAATTCTGATCTTGACAGCATTGTCCTATGGGGAATCAAAAACCATGTAGAATTGAATGCTTCGAAAACTCAATGCTATTTACTGTCGCTAAAGCGAAACCCTCCCCCAATGCCTATGAATCGCACCTGCATCAGGGATGTTCATCACAGACCACCTTTTGTGAAGTGATAACATATTTGTCGTCGCCAAAAACGCTGCTAAATGTTTAGATTTTCTCCGCAGATGCAAGAATTTTTTTGACCCATCTTATCTGATTGTTATATATAAAGCCTTTATTCTTCCATAGCTCGAGTACAATTCCCATATCTGGGCAGGTGCTCCAAAAACTCGCTTGAGTCTCTTGGACAGAATTCAAAAGAGAGCTATAAAAATGATAGGCGACCGTTGTCTAACTGAAACATTTCTATCTCTTGAGCACCGTCGCAATGCTTCATGTCTTTCATCATTCTACCGCTATTTCCATAAACAGTGCTCTAGTGAAATAGCCAGTTGCATTCCTCCCCTTAAACAATTCAACCGTAATACCCGTACTTCTAGAAATACCCATCAGTTTACCCTTGAGTCCAACCTCGGACGTACTGTCAAATACAAAGATTCTTTTTTTAGTCGCACTACACAAATGTGGAATGCTTTAGCCGGCTCAGTATTTCCCACTCATTTCAATGTACAGACATTTAAAACAAACCAATGTGCATCGGTATCTCCTTTCTAATCCTATCCTAATTTCCTAATTGCTCGCACTGTATATTTAACATTATAAGGGTATTCATAACCCCTTGAGTGCGCGTATAATATAAAAAAAACAAGTATTGGTTTCGTTTAAATAAAAATGTCATGGTATTCAACAAAACAAAACATAACAATTATAAAGTTTTATTTCGCATTTTTCGCTGCTTATGTTTTTATAACTGCCTTAACATTATTTAACGTGCTAAAAGATAAAACATTAGGCGAACTCTAGACGATACAAACGTTGAACAACCGTGACTTGACAGTCCTGAATATTTTTGAACAACCGTTGTATATGACCATAAAATTAGGTTCGATCATCATTCTAGGAAGCATTTCTTTCTATATATTGACATATGTACTTTTCTTCCCATCTTCAACTGTCACCCGCGGTATTTCATGAAATAATAAACACCTTTTTTCCCAGTACCATCCACTGTTGGAATCAAAAATTCTTTACTTCTATTCTATTCCTTTATTTAAAAAAGCTCCAATTCTAAAAACTTACAACCACCGCATGCGATCGCAGATTGGCGGTTAAACTCTTATTACCATACGATTTGCAAGCTAGCATACACTCTGCAAGACCGTAGTTACAATATGGACAAGTTGTTACGATCGAGGCCACTTTACTAATAGAATGCTGCTATTTCCGAACAAAGAGTTATTTAAGCTTCAATTCTTCTCAAAAGTAAGTCCAAATTCTGTACGAATTAAAATACTTAAAGAAGTACCAACTATTCCGGCCCAAGCTCCAAATAATATACATACATCGGATTTGATATTGGTATCCTTTGAGTCTCTGATTTTATTTAAGTTTGGTTTCAAAACAAAGTGATTCGTAAACACCATTTCCGGATATTAAACAAAGCACATCTTGAGATGGGTTTAAGAATATAAGTAATTTATAGTCAGCATAGATCTTGATAAGCTTTCCATGTTACTTATATTTTATTTAACTTTTTAGACATTGGACATACTGAAAACATTACATCTTTAAAAAGATTATATACAAATTGTCATAAATATTAAATTCTTATAGCGCACTATATTAACATATCATTTAAAAAAAAATACTCGTGAGAAGGTCTCAGCCCTCAGCCTATAACACAATATTTGTTTGGTTATGTTTTTATATATCTTTTGTTTAACATTGTTTATTTATATTTTAATTACCTATATATATGTATTAAAATTTATAAACTAATTTATATTATTTACTTTTAAAGTAAAAACATATTTTTGACGAATAGCGGTGTTATCGGAAAATGTTATAGCTTAATGGTAAAGTTAAACAAAACAAAAAATACATAATTATATACAATGTAAAATTTTATATATAAAACCTATAGATAAAACGGAAATTGTAAATGTACATTTAATTTAAAAATAAAATAAATAAAAATTTAACGAAAAGAAGAAAAAGTCGTAAAATGATATTTGTAAAACACAAAAATTATTACAGTTACACAATATTTTCAAAAAAAAAAAAAGAAATGAAACAATTTAGTTCTAAACTCCCGTGCAGAACTGATTTCAATTTATTATTTATATTTTACAAAAACCTAATAATCGCGAAAAATGTTAGATAAAAAGAAAACACGATAATAAAAAATTAAGAAATAGCATTGTTATTGAGAAAGAGCCAGATAAATCCTATAAAAAACGGAGCCGAACAGGTCAAAATCAATATTATAGATCACTAGACAGAAACAGCATCATTTAATATTTAAAACCCAAAACAAAAAAATACAGAAATATAATAATGTATGTAGGTATACTGAAAATGAGATGATAATGTATATGTATATATAAAGAATATATTTGGAATAACCGCAAAGATAGAAAATAACGAGTAAACATTATGTAACAGAAAAAAAAATCAATAAAATTAGAAAATCAGAATGAAATAACAATGCAGAACAGAAAACTAAAAACAATTTAATTACAACAATAAAATAATTACAAATAAACGATGAAAAAAATGGAAAAGTCTTGCTAAAAATGTTTGTTTTAATTAAGTGCATGTAATTCCGAGTGTGCAATAAAGTATCCAGCCACTTAAGCCTTATGTCATCGCCATAGGGTTATCATAATTAAATAAGGTATGTCGTACATTTCATTAAATGTACATAATGTTGAATCGCAACTCATTCCGAATTCATTCATGCCGGAATATTGTTTTATGCAAATCCGATTTTCTCCGACAGTGCATTACAAATTTGACTTTGTCAAATTTTTATGACTCCTCCTGTACTTAAGAAGGTAAATGGTTGTATGAGACAATTCTTCTTTTCTTTCATAATCGCAAAGTTGAAAGAGTCCTTAAAGATCTAGAATTACACAAAGCCGCTGGTTCGGATCACAATCTTTCAAAATCCCGTCATAATCTTTCAAAAGTTCGTCCAGTTAACCAGAAGAACATTGCGTGATGTTAGTGGCACTTTTTTGAGTGTTCACACCTTCCTAGGCTCCGTTATAAATTCAGACAAGCATACCAGCACTGAGATCAAAGGAAAACTCTTGCAATAAAGTACCAAAACCTTCTCTTTATATTACAGTTAGTATCTCAGTCCTGATAAGTGGTGTAGAGGCCGTTTTAAAAGTTATTAAGAACGTTTTAGTCTTCTTTTTGGATTCCTTCTGCATAGATGAGGACTATACCGCATGTTATGAATGAATGAATTGTATTGGGGGTTAATGCACTGCGACCTATAGATCTATTGTGCCCCCTCTTAAGAAAATGATGAGCTGGCTCATTTTACAGTTCCTCCTCCAAACCTATTGCTTTTAGGAATTTTAGTATTTGGGTATTACCGCATGTTAAGCGACACCAACCTTGTCAAAAAAGTTAAATCTCAATGATTTAGGTAGCTGTTTCATTTTAGAGTCAATAGACATCAATGCTCTGACCAACCCCAAAAGACATCACAGTAGAGGAAGAGCACTTGTCAGGTTGCGAACACAAGTTTAAGAGGACCTCAATCAACTTTTCCCGCGAAACTAAAGGCAGAAGACTAGTAGTATTCCTCTCTGGAACATTATATAATTTTTATCGATGAATATAGACACATCGTTGTCCTTCGGATGTGGACTTCGAACGGCAGCGTATGATAAGCTCATTAATTTCTGATCTTGACAGCATTGTCCAACGGGGAACCTAAAACAGTGTAGAATTTAATGCTTCGACAACTCTGTTTTACCGTTGTTAAAGCGTAACCCTTCCTTAATGCCACTATGCATGGATAACGCAGCTTTCAGTTCTAGGTCTGGGCATCACAGACTATCTTTTGTGGAGTGATCACATATTTGAAGTCGTCAAAAACGCTGCTAAGTGTTCAGGTTTTCTCCGCCGGTGCAAGAAGTTGTTTACCCCTTCTAAATTGGCTATAATGTATAAAGCCTTTATTCTTCCGATGCCCATATCTGGCCAGGTGCTCCAAAGACCCACCTGAGTCTCTTGGACAGAATTCAAAAGAGTGCCCTAAAATGTTGTGTTTCTATAATCTATTTGTTTTTACAGCTTTTATTTTTTTTTCCAAGAGATTCAAGTTAGTTAAAGGAGCACCTCTATAGACATGGAGTAGATATACCTATGGGCACTATTTGACAAACAAAAAACCAATTCAAACAAAAATAAAAACACACCACTGTAATTAGAGGTAATCAGACATCCAGTTCGACACAATAATCCGAATTCCTCAATAATTCCATCAAATCACATTCTGTTGAGATGCACTTATCTATCCCGCATGAAATCAAACAATCAATAAATTGCAGTCATTAGTAATAATTATTTTTCGCCAGTTATAATAATCGTGTATAAAATTACAATATTATGTTATGTTGTTAATAAATGCCTAAGTATGGATGGCAAATCAAAATATTTAATACAAATGCTAAATGAATCAACATCTTAGTCCTAAATCCTTTTCAATGCCAAGAGAGCACACTTTCATCATTTCATTTTTCACTTTGTTGAAATTCTCAATAGCAATAGGCTTCGCTTCTGGCCATTGTGCCAAGTCCCTATAAATTGGACGAACAAATTTCATGCGGAAACTGCTGTTTGCAAATTCGATTATCTCATCCATGCGATCTATTTGTCTGGCTCTGATACACAATCTCATGAATCTTAAACGAATTTCAGCATTCTTGCTGCCATTTAAGTTGTAAATATCTTCTAGCAGCTTGATCTTCTCAGTTTTTAAATCAACGATTTCTTTGCATTCGATAAGTTTTCCCAAAAAGTCGATTAGCTGATGTGTTGATATGAATTGTCGAACTTCACTTTCTTCAGCAAGATCAGCTGTGCACTTTGAACTCCACAAAGTACAAAGTTTTTGAGAGACAATCGCAAGGGAATCGTCGAATCTAAGAAATCCAAACAATTATAATATTTAACAAAAAATATTCAAAATCAATCAATTACTTTGGAATTATTGGGGGCATGCCCTCTCCATAAAGCCAAAGGTCCCAATCGATCTCGTTAAGTTTTTCTTTTTTGTCCGTATCCACAAAGTAGTCATATAGGGCACCCTTAAAATCATCAGTCTCCACCGACTTATACTCAAACTTCTTCAAGTAAGACTTGAAAAATGGTTCAAACACAGTGGGTCCTCCAAGCAGATCTTCAATGTAACGGAGGAATGTTGATCCCTTCATATAAGGCACACTAGAGAAAGCATCATCAGGTCCCAAGTTACTTAAGTCAACAATAAGTTTAGTGAGTTCTGGATTATCGGCCAATTGCGTTCTCAACTAAAACAGATAATAGTTATTAAAGAAGTATCGAAATGGTTATTTCTTTTAATTACACATTCAGCCAAGTCTGTAAGGTTTCTCAGCATATGGAAGTCACGCTCTTTCTCGCCCTTCATACGACCCACAATTTTAGCCTCAACAAAAACGGTGAATCCTTCATTCAGCCAGAAATGTTCAAAGTTCTTGTTTGTCACGAGATTACCAGTCCAGCTGTGAGCAATTTCATGTGCGACGACATCAGCCAACGACTTGTCGCCAGCCAACAGAGTTGGTGTGACAAATGTCAAACATGGATTTTCCATTCCACCAAACGGAAAACTGGGTGGCATTACCAAGAGATCATATTGCTTCCAAACATACGGTCCACAAATGTCAGATGCAGTTTTTAACATTTTCGAAGTCTCAGAGAACTCTTTAGCACTTGCTTCAATAACTCCTTGCTCAGCCCACACATTCGAGTTCGGTCCTAGCGGTAGAGATACTAGATCCCCCAGAGCGATAGCTAATAGATACGCCGGAATTGGGACAGCCTGTTTAAAGGTAGTAAGACCTTCGGATTTATTTTCAATAATTGCACTCATAAGAGCAGTCAAATCTTTCGGATGTTTTATAGTTGCATTGTAGGTGAATTTCACTGCTGGAGTATCCTGACAAGGCATAACTGAGCGTGCATGAATTGCCTGACATTGGCTGAACATGTATGGATGTTTTTTTCCCAAAGTTTGTTCGGGTGTTAGCCATTGCAGACCGCTGGCACATGATGAAGTTTCATAGTCGATACGAACTTGTAACCTGAAAAGTTTATATATTATATTTAGCTGAGAAATTTACGAGCGTTAAGATTATGAGATTTCTCAAAAGAAATCAATATTTAAAAAAAAAGCTGAATTTGGCTCATATCGCACCCTCAGTGCAAAAGAGCGATAAGTCAAAAAATTACTTTTTTGAGTTAATGATAGCGATAAATCAAAATACATCTATTTTCCTCTCTCAATGTTTTAATGCAAAAGAGCTGTAGGTGGCAAAAGATTTGTTATTCAATGCAATAGAGCGATAACTCAATTGGTTAATCAAAGAATATTTTAGTTGAAATCAATCAATTTGCGAATTGTGATTGTGGAAAATGAAAAATAGGTAACGTTAGGTTAGGTTAATGGGCTGACAGTTGATCTTGTCACCGTCACAATTAGATCAATGTAGATCCGTTTTGATACCCTATTGGTTGTGACTTTCTTGTATTGAAACCTATGATAATTCTATGTCATTTAAGCCCGTTAAGGGTGTTGATGGGTTACAGCAAGCTATAGCCTGAAATGTCGGAGGGTGCTTCTTAGTCATTGAAGAAATGTTTGTCGTTACATAATCGTCTGGTTTAGGAGAGGTAGACGCCTTCTAAGGGCGTGGTCCTTTCCTTTACACCCACTTGATAAATCATCCCACCACCAGGCCCATGGGAGCATGTAGATTCCTTGCAACGTCTGGAAGATGAGTTTGATAGGTCAGTGTTTGGTCAGCATTGCTGATTAAGTCGAAAGGACTGTTCCTTTCGTCAAGAGGATTTTACCAATATTAAGCAGAGGTGACCCCATCAACTCACTGACACTCGTGTTCACTGGAGGAGTAGCAATCGCTGGTGTATAGGCGAAGTGCCCATTCTCCGTTTCTTGCCACTCCTGCAAGAAACACGTGCATCGTTAAGTCGTTTTCGTTCGTGCTATCACTATCAAATGTGACAATTTTAAGGCGATTTTCAGAGTTTAGGAATGTTCAAGCCATTTGGTATCGTTAATAAATTTCAATATGAAAAAAATATGTCAGAGAATATTAATTATGTGCAGAAAGGAATGTGAAAATTTATAAAGTATGTATTATTTATTCTATTTAGATGTGCTTTTGTTTTTGTTGTTGCAGTACCGTGATGATGAAGATTTAATAAAAATCCACTTCGTAAAGTACGACAAGATGCATAAATATTTAACATGCTACATGCCACACTAACGACAGCCAGTTTTCGAGGCATTAAATTCTACATGGACAATGTTGTCAAGATCAGAATTTAATGAGCTTATCATACGCTGCCGTTCGAAGTCCACATCCGAAGGAATATATTAATTTTCAAGTTTGAACGCAAATATCTCAAAACACAAAAAATGGACTTAGGGAATTTTCATAGAACGACGACGATTTATGAACATAAGGAAGATTGTCGGACACAAAAAGGAGCCATGGGACACACCAGCAGTTATTTTGTGGATATCAAATTTGAAACCGTCCAAAACTACTTGTAGTGAACGCTCCGAAATATAAATTCCAATCCAACGAAGAGGAGATTCATCAATACCAAATGCACGCATTTTCGATAAGAGAATTTGATGCCAAACTATATCAAATGCTGTTATCAAAACACCAGGGATTTTTTTTTTTGGAAAATGTAACTACGCTACATTTTTTATTGTTGAAGTACAGCTCATTAAGTTTGCACCAATCTGTAATATTATTCAATGTATGCTGCTGAAAAATTTTAAATCATTAGCAAATAAAAGACATTAAGAATATTATAGATGAAGTTTATAAAAGTTTTATAAAAATAATAAAAAGCAGTGGTCCAAGATGACTTCCATGAGGAACACCCGAAAAGTTAAATATTTCTTTAGAAAACACATTATGCACCAATTTTCACAATTTGATTTCTACCTACTAAATAACTTACTATCCACCTAAGGAGAGAAGAATAGAAGAGAAACAACACAATTTTCTTCGAAGGGACACAATGTTGAACACGGTCAAATGCCTTCGAAAAATCAGTGTGTACATAGTGTCTACTTGCGAATGTGTATCCATATGGGTTAGACAGTAGTTAGAAAATATTGCTAAAAACCATGTTGGTGTTCAGAAATAACGCTGTATAATTTACTTTAATTTCGAAAACTTAAAGATTAATTGCAAGTTTGCAATGGGTCTATAGTTTTCAACAGATCTTTTTGACCCAGATTTATAGTAAGTATAGTAAGAATCCCAACTGAATTTTTAATGAAACTGATTTAAATTCAATTTATTCATGACATTTTTCAATATTGTAAAGTTCAAATCCGTCAAGGTCTCTAATGAATATCACCCAATCCGTTCGTATGGGCAATTTTTTCTACAATGGATTCTGTGATGAATTTTTTCGGGATTTGTAAAAAGTTTTCGATTACGATGAAATTCGTGATAAGGCTATTACACTGCAAAGCATTTTGAAAAAAAAAAATATTTATTATAAACACAAAATACACGTATTTGTCTTATGGTAAGTTATAACCTAAAGTTTAAGGTCAGTAAACTGCCGTATAGTGTGTATTCAAAAATATTAGGAATTAGCACCTTGGGAATGAATAAGATTTTTTTAGCAGAACCCACCCCCCATGTCGCTATCCATGAGCGGCACTTGCGTTCACAAAACAGAACAGCCTTCAGTTGTCGGTATGTGCATAAAGACCACCTTGTGTGTAACGACCACATATTCGACATCGCCAAAAACGCTGCTAAATGTTTAAGTTTCCATCGACGATGCAAGAAATGTTTCACCCCTTCTGATCTGGTTGTAATCTATTCGTGTAAATCTTGTGTTCAATTCTCATATCTGGGCAGGTGTTCCAAAGACTCATTTCAGTTTTTTGGACAGAAATCAAAAGAGAGGTCGAAAATGATAGTCGACCGTAATCTAACCGAAACATTTGAATCTCTCGAGTACCGCCAAAATGTTTCTTGTCTTTCATTGTATTACAGTTATTTGTATTCCTTCCCTTAAACGATTCAACCGTAATATTCACACTTCAGGGAATGCCCATCAGTTTACCTTTGATCCCAAATTCGGATGTACAGTTAAATTCAGAGATTCTTTTTTTTAGCCGCACTACACTATTGTGGAATGCTTTAAGCGACTGTATATTTCCCTGCCATTATGATATTCAAACATTCGAAAAATTCGATATCCCCTTTTAAATCCTCTCCAACTTTCCTAAACTCTGGTACATTTTAAAGGAAGTCAAAATCCCTTTACTGTGCGCAAAATATAAAAAAAAGCGCAAATGATGTTTTGAATTTAAATTGAATGATACACAACACAAATATCAGAAAAGGATCCTGATAACCAAAATATATGTCCAAGACGTTTTTTTTTCAGCCTTAAGCTTGTAAGACGTCCAAAAATTATGTCAAAAATGTGAACAGCATGGTTATATTTCAAAAGAAATAATGCCCTATCTTTTATAATTTTAATTCAAGTGCTAATACCTCCTACACCAAAAATGGGAAAAGAAAAACTGCCAGACGTTATACTTGTGGATATTAGACTAAAAGTTTTGTTTCCCCATAATTTTCAAAATTCAAATATTTCAACTAAAATCAAACATGGAGTAACACCATTATTATAATAACGACCCATATTTAAAGAATGGGTCAGTCTCAGTAACGCTACATGGCAATCTCGAAAATAAAAGCAATATCTAACAATTCTGGGGTTGCGCTAATTTGCGCTATTTTGAAGACTTGCGGCAAATATTTTCCAAAACTGATTTTTTTTTAAACTGACGAGGGTCAGAAAATCAGGGTGCGTTAAATTAAACATGTGGTTGTTTTTTAATTAAAAAATCTAAATAGATAACGTAGGGTGGTTGTGCTTACAATTTTATAAAATGGCAATTCCTGATTGTGACGCTCACTAGTTAAATGATTTTAACTTTGCTTTATTTCGTGTGAATAATATTTCACAATTATTGAAAAAAAAAGATCAAACTTTAGTTAAATTACCATATATGTATGTAATATATTTTACTTACTCTCCCTCTGATGTTCCTTCGGGTAGATCCAGTGTCAACTTTGAACCAATATTTTCCACTTTATCACTGACAGTATAATTAATTGGAATCGATGTAGAACCAGCCAAAATCGAAGCATTTGAGATTTTTAGATCTCGAACATCAAGGAGCTGAATAACAAGAACAAATTACGAAGAAGAACCAAGAAATACAAAAGTTTAACTTACAATTTGAGACAAATTATTTTCGAGAACTTTAAATTTGTGTGTCACACTGCCCCAGATCTTAGTTTTCTCGAAATCTATGTTCCATGTCAGCAAACTCTGGATAGTCTTGATTTTCTCTGAATAAATTTAAATACATACAAATAGGTAGATAGATGCACGAAACAAGTTAATGAGTAGAATAGAATCAGACTTACCTGGTTCGGAATATGAATTTGGATCAACTTTTCCTAGACGTCCCATTTTACAATGATGAAAGCACAATTGTCGGGTAGAAACTAAGAGAGTTTCAAAAATATAAAAATAAAAAAAAATATCTTATCTTGTCCAATAAAATACTGATTTGTTGGAAATAGCCAGGTACAACAGTGATTAGGGAAGTTAATTTTTTAGATTAAGTCAAGTAACATACATACTTGCAGATAAACGAAGGTGTACGATAACAATTATGATCCCTAGATAATATTTGATTTATATTTATAAGACTGCACTTTTAGATGAATCAAGATTTTGTGATTGGAATTGGATAGTGTTTGTAAATGGTGACACCACCAAAAACAAAAAGTACAAAACTGAAAAGTGAAATCAACAAATTAAGAAATATCAGAAGCAAGGCAACACTCGATTTCTGTCATCTGACAGCCGGCAGATAAGTGCTGCCAAAATTCATTCATTTTAAATAAATTAAATTTCCTGGATTTAAACAATTAACGATATACCGTATTTCTTGCCATTAGGCATGTTTAATACGTCTGCTCATTAATTTCCCAAAATTATTTCTATTACATATTTCTTAAAATTTGATCTAAAGTATGACAAAGTTCAAAAAGTGTTGGACAGTTCGTCAAATAGACATCTTGCTAGTCCGATAAAATTGTATAAAGACATAGAAATGTACACCTTAATACCACAACAATTTTCGGAACTTAACTTTAGCCGCGAAAAAAAAATTATTATCGACAATTTGTATAGTCAAATATATTAGCCATATAATCAATATTTTTTTTGCATTAGAACTGATTGGACGATGAGCGTCTTAGGCTGGAACCACACCTACATATCTCTTGAAGAATTATGCATCGCTATATATTTAATTTCGAAAGCTTGTTAAAAAGCTGAAAAGTTAGTGAGGGTATTTTATGATAGCCGTGTTTTTTTGGAAAAGTTATCCGTAGTACAGTACGATTTTATATGAAAAACAAATACAACATCCGTAGTAGGATCACTGCCGATACTCGAATAAACGTCAAATCTCTATCCGCAGCAGGATTTCACTTCTCTTTTTATCGGCAGTGATCCTACTGCCGATATTGTTATTCATATAAAATCCTACTGTACTACGGATAACTTTTCCAAAAAAAACACGGCTAATGTTGATGAGCTTTTTTTATGTGATAATGTTGCTACAGCCGGAACGAGCGGTGTGTCGCTTAATGTGCACACTTCTGTGAATTCATGTTCAAACAGAAAAGTACAGATATATTAATTAAGGCCAGAAATATAGCTTTCATTGAAATGCAACATTAGAACAAATCAGTGGAATGCTGACTTTATATTTTTGACAAACCAACTATAGCAATCATTGGAAAATTGGTTTCAGTAAAAGATCCTGTCAGTGACTGACAACCAATTCTATGTATTTGAGGTGTCTTATCTTTTTTCTTTACCCTGTAGTTTACACTACCTTACCATAAAAAGCCATCTACTTGCCAGAAAAAGGATCTTAAAAATAGATCCAGATAGAGAACAAGATCCCAAATTGTTTTCGTAATACATGTTAAAAATTAATCCAGATCCGGATCCACATAGATCCGTAGATAATAGGTGCGTTTTATTATTCACAAATCTATCTGGATCCGGATCTGGATTAAGTTTTAACATGTATTACAAAAACAATTTGGGATCCTGTTTTCTATCGAGATCTATTTCAAAGATCCAGAAATTAGTTATTACACTGCCGAGTAGATAGCTTTTTATGGTAAGGTAGTGTAAGCTATAGTGTAAAGAAAAAAGACAAGACATAATTTAAAATTTACAAACCCAAGGATAAAAAGAGACGGGCTTATAACACTGTTGTCAGTAAGATCCGTATCGTTTTATTTTCAAGGGATCCAGATCCGGATCCACATAGATCCGTAGATAATAAAACGCACCTAATAAAAGTGGATTTAAAAAAAAATTTAAATCAGGATTTTGTATTTTATAGAGTAAAGAAATTCTACTACTCATAATCTTTATTTTGGTGCTAATTAAAGCCATTGCAGTTTGTTTAATCGTCGAAATGAAAATTTTCAATGATAGCTATAAGTTAGTGGCTTCTACATTGGGTAGTTTTGTTTTTGGAATATTTTATATACCAAATATATTCATAAAATGTAATGAATTATTTGATTTGTATCATTGTTTGCTAAATTTTAATTTATTTCATTACTATTGCAGTGTTCAAAGTGTGAGTAGTATTTTATATATGTCTTAATGTTGTTATAACGAGTTGTTTAATTTTTATTGTAAGTTTTATGACACTGTATTTTGCTTAAATATGTTTTACTTGCATAAAATTTTGTTTAAATTTCAAATATAAAGGCCTGAAGAAGAGCGTATTTATGCTCGAAACGTCGCTTAACCAATAACATCTTGTTTTACTGATCTAGAGCCTGCAAAAATTATTCTCTATAATCTATGGAATAGTTGTTGAGAAAAAAAAATATTTTTTTTTTTTTATTTATACAAAAAATTATATTGTACAATCATTATTTTTGGTCTAACAAAAAAAGCGAAACAAATGTATCGGGGGAATAATAAGAAATTAGGTACTTTTCATCAAGTTTAAAAAAAATTAATCAAGTCGATTGACTGTAGATAGCCAGAAAGAATCGTGAGACCAACTATTTTCGTTTTAAATCAAAAACTCGAGTTCGTTTTTTTTTTTAAATTGCAAGTAAAAATTTAAAATATTTCTCAGGCGAAAATATTCTGAAAAAAAAAAAATAAAGTATATAAACCTTTTGAATTTTGTTGCATATGTACATGTTTTTTAATTAAAATTTTATTCATAAACTCGAAAAACAAAAAAAAAAAGAAATTAATTTTTCTTAAAATTATAAGATAAATTAGAAAAAGAAGAAAAATCAAATAAAGTATACAAGATTAAATGTGTAGGTGATGGGTCAACATCATGCCCATCAATCTACAGTAATCCATAAAAGTCTGCGTACAAGGAAGAAAATATTTTTAAAAACTGCTGTTATTCACAAATTTAAAGTGATTTGTTTAAAAAAAAAATATTTTTTAATAAAGAAATGTACAAGGTTTTTATTTTCAACAAAAAAAAATAAAACAATTATTCATATCAAGAAGAAATTCATAACAACAAAATAAACCTCTGAAATTCCTACACAAAAGTTTGCGTACAGCTGTAACAGAAAGTGAAAAAAGTTAGTTTATATAGACAAATAATTATTCTTTTTATTACTTTCGCTGTTAATATTTGGTCGGGTACCCTTTAAGCCTTATAACTTCTTTCAAACGGTTTTGCATTGACCCTACTAGTTTTTCCCTATAGGAACTATTGATCTTACTCCATTCAAGCAACAAGGCTTTTTTTAACTGCTCCTTTTTGCGGATATCGTGGGTTCGTATCTTTTTTTTAAATTCATCCCAGCTGTGCTCGATAGGGTTATTATCTGGACTCTGTGGTGGGGTTCGTAGCAGGTGGGGAGTGTTATATGCCAGCCATATGCGCGTACATATTATGGGCGGTATATTTCGGGTCATTATCTTGCTGGAAGTAATAGTCATTAGATATACCCAGAATTTCTGCACTTGTTTTTAAATTTCTTTAGAGGATATCGATGTATACATATTGATCCAATGTTCCCTCTATTACTTCCAGCTTACCGACTCCTGAAGACGCCAAACAGTTCCAAGTCATAACATCTCCACCACCGTGCTTGACAGTCTTAATTGTACATCTGGGATTAAGAGCATCGTTTGGTCGTCGCCACAACCTCATACGACCGTCAGAACCAAAAATGTTGTATTTTGATTCGTCGAAGAACATTACCTTACGCCGCCGGGTGCTTATCGTCTTAGCAGTTATAAAGTGATCTTGCACCACCATTCGCTTGATCACACGCTTATCCTTTTCGGAGAGCTTCGAAGGTCTTGTCTTCAATCTTGTCTTCAATTTAATCTGTCCTGCGTTTCTAAAGCGATCTACCGTTCTCTGTATCGTTGACGGAGCTCTTGAGGTTATTTTTGATATTTCACCATACGACTTTTTTGTTTAGCGTAAAGGTTAATAATCAACTGCCGCTCAGTCAAACTTAACTCTTTATTTGCCATTTTTTGCTTTAAAAAAAAACAAAGACAATTATTTGCAATACGTGTTTAGAACGATTAAAGATAAACAATCATATTATGCAAAAACAAATTTCCGATACTTAAACAGTGTGTAACGCAAGAAATATTCACCTGTACGCAGACTTTTGTGGAAGAATTTCAGAGGTTTATTTTGTTTTTATTAAATTCTTGTGATTCGAATATTTTTTTTTTATTTTTTTTTTTGTTGAAAATAAGAACGTGGTAAATTTATTTTAGTGAAAAATACCTTTTTTGAAAATAGTTCACTTTACATTTTTGAATAACAGCAATTTTTTAAAAATATCTTCCTTGTACGCAGACTTTGGTGGGTCACTGTATATGTAGGAACCTCAATGCAAGAACTTCGAAATCGAATTTCAGGTCATACGAATCTGATATAATAAATAGTGGTAGCACACAAAAGACTGCACTAGGACTAGCTCTAAGAATAGAAGAAATAAATCATCGTCTTGATTTCAAAAACTTAACAATTTTACAGTCAGAACATAATTACAATAAAATAATGTTATTAAGAAAAAATACTTTGTTTGGTATTTTGTGTATTTGTATCGCAATTTGTCAACAAAAACCATACTCCTTTTTTGGACCTTTAATAATTATTCCGAAAATGTGAAACATACAATTAGATCTATGAAATATGGCCAAGTGAATATAAACTGCAATCGAAAAATAAAATGAAAAATAACTTTTTTGATGTCTATAAGACTTATAAGTAGGTTATATCAACAAAAGTATATTTAAAATTCTCTAAATTTACTTTTCAAAATATAGTAATTTAAGTCAGTTTTAAATTTACAATACACATATGTATATGACAAACTTGCTACAAAAATAAGGTCCACAAGTGATATATAGGTGTGATAGACACATTTATGACGGAATATGATATGACACCATATACTTGATATAAACTCTGCGATATAAATAAGTCCATCGCACCTACTTGGACCATATTTGTATAGCAAGTTTGCCTTATACATATGTATATGGTAATGTGATACCGCCTTTATTGATATAAGAACTTATTTAATAAAATTACTGGTACTAATACATATTATATTGAATTATTAAAAATTAAAATAAAACCAAAGTCTTAAATATTTATATATTTTAAGAATTAATTTAAAACTTCTGTTTTTCAAAATTCTAATTTCAAAGTTTTCCTTTTCAGAATTCTGTTTTTAAAACTCTCCATTTTTAAATTATGCTTTAAAAAATTTGTTAATATATTTAAAATCCAGTTTCATAAATATTGTATGTTAGGCTTATGATTTACCTGCCTAATATTTATTATATTTTTTTTACAAAGACAAACTAAAGAATAATTTCGACCCACTCCCAAAATCTATATTATTTATAGTATTCAAAGTTCCTCTCTTTTTCAAAACATGTGTCACAGCGAAAGAAACAAAAAATAAACTTCATTTGGCCAATATTACTGATTTTTCTCTATGCATAAAGCAAAAAAGCCACATATTATATATCATTTCTATAGAATACGAATCAAAGAAAAGCACAAATAATTGTTTTTGTCTCCTTGTTTTCTATCGTCTGTTTGTCTTAACCTTCATTAGTATATCTATTTATGATTCGCCAACTGTCCTCAACTCTCCATAGCTCTACTCGAAGTAGTAGCAGATAATGCGCCTTTTGTTCCTGTTCACACTGACTATAGTCTACATATGTATACATACATAATATACAAAGTCGAACACTCGTTCCAAATTCCTAACAAAACTGATTCAAAATCTCATAGAAATTGTTATTACGAACGGATTCTGTGAGTTTTTTTTATTGGGATTACGATGCAAATCTTGATTGGGCTTAATATTTCAGAAAACGAAAGACTTTTAGTACGGCTTTCGGAGCAAAGGAACCCTAGTAATCTGATGGTATATCTTACTGAGCAGAGGAACCAATATCTTCATCGTTTTAGAGAAAGTAACATTATTACACTTTGTATTTCAAACAGTTCAATTCTCAGCCGCTGCAAGTAAGGTTTACCTCTTGCGAGGAATTGAAAAATCCTAGTATCTCTTGTAATGAAAAGTGCTGCTCATTAGTCGTTCGGAATCGGCAGAAAAATCATTTCCATTTCATTTCTCCAAACAAGCACACAGAAATAGTTGAGAGTTGTAAGTCACTTAGCTTAGGCTCTCTATGAGCCGTCATGGCCTCTGATTTGTTTATTTATTTATTTTGAAACATTATTGCGTCGAAAAATTTTCTATAAAAGAAAGTGCGTTTTGTATCCCTGAATTGGTAAAAACCTCTGAGACGACACGGTGCAAGTCATATTGGAAGTCTGAAATCAGTTTAATAAAAATGTTTGTAAGTTATCAAAGATCTCATATCTGAAACTTTTGTTGTATTCAATTATTTTGCATTATTAGTTTTTGGACTCAAATACCTGTTTGCCATAAATTTCAGATCTAAACATATCACTTCAGTATGTCATAAAAAATGCGTCTATTGTCGAACCCTTCTCTCTTGGCCAATATCGACACTTGTATTGAGAAAACTATAAAGATTTCCGCTATAGTTACGAGTATCCGCTTTACTGACCACTTTTCCTTTCTGGTTTCCAATTTACAGTTTTCCCAGCTTAATAAAATACAAAGTAAGATAGGAACAAAGTGCATATTCTAGTTTCATAACTTTAATGTACTACAGTTCAAACTTAGTTTAAATTCTTAAGAACCAATCGCTGTTTCTTAACGCAAAATATAATCCTTTGGGTAATCCATAATCGATGGGAAACCTTCTAGAGTTTCCTTATCAATATGATCTAAACGTTGAGGCACTTCTCTCAGTTGTTTTATCTGACTGGTGACATTGGCCAAAATGTCTTTGGGAACTTGATCGTCTTCAAACAAATGAAGTCTCTGCATTGTGTGGCGTCGCTGAAGATTTCCATCCATTGAATTGTAGACGGCTTTCTTCATAACCATTGTCTTATCCTTTTCATGTAGCTGCCATGCAAGGGTCCATGATGCACCACCAGGATAGCCAGTGTGATGGAAGTACACTCGTTTAATCCACTCATCACCGGGTAACGCAATTTCTTTGGTATTAATGACAACTACATGGTCACCGCAATCATCTGAAAATAGGGACACATATAGATCTGGTCAATATATGCTAAATTGAATATCTGATGCTAACCTAAACAAAGTTGTATTTCATCTTTTTCATTCATTCTTTTAACATTTGAAAAACTGATTCTTTTCAAACACCCAAATCACTATAAGAACTTAATGCATGTTTACATAATAGAAGGGCGGTCACTTGGTAATCGAGGTATTTTCATGAAAATACAGAATAACTTATGAATAGACTTACTCAGTGGATGATAAATAGGTTTATGGAGTCCCATTAAATGCGATTTGATAACTTTTGCCGAATCGAAAGGATTTTGCCAGGTGCAGTCGTAAATATGCCATGTCCGAGCGAATGTTGCCCATTGCTGAAAGAATTGGGGGATGTCATATTGGGTTGGATTTATTTTCATTAAGTTATTATTACCTGAACACGTTTTGTTAAGGACATTATATTAATATGATTTATTTAGAACGAATTTTTAAGTTTATAAATCTTCTGTTGTGAATTTCTACGGATTACAGCCTGCACATTTTTTTATCAAATTTTGACAGTATGTTTTGAAATGTCAAAGTCAGAAAAGTGACAGTTGAGAAATGTAGTAGAATTTAAAAATAGTGCGGAATTCCATTCTTTTTAGCGTTGCCGTTTGTAATTCTTATCTGTTTTCAGTATACATACAATTTCTCTTTTAAACTAAAAACCAATTTATGGCGTTTCATTTTGTATGTACGTGTTATCGATAGGATTGGGGACCTACAGTTCTCTACCAAGAACGAATGGTTAAGATGAGAAACAGTTTTCAGACGAGACATATGAATGACAGTTTCCTTTTACTGCTGGTCTCCATAGCTACGACAATGTTGTGACGAATAGACGAATGTGTGGCTTAGCTGCATGGTCTCCGTTGCGCTCAAGCTCATTCCGCCATTGCTTGAGCATGATATAATCGAATTAATGGCTTTAATTGCCACCTTACTATTCAAATTGTCGATAGCTTAGATATAACCATTGCTGTGTTAATTAAATAACAGACATTATTCTCAATGAAATGAAAACTTGAATCCTTAGGCTAGCCGCGCACTAGCAACTTTTAGTTGCGAAACTGTTTGGTTACTTATAGAAAACAGATGAACTGTTTGGTTGAATGTCCGTGAATTTTCAGATAATTATATGTTCAATAAAATGGCGAACTTATTTTAGGCAATCGTTTAGTTTGTATCCAAACACAAACTTTTTAGTTGCTCGAACCAAGCAGTTTCGCAACTAAAAGTTGCTAGTGCGCGGCTAGCCTTAAGGCATAAATTCAAAAGAAAATTCTTGATGAGACAGTTAAGCTTCCGATAGTATAATATCAACCCCTCTGAGGAAAACAGGGAAAAGAACAGCCAAGTCAGGAAAACCTGCAATACTCATATTCAAAGAACAAAATTCTTAAATGACCAAAATCTACGGCAAAAATTACAATAAAGGAAGCAAAAACTTTTGGTCAACTTTTTTACAATATCGGTTCCAACACTCATTCAAATAAGACTCCTGTCTAATTTTATAAGAATAAGCAAAAATGCTGTAGTACCCCTAGGCATAATAGTAAGAGCGTTGGCCTGTCATGCGGAAGGTCTCGAGTTCGATTCTTAGCCGCTACAAAAAAGTTTTTCAGGGGTATACTGCCTCTGGTGAGGAATTGAAAAATCCTCTAAGGCTAGGCGCGCCCATTCAATTTTTAGTTCCGCAACTGCTAGGCTCGAGCAACTGAAAAGTTTGTGTTTTGACACAAACTAAACGATTGTCTAAAATGAGTTCGCTATTTTGTGTAACATATAATTATATGCACCTGCGCGGACCTTCGACCAAATAGTTCATCTGTTTTCTATAAGGCTAGCCGCGCACTAGCAATTTTTAGTTGCGAAACTGTTTGGTTACTTATGGAAAACAGATGAACTGTTTGGTTGAATGTCCATGAATTTGCAGATAATTATATGTTCAATAAAATGGCGAACTTATTTTAGGCAATCGTTTAGTTTGTGTCGAAACACAAACTTTTTAGTTGCTCGAACCAAGCAGTTTCGCAACTAAAAATTGCTAGTGCGAGGCTAGCCTAAGAGTTTGTCATAAGCCGTTCGGAATCGGCAGAAAATTGTAGGTCCCCTCCGTTGCTGGTTCCTGGTACAACGCACACAGGAATGGTTAATAGAAAATATTTTAAAAAATTGAATGATAAGTTTTCTAAATAAAACAAAGCTTTTCAGCGATTTCCAGTTCGGTTTCCAAAGTGAAAAGTCTACTTAAGACGACTAATTATGTTTCTGCTGCCAAATAATTGGGAGCCATTGCAAAAAAGTATACTACCGTTTTATTTGTAGATATACCAAAGGCCTTTGGTATGGTAGATTATGAGGTACTTCTTAAAAAAACTGAAGATGCAGAGTTCCGAGATTTTATATGGAAATGGTTCAGGACATATTTAATAAACAGATATAAGTGAAATTTTAGGGGATTAGAAGCGATAAGAGGTTAATTGGTTTTGGAATTCCACAGGGGTCAGTTTTAGGACTGATATATATTGATTCATTATTTAGGCTGCCGTTAAAAGTTGTATTGCCAGCTTTTGCTGATGATGTGGGTTTAAGTTTAAGTCCGAATAGCTCTAAAATGAGCTTAAAGTCACTATTTTCAAAAAAATTTGCCATAAACCTCGCCTATATCTTAGTTTTCCTCATTTTTATAAGTTGCAAATTCTTTCAGTTCGACATGTGTAGGTACTGTTTCTAAGGTCTTAATGAATTCTTTAAGAGATCAAAATAAATTAATTTCAGAATATTTCAAATGATAACATATACGGAAGTTTTATTAACCAGGTATCTATCGAATTTGCGTACAAATGCTTTTCGTAGGGCTTATGATATATTTTCATGTCGAATATTTAACAAACGGGGTTTTCTCTGTAAATTTCGCTTAACTAAGTGAACCTAAAAGTGCGGAGGGACGACTACTTTCCACTTGAACAAAGTTAACATTTTTTATATATACTCCTCCTCTGAACTATTCTGCGCTATCATGTGATTTCTTCAATCTCATACTAGATCAGCTTGTGCACAGGGAAGACGTTAACACAGGTGCACTATATTCAACAAATCTGTCCAACTGTTGGAGTATGCTAACGATATCGACATTATTTTCCGTTCCCAACGTTATGTAATAGAGTCCTTTACGACTGTTGAAGATCAGGCGAAACTTGTTGGTCTTGAGGTAAATGAGGACAAAACCAAGTAATCCACCGATTAGGGCAAAGTGTCACTATTGATATCAAAAACTTTAAAGTAGTTTTAAGGAGTTTATCTACCTCGGAGTTAATATTAACTCTACCAACGATACCTCAATTGAGATTCGACGAAGAATTACCCTATAGGAAACCGCTGCTACACTCGGTTTAGTAAAACAAATGGGTTCAAAACTCCTCACTCATAAGACGAAGTGCACGCTCAACAAAACCCAAATACATATTACCAGTCTTGCTTTACGGCGGCCGGCGCCGCGCCACCGAGTGCTGGACTACCTATAAGCAGAAAGGGAAATGATGCTTGGCTGTTTCGAAAGAAAAATTGTATTCTGATAATTGTATAAAGCGCGCCTGTATAAAAACACAACCTGAGCACTCAGATGGTCAGATGTGCCTGAGCTAAAAAAGAAACACAAATCTTTTTTTGACAGCTCAGTTCCCTGCAGTTTAGCTACTTTGAGTGAATGGATAATAATGCTCCAGCTAAGAGTCTTCGCATCTCAGCTCCCAGGTTCGCGGTGACAAGGAAGACCGAACCTTCGGTTTAAATCCCAGGCCATCACGGATGCCAGAGCGCTTGGCATAGATGACTGAAAGCAGCGTGCTCCGGATCGCAGAGGATGGAAAGCTGCGGTAATTCTCAGGCCGATTAATTAAGTAAGTAGTAACAGTTATTAAAAAATCGTAGCGTTAAAAGCACCAGGCAATAGAACAAAGATTAAAAATCGGTTTCGTGTAAAAACAGCATTTTAAAATGAGGAAACTGAGCTGTCAGTTTTTCGACGAGAACGGCACGAAGTAAAGGCAGTGAACAAAATCTCCACTGTCAACGATTAAAAGAATTTTTGACTTTCATTTTTACACTGCCGTAGTGAGGGTTCAACAAAGAAACTTTAATAGGAAACTGCAAATAATCGCGCACGATCTTGTGTCCTCATGTAAAACGTAAGAGACTTTAGAAGAAACGAAAATAAAACGTCAAAAATATTCCACATACTTGCTTGCTCGTGTAAAAAAAAAACTAATCAACAAAAATGCAATAGTTTATTATTTTATATTTTTCAATTTATTTATGTATTTTTATATATTGAAAATCGTTTCATAAGTATTATATATATATATAATTTTCTTTAAATAAAGTTATTCATAGTTTTTACATAATACATTCAATAGTTAATTTATTTGCATGTATACTAAATAATAATTTCTAATTACTTTATATCTAGTTTTTTTTACATATATAATTTTAAATAATATTTATTTATATAATATTGTTTTTTTTTCTTTTAATCTATTGATTTTGTCCAATTTCTCAATGCTATCTAATTAACTTAAAGTTGTTGTTTATTTTTTTTTTTTTTAATTTACAATTTGTGATTTATTACATTTTTGCTTTTTCACAAACAGTTTTCAGACACTATAAACACAAAATTATTTTGCTTTAACAAAATGTGTTATATATTTTTTAAAGTGTTTTCCCTCAAAATTTGCTTTGGTAGCACGATTTTCCCAATTTTCTTCTAATTGCCTATGGGTTTTTTTTTAATCAAAATCTATTTCTATGGTTTTATTTTTACATTTTTTACAATATTTTTGTGTTGTTTAAAATCAACATGAAATATTTTGAAAAATAAACCTAAATAATAACTTTAATTTACAAAAAACAAAACAACAAACAAAATTCCTATTTTTCATTATTTTTGTTTTTTTTTTTTCTATATTAGAACATGAGTATTTGGTATTTTGGATTTTATACTGCATTTTTGACATCACAGTGTCTGCATACCGTTAAAACAAAATATTTTCGAATAAACATTCTTATAAGCAAGTACTAAAACAAAAACAAAAAATATTCTATATTTATATTGCATGTGGTAAAAGCTTCGGGCCAAGATGGTGTCCAAACACACAAAACAACAGAGCAACAAGAACAACAACAACGCCAGTAACAACAACAAAAACAACATGCTTGTTGCCAACCACGACCACCAGCTGGCGTTGGCGCTGCTGCAGTAGAAGTAACTTTCACATTACGGCATTTGGTGTGAATTTATTCAAGACATTGAGTAGCGAAGCTATTTTGGACTCTGTTTGGTAAAAAGCAAATTAAATGCATTTATGAATTTTTGATGGTTTTCTATGGACTGCCTTGCATACTGTCATCGCTTTCCAGGTAGGTGACATATGAGTCTGTACTGTCAGGATGATGATGTAGTCCGGTGTTGTCCATGGGCGGTGGCCCGCCCATTTGTCCTGGCGGCGGGGGGCCTTGCAGTGGAACCGGTGGCATGCCATTCAAATCATAACCATGCATCTGAAGATTAAGGTTTTTGTTTTTGTGGTTATGGTGAAAATGAGTGGGTTTTGTATGTTTGCGATGATGGCAGAGTTCGGGTATTGCAAAAACTCAACTCACCTGATTCACCAGTTGTTGAAAGGCAGGCGTGTGTGTATTAATGGCACCGTTATTATCGAGATCTGCGTGAAGTGCAAAATCCGATAGGGCCTTCCATGGTGGTTGATATGTTTGTACATCGATACCGTGCAGATTCAAGGGTGAATCATGACGCACTGGCGAACTGGCAACCATGGGAATTCCCTGCATTGCACCGTAGCCAAGTTTTCGTCCTTCCTGTGTGGAATAAAAACAAAATTCCAAATTGTATGAGAATGTTTGTTGCAAAGGATATTATTTGTTAAATTACCTTCTCCTGTTGCATTTGCAATTTCATTTGAATAGTCTTCTTCTTGTCCTTACACCGTTTGTTTTGAAACCACACTCGAATAACACGCGGCGAAAGACCAGTCATCTCAACCAGTTGTTCCTTCATCAGGGCATCGGGTCTTGGATTAGCGTTATAGCAGGTTCTGAAAATCGAAGAATTGAGATTATGTAAATGACATATTTAAAAGAATTCAAAGTAATATTTTAGTCATTTTAGTTGACATCGCGGAAAAAATAGATATCAAATTGCGGAAACAATGATATTTTGCAACACCCGTATGAGTGCAAAACAATGTTGGATTAATACGATTGACAAAAAGTACATATAACAGTCGAAAAAAATAATAGATTGTGGATCTAATTTCATATCAGAGATTGCGGAACAAGTAATACTACGTTTTTACCAAGAGATAATCCTGTATTAAAGTGGATTTACCATAAATCTTCTTTAAATCTCGAAAATTTACCATACACATTATTTATTTAGTTAATATAGTAGATTGGAAATTTATCTTGTAAATCTTCATTGGATTAATTGTTCTATACTTTGAACTGACCTAATATCCATATCGTGCTAAGTTATCTCCATGATTTTTCATCGTTTGGCACAAATGAAACTTTCTTCCTCTCGCTTTCACTTTATAAGAAAAATTGAAACACCAATAGCATTTTGATAGGTGCTGTCACCTATCTTCTTTTTTTATCTTTTGTGGAAGTAACACCACATAAATCTCTAGCTTTAATCTCAGATTACGTAACGTATAATATGTGTACTAACCTTAGCGTGTGCAATTGCTTTTCATTAAGCACCGTTCGCACTCTTGTTGGTTTGCCGTCAGATGGTCCCGATGGTCGCTTTTCTCTAATACTTTTATGTGATCCAGATTCGCTTCCAGAATCTACAAAAATAAAATAAAAAACAAAGATTAAAATAGACCAAAGAATTCTTTGAAATATATTGTTTTTTTTTTAATATCTACAAAGTTTGTAGAGTTTATATGTATAAAGGGTGGAGAGCATTAGGGTCGAAAGTGGGTTGATTTATAAGTATAGAGGTGAGTGGCATCTAGTAGGGTATTGAGTAGCGCGTATTTTTTCAAAACCTACTATGGCCACCCCCACCGTGAAGTATGTCCTTCGATTGCTGTCCGCAATTCCACCCTGCATTCTACTTTTATACCAAAATTGAATTATTTCACGGTTAATGCATTTAGAAACAGAGAAAGGGGTATAGGGGATAACAGATGACAAGTTAAGAACATATCGAGTGAGTTCTAGCTGATGTTAAACAATTCCAATGCGATCAGATACATGTACGTATTCTTCGAATTTCGAGACGTTCCATTCATCGAATCGTGACTCTTAAGTATATACATACATATATTTTCAATTCCACACGTTCAAAATGATGGTCGCCAAAAAACTTCTGCACGCTTCGTCAATATGAAGACAGTTTACTTGCTAGTGACAACAATTTTACATAGATAATCTCGCTTAGATGCGATCTTAATTGAGCTACAAACTTTTCAGTGTTGGGTTTTTCATAACCTTCCCAAAATCCTGTGAGCACTGAAAGAGAACATCAGAACCAAATCGCTTAATTCCGGTCCCAATAGTCTTGTAAACGTACGAAAACTTCGAAAAACTATACATCGGCAGTGTATAGTCTTTGAAGACCGCTATATGATCGATACGTTATTCAAATCGATGTAGGCTCAAATTTCCATGGCGTTATGGTACAACCTTGGACTGTAATGCCCAAAAGTCAGGCGATCGATTCCCAGACTGGCAGAAAAAATCAGGTAAACTCCATTCTTAGCGACAACATGAACACAGTATTGTTGAGAGTTGTAAGTGTCTAGGTCTTGATTCTTCACGAGCTTTTGGACCTCAATTTTTTGTGTAGAAACATATGTAGATATGTATATGTACATAATGTAGTTTAATGGCCTGGTCCGCATACGGTTCCAAACATCTTTTGTATCAACGCTAAACAGACTCTACGATTTTTCCTGTTTTCACTAAATACCAAAACGATTTAAGCTTAATCGAATGTTTAGAATTCCAAGACATAACCTAAATTGTATTACCTTAAACATAAAACACAGAAAAACTAAAAAAAAAAAAACATAAAAACCGTACATCAGTGTTCCTAACCTATACCTACCAAAAACAACACCGCGCGCCGCCCGCCATCGCCAGTCGGCTAACCAATCGAACCGAAAGATGTCGGGCATAGTCGCCATCAAAAGGTAGCCGCGATGCGATCGATGTCACGCAAGACGCGCAAACGCAGTGTAGAACTTCAACATTACCTACACTCTTCGTCTTCACTTGAGCTGACGATGACGTTTAGTTTCTTCTCTTCGACGTGTCTCTGCCTGTGGTGTTTGTGTTTTCTCTAAAGTTTAGACAGTTTTCTTTGGAGGTATTTCATTTTTCACCTTCGATGATTTCAAAATGTTTAATAAATCACGATCGATATTTTTTTTATTGTTTTGCGTTGTGTATATGTACCTATTCGATTTTGTTTTGTGGTCTTTTTCTGTTTTTGTTTTTCATTTTTTGTTTGAGGCAAATACAATTCCTTTTAGCTTTTTGGTGGGATCTCCCGACAATGTTGTTTGTTGTTATCACGGTTATTATTTATTCGGAGGAGAAGATTAAGTGTGTTAGATGGTTTCGTCGTTTGTCGATCGTTATTATTGTTTTCGGGTGGTTTTTGAATATGTAGGTATTGAGCTTGATAATTTCAGACTTTCAGGATTTTTAACGAATAGTTACCATTACTGAAGTTGGTTTAAATTTATAAAAAATTGTTCTAATGTTTAAAAAATACGACACTAAGTAAATTTACATAAATGCAGCATACACCAATACTTATGACTATTTACAAACCAATTAGTTCTTTCTTTATTATATTTTCCATTTCCATTTCGTGGAGTTCACTGAAAGACAGGAAAGACCTGAACAATATTTCTCGGCGAGAAATCAAAGGCATTTTCTATTTCTTTCTTATAAAATGATCTACTGACCAAGCGAATCTAAGATATTTCATTCTCAGATTGCTTAGAAACCTGAACTGGGTGATAATTGAAAATTAAATTCTTTTTGTCAAATTTTAAAAATACCTACTTATCATTACTGTAACTTTAAAACCTTACTAAACAGACAAATCAAATTTTTAAGAGGAACAACAATTTATTGCTTGAAAATCAACAACCCGATAACTGCTCATTTTGCATGACCGGCAAAACGGGAACACAGCCACCGCTCCACTGATGATGATCTGATGGCAAATTTTTCCGAGGAGTAGAATAATCCTTTACATTGTCTTGGAGGAATCAAGATTCTTGTATGTATGTAAGCCATTTGATAGAGTTTCGCACCAGACTCTCTTATCGAAAATAATTGCGTTTCTTTTCAATGAAACCCTAATTCTTTGGATTAGAAATAACCTTCTAGACCGTTCAATACATGTTGTATTAGACGGTTTAAAGTCTGATGTTTACAAAATAAATGCTGGTGTTCTCCAGGGTTCTGTTTTATCCCGACTCTCTTCCTCATTTATATAAAATATCTCTTGTCTGAAACTTCTAATCCACTTCATTATTTTGCCAAGGACTCTACCCTCAGCTTTTTGTACTCAAGCTCAAATTCACGTCCATCTCCATTGGAAGTGGAATTGCAACGATACCGTATGATAAGCTCATTAAACTCCGATATTTACAGCATTGCTATTTGAGGTATTCCTTAAATGACACTCTCAGTACTCGTTATGTATGTCAACAACGATCGTTTGAATGGCCACATTTTCGAGACCGCCATAAATGCTAAATTCTTAGGATTTCTCTACCGGTGTAAGAAATTTTCCACGCCCTCTGATCTGGCTACAATTTATGGTGCGTTTATACGTCCAAAGCTTGAGTACCAGCTAACATCTTTGGGAAAGTGCTGCCTAAACTTCTCTTCATTTACTAAAATGTAATTCAGAACAGAGTGTTAAGACTGACAGGAAACAGAACTACATAGGTATCATTCACATACCTGGAACACCCGTGATACCCGTTTCGCTAGGAATGTTTACCCCCGAGCCTAATTTTGGTCGCACCGTCAAATACAGAGATTCGTTTTTTAGTCGCACAGCACGATTATGGAATAATTTAACCGGCACGGTTTTCAATGCCATTTTAATTTGCAAACATTCAAGACCATGTTAACAGACACCTCCTATTCCTATGCTCTTCCTCCCATATTTCTCCATCGCTCTTGCTACGATGAAGAAATAGATTTGTTTGAATATGAATATGATCTAAGAGGTATTGTTATTTATTGAATCCTTTGGGTATTTTTTCACGCAAAGATTCTGGCCTACGAGGTATTTCAGCAAAAGAAAAGTTCATCATGCTTAGTTTGGGCTTAAAAGGTATTGATATTTATCGGCTTGCGAGGAATTTCTCTGGATTCCGAAATTTTTTCTTGTTATTATTTACATTTAAAAAGAAGATTTGCCTTTTTTGCAAACAAGAGATATTTCAACAAACAAAATAAGGAGGTATTGTTATTTATTGGCCTTCGAGGTATCTTTTTTGTTTTGAAATAGTTTACATATTTCCAATAACAAATACCTTTTTAAGATACTGTCTTGACCTTACCAGATACCTATTTCATCAACAAAAAAAAGGTTTTGTTTAAATACTCATGGTCTAAAGAGGTATTATAATTTCGAAACACCTACGAGATATTAGAACTACGTCGATGGTATATTAACTTTTTTCCTAAATTAGTTCTTTATTTCTTTGCTTACTTTGTAGATATGTAAAAATCTTCCATTTAAGTGAATGTGTACCTAATAATTTATTCCAATCTGTATTGGATTTAGAACTCGACAGTGACATAACTACAGCAACTATTTATATCTCACCGACATCGACACAAAAAGAACAAAAACAATAAATACATATGTACAGACATCCATTCCAACATTTTTACCTAAACAAAAAGAAAAATAGAACTAGAAACAATCCAATTCAATACAAACAACTCGCAGTTATCTCAACCAATTGCGCTCTCATACCATAAATAACTCAAAATAACAATCTGTCTGCCATGATCAAAGGATATTTTTATAAAAGAATTTGCTAATCTGTCACTCAAACAATCGGATACGAACTTATACGTACGCGTATACATACGCTTTACGTATACAAACTACATACATATGTATACTTCACGCTATTTGCTACAATAGCTCAGTTCTAACCGGTGTGATCATAAATTGACTTTTGCGCGCGATAAGCAGCCAGCACGTCGTGGTCGTTGCCGCGGAGGTGGGGAGGCAACACAAAACGTCTCCGAGTCTGAGTTCCAAATCATGATGCCAAGAATGTCATAGACTTTTTGCTTGACGCATATAATATAAGGAATTTGCACGCAAAGCAAACATTGCGGCCTCTCGTTTATATGACGACATAAGAGGCATGAGGGCAACAAGGTATATAGACGGAGCTTTTTAGACGAACTTCCCTTCTATCCCTAAACACACTAATAATATACCGTATGTTTAAATACAGCCATGCATACTTGAACCTTCATAGACATGCACTGGCTGCAGCAGTGTACACACATCTCCATTTAGCAGCTCCTTTTATTATAGGTGAAGTACAGATAGATAGGAATTTGAGTTGCCATAACTTTGGCACACCTTGCGCAATTGCATTCCTTATTTATTGGATTGAGTCATTTGTCATTTTTTTTTTTTGTATTTTTTGAAGGGATTGTTTGTTTAATAGTAAAGCTGTAAACATAATATGAAATAAATTTTTTTTCAAAAAACAAAATCAGAATCCAGGTTTGAAAGTAGGGTGATAAAAAATTTAATTAGTGTTTAAATAATTTAGCTCAAATTAACGTTAACTAGATGGATGCCATTTTCGAGCAAAAAAAAGACTAAAAGGTTTAACGAAGAAACTGTATGAAGTCTTCTGATTTAAAATCAAACTTTACCAAGAAAAATAGGTGGCTTGTTTGATGTAAGACAAGACTATAAAGATACGCCCAACTGTCGATATAATGACAATTGGATTCAAGATTGCGATAAATAGCCCAAACGGGCAACTTTGACCCAAACATACAATTGCTGTTTTTTTTAAGCTCTGAGCACAATTAAGAACATATGTACTTTTGATTAAAGATCTGTCATGTTAGTTGATATGAAGTTGGCTCGTAACGTTTTAGTACATCTTATTTTATGTCTAGACCGGGATCCAAATTTGTAGCAAATTGAATGCTCCGATATGTCTGAGTTTAAAAAGATATAATTATATTTTTTTAAAAGCTCAGTACTTTTTACTTAGCTAATCCCGAGGCCACACAGGCAAGTACTAACAGGCAAGTTGGGTATATGCACTGTCAGTCGAACTCCTATTTGTGTATTTGCTGTCACTTAGGTGGCATGCCATTTGACAAGCAAGTTGCCTGAAAGTTTTGAAATTTTAGATTTTACTTAGGAATATTTACTGACAGATTTCGCTTCAGTACACACCCCACAGAACAAAACAAAATATTTACATATTATATTTATGAATGTGAACGTCGCACGCACAAAAAAAATTCAATAATTAATTTTACAAGTGCAGGTGTCAGGCTACTTGCTTCTCAATTTGCCTAATCGCTTCAGAACTTCCATGTGATTGTTTGTGGTAGTAAAAAATATGTGTATTGCCAGTAACTTGCTCGTGTCGCCTTGGGGGTAATGAACAACAACGGTTAACTTCAGTGTTCAGCCGGCTTGAAGACTTGAGGGATACAGTCAGTTGCGCGAGCTTTAGTAAAAGTGACAGGATTGCCTTCTTACGTACTTGCAATTATTTTGTTTCATTTTAAAATAAATTAATTCGCAAAGTTCGACAGAACAAATTTAATTTTTCAAATTTTTACATTACATACCATAAATGTCCAATAATGGATCCACTTTATATATAAATGTATATAAAATGATAGAACTTAATAAGAAATTTGTAATTTTGCCATATTGCTCAGGAACCAAAGTCGTTGCATAAAATGTTCATTCTTGTTTTTCTTTTTTATACTCTTGATTTTTGACAGAAAATGTTAGTTTTCCAATTTTGATCGCATTCGTACATAAGTATCTTTTTCAGATATAGGCTATCCGACAGCTAACCGACGCGACGCGGGATTTAAGGCATGAGATTTATGTGGTGTTTCCACCGCGTTAACTTTGACAGCATCTATCAAAATGCTAATGATGTTTAATTTTGTCATAAAAAATGGAAGTGAGAGAAAGAAAGTTTCATTTATGCCAAACAATAAAAAATCATCGAGATACATTAGCATGATGTGGATATAGGCCAGTTCGAATAAAAAAAAAACTTGATCCAATGAAGATTTAACAAGATTAATTTTTAACCTATACTAGATTAACGACATAAATTTGTATGATAAATCATCGAGATTATAGAAGATTTAAGTTAAACCCGCTTAAATCTAGGATTATCTCTTTTGATGAAAACGAAGTATAAGTCAGTAGGTTCAGTTTTTGAACGAGCTATTATAGATATAATTTTTTAATGATTAATAACTAGCCCTTTAGTTTTAGTTGAACAGAAAATTTGCGTCTTCATTGTTTTATAAATTTAATTTCGCATTAAAAACAGTTGCATTATTATTGTGTCATCTTTATTTGCACCCGACTTATAACTTTCAACCTTCCGACTAGTATCTTAATCAAATAATAAATTTGTAATTCAATTTTAATTACAATCTTTCAAGTGTCATTCAGTGCTCTTATAATGAGTTTCTTCAATTATATCATATCATTGGCGCTCCCTTAAATAGAATCAACTATATCACAGCGCGATACTCAATCATTGTTATGGAACTCTATCGATTTCCAATTATTTTGGTGTCATTCTTAAAATTATCTTTAAGTACCCACTTCCATCTTCAAGATCTGATTAAATAAATATTATGTGCCCACCTATCTTCCAGTAATTTCCAAGTATCAAATATTTTCATGTCGAATAATTTTTGACGCATCGCAACTGCGCGATATCAATACTCGTCAAGTTGGCGGCGGCGGGTGCGTCGTCCGTCGGTAACGTTCTTGATCTTGTCGTTTACACAAAGGCTTTTTGTTTATCTTTAGTTCTTTTTTTTTTTGTGACACGTAATACCTGTCAAATAAAAATTGCACTTGCAATATTTTGCAGATTAGAGAACAATTTTTCTACAAACATATTTTGTTGATGATATTTGTGTGAACGTCCCCTAAATAGTGTTTTTATACATATTATAAGTTGATTAATTTATAGGTACAGTACAGTTTTACGAACAGAAAAAACTACATACAACAAAATTCTACATTAAAGGCACCGCTACACTTTGAAAATCAGACGGCATAACAAAAACAAACTCATTTGACATTCACTGCTATGTTTGATATGCTATCGAAGTTGTAGTCAATAAGTTCGGACTGTTTTTTTTTTTTATTTTCTATCATTGTAAGGTTATAAAACAAGTTGCGTGGTATAAATATATAGTAAACTGAGGTGCTATACAAAGTTCCGCTTACGGGTAGTGATTTTAAAAGATAAGTATAGATAAACAGAAAAACTACATATTTCCTTCTTGTAAGAAAATAGTAATAATGACGTTTGACAAACCCGGAATACAATGTTGAAATAAAGAATTAAAAACCAATTAGATAACAAGTTGTAATTGCAATGTGAACAAGGTTTAATTATGTGTTTATTCATTGATAAATGTTGCCGTGCATAGTGAAATTTGAACCTTAATAAAATTAATGTAGCGCTATTTATGTCTTTTATATTATTCAATTTTAGCACTCTTTAAACACTTTCTTTGCACTCCCAACTTTCGAAAAACCTTGTATTTGGGTATTCGGAGTGAGTGTTTCTGGCTTCCCGAGTTCATTAAGTAGTGCTTACATATATGTATTTTAATTCCTTTTCAACGTATTTAAATTGTTGAAGCATTAATTTTGTTAAAATGACGACGAAATCGGGTTTTCATATTCCATTGGAATCAAAAAGGATTAAGATCTTCGAAATAGAAAACGACATGTTATTATACTTAAAATTGAATGGTCTTCAAAACAGATTAGGTAATTTAAATTCAAAAAGGAAGAGAGAGAGAGAGAGAGAGAGAGAGCAATTGAGGTAAAAGCAGTTGTCTTTGTTTTGACATTAAGGTGAATGAGATATTTATTGACTTACCTGACATTGATCCTAATTCGCTGGAATGATTGTTATTGCTTAAATTTGTATTGTTGTTATTGTTGGTGTTATTATTATTACTTTCTAATGAGGATGTAAGACTACTTTGTGAGGTTTTCTCTAGGACATCGTGATCTTCTTTGCAATAGAGGGCGCCACCGTCTCGCAACGCAAATTCATCACCTGAAAACATAAAAAAAAAATAAAAAAATTAAAACCAGATATTCGTTTATTATTTTTATAATTTTCTTTAAAAAACAGTAGGTATGAGAAAGGCGTAGGTTTTTGAAGTGTCAAATAGAGCTTGAAATTCCTTCTTTAAATTCAATTCTGTCATGTGGCATTTACAGACGTGACAAATTGGTATAATTTATTTCATATATTTGCCAAAAACGACCCAATCGTATAAATGATCCGGAATTTCCCATAATTTCTGCCATACAAACTGTGACAAGTGCAAATTGTAGAAATATTATGTAAAAATTATGCTGACACCAATTTTCCAAATAATAATAAAACCCAATAAAGGATGAACCTGCTCATTTTTTCCAGTATAACGGAAGGACACCATTATTAATTATATGTCATAACTCATCTATTTTATTCATTTATTTATTTATAAAATTTGTCATTTGCATGAATGCAAGATTAGACCTTACAAAACCTAAAGCGGGAAACACACTTGTCTAGTGTGCCTGTTGTGTCGTTGACAATATTGCACACTAAAAATAATTAATCTGGCTATGTTGCAAACTATTATAATTAGCTTAAGGACCGAAATACACAGAGTTTTCTTTCTTTCCAAGAGCACTATCATATCTTTCCTACATAAACATGAAAATGTCAGCGAAACAGCATTGTATGGCGCAATCGCAACAACACGCCATTCCACAACACACGACCCGATATAAGTGTGTGTTGAAAAGAGGTAGAAGGTTTTAAAAGGGTAGTTATCGTTAAAAATTAAAAAAAAAGCGGCGTAAGTTCTTGTTATGTCGGATTTGTCAGAAGTCGATTTTTTCCGTGCGCCTTCTCGAATCATGTAACTCGCCGCACAGACGAAGCAATTTCGGATAGGTGACTCAACCGATTAAGTTGAAAACAGCCTCGCTTTACTTAAGCAATATCTACATATACAAATTAACAAGAAAGACTTCCTTCGACGCACGGAAAAAGTGGGCTTGCGGTTTACTTTGGAGTTGGTAATTTTAATTACATTTCAGGCGTTAAGGGCGGGGGGTAAATTAACTCGTAAAAATACTACAGTGAAGCGATATTTGATAAGAGTGTTGCGAGTTTCTCGCAAACCTATCGTAAACATCTCGCTCAAACAATTCATGCTATTATAGTGCACGTATGGGAGCAGGAAGAAATGCCAGAACACTGGCGAAAAGGTATAATATGCCCCATACATAAGAAGGGAGATGTCACAATGTGTAGCAATTATAGAGGTATCACGTTGTTGAATAACGCCTATAAGATACTCTCCTCTATCCTACAAGACCGGATAACCCCATACGCTAAAACCGTCATCGGACAATATCAGTGTGGTTTCATTCCAGGCAAATCAACAACTGATCAGATCTTTACCCTTAGGCAGGCGATGGAAAAATGTGTAGAATTTAACATCCCAACATACCATCTGTTTATAGACTTTAAGGCCGCCTATATATGATAGCATAGCCAGGGTAGAACTTTACAAAGCCATGAGAGAATTCGGCATCCCAAATAAATTGACACGACTATGTAGGTTGACCATGACCAACGTAACAAGCCAAGTAAAAATAGCCGGATTGCTATCCAGACCAATCAACATCTTTAAGGCGGCACAAAATCTGGGGCTGCACATTAGTGAAGGTAAAACAAAGTACATGGAACAGTTGGTCAAACAATCAAGGTAGCGGAGCACGAATTTGAAGTGGTGCAATCCTTTAAATACTTTGGGTCAATAGTAGCAGCCGATAACAATATAGAAGAAGAAATACGCGAGCGGCTTCTCAAATCCAACAGAGCCTACTATAGTCTGTCAAAGCTCTTCAAATCCAGAAATCTCACCATAACTTCAAAACTGCTGCTGTACAGGACCAGGACCATGGTACTCACATATGGATCCGAGACTTGGGTGCTTAGCAAAAGGCACTCCGACCTCTTAGCTGCGTCTGAGAGAAACGTCTTAAGGAGAATTGTTGGCCCCATATGTGAGGAAGGACGATTCCGGAGACGGTACAATCATGAACTGTACGCAATCTACCTAGAAGCAGATATCGTGACAAAAATTAAGCTCGGTAGACTCCGGTGGGCAGGGCACCTAGCTCGCATGAGCGAAGAGGAACCTGCTCGGAAAGTTCTTTGTGGTACATTCTATGGTAGACGACAGCGTGGTAGACCATGCTTGGGCTGGAGAGATATGGCGTAGACTAGGACGCCCGAAGCCTTGGGGTGCGCATCTGGATGGCGTCGGCTCGAGACCGGGATAGGTGGAGAGACTTATTGAAAGAGGCCAGGACCGGAACCCGGTTGTCGAGACTCAAGATTACGAGCGTTTTTTTTACAAAAGGAACTACTATTCTATTAGGCAATATGAAAACTCGTTTGAAGAAATTATGCTTTTATAAATGACCATACTTAAAGATTTACGAGGATTTAAGATCAATGAGTTGTTACAGCCCCATTGCTGTATAGCTTCAAGGTCCTCATTAATCCAACATATGCCATCTTTAACTAATCCAAGGTATATGTTGTTAAGTGATAAGTGAGCATCATCGGCGTAAATATCTATCTCGCTGAACGAAACACAATTGAAAATATCATATAAATACATACAGAAGAGTAAAGGTCCCAATATGGATCCTTGCGGAACACCAGTAGACACAGGGAGAAAAAAAGATATTTTACCAAAGATACTCGCAAATTGAAATTCAATCGAGGAATAACGTTCGGTAATAGACGTAAAAACGACTATTCATTCACCCAACGAAGTCCATGATAAGCTTAGTTATAATTTACATAAGGATAAAGTAAAGTGTATGAATCTAAAAAAAAATGCAATTGTTTATAAAAAATTGACTTACCAGGAATTAATTGCCGCGCACACGCTGAACATCGAAAACACTCTATATGAAATATTTTCGTCTTCGCTCGCATCACAAAATCATTTTTACTAAATGAGCTTCCGCATTTATCACATTTTGTACCAAATAATCTGAAAGAAAAATCAAACAAACAAAAATCTCCTATAAATATTTATTTAAAATATAAGTGAAAATTCATATCAAGGGCACACAATGTTAACAAAATGACAATTATTCTAAGAAAGTACATACAAATTGTTATGGATTAACAAATAACATGTGAGTTCATCAATATCTATAGACTTGTCACGTGCACCCACATTTGAATTTGGGTGGGTCACCTATACCTATTGTAGGTATAGGTACCTACACTTTTTGTTTACTATTTTCCCATGGTGCTAATTAAGTATTTTTAACTTTGGAACTTGAAATCGAAACGTGTAAATCAAATAAGTCTATAGTATTCTTTCACACACGCCACCAAAGGTCAACATCAACAATAATTCCACAATAAAAATTCTATAAACTTGGCAAATAAGAAGGTATGAAGTTTTTCATTATGCCAAAGGTACCTACATACAAAGTACAAACATAGATATGTGTATTTTCGAAATAGAGCTTAATGCCAATATTTGAAAAATGAATTAGCATGGCTTTGTGGCGTGTTTTTGTGTTTTTTTTTAATAATTGTTATTCGAAGAAATTTTATACATTTCTTTGATAATGAAAAGTTTGCTATGTATAGCGATATTTGGGAAGTTTGTAGACTTTTTCTAAGAACAGAATAAATTTTCATGAACTTTAAAAATCAATATATTGAAAAAAAAAAACACTTAAAACATTTATAAGGTTTTATCGGAAAGAGGATGTAACACATATAAAATTTTAATGTGACAAAATAAAATCCACGATTGGAACACAAGAACCCGCTTTTGTAGTTCAAGGCTATAACGTGGCTAAATATTGAAGAAATTAAAACCTCAATTGATAAGTACAAAACAAAGACTTCGACACAACTCTCTTTACTGATGGCTCAAAAATGGAGTGTGATTTTGGTTCAGGAATGTTCTCTGTGACTTTGGACATACCTACATCTAGGTCGTTTAGGCTACCCGGCTGTGCCAGTGTTTTGCAAGCTGAATTACTGGCTATCGGGGAAGCATGCTAGGTACTCAAAAAAGATCCAAGCCAGAACCGGAATATGGCTATTATAAGGCGGTTGGTTAAAGCCATTAATTCTAGTACATCATACCTACTACAAATTTGTCCAGCAATGCCGGGATGAACTTGCTAGCTTCAATATTAACCCAATGTCACTCTTATCTGGGTTCCGGGTTATTGTGAAATTGATGGGAATGAACGTACGGACAAGCTTGCAAGGCAAGGATAAGCCCTTCATAACTCACTTGCGGAAAGATTCAACATTCCGCTCAGAGTTATGAAGGACAATATTTTCTCAACTTTTCTTAGTGAATCAAACCGTAGGTGGAGTAGTTTAACTATAGCTGCATTATATCTAGAAATATTTGGCCCACCAATAATAAATCCCGAACACTCGATCTGATATACAGACCCAGGCAAGACATATGGCCAGAATCGTAGCTACCTGAAGCGGACAATGACCAATGCATGCAGCGAAGCTAGGCGTTCCTCACAGCACTCACTTTCATAGCTGTTGCGACCAGCTGGTAAAGGAAACAGTCCTCAATTCCCTCTGCAAATGCCCTGCTCTGGCTTTATTTAGAGTACAATCATTAGGAATGGCTTTTTCTTAAAGAAATTCACGAACTTTTGAAAATGAAAACCAAAGACTTGATCTGATGTAATTTTAGACTCTTAAACTCAAAGATCGGTACAACTGGCCAAATTATACAAAAGCAACAAACAAACAAACAAACAAACATATTTAGGTAATCATAGACAAGAACATTACTGTTGCGTGTAAAATACTTTGTTTTAAACTTGTCAATATTTAAAAAAAAAGACAATGAAAAGTACACCATTCCCTAAAATTCTTAAAATCTTCTTGTAAAACTTCAAAACCCGCTACTAAGTTGACTTTTTGAAAAAAATTCACGTCACGGCACACATAAGAGACAAAGAATTTAAAAAAAACGAAAGTAAGATCATTAATAAAAAATACAAAAAGCAATAACGGACCGAGGTGGTTACCTTGTGGTATACCCGATATTACTATAAAACATTTAGAACGCTCACCTTGAAAAACAACACTATACAATCTATCCTTAGGGTAAGAAGATATCGATTTTAAGGACCAATATTATACTTAATTTGTTTAAGAGAATGTGATGACTTACATGTTTTGTCAAAGGCTTTACTAGTGTCCGTAAAAAGACAATCTACTTGCTGATTCTTTTTCAAACGCATCAATGCAAAACTTTCAGGAAATTATTATCGTTATCGAAGATTTTTTATTTTTTACGAGTATACATAAGCGCTTGATAATCAGATTTTATAAGAATTGACGATTCGGGCATTGCACTGCAGTCGGCCATTTTCATCCAAAAAGAGTTTCAACTCAAGTTTAGCAGATAGTTTCAAATTTGTCATTCAACATTTATTTTTTTACTTCTTTGCTTTTGCCAATTATACCACAAGTTCGTCACAACTGATAAGTAAGTGATTAGATGGATATTGGATCGCTTTTAGATTTTGATGTCGAATGTTCTTTTGATGGATATTTGACATATGCTTTTTTCGTCTTGTCTATATACTTAATCTTAATATCAGCTTTGGCTAAAATCTCGAGTTGGACGGCATTTTTTTTGTGTCAGGTGGCTCAAACTATTTTTAATCATTTCTTATAATATTTAAAAATTACATCTGAATCAGTTGAATAGTTCCTCAAAAAGTGGTTTTGAAAATTTCATCAAAATCCGGTTAATTTCGGTTTAGGTTTTATGAATTTCTTGCAGCTTTTTCATACAAATTGGACCACTGTAAATCGTGACGAAGGCCACATAAGAGGTTTTCCATGAAAAACCTGGCCCAAATTATTGTTCGACCTTCTTGTCAATATTTTACATGTGAATCTTCTTTGGAAAACACATGCTACATTAATTTGTATCTGTCTATAATTATGATAAAAAAAAACTTGTGGCTGCGAAGACGCAATCCATGTTAAGATAATTTAATCGTGTACAAGATGGCGAAAGGTTTGTTATCCTATCGGAAGATACTATTAATTTCGAAAATGGTGGCAAATTTGACATTGACTTTGACATTTGTGAAGTAAATAGATTCAAAATACACGTCAATAAAAAATGAATCGCTACACTTCTAAAGAACGCGGAACAATTGTTTTGAATTTTTTGCGCTCGCCTTGGAGAGTACAGGACTTCTCGCAGAGCACCCCATGGTATCGACCACACGGAGTACAACTCAATTTATTTATTTATTTATTATTAACATAACTAAATTGCTAGTTTTACAAAAAATTTACAAAATTTCTAACAAAGGTTTATAATAAGATTTTTAAACAATTTCATTGAAAAAATGTTGATTTAAATTGACATGAATTTATTATTGTTTTATCAAACAAATTGTTATATTTATGATTGTAGAAATTAAATAGTTTAAACATTTTATTTAATGGAGAAAATTTCTCATAATTGGTACGATAGTTTGAAATATGTACAGTTACTCCCAAAATTGAGCGTACACCAAGTAATAATTTATTATTTTTGAGCTTTTAATGGTACAGATATTAATTTTCAATCATTTTTTTTGATTTTATTTTTACTTAAATATTTAAGAACTGATATTTGAAAGAAAAACTATTACATCATTAAACAAAATAGTGCAACAATTAAAATACTAAAAAAATGCATTATTTCAACTCACAAAATTGAGCGTACATTTATACAAAACTTAAAAAAACAAACAAAAAATGCAATATAATTTTCAAATTCAATATTTTGTGTTATAGTCTTTAGTATCTACCACTGCTCTTAATTGACGAGGCATTGATTCCACCATTATTTTAAGTGTAGGATGGAGGAATACTTTTCCGCACATGTTTCACCTTTTCTTTCAACTCGATTTTATTTTTTTCAATAACATTTTAAAGTTTTTTTTTATTTATTTTCCCAAAAAATAATCAATGAGATTGAGGTCCTTTGATTCAAATAGGGTCCTAAGCTGATTCTTGACGTTATAAAGCCACCATTCCCTTAAAACAAGCGATGTTTTTGGGGTCGTTGTTCTGTTGAAAATAGAACACTCAACTGTTCCGCTGTTTGGATCATATTTCTTTTGACGATGTCAAGAAACTTTCATCTATCAATAACGGTTTTTATAAACTCAAAAGTTCGTGAACCACTAGCAGCTATTGAGCCCCACAACATACAACAACTACCTGTTTGTTTAACAGTAGGAAAACATTTTTTTTTAAATTCTGTGCTTGGCTCCCTCTAAGCGATCTGCCTGCCATCAGGACCAAATAAGTTTATTTTCGTCTCTTCAGTAATCAAAACACTCTCCCAGAAGCTTTGTTGATTATTAATATGCTTTGTAGCCAACTGTAACCGTTTACTTTGATTACTCGACGAAATGAAATTTTTTTGCGAGCAACTCTTCTGTTTAGGTTTTTTGCGTAGAGCGCACCGAACGGTTTCGTGATTTTTTTATAATGTCGGCCATTTTATGATTTCCTCGATGTCCGACGCTTAATTTGGAACTTGTTTTTGGATTTTGGATTGGCATAATAGCATAATAAGCGATTCATATTAAGACGGAATTTTTTCGATATCTACCAACGCTATTAAATAGCATACTATCAAAAAGATATTTGTTAACGATCTTTGGGACAGTCGAATGTGTTCGCCCGATGAATTCACCAATTTACCGCAAAGATTTTCCTTTGGAATGCAAGTTGGTTAAAATTTTTCTTGTAGAAATGTTAGAAATTCGGTTTGTTTTCGTTTTTCTTTCATTTTAACAAATTACTAAGAAAAATAAAAAAAAAACCGTTGGCTAAAATGTCGCGAGGTAAGCTAGAATGTATTTTAATATATTGCAAAGTAAAATACTACAGCTAAAGTAGGATTAATTTAGGATCATACGATTTTACAATGCTTGCTAACAGGGCGTACGCTCATTTTTGTGAGTAAAAATAATGCATTTTTTTAATATTTTAATTGTTGCACTATTTTATTTACTGTTTCAATAGTTTTTCTTTCAAATATCAGTTCTTTAATATTTAAATAAAAACAAAATTAAAAAAAATATATTGAAAATTAATATTTGTACCATTAAAAGCGCAAAAATAATAATTTTTACTTAGTGTACGCTCAATTTTGGGAGTAACTGTATAATCTCCGGTATGTTCCTCAAATTTCTTTGAGGAATATTAAAGTTAATACGGGACAGAAGGTGCAAACAGTCTATGTTACCGTTAATTAATTTTACAATGAAAACAAAACATAAATAGGAACGTCTGTTCTCGAGACTGGGTATATCAATTAGTCGAAGTCTGTTGTTATAAGGTGGGAGATCATAAGGATTATCCCATCCTAGTCCCCTGAGAGCAAACCTAATAAATCTTTTTTGCACCTGTTCTAGTCTATTTTTATGACATTCATAATGAGGTGACCAAACCTGACAAGCGTATTCTAGAATGGGGCGAACAAAAGATAAAAAATGCTGCTTTGTCACGAAAGGGTCTGAAAATTGTTTCGACTCTCTTTTTATCCAACCAAGAATGGAATTAGCTTTGTTTGAAATGGAGTTTATATGTTGAATGAATTCGAGTTTGCGATCAAATGTGACGCCAAGAATAGATATAACTGTTTCACGGGATATTGATATGCCATTAAACAAATAGTTGAACGAAATAAAAGAAAACTTTCTTGTAAAACACATATTTTTACACTTATCGATATTAAGAAACAAACAATTACGAGTACACCAGTCAAAAAACGAGTTAAGGTCACATTGCAATTGTTCACAGTCACGAGTACTTGAAATAGTTTTAAAGATTGTTACATCGTCGGCGTAAATGAGGCACTTAGAGTATTTTAACACCGATGGTAAGTCGTTTATAAATAAAATAAAAAGGATAGGGCCTAAATGACTACCCTGTGGAATTTCTGAGTTGATTTTAAACTTATTTGATTCGCAACCGTTAAATAAGACTGAATAAGATCTGTCTAATAAATAAGATTGAAGCCATTTTACAAAATTTTCGCTAAAACCTAATTTTCTTAACTTAAAAAGCAAAACACGATGTGATAGCTTGTCAAAAGCTTTACTGAAATCAGTCAGTGCCGGATTAAGCCAGCACGGGGCCTGTAGCAAATTCTATCAAGGGGCCCTTAGACTGTTTTAGGTTAGGCACTTATCAAGTTTATGGTATTAAATAAAACAAAACTGTTACAAACAAACTTTTCTTGATTTAATTTGGGAAAATTTATAAATAATGCTGGTGATATCGACTTCTCGGAGTAAATCATGTTCAATATTCATTAAAGTGAGGAGATTAAGACGTTGTTGGCTAATCGTGTTCCTCAATTCATTTTTAACACGTTTTAATGTTGAGAAAGATCGTTCACCACTGCAGTTGGTGATCATGGATCATGAGAGACAAATAAATGCGCAAAGCAATTTCAACGTTCGGGAAACAAGATTGTAAAGAATTATTTATCAACAGCTTGTAAACCTGCATTTCCAGAGCCTCATGATTCCTGCTGTCAATAATACCATCCACATCAGAATTGAGCATTGAAGCGAATTGCACTAATTCGTTGCCCAGACTGTCCTCCAAATCATCTGCGTAAGCACTTACTAATTTACTATGGTTGCAGATTTTTAATTTCTTCTGGTGGAAGAGATTTTATATGAAAGTTTTTATAATACAAATTCTATATATACTACTGAAATAAATCAGCCAAGTAGAAGACTTAGCACTATTAATGGACTTGTTGAATTATTGATTCAAAATAGCTTTTATGGCTTTTAGTCCACAAAAATTGGCGTTTCGTCCGGGTGATCGCACATGGACTCATCAGTTGGCTATGAGGACCTTGTCAATACGCAATTTTTATTGAATTCAGTTCATCTTACATTAATTTTTTGACAAAAATCCAATGTGAACTATATCCAACCAAGATTAAAATTGTAATCATTAACGTTGAAATATTTTGCTATTTTCAACAAACTCAACAAATCCGTTAATAGTGCTAAGTCTTCTACTAGGCTGATTTATTTCAGTAGTATATAGAATTTGTATTATAAAAACCTTCATATAGAATCAATGCTCGGCCACGGGCAAAATATTGTTTTTCTTTAAATAAAAACTTGTGAAGAGATTTTAGCTCTCGGAATATTCCGAAAATGCCAGCAATTTTATGATAACTGTTCACATACGTTTACCTAACGCAGTGAGTACGTTATGAATGGTGACAATAAATACCTGAATTTCATACCGTTGTCCAATTTGCGTTTGGTGCGGTGCGAAACATGATTTTTGGTAAGACCAGCAGATAGAAAAATAAAATTTTAGTTGATCATTTTGATGCAAATATTTTTTTCTTAGTAATTGTGACTAAATCTAATATGTAAATAATACTTTTTTATGGTCAGAAAAGGTTGGTGCGCGGGGCCCCCAAATGCGCGGGGCCCGTAGCATTTGCTACTATTGCTTCGTGGCTAATCCGGCACTGAAATCAGTGAATACACAATCTACTTGTTTACTGTTTTTAAATGAATCAATACAATTTTCAACTAATTCTGTTAGAAAAGTAACAGTAGAGCGTCCTTTTATAAAACCATGCTGATTAGGAACAATGAATGACTTAACATAAAAACATAAAGCTTCACAAATAATAGCCTCAAAAAGTTTAGGAATCACAGATAATTTGGCAATAGGCCTGTAGTTTTTCACTTCGTCTTTTTTCCCTTTTTTATGTAGAGGGATAATGAATGAACTTTTCCAAATAGATGGGAATGAACATGTTGACATTGAAAGATTAAATAGAATAGACAAAGGTAATGACAAGTGACGTACACAGTTTTTCAAAATAGTAGAGGGTATACCATCAGGACCTGGTATACAGCTGTCGTCAAGGTTAGATATAAACTTTACAATATTGTCGATATCAATGTTAAAGTTCATATCAGTCAAGTAAGTAAAAGATTTCAAATGGTCAAAGCTTTGAGCCATTTCGTCAGATATATCACAGATTGAGGAATCACAGTTAAAGGTATCACAGTTTGAAGTATCACAGTTGAAGGCACTTTGAAAGAAGTCAGAAAAAAGTTGCGTTATAACCCGTGGGTCATGACGTCATTTAACTTGAGAACAGACGGGTAAGGACAAGATTTTCTTTTGCTGTTAATAAAATTCCAAAAACACTTTGGATTCATTTTTAGATCTCTTTGCACCTTCTGAATGTAATTAAGATACTTTAAACTAGATATTCTATTGAAAATATCCCTCGATTCACAATAGGTACATATTAAAATTGGTTTCTGTTGGGTATAGTTTAAAAGTAGACCATAACTTATTTCTTCGATTTCTCAGAGTTTTTATTTCACTATCGTACCAAACTGGCACAAAAGATCTTGTTTTTACAATCGCGATGGGAACAGATTTAAGAAAACAATCAAACAATACATTGTAAAATTTAAACACCATTAAGCTAACATTCAAACAATTATTCAAACAAGACCAATCAACTTGTGATAACAAAGAATTAAGTTTTATAAAATCAGTCTTTTTAAAATTCAAAGAGTAAAAGTTTTCACACAATTCATTATCAAAGTTATTAAATTTTTTAGAAAGTGAACAGATCATTGATGGGTGATGGTTATCTTCAGGCACTAAAGGCTCGGTGGATTTTCGTATTGTAATTTCATCGTCAATGGTAGTAAACACTAGATCCAGCAGTTTTCCATTAATATTTAAAACATCATTTAATTGAAGAAGTCCAAGTGAAGTCAAATCATCAATTAGCTTAGGGTCGTTGGATCTGAGATTACCAGATGGTAACATACCATTTGTGTCACGACAGCGCGTCCAAGTGACATTGGGAAGGTTGAAATCGCCAAGGCAAATTATTTCATCCTTGTATTCCAATAAATCATAGATATAGCTTAAGTATTCGAAAGCTTAGGAATAAACCTCTTGTGGGCTTCCAGGAACTATATATAATGTTATAACATATAGGTTCTTATCTTTAAATGATACTTTTATGCAGAGAATTTCATTGTCAAGTGAAACAGGAACATTAACCAGAGAAGTTAACAGAGAAGATTTTACAGCTATGAGAATCCCGCCTCCAACGGTGTCGATATTTGGATTGTCGTTGCGGTCATTGCAACGAATTTTGGTGACAGCAAGCCTTAAATATTTCCACTTAGATAATGCAGACAGTGCATCAGCTGTTAGCTGTTGAACGCCAAGCGCGTGTCAATTACGCTCAAGCCATCTTGAACCTCGACCTCGAAAATCATCATGAACTAAAAGAGACCCATTTCCATCTGTGGGATATATGAATAAGCAAAATTATTGCTCCTGGGGCACTGGATAACCCACAAACATCTACTTAAAGTTTTCGCTGGAGGCATCATCATTCCATATTTTTTCGAAAACAACTTTAGTGGATGGCGATTTGCACTGGACTTATGATCTGATATAACCTATCGAGACCTATTTTTGTGGAGTTCTTTGAAGTTACAAATCTATGTCCATAAGCCTCCAGACCCTTCCTTGAAGCTCTCAAAGAGAATATCCGTAAGGAATCCGAGGACCTAAATTAAGACATTCACATAAAAATTAAATTCAAAGAACGGTAACAACTATTTGAAAAACTTCAATATTTAAATGATGTATGGCGTATGAGCGCTTTTTTTCGCAAGGTGAATAAATAATTCACCACAAATTTTAAGTCACCCATAGTTTTTTTGTATTGACCTTAAGAATATTTTTACTGTTTTACTATAGGTAGAAGGTTTTAATCATTGCCGAATGATAAGACTATGGATGCGGCCCTATCGATTCATCATTCCTCGACCCGTGGGCAAAACTTGTTACATAAATATTTTCTCTTTAACCTCGCGATTCACCTTATGTTGCAGAGAAATGTATCGTTTTTCTTATTGGCATACAAAACTAGATTTGAGTAATGGACAATGAGCTTCAGGACTTTTAAAAAACTATTGCTATATCAATGTTGTTCACTGTTGAAGGTCCTGATCCTAAAGCTGCCTCATCCAGGGTTAACTTTGATTTACTATAGTTTACTCAATCAGCATTAAAATAGATTGATTGCTAGGATTTTTCACAGTGTTCGGTTTTATATTTAGTAACTTTGTATAATACAGTATTTTACGGATATGACAAACGCTTAAGTAATAAAAAGTCTCTTATAAAAGATGATTTTTCGTCCAAAATTGGGGTCCTTTTCCAAATGCTCCGAAGACCAGTAAGCAAACAAACTGCGTTGTCTATGGTCATGAACTTTGATCTTCGGGTTCACTTGGTTCTTTTACGAGTTTTTTTTTTCTGTGCACAGCGAGGAATCGACTGCTTGGAGTTCTGTGGTACGGTACAAATTCACGGAAATCGGCGATACTCTCGGCCGATCTTGCGTTCCTTTGACGTACGAATGTTAGATGAATGACTACCAAATCGTTCGTCTCAAATTTGGTCACCAAAACTTGAAGAGTTGACTTTGAAGGGCAACCACGTCTACCGTAAATGGACACTCATTTCTATGATAAAGTGGGTGCCAAAACTTCTTTTAAAAACGCACTGTTTCGGCTATACAGTACCTTCTCATTTTGGAAATAAGTTTGCAATATTTCCCAACGTTGTTCAAGCGTAAAGCGAATCTTTTCGTTCGGTATGATACTGACTTTCTGTCAAAATTTCAAGCGGGAAGCAGCTTTCAGTGTCAAAATAAAAAGAAACCACTAGATAGCCCACCCTGTACATATGTAAGTAATTAAAACTCGGAATGGTAAGAATGATATTTCTTACATTTTCAGAGTTTCATATATCCGTCCCAATACTGTATCTATAATTGTTAATATTTATATTTTATTCAGTTTTCCTGAAATTTCCCAAAAAAATTACCTTCACTATTTACCTATACCATCACTTAAAAATTTAAAAAAATGGATCAGAATAAGGCAAAAAGTTGCCGCATACAATTTTAACCATAAAGAGCTGTATTATCGGAAGGTAGGTAGGTAGGTGGACATAAAGTCAATTGAAAACTGTTTACTCAAGTAATTAACATAAATTGGTTAAATCTTTGCATAATACCAACATTACTACTTAGTTTGATTTTTTATATCTCATTTATCGTTGTGGCGGCACGGCACGGCATATCGATTGTATAGGTAGATGTCGGCATTTCAAAGCAAACCTTTTCAGACATCACCCGTGCAAAGTATAAGCATTCATACCGACCGACGCGACGTAAAGTTAAGCTCTATAGACCTACCTATACAGTACTCGTACTCGTACACTTTCAAATATTTATGTCTGCTAAAGAAAAAATGCTGGCCGTTTATTTATATTTGTTTCTCTGACAGATTTATCTGACACATCAAACATACAACCGTGAGTAAGTATTCTATATTTAAAAGAACATAAATATATAAAACAAAAAAAGCTTACCTAACATAATCACGTTTGCAGTAAGTTTTGCCATCGCGAACAAAACATGTACAACTCTCGTCGAGAAATTGCCGACACTCCTGACACTTGAGGCACGCTGCATGCCATTCTAGATCGGGGGCGACACGCAGGATATACTGGTCATGAATTTGGCCACCACAACCCACACACAGTGATAGCCGTTGTTTTTCTGTAAAAAAAAAAAAAACAATAAAAAAATTAGTTATTGTTTCATTTTCAATATCAATTCGACGTTTTTCTTGCTGCTGCGGCGCGCAGTGGTGAATATAAATTTTTTTGTTTATACTTTCGTTCAAAATGGACGAACAATGAAAAAAACAGACTATTTATATGTTAAATATATATCTTGTAGGTACAGAATTGTTATATACCTACAGCAAAAAAAAAAACATAAGATATAAGATACATGGCATTCGTGTCATGAATAATTTATAAAGGCGGAGCAGCAGACCATCTTTGTGCTTCTCCTGCCTGCTCTTTCGCTGTTTCGGTTTTCGGACGAGTCGAATACTCGTATCATGTATATTTTGGTGATATTTTGATTATTTTTCTTCTTCGTCAGTTTGTTGTATCTTTTGTTGGAATTCTTTTTGTATCTTACGGTCTTCGTTTGAGCCTTATTTAGCCTCCATTTTTTTTATTGAGATCTAAATATTTTTTTTCTTCACATTTCGGACTCATCCAATGCGAATGGAATTTTGATTGCACCCCGTCGTCGTCGTGGTCGTCGTTGCCGTGGCAGTGCGAGTAAGTTCGAATTTGAGTACGAGTGGATCCTGCGCAGACCCGCCTCTGTTCCATTATGGAAGACTGGAGAGGAAAAAAAATATAGAAAACACCTACATACCTATTTATATCTACACAAAGTGTCGAAGCAAGGGGAAATAAAATAATTTATTTGCACGCAATTTAAGACAACTCTCAAACTCTACAAATAAATTATGTAGGTAGATAAAAAGTCTCCTTTTTTTGCTTTTTTGTTTACACAAAATTAAATTGGGTTGTTTTTATCGTATCTATTTTACAGAAGGGAATATAGATATTAAAGCAACATACCTATTTAATTTTCTCACCCGATAGGCAGGTTTAGATACCTAGGTATAGAATATGTATTGAAGATAAAAATGGTGTTGTGCTTAAGAAGATTACTACTTGTTTAAATACAGCTTTAAAAGTAGTCTCCACTTAATCGTGTTTTGCTTTATTGTGATTCGTGCGTAATTGCATCTTAACCAACGTCAAAAGCAAGTTTCAGTGTAAGACCTGGTTAAATTGGTGAATTCGAGATGTTTATAATCAAAATGGATGACTTAAATCATATTTATACAAGTAAAGCTTTCATCAAATTACTTAACTCCTACAGTAGGTAAGGTAGTTTTGTATATGTAAACATTTATGGACAAAGTTCTTACCCCTAAAACTCGGTTTATCAAAATAAATGGACACCTCTACTTGATTGAGTTTGTGTTCTGCTTCTGACTCATAATAACTTCACCAAGTTCAAACGTATCGGAACTAAGATTTACAAAGATAAGACTTCGATAAGTTTCAACTCGAAAATTCAAAGATCTAGGGACTTAGAACTTGGACTAAAACTAAGTAAGTGTACACGATTGGTAGATCTTACCAGTGGCGGACTAAGGGGGGGGCGGTGGGGGCGGTCCGCCCCGGGTGGCAGACTAATAGGGGGTGCCATCAGTAACAGCAAAATAACTTTGCACACTACAAAAAATAAAACAATAAATTTGTTCCCCAAATACCTACCTATATACAGGGTGTCCCACAGTCACCGCCCCAAACGAAAACCATAGATTCCTGAGGTCATTTTAAGTCGAAAAACTTAAGAGGTCAGTTTCTCGTTTTCGTCCCGTTTTCGAGTTATAACGGTTTTTATGATTTTTGCTCTCTTTTCCCTTAACTGGCTTTATCTTTGCCAAACTACGTCCGATTGGTAAGATTTTTTTTATAACCAATCAAGAATTTATTATAGTTTTAGTTTGTCTCAGAACTTTTTTTTCTGCGGGCAACCGTTTCTCCGCAATTTTGCATCAAACCCAATTTTTTTCGTTTTTTTAAGTTGTTTTTTTCACTTTGATATCATTTTTTTCAAAAAAACACGTTAATGAGTATTAATTTTTTTCGTTAATTATTAAAGCCCAGTTCATTTTCTTAAAAAAAAAATATTTTTTTTTCCTTAAAAAGAATACTAAATGTAATTAACAACAAATAAACAAACTGAGTGAATTAAAAAAAAAAAAAAATTAAATACAAAATTAACTTTTTCTGAGCTATTGTGGTTAAGAAAAGGACAAATAGATAAAGTTGTCCCATTTCAGCGTATATTAAAAACATTTCCAGATATTCTTGATTAGTATAATCCATTGTTCGCAAATAATTGAAAAAAAACTACAACTTGAATAACAAATCCAAAATGGAGTATCAAGTGAAAGAACACGACGCGGACGCTAGTTCACGCGAGAAAGACATTTACAACCTTCAAATCATAATGCAAATCTTTAATGTTTACATTAGTTAACGGTCTTACTAATTAACTTTATCTATTTGTCCTTTTCTTAACCACAATAGCTCAGAAAAAGTTAATTTTGTACTTAAAAATTATTTTTTTTTTAAATTCACTCAGTTTGTTTATTTTTTGTTAATTACATTTAGTATTCTTTTTAAGGAAAAAAAATATCTAATTTTAGAAAATGAACTGGGCTTTTATAATAAGTGAAAAAATTAATACTCATTAACGTGTTTTTTTGAATAAATTGATATCAAAGTGAAAAAACTACTTAAAAAACGAAAAAATTGGGTTTGATGCAAAATTGCGGAAAAACGGTTGTCCGCAGAAAAAAAAGTCTTTGGACAAACTAAAACTGTATTAAATTCTTGATTGACTACAAAAAAAATCTCACGAATCGGGCGCAGTTTGGCAAAGATAAAGCCAGTTAATGGAAGAATAATAAAAACCGTTATAACTCGAAAACGGGACGAAAACGAGAAAATGACCTCTTAAGTTTTTCGACTTAAAATGACCTCAGGAATCCATGGTTTTCATTTGGGGCGGTGACTGTGGGACACCCTGTATATGTGCGCATGAATTTCGTTACTGGCCTATTCTCTTAATATAAGTAATATGGAAATAAAATATTTATCGCCCAAGAGCAACAACCAAGCATTTACACAAGCGTCGCAGTTCTGTGTTCAGCACAGAAATACTTGCAAAAATCCGGGCTCACTCTAGAAAAAAGTGTAATAAAACTTAAGGCACTAGCGAGTTTTCTTCGTGAACACCGTGATGAATCCGTGAAAAATGCCGTAATATACGCAAGAGAATAATGCACCGAGCTAGAAATTTCAATTGAAAGGCGGGGAAGAAGAAAAAAGAAGAAAATTATGCCAGGCGAAAAGGCTCAAGATGCTGGTTTGACGTTGGAAGAGGAAACACGAAGAGCCATGTTAGAATGTCAGGATACATTTTATACTGAACTTTTGCATCGATCTAAGGCCATGGAAGATATTGCGTCAGTTTTCTCAGCTCTTCAACCGAAAATATTGCTGTATGGAACGGAAGAAGAACTGCGGGCTGTGGTTCCAATGCTTACCTCGACATTTACAGAACTTACAGACAACAGTATCATATTGGAAATCCAGCGAATTCGGCGTCACATGGTAGCTTCAAAGATAAATTTAAAAGATGCAGAAATTTGGACAGCCTTTGAATTTTTAAGCTTCATTGTTAAGTGGGATTTTTCAGACTCTTTACCGAGTCTGTCATTGGCGATGAGAATTTATTTAACAATTTGCGTCTCAGTGGCATCGTGTGAACGAAGCTTTTCCAAATTAAAATTAATAAAGACTTATCTAAGATCAACGATGAGCCAAAATAGGTTGACTAATTTGGCTATACTTTCAATCGAAACGGAGCACACAAAAAATATAGATTTTAATGATATAATCGAAACATTCAGTACAATAAAAGCTCGTAAGCACCTTTAAATAAAATCTTTGTTCGTGTTTTTTTCTTAAATTTTTCAAGGGGTGTAAGCTTGCTTTACCGCCCCGGGTGTCACTGCCTCTTAGTCCGCCATTGGATCTTACAATATATTGTCAGATCTGTCAGTGAATAACATGCTTACAATGTCTTACAACTGTGTAGTCTTTAACAATTATAATTGTCAGAAAACTTGTCTGAAATTTAATTGGTTTATATCCTTGTCTGACAATTAATTGTATAAGAAATCTGACAATCATGTGAACGCTAGATGACAATAGTATAACCTTGCAATTAATTGTCAGAAAATGTAGATACCTATCTGACAATTGTAAAACGGTTAATTGTATGGTATTTGATAATCGTGTACACACACAATTTATAGTCAGGCCTGCCAATTTGTATCGTTGACGAAGTTTCTGACAATAAAGAAATTGTAAGATGTAGGTTTTTTAGCACCATACAATTTTCTCATTGTCAGACAATTTGCCGCCAAGGTTCAGATGACGAAGTTTTCATAACCAACAAAACTGACAATTTGTTGTGTGTGTACACGGTTGGTAGAAAATCTACCAATCTCTTACAATTAATTGGTAGCTATCTGAAAATAAATTGTCAGCCAACTTCTGACAATAAATTGTAAGAGATCGGTAGATTTTCTAACAACCGTCTTCACACACACCTTAATTGTTAGACATTGTAAGATCTGACAATATTGTATGATCTACCAATCGTATAGCTTAACAACAATTTTTTTCTTCAACAAACGGGATTTAAATTTGAAATTTAGTTGTGAGATTAAAAAGAAATGGATTGGGATCAATTTGACCAAATTCAAGAACCGCTATTTCAATGGGAAAAATCTTAAATGAAAAATATTAGAAAAAAAAAAACAGTGTGGATTTGGAAATAGATACATAAGTACATCAGTGGCGTAGCGTGGCATCTCGGATGAGACATCATTTCACAGGCAATGAGGTATCTTTTATTGAAGGTAAAATAAGATCAGCGGTTTCAAAAACCGATTCTACGGGCCTTACGAGCAGCGAAGTCAGAAATAGCTTTGTCAAAATCAATATTTGCAGCCAATACTTGTTCAATCGACAATATAGCCAAGTTTGATAGTCTAGTGGAGCTCATAGTGGATCTGAGATAATTTTTGTTTAGCTTCAACTTCGAAAAACTTCTCTCACAACTAGTGACACTGATTGCCAATGTCAAATATATACAAATCAAGATGACTAAATTTGGAACCGAAATCCCCAGATTCAGTTTTTGAACTGGAGGAGGAACTGGAGGAGCTCCAGTGATCCTCTGATTCAAAACTGGCGACAAATTGCTGGAGACGCTTCCGTTCCATCTGAAACTCGTCCTTGTCGATGTCTTCTAATACATGGGAAAGGTCACACTCGTACTTGCTGTCCAAAAGTTTCGGTGGCGTAAAAAATCCGAACTTGTCCGCTTGCAACAAGATCGCTCAACGTTTTAAACTATTCATATAAATTCAATATCATGACGCATTTTTAAGAGTTGATCTGTTAAAGGATCTTGGTGTGTTTGTAGATTCTAAATTAAATTTCAGGGCACATATCGACTTTATAGGCAATTCAATGCTAGGTTTTCTAAAATGAAACTCAAATGAATTCAAAGATGTTTATATTAAAACCTTATTTAATTCGTTAGTAGGTAATTCCCTAGCAATTCAATGCTAGGTTTTCTAAAATGAAACTCAAATGAATTCAAAGATGTTTATACACTTAAAACCTTATTTAATTCGTTAGTAGGTAATTCCCTATCTGGAATACTGTTCTATAATTTGGTGTCCATTTTATGCTAATGGGATTCAAGGAATCGAGCCAATTCAGAAAAGATTTACCAGATTTGCACTTCGAAATCTTAACTGGACTGGTGAAATGCCAGATTATACTTCAAGATGTGCACTTATAAATTTGAAAACGCTTGAAATTAGAAGAAAAGCACAAAGTATCATATTTATTAAAGACATTCTATCCAATCGCATTGATTCTTTTGATTTATTGAGTTTTATTACGTTTTATGTCCCGGAAAGATTACTTCGGAACAGATGTGTTCTATTTTATGTATCTAGTCACAGAACTAACTACTATGGTTCAATTCCGTCTACAATGAAGTCGACATAGTAATGAGTAGGGATCAATTTAAACGACAAGTCTTAGAGTTTTTAACTTTATGTTTGTAAATTTATTGTAATTAAAATGTCTAATTAACTATTGTTGTGTAATATAATTATTGTTTATCTTGTATGCTAACTTATTGTTTTAAATGTAATCAACAGATAAATCCATTGATGAATAAATAAATAAATAAATATTTCTTGAACTTGCTGGAATCGAGTCATCATTTCTTGAATGATCTTCTCAAATGATGCGAACACCTCTCGACGGAGCTCATGCTCGTGAGACAAAGCTGCATCTGCGGATTCTTCGCCATGCATACATTCTTCTCGTTTTGAGTTCGATTCCGAGTTTTTCGCTGAGAGTCTTAGCAAAGTCGATTGCGGCTTGGACGAAACGGTCTCTGCTCTCTACTAGTAGAGCTTTTAAAGCGCAGAGTTTCTGAACACACTTATCGACACTCAGTCCTCGTTGCTGCAGGTAAATCTGTGCGTCATCTACTTCAGGTAGCACTGCCGCCCAAAAGCCAAGAATAGTGAGGAAGTTGAATGACTGCGCAGGGCTATCAGAAGAAGACTATGGCTCCCGATTTTGTGTCGGAAGTTTGAGATGAATCCGTCAATTCTTCCAGTACCTCTAGAACCTTCTCAAACTTATTTTTAAACGTCTTGACAGTTTCATTTCTAGCGCTCCAGCGGGTTTCAGTGACAGTGACAGAAAAGAAGGCAAATAGCTTCTCCATATTCCAAAAAACGTCACGGAGTTCACTGATTCAGTCAAGTTGAGTGAGGGGTTTGTGCATGCAACGAATGTAGCTTTTGGATACAGTACTTTAATCCGGGCTTGAACTCCATTTTGGACCCCAGACATTGTTGCAGCGTTGTCATAAGCCTGTCCGCTCAAGTTCTGTATGTCCAGTCCGTCTGATGTTATCTTCGCGATTATATCCGTGAAGGGATCGCACTAGCGACCACTTAATTAATTGTTCCATATAGAACCATACTTCGATATTTGACACTCGATTCCCAAAATATGCAATGCATTGCCTTAAGCAATGGATACATAACAATCAAAATCCAATGCAATGCATTATTTTGCCTTCTACGCCAGGGTAATAAAAGATACACATGAAATAAACATATCCGACTCGTTGTCGATGACCAACCAAAAAAGTATAATATTTCCCTAATGGCACGAACGGCATAAATATACAAAGTGCATGGTATTATGTGAATGGGTTGATGGTGTGCGATCATCGGTCATTTGTTTAGGTTGACAAAATATGTCAACTAAGCATTGCAGCCGAACGATTTGTGCCACTTAAGATAGCTGGTCGTTCACCCTTAGCCCATACGTTAGAATTGGGATGATTTTGAATATCGATTATTTGTGAGGTCAAAAATCGAAGTATGGATCGATTCCGATAACCAATTTGTAAGTATAAATAGGAACAGTATTTCAAAATAAATTTGTCTTCGTCTTAGACATCAAAGCAGAAGGTCTTTCTTTTTTATTCTTGAGGAGCTTGCGAGCTGAAAGTAAAAAGGGAAAAAATACTTTGAATACTTTGATTCTACGTCAAAACCTCGAGTGCAGTTTTGCCAGAGGTCTGAGCTGAAGCATTCGTTGCTAAGCGATTTGATTCTAGATCCTTAAAGTATTTCAGTAGAACACATCGGACCTTCCAACTTTACATATCGTTGCTGAGATCTCCTGCATTTTTTCCTTTTGGTACGAAGAAGTCGATGAAAAATTCTACCACGGCGACCTTTTCTCCTTCGATATGTACGTATCGCAGAACCTGGCTCATTTGGTCTTTGTGGGAAATGTCTGGTGTACTGTCGAAGATTACGCAATAATGTTTAGCTTCTTGAATGCGACGGATGATGGTGGATCGAACTTGCTGTATCAGTAAGTTTATCAATTATTCATTCTGGGTTTCTGGAGATAGAAACGAAACTGGGACTCTTGCTCTCAAAAGTCAAGCAAGCTTTATCTTTGTCAGATGTTCCATTAGAAGAGGGTCATATTTAGCTAGGAGGTGCACTAACTCCAGAAAATTTCCACGGTTGCAACTATCATCTCCTCGATGTCCTCTGAAGGCCAGATTCTGTTTGGCTAAGAACTGGATAATATTCAACAACCGGTACTCTCACTTTCGAAATTTCTTGTTCTTTCTGATCGATGGTTGCTTTACGGTTCAGGCGAACTTCCAACTCCTTCCATTTCAAGAAGCTCTGCTCAAGGTCATGCTGTTCTCATGGTCTCCGATTCTTGGATTTAGCTTCCACCATTTGTTGAATCCTTCTTCAGATGCGAAGTTCGAGTCGAAATTGCCAAACAGCTTGCAACAGAAACAATACAAGGATTACTTCAAAGGCGAGTAAGGCAGTAAGAGTGTAGTCCGTTATTGTCGCGCGACTCGCGAAACTAAAACGGAACGTTCCGAAACTCTCGCGAAACTGAAAGGAAGCGTTCCGAAACATATGATATGCTACTACTACTACTTTACCTACTGTTCATACTTTATACCTACATATATATATGTACGTGGTCAAACTTCTGCCCGTTTGCAGCGCCCAATAACGGAATGCACTCTTACGGACATACTCACCGTTTACGAATTCACGGAATTCAGCCGAGAGCGTCAACGACGAATCACAGGCAGGGTGGCAAATTTCAAATGTACGTCATTGCTGTTTGTTGACTTGTCAAACGTTCTGTCATGAAACATAAATGATCTCTACTCTAAACGCTTCACCGGCGACATTTTGCCGCTCCAGAATTCTGCTGCCCGGGCGGGCCGCACCCCCCCCCCCCTACACTACGCCAGTGACATACATTATATTGTACGTAATGAATGCGTAGGATTTCTACACAGAACAGTCATCCTACGATCAAAAACAAAAACACAAAAAGATATAAATCTTGCAGCCGTAGTTCTAGTCAAAACGAGAATTTAAGGCCATGTCAAACAGAGGGCGTTTCAACGCCGCGCCCGCCGCCTTGAAATATACAGCAATACTTCTCCACGTCACATAGAACGCGTTTTTAACTTCGCCTTGAGCTCGCCGCGAAGTCAAAACGCGTCGATGTGATAAATTAAACATTATTTTTTTGACATTTTGTGTTATTGGCTTAATAAATTTTGAATTGTTTTTTAAAAATGGAAAAACTGACATGAAACCACATATTTCTCTACGGTACATGTACATACATAGATGATATTTGACATTTTGCGAGAAAATGTAAATGAAGCTGCTCACAGTTCTCTATCTGAAGTTCTCCAAAGCGGCGTTTTTATACGTCGCGTCGCTTCAAAGCAATCTCAACGCTAGTTTAAAACGCGCTCCTCTCGACAAGGTCTTTATAACTATAGGTTTGTTTGTTGGCATGTAGTGTGAAAGACACACCCTGCGAGTCATGATTCAAACATGTCAATACGTACCTCGAAAATCGGTCGAGATCGCCAAATTATACAATGTTTTTTCACCATCATCGATTATGATACCAACATACATACATTTATGTTATACGAATGTTACTGTTCGAAAAGTATATTTTGCATCCAAATTGAAAATGTTCATGACAGACAGAGAATCTTTTCAAGTTGAACGAAACTGGTCAACTTTTCAAATTTCCCTTCGATGTAGGTACTTGATATGTTAACAAACATGGTTACGAACATCGTGTGTTATGTTTTGAACTGTTTGGTTATAGGTATGTATGGCCGAATTATTTATAACTAAATGTTACACTTGTTTGTTATTATTGTTTAACGTTATTAAATAACAATTTACAAAAGAGTTTTTAGTTATGAAACTGATTAAAGTTAAAATGAATCCGTTCAATAGGCATCATACTATTCAATGAGGTGTAATTTATCCTCTGTCCAACAAAAATATGCAGTGTGGGCAAGATAAGACGTTTGCCTCGCATTCTGGCTATAGTGAATTGCATAAATCTGTCCTTCATTAAAGCTCTCACAGGGTTATCGTAGTGTTGATTTTAAATGGACCCTTTTTGTAAAGCTCTAAAATCAAAAGCACCTCAACAGAAACCCAAGGAAAAAAAACTGCACAAGCTACCAAATGAACAAGGGTAACTCTGAACGCCCATAGGCCACAGCAATTCAGTGCACACTCTCACTCAGATATGCAGTCAATAGGACGTCGGGCCGACGCACAGTGGGTCCCCTTCATACTAAGCAGTGCTCAAAATTCAAAATCTTGTTTTAAATGCTAAGAACTGTTATAAATAGATACTAACTGCTGTTGAAAATGAAAATATTATTAATAATGAATATAGTTCTGACCATAGTATACATTTTCAAGGTTATTGATTGATTTATTTTAAGAAAACAATTGTTCTTCGGATAACATATTTATGACTTCAGGATAAAACATTTTTCGGTGAATGACTGTCGTTGTGCGCGATGTTATGAAGGGATTGGCAGAGATAAACAACCTATTTATAACATCTCACATGTTATCCTTCTTTCTTTTGTGATGTCTTCCCGCTGAATTGTTGCCGATATATGAAAATCTCTATTTCGCACCTCCTGGTATTCTTCGGATAACTGGCTAATTGGAAGTAGGGCATGAGTCATTATTTCACTTTCATTTCATACCAAGGACAGAGCTTCACGTAAAGTCGAGCTGTTTCTGGGAAAAAACACCTAAATTCTTCCGCATGTATCTGAAAACCGATCTTATATTAAGCAAAAAATTAACAAAAAAATCGATATGACTCACTAAAAAGCTTATATTTTAAGTTCTATCAGTCGGATGGTCAATATTTAGGTATGTTAGCTTAGGTTTAATTACAGAGCATCAAACTGCATATTTAAATTTTATATTTATATAAGTGGTTACATTCCTGGAACAAAGATAGGAAAAATATATAGTTTTGAACTTCACCCCTACCCCCTACCCAAAGTTGAGAAAAAAACCTGCCGGAGTTTTCGGATTTGATATCATGATAAACCTACCTGTAAACCCACATACTCATATTTTAGCTAAACATCCACTACCAACATTTTTTGTCGGCCTTTGTATTATCTATTTATTCAACCGCGAACTCAAACAGTGATATTTCAAACTGGCGCACCTAACTTTTACTTCTGTCTTCGGATTTTTAATAACAAATATTTCTTCTTTCATGCTGTATACTTAGATTTAAAAGTTCTCTGCGCCAGTTAAAAAAAAATCATTTTAAAAATTTCATTGCCCGTGAGTAAACCCGTCATCCATTTATGTATTTTATACACTAAGTAACACCTTTCAATCGAAAATAAAAATGTATTTGCAATCTGCATGCCTTCTTGAAGAAACAACATATTTTTAATTTTTTTTTTGTTTAACGGAGTTAACTTTTAAAAATAAAATAAAACTACACAAAATTAAAACTTGCGCATGTCTAACAAAAACCAATGACAAAGAGTCAACTTGAATGTACCGTAACTTGGCCATTAGACAGAGAGGGAAGATAATACTTACAAATGACATGTGCTATAATATGTATATTAATTATGCATTTTTATTTTTTTTAAGGCAAAAATTAAAAATTGTATTTTGAGCACTGATGTGTATGGAGAGGACCCACTGTGCGACGTCAGATGCAATCGAAAATTTATGGGCGCACAAACACTTTTTTATGGATGAGTTCTTTCAATTTAGTATGGTGCAAAAATATAGCACGCTACTGATTTTGAAAAAGCTCTCCCATAAGACGTGTACTGCATATTTTTGTTGGATGAAGTATAGGTATACAGATTTCGAAAATTTGACAGATGATTGCGGCCATATTGTTGAAGCTACATCTGTCAACTTGGCTGTCATTGTCTGTCTTGCATGGATAGTAAAAACATTCAACAACATGTTGAAATGATTAAATTTTTTATAAAAGTGGGTATAATCGTCCTTCCGAGAAGACTATTCACAACGTAGTAAAGTCAACCAGTTCAGTGAACAATCCGCCAACACCGGTACATCAACGAAAATATCGATGCTGAGTTAAGTGTTTTTCTCACGGTTGAGTTTTAAAAAAAAAACATAAGTTTTCTTTCTTTTTTTTTATTTCTTTTTTATTTAAATATGTTTTTTATTATTTCATTTGGTTTTATTATTAAAGTTATTACATGTTTCATTTAATGATTTATTATTTTTCTAAAAGGAGGCCGCTGTCTTCAGCTAGGCTGCACCTCGCATTTAGATTGATGGATTAAGTCTGAAAATATATCTTAGGCTTAATTCGAAAGAGAGCTTAATTGTAATACAAAAATAGATTAGGTTAGCAATTTCACTTGTTTATGAAATATTCATATTTCATTGATATGTATATAAAAATGTATTTAAAGCATTTGAAAGGAAAAGGTGTGCATCCGATTAGGATTGGATTGTGCTAAGTATGCACAATGGCGTGGGAACCGTTGTTGTATAAGCAATGTGCCGTTAGGCAAAAAGGGGAATATGGGCGGTATTCGGGGTAACGGTTTGGATGATCTCCATTGTTACAAGAATAATGTGCCGTTAGGCAAAGGGGAGTTTCCGGGGGAACGGGATTATGGTTTCAGGTGGAGGCTCAGACGTAACTGCTGCCCATAAGAATGTGCAGTAGAAGCTGTCAATTTCGCGTCGCGCATAAAAACTCAGCCCTTCGCCGATTATAACTTGCCGAATTTTGTTTCATAACTTTAGCCTGTATCAAATTGGCAAGAGTACGATAACTTAGGCGCCAAGAAATTATAACGGTTTTTTGTAGAACAGTTCAATACAAGCACTTTTTACTATGGGAGGGGGGGGTCTATCTCCCCCCGTTTGGGCGGGAGGGGCAATTTTATAAAAAAGGTACTAAAATGGAAACAAAAATATTAAAAAATAACGGTAATACTTACAATTAAGTATTATACCTTTTTTTAAAGCCAGTACTCTGATCATTAGATAATTTTTAAATCAAGCACAGTTTTTGAAAAAACGAGTTTTAAACTCAAATTTTGGTGAAAAAAAAACATAAAAAAACAGTTTAAAGTTTAATTTTTCAAATCTGCAAAGTTATATATTATTATTTTTCCTAAAATTCGTTGCTCTAATTTATTCTTATTCAAAAACTGAAAACTAGATGATTTTATGTTGTCTAGTTTTTTGAGAAAATTGAAAATAACTAAAACTACTTTTTTATGGGATATTTGCTTTTTTTTGCTTGCTTACGCATTACGGTGTATAAACAGTGAGATATGTATGGGGGGGCATGCTGCCCCCCTGCAACCCCCCTGCTTGGGCACACTATAGGATTTGGGGTAGGTGCGAGGTTGGGTGTATGCAAGGTTTCTTTTGCATTTACAGAATCTGGATTTAAAGAAACTTTGAATTTACCCTATGGTCTATATCCAATGTCTACTAAATATATGTACGTAGCCCAAAGTTGCACATTTAAAATGTTCAGACATGTACGAATGCAGCAAATTTATATAATTCCTTAATTAATATGTATGTTTATTGTTTGTGTCTAACATTTTTAATGCTAATGTGGTACAGGTTATTGTTTACCAAGGTCATTCGTTATTCAACCTTTGTAAGAGTGAAGTATTTTTTTCTTTGAATAAAGAATGGCGACTTAGCATCCACTATTTCATCCTAAATTAAATAACTTTTCAATATTTCAAAAAAAATATTTCAAAAGTATCGCGTTCTTAGAAGAAATTGGTCTAATTCCAACTAAAGCGTCAACTCCCCTCAACTCCAACTCAAAAAGGTGACAAAAATTGTAAGAATACAATATTATTATTATTATTTATTCATCAACCAGAGCATATTATACTCTTACAGACTAAGATACATAAGTAAATATATAGTTACAAATTTGTAGGTGGGTATATAAAATTCAAATTACATTTAAATGATTTACATAGTTAATCCTTTATTTTAAGAAATAACGTTACTTAAATTTTGCTTAAAACTAATGATTTAAAAGTTTCTCTGGTGCAATCCATATAAAAGTTAATCTCAGAGCAATAAACCCATCTATCGGCACATTTTTCCATGGGCCTCAATATTGGCTAGAGATTCGGGAGGTGCTTGCTATAATTTTTTTTTTGTGATCAAAATGCCTGTAAACACGGTTTTAATGCATTGAATATTAAAAAATTGACTTGACTGTTTTTAAGTAACACCTGACTTACTCACAAACTGACTGACTGAGACGCGAAATTCCATGCAATTCTACCTCCTCTGGGTGCATTCTTGGTAACCCTAAATGATTTGCTGTACTTTACCTACAAATGAATCACATTAACATTAATCCTCAAAATGAAATCACCGTAGTTAAATACCAAAAATCAAAAATTTCATAAAAAGTAGTTTTAGTAATTTTCAATTTTCTCAAAAACTAGAAGGGACAAAACCATTCGGTTTTTTGTGTTCGATTCAGAATTAATAGTAGCATTGACCACAAAAAGCCAATTAAGCACTTCATTTCACAATTTTGAAAAAAAAATTGGTCTTAACTTTTTTTTTCATTTTTTTTAACAAAATTTTGAGTTTGCATGCAAATTTTTCAAAAACTATTGACATAAATAATTTAATTTAAATTTACGATTATAGAACAGACTTCTGGCTTTCAAAACCGGTATAGTACTTTATTGTAAGTGTTGCCGTCGTTTTTTAATATTTTTTTTTTCAATTTAAGTCATTTTTTCTAAAATCGCCCCTACCTCCTAAACGGGGCGAGATAGACCCCCCCCCTCCCATAGTAAAAAACGCTTGTATTTGACCCTTCTACAAAAATCCGTTATCAATTTTTGGCGCCTAAGTTATCGTACTCTCCCCATCAAATTGACCCATGGAGCTAGGAGTTAACGACTATATAGACAACGGGGTTTGTTTGCTAACGTAACTGGGCTCTCGAGCAGATCGAAGTTGGCCCATATTTCGGTCGAAAAATCATATTCATCAACGATACCATTTCTGGATGAATGGGTTTGTCAACATAAGAATTTGGGATGATCACAATCCACACCAGATCCACCAAATTGCAATTCATCCAGAGAAAGTGAATGTTTGGTGTGGATTTTGGGCTTCTAAGACTTCTTCTTGTGGGGTTTTCTGAAGTCACAGGTCTATGCCAATAAACCACAAATCTCCAATGCCCTGAGTTATGGAAAATTGAACGATTCGGATGCGCTTCTTTACCCAAATAAGTCCCGATGGACATTTGAACGATGTTATATTCCATTCAAATGGCATACATGGAGATCTTCTAAGGAAACCAAAAATATTTTAATTATAATCTCACTCACAGTTTTATCTATTTAAACTCAAAAATAGATAATCCTTTTTGGAAAACCATATATGTACATATATTCTCATTTGAACACCTAAATAGCAGTTGTCTGGACAAGCATCAGTTCTTAAATGTCTAGTTTTGGCAAAAATAAAAATAATAATCTATTGAACTTAGTTACAAGTAAATCCACCTACTTCGGTGGATTAGTTAATTAACTTTAATTTTGCTATATTTATAAGGTCGCTCACCTACATAACTCACTGATCTAAGGATAAATAATGTTTTTTTTTGCGCTTATTAAAACGGCCGTAAGTAAAAAGTAAAAAAAATCTTCCAGTTTTTGTTGATTTATCATTTTCCCAAAAATATTTTCCCACCAAAAAGCCAGCACCAACTCAAATAAATAATGCTAAATTTCCTCATTCACTGAATTGACATTTTCACGGTGCGATCTTTTAACAAATCGTGCTATATAATTTATTTTGACTTTATAGCTTATGATCTTTACCGCTATTAAAATTATTTTTAAAATTTGTTATTTTCATCGGATATTCTTTGTTAAATTTCCTGTCTTCACTTACATATTATAATTTATCGACATAAACTTAAGTGTTTATAGCTTTCCTTAATATTTGTTTGACTTTTGTTGTTTAACATTTTTATTTTAGAAAAATTTAGGTACAGAGAGTGGGCGTTGTTGTGAGCTGGCGACACGACAGTAATTTCGATCGTAAAATATTCCCTAAACATGACATTCACGATCGTAAAGACCACCATTTAATTTTTTGATTTGTCACAATAAATTAAAAAATTTTTTTTAATTATTTATAAATTCACAAAATTATTTTCGCTGACGAAACGAAAATAAAACTGCGCAGTACATTTTGGCCAGATTTGTGTGACGTAGGTACCTTTCAGGTATATGGTAAAAGGACTTTAAATAATCACGGAAAAGAAAACTGTTTGTGTCTTTTTGAGTTCTTATCCACAATGGAATTCAAGACAACAGCAATAACAATAAAATTCTCTTCAAAATGGCCACAAAAGAGCATGTAGTGCGTCATTCTTCCAAAGTAGATGCAGGCAGCCTGATCATCCTACTTCAGCGCCCATTACCCACATATACAGTAGACATCTTAAAGGCGCCCAAAAAAGTCGTGCTACAATAAAACTTTAAGATATAGGCAAGGTATACCTACAGTATATCCATGGAAGGTGCGCGCAACTTACATTCAAAAAAGAAAAAAAAAAATACAAAACAAATCAACCTCTCTGCTGTGGATTCCAAATGCAAAGCCAAACCTGCTCAAAGTTTTAATTTTTCTTGTTTCGGTCCACCATCTGCAGCATCATCTTCAGCATCATCATCACGACATGACGTCCTTATCTCGTCGGAGATCTATCAAAGAGTTCGCTTTGTTCGCTTCGCTCTGTCCCCCATTCGCTGGGGCGTTGGAAGAATAATGCTGTTGCTGGTGTGTTGAGAAATGGTGTAGAGTGTAGTGCACCTCCAAGGAGGTGGTACAGTCTTTCCACCAGCCCCCCTCGAATGCTGCTGTTGCTGTAGCATCATCCTGTTTGCCAAATGCAGAATTCGATAAGATACATTAAGCACAAGGCACAGTCATGTGCGATTCCCGAATAACTACTGTGCGGGGATGGGTGTTCTTCCTGGCCGCGGCACAGAAGACGGAGGAAGGACACACAACTCAACGACGGACAACGACGACGATGATCTCTTAGCTTCATGTTGTTTCTTCTGGAGTTGGTGTTTCTCATTTTGATGTTGGGATTTGTAGCTATTTTAGATAGGAACTTGGCAAAGAGTTTAACTAACCACCCAACTACTGCTGCAACCACCTCCTGACTCGTAACTAATGGCGGAAAGAAAGAGGTGAGGTCTGGCTCTGATGGTGTATTATGGTTATGGTTGTACTCGTACTAGCCACATGGACTCAGTGGTCCTTCTTCTTCGTTTCGTTTGGGTTCCCTTTGATTTAGGAAATTACCATTGCTGCTGCTGCTGTTTGTGTGTGCCGAAGATAATTTATCTGAAAATGCAGGATTACAAACGTGTAACGGGCGACGTAAGTTTATCCAAACGGATATGCATATTAGTCTTGGAGTCGTTCCACATAGATAAGACTTTGTTGGAGGTATAGGTTGTTATAACTGGTACTTGTCGACATAGATACATAATATATAGATACCTCAACTCTGCCTACCTACTGGGATGTAAGAAAAAAATTAACTTACCTACATTTCGAACATCAGTGGGAGTATTATGATTAGAAAAATATCTATTGTACCATATAGTCAAGTTTGAATATTTAACGAGATATTATTGAGTTCATTTGGTAATATGTTAAGTTTAAAAATTAAATAATGACAATATAAAACCATCTTTAGTTACCTAAAAGCGTGTTAATAGTTAGATGTGTCAATTTGCACGAAAATAGGTTCATATCTTACTATATTACAGTCTCAACAAATTGTTTTCTTATTTAGCTCTGGGTAGAGCACTGAGCAGAGCTTGAGCATGTCGAGTACGCTCTAAGCAGAGTTAAATCCGAGCTCTGCGATTTATTTATGAAACACACTGGAACACTGAACTGTCACAGGAATCGTCTCCATTTTTATGTTTTTCTTTTCGCCATCTATCTCTGTAATATTACACGAAAAGAAGTGAAGTTAGCCACGCTGGGCTTTTAACTCCTAATATAGAGTGTGCTCAAAGCTAGCTCTGATTGAAAAAAGAAACACAACTTGAGAGCTCTGATGTATCTAAAAAATTAATACAGATCTTTTTTTTGACTGCTCAGTTCCTGTAACAGACAACGGAGCTGGAAATGAAACTAAAAAAGTTTTTAGTTTAATATAACGGTTGGGTTACTAGGAAGTGTTCAGAAATTGTAATATATTTCTGTGTTAGCCCAAAATCTCATGACTATTTTCAGAAATTGAAGCTACCAGACATGATGAAACCATATTTTTTATTTTTCAAAACAAGATGGAAAGACCCAGGGCGAATCTAACTTAAAGTTTCGTCTACTTCTTCTCATCTAAGTTGTTTGGATTCGGCAGCAAATTTTAGGTCCTTTATATTCCTTCTCACAACACGGACACTGAAATGGTTGAGAATTGTAAGTCACTAATCTTTAATTCTCTACGAACTCTTGCATCTCTAATTTATTTATTATTTTATAAGATTGTATTTGCCGGCGGTGAATTGGTGTTTTACTAAAGATGCTTCGATAGCTGACATTAATTATACTATAAATTTCGTTCTTTGAGTATAAAGTACAGAGACTTTTATGAATAATGTATGCACATACTCGTAAGTATAAGGGACGCATGATGCTCGAACTTGTATTAAATACAGACGATATGATTGTAGGTACTTATATACATATATACATAGGCGGTCAGCCATCAGACGAATAGGGGGAACAACATGTAGCATACGAAAATATGCACGTGCCGTAACTATTCGGGACTGGTGGAAGTCTGATCATAGCCTCTCCGTGGCGGCCGCTAGAAACAAGCCTTTAAAAAGGTTTGGGGTTTGGCTAATATGATCAGGCTGGTTCCTCAGGTTGGTGACAGGTTAATTCCCTGTCCCGTAAAACTTTTGAATTACGAGACCGACAACAAGCCTCGGAAACGGACTGATCACACGACGACAACCAACGCAACGAAAACTGAAAAACGATTTACGAATTTTCTTATGGAACGTACGATCGCTCTATAGAGCTCGAGCTGCTCAGCAGCTAGCCGATGCCCTGTCAAAATATAAAGCTGACATAACAGCTCTTCAAGAAATCAGATGGACAGGGAATGGTGTTCTACAGAAGAAAGAATATGACATATACTATAGCTGTCATACAAAACACCATGTGCTCGGGGTAGGCTTCCTAGTCAGCGAAAAAATGAAGTCTACCATCATCGGCTTTAACGCTATAAACGAAAGGCTATGCACCCTTCGCGTGCGAGGCAAATTTACGAACATCAGCCTCATTAACGTTCACGGACCTACGGAGGAGTCCTCAGACGAAGAAAAAGAGACTTACTACGAACAAGTCGAGAGGGCCCTCAATGCCTGTCCAAGGTATGATGTTAAAATCATCCTTGGGGATTTGAACGCAAAAATAGGTCGGTAGCCGGTATTCAGGCATTACGCAGGCACCCATAGTTTGCATGAGAACACTAATGACAATGGACTTCGAGTCTTAGAATTGGCAGCATCGAAAAACATGGTCGTTGCGAGTACCAGGTTCCCGAGTAAAGATATCTACAAAGCCACCTGGGTATCACCTGATGGAGTCACTCGTAACCAAATAGACCACGTGTTGATAGACCGTCGCCACTACTCGAACTTGATGACGGTACGAACGTACCGAGGTGCCAATATCGACTCGGATCACTATCTTGTTGGTATGGTTTTCCGAGGGCGGATTGCCTTGCGAAGACGCATTGCATCCGCCGATCAGGTTCGAATCAACACGGCTGCCCTGCGCAATGAAAACACAAGTAACACCTTTGGTAATGCGTTAGGACTCGCCCTAGAATCACTTGATTTAGGGAGAGTAAGTCCTGGAGCCAGTATGCTGGGCGTAAATGAGAAGTGGACACGCCTTAGGAATATTGTCATTAGTACTGCCAACTCCATCTTAGGCAGCAGTCGTAAAAATCGGAACGACTGGTTTGATGATGAATGCAAGCTAGCGACTGAACGTAAGAATGTTGCGTACCGAGCAATGCAACAATCTCATAGAACGCGGGCACGCGAAGAGGAATATAAAGAGCTCAGAAGAATAGAAAAACGGCTACACAGACAAAAAAAATCAGCCTGGGAGAAGAACCTAATCTGTGAAATAGAAAATAGCCGAGAGCGAGGTCCGCACCAGGCGCGGAAGTTCTACCAATCCGTCCGAAACATGACGCAGTACATACCACGCTGCACATATACTGCAAGGACGGAGAGGGAAATCTGATCACCGATCCTGAAAGCATACTGGAGCGATGGGAAGTGTACTTTAATGAATTGCTAAATGGTCAGCTCACTGCAGAAGTGGAGGCTCCACTACTTCAAGAAGAATACTCTATGTTGCCGCCACCAAGCATAGAAGAGGTTGAGAAGGCTATAGGCAGCGTTGCCACAAAGTGCCCGATCGGGCCATTTGGCCCCCTGTCTTACATTTTGGCCCTTTGCCCGGGCCAATTAAAAATGGCCCCCAAATTTAAATTTTAGAAGATTTAACATCACATCATATCGTGAATCGAGTCTAACAGTGATTTTTTTTGTCATTTATCAATGATAAAAAATGTTCAAATATTATCCCCAATTGCATGCAATATTCTGGAAATACATCTACTAACATTTCAACAATTTGCAACTTTTTTGCAGACTTTTTTCACTCCGTTTATGATCCCCAAAGTATTCCCTCTAATTTCATGTTTAAATTCAATCAATATTGGTCACTTAAACTTAAGTAACAAAGATGTTGAATTAGCCTTAATTAGACTAAATGATGATAAACAAGCAGGACCCGATGGTATTCCTCCGATCAATTTTAAAAACTGGGCAGCTGCTCTATCGGGACCATTAACTTTATTGAATAATAGTTCTCTTGAAAAGGGTTATTTTCTTGATGATTGGAAAATCTTATACGTTATTCGTATTCATAAATCAGGATCTAAGCATGATGTTTCTAACTATCGCCCCATTAGCAAATTACCAACGATACCAAAAATTTTGTAAAAATATTTTCTCTCATAAGCTTACGTTTGTTCTTAAAGAAATTATTTCCCAATTTCAACATGGATTTGTTGCTGGATTAACAACGACCAACCTCGCAATATTTAATAATCAGATTATTAGTAGTTTCCACTCAAATATTTTAAAGTGGTTTGAATCCTACCTAAAAGGAAGAAAATAGTTTGTGCTTATTAATGACGTACTATCAGATGTAATTGAGGTTACATCGGGGGTACCACAAGGAAGTCAATTGTACCCTCTTCTATTCTTGCTGCGGATCAATGATATCACTGATTTCTTAAAAAATGTTTCTTGTTTGATGTTTTGCGGATTACATTAAAATTTTTCGTCGTGTAACGTCAATTAATGATTTTCATTTGCTTCAATGTGATCTTCATCGCTTGTCTGAATGATGTTTAGCTAATCAGCTTTTCTTGAACGTATGAAAGTGTTAATCTTTATCATTTTTTAGGAGCCTATCATCTATTCCTTTTCAGTATTCTATAGAAGGTACGGAACTCTCAATACTTAATGAAAAGAAAGATCTCGGTAACATCTTTGATTAGAAACTCTGCCTTTAAATCCCATATAGACTGTGATTGCTAAGGCTAACTCTATGTTAGAATTCATTAATCGGAACTCTAAAGAGTTCACTGATCCTTTTACTCTTCGATTTCTATTCTTTGCGTATGTAAGGTCATCCTTGGAATATTGCTGTGTAATTTGGGATCCATTTTTTCAAGTTAATTCTAATAGGATTGAAAACATACAAACATACAATATTCATACCCCAAATTATAAAACTTGGTTTCAACTTCTTGGCCTACAATTTCTTGTGGTTCGTCGTAAAAATTTTGCAATAATATTTTTGCGCGATGTTATTACATCCCATATAAATTGCCCTTTTCTTTTATCTCTTGTAAATGTGTGTTTCCTTTTTAATGAACCTCATCATCGGGTAAACTACTCGTACAATCTAAATAAACCTTTAACTCCATGCATTAGAGAGGCCAACAGTATTATTTGTAATTGTTGATTTTTTTTTTCTCGACAAAGTTTTTTTTCAATGAAGCTTGTTGTTTGTTCGTTCGTTGTTGATTCGTAATTGAATTAAAATATGGAAAAGTAATATAAATATTTAAATAATATTACTGGCGTGATTTATACTTTTTAAGATATTTTAAGGTAATTCCCAAGAAATCAAATCAGACGACAGAGTCAAGATCTGCTTCTGCTATACATAGATTTAAGAAATGCATTAAATAAAAAATGCATTGCATAAATAAATAACAATAAATACAAATAATTTGTAGTTTAATGTTTTAAGGACGGATTTGTAAGTAAAATATTTGGCCCCAACTTTTGTCAAATGGCCCTCAAAAAATTTCGAAATGGCCCGCTCTGCTTTTTCCTTCGCGGCAACGCTGGCTATAGGCCGGCTTAAACAGAACAAAGCCCCGGGAGCCGATGGCATACCAGCCGAATTATTCCATCACGGCGGGCCAGCCTTACGTCAAGCATTATAGTACACGTATGGGAGCAGGAAGAAATGCCAGAAGACTGGCGAAAAGGTTTAATATGCCCCATACATAAGAAGGGAGATGTCACAACGTGCAGCAATTATAGAGGTATCACGTTGTTGAGTACCGCCTATAAGATACTCTCCTCTATCCTACAAGACCGGATAACCCCATACGCTAAAACCGTTATCGGACAATATCAGTGTGGTTTCATTCCAGGCAAATCAACAACTGATCAGATATTTACCCTTAGGCAGGCGATGGAAAAATGTCTAGAATTTAACATCCCAACATACCATCTGTTTATAGACTTTAAGGCCGCCTATGATAGCATAGCCAGGGTAGAACTTTACAAAGCCATGAGAGATTTCGGCATCCCAAATAAATTGACACGACTATGTAGGTTGACCATGACCAACGTAACAAGCCAAGTAAAAATAGCCGGATTGCTATCCAGACCAATCAACATCTTTAATGGACTCCGACAAGGGGACGGTTTGGCCTGCCTCCTCTTCAACCTGGCGTTGGAGAAAGCAATCCGTGACTCTGGCACGGCAACAAGAGGGACCATCGTCAACAGGTCCAGCCAGTTACTGGCTTACGCAGACGACATCGACATCATCGGAAGAACCGAACAAGCTGTACACGATTCCTTCATCCAGATCGAGCAGGCGGCACAAAATCTGGGGCTGCACATTAGTGAAGGTAAAACAAAGTACATGGTGGCGTCGAATGCGAGAGGAACAGTTGGTCAAACAATCAAGGTTGCGGAGCACGAATTTGAAGTGGTGCAATCCTTTAAATACCTTGGGTCAATAGTAGCAGCCGATAACAATATAGAAGAAGAAATACGCGGGCGGCTTCTCAAATCCAACAGAGCCTACTATAGTCTGTCAAAGCTCTTCAAATCCAGAAATCTCACCATAACTTCAAAACTACTGCTGTACAGGACCATGGTCCTGCCAGTACTCACATATGGATCCGAGACTTGGGTGCTTAGCAAAAGGCACTCCGACCTCTTAGCTGCGTTCGAGAGAAAAGTCTTAAGGAGAATTGTTGGCCCCGTATGTGAGGAAGGACGATTCCGGAGACGGTACAATCATGAACTGTACGCAATCTACCTTGAAGCAGATATCGTGACAAAAATTAAGCTCGGCAGACTCCGGTGGGCAGGGCACCTAGCTCGCATGAGCGAAGAGGAACCTGCTCGGAAAGTTCTTTGTGGTACATTCTATGGTAGACGACAGCGTGGTAGACCATGCTTGCGCTGGAGAGATGGCGTAGACCAGGACGCCCGAAGCCTTAGGGTGCGCAACTGGATGGCGTCGGCTAGAGACCGGGATAGGTGGAGAGACTTGTTGAAAGAGGCCAGGACCGGAACCCGGTTGTCGAGCCGATGATGATTATGATGACTTATATACATATATATATAGTAATGACTACATCTAAAAAGTCAAATTTATTCATCGGCAAGTTACTTAAAGATAACAACCAAATTTGTGTGAAGTAACATTATGATGTATTGAGTATCTCGATTCGACAATCGGTTTTGACTAAAAACATAGTGTATAAATTTTAACGTCGTTTTATATTGCACGTCAGGAAGCTTCCTGCATACAAAAAAAGTCTTTTCAAATCATTCTATTGGCCCAAAAACTACTCTTCCTATGATTCTGTAAAGATGATTTAGCTTCTCAATTTCACTCAAGAAGAACTCATATACCTACTTAACATCAAAATCAAACGTCAAAACAAACCCAAGTGTATTTTCTTATTTATTAATCTTTCCATTTTAATTAATTTTGCATTCGAAAAACTATTTAATATAATATGTATTTAATAAACAAATTATAAAAAAAATAAAGAAAAATTATTGTTTGCAAAAAATAAGTTGAGAATCCCGTCATTACTTATATTATTATTTATTGATTTTATAACACAGATAATAAATATCTGTATTTGGTACAAATTTCCACATGTACTCAGTACAAAAATTTTATCTGTGCAGGAATGTACCTATGCGATGAGTACAAACATTTATGTACTGAGTTCAAACACATTTTGACGAAAATTGTAGTCTAACCAACTGTCATCTTTAATCCTGTGTATAAGCAAATGCCTTATTAATTAATTCATAAATTGATTGGCTGAAGATGAAGTTGACGGCTATAAAATGCGAAGCTTCAAGACACTTGACCAAACAATATTGCAACATGAAAACTATAAGGTTCGAAAAGTCTATGCTCTCGCTGCTCGTTCAGCTAAGAGATTTAGACAACTAAGAAAACCCAAGGGAGTAAGTACTAGGGTCAAGACGGGTGTGTGTTGGTAAAATCTCCGGCAACTTACGTGGTTGGAGATTTTTAAGGTATTCTCCAGGTTTTGAAGGGTTTACTGAGGTGACTAGGGTGAAATTGTAAGGTCTTTGGTTGCTCCTGTTCGGGCTCTGGGAGGATTGACTGTTGGAAGTGTATTGCTACTGAACCACACATCGGACCATGCAGCAAGCGTAAGTCCAAGATTATGTTGTGGTGGCATACCTGTCCGAGTGCAGCTTGCGTAATTCCCACGAACATAATGGGTGGCGGGGAGCATAAGGTCATGGTTGTTGGATGGTGGTTCAAGTGGTTAATGCATGGATAATGGTCTTGATAATGGGCTCGTCCACTTGTGGCTGAAGACTTTTTGATGGATCTTGGTTGGTGGTAAATCTTGCGTGGCTGGATATTTCTAAGGTTCTATCGGGTTGTGACGGGTTAAATTGGTAAGGTCTCCGGCTACTTGCGTGGCTGGGGACTTTTAAGGTTTGATTGGGTTATAACGAGGAGTTAACTGGTGAGGTCTCCGGCTGCTTACGTGGCTGGAGATTTTTAGGGTTTTTAAGGGTTATCTTATTTGTAGTAGCAAATAATAGGGGGATCGTCGTCTTCGTTCTTTAGAACAAAGACTAGGAGTGTCTTTCCTAGCTTGCCGTAAGGTGAGCAAAAGATAGGAGCGTCTTTCCTTGTTTGCCGTAAGGTAAACTAAAGACTATAGGAGCGTCTTTCCTAGTTTGCCGTAAGGTGAGCAAAAGACTAGGATGCACATTGAGTTGTTGGTTTCTACCACGGCCGACTTCTTGGTATGTATCCTAAGGGTTGACAGGCCCAGGGTTTTGCAGGAGCCCATCTGGAAGTGACGGGTTCAGATCTGGAAATTCCGAAGCTTGAGACAAGATCTTAGACTAAGTCCGGGTTCGGAGCGCATAGGAAGCTCCATGAAATGACGAAGTTGCGAAGCTCCACCGGAAGCTATATTCTGGTACCATGGAGTGCCCATTTGAGTCGGAGGTTGAGTTTTGCTCTCGGCTTGAACCCTATCTATGAGGTAGGCCCCCTAGTGGGAGTATCATGGTGGCTTGGTTTATTCCGAATGCGGAGTTTATTCCAGAGCAAGAGGTGTGCATATTCTGCAACATTTCACAACTTTGCGACCGAGATAGCTTGCTATGTCGGGGTTAATGGTCAGGACCCAATCTGACTCCAATCTCCAATGGCCTCTCGTCGGATTGAGCCATAATAGGCAGGTGCTCACGTAAAACTAAAAGACTATCTTGCTCATGCGAATCGTTGTAAGGAGGGACCTATCAATTTATATCGCAAATCACCTGAAAGGAAACTACAAATTGTCTAGGTCCATATTATTCAACTTGTGCCATGAGAAATTGGCAGATAATACCTAATTGTTCTGCAGCGCTCGCCATTTACGGCCACCGCCTCGCCAACGTCGTTTTCGAAAAAGTTCGGAACAATAGCGCTGCCGTCTGCCGTGTCGGTCAAAAACGGTAACCTTTTCATAATGCATTGTCACCTGGTGAGCCTCGTGTACGTGTGGATAAGTGTCGTCCCATATGAGACAATGTTGCTTGTCAACACAGCAATGCATCAAGAAATTAACCTCGTCACTAAAGATGACATTGGTCAAGTTTGAGGTCCTCTTCCAAGCTTTGGGAACCTGCGTTAGTTACATCTTGTACGCGTGTAGGCCCATGTCCTGACGCAAAATTCGCCAAATTAAAATCAGTGAAAGTCCGAGTTTTTGTGTACGGTGAGAAATCAGCTTCTTTTGTACTCTGACGGACCACGTCTTGACGCACGAATGTTGACCGATTAATTACCAAGCAGGTTGTTTCAAATTTGACCACCAAACGTTGAAGAATAGACCGTGAAGGGCCAACACATCTACCGTAAAATGAACGCAACTAACAACTTACACTAACGAACACTCATTTTGATAATAAAGTTGTATCATTTGGATGTGCTGTTCAATCATGTAACTTTCCCGGGTGACTTGCCTGAATAATAAAAAAAAAATCACTAAAACAACATGGCCGCCACAGCACGCCAAAGTCTACCCTCGCTAATTGAAAAACCCTTTACATTTTTCTCAAAGTGTGTGAAAGAGCGCCATTCGTGGGCCAGCTTCACAACTTTTTACTCGCACGATATCCATTAGGTATATGGTTTTGAATTAGTTTCGATGAACTAGATGAACATCGAATGAATTTGTGATAACTGGATCACTGTGTGTGTTCAAAAGAATATTCAAATAGAAAAATTGAATTTGGAAAATGGTCCAATTTCAATAGTGTAGATAAAAAAGTCTGCCTAAGTTTATATGGTTCAGAAAATCGAACGTAACCGTGACAACACCAGAATATTTTATTGACATTTGACAACATCTTTGAAAAAGTCACAGCTCATATTTCACTGTCATCGTACACCCATCAAATGCTTGTCAAATAGCTTTGAGAACGTTTACTACTCCAGTTAAATTAAACTATTTTTTTTTTAATTTAAGAAGTTGTTTATAATTTTATGCTGTCTCTTTTACAAGCTCATAGATTAGTAAAATTATATAAAGTTTGATTTTTTTTAGTTCAGAGATATATTTTTTTAAAAGATAAAGAACACAAGGTCATCTAATCATTGTGAAAGTGACACGTGTTGGAGAATAATTATAATTTATGATCTTCCCTGCTGGTATTTTCAAATTTTTAAAGGCCACTATAAAAACTTTAAAAATTTAATTTTTTCCCGTGTCACAATTTACCGACGGCGGCGCGGTGGCGGAGACGCACGGTGAATGGGCCATAAAATAAAATCTAACAGAGAAGAATCAAGCGCAATGACTGTGTACAGTCGATATCAACACACCATTATACGTGAAAATACTTTACTTACGCCAATCATATTTAGTTTTTGAAACATGATTGTACTAGATTCCAATAAATCACCTGTCAACGATTTCTAAGAACAGAAGCAAATAATTTTAAACGCCAATGCGTTGACAGCCACCAAAGTTTTAGCTGATCATTTTTTATTTTTCTCAAATGGCTAAATAATGATTAACATGGTTTTATTGTGGAGCTACATATATGTATATGTACATATTTATATGTTGTCTGTAGCTTATTGCCAAACGATACAAAAATTTACACATGAATTTAATTAATAAAAAAAAAAAAACGACAAGAGCCCCATGTGTGTTAACCTTAATGAGGTTATTAATTTCGTAGAAAAACTGTATACAAACGAAGGTGTTGTGGGAAATTTTGTTTGTCTTTTTTTTTAAATGACAGATATATAAAACGGCAGGCAAATTAATTGTTGGTCAGTGGCGGCGATGGCGCCTTAGGGGGATTATTTTTTTGAACAATTTTACATATATAATGTAGCTTCTATTTTTGGAAATTGATTGATGGATGTTTTAAAGGGAATTCAAATTTCTAAAACAATAGATTTCTTTCACTTTATAGGCCGCTCCTTCAGAAGCATTTTTGTCTGTTTCGATCGATGATGTACGGATGATGTCGAGATTGTATTTTTATTTTTATAAATAATGTCTGGCTTTGAATATACATTAAGTATGTACTATATGTGTATAGCTTCATAAACATGGAGCGCTATAAATACAAAAATCTTGTTTTATACTTACTGGTTTGTGAAATGAAACTTTTTAAATACTTCCAGGGTGTGGCAGAAGTCTATAACTTCTAAGAAGTGTTCAACAACAAATTAAATAACTCTTCAATTTTTATTTCTTTAAAGTTTTTAAGTATGAAACTTTGTTCATGATAAGTCTCGGATCTAATACCTGATTTTCGTAAAATTTTAAATAAAGTTAACATTAATTTTATAGTTTTTATAGGAATAAAAAAGATATAAACATACTATGTACATATATGTGCCTTTGGCGGCCATGTTGTTTTGGTGGCATCTGTCAAATCTGTTGTTTATTATTCAGTTATTGATGTCGAATGATAATGGAAAGTATAACGATTAGCGCTGTTAAAAGTTAAGACTTTATTATCAAAATGAATGTTGGTTGGTGCATACGTTGCGTATAATCTATCAGACATTCATACGTCAAAGGAAGGCAAGGTTAGCTGAGAATATGGCCGTGAAAGTGTACAGTAGAACGCGAGACTTCAAGTTAGCGAATTTTGTGTCGAGACTTGGGCTGCCGGGTCAGTTGGATCTTTAACGGATGTTTGTACAAAATCCAACTGACCCAGGAACTCAAACTTCATGACCATATAGAAAACGCCGTTTGTTCGCCGACTGGACTTCGGAGCGTTTGGGCTGAAAAATCATCGATGAGGCGCATTTTTGGATGAATTCCTGTATTAACAAGCAAGCTTACAGTAAATGGGACAACACCAACCCACACGAAGTTCACAAGGTGACAATGAATCCTTAAAACGTTACTGTTTGGTGTGGATTAAGAGTCCAGTGGCCTCATCCGTCCGTACTTATTGTTCAGACGGTCACCGTCAATGGCGAACAATGATAACCAATTTCTTATGGCCCAAATTGAACCAAATGGACCTAGAGGACATGTGGTTCGAGCAGAACGGCAGACCTACGTGCCGCACAACGGATGCCATGATTGATATTCCGCATGAAAAAATTTTAGTGTAAGGTTATTTCTCCCAGAGAAGACATGAATTGGCCACCAAGGTCATGCTATTTGACCCCGTTAGACTTTTTCTTTGGGGGTTTGTTAAAGTCGCAGGTCCATGCGAATAAACCACAATCGGCTGATGCCCTCAAGGTGAACATAAAACAGGCCATCGCACAAATTTAGATAGATCTATGCAAAAGAGCCATTTAAAATTGGAGAACTCGAAATAGTTGTACCGTAAGAAGTCGAGAAAAGCATTTGAAAGATGTCATATTCCATACAGAATGGCATACATGGGACTTTCAAATAAAAAAAGAATTCAATGAGTATCTCACACACACATGAAATAATTCAACTGAAACCTGCCCGCGTGAGAATCAATTCCACTTTTCAAAGAGGAGTTAATTTGCCCCAAAAGGAGATCGAATTTAGTTCGTCTCGAATAGTGTTGACAACAATTCCTAAGGTGATCCAATTCGAGGGTTTCAAGTATTTTAACTCTTTTTTTGTGTCCTCTTTACCATAACTTCGTTGTTCCGCTAAGGGTTTACTCAATCATCAGACAGGCGCCTAAGTCTATGTGAAGTTATTTCTCTTTAAAAAGTGTATTAAATTCTCAATGTCCATGTCCACTTTGAAAAGCAGAAAATTACAGTTACAGTGGGAATGATTAACATGCGAAGCAGATTAAATTAAATAAATTTAGTGATGCAACAGCTCGAAGGGAACCAGGATCTATAGTGACTTACAAATCTCAACCATTCCTGCGTGCGTGTTACCAGGAATGGAAGGGACCCACAATTTTCTGCCAATTCCAAACGGACGAGATATTCTTAGAGGATTTGTCAATTCCTAACAAGAGGCTTCACAACCCTGAAAAACTTTTTTCGCGGGTGAGAATCGAACCCAAGACCTTCTGTATGACAGTCCAACGCACCACCCATTATGCTGAGAGGTACAACAATGCGAAGCAGATTCCTTTGGAATTATATCCCTGGAGTTCTATTTTTCATGATTTTCCAACCACATTCCAACTATAATACCTATCATTTTTATATCTAGTGAAAACGCAATTTGAATTTCTTTGAGTTTGAGAACCAAAAGGTTTCGGCAGCATGCTATTGCTGTGAAAGATGTCGGCAACATTTCGGCAGTCCGCTGAGGTTCGACCAGGCCCGATTTCGGTGACGTGTGAAAATGCCCATAATAATATACTGCTAACGACCAATTATTAAGGTTTTAAATATTACAACAACAACTTGAATGAACTACCACCAAGTGTGTATTATTGGCTGGACTTATAGCTATTTCACGGGTGCCAAGCCTACGCATCACGCTACCGAAACCACATGATCAGGTCCATCCCAATCTAGGTTTTATTGTTTATCAATTGTTACCTGAGGACTAGCATTTTTACCTTTCACCCAAGTTTATTGTTGTACATTCGGTTTCTTTCTTTCTCTGCAAGAAAATGGCGCCCAACGTAGGATATTGTCAACTGTTGAAATGGTGCTTTGAAATTCAGGATTTCCGTTTAAGTTTTGACTCGTAAACAAAAATCGATCAAGCTTTTAAGTGGATGTTTTTATCTGAGTTGTTGAAATTTGTATCAACCCAACAAAAAAAAAAAAACAAAACTCTTGAAAGTAAGTAAGTATCTCATAATTTAAACTTTTACAAGGATTTTGATCAGTTTTTCTTTTCTTTAAAGCAATTAATGTTATCAACAATCTTCCTGTATCTGCCATTTTAAATAAATACCTTCCACTTTCCATTATTTCCACTAAGATTGGCTTAAGGCCTCACCTAAATACAAGAAATACAAAAAAAAAAAACATTCAAAAAAACAAATGACACCACATTAACACAAAACAAAACGTTTGTCGTTTTCCGCGTTCCACACAAATGCGACGACGACCGCGACGATTGAAGCGACCAAAGAGAGAAATGTCGTACTGTCACTATTCGAGCAACAAGTGCATATATTTGCCGCAACATTTCAATTTGACATAATGAGATATTTCTTAAGTACAAAACGGCAATCTCTGGCAGTGCTTTTGGTGCGCGAATCGCACAGCAGCGTCAATGGCGTTTGCGCCTATTAACCGGCTGCAAAGCCTCATAATTCTTTTCTTTACCAATATACCTCTATTAGGAGAGACAGAGATAGCGAGAGAAAGAGAAAAATTTCCGACAGCTTTGAAAACAACGCAACGACTTCTTCTTCGTGACCATGTGACATCTTGCATGTAACGCTAGCGCTTGCGCGCAGATATATAGATCAGATAGGACATTCGATGTTGGGATAATTGCTGCTTATAACTCACCGCACAGCGTGCAGGCAAGAGAATGCTGCTGCTGAAGCTGAGCGGTCTTTCTTACGATATAGCTTAGCTTGTTTTTTTTTGTGTTTTTTGGTTTTAATTGACGCGTATACGCAAGCAAGTTTTTGCACTGCCAAAAGAGCCCTATTAACAGTCGCGCGCGTTAACCAGAGGTAAATAAAAAAAAATCCAAAAATACAGAATCCTCGGACGTGTTTTAAGGTCTGCGTAGATGGTCTATGTATATTTGAGCAAGGGGCTATAAAATTCGAAACAACAACAAAAAATAAAAAAAAAACATGCAGAGCGTCCAGCAGGCACAAGTGTCAGGAAGATAGAAGGAGAATGAAAACGCGCACAGGAATAAAATTCTTTAATTAATTACATCGGATGGAACTCAAAGGAACCGCAGGCGATTTCCTTTGACGATGTGTGACCATAGGTCATTGATGATTGTTTTTTTTTGTTTGTTCTTTCCCTCAGATCCTTGCTGGGTTTGTTTGTTTCTTATTTTTTTTTTTTAGTTTTTCTGTTTTTTATCTCTGGTCCACAGACATATGCTGATGAGGTATAAGAAAGATTCTGGACCCCAGCACGAAGATGAGGTGATCGTAGGTGATAATGATGCACTGATGATGGTGGTAATGATTGTGGTAGAGAAATTTGTCAACGCGCTTCCAGGGCAGATGAAAAGAATTTTAACCGAACCGTCACGTCTGGTCGGTGGAGAAACATCAAAAGCCAAGGAACTATATGTTTAGAGAACGATTAAAATAAGACAACGACGTAGGCAACAAAGGGTCAACTCTGCGCTATGACAATATTGTGAAGTTTCTACAAAAGGAAGGCATGAGTGTTATGGTTGAAGGCGGTGACTTGACGACTGTGAGGCGCCTTCTCGTGTTCCATTAACTTCTTTTTTCACTATATATCAATACATTTTATACCTAAGTGAATTTAGATTGGTATAAAAATCTTTTAATGCCTCTCAAAATCCCCGCATTTAAATTTTACGATCTCAATGACGAGTCAGTGAGCAATGTGACATTTTATGATGCACTCTGAATGAATGATGATGTGGACATTATTCTGATGCGGACAGGGTATAATTGATGATTTTGTGGTGAGAAACATTTCAACAGAAATTTAATTTATTTGTTTCAGAAATAAAATTTAACATCGAATGACCTAAGTTAAAAGTTATTGACATCAAATATAAAACTTCGAATTCATCTCCTTGAAAGCGAATTAAGAATTGAATGACGCACCCTGTGTGCATGTGTCAACATTTCTGTCGGGTTTTAATATAAAAATTCAATACTCAGTTGACATTAATCATATCGAATGCATTTTCAATCATCAGGCATTTACTAACGTGATAAATAGATGCACCGCTTGTATTTGCAATTGTTTCGCATTATACTGGAACAATTCAAACGTACTCGTAAGACTATGATCTCTCATAGCAAGAAATTGTGTAATTTCCGAATATTTTCCAAAATTATCTTCAAAATTTCCGTGAAATAGTATACGCAATTTTTTTTTACAACAATTTACTAATTTTCAGAAAAAGTAAACAAACAGATCTAAAGAAACTGTCAGTAAATATATTTGCTGTCAGTTTTCGTTTACCTCCAATCAACTGTCAATTTTTTAATCTCAATAAAAACACACTTTTATACAATAAAATTTGTCGGTGGACAAAAGCTTCTTGAAATACACCTACAAAATATCTCCTGCCCGTGGGATAGGTATATTTTGAATGTGCTAAAATTCAGTTCTCAAAGTGACGCAGTTTCAGTTAGGTACTATAAGCGCTGTTTAAATCGGGAAGTTTGAGTCCAAATAGGTTAGTTGTATCCTTTTTAAATTATACATTTTGAGGCGCAACAAAAAAAAAAGAAAAACAAGAATAATTTAAATATTTCACACATTGAAACGATTACAAATGAAGTTCGTGATATGACCCATAAACTGCCCTAATATCGGACTTAACTTTTTTAAACGAAATTGTGATTTCAACAATAAAACGACGTACTAGATAAACAAACAGCACTAAAAAAATGATGCACCATGTGATCCTCACAATGCTTCATTTCTTCCTCTCCCCAAATTTTATGAACATGGCAAGAATCTTCAATACCTTTTGATGTTTGATTTTTTCTTTTTTAAACGAGTGACACAACAACACACCATCTTTCTCCATTTGACAGACACAACCCACAACATTGATGTCACCGCATTCAACCTGATCGTATCGATCATTCAAAAAGAAAACAATAAAAAGAAACAAAACTTTTATAAGCCTCTATCTACATTCCTTTCCATCAACAGTGAGTATGGCTGGGTATTGGAAAGACGTCTGTCAGTCAACTGGCAGTGCTAATCACCTTAAATCTACAATCGGCTTACGAATATTCTGATCGCGCAAACCTTCAATACGACAACGGCGCGGAGGCTGCGGAGTGCGGGGACTTCTATCCATATGTCATAAACATCACACAGCAGCCGCACCAATTTCACGGCGCGTTTCTTCAAACGAAAGCTTAAATCCATTGACAGTGGACAGTGGTGTGCAGCTAGTGTGTGGTGAGCCGCTTTTTAAAAAAACAAACAACTGACCATTCCATCAGGTCATAACCTAGGGCAATAAAAGATTTTTAGGAGATTTAGCATCTCAAGAGATTATGACAGCAGTATAGTGATAGTGTTATGATGTAACAGTACCCACCTAGTAATATACATTCTCAAACAAAATGTCATAAAAAGCGTTCCAAGTTCAGGACTTTTATTTTTGTTTTGTGTATATTTAAAGTCAGTTGTCAGAGGTGTTATGTCTGTGCAAATGTCAGCAATGCAACAAAGATATAAAGAAAATCCGCCAACAATAATATTGACGTCTGACGTTAAAGCCAATATTTGTATTTCACATGTCAGTCAGATTGCTGCACGCAGGTCTGTCACATTATGACAGCTATACCTATAGTTCGCATGTATGTTTGCGTTTGCGCGTGCGCTAAGTCGAACTGAGTTTCATTTTGTGGTGTTAAGTCCGTGTGTATTTATGAGGCTTGAGTGATCTATAAAGGTACATTGCCCGAAGATAGAAAACCGTTTTTTTTGTTTGGTTTTTCTTATGTCGCACCACACACACACTGCCACTATACTTTTGAACTGTTTCTGCTTTAGCGGTATATTGGAACATACTCTCGATGTTGTTCGACATTCCTTTTCGTCAATGTGCAATGTGCAGAAAGTGTTGTGTTAGCGCAGCACAAACAGCGAGCGAGAGAAAAATTCACGTGCTCCAACTTCGAGGAATCCATGTTTGGGAATTGTTAGAGCGCGGTAAAAACACAAGTCTCTTCCCTTTTACTGCGCACCTAGCTCTTATTTGCAATTGTGCAAACACCAGCAGAGGTTCAAAAGGTTCTTTGGCTTTGATGTTATACCATATGGCCAGATGGACATTCCTCTTACGCGCACATGTTTGCGGGAATAAATACTTCTTTTTTTTCCTTCATTTTCATGCAAAAAGATTGTACACACAAAGTGAGGACGACATTTATGTAGTTCACGAGCGTAAAAATGAGAAGAAAAAAAAGGAAAATGGTGTTGAAATATGTTCGACAGTTTATATGGTGTGATACCGCAAGCATGTGGTTGACATCTTTCGGAATGTTTGACTATACGAATTTAAATTGGTTTGCCAGATTCAAAAGCTAATCACAGAATTTCAATATGTGTAGTTCTTAATACATACAAATTTATTTCTTTAAGGAAAATAAAATACATTTCGTTACGTTAGCTAATAACAGGACTAAAAATTTTGAATTGTAAATATGTAGTTTCATTCTTGCACAAATTAAATTATTAGGTACATTTTATTATCTACAGATCTACGAGTATATAGATCTGGATATGGATTAATTTTTAACAATTATCTATTACAAACAGAATTTCGTATATTCGGCTTTTTAGTTGCGTTTTATTAGGTGTGTTTTATTATATTCACAAATCTATCTGGATCCGTATCTGGATTAGATTAAGTTTAAACATGTATTACAAAAACAATTTGGGATCCTGTTTTCTTTCGGAATCTATTTCAAAGATCCAAAAATTAGTTATTACACTGGCGAGAAGATGGATTTTTATGGTAAGTGTAAACTACAATGAAAAGAAAAAAGAAGAAAAACATTTGAAAATCAACAAACATAAGCATAAGGGAGATGAGCATACAACACAACTGTCACTATGATCTGTATCGTTTTATTTTCAAGAGTTAATGTATATGGATCATTGGCGATAATAAAACGCGGCTTTTATCTATCATCATGCTCTCTTGGTTCTTACTCTGTCAGTTAGATGGCTATTAATGGTAAATAGGTAAAGTAGTGCAAACTGTAGTGTAAGGAAAAAAGACATTAAGGCTGGTATTCACCGAGCGCTCTTAAACGGCTCTTAACTTTACGATGCTCTTAACTTGAAATTTCTTTGGGGTATTATTCAACAACCACTCAGACTCACAAGGTCACAAGTGTTTTTCGAAGTTCGAAAATGAGAGCCACTCTCTCTTGTTCAGGCATACCCAAACTGTGAAATCAAACTGTTTTCGAACTTGAATGACAGCTGGCAGTGAGAATCCTTCGGTCAATTTCGTATTTTGCTTGGGGAGCGTTGCTGGTGACGATAATAGCCAAACCACAATCTCGCGTTTGGTCGGTCGGGCTTTGACATTTTGAATAAAAACAATAGAATCTTATGAGTCAATCTGAAATGTTACCTCCGGCGGCGTTGCGACCGCTTTATATCGTAATATCGTAAACGTCAGACCAACGCCAGGCCAAAGCAAAAGTAGATCTATTTTCTATTCGGTCGGGCGTTTGACAGTTCATTGTCGGCCGTATTTTGTATTTGTTTTGAAAGTTGAAAATTGAAGTGAAATAAGAAGTAAGTAATTGAAGTTCTTTTTTTATAAATAATTAAATCGAATGTCGCCGGTTTCATTCGGGTTATTTTAAAAAAATGTTCTGGATCATGCTTTTGCATTGCATCATAATTAAGAGCAAAGAATCCATCAGTGTTTCTGCTTAAATTGAGCTCCCGAACCCATCGCTGCCTTTCTACTCTTTTTTCGTCGTTTTTAAATGCCTCATACCCAGCATAGCTCACAACACCGAACAAGGAAAAGTCAAGGAGGTCATCAAGATCAACCATATCGGCCATATCCATCTCTTGTTTAAGAAAATAGCTTCACAAATTAACTATTTTAAATGCCCAAAATTTAAAATACGCAATATTATATACGAGTACCTTGTAAATTAATAAACAGTAACAAAATTCATTGGATAACAATTAAGTAGGTACTTATCAAAGATGTCATGGAAATGTCAGTCAACGCTCGAGGTTTGAAGCTAAATTTCGTTTTACAAATGCTACGGTCGCGCTTTTTGACACACAAAATCGTATATACGATCAAACGCCCATTTAACGCCGGACCGACGAACGCGAGATTGTGATTTGGCCATAACTGGTTTTGGTTTCGCACTCACCGTCGTTTGTTTAGTTTTCAAATTTTCGAACAAACTTTCGAAGCACTAAAAAAAAACCTATATTCACTCTATAACTCACCCTTAATAAGCTGTCAAAGTTGGTATCAGTGATGTGTCAAAACCTTACTACTTGTTTAATTAATTTACACGGATGTGTTCATAAGATTTGTATCTTGTTTTTAAGCTGGAGTTGAAATATTCATGAAAATGCAGATAGAGTTCAAATATTCAAGAAAATGCAGATTGAGTTGATTTAGAGTTTTTGTCACTATTGAATTTGCATTAACACATTGGAATTTAACACACTTGACTACATTATGTTTAAAAAGTATATCTTGTTCCTACAATCTACTCAATATGTTCTCGTATCTCTGATTTTACTGTTGTATTTCTTGAAATTTTGTGTTTGTAAAAAAAAAACATTTGTATTTGCCTTATACTGAATTCTTTTGAGAGTTGGAGAAAGAAAAAACACAATATTTAACATAAAGACTTTTTTTCAGCTGTCATATAAATTCAGCCTAATGCCACATGTACCTACACGACATTCTTTCGTGTAAATTGATTCAATATTTTTTGACAATATTAATGACAGTGTTAGTAGTGTAAAAACGGAATTATAGTATGGATTGATATTTTGCATTTGAAAAAAATATTTGTTCTTTAAATTGCGGAGCGATGGACTAGTGAAGGAAAAGTATAAGAAAATAACAACCAACGAACACACCCTTTAACATGCCAACATATATTTTTTCGGACAAAATCTAAACACTTCCTACGTTTCAACATCCGCAAATCTATCTTCACTAAAATATTCTTTTCCATTACTTACTTATTTTTCTTCAGTAATTTGTTGTTGTTTTCCATGTTAAATTTTGCAATGCAGCATATTACCAATTGTGTATTTTGACTTCTTGACATTTCAAATTAAAAAGGTGTGTTCGATTAAAAATTTGATGGCAGCGTTAAATGTCATTTTCACTTAAGAGGAGTTGAATTAGTGTTAAATGTTTATTTGAGTTGAAAATATTGTACGGATTTTTAATTAAGTGGGGTTTAGGATCCAAAGAAGTTTGTATGAAAAAGGCTCTAAAATGCGCCGTGATAGATTTGTTGTTGAAGATAACCGATTTCTTCAGTTAACCAAGTTAGAAATGCTAAAATTTAGTTTTTTTTTGTTGAATTGCAATAATAATTCATAAGCTCATCGAGCTAGTACCTCTAAAGGTGAACGGATAGCACTTGTTTTTAAGAACGTTTTTAATTTTCATTTCACAAGAGAACTTTTGTTCTTAAACTTCTTATATGTGAAGCTCGCCTTTATTTCAATAGATAACCCCACACGAGGCCTAAGATGCACGTATTCGACGCAGCATACACGAGGGCATACAGTCAGTCGCTAGACGTATGTTTCAAATATTTACTAAATATTTTGTTAAAATGTTGGCCCCACTGCAAAAATGAGTACTATAACAAAAATTGAATAATTTTGTTTATGACGAGACTCTTCATCTGCAGAAGGGTAAGCGTAGAGGATTCGTCGTTGCATGATGCATATTAGGAAGGTAAAGAGTGATTTTTAAGAGCTATCGGAAATTAAAAAAAAGGACATAGAATTCAGAAAAATGCATGAAATTTTTATTTGAATTGACAGTGCGGTCGATGTAATTTCATGTTTGAAGATTATTTTATGCAAAGGTTGGCCGCGGCTGCGTCTCAAATGGTCCATATGCCGGCATCTCACGTATAATGTTTCAATGTTGGCTTTCAGTGCGTTAATCGAAGCAAGCTTGTTACTATAGACATAGCCTTAACATAGCCCCATAAAAAATAGTCTAGAGGCGGTGAATCGCACGATCTGGGCGGACAGTTGACCGGCCCCAAACGTGAAATAAACTGTTCACCGAACGCGTGCTGTGTGGCATGTTGCACCGTCTTGTTGAAATCACATGTCATGCAAGTCAAGTTCTTCCATTTTGCGCAAAAAAAAAGTTTGTTATCATCGCACGGTAGCGCTCACCATTCACAGTAACGTAGCTATTCGCATCATCTTTGAAGAAATACGGCCCAATGATTCCGCCAGCCCATAAATCCGCACCAAACAGTCACTTTTTCTGGATGCATTGGTAGCTCTTGCAATGTTTCTGGCGGCTCTTCACTCCAAATACGGCAGCTTTGCTTGTGCACGTATCCATTCAACCAGAAGTGAGCTTCGTCGCTGAACACAATTTTTCGATAAAAAATGCGTCTTCAGCCAACTTTTCAACAGCCCATTCACAGTTGTGGTAGGTCGTTCGACTTCAATTCTTGCACCAGCTGTATTTTGAAATGCTTCACACCTAAATGCTTCCGCAAAATTTTCCACGTCGTAGTGGAGTAACAGAGGTCCAATTGCTGCGAACGGCGATAATTCACGGTCATCACTAACACTGGACGATACATAGTTGCGATATTTTCCTCAGTTTGCACTCTATGTAAGCGTGTTGGTGGTTAAATGTCCAACAATGTAAATTTGGTGCGAAATTTAGTCACAATAAAATGAAAGAAGAAGCGCGCGATGAACTTTCTTAACAGAGCACGCATTTTGATAATAAAATTCAATAATTTGCAAGCGTTGTTCGTTTGTAAGACGATTCATGGTTAAATTATAGACCAAACTAAAGATGTTTGACAGTGACAGAAAACACGAAACGTGCGTGAGCTGTCAAACCAGTGTTGCCAAAAAGAAAATAGCAAAAAAATCACCCATTATATGCGTCTATGATGGGACGTTTCGCTTGTATAAAGACAAGTAAGCTTAAATAGGAGTGTTATCTCCTCGTGCTTGACCTAAAATGACATCCCAGGTTGCACCTTTATTGATATGTAATGTCCTAATATTAAAAGTATTTGGGCCTTTGGAATAGATATTGGTTATCTACCAGTCTCTCTTCATATATTTCACATTGACTTCTACGAGTATGTCTCTTGTATAACTGCTTTAAAGCTTATCTATTTGCACAGTAAAACAAAAGAATTCTAGGTACCTACTTGAAGTTATCACGATGCTTGTTGCATTATTAGGACCCCTTTATTTAATTCATGCCAAATCATCATCACATTTGATATTAACCCATAGGAGACCTTTACTTTTCTTTTACATCGTGACCATAAAAGCCTAAAACAAACGTCGTGGTCGTTGCAAGCTATAAAATCGAAGTTAGGTATAGAAAAAAAAAACACACACAATCAAGACAAGTTCCTCCATGGTCCCTTGGCCTTTATAACACCGTCATCAGCTTCAGCCATCACCGTCACCATCATCAACAGAGACTTTGAGGGTCATAGACGTATGGAAAACAACTAAAAAGAAGTCGGAAGAAAAACGTACGAAAAGAATTAAGTGTCGCGCCAGTGAAAAGATAAGGACTCACAACCAGGTTAAGGCGCCATCAGACGAAGTATGAAAAAAAAAATAAATAAATAAAATAAGGTGCAGCTAACAGCAGCTCAGCCGAGTTGCCGATGTGATTCATGGGGGTATATGCACAATCGTATGAACATACCTATACAGACGCCCGCTCCGAGCTGCCTTGTACAAAAATAAAGAACCGGATGATGTATGTTCTTGGTGATACCATGACGAAACACAACATAACGTTGGTCAGTCTTTCATATTTCTTATGGTTGTGACAAAGTGTCCCAAAAAAAAAAAAAAAAAAAAAAACAAAATAAACGAGGTAACAGAATCAAAGAAGGTAAGTAGGAGTAAGGACATTGCTGCCATTTTATTTGTTGATGTATCTCCGTATCCCACATATTAAGCATGTGAGGTGTAAGATCACGGCGGGTGATCGTATCATCAACTCAACGGGTATTCCATACCATACCATACACTTATGTGAGGACAGAAAGATCTTAAGAAGAAGATTGCAAGCAAGCGCAGCTATGGCAGTGGTGGTCGAGGACATCGCCGGCCGCCACCGTTCGGTCCGTCACCGTCGTCGTCGTCGAACAGAGCTCACGCGCAGGCGTGGCTCTTTAGGCAATTGATCACCATCTTTTCATCTTAAATTTTTATCCCTCTTCCAAGACAGAATCTCTGAGTCGTCTTGGAACTTTAATGAGTGTTAATTTATTTGTGAACCAAATTAATTTGTCGGCAAAGAAATACAAAAGCAAAAAAAAAAAGGAAGATCCCTGATGCTGAACAGTAGCAGAAAAATGGCTTGTCTTAATGTGTCATAATATTTTGAAATACACACATATATTTTATGCTGTCTTGGAAAATTTTGTAAAAAATTAATTTAAATTGATGACAAAGTTTAATTGGAATGCAAGATATAACCCACCATTAATATAGATTCTACAAAAAATGGTGGCGAAAGATAAAGTTCAAGAAGTGATGTGCGAAGATCGCAAAATCGAACATAAATAAATTAGATGTTAGTTTAATAACACCGCATTTACACAACTGGCTCCACTAATTCCGCCATATTTCAGCCAATTGCTCCTATAGATCTGCTTGATGGACAGTAATTAGACATAATTGGCGACTGTCAGTATGAGTAGCAAGTTGCCATAACTTTTTCCATATTCTTGCCTTTCTGAAAAAATGTCTCTTTTTCCGCCAAATCTACTGCTATAATCCTGAATTATGACTAGAAATCGATATTACATGGCAGATACAATTGGCAATTTCCCAGTCGTGTAAATCTTGCATTTGCAAAGAGCGAAAAGTTGCCATAATTTCTTCCATTTTCTTGCTTTTTTGTCAGATGTCACTATGTCTGCCATATTCTAGTTAATTACTGATATAATCTTGTTATATGACCAATAAGCGGTATAACATGGCAGACATAATTGACGATTGACGATCAGTGTTGTTAGTCCATCATTGTAATCTACTTAAAAGGATTACAAAAGTTGCCATAATTTTTTCATTTTCTTGCCATTAATAGTGTGAAAGTTTCTTTACTTGGCATTATTTTCGTTTAGTGACAAGTGCAAATGACGTTTAATTCTGGCAGTATACGGACTAGTGTAAATACTGTGCTAGTAAAATTTTCTAAATAATGAGTGTATATAATAATTTCCTGAGCTTCAGAGCCCCATTATTAAATGACTTCGGGTAAAACCGCAATTCACTTCGGAGTGGATCATCAAGTCCTAAGCAACGAGCTTCTTTAAACGGATCGGTCTCTAGTCTGATGTCTCCAGATCCGCACGGAAAGTTGGTCAGGGTCTTCTTCCAATTTTCTGGGTCATCTGAGTTACGAACACCCTCTACTCCAAAGGCAGTATACAAATGTTTTGCCATTTGTAACAAATGTACGTCTTCAGTTCCAACGCTCGTGTCTTCAATGACATTCCTTGTGCTCACAACAAAAAGCTAAAATTTTTGCAGCACCAGTTTGCTTTTAATTTCGACGCTGCTAAAAAGTGTCATGACTCCTCCTGGACTTGATAGCGTAAACGATTTTATGGGACAAATCTTCGTTCGTACTCGTACAGTTGCAACAGCACTGAAATATCTTGATATTCACAAATCCGCTGGCCCGACAGTATACCTCCCATTGTTCTTAAGAAGTGTTCTTCATCGCTGTCAAATCCATTGCGTAAACTTTTCCATCTGTCCTATTCTACTGGTATTTCCGTAAAAAAGGGGAATCTTCTTCCACATCAGACTATCGTCCAATTGGACTTGCATCTCTTTTTTCTGATAAATTATCAGTTAAAGAAATATCTTGAAGAAGTTTCCCAATATCCGTGAGCATGGCTTCCGTAGCAATAGATCCACTGGTAATCTGGTATATCTCACCGAACAATGACATACAAGTTTAGCATCAAGCCTTCTGATAGGAAATGCGTGCATTTGGGATTGATCTTCGTTGGATAATAAATTACCTTTTAAACCGTTCTACATATACAAGTTGTATTGGATCATTTCAAGCCTTTTACTCATAAAATGACCGCTGGTGTGCCACAGGGCTGCGTTCTATCTCCGGCTCTCTTTCTAATATTAATCAATGATCTTTTGTCTGAAACTTCTAAACTATTTAATTGTTTTACTTACTACAATACTCCCAGCTTTTCAAATTTGTTTGCAGATTCACGTCCTTGTCCTTATATATGGATGAAGATCGGCAGCGTAACCTCATTAAATTCTGATCTCGATAGCACAATCAAATGGTGACCCGCACGTAGAATTTAATGCTTCAAAAACTCAATGCTATCTCCTGTCGTTAAAGCGGATTTGGCTGTACTCTGTAAGACATATATTTGTACAAAGCCCGAGTACCTACAATTTCTATAATTGGGCAGCTGCTCCAATAATCTATTGGAGTGCTTTAAAAATGATAAGTGATAGAAGTATAACAGAAAAATTTGCATCTCTCGACTTCGAGTGAAATAGCCATCTGCATTCCTCTCCCTAGTCGCAGGGCATGCCCATTAGTTAAGGATTGAGCCCAAATTCGGCCGTACTGTTAAATTCAGAGATTATTTCTTCAGCCGTACTACACGTGGTATATGAAATCCTTTAACTGGCCCTATATTTCCCTTCCATTACGATATTTAACCATTCAAAACCATTGATATCTTCTTCTAAATCCTCTCCAACTTTCTTTAACACTCTCACTGTGCTCAAACATTTCAAAGGTAGTCCCCTGGCCACTTTGAACATCTTTGACTTGTCTTCACTTCATCCAGTTATATTGAACGGAATTGTTGGTTTACGTCGTTTTAGATTGAAACAAACAGCCTGAAAGTGGAATTTGATTCATCATAGCAGTTATACAGTTTCCCGGAATTTATTTCTCCATATCCTCAGCACCGACTGCGATTCTACTACGCTGTTTCCTTGAACATTCATGCATGATTAATTAAACCTGTTATCTATATTTTAAGGCTGAGCACTCACTTATCTTTATACATAAAAATGAATCCTGTTTAATTGAATTATCCGCCAGCTATATGACTTCACAAAAATACTTTCAACATCCGAAACAGGACAAAATCTCAAAGTTATTTACAACCTGCTAAAAAAGGTGACCATAAATCTATAAAACCCAATAGAAATACCATTCTAATGAGAATCTCTCAAGCCCCCATCCTCATCATCGTCATCATCACATCATCCTCCTCTTAAATAACAATACAAAAATCCAATGCTGCAAAATGTTAAGAATTGCCTGCTAATTTTATCACTACCATAGAACACCCATGAAGTGTCCTCTCGTGAGTCGCCCGTTCCGTTCAACTACGATCACCACAAATCTTCTACCTGACTGCCGTAAGCTCCCCCATCCAAATGATTTCAATGAGAAACGTCTCAATACCACGGAATCTTCTTTTAAGAAAAGAACCTCATCTCCATGATAAAAGCAGAATTAGCCGCAATGCCGTGTGCGTCCATAATGATCCCAACTTGATCCAAGTTGCAACTTAAGGACTATTTTTATGCTTTTATGTGCCATCAAATGTCCAGTCCATATATGCATACACAACCGACTAAGGTTGACCGCTGGCCAGCTCGCTTATACTATAAAAAAAAGAGTCCGCAATACAGCGCCATAGAGAAACAAGCCAATGCTGTCAGCCAGCCGACCGAGGCTCTTAAGAATTCAGAAATGAAAGAACCTGATTCGGGTGGCGGCATTTTCTCTCTTAAATTCAAATTTTATGGATCTCATTAAATATAAATTTGTCGAATAAAAATAAGAAATAAATAAAAAAACTTTAATTCAAATCCAAACACGCAAGTGGCGGCGAGTCCGCGCCGCCGCCGCCGCCGCCGCCATCATCATCTTCGGTGTGCTGCAGTAAATGCAGAAGCGGATATCACACAAAGAGCCGTTTTCCCCCATCATACAAACCTATACACACATATACCCCGATACTTAGTTCAAATAAAAATATAATATAAATTAATTAACAAAACGAATTTCTAATTTGCATGCGGTAACAGAGGATTTTTGTTTTTTTATTTATTTATCATTTTTTTTGTTTTTTCCATTTTGATTGGAATTTTATTGGACACTGGCGAGGTTGATAGGTTCAGACAAAAGGAATGTGAGCCCAAAAAGGTTTCGACAAGGATATTTCTTTGTTACTTGTTTTTTGTAGAATGAAAAAAAAAAAAAATATGTATTGAACTGATAAAATGCAAATTTGTATTTATTTCAATGCGGTGTGGACGAACCTTAATAAAAAGCTTATCAGTGATTTGTGACGTTTGAGATATTCACAATCGTAAGTAAGGAAATCGATGAGGGTAACAATATATCACACTATAAAAGAAAAAAATGTTCGGTTTACGGTTTGGATTGGAAGTTATTTAAAGCTTTTTTATGGTGATTCACTTATAGACATGCCTGGAAATACCAACTCGGACAATATCAAGCAAACTTGAGTGAATAGAATTGGATTTGGAAGATCGGTGAGTTTTATCGGGTTTTTGTTATACATTTTTAGGCGCCCCAAAACACAATGAAACAATAAACAATGAGACTCATGAATATAGTTTTATGTTTTCTTCGTGTCTCACGTGACAAATTGATATAGGTACATAGTTTTTCAGTGCTGAGTTAATTCTACGTTAGTTAGGGCCAGTTGTACAAACGTTGCTCATCCTCAGATTAAGATTTTGTTTACGACAGAATTATGTAATAGATTGACCACTTATTCTATTATAATATTGTAAATCTGTTAAAAGATGTCGCCCCTAAATGAATTTAAATTCACCACACTCAAAAGTAATTGTAACTTCCTACTTATCAGGTTGCTAGCTTCTGGTCCTTCTTGTATAAACCTTCAACGAAGTACGTTCTTTTCATCAGACAATAAAGAAATCTTGTACGAAATTAAAACTACGTTTTATTCACATATCTACTGCTAAACCAGCGCTTACAAGGGTCACCTTCATCCGCACCCGAACAGATTTCAACCAACACATTTCGTCGGACTAACTGAGATTCAACCAGATTCAGGGTTCAAATATGCGGTTGGCAATTATCAGGCGCGTTTTCTTGCAAGTCCGAGTTCATAAAGCCAATAGTTTTGGGAATCGAACAAACTTATACCCATATTGAGCTGAACTCATTCACTGCACAATCGAGATTTATTCGCTGCATTTGTCATAAGTTAAGCTTTCTGTCTCACTTTCACTTCATAGGAAAACATGAAACAGCATTTCCAATAACTTGTTAATCTTTTTGTCTGGTGGAAATCAAAAGAAGTATTCACCATCCAGTGTAACTAGCTATACTCTGTCCAACAAAAATTGTCAGTACAGGGAAGATAGGACGTTTGTCTCTCATTCTGGTTGCATTGCCATGCATAAGTGTGTCGCCTTTTAAAGCTCTCACAGGGATTCCGTAGTTTAAATTATAAATCGCCGCAAATGAAAGTAAAAAACGCGTAGGGCTACCATCTGCTGATTCAAAACGACTGAAAACAATATTCAATTTACCTTTTCCCACAAGGCCAAGCGGTAAGATAATATGCGCGTTTTTTTAAGTTGAAAAGCAATACGACAACACGCAACATACTCATCTTCTTAAAGTGTGTTCTCAAAAGCTTCAAATCCCAAAAGCTCCTTAATAAAAACCACTGAAAAAGCTCTTTGCTTGCAATTGAGAATGATAATGGTAACTCTGTTTTTATGTAGATAAAGAGCTCACGATCGTATTGAGTGACACTTGGTACTCTTGTCTTGATCTTGATTCTTGACACTTGACAGTATCTCATCATCATCAGCAGTGGGATACGACGGTCGTGTTGGGGTGTACAACTTTTTGCAAAGAATTACAACAACAATTCCTTAAGAAAAGTCAGTGGCTTGCTCTTTTTTTAGTGGCATTTTTCCTAACGCATTGTAGTGAGGGTGCATCAGGCGCCACTGCTTTAGAAAAAGCTCTCCCATAAGGCCTGTACTGACAATTTTTGTTGGACAGAGTATTGTCTTGTATCTTTGTAAAAATGTAACGTTTTCTTACACTCCAACAACAAAATATACAGATTAAAATTTTACAAGACTTTTACACTTTAACTATATGCCCTAACCCCATTGCTAGAGAAAAATACAATGGTTTAAAATTTGTAATTTTGTTTGACAGTTCACTACATGTCATTTCGTACTGCCAGATGCTTTTTATTTGCAATTATAAGGAAATGGAAATAACAAATGTTAAATTTTGACATTTGCTTGAGTGTTGCTACAGATTTTAAAAAGGTCGTTTACGATCTAGTAACAAAAAATAAAACTTTACACTTTTACTAGACATGTTGCACCAGATCGTGAATAACCCTATAGATTTATTTAATCTAAACTAAGATAGTCCTTTAATGGAAGCATAAAACTGCATTACCGGCACAAATTATCATTTATAGTAATCGATAGAGTTTGTACGGAAACGTCAAAATATCAAATGGAACAATTTATTTTATGAAAATGGGCTTTGAAGGTCTTGGAATTGAATTTGTTTGCCAATCAGTGACTTAAAAATTAAGTTTATGCATTCATTTAACATAATAAATTTCTATAAAATATTTATTTTTATTTAAATGTGGCAGTTTTGGAAATTGCCTTTTCCATATTGCTGAACTGTACTTCGATTTCAATAGATTTTTATCACGCATCTGTTCAGTTGAATCAGAGTTAGATTGTCAAATTCGTTGATTTATACTCTGTTGCAACCAAAGTGACACATGAGATTTCAGTGAATTTAGTCCAAATCTTAAAATTTCCCCAAACACTTTTAACATTTGTGGAAATTTTAATGAAATCTTAATACCTATGTGAACTTTTCAAATTACACTACAAGAGGTGAAAAACTTTTTCGATGCAAACCGAACTCGGAACTCTCACTCCAACTCCAAAAAGAAAATAATACGTCCTTGTTTGGCATTTGAATTTGAATAAAAACTAACTCTTCCAGAACTCGGAGTATTGGGCAAATGCCCATAAAGTTAATGAGAGTTTCTGCTCCGCCAGTTAATAGAAAATATTTTATATTGTTCGAATTTTTCACTGTTTTTTCCTTGCTCATAAGCCCACGTTTATTATTTCTATTGCAAATGGTAGAACACAGAATTTGGAGCATTTTGTTATATTTTTGAATATAATGCGATATAGTTTGTAATTGAATTTATAGCACCCCAAAACCTTCCCCGTAGGTACTTGAAATTTGGTAATAATTGTAATTAGGGCCAAAGACAACAAAATAAAAGTTTTTTTTTCATATAGTTTTTTTTTTCAGGAAATTGTGCAAATCTGTAAAATATTTTAAATCATCAAACAGAGTTAATAAAATCTGAGTTGAATGAACCATCATTTGCTATTCATCGGGTGGAATTTTTATTTTAAATTTTCACTCATCACTATTCTGCTATTCAATCGAAGTAAATCTGATTTATGTCGGTAATGTTGTACGATATTTTCCAAATTCCAATGCACTTGAACGTACTCGAACAATGCAATACCTTTCCGCCACATTAAATGTTGCGGATTTGAGTGTCTGTTTGATTAGTCAAAATATTTGAATACAACAAAAATGTTTGATAAGAATCGAACATTTCTTTGTAAATAAGAGATTTAAATATCTAGATACTCGTATTTCAAGGAACAGAACAACATTTACAAAGTGGATAAAATCATTTTCGATTTTTATTTCATCGTAACTCTTTATCTGACAAATGTCATATTCCTCTGTTTGAAAATAGAAAATGGAAAAAAGTAATAAAAATAATTCACCAAAATAATTTATATAAACTTCCAAATAGATGTTCACGTACCTTAATGTCAAATAAGTTTAAGATAATGCAGTTCACCCGATGGATAGCAGAATGCAAGGTAGAGTGAAAAGAAAGCGAATGTGTAAATCGAAAGTACGATTCAGGTGTATAGAAGAATTGGGATGTAACGGGTGGGCCAAATCCAAGTTTATTTTCAAAAAAGCAAAAAAATGAAAAAAATTAAATATTTTTCATTAATTAAGGAACACAACGTCTTTCAAGTGGCTAACTTAGAGATCGTCCAAATCCATGTCTTCAATTTCAGTAAAAAAAAAGTCAGTTAACATGTCTCTGCAACGCCAACCGTTTACCGAAACTTTGTTCCCAGGCTTATTTTCGAAGAAAAGTGGTCCAATGATGTCACAAGTCTACAATCCGCATCAAACTGTCACTCTCTGCGGATGCATTGCCTTCTCGAGAATAACGTAAAGATGAGTTTTCACCCAAAATCTTTGCCCAATTGAAGCTGCTCTAAGGCCCAAACTGCAAAGCGATAACGAAGCGGATAGTCGTGTGTCTTTAAGGCAAGGCGCGCACATTCAATTTTTAGTTTCGCAACTGTTTAGTTGCTAAAATGAAACATATGGGCTTATATGGGACACCTCGCACTCAGAGAAACTCGATTCGAGCAACTAAAAAGTTTGTGTTTTGACACAAACTATACAGTTGCCTTCGCAACAGTTGAGCTGTTTTCTATAAGAGCAAGAGAGAAAAGAGTGTGAGCGTGAGTAAAGAGTTGCCAGTGCGCGGTTCTCTTTCAACTGGTGATTAAACTATTTGATTTCGATCACAGTTGCCAGTGCGCGACTAGCCTAATGCACTCTTAATTGTGCTCTAAATTGGACCTTGCAAGCGAATAATCCGAGATCTTTGTGCAGAATTCTCCTTAGGCTAATGCGTGAAATGTTGAGCTGTTGAGATCGATGGCGGGTTGATGTTCGTCTCACATTCTCGGCTACACTAGCCAAATTGTCTGCTGTGCTCACTGTACGGACGACGACGGAGACCATGAGTGTTGTCCACTGGCATACCAGTCTCATGAACTTTTTGCACAAACTTGCGTACAGCAGGCGGGTGGGTGCTTCATTTCGACCAAAACTTCTTTTCAAAAAACGCACTGTTTGAGCTACACAGCACTCACTTTGGAAACAAGTTTTCAATATTTCCCACCATTGTTCAAACGTAAAGCGACTCAATAAATAAGTATTTTTCGGATAATCCGAAAAATACTTATTTATTATGTCCAACAACCGCGAAAACCTTAAAAGTTATATGTAAAGCGACTCATTTTGTCCCCAAAAGTATAATACTGACTTTCTGTCAAAATTTCGAGCGGGAAACAGCTCTCAGTGTCAAAATAACCTATAATTTAAAAAGAAACCACTAGATGGCCCACTTATTTCATCGATCATCTGATGAGCCATCAATGGCCCATCGTGTAGACGTGCCATTAGCCGCTAAGAATTGCCAAAAAATTGAAGGGCGACTACATTTCTACCGGAAAATAAGTAGGTACACATGAATTGTTGAGAGTTTAATCACTACTTGTACACCCTAGTGTCGAGGAGGTGTTTATTTATTTTTTTGAGAACAACCGAACACAGAAGCATCTTTTGTTGTTATTTATCTCACTATAGTTCTCTAATTCGTCGGCTTCAACTGCGATTTCAATGACTTCCCAGCTGATAAACTATGACTGTTCTCGCCTCAAGATCTATACAACCTTATTTTTTCACTGAACAGAAACAGGTCTTGGGGAATCTTTGAGAACAGTATAGGTATCGATTCAATCTCGATAGATCTGCCTACAAAAAACTGCTCCTTAACTGGACATTTTCAACTGTATAAATTCCTATTTTCCAATATAGCGTGGTTGATAGCCTCGGTGCGCAAAATTATAATAAAATTATTATAGACACGATAGCTGGTGGCGAACATGAGTCTACCTTAATTTTCCTACATCAAATTTGTGCACCGGTCTTACGAGTTATACAAACTATCCCCACTTGTACTTAGATCATCTTTACCAGTAAGATAAAGATTGCATAATTTATTAAACAAAAACAAAATAACACACACATCCACACAAAAGCTGATGAAGTGACGACAAATCTTATACACATTCATGCACAAGCATAGTTAATTTTTATTTTCTTAAATTTTTATGCTGATTGCGGTCATAACTAAATGGAATAATCGAACAGGTCTATGAGTTATGGCTGCACACACAAGTTGTTGATCCAATTAAAGCAAAAAAAAAATCCGAGATCAAATCAAAAACAAATTACTATTCTATAGCGGAAAACTAGTAGTAGGTTAAAGAAAAAGTGAATGTAAACCTATATAACTTGGAATGGAATGCTTTGCTATGTAAATTACGTACCATATATTAAGATCAAACATTCAAGTGTGCATATTTATAATGACAGACTTTAGTGGAGGAGGAATTTTGTGATTTGATTTTTTTAAATTTTAATCTGAATGATGGCATTCATCTTGCTAGAAAATCTGGAATTTGAATTTCAATTTAAATTTATAAAATAAAATTAATTAAAATATTAGAGAAATTCAAGATCTTAAGTTATAAACTAAGAAAGAAACTCAAGTGATATCTTGCCTTGGTTAGCATACTTAATTCAAAAAAAAAAAAGTACAAAAATGTTATCCAAAAAAGAATCAGTGTTAGGTGTTCCAATATGCCCTGTGGGTGTTCCATTTATGTATAGAGACTTTGTTTATCATTCACTGCTACATGGTCTAGTTTTGATTTAATTTTTCATTAATTTATTAATTAATGCTTGATATAATACATGTGTACGTATGATTTGATAAGAAGCTGTTTTGGTATAAAATAAATAAAATTGGTGACGCGATAGGTCGTGAATAATCAGGGCCTATTGACTTACATTACAACTCTCAACTATTCTTGTGTGCAGATCGTTAGTTAGCAGAAATGAAGTAATCTGAAATTGTCTGCACTCTTTTATGACGAGATATGAATTTAGAAGATTTGTATCTTCATCGCAAAATGACATTACACCTAATTTTTGTTTTTTCTAAGATGGGATTTTTCACTCACGGGAAGTTGACTTAAACTTAATATGATGTGGTTTATAAGTTTTGTACATATTATTTTGATATTATACAAGTTGAAGTTGGTTTGAGCACGACACTTAACTGGTTTTAGGGTTAGAAACTTAGAGAAAGAAGGTCAACTGTTTACGAAAATTCTCTGGGACCATGAAGGTCAGCAATGATGCTAGAACATGTGGCTCAAGTTCAACATGAAATTATATGCAATCTGGCGTAAATCTAATAGCAAAACATTGCACTTCATTTTGAAAAATAAACTTAGGTTTCATCTATGCACAATTCCAATAATGAACTTTCCGAAAACTACGCTTAGTGGTTTTGCAACAGCACGAAAGCTTGGAAACATTTCTATTGTTTATTGGCGAAGCACAATTTAATAAGCAAGACTTTGTTAATAAACAAACATGAACGGCCATCCAAGCCGTTCGGATTGTCTAAAAATAAGAGTGTGCTATGCACTTTTTTCCCGAGGGACTTGGTATAATTGGCACTTATATTTCAACCATCAGAGACAGGATATCATTGCTAACGTGTAGTACCATGTTATTGAATTTACAATAGTCCGACTTTGACAACAGAACGCAATTTCAGAAAGTAATTCAGAGATCATTCTTACACACATCAATGGAGAAACCGAGAGTAATAAGCCGTGTTTTTTTGAGTAAGCTATCCGTAGTATAGATCTGCACAAATAACAGATGCAACATCGCTATACTAGGAATACTGCCGATAAAATCTGGGGCCAAATTACCGCATTAGCTATCGAGTAATACGTGACTGAATTATGTAAGTTTGGCTTACGTCATCTAGCAATCGATTACTGTAATTTGACATTTTCATTCGATCACTGATGGGACACACTCACTCGGTCACTGAAGCGGTAATTTGGCCCCAGAAGTATTCTACGGCAGATGGGTTTTTCACTTTTATGCGAGTACCTATCGAGTGGGATATTTGTGGTTTTGACATTTTGTTCAAATAGATAAGTTCACATTCTCAAATTCTCTCAAGTAAATTTCTCCATCTTTAATTTCATGTATGCGCTGACAAGATCCGGTCAAAATTCTAATGAGAAGTTATGTTTAAATCATGTTTGACCAATGTGAACGCTAAATTTTTTCATCCATCAAATATCTGTCATGCCGTGTTTGTCTAACAAATTTTAGAATGTGAATGTGAATGACCCTAATATATCTTTCGTGCACTTCGTGATTTTTGCGGTCAATTTATTCGTCCAAATGTGCATACAATCGGAAAAATTTGAGCAAACCGGGCCTGTAGGAGATGTGAAAACACCAGTGCATGCTCGTACATCTCGCACTGCAGAAAATATTGCTGCTGTTCGTGATAGTGTGGCTGAAGAGCCGTCCGCCTCAACTCGTTGTCGTGCCCAACAATTGCACCTCTCACGCTCGTCCGTTCGTCGTTGATGAGCATTATGCATAAAGACTTGCAATTACACGCTTACAAGGTGCAATTGACTCAAGAACTAAAGCCTCTTCTTGATCATTTCAAGCGTCGTCAATGGTCATAATGGTGGCAAGAAATGGCAACAGTGAATGATCAATTTTCGATTAATTTCCCGCTGTGACACAGATCAATTTGGACAGTTTTTGAGTTTTTGAAAATGATAAACATAAGTACATTCATATCTACTACAATTACCTTTACAAAATATGTTGTGTATAAACGACCCGTTGTAACAAGTGTAATATCATTTTAAAAGTAAAACATTTTGTTTTACTCCAACAACAAAATATGTGGATTAAAAACTTTCAAGGCTTTCAAGGCTAAAGAAAAACTCATTGGTGTAAAATTTTTAATTTTATTTGACAGCTCAGCAGATGTCATTTCATACTGCCCAGCTGTTAGTCATGTTTAAAATAAATTAACATATAGTAATCTTTGGCATGTTGCTGATTTTTTTTTTTGTAATTAATAACAAACGCTTATTTTTATGTCAAAATTTTGACATTTCCTTCAGTATTGCAAAATACAAAAAGTGCTTTCACGATCTTAAAGGATTTTACAATAGGTATTTCCAAACTTTGACAGGTAATTACGGCCATTTTATTGAAGCCATGTACATCTGTCACCTTGGCTGTAATTTATTAAGTCCGACAAATCAATATGGAGAGTTAAAGCGTTCAACAATATGTATAACTGATTATACTCTGTTCAACAAAAATTGTTAGTACAGGTCTTATGGGAGAGCTTTTTCCAAAGCAGCACTACACTACGTTGGAAAAAATTCCGCTTAAAAAAGAGCAAGGCACTGAATTTCCTTAAAGAATTTTTGTTGTAATTCTGCGCAAATAGTTGTACACCCCAACACGACCGCGACTGCTGAAGGGATACTTGTTATATAAATCAAAACAGAGTTACCATTATCATTCCAAATTACAAGCAAGGAGCTTATTCAGTGGATTTTATTAAGGAGCTTCTGGGATTTGAAGCTTTTGAGAACAAATTTTGTGAAGTTGAGTGAGAGCTTTAAAAGGCGACACACTTATGCAAGCCAATGAAACCAGAGTGAGAGGCAAACGTCCTATCTTCCCTGTACTGACAATTTTTGTTGAACAGAGTATAAATAGTCTTATGATAGTTGGTCTTCTGTTTGAGAAACATTTCGTGTGCTTCGTTATTTTTACGGTCTTTCCAAAGAGACCCAATTTTAGATGAATAGATTCGTCAACAAACTAAGTTTGCGAATTAGGGACGATGAAAATCCACATCCACACGAGATCCATCAAGAGAAAGTCACTGTTTGGTGTGGATTTTGGGCTGGCTGCATCATCGGTCTATATATCTTTGAGAACGACGACCATCGGCAAGGGCTATCGGTCGATGATAACCAATTTCTTTGGTCCGAATATGATATGAAAGACATGTGGTTTCAACAGGACTATGCTACGTGCTACTGTTATCTCACGGGGAGGCGATGTAAATCGGCTTATTAAACTCCTTTTTATTGGTCTATGCCAATAAACTACAAGCTTTCGCAACATAATTAATGACATTGGTTAAACTCGCCTGATTTATGAGCCAGACTTATGGAAAATTGGACAATTCTGATGCGCGCCACCTAGCGAAGCCACGGTGGACATTTGAATGATACTCACCCCTATTACAGAACTCGGCGAATGAGCTAAGGCGACGGTTTAAATTAATTTCCAAAATTTTGCTATTACTGAATCCGACGAATGAAAGTTGAACCACCGACATTCTGTTGAACTTATCTGGTATTACGAGCACTAAATCCGCAGTCCATTCGCATTCCATACAATTTCTATCATTTTACATTCGCACCAACTTCGAGACGAATCTGAAGTGAATTTTTGATTAAACGACAAAAAAAAAAACGAAAATAAACAATGGAAAGCACAAAAATATAAGTCAAAAGCTTATTATACTGAGGCCCAGATTGTGGTTGTCGATTTTCTAAACGATGATCGACCTTTTTCGATCATCGATCGTCGATTTCGATTTCACAGTCGTTTCTTTTCGATTGTCATTTTCTGATCGAAGCGCAAGGAAGTTTAAGTCTAGAAGTTTTTCTTGTGAACAAAATGTAAGTTTCTTTCAATTAATTAATTATTTTAAGGACAAAACATTCAAATATTTATTTTATGAAGGTCAAAAGTGATAACGAACAAAAGGCAAATATAAATTTTGGAGGAAAATGTGAACATCGCGAAGATGGTTTGTGCTAAGAGCGAAGCAAAGCAAAGATGAGAGAAATTCGCTAACAAGTGTAATATGCGTGCTGAATTTCTTTTTGGAGACGCTATCTTGATATATGAATGTGTACCATCAATATACCCTATCACAGCTGGTATTCCACTTTTTCACAAATATGCATTCTAGCCCGAAGTTATTTTACTTCAGAGTAATTAAAAGTTATCCATTTGGAGCAAATATGCTTTTTTAGAGCTGCAAGCACTTAATTAAGCACTAAAGACACTGTGGATTGTGCAAGGCCAACACAAAATTAATTACCAACAATAACTTACTAATATCCATGAGCACAGCATCTCAAAGTACTAGCAAGTTTTATTCTGTTGGGAATCGAAGAGCTTTTTGTTGCTGCCATAAAATTTGGGTTAATTTCACTTAGAAGACCAATGACACATTTTTGGATGAGCGAAAGTATTTCAAAAACAAAATATTATGTGTATGTGAATACCAAATAAAAACCTTTATTCCATAAATCTTACATCGTTTCTTACAGTTCCAGAGGATTAGATAAGTCTTCTTTTTCTGGTAATTTCAAAATTGGGCATTGTCGGTTTCTGCCGTACTATCGCTAAACCATAACTCAATTCCACTCATTTTAAAATGTAAATAAATTATTTTAATTTATATTAAAAGAAGAAAATTAGAAAAAACAAATAATGATTTCAAAAGCTAACACATCATAGAACTGTCAAATTTGAAATATTCGCAATATTCTGTGGGTTTATTCACAATGGTACATTATTCGATCGATTGAGTTACACAATACAAAATATGAAAACCAATCGAACCAATCGAAAAGTTTCGATTCGATTGGCAATCGACAACGGCAATCAGGGCCTATGTTAAAGTGTTTTATTATTTAGTTTAGTCTCCATGTTGTATTTTTAAATTTGTTTTAATGTATTAGAAATAAAATAAAGTTAAAAATAAAAAAAATTTAATTAATTAAAATTGAAGTTTTATTTTAGTATTTATACATAGTTTAACCTTTTTATTACAACATATAATTATTTTATTTTACAGCGACGCGTTTCGGATATAAATATCCATCTTCGGGCTTATGTTAGACTTTACTCAGTAACTGAGTGACTTTACTGAGTAAAGTCTAACATAAGCCCGAAGATGGATATTTATATCCGAAACCCGTCGCTGTAAAATAAAATAATTATATGTTGTAATAAAAAGGTTAAACTATAAATAATAAAATAAAACTTCAATTTTAAATAATTAAAATTTTTTTATTTTTAACTTTATTTTATTTTTAATACATTAAAACAAATTTAAAGTGTTTGTTTAACAAATTTTAATAAAAAACAGACAATTAACAACGCAACCGGAGAGCCAAAAATCTAAAAAAAAAAACAAAGCACACGGTTGGTATTGAACCGTCCCCCATCCAAGTACTAACCACTCAAAACGATGCTTGATTTCGTTGATCGATAAAGCCTAGGCTGGTTGACTAAATGTCTGTAGCTCACAGTGTCGATACGAAAGTTCATAAATAATAATGTAATTTTAGGAATCGACAGTTTAGTTCATCCGGCAAATTTCATAATTCTGTTTTACAGCGGATGCGAAAGGCCAACGGATCGAGTCAATTCACCGGGATTAAAATTCTGCAAATTCTGTAATCGACATGATTATATTCCAATATTTAATAATATCTTACTCAGAAGAAATTTTTATTTAAGTTTAATTTTCACGGTTAAAGGAAGACTATTTACTAACAAATAATAAAACTTTCCAATTTTATAAGACCTGCTCCACCAGATCAGGAATACCTCTATTAAAAGAATTAAAACAGGCTGTTCTTTTATAAAATATCTTATAGTACCATAAAATCCCAAAAATCAGGGCTATTTGTTTGTAAATTAGTTTGAAGACATACCCTGGGCACATTGATCACCGAAACTTACACTTTTGGACTCTTATTTTATGGAGATACCTTAATTCGAGGATTTGCAGCATCAATTCCAAAACAATTCTGTGTTTAGAAGGAATTAACAGCTATAAAATTTTGTATTTATTTATTTCATCTACCTGAAAAGCTTATAAAGGGCTCATTTTGACCGTAAGTTGTTCTATATGTAAAGGTTGGAAAAGAAACTGTCTTTCCTTTATATGTATTTCTAGAAGGAGCATAAATGGACATCATAAGCAAAAGAGCAGGACTGTTTATATGATAACATAGCAAATCTCTTATAAATACGGCATCATTTGTAGGTCTCCTTTTTTGCAGTGGCAGGATTCCTAAAACTTTACATCTTGCCTCGTAAGATGGTAAAAAATTCCATCTCTTCGCAGAGTAGATATGTTATTACCTTTCCAAAAAGTAACTACATTACATTTGGCTATATGAGTAGTTACTTAAACACCAATTTAACAGTTGATTTATGTCGTGTTGAATAAGTAGGCAATCGTCTATGGACTTAATTTCCAAAAAAAAAATGAGATCGTCTGCAAATATCAGACAAAAATAAAACTTAAACACAGGAACTACGTCATTGATAAGGATAATAAAAAGCAATGGTCCAAAATGGCTGCCTTGAGGTACGCCTGAAGAACAGATTGGCATTGAACATAATGCTGCCATTAAACGAACGCTGTGCCCTCCCGTGTTCACAAAGTACCTTAAGAGTCTGATTGCAAGAGTTTTCGGAGAGGAATGGACGACATTTAGACGGTGTTATTTTTAAAATATAAATAAATATGAAAAAAAAAACGTTTTATCTTATAAATGTTGTTCGGTTGGACACCCTCTATAAGATTATACCCATAAATCACAAAGAAACAATTCATCTTATTTGAAAAAAAAACAATCTGTACTGTAATCTAACCTTATCGCTGCTTTAAGTAATAAAAAAAACACGTTCACACAGTAAACTATAACAATACGTACAATAATAATAAAAAAAGTAACAATTATTATGAGGTGGTGTTAACATGTATGAATCATTTTCTTGATGCAATATTTTATTAAAACATTCAACTGCCACTACCTGTTTGAAGTTTTATTTACCACGCCATAAATTTAACATTGTGTGTGCCTACAATTAAAGAAAGGTATAATACATTGTTTATTAAATTTCAAATTGAAATTAGTGTCAGAATAACAAACAAAACCGAAAACGAACAACAATGTCAGTAGGTGAATTCCCAAAGCTTTAACTTATGTCTGACAACGAGACGCGACGCTCCGCAAAAGCAAAGCCCGCTAGACCAAAACGACTTATCGTCTGTATCTGTACCTATTTATAATGTTTGGTCTTTTTTTGTTAAAATAATATAAAGTCAACAATAATACCAGTAATTTATGATTTATGACATATTTTACGATTTATTATCATATCAAATCTCTTTTTATCTACACTTTATTTCAAATTTTGGGCCAGGTGCAATGACTTTTGCAGGTTTGAACACACTTTACACTCTCGAATATTTAAATGTTGAGTGGTTAAAATGTCAAGTTAAATAAAGTTAATAGTTCAAGGACAAACTTAATGCAAATAGGTAATCTAGTTTATTGTCAATTTAAATTAACTTCGCTTTCTATAATGATGTGAGTCACTCTTTAGAGGTTTAAGATGCACTTTGTTTAGTTCAATTGACTTTCAGACAATCATATTTTATAACTCTGAACATTGGATACAATTACTTCGTTGTTTTTTACGATATCAGTTATTATTAATTGAGACTGCGCGTATAAAAAGACTGACACTCTGTACTCACGGAGGTCGTGAGATTGATAATAATGAAATAATCTACCTTGTATTATATAGACTGACAGATCTCCATATTTCTTGAAAGATGGTTTAGAAATGGCAGAAATTATGACATTTTTCTAACTGTCAAATTCAATATTATTTGTATTTATTAAGTTTTCTATAATTTTGAGAAAAATATGTATGTAAGTACACATTCGTGAAACTTGTTGAGTAAAAGTGACAAGCTTCAAAAATGTGGATTGTGTGTACCTACAGATCTAAAGACAATTCAGCTGTCAAAAATTTGTTCTCGCCCGATTTTCAAATGTCAAATTAAATATTATTTGTATTTATTAAGTTTTCTATAATTTTGAGAAAAATATCTACACATTCGTGAAACTTGTTGAGTAAAAGTGACAAGCTTCAAAAATGTGGATTGTGTGTACCTACAGATCTAAAGACAATTCATCTGTCAAAAATCTGTTCTCGCCCGATTTTTCAAATGTCAAATTAAATATTATTTGTATTTATTAAGTTTTCTATAATTTTGAGAAAAATATCTACACATTCGTGAAACTTGTTGAGTAAAAGTGAAAAGCTTCAAAAATGTGGATCGTGTGTACCTACAGATCTAAAGACAATTCAGCTGTCAAAAATTTGTTCTCGCCCGATTTTTCAAAAGTCAAATTATTTGTATTTACTAAATTTCCTATGTATAATTTTGAGCAAAATATGTACATATACATTTGTGAAACTTGTTGAGTAAAAGTGACAAGCTTCAAAAATGTAGATTGTGCTGTATAGATCTTAAGCAGACAATTCACCTGTCAAAAATCTCTTTTTTTTTAAATGTCAAATTCAATATTATTTGTATTTATAAAGTTTTCTATAATTTTAAGGAAAATATGAACACATTGAACACATTCGTGAAACTTGTTGATTAAAAGTGACAAGCTTGAAAAATGTGGATTGTGTGTATAGATCTAAGGCAGACAATTCATTTGTCAAAAATCTGTTCTCGCCCGATTTTTTTCAAATGTAAAATTTAATATTATTTGTGTTTTTAAAGTTTCCATAATTTTAAGAAAAATATGTACCTACAAATTCGTGAAACTTGTTGAGTAAAAGTAACAAGCATGAAAAATGTGGATTGTGTGTAAAGATCTTAAGCAGACAATTCACCTGTCAAAAATCTCTTCTCGCCCGATTTGATATTTTGCTGTGACATTGCGGCAACCGTCATTATCCAAAGGTAAAAAAAAAAAAATATTATCCTCCGCAAACAAAACACCCAAAATTATTATTTTCTTCTTAACAGGTAGCACACATTTTTGTCTGGCAATAAGTTTTCGCTATATCCTCGCCAACATCCTTATTATTCTGACTTTTGTTATCGTTTCCTTGTTATCCTGTTGAATGGCCCGGCCCGCCTGCATCTCATAGCACAGCGGGGATTTTCATTCATGAAAAAAAAACCACTTCGCGTCAATAGGAAGTGCATTTTAACCGTGTCCAAAATCTTTGCCTGCAATCCCAAAAAATATTGTCCCATTGCATAAAGGTTTACGATCTTATGTCTGACGCCAGTCGAGCACGCTTTCTCTGCATACCAAGGGTTTTTTGTTTTGGTTTTTGGGTTTTTTTTTATTTTATTTATAAAATGAGACTCGGATTAGATAATTAGACAGACAAGTGGCGACATCCGGAAATTGACATTGAACGTCAAACTAAATATGTCATTAAATGCTCGACGACAAGGTATTTATACCTCTACTGTGCAGTCACAGTCATGTCTACCTGTTGCTGTTGTGGCAATAAATTATAGGCTGGTGAAGCTAATCGTTGAAAGACCGACTACATCACATAGGTATAATGTAGGTTTATGCGTCTATCTATGCAGTGGGATGGTCTGAGGTAAGATTATTTTGGTTAGATGTTGTAACCGTATGATTTACGATCGATGACAGTGATTAAGAAGACGAAGAAATAATTGGAAAACAATAACGGATTAGACTGTCTGATTTAAGAAAAGAAAATTAACCTACAAGATTTATGAAAGGAATTTATCTATTATTTTACTAGCCATATGATTGATCGGGATCGGTGTCTGGATTAAAGAACTAAGAGGAAGGGTTAGGTTTCTTTTTTATTGTTTAACAACTTGTTGGTATTTTGAAAATTACCCTATCGTAAAACGGTTTTTAAGCAATAAAGGCTGCCACACAACTTTATAAGAACTCCTTGACTCTTTCAAAAATGTTCGTTTCGAGCAATCAAAGTTGAACGTATGTGTAATATGTATGCACCTTACTAGACTTGTTGGATATTTATTTCTAGTTTGATCTTAAGAAAGAAAGGCACTAATCACAACTGTCGAGTTTTCGAAATACGTATGCAATCCCTTGGAACAGATCAGGACAATCCATGACCCTATTTAGTAATTGATGAACAAAAAGAATGGTCGGCAATATCACGGAGTGAACTGAAATTTTAAAATTTCAAGTCGGTATCCGTAAGAAGGTAGAGGATGAGGATAACCCCAGCCAAGTAGCCGCAAAGTGTAAAAAACCTTCGTTTGCCTACTTCAAAACGTTCAATGTTGACTTGATGATAGGGTGATATTCTACGAGTGGTTTTGAAAAAGTAATATTTTTTTAAAATTTAGCATGCACTAAAATAATTATGACTACTCTCAAAATGTTTTAGGACAGTGCGAGCACCTAGGAAAGTGGGAGAGACATATTGAAAAGAATAAAATATTCAATATTCGTGTAGTAAGGCTAAGGAAAGTGATGGGTTAAGTGATGGGCATTCCCTGAAACGCGAGTATTGCGGTTGAATTGTTTAAATGGAGGAACGCAATTGACTGTTTCACTAGAAGGATATTTAAAAACAACGTTGAAGGAAGTCTCAAAAACTAGCAACGTTTTTTGGTCATTCCACACAAGGTGACCTGTTATATGCAAATATTGACAACTGAGAACTGTCCAGTGCCTTTCATTGAGAAGGTGAGAGTACCGTTGTAAGCGAAACAATTTAATGGATTGGACGTTTCAGAAAAAAGATAATTGATAAGTATGAGAAAAAGGGTAGGAGACAAAACGGAGCCCTGTGGCACACCAGCATTTATATTATAAAACCGTCTAGCACAACTGGTAGGTATTGATCAGCTCGAAAAGTAGTTTCTAATCCAAAGAAGAAGAGATTCATGAATACCAATCCTATTTTCTCAAAAATTATATAAAATGTGTGCCATTATTTGGTGAGATAAACCATCAGATCACTAGTGAACTTATGACTACGAAAGCCATACTGAAGGTCATTGAGAAGCCTTCGTTCTTCAAGATATTTCTTGAGCTGATCTGATCTAATCTGACGCAAATGCAATTGGACAGAAATTAGAGGAGGAATGAGATTCGGGGCAGGCTGGATAAATGCCGGTTTCCATCCACTTGGAAAGAGACCAGGAGAGTAGAACAGATGAAAAAGTGTACACTGTGGTTTTGTCAGCGGTGAAGATCATCTCTTCAAAGCAATGGAAGTATGGAAGTGATACTATCCGAGTCATCGCATTTATGTGCATGGAGATCCTTTAGTACTCCTGTAACTGTACAATTGCGAAAGAAGATTAATTCCATATAAAGGAATTTAGTGACGCAGTTGCCTTTTAGAGGAGAAAATTAAGTTAACTGTTGCAAATGGCTTCCTGGTCGGTCATGAATAGAGTTTAAAAATAGAACCAGTTCATCATTAATCTGTTGCCTTTCGGGAGAAAGACATTTTTTATTAGTACTAAGCTATGTGTAAAGAAGTTATGTATTTGAATATTTTTGTAGCGAAATCACATCTTTAGAAGTTGGATTTTGTTTCAAAACGCTCAACGTCAACGGAATTGATTTTCAAATAAATTGTATGTAAAATCAGTTCAATTCAGTTATAGTCAAAACAAAGATAAGATGTCCTACATGGCTTGCCTGAGGTACTCCAAAAATCTAGGAATAGGTTTGGAAGAACTCGCTCAAAAAGCTATTAACACTGGTGATAAAGTTTATAATCCCAAAATCAAGAAAATATTCAAATAAGGAAAAGCTTTTTTAGTTTGGAAAGAAAAAATATTGCTATTTTAGGATATTTTATCAAAATTCTTACTGAACTCTGTTGAAATGGCATCTGCTTCGTTACAATCTTAAATCGTCTTTTCACAAACTCGTCTGGCTGAGAGAAAAATCTGATTTCACACTGAAGAAACAACAACTCATAAACTTGTTTTCAAAATGTTTATATAAAGTTTTGGATATTGCGCGATTATTATTTATAAAGAAGAAGTAAAAACGAAAAAAAATAAAAAAAATTTAAAGTTTTTCTTTTTATTTTTTTTTGTGTTTTGAAATCTTTTTTTGTGACCCTTAGTCCAAATGCGTTACGCATCTAACTGATGAACCCAACCTGGGCGATTATTAATTATATAATTTTGTAAGGATTTTGTATGAAGATTCGCGGATTTTTTAAGCGAAAGGATATCCATGCGATTTTTTCTCTGCCCGACAGAAAATAGTTGGTATAGGCCTTATGAGCCTTTTTCAACTCATACTGAATTGAAAGAACCCATTCGTAAATGCAACTAAAGGGTTTTCAGTTGGTGCAGGTAGATTGTGGAAGTTGTAGAGGCCATGTTGATATGGTGATAACTATCAAATCTGTTGTTTGTTATTCAGTTATTGATGTCAAATTACTATGGCCAGTTATTGATTGAATAGCATGTCCGAATGATGAAACCTTATTATTAAAATGATTGTTCGGTAGTGAGTCCATTTTACGGTAGACGTCGTGGCCCTTCACAGTCGACTCTTCAACGTTTGGTGGCGAAATTTGAGATGACAGGTTTAGTATAATCAATAAGCAAACATTCGTACGTCAAAGGAATGTAAGATCAGCCGAGAACAGCGCAGTGGTCCATGAAAGTGTACAGCAGAATCCGAGGCACTCGATTTCTTGCCGTGCACAAGAACTCGGCCTTTCGCAGACTTCAACTTGCCGAATTTTGCGTCGGGGCTCACACCCGTACAACATCCAATTGACGCAAGAACTTAAAGTTCATGACCACAGACAATGCCGTTTGCTCGCTGACTATGGAGCGTGTTAAATAATACCCCAAGTTTGACCGCATTTCTTGATAAATGGCAAAATTGTTGTATGTAGGATGACACCAATCCACACGAGGTTCCCCAAGTGACAATGCGTTCTAAAAAAGTCACCGTTTGGTGTGGATTTTGCGTCGGCGCCGTCATTGGTTCGTACTTTTTTCGAAAAGGAAGTCGGTCATGGTCGCTACAGACCAAATGGCCCAAATTGAACCATATGGACCTAAGCAACATGTACTTCCAGCAGGACGGAGCTAAGAGTCACACAGCGGATGCCACGATTGACATTCTGCACGCACGACTTGAGGATAAGTTTATTTCTAGCAAAGGAGGTGACGTTAGTTGGACACCTAGGTCATGCGATTTGACCCACCTAGACTTTTCTTGTGGGTTTTTCTTAAGTCTCAGGTCTATGCAAATATTTGAACGATGATCTTAAGGTGAACATAACACAGCATCGAACACAAATCATTTGAACGATTGTGTTCCACTTTGTTGGAACGCAAATCAGCTGTTCATTGAAAACGATTTTCATCTCTGAAAAATTAAAAGTAGTTTTATGAGAAATATTTAACATATTCGTTTATTTTTATTTGCAAAAGTAAAATATATAATTGATAAGCTTCATTTGTATAACAAACACTCTCAATATTCATAGTTTAACTACCCCAAAAAGTGAAAACTACAATGATGGTTTTCAATACGATAGCTATAACTAGGGCCTTAGTTATTCACAGAAAAAAGAAAGCTACAAGACATTCATTGATTTAATTGGACTAATGAACCAAAATCTCTAATCTTCTTGGATTAACTACTCAAATCATTCTCTGATAAAATTTTGGTTAACAAACCGAATCAAATAATTACTAAATATGACACTTTTATTGATTAAATAAAATTAATAAAAATTAATTTTAAAGACAGACTGATCATACAGGTAGCAAATCACAGATTCCACCAATATCTACTGTCAAACGATTTTCATGCAACTTGGTACATAGAAACTTTAACTAGAAGTTTTGTTTGACGAGTTATAATTATTTCAGTTCAGTGTTTTGGTCAGTCGTCTCAATAATACACAAATTTAAAATTATTGTCAAATAAACTGCAAATAAAAATGCAAATAAAATGCAAAATTGGATCCCACTTACTTACTCTTATGTAACAGTAGTTTTGATTGTATAAATTGTAGATGCAGAAACATGGATTTAATTAGAGAAAAATCCATGGTTTAAATTGCCATCTGATTTCCAGAAAACATATGAATTTATTTAAATGAAATTTAAAAGAATTTTTAGAGAAAATTAATTTTTGTGTTTAATGTTTTTTCATCTTGTATTGTATTAACTTGTTTTTTGAGTTTTTTTTATAAGAAGAAGAACAACAACAATAGCACTTTATCAACACAACCCACGATAGACAACGATCATATGGCTGACTTTAAAAATGTCAAAATACTGGACAATTAGAGCCGCACTTCCACCCGCTAAACTCCATAAGGTCTTCGCATTCAACAAAAAATAAAAACAACAATGAACTAACCATCAAGAAGACGTCGATAACATTAGCTCGATAAACAGTGTTGCCATTAATAACTGATTTGTGATGCTTAGTTTTTGTTGTTCCAACAGTGTGTTAGGTTAAATTTATTTATTTGTTAATTTATTAATTTTTATTTATTATTTTCACAAAAAGTTAGTTTAATTTAATATTTTTTTCTTTTTCACATCATTTAAAAAACATTTTTTTTTATAATTTGCGAGCACTAAAGGGATTTTCGACGAGACCCTAAAATTTTTAAGAACTTAGTCATAATCTCCTTAGTGCGTGCAAAATTATAAAAAATAAAATGCACGACTGGGTCGCACGAACTTGCTCCTATTTAAACGACTAAGAATTTCAAAAATGAATGTAATTAGAGAAAACTGTTCTTAAGGATAAAATTCATTTCTTAAATAACTAAACCAACTCCTTTAGCAGTTGGAGCTAAGCACAGGATGCCATGTGTTTTGAAAAAAAAATTAGTTTATGCGCAAGAACAAAATTATGATTCGTTGTAGTGGTTTCTTAAAAAAATAAGCTTTTATACAAAATTTTTAAAACATTTTTAAGAAAAAAATTTTAGAACGCCAATTTAAAGTGTTTATTAATGTACGAATAAAAATTAAATCTACAAACAAAAAATATTGATCCATTTTTGAGATATCGAATTTTCCAAAAAAAAACTAGATTTTTTTTTCCAAAATTCAAAAACATATTATTTTTAAGTTTTGAAATGCAATGTTTCTTAAACTTTTTAGAAGCTTGTCCATAAAAAATTTCATTAAAATCTGTTTTGCCGATAATGAGAAATTCAAAATTCGAAAAAATCGTTCTATGGTAGATATACAAGTCAGTAATATCTAGATTTCAAAATGTTTTTTATTAAATTATAGATCTTAATAATTAATCGAATGAATAAAAATTTAAACAAAATTCTCGGAACCGTTTTCGAGAAAAATACGATTTTCGAAAACCATTTTTTAACATTTGTATGAAGGGTACCGTTATTTTTAGGTAAAATAATTTTTTTCTCATTACTTGTAGATTATATTAAGAAACTTTTATTTATCAAGTTTTAAAAAAAATTTTGAAATATTTTTTAAAAATCCAAAAATTTATTTTTTGAAAATTTGAATTCACAATAATATTCAAACTATTGGGGTAAAGGTCCCCAAATGATCAAAATCCGTTGTACCGTTTTCGAGAAAATCAAAAATCAAAAAAATGGTTACAAGGGGGGTACCAAAAATAACAATTTTTTGTAAATTTTTTTTCAACCATTAGGTAGCTTTAACTAAATGAAATTTTTTAAATTTTTTTTTTAAATAATCTGTGGGACAGTTTTTGAGAAAAAAAAATATTTATAAAATTTCGAAAAAAAAAATCGTATGGCAGGGCAGGTACTGTTATATTTTGTCTTCAAAAATCAAATCAAAAAACATCCGTGGGGAAAAAATTAAAACGCATATCTTCCAAGTTTAAAGAAAATCGGCCGAGCCGTTTAGCTGCAATCGAACGGACAGACAGAATTGCGAGACCCACTTTTTTGGTCTTCGATACGATAATAGTAATGTCAACTTTGATAAAAATCTCGAGTTCGATTTTTTTTCCGAATGCATAACTTGCCTTATAGTACCTATAAGTCGCAAGTAAAAAGACAGTGGAAAGGATTAAAAAGGAAATACCGATGCACATTGGTTTTGAATATCTACATATCATAATGGGAAAGAAATGTAATGGGAAAGAAATATAGCCGGTAAAAGCATTCCAAATTCGTGCAGTGCCTCGTAAGAAAGAATTTCTGAATTTAACAGTACGTTCGTAGTTGGGCTTAAAAGCAAAAAAACAATGAAGAAATCGTTGAGACTGTCCAAGTTGGCTTTCTCGTATTGCCAAATGATTCTCTTACGAATTTTTTCTCTAACTGGTTTTTGTTGACACGAGAAATTTGCAGATAATGCGGATAGGACATAATGATGAGTTGATAATACTCTTATAATGTACTTATTTATCAGGGTCCGATGTAAGAAACAAAGTCTAGCTTTATAAGTACTTACTAAAAAGATTGTATTATTTGTTGTTTAGATGAATGAAACAAAAAACCTGAAGTATTCAGAAAAATACCAGCAAAACTTAGAAAAGACAAGATACGAGTAGACTAGATAATTTCATCCATTTTGATGATCATAAAAGTACAAATAAAATAATTTTATATGTAGCATTTTTTTTTTTAATTTTCCTTAAAAAAATAATGCTTGGTGTGTTAATTTCAAGTATTTAATAATAGATATAGTACATTTAAGGAAATAATTTCAAAAAAACAATTTTTCACCCGTTTTAAAGGCAATGAAATTTTGAAATAAAAAAATTTCTATTTGTGTTTGAAGAGTCCAAACAAATTTTTTTTTTCAATTTTTTTTACACAATCTCATTTCAATTTAAAATCAGCTCCTGTATCAAAATTGAAAGAGCCGTTAATGCTAAACAATTCAATTTCTCCTTTAGGGAATCACCAAGTTTGAAGGAAATCTTTCCAATGGTTAAGGTTGTTTGTCGAGATACGTTCACACAGAGGACAGGAAAGGACTTGTGAAACCCACCTTTTTTCGTGTTCTTTATCATCGTTATGTTAAATTTGATAGGACTCTCGAGCACGATTTTTTTTTAATTCAGAACTTGCTCTGTACAGTGTCGAGCAAAAATAAAGGTACCCTATTAAAAATCTTGTAAATTCCAAAAATTCTGCTAAATGAAAACAAGAATTGGGGAAAAAAATGTATACTTTAGTTTATTCATAATACTGCATTACTGCATTATTTGACTAACCAAAAAAAAAATATTGTTTATAAATAAACGCAATTTTAAAAAAATTCACTTCAATTTTATCGAGCAAAAGTGTTGGTACCTATTGTTGTTTTTTAAAAAGAAATAATGCAATTTAAAAATAAAACAGTTAAAACTTTGTTTATTGTTTCATAATTCATATTATGACACAATATTTTAATATTTTATTTAATATTTTAAATATGTTTAAAGTTAGACGTACAAAATGAATAGAAAAGAATTAACAATTGAAGAGAAAAGTAATATAATAAACGATCATAAAAACGGTAAATCCTGTACAGAAATCAATGAAATTGTTAGCAGATCAAAATCAACGGTGCAGAAGGTGGTAAATCGGACCAATAACAAAAAAAGAATTGAAAATAAGCAACGATCAGGGCGACCTCGTAAGCGAATTACATATTCAAAAAGATCCATTTAAAAGGGCACCAAAAATAGCCATCGACATTGCAAGTAATTTGAACAAAACGGTTTCCGAGTAAACTGTTAGAAGATCGCTCCATAGGTCTGACTACAGGAATTTCGTAGCTCGTAAACAGAAACAGGTTTTATTTCAATCAAAACAATGATCTCAAGCACACCGCTCTAGATGTGAAGATTTGGATCGCTTATAATACACCACACATGCTTGTAACACCATCACGAAGTCCTGATTTGAATCCCATTGAGCACTTGTGGGACCACCTTGAAAAGCGTATACGCAACCACGAGATAAGGAATAAATCCCAAACTATAAGAATTAATTCTTGCAGAATGGCCAAAAATAACGCCTGAAGTGACTAAGAAACTAGTCCACTCAATGCCAAAGCGTTTGCAAGAAGTTTTGAGGTTAAGAAGATTCCCAACTAAGTATTAGGTAAAAATTTGAATTGTTTTAAGGAAACAAAATGGCTAACAAATATGTTTTATTTAAAAGTACCATCACTTTTGCTCGATGAAATTATGACTCAATTTTTGAAAATGCATTTCTTTTGTAAAATATTACTTTTTTTTTTTAAGTTACTTATGGTATTCTGTACATAATAAATAAATTAAAATGAACATTTTCGCCTACGTTTTTATTTTTATTTAGTATATTTTCAGTTTTCATAAAAACAGTAATGGAGTACCTTCACTTATGCTCGGCCCTGTATATATATCGCGTGTAAAAATCATACAGTAAAATCTCCCTTTACAAACAGCCGAACAGATACTCACAGGGACAAATTTTATAAACTTATAGTTTTGATGTTCAAGATTACATAGGTATCTAAGTTTTATGCTCTCTTAGATGGGCACTGACTTTGCTGACTGAGCGAAGACCAAAATATCTAAAAACTTAAAATATATTCAATTTGACTGCCCTGGCCTATAGTAGAAACAACCAAATCTAACAAATCTTCTATTTTTTCACATCAATTTGTTTTATTTTAATTTGCTTTTCAAAGATGGATGTGTTGTGTTTGTCAAAATCATTCGCAGCCTTATTTATTATTTTTCAATAATACTGGGTTTAACCTCAGAATAGTTAAACCGAGCCGAAGCACTTACTTCGGGTTTACGCCACGTCAAACAAATCCTTATTTAAAATTATTTTCTTAGCCGTTTTAGCTACGCCTTCCTTATGTCAAATATACTGGGAAAAAAGTGACCAATCTAAAACTCTGGTTATTATACACCTAAATCAAACCCCAGCTGATTTCCATTATTATTCATTTTATTATTATTGTATGCATATTGGAAATTGGATACGTTTAAAATTGGATTGTATAAAGTTCAAATCCAATAAATGAATTGCGTTCCCAATACCGTACAACTGTTAGAGCGTTTGGAAAATATAAATAATTTATTAATGCAAAATATCTATCCTTTTCGTCTTAGTACGAAACGAAAAAAAAAATTGCTTACACTCCTTTTTGTAAATTTCACAAGATGTCATCTCAAAATGAAATTTAGATACCAAAACGGCCTTAAATCTCCTATGAACCAGTTTTAGCTTATTCCATCGCTATTCCTCGTGCATTTTCATTATAAATAAGGTTTTCAGGATTAGAGCCGTTGTAAAGTCGAAGTAACATTACTCCGTCGCTAAAACGAGTCAGTAAATAAGGCTGTCGATGTGAAAAAACAACGATTGTTTTCTTATTTCTTAAGTGCAAATGTGTTGTCATCGGTAACGTAGGTCTTTGTTTTGTTGTTATCAAAAACGTCAGCAAAACAAGAATAAAAAAGTTTAATTTTTATTAATAAATGATCCCATTTAAAAAGAACAGCTTCAGTGAAATTCCAAAGAAGTTCAAAATCGAGAAAACTCCAGGTATCTATACTGATTTTTAAAGCGTTAAGAACACTTATTCTGATTGCGATTTTTTTTTTGGTTTATCGTTTCAAATAAAGCAAGTTTCAAAGTAAGCAGAAAGTATGTTTTATTGGTGCTTTTTTTTAATGAAAATATAATTTAGGTAGGTATGTATAGCAAAAAAAAAAAAAAATTTCCCTTGAACGGACCACTCCCTCAAGTGGACAAAACTGTTTTTACATTCACTCTTCTTTGGCTAAAGGAGCTTTTACTGTATACATTTTCCAATTCAAATTTTTTGAGAGTTACGACTTAATAAATCGTTAAAATCATTATTAAAAGTAACTACAGTCTATGTAGGTTATGTACACAAAAAGTTAGAAGCATGTAAATGCTTTGTACAGTAGCAAGATATTCTTCCAAATTTTGTTAAATAAATACAGTGAAAGCTCTATCTGGGGACAGCTCTTATAAGCGGACAATTCCTTTGTACGGACACTGGGAATCAATTTTTTGTTTAACTCCACATATATAATTCATTCTTATAAACGGTCATTCTTTTTAACTGACTAATTTTGTTTAACCGATAGTTCCTCATAAACGGACAGATTCAAAAACATGTTTTAAGTACAATTTTTATTTTCTTAATGTTGAAGCAAATCCCTGGAAAGTCTTTAATAACTGAAAACGAAGCTCTAATAAGGATATTCTTCAGATCTTCTTCCGCTTGTTATGCTTTTGCGAAATGTTTTCAGTTTATTATGGGAATCCCTGATTTTCTAAGCTTGCTTTATTCTGTCATTAATCACAGTCTTTCATTGTGTTTTACAACCACAAAGCAGACAGGATGTCTACTTAAACTAAAATATTTTCTCTAAAAGAAACAATCGAAGTTGTTGATGTTTAAGATGAAGAAGTGTTTTCTGTTCGCAGTTTGGCAAAAAATTTGCTTTTTATTTGAGCACTTACACACAGAAATAGAGTCTATTTTGCATTCATATTTAAGGTTTAATTATAAAAAAAAAAACCCAAGCTACCGAGATTCCCAAAAAAAAAAAAAAGTTTAAAAAAGTTTGTTTTTTTAAACTTCCTTTTAACCCGACAAAAAATCAGGGACTATAAGTGTCCGCTTATGGGAGCTTTCCCTGTATCTTCCCAATGAATAATCATTACAACGATCGTAGAAGAAACGAAAGATTTAGTTCAAATATGATGAACAAAAAAACCTGTTCGAATTATAAGAACAAGTTTTACAGGAAAAATTTGCAAACAGGCTTACCATTCGTTTGTTTTATTCTTCGACTATCCAGAGTTTTAAAATCAGAATTTATCTATATATTTCTTTTAAAGAAATAAATTTGATTAACACTTCTCAATTTTGATTTTATTGTAGATAAATCACTATAAAATCATTGCCTATATCACTTGCATATTTACAACAGTTAATATTATAGTTTGTATTTATTGTAAGTTAGTTCAGTTATATTTTACACAACCGCACTGTATAATAGCCAACTGTCATCTGTCAAGATAAGTGATAGTGTTCACACGAGGAAGCCTCTCGCCAGCAACAAAACATTCAACAGCAATATTGATGGGCATGTGATGTTATGTGATGAAGATGATGATGGTGTTGATGTATTGCTAATTGTGGAAGATGCTTTGTTTTATATATTGTTGCGCATGCGCTACCAAAGTTGTATCTATACTGTTATACATAAGCTTACTGATATCAATCATTAATGTAAACATGCAGCGATTTAGAAGAATGATTAGCAGAGGAATTTTATTCTTGCAGCGTGCTTAGATTTATATTCAAAGAGGTCAAGAGTGTACAAATTGGTCTGTTCACACAATGAATAAGTTGATCAATTTCCGGGTATCGAGGATCATATTTTCAATATGTCAATCTGTTTTAAAGGAAAACTTAATAATTTAGAATACATTTGTGGATCACTTGTTCCAACATAAAATTTAATGTGTTAAACGATTCTGTGGGTTTTTTTTGTTAAACGTGGGTACATATCTATAAAATACATATACCTACATTGACTCATCTTACCAACTATTACGTGAACAAAACAAGGAAACCCTACACAAATCTTTGACTTTTTTTAAAACAAAACCTGTTTGTTTACTTCTGAAAATTTATAAATTCTCTTAGTTGTATTTTCTCGGAAACGAATTTGTACTAAAATTGGTAGAAATTTGCGGTTTTGTCTGTTTGTTTACATGTCTAAACTACCGATTTCAGTACAAAGTCTGTCGAAGTTCAAACACAAAAATAATATTGGTAGAAATTGCAAATTTTGGAACGTACACGAACTGACATGCAATTTTACAATTTTGTCTTATGGTTTGCTATATATGTACATATATTCCAATTACATTTGTGAATAATCATCAAATAAATTGTTTTAATAATAATCATAACTAAAACATGTGCTTTTCTATCATCATCAAAATCTTCAACACGAAAACCCATTTTTTTAACCTGAGAAAACATTAAATCAAGATTAAAAACTATTAGATAAATCTATGCATAAAATTAGAGTTAATTTTTTTCAAAACCAAGAGTCTTGATTTTAGAACAATAACTGGTATAACATTGACACGGCTGTGGTGAAAATTGCGTATATCTACCACTACCACAACTTAAAAGATCTGTTCGTGTACTACGTTAAAACGGCTAGTTTCAATTCTATTGCTTTCTTTTTTTTTATATGAAGTTTGAAAGACTTTGGACGAAATAATTGGTATGTTTTGTCAAATAAACAGACACACATAAAATAATTTATCTACTTGTAGTACAAAATCCACTTCAATAAATTTGTTCGCTCAAATGATTGTTTTCGGGTTTTGGGAAAATATTTGTTCTAAATATACGTTTTCTTTTTCGATGTCAAAATAATTTTGAACCTACTGTAGATTTTTTTTATGGGGGCAATACCCCCATTAATTCTTAATCTAACTTAAATATAGCTCTTTAATCTAGGTATGGATGATTAAGAGAATTTATTTCATGAATTTATTTATCTCAACTGCAAATTCAAAAATAAAATCTCTTCTCTGATTCAGAGGTACATTATGAGTTTAAAACTAACTATGGCACGTTTGATTTTTTTATTGGATTGTTCATGTCAAGGAATTTTGATTTTCAACTCTGATAAATAATGTACCTATATGATCTTAAATTTCATACTGTTTGATTAAATTTACATTTTTTTTCTTAATCAATATGTCTTAGTAAATGTGTAATTTTAGTGCATACTGATACAGAAGTTAACAAGTGTTTATAGATAGATTAACTTTCAAAATACAAATGATTTTTCATTTTTTCTTATGAAGTGAAAAGGAAACAGATCTGTTTTTTTTGTAAGAGTCAAACGATCAACAAATTTCAATTTTGTATTGGATACATTATGTGCAAAGTAAGAAAATGCCTTTTAAGAAAAATTATGAATAAATCAAACGAGTATTTTGTATAAAAGAATCTTTTTTGTTCTGTGATCGTTTAAACTAGTTTAAATGATTTTTTGTTTAATACATGGCTTTGTTCTTTTTAATCATCACCGAACCGAATTCTTTATGCAATTGAAAATTAATTTTCGAAACAAAAGAAGTTGCTTCGAATTTTTAAGAGTAAGTTAAATGGCGCTTAAATATCTATAGGTAATTAATTTTAGAACCAGTTGTACAAACGCGGTTTATTTTCGGATCAATATTTGAACTTGGTTTAGCGAAAGAAAGCATAGGAACAAACAAAAAGAATTAGATACATATCAACAATTAATGACTAATAATTCAAATACTTGAAGCTTGGTTGAACCTCTGTTAATCAAGATTCTAGCATGAACATTGTTTATACCTGTATCTAACCCTTACATTAGTATTCATTTGATTTGATTTCCTTTTAGAACACACTCAGACATTGTGAGTTGTGTTTTAAGTATTTCCCTAGATAGTTGTCTAGTTAAACAGTGATTACACTTTTCAAAAAAACTACGAAATACATATGTTTTGTTCAACTAAATAAAATGTCATTTAGTCAAAGGTTTAGTCAACTGATTTCTTTGTTAAAGTAAAAGAACTCTTATACAAAATTTAAAGTTGTATATTTTCAAACTTGTTTATATTTGGACAATCTCTATAAATATGAATAAAGTTGTCTATTTAGACAGTGTATAAGTAGTTCGATATACTTAAGCCTTCTACTTTTCTATAAACGTATTAAATCAATTCAAAAGGTAGATATATCCTAATATATTTACTGACTTATTCATCTGTAATGTGGCAATCTTAAATGAAATTGAGTGAACTTTTGTCAAAGTTAATGGGTAGGTAGATACCCTTAGAAACATTTTTAATTCATTCCAAAGATAACTTGCCAATCACATACGAGAAACTTGCCATTCAAGTTCTTATTATTTTAACGTTTCCACTTTAGACGAGGTTTGAACAACAAATTTCAGTGACTTTAAAGTTAGACATTTCCCGAAATATAATTATAAATAGATAAGTTTTTGGAGTTATTTAACCGTCGAAAGTTAGACCTTACTTTGAAATGGCCTTATAAATACGGACATGCCCATGTAAACTTAGTTATCTACATGTATTTGACTTTTGTCGATGAGTATGATGAATGAAGAAGAACAAAAATACTGGAATCTAAGTTGAAACAAAACTTAGACTGTCTTAAAACACGATTAGGGAGTAGAGACAAAACAAAAATGTAATGTAATATAATACCGTCGCCAAAACACTATGGCGTTTAATTTACCTACTCGTAGTTCGAATTTCGAACATAGACGATCGAAAAAATGAAAGCTTTACCCAAATTTGGAAGAAATTAGGTTTTAAAATTATTATTTACACCAAAATTGAATGCAATTGAACAGCTCTATTGCAGGTATCCATTTTGTTTGACTTTGATACCCTGGGGCTTTTTTATGCCTTGCTGCCCCGTATAGGGTGTATAGATTGGGTTCATGTTCACTGAGTAAAGAGAAAAAACAAGTTTAAATAATTGTTTAAATTGTTTTTGACAGGTTTACCTTTCCCAATTTTTAATTCACAATTGTTGCTCTACGAGGTCTGTTTGCTACCAAAATATTTATTTTATCTAGTTATAGCTTATGTCTATGTATGCCTACGTATACATAGGTATATTTCTACTCTCTTATGTGACATTTATTCTTATTAAAACAGCATACCTAATAAAAGAAAAGAGTTAACACAAATTACAGATGTCTTTCCGACGGCAGCTGTCAAATTACAAAGTGTCAAATCTAGTTAGCTCTGTTCGTTCAATTATTTTTATCGAGTACAGGAGGTTAACTACTCCTCAAGTCAAATATTTTGAATTTCCCCAAAAAATACAAATAAAAACAATAAAAGTGAAACTCACTGGTTAAAACTTCATGGCCATGACAATCCAAATCCAGGTGATGGTTCATCACCAGCGATGGTTGTAATCCACTTTGATGATTATGCAAGGGTAGCTGGTGAGCCAAATGGCCACCAATCTCTGCCATTACCATATATTATGTTTATTTTTGCAGTGTTACCAAAATTAATGATATTTCTTAAAACTTTTTCCCTTTCTCCTTTCTTTATTTATTTTTTTTTTGTAAATTATGTTTTCACCACACTTCCTGTACTTTAGTATAATCTATATCTGCACAGGGTTCTTTTTTCACAGTGTTATCCTAATTCTCACGCGAAAAAAAAAAATCGATGAAATTAATTTTCACTTGTGATTTATTAATCTATATAAAAACATATGGTTGTATCCTTATTTGCATTGGTATTTATATATGTATTTTGTGATTTCGTGTGTGTATATATTCCTAAGGCACTCTCACCGATACGTCAAAGGGTCGACCGGATGAAAAATGGTTTGGTTTAAAATTATGTCACCAGGAAATTTGTTTGCCAAATTTAAAACTTTCTTAAGCAATTTTTGAGGGATGAAACCCTTTGGGCGTGAGATTTTTATATTTGTGCACGGCCGACCGAAATGATAGTATATTTAGATATCGAAAAAAAAAAATGTGAACGATCCGAACTGTCACATCAAATTGAACTTTGTGCAACTATCCAGCAGCAGCTCCAAGAGCAACATACGACAACAGCGTTTCTCGAACGACTAAACCGGTATACAAGTGAAAAGGTGCTACGGCCACACCAACGTTTAACATCAGAGGCCACCCCTTTCCGACGGTGTAAGTACCATATGATAAGTGCACGAGTGTGAGTGTTCGGCTGTCATTGTCAGACTTATGTATTCATTTCATAGCCGTTCCCATACGGTAGAAAGAGCAAGACATTTTCGAATGCCACCCATTGATATCCAACGAACCGGTTCTTATGCTTGCACGTTATTTTTGCCAGTGGTTATCTCTTTCGTTCTCCTTGACATTGGCGTATCTGTTTCGTAGCCAATCGGGTGAGAGAAGGCCGCATGCGTCAGAAATCCCCTGTTGAAGGTATGTCTGATTGGGCGGAGGAATTTGATATAAGTTAGTCGGAAAGGCAGTTCAGTGCGGTTGTGGTGGGACATTTACCCCTTCTCTTATTCGGGATTGTGCATTTTGTGTTGGGAACTGGTTGCGGTTCCCTTTTCGAAGATTGGAAAAATCCTGTTTCTTTTTGGAGTGCGAATTGAGAACTACTGTGAAAGATTCGAAAATCTCTCCCAAACAAAATGGTTGACGTTGGCACTGTTTGCTTGAATGCTCTTTTTTGTCATGAACATGAACAACTGAACGTGTATACCTACGGACGGAACCAACTATAGATATACCTAACCTACTTGTTTGGGGCGGGAGTGCGAGAAGTTCGTTGGCGCTGACTGAGCTATATAAAGTCAGAGAGTGTAAGGTGTAGTTTTGAAGGGTGATCAAAGGTTTTACGATTTCGAGGTGATGCGAATGCGAGTATGGTTGTAGGTAAATGTTGATAAATGAAGAAGGTATTGGGAGTAAGGAGGGTGGGTATAAAGAAGGTATGCTCAAGAGGTTGTGATGCAATGAAAATATTTATTGTCTTGCAATGGAAATCGTTGTTGGCTGATTATAGCTTCGAAAAGACTGTTTTTTTTGCCAATGGAAGTGGTTAAAGTTTTATACCTGCATAGGTAGAGGTGCAACATATACGAAAATCGTGTTGTTTTTGACTTACATACCTACATCGTAGGGATATAAATAGCGTATAGAGGGTACCTAAAGGGTTCATGTTTTAATATAGATAGGTACCTACCTACCCAGCCCACAGAACCTAGACATTTTAAATTTAAATATAAGCTTTAAGCATGGAGGATATAGTAATTTTTTTTAACCATGCTAAAGGTTGGTACAGTCTTCTTATGTGCACCAAGCATGTGTTGGTATGTAGAATGTAGGTAGTTATGATAATAGTTTATTTTTAAAGATACAACCTAGATAGGTAGGTATACTTACGCTTTTAATATCCTATAGCCTAGATAGGTATACCCTCTCGTGTGAGAGGTTTTCTTCCGTAAAGGCTTTGTTAGAAATTCAGGGCCTCTTCGAACTATGAAGTCGCCTGTTTCACAAACTGAATAGGTAGTAGGTATGTACCTAATATGTAGATATTATAAATAGGTAAGTTATTTTTATTGTTTTTTTTTTTTTTTTTTTGTAAACAAATATTAATTGATAGAAGTTGGATCTTCTATTTATTAATACTAAGCGACAAAAGCAAAGGTATCGAGGCATATTTTAAGACGAACTGGTCTTCTTTCGGTAAAAAAGGCGCTCTTAGATGGTGATTTTTAATCAACTTAAAATTTCTTCAAATAGGTATTAAGGAGTAAGCCCTCGTTACTCCGACTTATTAGCGAGCAACACATTTTGAATAGGAACATCTATAGATAGATAAAGATCTAAAAATTGTATAGATTTATAAGAAAAATTATAAGGAATAATAATAATGTAGGTATCATCTTGAAAAGTCCTATATGTATCCAGCCATCTGCATCAAGTATTAAGAACCAGTGACAATCTTTCAAAGAAGCTCATCAGAGATGAAGAAGATCGGAAGGACAAGAGCTGCTCACAAATTCGACGAGCAGAAGAAGAAATATGAACATCGACTTCTCGTTCAGAAAAGGTAGCGACTTATCACACAGGGGATGACTTCACCTACAAGATCTTTTCTGACGACTTCCCAACAGCTTAATAGATCCGTATCGATATGGAATTAGCAAAAGAAGTTCCAAGTTCACACTAGCAAATCTACGAAAAACTCATGGACTTAGATTGACAGATACCAAATTTAAATCGATTTAAGGGTTCCCTATGATATCAAACGACATAGTATAGGTATAATATAAAGACAAGCTACATAAATTAAGACTTGTGTTTGCATACTTGCAACACTCTTTCATTTGCGCAGGATAAATATGAAGAAAGAATCCACGCTTAGCACACAGGTCGGTAAGAACCTGACTGATACATTCGATGTCAAAAAAGATCAAATCAAATATCAATTAAGTATTTGCATATCCCTACAAAAAATGACATAATGGTTCTTGTGAAAAAAAGTAAATGCTTTTTTTAGAAGAAGCCACAGCCAACTAAGCTGTAGCTGAGCTTAAACAGATTTTATGTAGACCGGAGCAGTCGTTTGGTGGCCCGTTTTGTTTTTGGGGGCGTTTTTTCAGGAAGAAAACAAATTGAAAAAATTAGGTGTCATGCGTTTTGATTCATTTCTTTGTTTCAGTGTTTGACAAATTGAACCATAGAGAGGTACACAATTGAGCAGCGCGTTAAGATTGTTGAAGCCTTTTAAGAAAATGGTCGTTCAAATCAAAATGCATTTTGTGCACTTCGTGATTTTTTAGGTCAGCATAATCGACGAAATATGTGTCCACAATCGGTAGAATTGTGCACGAATTTCAGCAAGCCGGGTCTTTAGGAAACTGTGCATGCTAGCCCAGTTCGTTCTGCGGAAAACACTGCTGTTGTTCGCGATATTGTGGCAGAGGAGCCCTCAACCTCGACTCATCGTCGTGCCGAACAATTGAACATCTCACGAACATCACTGATGTGAATTTTGAATAAAGGTATAATCTTACACGCCTACAAGGTTCAATTGACTCAAGAACTGAAGCCTACTGACCATTTCAAGCGTCGTCAATACGCCGAATGGTTGGTTGAACAGACAGAAGTGAATGGTGATTTTACAAAGAAAATCATCTTCAGCGACTAGGCACACTTTCAACTCAGTGGATTCGTTAACAAGGGTCATTCCGTAACTCGATTACCGTCAGACGATATCGTTTGAAGGATAGTGTTGCCTTTTTTTGATTCACGTAAGTCGATAATCTAAATATAGGACGATACCTAAATATAGGTTTCGTCTTGCATTAATTTTGAAATTTGTAGGTGACTGTAGTTGAGTGATTGAGTTTCCACTGTAAATTGACATTTTGTATTGTTTTCTATTGAATTGACAGATTGACTACAGTTTGAGAGTTTCTGAAATGCATATAGGTAAATCTCTAAAACTGTGATCGATAGATGAGACGATAGTAGTCGATTACATGAAGCAAATCGTGGACGATATCGTCGACGATTATCGTTTTGACGATTATCGTTTAAAAAATTACGGAATGACCCCTCAGAATTGCCGCATTTGGGCAAATGAGAATCCACGAGTGATTGTTGAAAAGCCGATGCATCTACAAAGAGTGACTGTTTGGTGCGGTTTTTGGGCTGGCGGCGTCATCGGGCAGTACTTCTTCGAAAATGAGGTACGTCAATAAACCAAGAACAATTCACAAGCTAAAGGATGAGATATAGTTTGGCACAGTAACGATATTGTTGGCAACGATGCCAAAACCGACATCGAGCGTTGAGGAGCTGAACGCAGCCACAATTCCGCCAGAGCTGAATGTGCTTACGAAGCCACTTTTTTGAATAAAATCGTTTGCCAGAACATTCCATAATTTCATTTTGTAAAGCATAGATCTCATTAGTAAAGAAAACTAAAAAGAATTTAGTAGAAAAAACTAAGATTAAAAAAGTAAAAAAGGCAAAAAAGCAAAAGTAAAGTTAAAAATTAAAGTTATAGTAAAGTAAATAGCTATATTGAACAGACTTAATTAATCTGTAAAACTGTAAACATTTGCTCTCTAATAAAAGTAAAACTTAAAAAATCTTTTTCTACAAAATCTGAATTTTTCATCTGATATTGCACGACGCAATAGACATTGAACCTGAATTATGTCCCAGAGTCATTGAAAATATTGACCATCGGATAGAGGTATGCCACCAAAGCCGTGGCGAGCATTTGCACGATAGTTTGTTTTACACATAATTGTCATAGATTCTTCTATCATAATCAAAAAGTATATTAAGATAATTCTCTGAAAACATTTTGTTTTGTTTACAATTAACATCGTGCGTTTTCGTTGGACCACTTTTTATAATATGCACCTATAAATGTATGCATCTGAGTAAATTTTTGTTCATTAAACGCAATAAAATTCATTTAATTTATGAAACATTTTTGGTATTTTATTTTCTTAAGTGAAAACTATTTTTGTTTTTTTTTTTTTCAAAGATAGGGCGTTTTATGTTCCAAATCCTGGTGGCAAATTTGTTCCCACTATGCGCATGAGCCGGAGTGCAAATTCAACGGGGTTTTCGATTTTGTTCAACTCCAACATCTCGTCCTACACTGAAGTGAAAACCAGGTTCACTCAGATATCTCAAAAATATCTGCATCCTCTGCACTTCCTCTAACGCTCTGTTGAGTCCCCTAAGATGTAATTAGAAAGGCAATGATCGTTCTGTTTTGAAAACCGAAACAAAATATGAAAGTCCTCATCACTGATTTCCGATCGTTTTCTATGAAATTTCGGCCATCTAACTAGCTAGCTATCAAAGCTACTTTTTATTCCTGCAAAACCTAGTTTTTATTTAAAAATCAAAGTGATACAATGAAAAGACGTAAGCTGAAATGAACTTAACTTTCAATTAGACAAAGAACTGGTACGAGTTAATAGGTATGCTGTCATCCATCAAGAAAGGACATCCAATATTGATGTTTTGGACACAGTCAGTCTGTCTTTCGACAAGATCAATTCGCTAATTTGATTTTGCATATCGTAATTTCACGTTTCGTTAATTCGCTGTTTGTTGTTTCGATTTTTATTTAGTTCGTTTTTTTTGTATTTCGCATTTTATTATTTCAATTTTTGTTATTTGGCTTTCAAATTATTTTGCCTTGCATTTTATTAAATTTTGCTAAAATGTTACGTAGGTATGTTGTTGAATATTAATAAAGTTTCTTATTTGTGGCAGTTGCTTTTGTGTTTTATTTACGTTTGCTTTTGAAACCGCAGAATGGATAACCCTTTACTTCATAAGAGACTTCAAATCATCAATTGGACCAATATTAGATAAATACCTACTGGTTGGCAAAATAAATTTGAGTAAAGCAAAAAAATTTCAGTTTGAAAAAAGCTCGAAATTATTTTTGGCGAAATGATACCTTAGCGAGTTATAGGTATGAAAGCAAAACGAAAATTTCCTAACTTAAAATCGCGAGATGAACAAAATTAATTTTGAACATGGAGAAGTTACGTTTTGCAGAATATTTTTTATCAAAATGTTACGTTTCCATTAGGCAGTTATGGAATTTGTTTTGGATTTGAAGTCTCTTATGAAGTAAAGGGTTATCCATTTTGCGGTTTCAAAAGTAAACGTAAATAAAACATAAAATATTTTTTTTTCATGATATTTCTTTTTTATTATAAAGTTTGAACGTTGACATTATGTGTGAAACACTACATCATTTAAATGACAACCACGCGAATTGTTGCAAGTATCGATTCTTTTGAGGTAATTTTCGACCACTTTTTTACACATATTGGGCAGTATCTCAGCTATAACTTGACGAATGTTGGTTTTTAAGTGCTCAAGAGTTAAAGGTTTATCTGCATAAACACCGGTCTGAAAAAGTCCGGCGGTGTCAAATCGCATGATTTCAAATTTCTTCACAATTTTGCCAATTGCTTGCGTATAGTTGGACGATTATGTAAACCATAATCTCCTCTTAAAGCACGATACGTAGCTGTGAATCACCATTTTTGTAGTAGGTTTTAACAATTTTTATGCGTTGTGCGATAGTTAAGCGATCCATTTTCGTAAATGTCAGACTTTTAACTGAAAAAAAAAATTGGTTTAACAACTTATATTAACAGATGTCGAATTCTAGCCCTATACTTTTGAAACCGCAAGGGTGTTATTATAAATGTTGTGTACTTTATATCTACCGGACTTTCAGAGTCAAAACTTCGGGAGTTATAAATTCCAAAAGTTGCTATAGTTAACGAAGGTAGTTCCCTTCGAGAATTGAAAGAATTGTAAGAGTTTAACGAAAAAACACACAAAACGAGAATATTTTTTAACATGTTTTGCTTGTTGGATTTATACAAATTATATTTACAATAATTATATTTAAGTAGATTCCCATACGTGCAAGATTAAAAACTTGCACATGCGTTTCAAAATATAGAATTGAGCTAAGAGGTATTTTTCATTTTAAACAAAATATTGAGTGCTCATTGTGAATTGAAACAAAATTGATTACTTGTGCTTGAATAAGAATTGCACATGGTGGCCATGTTTTTTTGGTGACATTTGTCAAATCTATTGTAATTCATCCAGTTATTGATGGCAAATCACAATGGAAAGTCAAGCGATTGAACAGCACGTCCAAATGATAAGACTTTATTATCAAAATGAGTGTTCGTTAGTGCAACCGTTTAGAGCACACTGCGCCCATTTAACGGTAGACGTGGTGGCCTTTCAAGTCGACTCTTCAACGTTTGGTGGCCAAATTTGAGACGACCGGTTCGGTATTCAATCAGCCAACCCCAACATTCTTTCTTCAAAGAAACGCTAGCCGATTTCCCGCCGTGGAGAAGAACTTGGCCTTTCGCAGACTTCAACTTGGCGAATTGTATTTGATACGGGACTTGGGCCTACACTCGTACAAGATGCAACTGATCCCACGTTAGATCTTAAAGTTCATGACCATAGACAATGCCGTTTATTTGCTGACTTGGCTTCGGAACGTTTGGAAGAGAGCCCAAAATTGGGCTGACAAATGATTATTAGCGACGAGGCATATTTTTGGATGAGTGTCAACAAGCGAAATTGCCGTTTTTGGGGCGACAACAACTCACACGAGGTTCACCATGGTGACAATGCATCTTCAGGAAGTTACTGTTTTGTGTGGATTTAGGGACGGCCGAGAGCTACAGACCAATTTCTTATGCCCCAATTGAACTATAAGGACCTACGACATTTGGTTCCATCATGACATCGGTACGTGCGGTGCGATAATTGACATTCTGCATGAACCTCTCAGAGAGGTGAGGTCAGGACCGGCCCGAGCTAAATTAGAGCCCTGCGCAAGCTTTATCAGTGGCGCCTCTCATTTGGATTGGATTGGCGGAAAAAGTCATTTCCTCATTACCCAAGGGGTACCCTTTGCAATGCGTTTTTTTAACGAGGGATCCCCAAGAGGCCTATTCCTAGATAATACTTATATTTAATTAAAATAAATATGATTTTTATTAAAAACTAAGAAATCAAAAATATATCACAAAAATAATAGTAAAAAAATATATCACAAAAATTTAGGAACCGAAAAAAGTATTTTTGAAGTAAAAAATATTTAAAAACTAATTCAAAAACATAACAAAAACAAATAAATAATGAACTCATTAATTGTTGCTTATGTAGGAAATAATAATAAGATTATTATTTTAATAAAAATAAATAGAACCGGCTATATTAACTTTTCTGGCTTCTGTTTTAGCAAACTCAGCTACCAGATCATCATTATATTCATGTTATCAACTTGCAAACTGGTAACTGTCTGTACTTATTTGCTGTTGAAATTCTGTTTTATGTTACACTGCATAGGGGAGGGATAACAAAATAAAATAAATGCCTTCACTCATACACGCGATGGTGAATGTGAAGAACAACGTAACAGTGGATTGATAAAGAGAAAAATAGCAAATATGTAGGTATCTGTTGTTAAGCGAACAAAATTGTGCACTTTGTAAAGATTTTGTGATGTAGTTTTTTTTACTGTGGGAATGGGGGTGTGTATAGGAAATTAAACATCGACTTATTTTTGAAAAACTTGATATATATGTATATCACTGTCTTTAAATTCAGAAACAGCTGTTAATTATATAATAAATACCAATATTGGAGTGAGCTATAAAAAGAAATGAAACTTAAAAAAGATGGTAGGTAGTGGTTATGAAGTAGTGGCTTTTTTAACGCTTGCCCAAGGCGCCTTTTGAGTTGAGCGCCCTACGCATTTGCACAGCTTGCACGTATAGCTTGTCCGGCCCTGGGTGAGGTGAATTGGCTACTCAGGTCTATACGAATAAACCACAATTGACCGAAGCCCATAAGGTGAACATAACACAGGCCATTGCTCAAATTCAGCGGGTTCTATTCGGAAGATTCATTTAAGATTGAACCACTATACGATCCGTACCACCGTAAGAAGCCGGTTTTTCTATTATATACCTAATATATTTATATTTTTTCTGTACAATTTATCATTAAACTCAAAACAACATTCAAATTTAAATTATAAGAATTTTAAAAATATTTGCTCAAAGTTACCTACCTATACTTACATTTTTTAATTTTAATTCACCGAATTTAAGGTTATATCATCTTGGTGTGAACGGTATGTGTTCTGTTGTAAACGACTTTAAGCCTTACCCCATATAATCTAGAGACAGCTCTGGCGGTATTAATGTCTATCTCTGCGCAATGCGCCCAATAACCAAAAGCAAAAGGGTTAAACTTCACAAGGAATTATTCGTAGGTATTCAAAAAGAAAAAGGATAATACCTTCCATGCAAAGGACATTAAGTCGGTGAAATGACTATGATTATAACGATACAAAGCTCGTATCCAGGACTTTATCCCCATCATAATATATATCTACCCGCAGGAGCAAAAAGAAAGCCCTATCCTGGCTTACTGCATGCTCTGTGTCATTTATTGCATCATTGTATGCGTGTATCTATGTCAATTTACACACGTATATATTTGCTATAAATGAACGGTACAATCTCTACGACTATGGGAATACATGTACCTATACCAAAAAAAAAAAAAAAAAAAAACGAAAAAGGATCGATATCCATTAGGAAAATTAAAATGTGGCAGGACACGGACTCTCGTGTTCCCTTTTCAACTCATTGGGGACACGTGTTTACCTGGGGTCCGTGTGTATAGTAGCAAAGAACAACAGCTAGTTGGTCGGCCAAGAGGATGAGGAAGTTTGTATAGGTACCTGTCTACCTACCAACCCATCTGTATATCTGTTTCTTTCCGTCTTTAAAGCGGTAGGCAGCCGGTGCGGCGCGGCGTGTCTTTGAATCCAGCCAAAATAAAAGTTAAAACAGACATTGCTATCACAGGCATTGGTACGGATACACACACAAGAATCCATGGATGAGGACATTATTGTAGCCAAAAGACTGTTTTCGTTTTGATGGTTCAGTTCAGAACCAACAACCAAAATAATGGCTGCAACACACAGGATAATGAGAGTTGTTTCAGTTCAATTTATATTGAGAACAGCCTACAGATACAGAACAAAGGTGTGAGTCCTACAGGCATAGGCATAGGCATATTATTATCCGCCTCTGCCTTCTATCGCTCTATGGGATGGCGGCGAACAATTTATTTTAAGTCACGAAATTTTTGTTCTCCGATATAGTTACCCATTATGGCTGAATAGATAATAGCTGTGGTACATTTTGGTAATAAAAGAAACATTATCAGACTAATGGATGCATTGTAGTTCTAATTTTGTGTGATGATAACAACAGGCTTGCTTGCAAGTTGCAATTTCCTTTGGAGGTAGGTGGCTTGGATTTGTTGAATTTAATAGTTGTAAATGCCTATTACATACATTTAGGTACCTTTACGGAATACAAACTTTGTCCAACCAAAGTTACATTCTCCATAGAAATGATTATCGTGTTTCCTTAATATGAATTCTTAGAGATATCTATTATAATATTTATAATAAATTATTCTCTAGAAAAAACTTCATGAAGGCGACTTTATAATGCTATTGTATTACTCCAGGGGCTTAAAGTCAATTGCGGCTTAAATTCCGTGAACATACATGCGCTCAATATAAAAGTAGGTACATATAACAGCTCATATCAATACTATTTTAATATTTTGGCAGCACCGGTGTATCCATGACATTCAATGACATTTTAGCTGTCAGATGATTAAAAAAGATCTAAATTCTTAGGAACTCATAGCCAATTTCATAAAGATGCACTTAAATTGCTTTAATCAAAAGTCCTTCTTAATTATACTAAAATATATCTACCTACCTGTTTGACCAAAGACAAAAAGGAAACTTTAGTTAAAATTGAGTTTGGCTCACATCCCTGTAATATAAAAAATATTTCTATTTCGCTCTCCCATGTAAATTGTGAAAAGGAATTGTAAAATTGTAATTACCAACATGTTCCAATGTCAAGAAATGTAAACATATAAAGGGTTATCAATTTTGGGGTGTCTTATATTTAAACTCAGGACGTTGGTAATTTGTGGTTTATTGGCATAGACCTGTACCTAAGTAAAACCCACAAGAAGAAGTCTATAGGGTCAAATCACACGCTCTATATGGTTGCCAATTCACATCATTGCCTCCGCATGAGATAACTATGTTGGGAGATCGCTTTTCCATAATGTCAATTTTAACACAGACTGTGTAGAACTTAGCGCCACCCTGTGGAAACCACATGTTATTGGTGTCCATATCATTCAATTCGGGCCAAAAGAAATTGGTTATCACAACCGATATATGTAGTTCTCGGTGTTGATCGTGATGGCCTGGTCAACATCGTTCTCAAAGAAGTATGGACCGATAATGTCACCAGCCCAAAATCCAAACCAAACAGTGACTTTCTCTTGATGCATTGCAATTTTGTGGATTTCGTGTAGATTTGGATCGTCCCACATAAGACACTTTCTGTACACCTCTTGTGGATTATCAAAACCCATTAATACAGAAATAGTATGGGCGTATGACGTATGACGTACAAAATATGATCACCCAACGTTAAAGAGTCACCGGCGAAGGGCCACCACGTCTACCGTAAAATGGTGACGCTGACAAACACTCATTTTGATAAAAAAAAAAAGTTTTATCATTTGAACGCGTTCTGTTTAATCGTGGAACTTGCCATTGTGATTTGGCATCTCTTTGAATAAAACCGCCAAAATCTACCAGTCGCAATTGAAAATTCTTTTAAATCTTCTATTTAAGGTCTTAATATGAAATTGGCTATCAACACTCACATCCGTTGATGGAAAAGGCATTGTCATCGTTGTTTTCGAAAACGATGATGACGTTGCCGCCCCCTCTCAATCCAGATCAGAGTGATTTTCTAAAAATGAGCCTGGTCGCTGCAGATGATTTGTTTGCATAAATTGGGGTCCGCTTCCAACTGACCCACAGCCAGGGAACAAATGAAGTTGTCTATGGTTGCTGTAGCTTGCCATTGTGTTTTGTCTAATATAAGAAAAATAAAAAAAAATAAGTAAATTAAGAACAGAACAAAAAACAAGATGGCTGCCATGAACTTTCAAAATCTAGCAAATCCGTTTGATTCACCTAGGGCGGTGGCATCGTCAGTTCCTACTTCTTTAAAATCAACGATGGAATTGCCAACATTATCAACGAAAAGCGCTATCTATCGATGATAACCAATTTATTATGACCCAAATTCGATGATATGGGTTGTGAACGACATTTTGCTCTTAAAGGATGTGCCACACAGCTGATGACACATAATGCGCACATTCTCTAGGAGGGATTTATGGGCATTTCTGTCCACCAATGCGCGGAAATTTTAATCCCTTAGGCTTTTTCTTATAGGGCTTCCTTTAGTAGAAGATGTCATAGAAAGTTAGATTTTTTTGTGGAGCGCCACCTATAGCAAACGTGCGGCGGCCATTTAAGCGATGTTGGAAATAGGTTCTGCGTCTATTTTGGCAGCTCAATCAAGTTGTTGTTGATACATTCAATTCTTCTGTTTTCATCTGATGATGCCAACTCTTTGTATCTACTCTATACACACAAGTTCCAAGTTCTCAATTCGTTTTGGTTTATTGGAGTTAAAATACGACTTCATACATCCCCATAGAAAAAATAAATCTATTGGCAACAAATCGGACGAATGAGGTGACCAGTTAATATAGGTCTGTTTCCTGACATGCGGTCTCCACTAGCGATGAGTCCAGAGCATGCTTTAAAGCATGCGTTCATTATCGCTAGTAGAGACCGCCATCGCAGCTTTATTTTCATCGCTTGCGATAGAAAGTATGCTCTCATCGCATACCATCCATCGCTTACTTTATCGCAAGGAGAACTGTCATATTGTTCTGGCGTAACCAAATTTAATTTAACTGAGTTTAAGGTTTGCGTGCGAAGAAAGCTTTTGCTTGGGGTTTACGTTTTTCTAACAAAATTAAAAAAAAAATCTGATTTGAAATTGTCCATAGAACTCATTTATATCCATTAAAATTATTCACTATACTAAAAAAGTATGCGATGAAATGCCCAGCCACAAAAATCTGACAGTTCTTTTGCTCTCTGCTTTCGGCTTTGGCTATTGCGATTGCGATGGATTTATCGCTAGTGGAGACGGCGTGTTATGAAAGCACTCGCCTGCAACATTAATGCCTTCCAATTGAGGCACGAAAAAATAAGTAATTATGTCTCTTTATCGCTCACCGTGGATTGATTTTTGAAGTAATATGAAGTGGTTATTTTATTGAACCATAAAGCGCACCAATGTAATGGTGTTTCGACAATGGCTTTTAGAGTATCATAGTTTCAAATGTAACAATTCCGTTTGTTGACAGAACCATTCGACTAAATTTGAACAAAACTGAACCATGTTCTCCAAATAAATTTGAGTTATTTTCAAACATTGCTCGGGGATGACTCTAGTCATGGTGAATTGTTTAAACAAACTAACCTGTTGGCAAACCTAGCAACGCTGACACCCCCAAAAAATATTGATCTAAATTTGGTACCACTTACATAAAAACCAACGTCAAAAAGAAGATTTACACGAGGTAAAAAGAAGAGGTTAGAATTGAACCAGGAACGCAACCGCCAAAAAAGAAAATTTTAGTTTTATCATTTGTGCCTTAATTTAGTATTTTTTTTTACTTAAATAAAATTGAAATTGAGTTCTTAAATTTGAGTCTCTATTTGATGGAAAATTACTCCGTCAACACTAACCTAAAAACAACCTAACAAAAACTGTCAAAATTGGCTGTCACAAAAAATAATGTTGTCAATTTACAGTTATCCGGAACTGAAAATATTACCCTTTATTTATGTGATGCTACAACGGTCCTCCAACAATCTATATACCGGAGAGGAAAGTTCAAATATAAGGCTTTTCCACCATTCATTTAGATTAGAAACAAATATAAGAAATAATTTATAGAAAAACAGAGATTTTAAATGTTCATTCATTTATATGCATTTATCAAATTATAACTCACTCTCCCCTACTAATATCAGAATGGACCAATTTTTGCTCTAAGTTTGCCAACTTTTCTTCTGCCAACCATATCAACTTACCTCTAATGATCAACAGTTATCTTATGAATATCATTCATGAACTAGGCAATGCTGATTAAGACTACCAACTCTTAATGTTTTCCAATGTTCGTGGGCTAAGAAAAAGTCTCGTTGATGTGTCCACCCATTCTGTTAAATACAGGCTAGTTGTTTTGGAACTAGGTGGAACACATCTTGCGAGCACTGATCTTTCATAACTTCACCAGCCTTTCTATCTACTAAATGTCATTACTCTTTCGCCATCCAGGCCTTTTAATTTATCTTAAATATGTTGTTTATTTGAGCCTTAACACGGATATTGTCTTCTAATCCGAACTTCAACCTCATTTGGCTTTGATTTACTGTCCGTTAAAACTTCATCCATTATAAATTTAATTGCAGGAGTCTAAATCTTGACAGAAATTCAACTCTTAATGAATTCGATCCGCTGGGTGATTCCAATTCCCGACTTTTTCCCTATAGTCTCACACTGAAGTCGTTATTCCGAGCGACTTGAATATACACAATTCAAGTTGGCTCCGCTATTTAGGACAGAAATCACCCGAAGGAGGATATGTTGGTTGTTATAAAAAATACAAATTCTCAAATGAGCAGAAATTAAGGAAAAAAATCTTGCAATGTCCCAAAGGAAGTAGAAATTTCTTGTCATTTGTCAAAAAGTAAAAAAAAAATCATCATTAACTTTGGATCCAACGCTCATCTACAACAAAAACCCCATAAGTAGCTCTGCAGATAAGGAAAATGTACTCGCAGATCATTTTGCTGCTAGCTCAACATAGCCAGACAGCAACATTGCACCTTCTGTTCTTGAGAACGTAAATTATTCAATGGTACAGTTATATTTCTGCCCTCGTTCAGGTTGCAAGAGCCCTACGAGATCTTGATATAAACAAATCCGCTAGCCCTAATGGTATACCTTCCATTCTTCTGAAGAGGTGTTCTTCATCGCTGAAAAAACCATTGCATAAGCTTTTCCATCGCTCCTTCTGTTCTGGAATCTTCCCTAGAAGATGGAAAGCAGCATTTGTCCAGCCAAAATAGGTGACATTTCCTCCCCCTTGTCCTATCGACTAATTGCCCTCTGATAAATCATCAGCGAAAGAAAAATCTCGAAGATCGAAAGCTTCTCAATGACCGGCAATACGGCTTTCGTAGCAATCGTTCTACTGGTGGGTGATCTGATGGCATATCTCAGCAAAGAGTGGAACAGATCTTTACATTGTTTTGAAGAAAGTAAGATTATTGCGCTTGTTATTTCTATAAGGTATTTGATAGAGTTTGGCATCAAGCTCTCTTATCGACAATGTTTAGGGTTGATTTCAATGAAATCATTATCCTTTGGGTTAGAAATAACCTTATGGATAGTTCAACACATGTTGTATTGGACGGTTTCAAGTCTGATCTTTACAAAATAAATGCTGGTGTTCCCCAAGGCTTCGTTTTGTCTCCGACTCTCTTCCTAATTTTTATAAATGGTCTCTTGTCTGAAACTTCTAATCGACTTCATTGTTTTGCCGACGACTCTACTCTCAGCTTCTCATGCTCGTTCTTAAATTCATGTCCATCTCTTTCGGAAGCGAAATTGCAATGGTATTGTATAATAAGCTCATTAAGCTCCGATCTTTACAGCATTGATAAATGGGGTACAAAAAACCGTGTGGAGTTTAATGCTTCGAAAACTCAATGCTGTCTCAATGCCATTGTCCTTAAATGGCACTTGCATCGAAGAAGCCAAGAAGCTTTCAGTACTCGATATTGGTCTCAACAACGATCTTCGTTGGAATGACCACATTCTCGAGAATTTCAAAAATGCTGCTTTGTTTAACATTTCTCTACCGGTATAAGAAACTTTTCACCCCTTTGATCTGGCTACAATTATAAGGCGTTTATACGTCCAAAATTTGAGTATAGCTTATATCCATCTAGAACGGAGTGTTAAAACTTATCCTCCCATCTCTTGAACACCGTCGGAATATTTCATATACGAGTATTTCCTTGTTTGCTCGTTTCTTGCACAAGCAATGTTCACTCGAAATAACCAGTTGGATTCTTTCCATCAATCAGTTTAACCATGATACTCATTTCCCTAGGAATGTTAATCAGTTCACCGGTGAGCCTAATTCAAATACAAAGTTTCATTTTTGTCGCAAAACACGATTATGGAATAATTTACTGCGCACAATTTTCTCTTCAATTTGGAAACGTTCAAGACCAATATTCATCGCTCGTGCTATGTTAATGTTTATATGTTATAAAGGTCTCATAATATTTCCTTGAGCGCGTGTGAATTATAAAAAGAAAGAATATATAGTTTTTTCTTATTGTAAATTTCAAGACAGCCATTGGTCATGCACAAAAGTCATATTTTAAGCTGAAATTGATTTAAAGTTAATTTCAGAATTTAAATCTGTTTCTCTTGTTTAAACAATCAAGCAATAAATAATTATCTAATTAATTAAAATTCGAAATTTGTTTTATTCCTCAAACAAAGAAACTTGTTTCATTTATTGTTATTCACAAATTCCATCAAGATAACTTTCAACAGTTTTGCATTAATTATACGATCCTCATTATATTAATCATCACATCCATATGCATATTGTTTTTTAACTTATTCGAAAAAAAAGTCACTGATTCTTCTTCGTGTTAATTAATTTATTAAGATTATTCTTTGTGATGCCTGTTAATGGTCCAATTTCACAGTAAGTATAAGTGATCGCTTAAAGAACTTGGGGATATGCATGAGAGATTGCTCCAACTTACTGCGATCGTCTTCATAAAGAAACGTGTCCGCTCCACCCTCTTCTTAAAAACAAAAATTACTTCCTCTTTATTTAATGGCAGTCTTAAGTTTTTCGATCAAGAATGCAAAGAAACTTCAATATTTTCGGACGATCGTAACTGGTCATCTTCTGAGCACTTGCGTCACGATTTCGTTTTGGTTGCCATTAATTTTAATTCAATCTTTCAGATTCAACCGCCATCCCAACCCACCCCAAACAAAAAAAATAAAGCTCAATTAAAGTTAATCTGGAGGATTTCTTTAAATGACGTTCATGAGCAATCCAGCCTTTTCCCAACTTGCGAGTATATGTATCCCACAATGCCAACAAAAATTGACGACCATGACCCTAAGTAAGAAATCGGCTGGTGGCTGTTATTTTGGAACTCACACGCAAGGATTAATTTTTGGGTAATGATCCGAAATACAACCGCACATTTGCCTCTTACTTCTGCCATCATCGTGCGGTTGAGATAAGATGGCTTCGTTTTGTCGAGATGCCTCACATGAATCTCTTACTCGGAGCCAATGAATGCAATAAAGTTTCTCATTGTCTGCGGCTGATGTGGAATTCTCGGGGACGAGCGACCATGGCGTGGTTTTTATTTAGGCTGCATTATCAAAGGGTAACACACTACTCTATCCCACTCTTACGTGCAGCGCGCAGGTATGCTACAGACTTTCTGGAAGAATGCCATGCATAATGTCCCCCAAATTAGATAAAACTGGCGCCAATGTAATCGTCTTTTGGTTGACATTTTTTTTCTGTCATCGTCTTCTTGTGTGCCGGGTGGTTTCTTCCCCAAGCTTCTTTGTTTTCTCTCTTGATACGATTTTGTTTTTTATTATTTTATTATTTTTATTTTCTCCTCTGTTATGGTTATTTTATTCGAGGCTCATTTGTATTAATTTGTTGATAAGAAATTGGTCGTATTTTTTTTGTATTTTGTTAAAAATACAAAGAACTGAAGAGTCAAACATTATTTGTTTCAGTTTCATGGTAACGACAAATTTCTGATAAAAGCATGAATATCTTTTTTTGTTTTTGAATTGTCTTAGATATAAAACTAAAAAACATAACCCTCATATCAGGTTAGACACATCAGCCAATCTTAATTAGAAGTTCTCAATTGTTAATGGGAGAAACGAACTTTGGATAAGTTTGAAAAATGATTATGTAGAAGATCTAGTGTTTGAGTTAGGGGCGTGAACAATACTCGTTAAATGTTAATAAAAGAACACAATCTCTTGTCTAATGAATCTAATCGAATATTCAAAACGCGATTGATTGTAGACACTCGGGTATGTCTTTGTATTTAAATTTGATAGTTGATACATGTGAAGTTTGCATGTCAGCTCTTTTGTTTAAGGGAACGTTGTGGTTTATGTAAGACTCAAATTATTTTAATTCACTCATTAAGACGCGAAAAAGTAAGTTGTATGTTGCTAAGACATTCGAACTTCAATTTCACAAAGTGGACAGATTAATTTTGGTTAGACGGACCTCTCCAAAGACCATTTACGGTAATTTGAAAAAAAAAATCTTGGATTTCTTTTTTAATAAAAAATAAAATAAGTATTCGAAAGCACTTTTCATGACAAGAGATACTGTTGGTGGATTCGACACTTCCCCACAAAAGGAAGTGCCCAGGGAAAAAGTTGGTAGTTTTTAGGTGGCAGCAACTGGGAATGGATAGCTAGCCTTTGTAGTCGCTCGTCATTTGTAGATAACTAACACTTGGTTTCCAAGACTAAGGATTCATAAAATGCAGGTGGTCTTCTTTGCCCGGGGGGACCACCAAGCAAATTGAGCATGTGCTAGTCGACAAAAGCTTGCATCCAAGAACTTAGATGTACGTCCATTTCGAGAGTCAAATATTGAATCTGGCTATTTCGTTCTTGGGTCGAAAACCAGATCTCGACTTTCAAACCGATAGAAATTGCGAATAGCCCAGAAGAACGAATTCAACGCTCTATATCTAAGCAAACGTAGAGATATCAGAGCCTTAGATAGCGCCTGGGTAGAAACCTCTTCGCTGTGTAGATACTCAGCTATGAGAGATCCTATTATTAAAATGGCAGTCGAAACCACCGTAAAGTACCAACCATTCCAGAGAAAGAAATGATGAATGCGTGAAATGGCAGAAAATACAAATATGTTACGAAAACTTATGAAATGAAGATCCGGCTTTGAAAATAGAGGGCATTCATAGACTCTAAGCTAAGAAAATCCAAAAGTCTCCAGATCGCAATATTACCCACAGGTTCTATTAAAAGGCTAAGGAACTGGGTGCTAGTTTGAAGAGCAGAACTAAGACTCTTCAATATAGCGAAGACAACTAAGTCACCGAACCGCGGGGAATAAAACAAGTATTTAAGCTGCTAAATGCCCATCATATGGAGCGAGTAATAAAGAAAGACGAAACAAATTTTCAAGGCATGTGAAGAACCAGTTGCAACACCCAAAAAAAAGACGTAGGCTAAGCTATAACAAAAGGAACAAGAAACCTGCAGAATCCAATGTGTTATCAGCCGAATGATTCGAATACATATAGGTGATGTTTTGGTAGTGTACATACATGTCATAAACCAAGTACGGTTGGAAGGAAGCATACCCAACGCTAGACTAACATATGCCCCCATTTTCGAAAAAGGCGATACTGGTGTCGTACAAAATTGCCTATTCAACGTAATATTTGAGCTTTAATTATCAGTGTTGCTTCCAGATCTTGACAACGCATTTTAAGTTGATACTGATCACATTTTCATCGCCATTAAGGCGACATATTATATCATATTATATAGAACTCTATGCGTCGATGGGTGACCTGAGGATCCTAGGAAAACTATAGTTCAGCGTGACATTGTAATTTGCAACTACCTCCTCTTAACTATTCAAGACTTGCAAAGAGTTTCGACCAAGCAATTGCGAGCTCAGGATCGTCGAGAAGGAAAAGCCACTGCCGGCCGTGTCTTAGGCAGATAACCTTCCTACATCAGTAACCGGTAACTCCTTACACCTTGGTGATTCTTTAAGACACATTTGTTATTTGGTCTCTTCAGTCTATGGTCAATCAAGCGCTATTTTCGTTCTTTGATATCAGCTTCCATACTTCTCTAACCAGAAAGGCCGTTTTTTTGTTGACATTCCTTTTGAGAAAAAGAGCAACATATTTGGTTTTCACCATTTTAAGCTACCAGTCCTGCTGACCAGTCTTGTTCCACAACTCAACATTTGATGTGATCTGTGATCAATGAATTTCAAGAATTTTCCAAAAGAAGGTTTCAATCCCAAGAAATTTTGTTGTTTGTTATCGTAAACTTCTCGGGGAATAAAATGCTCATGAGAAATCATTTAATGTGCCAAACGTTTTTTGCCGAAGGTGGGTACTAGAAATTAGCCGAAAAAGACCACGATGTGTACGTCCAATCAATATTCTCAGAAGAAGTGATTTTGATTTGTTGAATTCGACCTATAATAAAGTTGAATTAATGTTTTTCTTTTTTTGCCACTTAAAATTGCTCACCAAAATAAAAGTGGAAAAATTCCACGGAAATCACAATAAAAATTCCCATGAAATATTATTCACGATAGCAATCAATTTCGAGAGTAATTTCGAACATAATTCACGATATGAATTTTTAGACTGCAGAAAATATTTCCCGCCCAATGTGTTGAAGACACTCTCTACTCGAGATGTTTGGGGAAGCATGAACTTCACATAGAACTCAAAGAGTTTCAGCGTTATTATACTGGAGATGTATACAGGAGAGAGAATTTCGAGCTTCGTTTAAACCAATTGTATCGTATCAAAGAACGCCATCTATTTTTATAATTTTCCCGCACGAAAAAGATTATGTCTATCTTTTAAATGTTTTAGAACAGTGTGAGTTTTAAGGATAGTTGAAGAGGTCTTAAAAGGACATACCGATGCATATGGGATTTGAATGTCTAAACATTGCAAAGGGAAGGAAATATTGGGATGGGTAAGGCATTTCATATTCGTGTAGTGCAGCTAAATAAAGAATCTCTGAATTCAACAATACGTCCGAACTTAGGCTCAATGGTAAAATGATGATCATTAATTAAAACGCTTGTATCTTGGTCAAATTGTTTAAGGAAAGGATACATTCCTATTTTAATTAAGCGCTTTTTTGCTCGTTGCTCGAGAGATGCAAATGTTTCTGTTATCCTTCTGTCACTTTATCCTTTTTAAAGCTCTTTTTTAGATTCTATATAAGAATTTCAGGAAGTTTCAGACAAAAGATCATTCATGAATATGAGGAAGAGAATATTAGACAAAACGGAGCCCTGGCGTAGAACAGCATTTATGTTAGACTTAAAACTGTCTAACACAACTTATATGAAACGTTTCCAGCCGTTAGCCGTAGTTTCTGATCCAACGAAGAAGAAAATTATTAAAACTAAATGCACGCATTTTTAATAAGAGCACTTGATGCCAAACTCTAACAAATGCTTTTGTCACATCAGACCGTAATGTCGGTCATTGATAAACTTTCGTTCTTCGAGATATTTGTGGAGTTGATACTTTATCACCGTTTGAGAGAAGGGACGTAAGTGCAATTGGACGACAATTAGAAGGAGAAAAAGATTCGCTTTTTAAAGGGATAGAATGGCTGCTTTCGATCCAATCGAAAAGAGACCAGTAGAGTAGGACAGATGGAAAAGCTTACGCAATAGTTTTACTAGCGTTAAGGAACACCTTTTCAACACAATTCTAGGGATACTATCCGTGGATCGGATTTATGTACATCGGGATTACTCAGCACTCTTAAGATTTGACCCATAAAATCACTTACGCTTTCAAGTACAGAAGGAGTAATAACACTTTCGGGCAGTGTCGAATTAACAGTATGAATAAATGAATAAATTGGGGTATAAAAACACTGCGACCTAAAGATCTATTGTGTCCCCCATCTGGAACTGGATGAGGTTGGCTCATTATTACAGTTCTTCCTCCAAATCTGCCCCTCTGAGGAATCGAAGTATTTGGAGTATTTTAAGGGATGATAATTGACTCTCTTTTATGTGGTGCTTGCCGAGATACCTATGCCTTTGATGCACGAGTGCATCACATTTCCCCAGGTGTCTCTTCGTGAGTGTTGCAGAATCTGCAAGTCGCGTTGTTCACCAGACCAAGGATGTTGAGGTGTCTTCTCAACCTACAGCGGCCTGTGAGAAGCCCCGTGATTTTTCTGAGGTTGTTCCTACTTAAGCTAATGCAGGTTAGAAAACGCTCTCGGTTGTAGTCCCCGAGCAGGAGTTTTGCCTGTCTCAGCTTAGGTAGTTCTTTCCAGATTTTTGATCTTTTTGTCTCGTCTTCTGTTTTGATTTTGTTTTTGATCACGTTTTCTCCTATTCCGCAGTAGGGCTCTGGCCCTGTAAGGGGTGTCGATGCACCTATTTTTGCTAAGGAGTCTGCCACTTCGTTGCCCTGGACACCAACGTGGCCTGGTACCCAAGGAAGTGTGACAGTGTTATTCTCGCCCAGTTTATTAAGCTTTATCACGCATTCCCAAACAAGTTTGGAACTAATGGCGTAGGAGCTTATTGCTTTTAGTGCAGCCTGACTGTATGACATGATGAGAATGTTTTGTTTTTTGTTTTTCCTATCGAGGTTTCTTCCAGCACATATGCCTATATCATTTACTTCTGCCTGGAATATGCTATTGGACTGTCCCATCGGTAAGGAACGGCTTCCGCCGTTCTTGTATACTAACAGTAAACTGTGCTCTGTAATCTGAGGAGTCCCGTCAATGCTATCCAGTCTCAGAATAATCTGTTTTTGTGTATTGTGACTGTAATATTTTGTTCTTTTAATTGTCAATTTTTTTGCCAGTCACCTCTGCATTTACGTGAAGCTACTCATGAAACTAGAATCATCGGCGGAATCCATATGCAAGCCTTGTCTCTTGTCTATAGAAGATTATTTAACAGCAAAGTGTGTATATAGTCTCTTTTATACGTTTTTTCAAGAAATTTAGTCTTTCGTCTTTCTTCGGTATCTGGCCAGTAACACCGTTCTTCGACTCTCTGAAATACGTAACGCTCTCCCAAATATCCTGAATTCTAGGTAGCAGAATAACGGTGTTTGTTTCGGTCACTAATAACTTCCGTATATACCTAAAATATTTCCCTGAAACCATCATTAGCGGTACAGCATATTACAATCTCGCAACCGCTGTTTCGCAGTTTCGTCAAACTTCTCTTCTTTTCGATCTTCTATCACGTCTTCGTCAGATCGCTTGCAATTTTCGATGATAACTCTTGCTTTCAGTGATCTGCAGTGGGAGAAATTGTCACGGGTATCTGAAGATATCCAGGGATATCTATCTCGTAATTGTCTCGACACAGTTTAAGAACCAGCTTCCATAATAACAATCTTAACTTGGTACCACAAGTCATCGGCCATGAACATATCGTCATTTAAATTCATTTCCATGAGTATAAATGGCGTTTGTATCGAATCCTGGTCTCCTTGGTAATAAGAGCAAAGATTGATCATTTGATCAGCTTCGCTAATATTCCGAACAACACGAAGTGATTTCCTCCGTGGGAATTATTTAATTCATGATATCAAGGTTATTATATGGCAAGACTTGAGTGAAAATAAGGAGTCTCTAACCACAAGTCGACGAGCGTTACAGAAGACGACGATCATATCACCATTTTCATTACGCTGATCTAAGTAATGTTAACCCCAAAACTCCTCATGTCCGAGCTATTATCAAGAGTCAACCCCTCTAATAAAGGGATATATAAATTTGACGATTCTTTTAAAGCAGACTTCCAGCTAACAATTAGTCTTTTCAAAACATAAGCACATATGTTCGATGGTAATTTCGAAACTTAGAACCCATAGGTGCTAATTGTGCTCAGCAAATAAAATAATATCAACATAAATCTGTGTTCAATCGACTGGAATATTTAACCGAACGTTTATTTGAGGATGAAGCTTTTAATGTGTCTGCTAAATAAGATTCATCAATATCTCTCTAACCAATTAAACTCTTTATCTGTTGAACCAAAAAAAAACCTAACTCTCTACGTTTCGCTAAAAAAATCAAGCAAGCGGAATAAATGCTTCCACGCTTCTTAGATAGTACAAAGATGCATCCTGATTCACCCTATATGCATCAAATCAACTGGAAGATGTGACTTCTTAACACTAATCTCCGCTATTCCCTTCCTCATGTTTTTTTTTTAAGTTGACACTAGAGCGGTATGCTTCGCATGTATTGCGAAACAATAAAAAGTAATAAAATAAAAAAAGGAATAATGTGTTTTATCCTGGAGGTCAAATTGAGTTCGACAGGGAGTGGATGGAAGGAAGTGGCAAAACGCGCGTATGTTATGATTCGTGCCTAATCGGTCAGCAAAAATTCGCCCATAGTTGAATCGTTGAAGTGTTAAGGGAGGCGAAGACGCGTATTCTTGGGACTTGGGACAGCGCGTTATTTTATCGTATAATCGTCATCATCTGTTCGACATGGGCCATGATGGTCGGACTGTTCGTTGGGTCGATTCGCTGATAAATTACGCTCCACCGCACAGCAGCAATTGTGATTGAGCGAATTCATTCGACTAGCGACGAAGGAAACACCCCATTTTGAGGTCGAATTAAGGAAGGACTTCTTTTTTTTTTTTTTTTTAATGAATACCATCGTAATTGGTGACGCGTGTGTGTTTGATTTGCAATGTTGATGCCTGCGATGCATTAAAGTAATGCAACTAATGTCATGAGCACGAACAAAAGTGACACTTGCTTTTAGTTAATTTGTTTTATTAAATTTTTGTTAAGATTATTTTGCCAACGGCTGCTGTGAATGTTTGTACACACACTTTACCATGCGCTTATATGGTCGATTGTTGGTCGATTAATTTAATATTACAATTAAGTTTGAATATTTCACGTTTACGCCTATAGAATGCTGCATAATTTTTGGCAAGAAAAATCTATTCAACTCACTTTTCGTTTTCGAAAAATATTGAATTGTGAGATGTAAAATGTCCAAAGCTTAACTGAAATTATAGATTCATAGGAATTCATAAATAGGTAACTGTTTTAAATCTGACGTGGAAGAGAATATTGGAGACTGATCGAAATCAGTCGTACCAACGATTGGTCTTGTGGTTTATTGATGGTAATATCAAAGGCAATTGAAGCTTTCATTTGTATTTTTTGTATTGTATTGTATTGTATATTTGGTGACAATTTTGTTATAGTCAATCAAATTCCGTTGCACAACTTTGGTGCGTTTAAATTGCGAATGAGCATTACCATACCGGTGATCCAATCTTCAATGTTAATACGTCCAATGAATTTAAAAATTCCGTCGGATAATTCACGATCGATTTTTATTTGACTGATTCGCTGGGAAGTTTGAATTAAATTTGTTCATTGAGCTTCATGAGATCATAACTTTTTGGTGCCAAAATTACAATTTGCTCAGCCAATCCGGACTTTTGGAGTTGATTGTTATATTGGGGAATACCTTGTCGACGACGGTTTGAATATTCAGTTGAAATCTCATTCAACATTCATTCAAATTTTGCCATATCCGATGTCCAAAAGCTTTTTTGGGAATGTTTGGATAGACTGGACATGCAAGATTTTCTCGACACGATTTCAAAGATATGAAGATTTCAAACATGCTTTTAGCTCATCTGTGAACATTCATCGCAGAATAACATGCATCAGGCAAGGTTAGTTTTTTCCTCGAAAATCACTCAGAGTTGGACAAGCACTTTTTGTGAACTCAAACGGGCCATTGTGGTCCCAAATAATAATATTCACGTTCTAAGGATTGTGGCTATGCCCGAGTTTTTGATGATGTTGGTGTTGGTGTTTCTGTCCACTTCAAATTCAATATCGTAGATGCAACTCCCAATGATACCTCTCCAAGTGCACTGGAATTCTGCATTCGAATATCAAATTGATTAGGAATGTTTTAACAGTTCCTCCTGTTATATGGACCAAAAACAGTCGGCCATTTCCGTTTCTAACACGTTACATGACTTTGTCGTACAGATTTTTTTTGATCAGCAACCAACCGGTTTGTTTGAGGTTGCACATATTATGATAAGTAATGGTTTACTTCGAAGTAGTGTTCTAGCATCAGGTCTCCGTCCCGTACATTGTTTCTGTCCCGTATCGAAGCCAACATTGAATAAGAACTTTGTCGTTGATGCGACATACACGATTTTTTGTTTTAGCCATACTAAACTTTAGTCGTTTGGCAGACGTCACTTTTGCCATTGATACGAGTACGAGTATACATACACACTGATTTATGTATGTTTTCTATGGACTCCCAAACGGCTTCGCCAATTTTGATGGGATTTTTAGATAATCAGCACAAACTCAGGAATATGGCCATAATCATAGGAACGTTTAAAATTATCATTGGAAAGAATTGACAATGGCTCAAAAGACATTGCTCGAAGTGCTTGTTTGGACTCTACGTGATTTTCGAGGAAACAATCAACCTATGGGAGGACCTCATACAGTTAAGCTGAGCGCCTGCTCATTATCATATCTTTGGAGGCGAGTTGAGAAAATCACCTATGCACGAAAACTTGTCGATTTGCTGCAAGACCTGTCTGCCCCCACATTCTCAAAACAACTTTTGGACATCGACAATGGCGCACCACGAATGAGATTTCGTTCCTGTCGAATTTCAGTCTGGTTAGATTGGATGTGCGAACTTGCAAAAAATGATGATATCAAGCTCAATGAGTAAATTCAACTTAAACTGCCCGGCAAAACATTCTAATATCGATTTACACAGCAATGGGAGAAGAAGCCTTCTGAATTTTTGAATTCATTGGAAACACCTGGAATTCTGCGTCACAATAAAGGCTGGATCCCCGGTGATGATTATTCGTAACTTAAATGTAACAATCTTGTGCAACGGAATTAGATTGACCATCAAACAATTGTTTACAAATTTGATTGAGGCAACAATCATCATCAATCATCAACAATCATGGCAAATTCAAAGGCGATGCCCGACGGGACATACTAATTCTACACATTTCAAAGGCTTCCCATTCGAATTCAAGTAGCTCCAGTTGCCATTGGTATTACCATCAATAAAGCACAAGGCCAATAGTAGAGTGTTGCCGGCTTAAATTTTGAAAATTCCTGTTTTTCACCCGGTCAGTTGCATAATATGGCTTGATCCCCAGTTGGCACAACGAAAAATGCATACCTACGTTTGAGATACAAATAAAAACCATTGTCTATCCACTGGCTTTAAGTTGAATCGTCTTTTGTTTTAACGTGATTACCTGCCGATTACCGGCTCTACCGCACGGGAGGCCTACCCCCATCGTAGTCAGATTGGGTCCTGACCATTAACCCCGACACATAGCCGAAGCCATCTCGGTCGCAAAGTTGTGACATGTTGCAGGCATGAACACACCTTTTGCTTAGGAGGCGAGGTCTATTTAACACCTCTTGAATCCAGGCATGCCTGGACACCATGTGTCTCCGCATTCGGAACAAACCAAGCCACCACTATACTCCCACTAGGGGGCCCACCTTATAGATAGTCTGAGAAAGAGAGCACGCACGCGACAGCTGCATCTCTCTATCCAAAGATAGAATAGGAGAGTCAGAAGACGTACGCTTTAGCCCTCAGACTCCTGGGCACTATCTCCCGTGGTTCCAGAATATAGCTTCCGGTGGAGCTTCGCCACCATGAAGGTCACTTACAGATGAAGTTCCTGCAAGACTTTAGGGCCTGTCAGCCCCAGATATACACACACCTAGCTATAGTCGATGTAGAAACCACAACTAAGAATGTGCACCCCTCTGATGGTGAGTTGTTACACACTCCTTAGCGGATTACTACCTTAAGGACACCGTTCAGACTGTTCCTATCAAGTTAGTTCAGTTACTTACGTAACCTATCCACAGGCACCGCGAGGAGGTCGAAAGGAACCGGAAGTGACAGCTTTGTGCGAGGTAGCATGGGATTTTTCTCTTGGGCGAAGCTAAAACCTGGTTACATTACCGCCCCCATCCTTCCACCAGCACCAGAAGTCATCTGGATATAAAAAATTTGTCCTTCCGTGCGAAGCCAGGACGTGTCGCTAGTTGAAAAAACAAAGTTCTTTTTTAAAGAGGAATTATAAAGGAAATTAAGAATTCGCATTAATGAAATCATTGAGTGCCATTCCCCTGCCAATCTCCAAATATCTCTGTAAGTTTCACACTAACATTTTGGCGTTCGGGATCTTAGCACTGCATAAGTGGGATATTCCAAAAAAAAGCACGCCATCTAAAACTTCATTAGCTGTTCATTAAATGTCAGTTGGTTTCTGTAACTTTATGAATTCCTGTTTTTCTCAATTTCAACAACAAAAGATTGGAGCACCTCATTCGAGGGCTAATTACAAAAAAAAATATTTTTTGAATATCCCACAATTGAGTTGTTGTAAAAAAAGCTTCAAAAAATTATAAGAAATCGCCTTCGACCGGCGAATTACTAAAACAAACTGACCTTTTGTAACTAGCTTATGACCTCCTAGATGGCATAATTTAAATCGTATATCCCATAAATGAAGGAATTACAATTTCTACGATCTTGAAAAAAACTTAAAAATTTAACTGACTTACCTTTTGTCACCAACTTCTCTCAGATGGCATGCTCATATGTTGAGTATGGTGCGCATGTAAAGGTTGGGCCATCTAGTGGTTTCTTTTAAAATCATAGGTTATTTTGACACTGACAGATGTTTCCCGCTCGAAATCTTGACAGAAATCTAGTATCACACTTCGGCGGAACGAAACAAGTTATACTTTACGCTTGAACACCGTTGGGAAAATGTTGAAAACTTGTTTGCAAAGTGAGTGCTGTGTGACACAAACAGTGCGTTTTTAAAAAAAAAGTTTTGGCCAAAATAAAGCACCCACCGTGCCTGCTGTAAGCCAGTTTGTGAGACTGGTTTGCTAGTTGACAAGACTCGTGGTCCCTGTCGCGTGGTTGTACGGTGTGCGTGGATGAAAATTCACGAACATTAACTCACAATCGATCAACATTTCACGCACTAGCCTGAAGAAAATTCTGTACAAACATCTCGGATTATTAGCTTGTAAGATCCTATTGACACAGCAAGTGAAGGCGCACGACCATCCACTTCGTTATCGCTTCGCAGATTGGGTCTTAGAGCAGCTTGAATTGGACAACGATTTTGGCCGAAAAATCAGCTTTTCTGACGAGGAGCATTTTCATCTGGGCGGCTACGTTAACAAACAAAATTGCCGCATCTGAAAACCCGCACGTTATTGTCCAGCAGCCAATGCATTCAAAGAGAGTGACCGATTGGTCCGGATTGTGGACTGGTTGCATCATCAGACCATTTTTCTTCGAAAATGAGGCTGGGAACAAAGTTTAGGTCAACGGTGGGCGTTACAGAGCCATGTTAACTGACTTTTTTTTTTTACTGAAATTGAAGACATGGATTTGGACGTCCATTGGTTCTTGCAGGATGGCACTCCATGCTCCACAGCCCAGTCCACAATCGATCTTTTCCGCACCAAGTTCCCAAATCGTGTTATATTAGCCGTCTTGGCGATGTCAATTGGTCGCCTCAGAGATTCGATTTGACCCCTTTGGACTTTTTTTTGTAGTTAACCGTGAACGACCGATGTTATACCAACAATTCGGAAATGACTCAAACACTTAAGGCCAATATCATCAAAGCAATTCATGAGCTACAGCCCGAAACCATCAACAAGTTCTTGGAAAATTGCAGTGACAGAATGCGCTACTGCAAAGCCAGCCTAAGAAGCCACTTGAACGACGTTGTGTTCCATAACTAATGGGAATGTTTACTCTTATAAATAAGGCCATAACAAATGGAAAACATTTAATTTTGTTCATTTTATTGCATTTTTTAAAAGAAACTTCTATTTGGCCCGTCTTGTAGTGTTTCCAGAACCATCAAGTATCCAGAAATATACTTCCTCTTAAATAAACCACAATTTGAACAAAATTGAAATCTATTTATTATAACTTTTCAATGAAACCATCCTCGATGTCATCGAAATGATGTCTAATTCAGCTGTCCACACCCAACACTTCACTGTCTGTGTAAATCGAAGCCGAATTGATGATGCGGAATCTAAGGGCGTAAACAATGAATATTTCGGTTACCCTTCCTATTTCCTAATTGCTTCCATGCAAAGATCACCAAACGACAATTCATTATTCTCAACTACGCGTATCCTTATCCCAAATGAAATAGAAGACTGATTTGTTTTCAAATTTCCCAAAACATAAACAACCATTGTTAACCATCGACCAAACGACCAACTATGTGTGTAATTTGAGAATAAGATTCAATCTTCTTAAAGGTCATCTGGTTGGCATATATTTCAAAAGGAAGGACTCTCAAATTGCAAGTGACAAAAACAAGGATCCGCGAACCTAAATGTATGTGAGTAGGTTTCAAGTGGTTGCCCACCTTCCGTAGACAGAGAGACGGAACCTTTGCCAAACCAATGTTGTCTTGTCAACTGAGTTCGAAATTCGAGCCTAGCTAGCGCCAGCTGGGCGGCTCGGCTCCTCGTAACCATCATCAAATAAAGGAAGCGTGTCCTCGTTTTCGTGGTCGGCGCTTGAATTTGGTTTGAGTTGATGTTGAAGTGTCGTCCTTGTGGTACAAAAATATATAAACTCTCGAGTGCACTCTTATAGAACAAGAAATAAAATTTTATTTTTATTAGGCACTCTGAAGAGACCCACAAGTACTCTCGTTCTCATTGATGCCCGATCTCACGAAACGATTTTATTCAAAGGGGTTGTTCCTATGCATGTTGCAGATGTAGATAGTCCAGAATTAAAGTCCAGAATGCAGCTGGCTCCATACTTGTGCTGTGTCCTCGGCATTATTATTAGTTTTTAATGTTTTCTCTTTATCACTAAAAGATACATACACTAATTTCTTTAAAAGGAACCAACATTCGGCTATCGGACAGATTCGAAAATGAAATTTGTTCTGGCAAATGTAAATCCTCTATCTCACTTGAATTAATGTTCTGATAACCGAAGGGCTCTGTGAGAGTCGGAAGGGAGTTCCATTCCCAATGTGTAGGGCACACTTGATAAGAAGATATGTTTTAAATAAAGTTTAATCTTTTTGAAGACATTAAATCGAAATACAAGACAGACTCGCCTTTCTGATATCTTGACATGGAATTTCCACTATTGCTCGTATATACTTGGACAGTTTAATTTCCCGCAATTCAGGAATGTTTTGGTGCTTAAGTTCAAGAGCAGTTCAAGTCGCCTTAGAGGCATTCAACACGTGACCGGAATCATCGCATAGAAAGTTGAAGTCTTCCGGGGTGTTCTCCGGACGGACTGTTGAATAATGATACTTTGGGAATGACACAGATTCTCAGCACCGGAGCAAGGAGTAACAGATACATCGGACTTCCATGCAAGCTACACCCTTTCTCGATTACATGCCATAGTCATAGCAATCCATCTTCGAGTTGTGAACAATCTATAGCTATAGCGACACGAGTTTGTTTATTCTACCAATTTGTGTCGGGAACGTGCGGGGATCGCTACACTGCCAAACGGAAGGACACTATTTATTAGTTATTGTATTTCAAAAGTCATTCCCGCTATGCAAGCGTTTGCATCTCCCCCAGGGGGATATTGTGGCTGCACATCGTCAAGGAAGTCTTCCGAATCTAACCAAATTGTTTCGATTGTTTGGTCACGTGTTGGCCACATATTGACGCAGATGAAGTCACGTGCCTGCGATTTTCATGGGCAAATTATGGAAGTTTTTCAATTTCCCATTAAGTGTGGCAATGGCAGTCGGTCGAGACTCGGGACCGGGAATCGAAGCGCGAGTGTGACTTTTTTAAGTCCCATCGAGCGGGAAACCACCAAATCGACACTTTTTTTTTATTATGTATTTCTTACGGATCGTCACGGTAGCTGGATGATGATGTTGCTTTCTCAACTGCTGCTGCTCCTGCGGGGTGTTTTGCTTTGACAGTGGCTTTTTTTATTGCGTAATGTATTGGTTAATGTTTCCTTTTGCCAGCTGGAGAGAAGTGGACATGTGAGAGAAGAAAAAAAAGATTAACTTCTTCACACCCTCCGGGACATCTAGATATGAATTCGAAGGGGGTGCAGACTTAATAATACAGGTTGACTTTAAGGACTGATGGCAATTATTATACTTTCAACATCTGAATGGGGTTATCGAAACAAGTGAATATCGTGGGAATGTCTCTGGGAATTGAGAGGATAGTTTTTGAGGTGTGGAAGTCGGATGGCTGTAGCTAATTTCATAGGAAAATACTTTTTTAAGTCGATTAGTTATGTAAGTAAGCGTGTTAGAATAATTGTTTTTAAGAATGATTCAGCATCTGAACCAAATACAAGTTTCTTTTTAAAAATGCAATAAAATGAACAAAATTAAATTCTGTACATGTATCATGGCTTTATTAGTAAGAGCAAACATTCCCATTAATTATGGAATACAATGTCGTTCAAGTGGGTACATCGGCTGGCTTCGCAGCAGTGCATTCTGTCACTCCAATTTTCCAAGACCTTGTTGATGGTCTCGGGCTGTAGTTCACGGATTACTTGGATGATATTGGCCTTAAGTGCTTGAATCGTTTCCGGATTATTGGCATAATATCGATCTTTCACGGTTCCCCACAAAAAATATCTAAAGGGGTCAAATCGTTAAGAGCCTCATTTTTGATGAAAAATGGTCCGATGATGATGCAACCAGTCCACAATCCGCACCAATCGATCACTCTCTGTGAATGCATTGGCTGCTGGACAATAACGTGCGGGTTTTCCGAGCCCGTTCTCACGAACTTTTTGCACAAAATTAGGTACAGAAGGCGCGGTGGGTACTTAATTTCGGCCAAAACTTCTTTTCAAAAAACGACTTATTTTCTCCCCGGAGGTATCATGCTGACTTTTAGTTAAGATGTCAAGATTTCGAGCGGGAAACAGCTGACAGTGTCAAAATGATATATGATTTAAAAAGAAACCACTAGATGCCCCAACCTTTATGTTCAGTCGCCAGGTGGCAGGCTATGCAACAGTACCGCATATAGCACCAACACAAATAAAATATCCTGAAATGATTCCCCAATATGAAAGTAGTCCCCAAAAACCCATGAAATAAATCCCAAATTCGGGGGTTTATTTCGTAAGAAAAATACGCACTATATAAAACAAATTTGAGGGGTTATTTAATTTTGGGAGGTTATTTCATAAGGCTTTTATTTTATTGGTGGGATATTTCCTACAGCCAAACATTACGGCTAGAGGTACTTTTTTGTTTTAGTCACCATATTTTGTTGTGATTATGGTTAAGTATATTCTGGGAACAATACATTTAACATTTTAGTAAACAACCCTTTGTGTTATATTTAGTGCTTTGGACTGGCAAGCTGGAAATCTTTAACGGACTTATTTCTCACTTCTATTATGGGGGGAATGCTCATCAGTTTAAGCTCGAGCCCAACTTCAGATATATTGTTAAATTCAGAGATTATTTTCTTAACCGCACTGCACAAATGTGGAATGCTTTACCCAAATCTATATTACGATATTCAGCTATTCAAAACCAATGTGGATCGATATCTCCTTTTCAATCTTCTCCAACTTTCGTAAACGCTCGCACTATGCCCAAAAATTTTATGAGTAATAAAAATGCCTTTATTTTAACGCGTAAAATATAAAAATAATAAACTCAAATGGGTTTTGTCCAATATTTGTATACATTTTTGAAAAAGTAAGAGAGGTAGAAATGGAGCGGAAAAATGAGATAAGCCAGGGTTCCGAAATTCACTATTATTTTGATGAACTATTTTAGGCTTAACTATGTATATGATTATTTTTAAACGTTATTTTAAATTCATATATTGTACAAGTTAAGCAATGCAGAGAAAATTTAATCAAAATTCTAAGAGTCGTTTTCGAGAAGCATAAGTTTTTAGAAATTTTGATTTTTGCCTTACCTTTAAACGTTTCTCTTTTAATAAAATTACTTTAGTTCCAATTATATATCTAATATTAAAAAAAAAAATAGGTGCCAAGTTTAAATAAAATGCACGACTGGGTCGTACCAACGTTTTTCTTAAAGAAAATAAAAAAATTGATTTAAACACTTCCGGAGAAGTTTGGTCCAAGTAATGTCAAGTTTTGGATGTGTTGTCCGAAAACCGAATATTCCGATGTAGCAAAGGTTACATGATTCGTTAGATTTTCCTTTGCAGTTTATTTTGTAGACTTTTTTACTTCGGCGGTCATTTCTTTTATATTATACGCGTACCCAAGGGGTTATGAATACCCTTATAATGTTAAACACAGTGGGAGCAATTAAGAAAGTATGATAGGATTAGAAAAGTGATACCGATGGACATTGGTTTCGAATGTCTTGACATTACAATGAGTGCGAAATATTGAGCCGGGTAAAGCATTCCACATTCGCGTAGTGCGGCTAAAAATGAATGAGCATTCCTAGAAGTACGGGTATTACACACTCAAGTGGGGCTTTGAAGCACCTGTCCAGATATGGGTATTGTAATCGATCTTTGGACGAATATAGGCTTTATAGATTACAGCCAGATTAGAAGGGTAAAAACTTCTTGCATCGAAAGAGAAAACCTAAACACTATACAGCGTTTTTGGCGACTTCAACTATGTTTATCACTCCACAAAAGATGGTTTGTGATGCACCTAGAACTGAAACTTTTAAGTCTTTTCGATGCAAGTGCCACCCAGAGATAGTGGAATTAATGGAGGTTTACGCCTTAGCGAAAATAAACACCATTGAGTTTTCGAAGCATTAAAATTCTACACGGTCTTTGAATACCCATTGAACAATGCTGTCAAGATCAGAATTTAATGAGTTTATCATACGCTGCCGTTGCAAGTCCACATCTGAAGGACAAGGATGTGAATCTAAAAACAAATATGAAAAGCTGAGGAGGGTACTGTCGTCAGCGAAACAATGAAATGGATTAGAAGTTTCAGACAAAATATCATTTATGAATATAAGGAAGAGTGTCGGAGACAAAACGGAGCCCTGAGGCACACCAGCGTTTGTTTTGTGGATATCCGATTTGAAACCGTCCAATACTTTTTGTAGTGAACGGTCCGGAAGGTAATTTCTAGTCCATCGAAAAAGAGATTTATCGATACCAAAAGCACGCATTTTCGAAAGAGAGCTTGATGCCAAACCCTATCAATTGCATTTGAAATATCAAGTGCAATACTCTTACTTTCTCCAAAACAATGTTAAGATTTGGCCCACTGTTCGGTGAAATAAACCATCAGATCACCAGTGGTCCTATTGTTACGAAAGCCATACTACCAGTCACTTTCGTTCCTCAAAATATTTCTTAAGCTGAAAATTGATCGGTGTTTCCATGACCTCGGAAACAAGGGACGTAAGTGCAATCGGACGATAGTTAGAGTAGAATTCGCCTTTTTTGGGATAGGCTGGACAAATGCTATTTTCAATCCACTCGGAAAAAGACCTGAAGAGTAGAATAGATGGAAAAGCTTACGCAGTGGTTTTGCCAGCGTGGAAGAACACCTCTTCAGAACAATAGAGGAATACTATCCGGGCCAGCGTATTTGTGAATGTCAAGATCTTTTAGTACTCTAGCAACTGTACGAGTGCAAAAGAAGATTCGTCCCTTAAAATTGTTTGCGCTCTGAAGTACACGAGGATTCATGTCATTCTCTGGTAGTATCGAGTTAACAGCAAACTGTGATGCAGGCAAATTGGATTTATCTATCCAGCTAACAACAGGAGTGTTATTAAAGACGAGTGTTGGAGCTGAGGATTTCGTAATGTTTCGAGCGTTTTTTACAAATGTCCAAAAATAGTACTACCTTTGGGACATAAAAGTATTTTTTGACGTCATTTTTGGTCAGGTAAAAATAAAGTTCGTCGGATATGAACGTTACAGGTCTTTCTAGCATGTTTGTACTTATTCCGGTATTCCTCAGTAGGATTGGCTTTAAGAAAGCGGAAACTTACTTTTTTAACCCTGATAGCCTCTTTGCAGCTCGAATTAAACCAGGAGTTTTCCTTTAGTTTAATAGACATTATCCTATTCGGAATTTAATTTCTCATACCGTAAAGAGTTACATTTCCGTCTTTCTTTTTAGACATGTGAAGAGGGAATCCATGGTCCAACAGCCGATGAGAATCAACTTAAAACCCTTCTAACATTAAAATAAGAAATAAGATTTCTGACACCACATTTTTTTGAACTGGTTTAATTCATCTGAGCCTGGGCTACTAACCTACTGAAAATATATTTTAAACTTGAAGGTTGAGTACTCATAAAATTAGAGCAAATTTATCACGGTTTGATTTGTATTAGTGTATATCCTCGTGTGCTAAACTGCTTCAAATTTTACTGTCAGCCCCTTCTCACTCCTGCTGCTGTTATAGTACGCTTATCTACGAGTATTATACCCTTTCCTATAACTTCGTCGCCGACAATCATTTCATTAAAATATAACCCTTGGCCACGAACTCTCATTAGGGAGCGAGTAATCCTTTTTTATTCTATAGTGTGGTCATAAACCGACACGAGTCGCCCAAGAGGAATCATCATTCCATTCGACATTATTGTCTTCGTCGTAGTCGTGGTCGAGCCTCTTTTGGTTTTTCTTTCCGATATATCTTTAATTTATTTGCTTATGAGTCAGTTAGTCAGTCGGAGTCGTCTTCATCGTCGTCGTCGGTCTGCATCCTAGCTGATAACACCACATTCCTGGTTCCTGGCATTTTTTTGTGTTCGTTCAATGTTTGTCCACATTATGACTGCGATAAAAGATTCATTGTGTATAGAATGTACCTTCTCGTCGGACAAATCAGGTACCCAAAGCAATGTGCCCATTAGTGACAGAGAATCGACTTCGACTGACATAAATTGCTGGGACTGGGAAGCTTTTTCCACATTCAAATGTATCTACAACCAAACGTCTTAAGCATTTTATTATTTTTTGTTCGGTTAAAGAATTTCAAAAAAAAAAAAATTAAAATGTAGTGGAAAGGAATTCAAGTCGCCATCTCGTAGTTTTTGATTGGATTACGACAGACGGTGGGTGCTTCTGTGTCGCCGAAGATTCTGATTGTTATTTTTTTGAATTTATCCGCGCCTTTGACAGGTAGCATATTTTGCTTGCAACAGGATATAGTTGAGGTATAAGTCGAAGTTGAAATGGAAATGATTATGATGATGATGGCGACTTAAGTGTTTGACGCCACCGCACGGCTACGCTAGAAGTATCGCCTGCTGCGTAGGGTTGTATATGGTTTAGTAAATGATGCCATGATGCGGAAAATCCGGTTCGCTCTTGTTCTCAAAAGGATTTATGATTTCTAGAGCGTGGCGTCATGAAATTTTAAAACGCTCTTAGGCCTTCTGAAACATTCGTGTCTTTTACAAATTGATATTGGCAATAAGTAAATAATTTCACAAAATAGTTTTGGCGGCCTGTGGCGGCCATGTTGTTTTCGTGACATTTGTCAAATCTGTTGTTTATTATTCAGTAGCTGATGTTAAATAAGCATGGCAAGCAACACGATTGAACAGCATGTCCAATTGATAGAACTTTCCGATGTGTGGTTGCCAAATTTTAGATGACCGCTTCGGTAATCAATCAGCCAGTATTCGTAGGTACATACGTCAAAGTAACGCAAGATAGCCCGGGAACATCTACGCGATCCGTGAAAGTTTACAGCAAAACCCGGGGCAGTCTATTCGTGCACAAGAACTCGGCCTTTCGCAGACCTTAACTTGGTGAATTTTGCGTCGGAAATTCAGCCTTCACCCGTACAAGATCGAAATGACCAATGAGATCATAGTTAATGACCAAAAACACCGCCGCCGTTTGTTCGCTGAACGAGCTTTGAAGCATTTGGAAGAAGACAATAATCGCTCCGCGCCAAATCCTCGTATGACTGCAAAATTTTGTTGTTCCCATACATCAGATAAAGTACATTTTAAAAGGTCCTCAAATTGTGGCTAAGTGAGAAGCTGGATTCTTAAGACTTACACTTCCCTATCAAGCGGTCATTGGAGAAATTATAAAGCTATATCCAGTAATTTAAGGTTCCTTTCGATATTTCCCATGCCAATGGAACAAGGTTAGGAATAACAAATCCGCAGGCTCGGATAGCCTTCCTGCGGAACTCTTTAAGTATGGAGGAGATGTCCTGATAGGGTGCATGCACCTGCTCATCAACCAAGTGTGGGAGGAGGAAAGTATTCCCGAAGGCTGGTCAAATAGCTCCATATGCCCAATCTACAAAAAAGGCCATCCTATGTCCTGCAAAAATTACAGGGGCATATCCCTGCTTAATGTTGCCTACAAGATCCTTTCCACCGTACTATGTGAGCGTTTAAAACCTTGCTGCAACACTATAATCGGCACGTACCAGTGTGGCTAAAGGCCAGGCAGATCAACGATAGACCAAAACTTCACATTGGGGCAAATCCTGGAAAAGACCAACGAACTTCAAGTCGAGACCCACCATCTTTTCATCGACTTTAAAGCCGCATATGACGGCATAAGTCGCCAAGAGCTTCTATTGGCGATGTCGGAACTCGGAACTGATCCAGCTATCCCGCAAGAGTGGTGTTAACCTGGAAGGCACTATCTTCAACAGGTCTTCCCAACTGCTTGGCTATGCGGATGACATCGATATCATCGGCCGCTCCAAGCGAGCTGTGCTAGAAGCGTTCACACCTATTGATGAGCAAGCGAAACGCGTTGGTCTTGACGTTAATGAGGACAAAACAATTCCAACAACAAACAAAGCCTCATCTGTCCATCGCCTAGGACAAAACGTCACTGTTGGTAGCAGTAATTTCGAGGTTGTCAAGGAGTTCACCTACCTAGGAATGAACATCAATCCCACGAATGAGACCTTAGTGGAAATCCGACGAAGAATTACCCTAGCAAACCGCTGCTACTTCGGTTTGGCCAAACAAATGGGTTCAAAACTCCTTTCTCGAAAGAGAAACTGCACGCTATACAAAACGCTAATTTTACCAGTTCTACTCTACGGCGGCGCCGAGTGCTGGACGAAAAGTAAAGGGGAATTGATATTGGGCACTTTGGAGAGAAAAATTCTTCGGCGGATATTTGATCCTATATGCGAAGAGGGCGAATGGAGGAGAAGATTCAATCGTGAATTATACGAGCTGTACCAAGATCTGGATGTAGTTCAAAAAGCCAAAACACGTCGACTACACTGGCTCGGTCACATCGAGCGAATGGACAACAACGCTCCAGCCAAGAAAATCTTCGAATCCCAGCCCCCAGGTTCGAGACGACGAGGAAGACCGAACCTCCGCTACAGGGACCAGGCGGTTACAGACGCAAGAGCGCTTGGTCCCTCCGACGACTGGAGGGAGCTCGCGAGGGATCGCAACCGATGGAAGACCGCAATAACTCAGGCAGAGACCCTCCATGGATCGGGAGTCGGTTAAGTAAGCAAGTAAGTAAGTAATGGAACAGTTCCATCTACACGAATTACGTTACTTTCTATGTTTTTGGTGATTTCTTCAAAACTGTCGTTTGATTTACGTACTTCAGGTTGCAGAACCCATAGGTTAACACATATGTAGGTTTTGATCCGTCCATCAAACTTTTCTATTTAAGAACTCTTCAACAGGGTTGAAGAGGTTTTTTCTCTAAGCCTTTGGTCTTTGATGATCTTAGGAAAACTTATTTTTGGCGTCTTTGATTGCTGAATATACAGAGGAGAGCTTTTCGATTAGGTGCTCTCTGTAGACTCTATGACAACTCCATCAGCTATGTTTCGGCATCCAAATCAAATTGTTTCATCTGGGTGATTCACAATTCTTTTTTTCGTTCGACGGTCGAACTTTGAACTTTGCAGCAACTAGGAAATGTGGACGTTTGGTTCTCGGAATGTAGGTACACACGTCTAAGATGTTGGATGCATGACTTTTTTGATCGATTACCACATTTGTGGATTTTCCGAGTTGGTTGGTGAATCTACCTTCTTGATAACGCTTTATGAATCCTAAACCTTGGAAAACTAGTGCTACTTACCGTGGTATCAGCTGCTGAGAAGTCTTTTCCAACCCGTTATCTGATGTCTGTTTGTAAAGGCTGTGTGAAAATAACTTTACCCTCGTACCCAGGTCTTACGTAGTCAATGCAAGTCCTCCACTTAATAACGTGTGTCGCCTTAAGCCATTTAAATAAAATACAACATACCGAACCTCTTAGCCCTAAGCAACAATTCGTAAACAATAAACTAATGTACATCATATTGAAATCAATAAAACTCTTAATCTGGACATGTCCTGAATAGTTTAGTGCCTTATTTCATCCCCCGATGCCAACTTGAAAAAAAAAAAATAAATAATACTAACTAACCGTGACTGCAAAAAGCACATTCACCGTTCCATACAAACAGCACACACACTATAGAGTGCGCAACACTTCTTTCAAGTAAAAACACACAATACGATAAGTAAGTCCTACATATCCTTTTATATATATTTCATCCTGCCTGATCCTGGTATCTCTATACTTTAATCCTGAAAAAAAGTCCTTCAGTACTCTAGCGTGGCCGAAAACATTACAGGATGTAATCGCATATGAATAAATTATACGGAAATAAACACACAGAGAATGCGGGAAAAGGAAAACATTTTGGCCATATGGTTCACTTTTCTCCGCAAAGGACAGAATTCGATGCGGCTTAATATCTATGTATATACGCGCTAAGTCTCAAAAGTTGTTGCTTTCAGAAGTTTCTGGTTCAGAATGTTCAAACACCCTCACACTTTACGAATTCTACTTAGTCATCTTGAATTCAACTACGTCATGGAGGTATTATGTGTATGCAACTAATAAGGATTGATTGAATTTATTTTCGTGAGGGGTAATGGGTGTACGAGTACACCCCCGCTTTGTTGCCAGGGGCGGAATTACCGATAAATGCCTTGGAACAGTGAAATTCACAACATGGATTCTGTTTATTTTCATTTTCCTTAAACCAAGTAACACAAATTATATATTTCGAGAGAAAATAGTTTAAGACCTGACTAATTCCTGCGATATGTTGCACCAAGGCATTCACTGGAGATAGAGACCTAACTGCTGATTTAGAATTATCTTTATCAGATTCAAATAATAGCATCCGGATACGTAAGCATTGTGACAATCCACACAGATATATCCGTTCATATGACATAATAATGCGTTGGAGGAGTTTGTATGCGTTTATAAACGGTCGGGAATTCTTATAGAAAACCCTTGTCCCTAGCACGCAATCTAGGGAAATAAACCGGTGGAACTCTAAAAAGAAAACCTGTCCAATGAGCTACCTTCAAGAGGAGATCAGAGGAAAGAAACGGGTTGGATTAGTAAATAATATATATATAATACTCTTAATAATAATAATAATAATAATTAAGCTTGCCCCACTCTAGCTAATACTCCTAATAACAATAAAGTTTGCACTACTCTAGCTAATACCCTAATATTTTATTAAAAAAAATAGATCAGCTTCACCATTACAGCGATGCCTCTCTGTCACCGAAACGCCTTATGAAAGGTTTTTGTTTGCGGCCCGATCCTAAACTCTCTATACAGTATATTGGTTGGTATCCACACAGGACGAGAATAAAAGACAATTTTGTGGTTTTCCCAATCTCCACTTAATAAATCTGCGGCTAAGAGTCAGTGTGAATTGAAACAAATAAACGACAAAACTGTATGCGAATCAAAGCGAGTATTGATTAAATGACTTCGGGTACACACTGGATGTTTAATGTGATTATTTAATATGCTAGTATGTGGGTGTCGTACCGTATTGCTCGTTAAATAAGATTATGGGTCGTTGGCGTCGTAGTGTTTTGCTCGGTAATGTGATTAGGATATGAGGTATTGTAACGCTTCGTTACAAACTCCATCAGCCAAACCAGCATTTCCGAAGAGTACTTCACCATCCAACAACTGAAAGAGTCTTTCAACATCTTTGATGACACCGAAAGACTATTCGGAATGGATCTCTTTTCTTTTATCTAAAAGGTAAAGGAGGTAATCCTAAGTAACGGAAGGCTCAATGATCAAGAAAAGATTTATATTTGGTAAAATTATTTGTTCATTATGAACCCACAAGGTGGTCAAAATTAATCACCCTATAGGAATGGTGAACTAGACAGTTGCAGATACAAACAGACAAGCATTGGAGTGCTATACTACGCAAGAGGTGGAATAATTGTGTCGATTTTTGTGACCAATAATGGGTCGGTGGTCTTAGGGAGGGCACCGTGAATTTCCACGTCACCTGATGACCGTCTGTGGCGTGTGAATTACTGTCAAGCCATACTCAATCTCAACAACGAAGACGAGGAGCATTCGCGCTTAAGCGGTTACGTTAATTAGTGGCTTCACGAAGCCACTGTCTGGTACGGCGTTCATGCGGGAGGAGTTATTGGGCCGTATTTTTTAGAGGACTTCATCGGCAATACGGTCACTGTTACTGGCAAATGCTACAGGACCACGATAAATGACTTCCTACTGCCGGAATTGAATGAGCGGAGCTTGGTGACCAAGTGGTTGAGTAATCTCCCATTTTGGCGATTTGAAATTGCCATAAAGATCACCCGATCTAGCCATTCCAGGCTCTTTTCCTATTTGAATGTTCGGGCTTAAGCCAACAAGCCTTAGACAATTGCAGCCCTTAAAAATAATACAATCTTTCGGAAAGTCATGGAGAATGCAATAAAACGGGCACAAATATGTATCAATGACGGATATCATCTTTTACACTTAGCAGAAAAAAATGTAAAGGTCCAAATAAAGTAATCTTGGATTTTAATTCCGCAACGATAAAATGAACTTGATATGATTTCGTTCAGAAGAACACCTCCTAGTAGTCTCCAGCATCAGAACCTGACCTGAGATCGATAACACCATCTATAAATTGGAAACTGTGTTCAACAATGCTCTCGACAGGCAGAAAACCTCTTTTCACAGCATATTCAAGCAATATATGCCCACCGGCCAAGGCAAAATTCTTTAAGAAGGAACTAAAGAATTTTTAAAACGGAAAGTGGGAAATACTAATGACTGCGACTGGAATCAGAAATAGGCAGTTAAACATTATCAGGAAAAGGATTTCAGGAAGAGGCTTGAAGATATCAAACCTGTTCTCGACACATTTAAGAAGATTAACCTGATTATTTTGCAGAGGTGTACTTCCTCTTGTGAGGAATTGACAAATCTTCTAAGAGTATGAAACATGCTACCGTTCAGAATCGGCAGAAAATTGTAGGTCCCCTCCATTCCTGGTAACATGCACATATGAATGGTTAAGAGTTGTAAGTTACTAAATTCTGGTTGTCTTCTTTAAAACCTGATTGTTGGAAAAGTGAACTTAATAGTTCTGCTGAAAAAAACTGAAGGCTTCACGAACCACTTTGAGTATAGTTTCAAAAACCGCCGAGGAGATATCAACTTCTACAGACACCATAACCTCATTTAATGCAGAAACGCTATTGACCGATGTTTTATTTTCTCTAGAGGAAGTGATTTACATCAATACCGAAATATCCAAAAAAATCAGTAGGAACCGAAAAGATACGTACTTAAGAAGATACCAAATCATACCGTTCTCCTGCTGATCTAATCTTCAACAATAGTCTATCTATTTCCCTGCAGCCAGTAAAATGGCAAAAGTTATCCCCGTTCCAAAGAAGGCAAACCGTGCAAATGTGGAAGGATATCAGCGAATTTCCGTGAACTAATGCATGAGCCCGATATTGAAGGCATTTATATTGGAGAAACTTGATGTTTTTTGCAATAAGGTATACTCACTTTTGTTACTTTATGGTCAAAAGGAAAAGCCTTCGACAGCGATTGGATAAAATGACTGCTATTTAAACTGTCGGAACTTGGACTGTCCATATGGCTTGGTATAAGAATAATCAAAAATTTCCTAACCCATAGACTTTTGTTTTGTACAGTGTGTTGTGCTTCTTGTTTTCCAGCCGAGGTTTTGCTCGCCGGATTTCCAGTGTCGCTCTGAAGAAAACACGAAACTTCGGTAGAAAGGTCTTTAAAACCTCATACAAAATCTTTATTTGAAACAAATCTTAAATTCATATAACAAATAAAACATTCTAGACTTCAATTAATTTACACATTGTATTGTGTGTCTGGTAACATCGGAATTTCTCCTTGTATCGTGATCCTGTTGGTTTCCTTTAGAAAGTTCTATTCTGGCATCTGGATTAACTGGTATTCGGTATCGGGTTACTCTTTTACAAGTACGGACTACGCTCTTGGCGCTTACAAGATCAGCAGGTTCGAAGCCCCTGGTGGCACTAGATCAGCAGGTTCGAGGCCCCTGGTGGCACTAGATCAGCAGGTTTGAGGCCCCTGGTGGCACTAGATCAGCAGGTTCAAGGCCCCTGGTGGCAATAGATCAGCAGGTTTGAGGCCCCTGGTGGCACTAGATCAGCACGTTCGAGGCCCCTAGCGGCACTAGATCAGCAGGTTTGAGGCCCCTAGCGGCACTAGATCAGCAGGTTTGAGGCCCCTGGTGGCACTAGATCAGCAGGTTCGAAGCCCCTGGTGGCACTAGATCACCAGGTTCGAAGCCCCTGGTGGCACTAGATCAGCAGGTTCGAGGCCCCTGATGGCACTAGATCAGCAGGTTTGAGGCCCCTGGTGGCACTAGATCAGCAGGTTTGAAGCCCCTGGTGGCACTAGATCACCAGGTTCGAAGCCCCTGGTGGCACTAGATCAGCAGGTTCGAGGCCCCTGATGGCACTAGATCAGCAGGTTTGAGGCCCCTGGTGGCACTAGATCAGCAGCTTCGAAGCCCCTGGTTGCACTAGATCAGCAGTTTCTATAAGCCCCTGGTTGCACTAGATCAGCAGTTTCTAAGCCCCTGATGGCACTAGATCAGCAGGTTTGAGGCCCCTGGTGGCACTATATCAGCAGGAAACCAAAGCCCCTGGTGGCAATTAGGTTAGGACGTTTATTCTTCGAACCAAACTGAGGAACGAAATAGCCGGACAATTTCAGTTGCCTTGTAAGCTAAAATAGAGCTCGTCAGCTTCGACCGTTGCAAACAAGTGACTTTCCTTCATGAAAGTAGGTCCTCTTGTTATATTTTCTGTATAAACTGCGTGTGAAGTATATACGGGTCGAACGCAAATTACCAAATGTGTTCAACCGGTGTGACGTCATGATCTTATAGTGACTGTGTATTATATTAATGCATGGTATAAAAACTCTATCTTGCCGAAGTGACTGGTGTCGTTGGTAGCTGCAGAAGGTGAGACCTCTACTCAAGAGGCGAAATGGACTAAGTAAGAACACAACTTACCCTTCCCGTCCTGACCTTCGACTTTCCCATTAGGTTTACCATATAACCCTTGCAATGAAGAAGACGAAGCGTTTTTGAAGAAAGATGCTCCGCATTTGCACCATACCAACTTAGAAGCTGTACGAGGCGTATAAAGTTAATACCATTGGATCAATATTTTTGGCAGCTTTCCGGAAAAATCTCAAGGAATCCGCAAGATCTTTTGAACTCAGAAGTGGGATGATCAAGTCAAGAGACCCGGTGTTGAGTGATTGGTACACTAGATAGGAGTTCTGCAGTAAATTTGTGCCTTAGTTTCGACCAGGGCCGGAGGAGACTCCATCCCGAATTAAGTTCTGCTTTAGTTTGGACTAAATCTTAGACGTATTTATATCTTAGATTCCAACCGCACGAGTATTTGTGAGATAGTTTTTACTGAGGATGGGAACTCTTTCAAAGCTCTAATTGTATCATAGTTTTAGTAAATGAAGCATCCTGTTATATTATTTAGTTCAATTTATAGATTGGTCGAATAAAGATTCACAATGAATGGTAGTTCTGACCCCTTCATGGAACTAATTTTTTTTCTTGTCTTCGGTCTCACCTGAATGGACCAATCAAGCAATATATTCGGCAAAATATTGAGCATTTATGATGGGCGCCCTTTTCCAATTCGAGGAGTGAATTCATAACTATCCATCCCTCCCTGCTCATCGCCCTGCGAATGCATTCAATTTACTTAAAATCCTGCAGCCTTCCGGGTGGTATTTTGATGCTTCAGGTTTTTTTTTTCCGCGACATGTGTGTTGTTTATTCAATCGCCACCGCTACGCTGCATCATAAAAAGGGGATGAAATTGTTCGTGATCTGATGATGCACCCCTCTCAGCAACAAGAAACACTCATTTTATTATCAAAAAAAAAGTATCTAAAAGTGTATACTCTTCTATTATTATCGTAGATGGATGTAAGTTCGAAGCAACCAAGGACGTTATTAGTTGATTACAGGACACATTATCATGATTATCGGGTGTTCGAATCTATCAGATTTTTGTTTTTCTGTTTGATCTCGATTGTGGGGTAAATAAATTTATTGCGCAAAGTAGTAGTATAACTATGAAGGGAAGAAAGGGGTTGCCATGGGACGTGACTCTTGTTAATAGTTTGATTAATAGCCTGTCGCCGATACTGGCTGTGGGTGTTTGCGAAACGAATACAATTTACGAAACCTATAATCTTCGGTTGGATTTGATTTACTTTGGCGAAATTATTATCCTTCTCGGAGATTATTTTTATTGGTGATGTAGTCGACGGTCATTTTGGGGCGGTACTCATGGCAACTGTTCTACTATATTCTGATGGATTGAGATTGACATTCTTTTATGTGGGAGGTTTGTTTATCTATCTGTAAATGGTCAAGGATGAAAAGCAACTAAATACTCAGATAGTTTGATTGATTCTTGTTTAGTTTGTGGTTAATGGTTGATTATTATTATTTATTGTCAGAAAGGATAAGAAGGGTATCTAAATTAAAATTAAAGGATATTTAAGAAAAGTGAAGGTTATGTGAAACAAATTTGGGTTTTTCAACGAACCTAGTTTTGAAAGAAATAAAGGGCCTGGTCCTAAGAACACATTGAACAAATGAAGGAAATTGGTTGCAAATGGAGACTCACCATCACTTATCAACTTCCGTATATGATAGCATTTCATTTATCGACTTCTTCAATCCTGTTTTGGAGTAGATGAAGTTCAGTGTAAGAATTAACACCGAAGGCACTTTTGTTACCAAATCTATCCAGCTATATGGGTATGTTGCCGATATTGAAATCATCGGCCATGATAAATTCCCTATAAAAAGTCCTTCACGGCGACTGAAGGTCAGACAAAACTTGCTGTTTATAAAGTTGAACAAGAATCAAAAACAATCTGTCAAAAATTTCGAAGCAGTTAATAAGTTCATCTATTTATGAGTATACATTAACTTCTTGAAAGAAACCTTAGCGGAGATACGACGAAGACCCTGAGAAATCACTACTATTTGGGTTTGGCAAAACAAATGGGTTGACAAATCTTCAGGCGTAAGACTTCTTGTACACTCTTTAAAAACCTTTAAATCCTGTCTGTCCTGCCTTCTTGAGGTGTGAGTTTGATGATAAGTTGAAAGGGATACTTAATACTGGACAAATGTTTGGTCCTATGTACGGGAAAAATCACGAACTCTCGTAGCTGGATGTAGTATAGAAAGAGTATTCGAAGCGCAGTGTTGAGGTTCAAATGGAAAGCCAACACTTAATTTGAGTGGATTAAAAAGTATGTTAAGGGTGAGCCAAATGCAAGTTTCTTTTTAAAAATGGAATAAAATGAACAAAATCTAATTTTTTCGATGTATTATGGCTTTATTAGTAAGAAAAAATATTCCCATTAATTATGAAATAGAACGTCATTCAAATGGCTGCCTCGGTTGTCTTCGCAGTAGCGCATTCTGTCAATTCAATTTTCTAAGACCTTGTGTATGGTTTCTTGCTGTAGCAATGAAAGAAGGTAGCCCACCAATTAATAGCCTAATTAGTGGTTTGATTATAGCTCACATTACAGGTAAAATTTTTTTTTATGTAAACTCATAATTTTTTCTGGTATGCAAATGTTTTCTTTTTTCATTCATGTTAACATATCATAGAGTACCAGGTCGAGCACTCTAGTTCTAGAATGAAAAACCTTAGATTTTCTATTTATTTTTAGCTTTGAATGTACATTATGCTAGCTACACACTAGGCAACCGTTGTAGCAACGTGTTGCAGAAACATGTTTCGTTTGTTCGCTACACACGTGCCAACTTTTGCCGCAACATAAAATCAATTGGCAACACAGCTACACACGAAGCAACGGTTGCTTCAATATTGTTGTGTTGCTGCAACGGTTGCCTCTAGTGTATCTACGAGTAGCATTAAACTATATATAGAATTTCATCATTCTACAGTAATCGGAAGTGCTCCATATAAATTAAACATTTTCTCAAAAAGTGGGCGGATACCACTCCCCCTCAAGGGAAAACCTCAATTTTTATTTTTGGTCCCTTATTTGAGCCCTACCGTTCTACCAAATTTCATTGTTCTCAGTCAGTGAGTTACGGTTTTTGTGATTCTTGAGGCCTTATATCTCAGGAACCGCTTATGCTAGAAAATTGAAATTTGGTGAGGCGCCTGTGCCTGACTAGCTTCGCAAATATTCGGAATTTTAAGTTTCTTACTTCCTTGGTACTGAAGATAGGGAGAGGTCAAAAATCGCCTGAGTTTGTTCCTGTAAAAAGGGTGTATTTCCTTGAATTTGGAAGGTTCTTTCTAATCAAGATTCATTGTTCATAGGAAGCACAGCTTCTTTTTTTTGGGCCTTAGACCATTTTCCTTTGATGGACAATTTAAACAGCACAAACAGTTTATTATTATTTTTGCTAGCTTTGTCCTCTAGCTTTTGATTGTTTTATTTTATGTTTCTACATACTTTGAAAAATTGACTTTTGGCCAGCTAATTACAACAAGACGTTGCAAGTAATCTATAGGGCCTATATTCGTCCAAAGCTCGAGTATAATTCCCATATTCGGGCAGGTGCTCGAATAACCTTTTAGATGGGATCAAAAAAAAAAAATGCTTAATAATGATGTGTGATAGAAATATAAATGAAATATTTGCCCCCTTCGAACTTCGCCGCAATGTTTCCATGTTTCTTGTCTTTCGTTACTTTACCTTTGTTTTTATAAGTAAGTTTCAAGTGAAATAACCAGTTACATTGATCCCCTTAAGCAGTTCAACCGTAACATTCCCGCTTCAGGAAATTTCCATCAGTTTACAATTGAGCCCAACTTCAGGAGTACTGATAATTTCAGAGATTCTTTCATTAGCCGCACTACACGAATGTGGAATGCCTCAATATTTTCCTCCTATAAGGATACTCAGATATTCAAAACCAATATGTATCGATATCTCCTTTAAAATTCTTTCCAACTTTCCCAAACCCTCGCACGTTTTTCGAACATTTCAAGGATAGTCATAATCCTTTTAAAACGCACAAGAATGGATTTTCCGTTTCACACGAAATTGTAGCTAATACTCTTATTTTTTAATGTAAGTTGAGAAAAGGAATTTCATAAATCATTTTTGTTTCCTATACCAAAGCTAGCGCACTAAAGAGCACAAAAATTTTTGATTTGGCAAGACCATCAGCAAAAAATTCTGCAACTCATTTTCCACATTGTACGCTTCTTGCCTCTCTCACAATTTGTCTGTCATTCACACTCACAATGTGGCTAATAAGGAACCAGAAACTCCTTGAAGTCCACTCCAAAGTGATTTCGGTCAGTCCGAAAACTCCTTCGCCTTCGGCACAAAGTCATCGCTTGCTTTGATCTCTGTTCTGTCTTGTCAGCCAACCACCTCTTACACATCTCAGATACAAGCAATGTATTCAATTTGTTTCTGCTGCATCAAGATATACTTTCCAGCGATATACAAAAGTCATCCAGGACATGATGTGTGATGTGAGTGTGTGTGGGGCGATATCAAAATCCAAGATAGAGGATCCTCCCCGATCTATTATTTTAAATGGACGCAATGTGGAAATTAGGTCGACATCTTGAAGTGAATTAGCCGCTTGATTGTAATAGTCGAACACTTGCTTCAAGAGCATTGAGGAGTCTAGATGGCGGCGCCAGATATCATCGAACAAAACCACTTTGGAGTTTTTTCCTACCACTTAAGGATGCAGGTTGTGATCGAGCTGTTTAGAAAGGCAGTGCGGCGCGGCGCAGCGTGTCGGCTCTACTCTCTGAGCTCAGCATACTATAACGTTTGGATTGTTTGGAAACAAAAAATAAAAAAAAACCTGGCGCTTTGCGAAGCCACACTATATACCCAAACACACGATCTATTGACGGAAATTCTTTCGAAATTGTCGGGAAATTAAGCTGATTCATGGCGAATCTGAAGCAAATCGAATTGAAAACCAAAATTTATCAGCAGTGTCGATCAAGTGTGCATAATGACGGACAAATGATGGGCGTTTGTTGCATTTTGAAATGGAGTTGTTCAATGGATTAAACATTTTTTTTCTTTCTACTCGTATAGTAGCAGACCACAACATCAGACACACCTGATCCGGGTGTCGAGATAAGTTGTGGCGCAGGCACCTCAAAGTTTCCATTTTTGATTGTCTGTTGGAAAAGAAGGAAGCCGCAACTGAAGTGGGATTGATATGTGTTCAAATGATTTGTCGGATGAAACATTGGATAATTTAAAAGATAAATTTGATGATTGGCTTGGGTTTAATATTTTTTTTTTGTTTACGAATGTGACTGCCTACTTGTATATTAGGTTTAAGTGATGGTCATCTTATATTCGGGCGCTTATTATAAGGATCGTTTTTCAAAGATTGAAAATTTAAAAATTAAAAAAAACTTTTTTAAATTTTATCTGGAAATAGTTCTCAAGTAGTTGATGTCTTACATAGATACTTACAATTTTTACAATTCATACTCATTAATCTTTATTAAATCACACTTAACCTCAAATCTAGTCTAACCTTTAAAGAATAAGCATTCGTATCATAACCGTTGGAGTGTTCCTTAAAAATCTCATCACATCTTTCCATGCATTCTTGGCTCTTTTTTATGAAATGTTCATACTCTCGCATTGAGATAACTTTAACATCAAAAAACCAACTGGAACCTTGCCAAGAAGATTTTTACAAACAAAAAAAAAAATGAAAAGAGCACAAGAAAGATGTTATGTGTCGAGTTTTTTGTAGTAAATTATCTTATATGAAAAATAAATTCTTTTTCAGAATTTGAAAATAATACCTTCCCAAGAAATTGACACTGCACACACTTATTTCGACTTATAATTCGTACATTTGTATGGAGCTGTAGAAGAGAGCATTTACGACTTTGTAATGCCAATAAGATTTCGTTTCAGGCATATTCAGAAAAAAGATTCCAATTCTTAGCTGATATTAAGGTCCTGTTATCTATTCTCAAAAAATAACTAGTCTATTTAAAAAATAATCAAAATCTTCTAGTGAACTTCTAATTAGGGTCAATTACGCTAAATTTCCTCACCTTTAAAAATGTGTGTTTTCGTTGACTTAAATAATAATAATAAACTAACCAGTTAAGCTGGAAAAAATCAAGAAAACATTATTTTTGACTGAGAGCAACGGAAAAACTTATGCGAAAATAATATTGTGTTGTCAAAAGTCACTTTTCCTTTGTTAAAAAACCATTTATCTTGATTAATATTGGTGGGAGGCTATAAAAGTGTGTGAACAAAAATGTTTCCAAAAATAGTTGTTTCCGTGTTGTAACCACAAGATCAAGCAAATCAATGAATTTCAAATATAAAAGTTTTTGGGAGATGATATAATGCCCATCGAGGTTATTTTCTGCCATAAACAAAAATATTGTAGATACATGATATGATGGAGCAGTTACTAAAGTAAGATGCGCAGCTGGAGTCACCGAAGAATTCGAAATCACAGTAGGTGTACACCAGGGAAGTGTCTTGAATCCCCTGCTCTTTATTACAGTTCTTGATTACCTGCTTGAAGGCAAAGTGACGGATCCAAAATTGCATCAGTTATTCTTTGCTGACGATGGAGCCATCATAAGTGAAGACCCGATATCCCTACAACGAGCACTTGACGTATGGGTGGATGTTCTAGAAGGAAGTGGGTACCGCATAAGCGCGAAAAAGACAGAATACCTATGCTGCCCATTTTCTGATCCACACAGGCCTATTCCAGACATTTATTTGAATGGAGTAGTGCTTCCCAAGTGTGAAAAGTTTAAATATCTGGGGTCTATGATAAATAACGAAGCTACTTGTGATGACGATATCAATCATCGCGTAAGCGTAGGGTGGATGAAGTGGCGGGAAAATTCTGCTATCTTCTGTGACCGAAAAATGCCCCCTAAGCTGAAAGGAAAGCTCTACACTTCAGTTGTGCGTCCAGCACTCACATACGGTTCACAATGTTGGACAATGTACAAAAAGTATGAGAGTAAGCTAACGGCAGCTGAGATGAAGATGCTTCGTATGACAGCAGGAGTTACAAAGCTTGATCGAATTAGAAGTACGAAGATCCGAGGAAGCCTTCATGTTAAGAATACCATTTCCCAAAAAATTGAACACGACCGACTCAGTTGGTATTGCCATGTTCAAAGGAGAGATCCTGAGAACCCCGTCAAAAAGGCAATATCATACAACCAACGTTCCAATTCAGAATAAAAAGAAAGGTAGGCCTAAACACTCCTGGTACAAACAAATGCAAAAACACCAGCATTCAGTTGGCCTCAGAAATGGAACAATACAAAACCGGGAGGCTTGCCGCCGATTTCTGAGGTCAACCCGGCGAACCCCACAGTCGGATCACTAGTGTGAAGCAGATACGTGGGAGAGTTATGATCCCCTCGACATCGAGATCATAACAGCGCCGAAGCAAAGGAAGAAGAGATTGTAGATACATGAACATCAATCGAAAAATATCATTAAAAATAAGGTCCATGGATTCAATAGTACTGTACTACAAAATATTATGTACTTTTTGTTCTTTTGAAGAAGACTTAAATGTATGTTAGTTTTGTCCATTTGAACCTTATGTCTAATCAAAAAAGGGAAACCACCAAACATGACTTTAAATATGTTAATTTCTCATTATTGGGTACAATTAATATAATCCCCATAAAAAGTTGGAGGAAGTATTATCTTGTAAGGTTGATGCTTTTAATTTGGAAGCCCTGAAAATGATTCCAAAAATATGACACAAAACGATTACGATTCTGTACAATAAAGATCCCATCAACTTTTTAGTCTCACTCAGTCTTCTTTCTCAATCTTCTATCGGCAAATATCATCCCCCTCTCCCTACAAATTTTCATCATGATTCTCCTTCTCCTCCTTCTCAAATTAATGAATTTATCATCACCAGAGTTTCCTTTAATTTTTAGAACCTTACTGTAAATGATGCAATAGAATTTAATTCTACTTCTCTTCACGTACCCTTTTCTCGTTGTAAAACTTCGTCTTCTTTCCCACCTTGTTATAATCACAGGCTACGATCGCAGCGTAATAAGAGGAATAAGTTTTGGTTAGTTTTCTTTCGTTCTCAATCTCCAACTGACTACTCTAATTACCTTGGTACTTATCTTCACTTTACCAAATCTTACAACTCCCACTATCAAAGATATTGAATCCAAATCGAAAGCAGTCTTAATAAAGACCCTAAATCCTTCTTCCAATTTGTCAACTTTAAAAGAAAATCGGATAGTTATCCTCCGTCTTTCTCTTTCAATAACGAAATTTCAAACGAACCACAAACAATCACCAACTTTGTTGCTAGTTCTTTTTAAAGAATCGTTTACCGTTTATTTACCAAATTTCTCCATCGGCCAATTTCTACCTCTACTTCTTTCTTATCGAAAATAAGCTGAATCAATTCAATGATGAGTATATTCCCAGCCCAAATGGTACGTTGCCATATTTGTCAAAATATACTCTTCAACACTCTCTATTCCCCTGTCAAAAATCTTCGGTTTATCTCTATCTCAAGGAAAATTCCCTCAGTTATGGAAGACCTCTTTCATAACCCCAATACATAAAAAGGGCCCAAAGCGTGAAGTTACAAACTATACTCCAATTGCTAAACTTTCACATATTCCCAAAATCTTTGAAAGTATTTTGTACGATATCATTTCCCCTAGACAACACTGCTTTGTAGGAACAACAACTAACTTTGTTGAATTCGTATCCTTTAGCCTCTCAGCCTCAGAGAACGGAAGGGAAGTCGACGTTGTCTCAACCGATTTCAATATGACCTTTGACAAAATCTCACATAAAGCTTATTATATTCAAACTGTTCACCTTTGGGCTTAAACCTATTTTCTTAAGATGGATTTTTTTACCTGAAAACCCGTTACTACAAAGTTTGATTCAGATCTACTATCTCTGATGATTTCTTAGCTACCTCCGGGGTCCTACAAGGCAATCACTTAGAGCCTTTCCTCTTAATTCTTAATATTAATGATATTGAAACGGTCATTAAATACTCTCATATTTCACTCTACGACATTCTCTTAATTCATCTACTGCTTTCAGGGTCTGTTGACTACACAACTCTTTACAGTTCCATCTCTTTCAAGACTTATATAAGAAATCGTCGTCTCCTCTATCTGCCTACCCACCGCTCCTCTTATGGCTGTAGAACGAAACTATTACTCACCTGCTTTGGAGGATTAATTGTAACATCAACTGTTTCGACTTCAACCTCAGTTCATCCTGCCTGAAACTCCGTCTTAATCACTCTTCCAATTTACTGCGATCCTAGATTTAAGAGCTATATTTAAGTTGGCGACAGTATTGTGACGGACTTCTAAACGAACAATTTCCAAGGCTATACTTTCCAATAGCTTCACCTAACTTAAGCGAAGTATCCGACGTCACAGTCGAAGAAGTTAGTGAGGCGGTAAAATACTCCAAAAAGGGAAAAGCTGTTGGCCCAGACGAAATACCCTCAGAGTTTTGGAAAAAGATGGGAGATATCGGGTTTAGATGGCTCATGATTCTTGTCTCCAAACTTATTCGAGGTGATCGCATGCCTAATCAATGGAGGGAAAGTTACCTTCTTCCAATTTATAAAGGAAAGGGTGATACTCGAAGCTGTGATAATTACCGTTCGATTAAGCTGATGTCACACACCATGAAGATCGTTGAGCGAGTCTTGGGTAGCCGACTGCGAAAAATAATTAGGCTATCTGATGACCAGTGCGGGTTTGTCGGGGGTAAGTCAACCACGGATGCAATCCAGAGTATAAGAATAATTATGGAAAAACATCGGGATTCTTCGGAGGATTTGCATGTCGTATTGGTTGATTTTGAAAAAGCATTCGATCGGCAACCACGAGATCTAATATGGGTGGCCCTCAGGCAACGAGGAGTTCCAGAAACCTATGTGCGGATAATTATGGACATGTATGATGGAGCAGTTACTAAAGTAAGATGCGCAGCTGGAGTCACCGAAGAATTCGAAATCACAGTAGGTGTACACCAGGGAAGTGTCTTGAGTCCCCTGCTCTTTATTACAGTTCTTGATTACCTGCTTGAAGGCAAAGTGACGGATCCAAAATTGCATCAGTTATTCTTTGCTGACGATGGAGCCATCATAAGTGAAGACCCGATATCCCTACAACGAGCACTTGACGTATGGGTGGATGTTCTAGAAGGAAGTGGGTACCGCATAAGCGCGAAAAAGACAGAATACCTATGCTGCCCATTTTCTGATCCACACAGGCCTATTCCAGACATTTATTTGAATGGAGTAGTGCTTCCCAAGTGTGAAAAGTTTAAATATCTGGGGTCTATGATAAATAACGAAGCTACTTGTGATGACGATATCAATCATCGCGTAAGCGTAGGGTGGATGAAGTGGCGGGAAAATTCTGCTATCTTCTGTGACCGAAAAATGCCCCCTAAGCTGAAAGGAAAGCTCTACACTTCAGTTGTGCGTCCAGCGCTCACATACGGTTCACAATGTTGGACAATGTACAAAAAGTATGAGAGTAAACTAACGGCAGCTGAGATGAAGATGCTTCGTATGACAGCAGGACTTACAAAGCTTGATCAAATTAGAAGTACGAAGATCCGAGGAAGCCTTCATGTTAAGAATACCATTTCCCAAAAAATTGAACACGACCGACTCAGTTGGTATTGCCATGTTCAAAGGAGAGATCCTGAGAACCCCGTCAAAAAGGCAATATCATACAACGTTCCAATTCGGAATAAAAAGAAAGGTAGGCCTAAACACTCCTGGTACAAACAAATGCAAAAACACCAGCATTCAGTTGGCCTCAGAAATGGAACAATACAAAACCGGGAGGCTTGCCGCCGATTTCTGAGGTCAACCCGGCGAACCCCACAGGCGGATCACTAGTGTGAAGCAGATACGTGGGAGAGTTATGATCCCCTTGACATCGAGATCATAACAGCGCCGAAACAAAGGAAGAAGAAGAAGAAGGTTGATTCTACTCACATGAATATATGAATTGCCTAATTAAATTTTATAATTCAAAAAGATTCCGCTAGCCAATAAGCAAAGAAGACGCTAAAAATAGTAGGCTCTCAAATTATTCAAGACAATCTTTTATTTTGTCGGTTTCAATATTACACCAGTGTTGTATCTCGGTATATATTAAAACTTTAGTCGAACTACATTCATCCGGGTCCAAGGACCAAAAAGGTGGGTTGAATCAATGATTCTTCTATCACGTTGAAATTAATAATGAAGTTATTGACACAAAAACTAAAATAGAAAAAGAAAAATGACAAAATTACTTGCAAAAAATTAACAAACTGCAAAAAAAAAATACAATTGAAAAACCCACATTTAAGCCATGTGACATAAAAGTTATTTAAGAATGACGTAATATTTATTTAGCCAATTATTCCAAGCAAGTATTTTTCAAGCAAGCTTACTCCATGTTCAAGTTGAAAGAAAAAATTAAAACGGAAATCACAAATTTTATCAGAAATCTAAATTATGTATATATGCACATTGTTTCAAAATTTTAAAATGGGAGTCGACTCTGTAAAAGTGTTCTTAAACCTTTAACATTAAGAAAAGCATAAAATTGCCGTTTTACATATTTCGTAATACAGATTTTTTCAAAAAATAATCGTTCACAGTTTTCAAGATATTGATTTTTCAAAAAAAAAGGTTGGATTTCTTTTTTTTTTCAAAAACCAAAAAAATAAATATAATAATATTTTAAATTCAAAGAAGCTCCTGTGAGAAAGTCGAAAATAAAAAAAAAGGTTCTTTGACCTGTAAATACCGAGTTTGAAGAAAAGACCTCCAGGGTAAGAATGTAGGTTGAGGTACAGGCATACTGAAACATGTTTTTTATGTAGTAAATTTTCATTAAATTTTTATAATTTTCTTAGTATTAATTGATTAGGTACATTTAAGGACATAAGTTAAATAAAATAATATTGATATCAATATTAGGCACATCAGACCATTGTGTCAGATCTGCGAATATCTAGTGTCAAAAAATCCCATTAAGAAAAAAGCCTATATGAGAACCGTTTGGCTGTACGAGAAAGCAAACTAGGACGGTCTCAATGATTTCTTATAGGAAAATTTAACTGGTCACTATGCTTCCTCGATAGTGACGTAAGCTCCAGTGAAGATATTATCACAATTCTGATTCCCTATATCGTATAGGGAGAAATATTATTCCGAATAAAGTCTATAAAACCGAAAGAAAACTCCAGGTTTGATTCGAGCTGTAAAGAGGCTATCAGGGTCAAAGATGTAAGTTTCCGTAGTTTTAAAGCCAACTCTACTGAGGAAAACCGGAACAAGTACAAACCTGACGAAAAATTACGGCAAAAAATACTATTATGTCACAAAGGTAGTAAATTTTTTTGGTCATTTATAAAAAACGTAAGAAACACTACGAAATCCTAAGTTCCAACGCTCGTCTGCATTGACCCGAATTGCTTGCAGCACAGCAGTTAACTCGAAGCTACCAGAGGGTGACATGACTATACTTGAGAGCGTAAACGATTTTATTGGACGAATCCTCTTTCACACTCGTGCAGTTCCTAGAGTACTAAAAGATCATGATTTTCAGAAATCCTCTGGACCGGAGGTCTAACATACTTTATAGGTCTCTTTCCGAGTAAATGGAAGACAGTATTTGTCCAGCCTGTCCCTAAAAAAGGCGAATCCTCCTCCCCCTCTAACTATCGTCCAATTGCACTTACATCCCTTCTTTCCGAGGTCATCGAAACACTGATAAAAAAGAAGAAATATCTTGAAGAAAGAAAGCTTCTAAATGACCGGCAGTATGGCTTTCGTATAGCAATAGGTTTACTGGTAATGTGATGGTTTACCTCACTGAAGAGTGGAACTCTTTACATCGTTTTGGAGAAAGTAAGATTATTGCACTTGATATTTCAAAGGCATTTGATAGAGTTTGGCCTCAAGCCCTCTTATCGAAAATGCATGCATTTGGTATCGATGAATCTCTTCTTCTTTGGATTAGAAATTACCTTTTGGACCGTTCACTACAAGTAGCATTGGACAGTTTTAAATCTGATATTCACAAAATAAACGCTGGTGTGTCACAGGGCTCCGTTTTGTCCACGACACTCTTCCTTATGTTCATAAATTATCTTTTGTCTGAAACTTCAAATCCACTAAATTTTTTCGCTGATGACAGTACCTTCAGCTTTTCATATTCGTTTTTAGATTCACATCCTTGTCCTTCGGATGTGAGCTTCCAACGGCAGCGTATATGATAAGCTCATTAAATTCTGATCTTGACAGCATTGTCCAATGGGGAATCAAAAACCGTGTAGATTTTAATGCTTCGAAAACTCAATGCTAAAGTATAAACCTCTCCCAATGACACTTTCCATAGATGGCACTTGCATCGAGAAGACTGAACAGCTTTTAGTTCTAGATATGTTCATAACAGACAATCTCTTGTGGAGTGATCATATGTTTGACGTCACCAAAAACGCTGCATAGTGTTTAGATTTTCTCCGCCGACGCGAGAAGTTTTTTACCCCTTCTGATCTGGTTGTAATTGACAAAGCCTTTAATCTTCCGAAACTCGAGTACAATTCTCATATCTGGGCAGGTGCTCCAAGAACCCACTTGAGTCTCTTAGAAGAATTCAAGTGAACCATGTTTTTCAAAATAAATTTAAACAATTTGCAAACGTTGCTCCAGCGTGATGAATTGCCAAACCAAACTAACCGAAAACTTTAAAATCTGCTGTCACGTCACAGAAAACAGTGTTGCCAATTTATAGCTCTCCGCCTTTTAAAAAACACGCTTTAAATGAGGCTGAATTTCTGCTCCAGGAAGTGACACAAAAAATGCTTTGTACCAAATTTGAAACAAATCGGTTCACTAAAATCAACTACTGTGGAAAAGCCCACTTACTTTTCTAAACTTCTCAATCAGGTTAAGATAAGTATGATCAAAACTCCGAATCAAAGCAACATTTAAACACATTTTCGAGTCTTTAATTTCATCATTTACATTTTTTATAATAATTGGTCCCATACACATTTCACGTTAAACTTTGTCAGCAAGTACATGCAACCGGTGCGAGCATTTTAATTTCCGGGCAGAGGTCGATTGGCTTTCAGCCAACAATTCACCCCTTTCACTTTTGAGCGTTGAAGCCAAATGTATATAACCCGGCTCCTGGCAATACTATCAGCTTCCCCATTTCTGAGGGAATCTGATACTATGGTGGCTTATCCATGTCTTCCCACCGCACCCACTATCCAACCCTTCTCTTATAGCTGTTTCTCTATTTGATTAGAGACGTAGTGTCTGTCGTTCATCATTACCGCTAATTAAGAACTCTTTATCATCCTGGAGGTGTTTTTGTGTTGTTCCTCCTGATGCGCAGCTCAAATATTTTTCGATAGAATCATTATCAACATCATCAAGGACTCTTCTCCATAGTGAAAGTATCAATTACCAAGCAATAGAGGGCTGAAAGTGCTTTGTTTTTATGTTCTGTTCAAGGGTAGTTCGATGAACTGAAGGAGTTCAAGAAGCATCCTTTTCCATTAATACCTTGCGATAATAATCGTGGTTGTTGTGCAAAATTGATACGTTGCCAAATGAATGAAGGTAAACTATCTTAGCCCACTCTCTATCACGTGTCAAGGAGGAGAATTGAAGCCGTTTGCGCTCATGGTTTTGGCATGTGGTTTCATTGCAAATTGGCTTTGGCAGTTGATATGCCACGGAGCAGATATCTGGTAAGATTTTATTTTATTTATATCAAAAGTGACACTCAAGGGGTCAGGGGTTATGTGTGTTTACTATACCTGGTTTTTCACTCTTCATTAATTTTGTTAATGCCTCGAGATGAATCTATTACCGCTGGATAGACAGCAAGACAGGCAAATTTCTTACTCACAATAATAAGCGTACAGCTCCAAACTATGTGATGGTGGGTTGGTAAGCTTGTTTTTAAATCGCAAATTTCGAATGTTCGGTAATAAATTTAAATTAAGAGAAAGATTTATTGAATTAACATATTGAGTAGGTTTTGGCTGCGCTCATGAAGCATTTGATAACAAAAACAGTTTGGTTTGCTGGCACAGTCGTTTATTATTTTCAAGTGCGCGATCGCGCAAAATTAAAGACAGCCAATTTCAAGGGCCCTGGCGATGGCGTGACAGTAACTTTTTATATATTGCGCGCAATGAAGGAATTATATCCGCGAGCGTTTGGGAAAATTGGAAGGGTGTTAAAAGATATACCGATGCACTTATTGAATGGAGTAAGGCATTCCACATTCGTGTAGTGTGGATAAAGAAAGAACCTCTAAATTAAACGGTTCGTCTGAAGTAGGGCTTAAGGGTAAACTGATGGGCAATTCCTGAAGCGCAAGTATTTCGGTTGAATTGTTTAAGGGGAGGAATGCAACTGGTTAATGCACTAGAACACTAGATCAGGTAGTGGATTATATCCATGTTCAGCGACATACGTTAGGTAGTATAAACTTGACTAAGTACATGAGTAGAGGAACAACCCAGAGCGGATTGAGTTCTGTGCCCTCTTGTATGGCTTTTAGTCATGAATACAATTGGAAAAATGTAGCGTAAGGGCGTTTAGGTATGACTTGGTACTACTAGTGTCAGAAAAGGTCATCCCTGTGTTGAGTGATATCACAGAAATGGCTTTGAGGAAAGTAAGTTACTGGACCACGAGTTGTGGACTAGGTGTTAGCCCAACCTAAATGGGCTGGGTACGATATCCCGCTTTTTATAATCCCGTTTTTAAAATCCCGTTTTTTATAATCCTGTTTCTTATAATCCCTCTTTTTTAAAATCATGCTTTTTATAATCCCGCTTTTTTAAAATCCCGCTTTTTAAAATCCCGTCTCCTATAATCCCGTTTTTAATAATCCCGTTTCTTATTACGACGTATAAACGTTTAGGATTTGGGGTAGGTGCGAGGTTGGGTGCTTGCAAAGTTTCTTTAGATTCTTTGAATATCTGGAAAATAACCAACATAACATAGATTAAGAAAACATTAATATGATATTGTAAGCAAATAGCATTATGTAAAGCCAAATGAAGCCCCTATTGTTGAGCCAACATGATTTAATTTAGTAATAAGTTAGTTTTAAGTCAAATTGTATATAAAACAAATTGAAAAATAAAATTCTTAATCTAATCTAATCCAAGATAAAATCAATAAGTGTTAGCTACGTATTCTAAAACCGAGATAAGCGGTATAAGACGGAATTTTAAAAAGCTCGATTATAAAAGAACGCGATTTTGAATAAACGGGATTTTAAAAAGCGGTATTTTTAAAAAAACGGTATTATAGAGGACGGTATTTTAAAACTTTTTTTGCGGGATTTTTGAAAAAAAAACGGGATTATAAAAAGCGGGATTCCGTTACGCTCCCCTTTTATTTTTACTGCTGTCTCAAAGATGGAGTGTGGTGTTGGTTCAGGAATCTTCTCTGTGACTTTGGATATATCTTGGTCGTTTAGGCTACCTGACTTTGCTATTGTTTTCCAAGCTGAGTTATTGGCTATCAGGGAAGCATGCAAGTTACTCAAACAAGATCCAAACCAGAACCAGAATACGGCTATTAACATAGATATTCAGGCTGCTATTAAGGCCCTTTAATTCTAGTACATCATCTATCCAAGAGACTCCGCTTTAGTGATCGAGTGAGTGAGTCCCATCGGTGATCGAATGAAAATGTCAAATTAGGGTAATCGATTGCTCGAAATTGATGCGGTAATTTGGCCCCTGATATTGAGCTCTTTCGAAAGAAAAGGATATTGGCAGATATAACCGTCAGCTCTACTCTATGAGCTGTACAAAGATATGGAGATAGTTCAAAAAGCCAACAAATTTCTAGATTAGCTCGACCACATCCAACTTAACGACAGCAACTTTCCAGAGCAGTATTTGAACTCCCGCCACAAGGTTTGAGGTGACAAGATATTACCGAAAGACGAAGGTGAAACTCACAATAGCCTAGTCTGGTCTTTTCTCGTGGCCATCTTTATTTCAAAGGTATCTTACAACCGTTTTTCGATAGCTTTGATTTACATCGTGAAATATTTTTTTTGTGTCTTAACAGGAATAACGCTCAAACTTTTTAGTACAAAAAATTGCAATATAACCAATATTCAGTGTCAATAGAACTCAACTATGGGAACTGACTGATTCGCTAATATTCGACAAACACATTTCAAACAACTTTGTCGGCAAGGTTCTTAAAGTATCCATAGACAATGCATCCACCGGTCACCATAACAAAACATTTCCATATCAATCCAACCGAAGACAAGACAAAGACACCATACGTTAATTCACCCTGTCAAATGACAGGACACCAAATTGACATAATGTGGCGTTAAACACAAAAGCGATGCACATCCATCACATTGCCCGCAGCCAGAGAGAATAGGTATAAAGATACAAAGATACCAAACAAAAAACAGATTATACGCCGCCGCCCGCCCGGCAACCTATCCATAAAAATGTTACGTTTTCAGTTTCAGATTGTCAGAGGAACGAAAAGATCAACCGATAAGATGATGAGCCTCCAAGTCTCGCTGGAATAAGAAGAAGGAGAGAAGCGGCATGGTCAAAACACCTTCGAAGAAGATAACACCAGGAGGGTGTTCAAAAGGAATTAGGCTAATCGGGTAAATAGCATCAAGATGAATACCTTTACCTTAACGTATGCTCTGTCTGAGGATGATGGCAGTGAAATGAAGAGATCATCGCGATAGATTTATTAGGCGATGCGAACAGATGAGACAAAAATGACACCGAATGATAGTTAATCCGGGACAGTGTGCTCTTTTTTTCAGGTGATTATCCTTTAAGATCCTTTAGATTAGCCTGCAAAGTATAAACTAACGTCTATTATGTGTGGTGTGTCATTTAAATTTGTGTCTCTTTTCGAGTTTTAGGGATTATGTCATTGTTATGCAATGATCAACCAAGCGGTAAGGATATACCTGGCGTAAGAGGTGGACGCAGTATTTGGATTGTTCGTTTGATTATTTGTATCTGTTGTTGAGCTCTGACTCAACAGCCAGTTCAAATTTAAATCCATCAGGGATGTGATTTAATGGTTACAATTACATAGTTCTGCAATAAAATTCTCAAATATTTTTCTTTTAATTAACGCGCACTCAAGGGATTTTAAATACTTTTTGTAAAAGTGGAAGGGGGGTGTTAATTCCTCTATATGACAATGAGATGGAAAAACTGAGCTGGGTAGAGCATACCACATTCGTCTAATGTGGCTAAAGAAGGAATACCTGTACTTAATCATAGGTCCGAAATTGGATTCGAGGTTAAATTGATTAGCATTCCTAAAAGCGACTGTTACTTTTGAATTCTTTTTAAATGGTTGAAGGGTCGCCAGCTCAGATTTGATAGTTACGAGTATACTCCAGCTTTGAAAGAATATAAGTTTTATACACACACCTATAATTGCCAGACAAGAAGGGAAGACATATTTTTTGCACTGACAAAAAGAAACCCACACCCTAAACGGCATTTTTAGCGGTATGACGTATGTGATCCTTCGGTCAGTTTCTTCGATGCAAGGCCTTATCACGGACTCATGGATGGACAGGTTTGTTTCACTTTAAGGACAAGTGACATTATTGAATTTGAAGCTTAACTTGTTTTATAGAAAATCACATATTTTGGCTAACAAATATTATAGCAAAATGACTGTAGTGTAAGGGAACTAGCTGATTTCGGTAGGGAATTAGTGTTCGAAATTGTGCAAACAGCAAAAAGGATTAACTGTGAACATCATCCTGTTCAACTTCTGCGAAAAACTTATGGACAAACTTCCGTGCAATCGTGATTATAAAATATCAGCTGGAGACATCAATTGTGATACTCTCAACAACCCTTTACCCCATGCATCGCAGAACCTTTAGTCGGATAGTTTGAAGACCATTTTTGCTTGATATAAACCTTTTGATTATGCGTCAGTTCAGTACAGTACTAGAAAGCTGTTTATATACAAAGTAAGCAATCTAGTGATTCCTTTTTAAATCATAGGTTATTTTGACACTGACTGCTGTTTCAATTTTTTTTTTTTTCAAATTTATTTTTATAACGTACCTAATTACTTAACACTTTAAGATACAATATCTTATAAAAATAGCGCAAGAATCAAAATACATTTAATTAATTGATATTTCAGTTGTGCAAAACCTGTTGAATTGTTTTTATATAAGAAAGTAGACATAAATGTGAATATTACAATCTAATTTTTTTAAAATTTAAGAAAAAAAAGAGTAAATTAAGATTAAGAAAGAAAAAAAAAAAAAAGTGTGAGTGCCAGGACTCACGGTTAAGATGTGTAAACATCAACGTTCGTCCGGGTGCCAAATTTTTGTTATCGAACGTAACCAAGCGCGGATACAGGGGGAGGGCAATGGGTGCAATTGCCCCCCCCTGGGCAGTTCTTCGTTTCACAATTATAAAAACCATAACACTTTTTTCTTTTTATTTGCGACTTATAGGTACTATAAGGCAGGTTATGCATTCGGAAAAAAAATTGAACTCGAGATTTTGATCAAAGTTGACATTACGATAATAGCGAAGTCCAAAAAAGTGGGTATCGCAATTCTGTCTGTCTGTCATGTCGGTTCGACTACAGCCCAAACGGCTAGGCCGATTTTCTTTAAACTTGGTAGATATGGGTTTTATTTTTTTCCCCCCGGGTGTTTTTTGATTTGATTTTTTAAGACCAAAAATAACGGTACCTGCCATCCGATTTTTTTTTTCGAAATTTTATAAATATTTTTTTTATCAAAAACTGTCCTACAGATTTAAAAAAAAAATTCATAAGATTTCATTTAGTTAAACCTAGGTAATGAATGAAAAAAAAATTCCAAAAAATTATTATTTTTGGTTCCCACCTTGGAACCATTTTTTTGTTTTTGATTTTCTCAAAAACGGTACAACCGATTTTGATAATTTTTTTAATGTTAAGGCTCCCCAACAGTTTCAATATTATTGTGTATTCAAATTTTCAAAAAAAAAAATTCAAAATTATTTTTTGAAAACTCAATATTTCGAAAACCCCATGCTCGATTTTCTTAAAACTTAATAAATAAAAGTTTCTCAAAATAATCTACAAGATATGAGAAAAAAAAATTAATTTTACTTAAAAATAACGGTACCCTCCATACAAATGTTAAAAAATGGTTTTCGAAAATCGTATTTTTCTCGAAAACGGTTCCGAGAATTTTGCTTAAATTTTTAGTCCTTCGATTAATTTTTAAGGTCTATAATTTAATACAAAATATTTTGAAAACAAGACATTAGTCACTGTACCTACCATAGAACGATTTTTGAAAATTTTGAATTCCTCATTATGGACATAATGGATTTTAATGAAATTTTTTATAGAGATGCTTCTAAAAGCTTTAAGAAACATCGCATTTCAAAACTTTTTCATACAGTAATAAAAACCTAATGTTGACGTACTAATTTTTTTTTTTTAATATTTTAAAAATTTTTTATATAAAACCTTATTTTATTAAGAAACCACTACTAGACTAGATTATGTATAATTTTTGTTCTTGCATAAATTCATATTTGCATAGCATGCTGTTTTTGTCTCTTACTACTAAGAGAATTTAAAAAATGATGAACAGTTTTTTTAATAACATTCGTTTTTAAAATTCCTAGTATTAACATAATAGCAAGTTCGTGCGGCAAGTTATGCATTCGTAAAAAAAATCGAACTCGAGATTTTGATCAAAGGTAACATTACGATGATAGCGAAGACTAAAAAAGTGGGTCTCGCAATTCTGTCTGTCTGTCGGTTCGACTACAGCCTAAACATTTATCATTTTTAATTTTTCCCCGCCCCACGTTTTTTTCTTCTTTTTTTTAAGACCAAAAATAACAGTACCTGCCATACGAATTTTTTTCGAAATTTTGTAAATTTTTTTTTCTCAAAAACTGTTCTACGGATCTAAAAAAAAAGATGCAAAAAAATTTCATTTAGTTTAAGCTAGGTACTAGTTGAAAAAAGTTTTCCGAAAAATGGTTATAGACGGTACCCCCCAAAGAACCATTTTTTTGTTTTTGATTTTCTCAAAAACGGTATGACCGATTTTGATCCTTTTTTGTTTGCGTAAGCTCCCAAAAAATTTAAATAGAATTGTGTATTCAAATTTTCAAAAAAAAAATTTGGATTTTTAAAAAAATTTCAATTTTTTTTTCAAGACTGTTAAAAAACCGTTTTCAAAAACCGGCCACACAAAAATATTAGAATTAAGTATTAAAGAACTATGTATATCATGTACAACACTATAATTCCTTCATTTAAATTTATTAATTCATTTTTTTTAATACGTACGGGTTCCTATTTAATACTTTAAGACATGCATACAGAGCATTATTGAAAGAGGCTAAAGTAATGTAAACGAAGATGTTTGATTTACTATTTAATAGTTATTTACAAACGACCTATATATGTACCTGCACATGCTTTCCTTAATTCAATTTAATAATTTGTTATTTTTATATTCGATTATGTTTATACCTTTTTAATATTTTAAGACAGAAATGCAGAGAAATGGACCTTTTTTTTTTAAGTTAAGCAATATCACGAAAATTGCCCCCCCCCTGAACGAAATCCTGGATCCGCGCCTGAACGTAACCAATAAACATACAATGCAATCGTACGAGTATTATACTCTGTTCAATTTATATTTGCAAAACAGGCCTTATGGAAGAGCTTTTTCAGAAACACTGGTGCCTGCTGCTGTTTGCACGGCACCTCAACTTAAGAATTAGGTATAGAGAGAGCGATGGTCAAAACGACAAGCAACAAATTGATAATCAACTATCACCTTACGCAATTTCACCCCAGAATTTCGACAGTTCTTTGTGCTTTCCCACTCTAACGAATCACAGCTCTATAAGTAATGCTCTTCTCTTGTCTATGATAAATGCATATTTTGACTCTTAAATCCGCAAATAAAGCATGAAAATAGCCCTCAAGTTTTTATTTAATAATAAACTTAAACAATTCCCGCTCAACCCCCTTTACAAACTAAATTATGTCAAAAATTGATATATCAAATACCAAAACCAAAAGTTACACTATGTTTTCCGAGTTTGTACCAATAGCGCTAGTTCCGTAGTTCTGGCAGTCCATGTATAATAAGTCAATGGCTGTACATAACGCTTTACTTATTTCTAGTAAAATAATTATTTCGGAACGAGTCCAAACACATTTTTCTTGTTCATTTTCCATTATTACTTATGTTTAGGATACTCTTAATGTAATGATCAAAAAATTATTGAGTGAATTTAAGATTAATGGGATCAAAAACACTAGTTAACAACTAAAACCGAATAACAACATAAAAAATTGTGTCCACGAACTATTTCGGTCCTTTTTAGGCTAGGCGCGCACATTGAATTTTTAGTTGCACAACTATTTGGTTGCTTATAGAAAACAGATGAACTATTTGGTTGAATATCAGCGCAGGTGCATCCAATTATTATACGAGTATGTTACACAAAATAGCGAACTCATTTTAGACAATCGTTTAGTTTGTGTCAAAACACAAACTTTTTATACTCTGTTCAATTTATATTTGCAGTACAGGCCTTATGGGAGAGCTTTTTCAGAAACACTGGTGCCTGCTGCTATTTTCACGGCACCTTAACTTAAGAAATCGCCACCGAAATAAGAAAGAGAATCACTGAGTTACATTGAAATTGTTTGTGTAATCTTCTTTGAGCTCACGTACAGCCCACCATGACCTATCTGCTCCATGAGTAAAAGGAGAGGAGACTGATCGCCAATTTGCAACCAACCCTTATTATGTTTATTAAAAAAAAACTATGGCATTTTCTTTGGTTTGTGCTTTGTAACTTCCAGGATTTAAGCTTTTTCGAGCTTTTTGTAGAAAATATTTTTGTGAGATTTGCCGCAATTTTTAATGCTCCTACGGCAATACTGTAAGAGCTTTAAATCAAAGATAGCTTATTGAAATCCATAATGGTCAGACTGAAAGGCAAATATCCTATCTTCCCTGTACTGCAAATATAAATTGAACAGAGTATAGTTGCTCGAACCAAGCAGTTGCGAAACTAAAAATTGAATGTGCGCGCCTAGTCTTACACGCCATGTCGGCATACTACTGCGATTCCCAGAGTTCGCACAGCCGTGTCGGCACTTATTCATTTCACACAACCCAAAAACCTTATCGACAATATTCTTCGATGAAATACTGCGATTCCCAGAGTTCGCACTGCCGTGTAGGCACTTATTCATTACACAACCCAAAAACCTTATCGACAATATGCTTCGATGAGGTAGTTCGTGGCATGTGTTAGGAGTAAGTGGACTCCGCTGTGTAACGTTAAGTTTGTTTGACTTATGTTTAAACAGGGATGTTGCTTTTTACACTTATATTCAAACAGAGATGTTATCCTATAGAAAATAGACTGTTTTTACACGAATCCGATTTTAATCTCTGTTTCTCTTTTGGCTTTATTTCGAGTGCATCAGTGCTTTTAAACACAGCGATTTTTAATATAAGTTAACTTTGTTCATGCAAAAAGGAGACATCTTTTCGCACTCCTTACTCTACTCAGTTAAGTGAATTTCACTGAGCGAAGGCCAAATATAAAAAAAGAAAACCACAAAGAAGAATGAACGATAACTCCGCCTTTTTCTCAACCTCAGCAATTGCGTTTAAAGCTAGATATACATTGTTCAAATGCATGACAAGCATGCGTGTAAGTGTATTATTGAAAAAGTCACACATATAGATCGGATGTAGGCTTGAAGAAAAATCCAAATCCTTTCAATCTAGCGTACTGCATAGAAATATTGTATATGCAAAATTGATGATTGATCATGCATTAATTGGTTCATTTGCGTATAGTACTCGTACGTCGAAGAGATGAGAACACATCACAGCATAATAAGCACTGATTAAAATATTAAAACAGCAAACGAAAATTATGTATATGATGAAATAGACAGACAAAATAAAACAAATTACTCGGATAAAATTTTAAAAAATCTCAAAGAAATTCGTAAAAACACAATTTTACAGAAAAAAAAACTCACAAAGGGCAACGTCCTCTTCCCACTGAAATAATAGACTTGCACGTGCTTGTCATGCATTTGAACAATGTATATCTGGCTTAACGCCGCCGCCAACAAATATACTTATCATGCAGCGAAAATGTCAAAACTTTTTTTTTTTGACAAGCCACTAGATGGAGCGTTCATTTTATCAAAATCAAACCAATCCTTTAATTTTTTGTTTTAGGTTTCTGTACTCTATCTTACTCCCTTCGTCAGAGATTTATAAACAGATTGACATCATTTCCACCTTGTAATGGAATTATAAGTGGCAAAACCTAATTTTTTTAATCCATTGAAGTTCGTAGTCATCTTTCAGTTCATGGCTTGAGAGATGGAGAACGATCTATATTTTGATATAGTGAATGCCAAAAGTATAATTTGATATAATAAAGAATATTTAATTCGATAATTAAAATAATTATATGGTATGACAGATATAAGGGAAAAATTAAATTTTGACGTATCGAGAATATTTCGTTGTAGATGTCAACTGATTGCCCTGAACAACATTTTAAATGGTTTTTGGAACATTTTTTTAAGTTTTTGATTTTTTTGTAAACGGTACAACCGATTTTGATCGTTTTTTTTTTATGCTAAAGCTCCTCAAAAGTTTGAGTATTATTTTTTTTTGTATTTAGAAACAAAATTCCAATTTTTTTTCGGAAAGACAAAGATACAAAATTTTAGTCGAATTAGTACGATATTAAAGCTGTTTTACAATGAAACTAGGTTAAAACGACGATTTTGCAAATACATTTAAGAGAAAGTTCGTGCGACCCAATCGTACATTTTATTTAATGTCAACTCTGAAAATACATTTTTGGGAGCATAAAATAAAATTTAATTGTCCATCACAAACGTGAAATGGATTTGTTTAAAAAACATTGAATGAACCCACCATGAAATCTTTCGTTAGGGGGTTGAATTTAGTTCTAGCCAGCAATGGAAAGTAATAAAATCGAGATTGCAGTACTCAAAGTTTCCAATGTAAACACGATGTCGTAAGTACGCAATATTTCCAATGTAAGCATGGTGTTAAATGCAATCGTCGGTAAGGTAGGTTGCTACACGGAACGTGTAACCGTAATGTGTAACCGTAACGTGTAACCGTAACGTGTAACTGTAACGGGTTACAAGTTTTACCCACGTTTTCGATTCACTCTACCGCCGCGCCGGGAAAGATATTTACACATCAAAAAATATTTAAATTTACAAATTTAAAGGAATTCATACTATAAAATTAACAATAAAAAAGGGCACACAGATAACACACATCCTATCATCATCATCATAGACTTTCCAAGTACTGCCTAAGTCTCATCCTAAACAGCCTAGTACAACCCATCATTTAAAGCGCAAGGGACAATGTATTTTTTGATGAGTCGACGTTGGAGTCCTCTATAATTTGGCCAAAATTCGAAAATTAAAAATACAACATTTTTTTTGTACTCTTCACGCATGAATTCATTATTTAAAAAATATTATGTTAATACCGTAAAAGGTTTCCGAGAAAAAAATTCCCAAAAATCATGCGTTTTTCTGGCGTTCTAGACCGTACTAGTACCTTAAAAATAATTTAAGATCTCGAGGTTCGATTGTCTAGTTTAACCCATTGGACCCTATCCGTTAAAAAAAGATGAAATCCAATAAAGAAGGTTAGAGGGAATCCCAAAACTTTTACTGGGTCAAATGCCTTACTAAAATCCGTAAAAATAGCATCTACTTGACTTTGACTTTCAATACAATTAATAACAAAAGATGCCAAAAAGTGACAGTTGATCTACCCGAAATAAACCCATGTTGGGCGTCACTTAAATGTTCCTTTACGAAAAAATAGAGTTTTCTCTTTACTTAAATTTCGAGCAGCTTAGGAATTGCTCACAGCTTACAAATGTCTCTGTAATTTTCAACATTGTTTTTTGAACCAGACTTATAAATTGGATTAATTGAAAATGGTGCTGTATTACTCAACAGCAATCTAAATAAAATCATGTCCAGGTCAGAAAAAAAACTGTTTAAAATTGAACCCTTCAAAATCTAAATGTATAATTATTTATAAACAGGAGCTCGATTTAAGTTATTTTCTTTCAATACGCATTGGTAATACAAACATTCAGTATCTATGTTGATAGAGTTAAAAACTTGGGAATCTGGTTCAATTCCACATTAAGCTGGGACTTTCATTATCCAAAGTATAATTGGAAAAATCTACGGTAGCCTTCGGAGTTTGTCTTGTCCGATAATCACATACGGTGCTCCATCCATTTCAGTAGCCAAAATAGGTAATCTTTGAGCAGAGCGCTTTTTTGTGGAAATCAATAAACTTCATCATCAAATCTGCCTCTATCATCACTGTGCAATGAACTCGTACATGTATTTCACGTAATAATTCTTTATGTAAGACTTTTGGTTAAATGTCGACATAAGAGTTTTAGCTCAGAACATAACAAGCATTTAGAACAGCCGCAACTTTGCATGCTGTTATTTCTTAAAGTATACAACAAAACTCTAAATTAGGAAAATAAAAATTGAATAAAAAAGGCTCTATTTAGTTTTTTTACTATGTTAACACAACATGATAGTTGTTTTTTTCTTTTTTTGATTTTCACATTTGCCTAAAGGTTTCCAGTTAATTTTTTAGGGGAGCAAGAAAAAAACAATTCTGACCACAATACTTCTTATTATCCACTTTATTCTATATTCACAATGTTCCTCATAAATCAGTCATTCTTAATATGTTACATAAATGTACTCGTAGATATACCTAAAGCTTGAAAAACACTGTCACCCTCTCTCTATAGCATTCCTATTCCGCCAAAGTTTGTCCCTTTCTTTTTTTTTGCCATTTTGGCATGATGAGTGGCTAGGTCCGGAAGATAAATTAGTCGTTAGAAAAACTGTGAATCTGGAAAACCCCAGTCGCACACACAAAACAGCTCCAATGAAATCATCATTTTGTGAATGAATGATATTAATGTATTAAGCGGATGTGATGCCAAAGCAAAATGTATCCGTATCGGTCAGAATATAAAATTTATTACAAACGGGGGATAGTTTTATGATACGATACGAGTATGGAGAGATTTGTATAGTTTGAATATTTTCGAAAATAAATTGCCATGGTTGAAATGTTATAAATGGAGATAGGTATAAAGACGAAGTTTTGTTCAAGTAGAGTTTGATTTGTAGAAATGGTATCGTGCAGAGGATAGAGGTGTTCTTGAAATTTAAAAGGTTACGAAAACTTGACCATTGAGAACCCTCCAAATACAGATCTACAAATCTTCATCGTTCTTTATTTCCACTCCATATAATTTATAAGAATTTTCGAGATAGTGGGTGATTTCGGTAAGTCAGTTAACAGTTATAGGAACCAATGATGTCAAAGAGTTGAAATTCGGTAAGAAAACTTCTTTTCAAAAAACGCAATACTTGGGCTGCACAGCACACAGTTTGGAAATAAGTTTTCAATATTTACGAGTACCAACGTTGTAAGCGTAAAACGACTCATTTCGTTGCGCGGAGGTATAATACTGATTTTCTGTCAGTGTCAAAATAAAATATGATTTAAAAAGAAACCACTATATGGCCCACCCTTTATATGTAAATAAAATATTCAAACAACACAATATTACTGTAAAATTACTAGCCAAAATAAATCATAATAAGCAGCATTCGATGAAGTATCAGAGTCTTTATCACTACATAACTCTTCCAAAGCATTAATTTTTGGTTTAAAAATTTCCCTAAATCTGATTAACTCATCATGGTTCTCCACCGATGTGTCATGTGTCCTTTTGCCGATAGTTTAAACAAATTTTCAACAGATTTAATGATACTAACAGTATTCCGAATAGACTGAATTTGACAAGAATTTCCTAAAGCCAGATTTAAAGAACGTGCGTTACAATGCACGTATGTATAAGGCTTCTGGATGGGCTCATGTACTACAGATTGTACTCCGTTAAAACTGCCCCTTATAGCCGAAGCACGATCGTACACTTGCCCAATCAAGTCACTGCAGTTTATATCCAAGTTTCGAAGTGTATATATATATAACTTATTATATATAACTCGTTTTAAATTAAAAGTCTTAAGCTAAGTGTACAAGGTTGGTAGATCTTACAATATTGTCAGACTTGACAATGAGCTGACAATTAAGTTGTGTGTTTAAACGGTTGGCAGAAAATTAGAAAATCTACCAATCTCTTACAATTTATCGTCAGATGTATTTTTAGGGTTGCCAGATATTCAACTTTAAATGCTGTTAAATTTTTCTTGCCCGAGCAAAATTTTGACTTTGAGGTCAATTTTTTTCAAAAAACGCTTGATAAACATAAAGTTTTCTTATTTTTACCTGATGAACAATATAATAATACAAAAAACTCATTTATAAGTGCACCAAAAAACCCATACATATTATTATACTTGGGAAAATCTAAAACAGTCAAAAAATCGAATTTTGGGTTTTTTACCTACTTTTATTGCAGTGGTTTTCCAAAAATTGATAGTTTTCAGGTAATTTTTAAAACTGTGCACTCATCAAAAGGGTTAAAAGTGTACTTTTGCCTACTTAACTTCCTGTCAAAACCCTAATTACCTTACCTCTTCACAGGGAGAGTTAAATTTGGGGTATAAATGTTTAATGGGTAAATTAACTAAATAAGTGGTATAAAAGAATAGAAAAACAATTTCATTCATAAGATTATCAAGTTAAGTCACGATCACAGTTGGATACGAGCGCTTTTTAAAATGCCTTCATTTACGAGAGAACAATACGCAGACGTTTATGGGTTGTGCATTGGAAATTCAAGAAAAGCTCAACGGATATACCAGGAACTTTATCAGACGACTTCCTTCTCGAAATGTTTTTGGAAATACCTTTCGAAGGCCTCGAGAAACTGTATTAGTTTCAGTGTCAACATGTGGGCAGGTGTAATTGGAAATAAATTAATCGGGCCTTTCAAATTACCCCCTGACTTAATTCTAAACTAATTATCTGGAGTTTTTCCAAAAAAATATACCAGACCTATTGGAGGAAAATCCACTGCTTCAACTAGCTTCATCATAGTACCAACAATATGGTGCTCCGGCCCAATATGGTCGTGAAGTTAAAGATTGGCTGGATGAAGAATACGGTTATCGAACGATAGTTATAGAAATGGACCAATTCACTGGCCTGCGCGATCTCCCGATCTCACTGTACTTACTGGATTTTTTTGTATGAGGACGAATGAAAGAAATCATTTACTCATCTGAAATAACAACTCTTACTGAATTAGAACAACGTATTTTGGAATGATCACTAAAAGTAAGGCTAGCCGCGCACTAGCAACTTTTAGTTGCGAAACTGTTTGGTTACTTATAGAAAACAGATGAACTGTTTGGTTGAATGTCCGTGAATTTGCAGATAATTATATGTTTAATAAAATGGCGAACTTATTTTAGGCAATCGTTTAGTTTGTGTCAAAACACAAACTTTTTAGTTGCTCGAACCAAGCAGTTTCGCAACTAAAAGTTGCTAGTGCGCGGCTGGCCTAAGGCAAGAATTATCGAGAATAAACATTCAAAATGAAATCCAAAAACGGGCATTTAAAACGCAGGAGGGTACCTACTTTGAGCACTTATTGTGACAACCTCGCACCTACCCCAAATCCTATAGTGTGTCCAAACAGTGAGTGAGTGGGCATGCTGCCCCGCCCCTTACATACCTCACTGTTTATGTGTCGTAATAAGAAAAGGGATTATAAAAAACGGGGTTATAAGAGACGGGATTTTAAAAAGCGGGATTATAAGAAACAGGATTATAAAAAAGCGGAATTATAAGAAACAGGATTATAAAAAACGGGATTATAAAAAGCGGGATATCGTATCCAACCCATATTAAATATTAATAACAATATTGTCGATTGGATAGGTACTATATCCAGGTTATTGGCAAACTATGTAATGCTCTGTAGGTGGGTCCCTTTTCCCTTAACACTAAGCCACATTTGCTGATACAAAACATAAATATTTAAGTCAAGCATAAGAAATTTTTTAACAACTGACGCAGAGAACTTAAACGTTTGAGCCGAACTTTTCTATTGAAGTTCCCTACCACCAAAAGGGTTGATATCTTTTTTTTTAATTTCTTTATTCCATTTGTACTTTTCACGTCAATATCTGTGACCCCGTCACAAAAACAAAAGACATACATAAATATATATATGTATGTATAGAATCACAGCACCCTATTTATTCCTCCTCTTAATATACATAATCATATTTTCGCTTTCAAATGTTTCTTAAAATTACATTAATACTTCCATTTTGTGTCGTCATGCTAGGGTTTATGAAAAAAACCTCTGAAGTTCAATATCTACCTATACAAGACAGAAAAAAAATAAAGAAAAACTTATTCTATCAGAAAATCTGGGCTTCCTGTTGACTGTAACTTTTTTGTCTCGATTTTTTTTCTCACTTTCTTTCCGAAATTCATGGTTCTGTTACACGCAATCAACCCCCAAAACTCTTAAAAAGGGGAGACCAACTCTGAAACTGGCTACAACATGAACATAAAACCCTATTCTATAAGTTTATTTTCGCAGCCATTTGTTCTCCCCAACTGACTCCTTCCTCTCCCACGCCACCCCACACACAGACTGAAAAGAATGCCCATGTGTAATATCTTGTGTCTGTAAAATCCTTTTATGGGGTACTTCAGTTATATGTTTATGTGTATAGAATAGATATCCTTTGTAGTTGCGCTCTTCGTGCAGTTACATTTTCGCAACCCTCACACAAAATGGTAAATTCAATGAGCAGGAAAAAGAATGGAAAAAAATCTCCCCATTCGAGTGCGTAATGGCCGCCCTCTCTCAATAGGATGTTCTTATAGAGGGTGGACTAGTTTGTTTGTGTATATGCAATGAAGATGCTTTACAGCAGGAAGCAATAGTAGCAAAAACGAAGTGGTTAAATCTGAAGATCTAAGCTTTCTTGATCTCATGCAATAGCTATCCAGAATTTTGAGAAAAATACGCCTAAATATGAAAACCTTATAGAACTCATAAGTATGAAATTTTACTTAATGAAAATCTGCGTGGTGAATCTCGTAGTGTCAGGCAAGGACTGTTTATTTAAAGCGAAGGCATTTTTCTATGTTACTCGTACAATCAACTTCGGAATTTTTCCATCTTAATTTCAATTGTCTCACAAACATTTTTCGAAGTGTAAACATCTATGTCCGTGGTGGCGCGGCGTGTGTCTAATGTTTAGATTCTGTGATTGCCCGTTATGGTCACACGTTTCGTGTAGTAGTTTGCCTTACGGAAAATTGCATTTAAGAGTTAAGACCCTTTTTACGTTGGGAATACTTGGAGGCGCCTCAAAAAGACTTCGCCCGTGGATTGAAATTTCGATTTTAGTACTTTCCATTGATAGTTAGAGCTATATACATATATAAATACCTTCATTTGCCCAAACATTTTTGCACCTCTCACCCAAAATGTCAAAAAGTCAAAAAGACGAGTTAACTGGTATTCAATTTCATTGCAGTTAGTGATAGACGATTGCATTTTATTTTCTGCTCCGGAAAAATGCATTTTCAGAATTCACATTTAAATTTTGATTTTTAATTTCTACTCTGGAAAATGTAAATTACAAAATTTATTACGAATTTTAAATTCCTATAGCGTAAGACCTACTGGAACTTCACACGTACCCTTGAAGTCAAATGTAAAGTGAATACATGAACACACCTACTCCCTATTTTCTACAATGAAGGAGAAAATTTTCATCCACTATTACTACGTTTATATGAGGTATTGAAGCGAGCTTGAAGCTCGCTTTGACCCTTTGTAAACGGGTATTGAGTTGAAATGAGTTTCGTTCGACTCGATCTCACTCGCTCAGCGGTGTCGAGTCGAAATATGAGACGAAAAACCTGGGTCGAGGAGTTGGCTTAACAAAATGTTTCAGAATCGCTCAACACCATTTCAACTCATCTCCAAATCGAGCTCTCAACTCAAATGACGAAAAACTTGGGTCGAAAATCTGACCCTAATCCAACTCGATCTTTCGATACTGCATATAAAAGTAGTATATGTATAAATCAAAGAGGAGATTCATTTTGAAGTTTCTTTTATTCGTGTACAGCGCGCCATTACTTCTTCTCATTCGAGGATCGAGTTGGATTATATTTTAGATTCATGAGTTGAACTCGGCTGAGAGTTGAATTGAAATTAAATGAATAAAGAATTTGGTTATAACAAAAAAAAATACAAAAAAAAACAAACAACATACATAAATGTATATTAGCACGCGAGTACTGTGCCTGTCCATCAAATCAAAGTGTAATATCAAGTTGGCCTCAATACTGTATAGGCAATTTATACGTTGCAATTTTTTAGTTGTTTCTGATTTGGCTTGCCTTGTGTAGACAAACAAAAGTATTTTGACTTAAGCTAGCCTAAACGACGAACATGCTCGCCGAACTTCCCAACTAACATACTCTCCAGAGCTTATCTCTTGAAATCTGAAAAAAACTCTCATACAACTCTGTTATATCCCATTGCTATACGAAAGTATTATTATCTTGTTATGAAACTCAACTGGATGTCATAACACTTTTATTTTAAGAGTTAAACACTTTTCCAGCTTAAAAGTACTTAAATCTTATAGCAAAACTATTTTCTCTGCTTGTAGTTAGATTATAAAAACTTATAGTCTTATATGAATCCCTTTCTGAAAACTGAGCTCTAAATATGTCCAAATAATTCCATAACAAGTCATATTTAAGAGTAAAGTTATTTGTATACTACTTTGAAAATTCTAAAAGAATTTGAGTTTAAATCCTCCTATATCAAGAAACAATTTGGAGTTCAAAGAATATAAGCTTTGCAGTAAGATCCTAATAAGATTCTTAATGCAACAAGCACAACTATTCACAAACTTCAGTTTTCTGATGTCAACATTCTCCTCTCACTCGCACGTAAGTACACATAAATCATAAAGAAGCGTCTAAGATCCTATAGAAAGAATAAAGATGTTACTAGAAGAGTTAGTTTCGCGTCAGCAGCAGCCATATTCCTATACACAAGCAAAGTAATTGCCTGTACATTTGAGGGTTACCATAACTTAAAAAATTATGATCTCGATAAAATAACTTGGCTGTAGCACTGACTTAAAATTTATTAGGTGGCATTTTCAAATTTACATTTAGCATTGTTGTGATTACATAGAAAGTGTAAAATATATTGTGTAACTTTTTTTCAATTTAAACTAAATACATTAACATCTTGGGATTTTATTGCTACTACTATCTTTTCATTCAAAATTAACAAAAAAATGTATTCTTTATGTTGCATTACACGAGTAGTAATTTTTTGTGACAAGAGTAATAGTAGAAAATTGCAGAGAATATGAGATTTTATTACTCTTGTAAATGCAGCATAAGACTCTCAGTGTGTAATTTGGAATATTTTATATTAAAATTGACCTTTCCTGTTTCCTATTTACTCTCACAAGCAAATGACCCATGACCTAAATAAAAATAAAACAAATTTCAAACTTAATTTTGATTTTATTTGCTTACAAAAGAAATATATGGTAACCCTATTTCCGATAAAAGTTATAAATAAAATAATTTAAATATGCATTATTTTGAAGGGGCTTTGTGTTTTTTCGACGTAAAATGTTAGAATTAGTAGATACAATTTCAACCGCATTTACATTTCGGTTCTCATATGTGCAAAATAATAAATATCATGCATCGCCAATATAATATAATAGTTGATAGACTTACAAAATAAATACTATATCAAGCCTAACAGTTTATTGGCATAGCAAATGATGCATACACACAAACTTAAAAAGTATTTTGTTTCATTCTTTATTAAGTTAACAAATATTCTGTTCTCTTTTTATCACCTCTTATTGGAAGAGACGCTTTCTCATAATAGGATTTTGCCGATCTCTATTAGAGCCTTAGAAGTGCTATTTTAATATAAACGTGCATCTGTCATCCCATAAAGAAACTTCTTTTGCTACTATGAGTAGGAAGAGCCTCTCATAACTAGGCCATTTAAGGCTTTTAACAGTTTTAATAGAATCTCGTAGTATTCTTTAAGATTACTTTTAGCTCCTCTTACCTAATCTAGTTGAACTCTTAGAGAATCTTATGAGATGAAAAATGTTACTTGGGTTGTTGGCTAAAAATTTCGATTTTGTCGTTTTCGTTGGCTTCGATGTTTGACGTGTAGAGCCATGTTCGCGAGCAAATCTTGTTTTTGCTGTGAACGTCGCACAGTGGGTCCTCTTCATACATAACAGTGCTCAAAATAAGGTTTTTAATTTTTGTCTATTTAAAAAAATTAATAAAAATGCCTAATCAATAAAAATATTACAACACATGTCATTCGTAAGTATTATTTTTCCTGTCTGTCTAATGGCCAAGATGACTCTGTGTCATTTTCATTAAACATGCGGAAGTTTTAATTTGGTGCAGTTTTCTTTTATTTTTAAAAGTCAGAACTATATTTTTATTATTAATAATATTTTCATTTTCAACAGCAGTTAGTATTTATTAATAATAATTTTTAGCATTTTAAACAAGACTCTGGATTTGAGCACTGCTTAGTATGAACAGGACCCACTGTGCGTCGTACATGCTTACTCTGTGAAGAATCAACACGAAATGAATGTTCGCCAAATGTGTTCGCCGTGTATTGGATAACGCAAACGAACAAGTTCGGCGAGCATGTTTGTCGTTTAGGGCTAGCTTTACGCTACGTGTTAATAGCTTATGTAACTTTCAGGTTTAATTTTATTCAAATTTTTTGACAACTGAAAATTCTTAAATGAAAAGATTTTGAGTTTACTTGAATTCAATTTATTTGGAATATCTAACTCTGGGTTATTCCAAGACTAAAAATGTTGACCGTTTTTAGGACAAAAATATTAACATGTTTTAGAATATTTGGACACAGTTTTCAGTGCTGGTGGTAACTTTGATCTAAGCCTGCAAATAAATTGAAACCAAGTTATCTAAGAAATAGTTTTTCAACTTAAAATCGCAATTGCCAAGTATCTATCAAAATCAAAGTGCGAAACTATGAAAATGTGTTTTGACTATTGCAACAGAGATGTACATGCGGTACTATGGAAAGACCGATTTCCATATAATACCCTTAAAATCAATCTATCTCTCACAAAATGGATATATCTATAATTTGTCTTGATAAATTGAAAAATATTTATGGAAACTGGCATATAATTATGTAGCTAGATTTTAGGTGGGTGGAATCTCTTTACGGATATAAAACCTAACTGTCGCACGGTATGCGCTTTTAAGTAAAATCAATATGAGAACTGTCACTTACCGCCATATTATTAAATCGATACGTGCATATTGAAACTTAAATCCTTATGTTTTCAAATTGATTAAGTTTTAATCTGGATGAATCAAATGAATAATGACAGTTAGACCCTGTTTAAATAGTGTACAGAGCTTCGCAAGAATCTCATGGACAGTAAAATAGTCATGAATGGCGTATTGAAAAGTCACAATCTAAACAGGGATGGATGGCAAATATGAAAATTGGCGCTGTTATTGTTAAGATGACCGTAAATAAGAACAATATTAGAGAAACGTCAAAACACTCAAAAATCGAATTCCTCAAATTTTTTAATATAATAGTATAGATGACATCTCTGTTTGACTATTGGTGAAAAAATGTAATGTTGTATCAAATAACATCCCCGTTTAATCATAAATCTAACAAGCTTTACGTTGCGTAAGGTAAAGGAGTCCGGTGGTGCGTCATGTTCTAACAACATTTAACTTTTTAATTAGTAGGTACGGTCCCTTAAATAATGTAAAAAAAACGTTAGAAAAAGTCGGAGGAGTTAGTCAAATGTGAAATTAACGATTAAAAATTCAATGATAAGTTTTAATGATAGCTACGATTGTAGTAAATGTATAATTTGGAGGACATGGTTAAAAAGTACAGACACATAAGTGTTTTGGTGCATAGCCCCAGATTTCTCTGTTAATTTCAGCCATTCATTGTTATGTACATCTACATTATATAGATCTACATTCATCTATTTTAAGACTTTTTTTTGGGTTGGATAAATAAAGAAAAACCATAGAGATAATAAGATTGTCATCCATTTATGATTTTCATTGAATTTAATTGTTTTTTTTTCAAGTCTTGGGAATTGCATAGAATTGGAGATATTACACTTTTTCTCTGTCCATCGGATGACCATCTTTGATACCTTCATTTTGGTATCCATATTGGTGTGGTAGGATCCTTGGATTGCCCACATTAGCTAATACCACGCTTTCATAACAAAAAATCCTTGTAAAGTGATTTTTCACACCACATATTTTATCTTAGACATATGTACATAGCTTGAACATTGTTTTATTTTCTGATTAAACTATCCCCTGATTTATTCGGGCAAACATAAAAACGAATTAATACGTAACAAATAATAAAGTCAATTGAATTTATTAATACATTTGACCTTCATTTTCAAAATCCAATGGAAAATGCAGACAATTTAAATTTAAGTTGACACTTCTACATCACAATACTAAATGCTATATGCGGCGCACTATCTAACAAGCTCATAAAATATTCAAAACAGACATCAGCATCTCCTTCATAAAGCCTCATGATATATCGTCCCTTTTATCCCGGCAATCACTTTAAACACATTCCGCTAAATGCACATGTCATTCAAAAACATGGCTTTACTGTTCACATCAATTATTAAGAACATCAAGGATCAATGTTACTAAAACAAAACAAAAAAATTACTTCACACCTCATCCGCCTTGGTATTCATAATTTTAGGATCTTATACCACACCGCTTCGAACGACCTTCTCTCATCATGACGTTACATGTGATGCCCTATCTGATGAGTGACACTATAAATATAAATAAAGCAGTCTCCTCAAGCCCCCAACTCGCCCACCGTTTGATACTCTGGCTGGATTTTGGAAGAATGGGAAAAGGTGGCCAATCCATTTGTGTTCATCCATTAGCCCGCCACTAGGTCTGGATCTGGGATAGTGCGCCGATGACGACGTTTGAAGAGGATCGGCATGGAATTAGCTCACGTATGTATATGTATAGTTTCCATGCAGCCACGGGAAGTAAATTTCGGTGCATGACACCGCCGCTGCTCTAAGTGCATTTCGACAGATGTATAAAAGTGTTCGCTGGCAATATTCCAGAGACAAAGATTTGATCTTGTAAAATAAGAAAATTAATGTTTTTTTTTAACTTATTTATAAAATATGGATGCAAGTCAGAATTCGAATAACTGTACTGCGAGCTAAGAAGATTTATAATTTCTTAAGTGGCTGACGCACTCAGAGCGGCGACGATGGAGGACGGAGGCAGCAGAGCTGCAATTGAGTTATTAAATAGGAATGGGAAGTCTCTGGCGGCGGCGGCGTCGTTGTTGTCATCGGCGCCGTATTACGACAATGGAATTGCGAGCGTAAGATCAACAGACGACCGCGACAACGATGACGACAATGGGGGCACTTGTAGATTTCCTTAGGGAACTTTCCCACCGGGACCTAAGAAGTGTTTAAGGTGTCACTTATAAGAGCAAGAGTGCTAAATTATTAACTTGATTTGTAACGCGCATGAGGGCATGAGAAACTCAATCAAAAGAGTTGTTTGATAATATCTAAAATAGATTTTTGGCTTTTCGGAACTTTGAAAATGGAAAACCACTTACACATGCATTAACTTTTCAATTGGCTTAAAAAATTACTGTGTGAATAGTCGAACATATTACAATAAGCATTGTGGAAAGAAAACTTGCCTACGTATTTTTGTTTAATTTTACACGAACCAGGCCGATGGGAAGAAAATGTTAAGAAGACACAAAAGTCTACACGTATGTATTAAGATAACAGAACCTATGTTTGGTTTAACGTGAGCACCTCCCCGATGAGTTTTACCTTGTTGAGGTGGGGGGGGGGGGCGCTTATGTCTACTTCTCCGGCTTGCTGGGGATATAAAGAACAAATAGGAGTATCTTTCCTAGTTAGTTGTGAAACGTAGCAAAGACCCAAATAAGGATACTAGATTTTAGCCCGAACTAGTATTCAAAAAATCTGGTGCTATAACTTATCTCAGGCTCTATCTGAGTAACGGATCCCTGGTACTAGATAAGTTAAAAGATTCTAAATACAAATCTTGGGCGATGTGATCACCATGTCACGGCCAAAAACGTAAAGTAAAGCATTTGAGTTTAAACATTTCTCTTTTGTTCGAACGTTTTTGGTTTAGCAATCTTGAAAATGTGTTAAAAATGAACGATCGTGGAGATCAAGAAGATTGCTTACGAGTATCTTTCCCAACCTAAAACAATGACGAAAAATAACTAAAAGGAAACACATTTTAGTGATTGGTTTCTACCTTGATCGATTGCTAGGTGTGTGTATCCTGGGGTTGACAGGCCCTGAGTTTTGCAGTAACTCCTCTGTAAGTGGCCTTGGTTGACTTCGGTTGACTCGGTTGCGAAGCTCCACCGGAAGCTATATTCTGGCACCACGGGAGATAGTGCCCAGGTGTTTGAGATTGGTTGCGTAATGCGTAGTGTAACCTTTCTTTCTCAGACTATCTATGAGGTAGGCCCCCTTGTGGGAGTATCGTGGTGGCGTGATTTACTCCAAATGCGGAAACATGGTTTTCAAGCGTGCTTGAATTCAAAGGGTGTTAGATAGACCTCGCCTTAAAGCAAGAGGTGTGCACATGCTGCAACATGTCACAATACTTGTCGGCTTCGGCTGGTTCGGGGTTAATGGTCAGGACTCAATCTGACTCCTATGAGAGTAGGCTCTCCGTGGGATGAAGCCATAATAGGCAGGTACTCACGTTAAACCAAAAGACAGTTCTGTATTAAGATAAGGTATGTAGGTTTCTTAAAGAAGAACCCCCTGTCATAGTAGTTAGTCCATTAGACGGACATGCAGAAAGTCTAAGTTCGATTCCCAGCCGCTGAAAAGCAATTTGTTCAAGGGTGTACGGCCTCTTGCGAAGAAGTGACAATCCTCCAAGAGTATCTCTTGTCATGAAAAGTGATTCTCATCTAAGCCGTTCGGATTCGTCGAAAAATTTCTATTAACAATAACAATGATTGGTTGAGAGTGTAAGTCACTAGGCTTAGGCTATCTAGGATCCCTTGTTGGCCTCAAATTTATTTGGTATGTCTATGTTTCAATCATATCTTTTCATACTCGAATATATAAGATAATTTTGTGAACAGTGATATCAAACTTGAATTTGACGCTCTCCCAAGGGGCAAATTTTGTAGTCAATGACAAAGTGATGGACACATTTTTCTAAGAAAACCACATACAGAAATATTATTGTAACATACAAAATGTAGGAATAGTCGTAATGTTTTACCAAATTAAAGTTGCAAACCAGTTGCCTAAAATTGAATTGCAACTCGTTCAAGAGGTTTTAAACAAGTTTTTTTGCACTTCGGCTATTATTTTCGAAATCATCATATGAGTCAAAAATTATATTATTATAAATTATAAATTGCATGATGTTCGTAAACGCAAAAGTCAACTTTTCGCAAATACAAAACGAAACTTATATGCAAAAACATTATTTTTGATCACCCATTTTGTATAAGTCTGCACTAAAAAAATCGAATTGACTGACCAAAGGTATGTTCGAAGATATATAGCAATATCTGCGTCAAAAAATTACCATTTGACAGTAAAATTGAATTTTTCAAAAACGATCTTCACTGTAAGTAGTCAACAAGTTTCAGTGGAGTTTCCCGAAATTAAACTGCAACTTATCGATAGGTCATCGTAAGGCTATTCGACAGTACTTTTTCTCAAAGTTAATGGATATGATTTGTGGTTTTAAATACATATATATAGTTTTTTAGTTCCGTTTTTTAAATAATTGAAAAATTAGACAAAAATGTAAAAATGGCAGTTTTAGAAACGTCAATTTGATTGTCAAATGATCATCAATTTTTGATGCTGATATTGCTATCGTAACATATACAACCATGCTGCTGGCACAAAATCTGTTTGATCAACGTCAGTCAATTTTCTTGAAAACGCATTTGACATTTACGAACACTTTTTTTGGCATATAAATATTTAAGTGGTCAACTCAATCGTTTTACCGCAGAGTTGCTCCGTAAATGATGTTATCGAACAGATAACTTCAAGCAAACTGCGTTATCGAATAAAAATTTCTTGTTGGATTTTCGGACAGTTGACTTTTGCAGTTTGCGTATAAGAACATCTTGCAATTTCATTCTTGAAGCAAATGACATTTTTGAAAGCTGCCGGCATCAAATGTTTTAAAACTGTCCTAGTATTTAGCATTTAGTAGTTAATTTTCACTTGTACATTTATTGTAAGGGTAGGAGGGAATCCAAGTTCTTATAAAAGTTTTTCTAATAAGGACGCATGGATGCTGAAATATCAGAAGGTTCTCGGTTGTGGTTTATTCGTATAGACCTGCGACTTTAGGAAACCCCACAAGAAAAAATCTAGTTGGGTAAAATCGCATGACCTTGCTGGCCGATTCATGTCACCTCTGCCAGAGATAACCTTACCTTCAAATCAAATCATGGCGTCCGTTGTGTGGCACGCAGCGCTCGCCGTCCTGCTTGAACCACATGTCGTCTAAGTCCATATTAATTATCATCGTTGTAGCGTTCACCATTAACGGTGATCACCTCATAAACGTCGTTTTCGAAAATTACGGACCAATGACGGTAACTTTTTGAGAATGTATTGTCGCCTGGTGAACCTAGTGTAGCTTGATGTCATTCCATACAGGGCAGTTTTGCTTTTTAATACAGCCATTCATCAAAAAATGCGCCTCGTCGCTAAATATGGTTTTTTAGACAAAATTTGTGTCCTCTCCCAAACGCTTCCAAGAACCCAATCATGGAAAAAAAAACGGTGTTGTATGGTCATGAACTTTGAGCTCTTGGGTTAGTTGGATCTTGTACGGTTGTAGGCTCAAGTCCCGACAGCCAAATTCTCCAAGTTGAAGTCTGCAAAAGGCCGAGTTTTTGTGCACGGCGAGGAAAAAACTGCCTCGGGTTTTGCTGTACACTTTTAGAAACCGCGGCGATGTTCTCGACTGATCTTCAATTTCCTTGGCTAACGAATAATCACTCATTGATTACCGAACGGGCCGTCTCAAATTGGCCACCAAAAGTTGAAGAGTCGACTGTTAAGGACCACTACATCAACGGTAATAGGGCACAAGGAGCTCAACATTTTCACCAACGAATACCTACAAATTTTGATAATAAAGTTTCGTCATTTAGACGAACTGTTCAAACGTGTAACTTACTATGGCAGTTTGGTATCAGTCAGTAGCTAAAAATAAGCAACAGATTTGACAGAAGATGTCAAATTAAATTGAATGCCAATGGAAAAACCCTACATAAACATAATTTTAAAAATAAAAAAACTCAATTTCATTTTTGGCCGAGTGGTCATAGTATCTTATTCATATTGTCCATTCAAAATTGTTTTGAGGGGGAGTCACGTAAACTATTTATATTCATAGATTGTGTTATCACCTGTACATTTGATGGTGGGACTGAAAATATTTGATTTTTTTTTAAATTATGAAATTGATAAAAACTCAAAATTTTAATTTTTTTCAGAGGTTTCTTAGTCCATTAACATTGTATCCATTTTTCGATTTATTTGACTCTCTTTGGGTAGAAATAAATATATATATAATTAGAAGACAAACACTATTAAATAAATATAATTTTTTTCTTTCAAAACATCACTGGAAAGCATTAGAATCAAGCTTTTTACGGAGTTGTAAAATTCAACATCTTCCATTTTTTAACGGTTTCGTTAATGATTAGCATCATCGTAGGTATTCTGAATTAAATTTTTTTTAATTCAATAAGGGTCACTCCCGGAGATACAAACAAGTTTCGCTTTTTCCTAAACGCCATTGAAGGATTCAATGAACGTTGGGATCGGTCGATGAAGTCGATATCACCCGTATTTCCCAATAGTTAGACAAATTTGTTTGCAATGAAGACACTCACAAAGTATGTTTAATAGCATCTTGTATGTCACGAGATTCAGCAGAAATATGCATTGATAGTTCTTGCAGGACTGGATCACCTTTTTTGAAAATGAGGCAGTTGGCGCTGACTGGCCAGTGATCGGGATTCCAGTTACAAATATTAATGACAAGTTTCTGGCATAAATCACACGCCTTCAATCTCTTGAGTATTGTTCAAGTATTTTCTACAGTGAAAGAATGAAAAAACGTCTGGCCACTGAGGAAAGCGATACTTTCATTGAGGTTCCTTGCACTTCTTAATACCCTACTTGGAATTTCTGTACAAACAATTGTCAACTATTGCTTCTTAAATTTGTTCATATAACAGCTGTTTCGGGTTCACTGTTCTTGATTCGTGCTCGCACATTCCTTGGTTCTGCTTTTTTTGAAGACTGAATGGATTCCAAGATTTTCTGTTTCAGGAATACCCTTCTTCCAATATTCCAATATTTTATTGTTTCCTTCCTTTATTTTTGCAAAATTTTAACAAGACCTTGCATTAGTGCCACAGAACGAGGAATGATAATGTAATTTTTCTTACCGTTTGGTGGATCCGTCGACAAAGATTTTCTCGTGGTATTCCAGGCGCTTAAGTGCAACATCCTTATTTTAAGACACATTAATTTTCTTTGGGGCTCTTGATGTTTTTCTTGGAAGGATGTTGCAAATACTAGGTCCCCTCCGTTCCTGGTGTCAACACCCACACAGCAGTAATTGAGTGTTGTAAGGCACTGGGCCCTGGATGTCCAAGAGGTTGTTATATTTCAAATTTATTTTTCTTACCATTCTCTCTGGGAAGGTACCCCTATTTACCCTCCCTTCTAGATCGGGGGATGTGTTCATTTATTCTTATACAAAGGTCCTAATCCACACCAAATAAAGTAATATCTTTGGGGAAAAAAAACATCAATCTGTTTAATTAGCCGCATATAAAACAGCTGTTTATAAATGTAATCAAGGCTTGAGTGGACACCACATCCCACAGCCACACGATTTCCTGTCACAAAGAAGATAATTCCCCATGTATCATGAATGTTCCACCTGTTTGGAAAATACTTTTACTTTGACATTGAAAATCATTCCCATATCAAAACCAGCATTCCAGCTTTCCACTTGACCGTACGTGTGTCGTGCGTCGCTGCGTTCTTTAAACCAAGCTTGAACATCTAACTTAATTTTCATGCAGTGTTAACCTCATCACAGTCGAACTGGTTTTATACGGGTTGGTTTGGTCGGTCAGAGTTAAGATAGGTGCTAAATAAGTTGGCTTATAGCCGACTTACAATTCTTCTTTCTCAAAAACAAAGGCAAAAAGAATGATTGTCATTTAAATATTTATTTAGGGTGTATTCTTTGCCTCGCCAAATGCTGGCCGCCGTGGTTTGCCGAACACAAGCAGGTGTTGGCAATTCACGCCGCTAAGTCTGCGGGTCCGATGGAATGGATAAAATAAAAATCGTCTGAATTGTGATTAAGCCCTCGTTTGAAAGCCATTACCATCTGACTTTTTATTTTTAATGAAAGGTTACGAGGAAGAGTACCTTTATCCTGTGGTGATGTGCTTATAACTTTGTTTTATTAGATTGCGATTATAAGTAGATAAAGGGGAATTTAATTGATCAAATCTAATTTAATGCACGAGTATGAAGGCAATTTTAAAAAGACAATTGAAAATAGTAATTTTTTTGGTCTTTGGAAGTGGTTCACTGTGTTATGGGGATATAAAGACCATCTAGCCGACTTGAAGTGGAATAAAACAAGCTCTGTGTGAGGTATTAACAAAAAACCCGTCTTCTTCCGCATAGATCCGCCTGAATTTGAGCAATGGCATGAGTTATGTCCACCTTAAGGACATCGGTCCATTGTGGTTTATTCGCATAGAACTGCGACTTCAGGAAACCCCACAAGATGAAGTCTAGTCAAATCTTTCATGAAGATTGAGAATCATATGGCGTACCCGCTGTGTGGCAAGCAGCGAGCGCCGTCCAGCTTAAACCACATGTAAACTATAGGTTCATATGATTCAATTTGAGCCATACAAAATTGGTTATCATCGTTCTGTAGAACTCGCCATTGACGGTGACCGCACCTCCAAAGCCGTTTTCGAAAAAATATGAACCAATGACGTCGCCAAGATCCACACCAAACGATAAATTTTGAGGATGAATTGTCACCTGGTGTACCTCGTGTAGGTTGCATTGGATCCATTATATGAAAAATTTGGTTTTTAACACAGCTTTTTCGCCTAAGATGATTTTTCGGCCAAAATTGGAGACCTCTTCCAAACGCTCTAAAGCCTAGTCGGCGAACAAATGACGTTGTTTGAGCTCCTGGGTCAGTTGGGTCTTGTACGGGTGTGGGCTCAAATATCGAAGTAAAATACGCCAAGTTGAAGTCTGCGTAATGTCGTGCTCTAGTGCATGGTAAGGAATCGACACAGCGCTTTTCTCGGCCGATCTTGCGTTGCTTTTTCGCTTGATTTATTACTGAACCGGTCGTCATAAATTGGGCCAACAAACTTTGAAAATATAATAAAGTTTTATCGTTAGGACGTGTTGTTCAATCATGTAACTTTCCAAGGTGGTGTAAGCTCATTACTCATTGTAGCAGTGGTGACAGCTTCTTCATCCATCTTCTACAGCCATCGTGTAGATGCGACAGCCATCTCATCGACCATTTGTCTGGGCATCAATGACCTTAAGAGCACCATCTTTTATTATTTTTAATAATTTTCCTTCCTGTTTCCTGAATGCAAAAAAAAAGGCCTGCTGATAATGTATGGAAAAGTCTCCAAATCTCATTGACACAAACATTTAACCAAATGGCCAAGATCCATTAAGTCCTGCTGCACTTTTAATTTTAATTTAAATAAAACCCATGAACTGCATCACATCATCAGTTAAGTGTGAAACATTCTCGTCTGTTTATAAATAAAAGAAAACCTAAACATCAATTCAATATCAGCTTTCATCGGATCGGAACAATCTAGTAACACACCACAAGCGCAGCGCACCAGCCAGCCCAAGCGACACCGCTCCACGTCAACTAGCTGGTCGACCTCAGAATTCATCACTCCTAATGGAATCTTCCAATTATAATTTCCTCTTTGGCTGATGGGCTGTTATGATGTTGGCAAAAGGATTTTGATGTTTTTATTGTTGTTTAGTGATTTGAGAATATTTATTTAAAAACCAACATCAACACCAAATGCGCATTCTTCTATACAGCATCAGCGCCCCCAACTCTACATATAAATAAAGTGCATCAATAAGCTATTATAGGCTCAACAGCATCACCCATCGCCGAAGTCGTGCTGCTGCATCAACCTATTATAGTTCAATTCCATTAGCTGGATCTAAATTTAGGAAATATGCGTTGCGGTGTTTTTAGAGGATTTCAACAACAACAACAACAACACTAACAATAGAGATCCAGAAAAATCAAATATTTTTTGTTGAAAGTTTTATCCTAATAAAATATCAGCGGCGCGTTGGTATGGCATTGCCATGGCAATTTAAATAGAAAATTCTAACGTCATATTGAAAAGAGGCATGCCGCAACCCGCAAGTGTTTGGCAGTGGTCGGTGTGACAAGCAACCGCATCAAATATACCTATGCAATTCCCTCTCATAGGGTGACCAGCGCGGATTATGATTTCCTAAAAGATGGAAGTCCCTTAAAGTGCACTGGAAAATTCAGACATTTCAAATGTTTTACCATTTTCCAGAAGAAAATTCCAAAATATCCAACGAATTCCTTGCAGCACAAAAAGAGAACACCTGGGCAGCCTTGGCTGAAAACGTATCTGGAACTCCGTGTCCATCACATCAAGAGAAGCGGAAAGGGCATAAATATGACTTTTACTTCCAGTTCGATTTTCAGTGTAGACTTCGATGACGACAGCGATATGGCCTCTGTTCGCAAGCACTCATACCACCCCTGTACTCATCCTCATTTACTCCGCGATTTCATCTGTCAAAGGGAAATATTCATCGAGCGGATATTGATGGCGGATATAATGGAACTGCATGTTGTTATAAATTCCATACGTTAAATGGAAACGGGGTAAGAGGTGCATTTTGAAGTAGCTCTATTTGTTCTCTGCACTGCGGTGGTGGTGGCGGGATACGACACAGCATACAGCGGCTGTGGTGGTGGATGGGTGAATGGTGTGACGGGTTGTTTCGTACCTACGTCAAATTCCTCGGCTCGATTGGTGGAAAATTCTACATTTAATGGATTTCCGTTAAATAACAGAAACAATGCGCGAAGTGAAATATTTCAATACTTATCTTTGTTTTTGCTTTTTTGGTTCTTATTGAGGTTTCTTATATTTCTGCTTGGAAAATCTTTAGTTACAATCCAATCCACTTGCTCTTTCCAATCGGGCATGTGGTGTAAATGGAATATAACACTCTTTGACTATGTGCAGTGTGCACTTTGCTTTATGACTTTCAAATGGTAGGTTTGTGTTTTTTTTTTGAAGAATGTAAAGGATTTAACAATAGGACCTGTTTAATGTATACTCATCCACCTATACAGTGTTATTGTTCCATTCCACAGAGCAGGAGTAGGTACCGGAATCACTATAAATCTTCAGTTGCTCTTTCTTGAATTATACATTTGTGTACATACATATACTCGTAATGCACGGTGCCGGGGGACAGAAAGTAAATTTATGAGGATTCTTAGCGAATATGAATACTTACGCTTAATGGGTGCTCAAAAGGGCTATAATAATGGCGGTAGTATGTGAATACCTACATAGATACAATCCGAAATAAGATAAAAACAACCTTTATCATACAATCTGTAGATACTTTGTTTTCAAGATTTTACATGGTGGCCATATTATTTATAATCTCAGGACTTTGAGAGACTTTTCTTCAAGAGATTCACTTACGATTGCAGTTGTTAAGTCCTTGGAAATTCAAATTTGTTTAAATTGTTTCCAATGTCAAATGTAGCTTCTATAACTAGGTATTTAATTCTGTTCAAAGTTTTTGTGAAATGGCCGATAAGCTATATTTTCCCAAAAGACAGCTAATTCCAAAACGAAAATCAGCAAAATATATTCTTTTTTTTTTTTTTCACGTAGATTCTACTTAAAAATTTAGTTCAGTCGTTAACGAAAAAGTCAAGAAAATCAACAAAAATGGTTGTATGGTAGGTACAGTTCATTATAATTTTATGCAAAACAAAAATTTACATCATGGTTGAGTTCATAATTGCAACATTGTTGAACATAACCCGCATAAAATATTTATGCAATGTATTTATGAACCGAAAAACTGCTTTAAGTATAATGCATAATTTGTAAAAGAATGCAATCTTTAAAATCTATTCATTGAATTCAAATAAAAGATAGCGTTCATTGACTTCACTTTGGGACTGTGACTTCGAATTTGAATATTAAAAAGATTGCAATCACTTTCTTCCGCATTCATTACACAGTAATAAATAAGTTGCTATTTTCTGAAAATTCATGCATTCTTTTACATTCTTTGCATTCATTTGTAGTCATTCCATAAATTTACATTCTCTGCATTCATTTGCAGTATTTGCTTTTGTTTGCATTCAAAGGAAAGGATTGCAAACTTTTTGATGTCAAATAAATGCTGATTGCGAATTCGAAGTTGCAGTCTCAACGTGAATTCAATGAATGCAATCTTTTAAGTGAAGTTATTAAAGACTGCATTCACAAAAGATTAAATTCTTTTACAACCCTGTACTCGAGTTTTGCATTTTGAAAAATAGGGTTCATAAATGCAAACATGAGTAGGCAATGGTTAAAGGAAAAAATGACAGAAATTAAAACTATTCTTTTACTGACGCAGTTTGGATATTTTGCTTAACAAACAATATTGTGCAAAATATTTAATTAACATTTAATACTAGGAGTTTTGAAAGTGCTCATGAAAAACTATCTGTACAAAAAGATGCAAAATAAAATATAAGGCACGACTGGATCGCACGTACTTGCTCTTATGTAAAAGTATATTGGAATTTGAAAATTGCTTAAAAATACATATAATACATGAATTTAATGAGATAATAATGTTCAAATGCATAAAATTGGCGTCTGATTTCTAGACAAGTATGAATTTATGCAAACAAAGGTTTAAAATTGTTTTAATATTACATTAATTTTATATCTAAGAAATGTCTTTAAAAATTTTCAAGAAAAAAAGTGGGATGCGAATTTTAAGTATTTAATAATATTGGCGCAAAATTTTAAACAGCCTATTATTACGGTATTAGTATGATACTACTGAACAATTTGCTAACTTTAAAGTAGTTTACTAAATTATTCTTAATTTTAAACATTTTCTAATTAATATCGTACTAAAAGAATTTTCTTAATAAATTGCTTCTGAACACATCTAAAACAATGACATTTCGTGTGAAAAAGTAAGTATATGAACCTTTTTTGATGTTTGCAAATGTCGAAGAGTCATATGAAGCTAGCACGATACTAAAAAAATAACGTTTTGCCCCAAAATGTTTGTTGACCAAAATTTTAGTCCATGTCCATAATACCACACTTAATTTTTTATCAAAATTGTTAAAGCTGTTTTCGAGATAAATTAGATTTTGCTTTACGGGTGTATAGGGGGTACCGTTAGTTTTGGAAATAAAAAAAAAGTTTCAATTTATCCTCTAGGGAAGACCCTTAACGCCTTAACTACCGAGATTGAAAGAAATAGGTCCAGTGGTTTAGACTGTTGTGAGAGGTACAGACATACAGACACACTGAAACATGTTTTTTGTGTGCCTACTAAATTTTCCTTAAAATTCTTATAAACAAAATTGATATGCAAATTGTTAGTATTTAATAAAATACATTTTAAAACGTAATTTAAAAATTTGATCAAGTATCGGTTTTCAAGATATTGAATTTTCAAAAAACATTGTATTATTTTTTTAAAAATCCAAAAACTATTTTTTCGAAAAAATTTCTCCTGCATACAAATTTTGGTTAAAATCATTAGAGCCGTCGCCGTCGCGACGCGCTGGTGAGAAATTCGAAAATAAAAAAAAAAAACCGTTCTATGACAGGTACCCCTATAAACATTTCAATTTATTCTCTAGGGAATCACCGAAGAGGAAGACCCTTACCTTAAGTACCGAGTTTGAAAAAAATACCTCCAGTAGTTTAGGCTGTAGTTCGAGGTACAGACATACAGACAGACAGACGGAATTGCCGGACCCACTTTTTTCGTCTTCGCTATTATCGTAATGTCAACTTTGATCAAAATCTCGAGTTCGATTTTTTTTCCAAATGCAGAACTTGCCCTATAGTAGCTATCTCGCAAGTAAAAAGCCAACTGGACCGTTCTCAATGATTTCTTCATGGAAATAACTAATTTTCTGGCGTCCTCAATATTGGCATGGACTCTAGTGGAGATATGATTACAAATTTAATTCTTTCCGATATAAGAAACCTTATTCCGAATAGAAAACTGATTTTAATTTGATGCTGCTAGAAAGTGTCATGACTCTTCTTGTAATTGAGAGTATAAATGATTTTATGGGACACATATTCTTCCACACTCGTACAGTTGCAAGAGTATGAATAGATCGGGATACACACAAATCTGATTTACCCGGATAGTTTTCCCCTATTGTTCTTCAGTGCTGGCAAAACCATTGATCAAGATTTTTTCAGCTGTCCTACTCTACTGGTCTTTTGCCGAGTGGATGGAAATCACCATTTGTCCAGCCTGTCCCTAAAAAAGGCGAATCTTCTTCCCACTCTTACTTTCGTCCATTTGCACTTACGTCCTTTCTTTCCAAGCTCATGGAAAAGCTGATAAATTATCAACTTAAGAACCATTTTGAGGAACGATGACCGGTAGTATCGCTTTCGTAGCAATAGGTAATCTGACGATATATCTCAACGATTAGTGGCACAAATCTTTATATCGTTTTGGAAAAATTACATTTGATAGAATTTGGCACGAAGTTTTCTTATCGAAAATACGTGCATTTGGTATTGATCAAACTCTCATTCACTCGATTAGAAACTACCTTTAGAACCGCTCAATACATGTTGTTTTGGATGGTTTCAAGTCTGAAATTCATAAAATATATGCTGGTGTGCCACAGGGCTGCGTTTTGTCTCCGCCTCTCTTTCTCATATTAATCAATGATCTTTTGATCTGAATCTTCTAATACATTTAATTGTATTGATAACGACAATACTCTCAGCCTATCATATTCGTTTCCCAATGCACGTTCTTGTTCTTCAGATGTAGATTTAGAACGGCAGCATAATGATAAGCTCATTAAATAATTTTGATCTCGAGAGCGTAGAATTTAATGCTTCAAAAACTAATTGCTGTCTTCTATCGTTAAAGTGAAATCCTTCCCTTATGTCGCTATCCATGAGCGGAGCTTCCATTCAGAAAACCGAACAGCTCTCAGTTCTCGGTATTCATCAGAGCATCTTTTGTAAACGTGGCAAAAAAAGCTGCTAGGTATTTAGGTTCCCTTCTGCATTGCAAGACATTTTTCACCCCTGATGCTGATTTGGCTGTTATCTTTTAGGCCTATATTCGTCCAAATCTCTTGTACAATTCTCATATTTGGGCAGGTGTTCCAATAACATACTTGAGTCTCTCGGATAGAATCCAAAAAAGATCCATCCTTAAAAATGATAATTGATAGAACTTTAACCGAAACATTGACATTTCTCGAGCATGGCCGCAATGTTCAGGCGCCAGGAAATGTCCATATCAGTTTACTCTAGAGCCCAACTTCGGGACGTACTGTTACATTCAGAGATTCTTTCTTTACTCGCACTACACGAATGTGGAATGCTTTACCCGACTAAACATTCATCTGATATTGTGATTTTAAGACATTAAAAACCAATATGCATCGGTATCTCCTTTTAAATCTCCTCCAACTTTCCTAAGCGCTCCTACTGTCTTCAAACATTTTTAGGGAGCTCATAGTCCTCTAAGTAGATACAAAAAATTATAAAAAAAACAAGTGCTTTTCTGAGTATTCAAGTCAAGTGATTTCTTCTTACTACCCCGGATCAAACCTTAAATGAGAGGTCAACGTTTTTCGACACCGGAAGAAGCGTTTGATGCATTCAAAATGCATGTTTTGTAGGTACCTCTTATCAGAGTGCAAAAAGATGCTTCGAAAATTGGTTCAAACGGATGAAAAAATGTTATTAATCTTCATGGAACATATTTTGAAAAACAAGAATGAATCGATTTCGATTTTTACTTTTCTTTTTCAAAACTTAAGTCGCAACTATAGTCAGAATCATTTCAAATCATTTCTTTCGATTTTTCTTTCCCTCACTTTTTGAACTATCATTTTATTGAATTATTTCTCGCGATGCGATGTACCTATTCAATTAATATCATTAGAGCCTTTCATATCCATTAGCCATCATCTTCTCATTATCGGTATTCCATTTCAATTGCTTTTCGTCAAATAAATTTCCACATCAGTCAAACTCCACAACGGTTATAATAGACCGTAGTAATTACAAAGCAATAAACCGGGCGGAACAGACAAAAAGCGTTCAATTCTAATATTCACGGATCACACCCTCTAGAGCTAATGTGGCTGTGTGTCTGTGTGTGTTTGTAACCAAATGACTTTCCAACTTCGTTGATGTTAACTTTTCGTCCTTCCCATGACAAAAAATAACAAGTAAAAAAAATACAAATAAAAAGGACGAAGGTAAAAAAAATTCATAATTACATATCGCGTGTGGTGGTCGCTTTAGTTTGGGCGTTAGTTCCGTTTCATTGATAAGTCGAACAAAAGAATGAAAGGCACAAAAAAATAGCTCCGAACAACCCTTCTCCGGTCGGACTACTTTTGATTCTTCCCTGATGCCAACAGACAGCGGGTGGGCTAGACAATTATTGCACACTGAGGACTGAGCGATGGATAATGATTCACCTTGATGGATCTGGGTGAGGCTCCTTTCTCGATGCTTCCTTCCGGCTCTGCTGCTGCCGCAAAGCATAATGCACACTGTGACTTTGTTTTTTTTATTCTCTTACGTCATATTGCTCAATTTTCTGCCCGGGAAGGACATCATGGATGTTGTTGTCTTTTTTAGCATTGGCACACGCTTTATCATCCATCGTGTCCTACTGAGGGGGTGGTCGTCGGTTGCCGCGTGTTGTGGCAACATTAACAAGTAAACCGACCGACTTAAAAAAAAACACAACCATTCGAGAGAGATGTACCTTCGATAAGCAGATGGTGTGAGTTGTAAGACTAACATTAGATATACCAACTATGCGTTACCGGACATAGTGTTCAGGAAATGAATGGAAATAGAAATGTAGACCAACGGAAAGGAGCAATTCGCGTGCCGAGATGACCTCGGATGATGACCATCAGGCTTTCGTGTGTCGTTGTCTGGAATTATTTGGAGTAATTTCGTGTGATTTACGAGACGAACGTGTGGTGTTGGTGATGTCTAATTAAACATTTTGGAGGGACGGTTGGTGTGGTGACTTAGTTATATATATACCCGGTAAGGCATCTGTAGTCAAAAAATAAAGCTAGATTGTAACAAAGCGCTCCCATAAAAACGTGATTAACTAACAAAAAAAAAAAAAAACGGTTTAACGTTTTGATTTTCGTATAAAGATAAGCGAAGATAGTATGTATTGTGAAGCCTAATTTGTATGGGAAAATGAAGGACAGTTTTTGCCTAGACGTTACAAAATACTACCGTTCGATGTAAAGATATCGAGAAATAAGACGCCCTGTTGGTTAGTGCGTTGGACTGTCATGCAGAAGTTCTTGGGTTCGATTCTTAGCCGCTGCAAAAAAGTTTTTCAGGAGTGCACTGCTTCATGGGAGGAATTTACAAGTCTCCTAAGAGTTTCTGTTGCCATGAAAAGTGCTGCTCATTAAATGTTTGCAATCGGTAGAAAATTGTAGGTCCCCTGGATGACTGGAAAATAGATACGATCATTTGCTCAAGAAAAAGGCTAGATTAGGAAATTAAAACCTTTCAACCATATAAACTTCCAGGTGTAGATGGTATACCCTCAATGATATAGCTTTCTTGCAGAAGGGAAAGGAAGACCTTGTGCCCTATCTCATTAATATTCTTCGGAACAGCATTGCCCAAACATTGACAAAACATACAACTCAGCCAATGAGCTAATAAGTTTAATATGTTTTGTGCTGAAAACTTTAAAAAAAAGTAATTGACACCTTTACAAGATCAGAAGCTTTAGTAAGTAGGCCTCTTAATCAGCCACAAAGTGCATATAGGACAGTCAGGTCAACAGAGAGCCACCTGTAAGACTTATATGTATGTAAAGGAAACAGCAACAGCTGCTTTCTTAAACATAGAGGGCGCCTTTGACAACACATTCCACGAGGCTGTGGAGAAGACGCTTGTTAGGAAATGCGTACCCATCATTACCTATGGTGCGGTTGCTTGGCACACGACAGAGCTAAGCTATAAAAAAGATTGGGTAGAAGAAGGAACAAACTACACCCTTGTGCAGGAATTTTGATGCCTCGAACCAAACTTTTCATACCGATGAGCAGTCGGAATACTCAAAATATGTTCATATGTTATTTACAATAATTAATTTCTTAAGTCTATCTTATTAATCTGCGAGCACAAAACGGGCTTTGCTTCGTTAGGTTGGTTATGTTTTCTTTTTACATTTGAATAACATATGTGTTTTAGGTACCGGAGGTACACGCCATTGGGAAATGCGTGGATCGTAATCTGGAAAGAAACTATCATAATCAGAATATTCTCATCATGTCAAATAGCCAAGCTGCAGTTAAGCCACTGAGCTTTTATACCAGACGGCAGCGGAAGAATTCCCCAGATGGAATCAACGGTGGCGTCTACAGTTCCAGTTAGGATGAACTACTTGGCGAACACCTTATATGGGCTACTACGACATATTCATAGCTCAGGCCTATAAGGACGGATTAGCCCGGCTCCCTACCCTTGGAGTTAGAATAAGGGTTTGGTCCTCCAGGTCGGGGGTTGTGCGTCGGGTTAACTTCCCTACCACATAAAAACTAACCGTTTCCGAAACAACAACAAGCCTCGAATATGGATGATTTTAAAGTTGACGACCCCAGCAAACGCAACAAGGACAACGATTTTCAGTTCTGCACGTGGAATGTCCGGACCCTCAACAGGCCACGTGCTGCCGAGCAAATAGTGGAATGCCTGGGTAGGTTAAAGGCTGACATTACGCCACAACGACGAACGGAAGCTGTAAAAAGATTCAATGTCGCGAGGTTAAAAACGCAGGAGGTCGCCAGGACTTTTGCAGACCGCGCCTCTCTTAATCTCTCAGCAAGCCCGCAGCCAGCTTCATCTACGGAGGACCTGTGCAAGCACTGCCAGAATTCCATCAGTAGTGCCGCCATTGATGTAGTGGGTTTCACAAGGCCACCACGACGAAACCCCTGGTTTGACGAAGAATGCAATTTGGCGCATGTAGCAAAGAACGAGGCCTACCAAATAATGCTGCAGGCAAGAACCAGACCTGCTGAGAGAGCTGCCCGGGAGCTCTACGGGAAAAGACGAAGGGAGGAACGCCGACTTCTAAGGAGGAAAAAGAGGGAGCATGCGAAGCGGACGGTCGAGTCTATTGAGGACTGTACCGGCAAAGGGGATGTTCGAAAGTTTTACCAAAGGGTGAGGCAATCCACCCAGGGCTACAAAGCTATAACGGAAGCCTGTCGGGACGAGAGTGGGAATATGGTAGTGGACACGCAGTCTGTGCTGAGGATCTGGAAACAACACTTTTCCAGACTGCTGAACGGCGAGGAAGGCCAAAATTCGGCAGCTAGGCGGAACATTCTATTCAACCTGGAAGATGATGGTCAAAATTTCCGTCCACCCGACCTAAATGAAGTGCGGTCAGCGATAGCCAAGCTGAAAGCGTACAAAGCTGCTGGCGCGGATAGCTTGCCAGCTGAGTTATTCAAAGCAGGTGGAGATGACTTGGTAGGGAGCATGCACCAACTCATCTCAAAAATTTGGTCGGATCAAAGTATGCCCAATGAATGGAACCTCGGCATAGTGTGCCCCATCCACAAGAAAGGAGATGCTCTGACGTGTGCCAATTACAGAGGTATAAGTCTCCTCAACGCCGCATACAAAATCCTGTCGGCTGTACTGTGTGAGCGCCTAAAACCGTTTGTCAACGAGCTGATCGGCCCCTATCAGTGTGGTTTTAGGCCCGGCAAATCTACCCCGGATCAGATGTTCACACTTCGACAGATTTTGGAAAAAACCCAGAAGTTCCAAATCGATACACACCACGTTTTTATCGATTTCAAAGTCGCATATGATAGCGTGGACAGAGAACAACTATATAGAGCCATGTCTCATCTCGGAATCCCTTCAAGCTCGTCCGCTTGTGCAGGATGACGATGGAGAAATCTCGCTGCTCTGTCAAGGTCGGTAAGAACACCACCGAACCTTTTGATGTCGAGAAAGGTCTGAGGCAAGGCGACGCGCTATCATGCAACCTATTTAACATCGTTCTTGAAGCAATTGTACGAAACTCGAACGTCAACAATATAGTATTTTTAGTTATTTAGTATTTATTTATTTCGTTTCATCTTTTACAATAGACAAAAGTCTTTTATAGCAAAAGTTAAATTACATAAGTACATGATAAAATAAATTTTAATAACAAGCCAATTTTTGAAAAATGAAGATAATTTAGTTTATATTTAACTTGTTAACAGAAGGTTATTATTTCACAATCTATCAAAAAATTAAATAAATAATTTTGCCAGAATATTTACTATTTCACGGATTTCAAAGCAAAGAAAAAAAAAAATAATTTAGAAATTTTCAATAATTTTCAGCCAAATACCTAAATAGAATACTATTTAAAAGCAAGGTTCCTCGTAGTTTTCGTATGTCCAAAGGTAGTGAATTCCATAACCTGACAGCGTAAACGAAGAATTGGAGGTAAAATTTTTCAAAAGTCAGTTCAACTGCTTGCTTATGCGGATGATATTGATATCATTGGGAGGACGAAGCGAGCTGTTACAGATGCGTTTGCAAGTATTGAACTGGAGGCGGCGAAAATGGGTTTGGCTGTTAATGAGGACAAGACGAAGTATATATGCTATCATCGAGAAAGGAATCTCAACATCGTCGACTCGGGCAAAACGTCACGATGGATAGGTATAACTTCGAAGTCGTCAAAGACTTTGTCTACCTGGGCTCCACTATATCATCGCAAAACGACATCAGTGCAGAGATCAATAAGAATTACTCTTGCCAACCGCCGTTTCTTCGGGTTAAGAAGGCATTTGAGTAATAAAGCCCTATCTCAAAGAACCAAGGAGACCTTGTATAAGACCCTCATCATCCCGGTCCTGCTGTATGGGGCAGAAGCATGGACACTGTCTAAAACGGATGAAAATCTGCTTGGGTGCTTTGAAAGTAAAGTTCTTCGTTTGATCTTCGGTCCAGCCTGTATCGGTGGAATATGGAGGTGAAGATTCAACAACGAGCTGTACGGGCTTTAAAGCGACGTTGACCTAGTCAAGAAGCTGAAAATAAAACGGCTGAGATGGCTGGGATACGTGGAGCGTATGGACACCGACGCACCAGCCCGTCGAATCTTCGAATCCACCCCTGATGGTCTGCGCAGCAGAGGAAGACCCCACCTCAGGTGGCGTGCACAAGTGGAGAGCGACCACAACCAACTTGAAGTGCGTAGCTGGAGGGGCTTGTTGGCTGAGGCTTTAGTCCACGCTGGACTGTGAGCGCCATCTAAAGTAAGTAAGTAAGTAAGGCAGTAGACCCAAGAACTGGAAAGAACTCCCAAAGCTAAGGCAAGCGAAACTACTAATGGGCAATTACAACCAAGAACGTTTGACAGACTGCAAAAGCTTATGTAGCAACAACCTAGGAATACATTTTCAATTTCAATTTATTTTGCATTCATTTCACTTAAATCTAATTAACAAATATATAATTATATAATTAAATGATGGAAAAAGAATACAATAAAATTAATCTATAACTATAAAGTTAGTGTTGATTGATCTAACATATGATTTTTAACTGAGAATAACTGACATGGGGTACTATCAGCTTTTCATAAGTTTTTTTTTTGTAATTTTTATTCAGTAATGAAAAATAATTTATTATTTTATTATAATTTAGTATTTTGTAGCAACCGAGAAGAATCTTTGTTGTGTGTGTATATTTTATTTATTTATATGTATGTATATGTATATTATTAGGTTCTAGGAAGTAACTCTAAACAGTAACATCATTAAGGTCAAAAGCCATGATCTGACGTTTTTAAGAAATAAGTTAAAATTACTATTACTTCTGATAGATAAGGGAAGCTTATTGAACAGTTTGGCGGAGGTGGTTAGATAAAAGTTTGTGAAAAGTGATCTATGTGCAAACGGAACATTGAAGAGTGCTAAATTATTTACTCGTAAGTTAAATACGGACGAATTTCTAGATGGTACATTGCCGCTTTTTTATAAAGAATTCTCTCAAAACTTTGAAAACATAAAGATGTCTAACAGGCAGGATGCGCAGATCACAAAAAAGAGGCCAGCTATGTGTGAATCAATTTCTACCGCATATGATTCGTACGATATGTTTTTGAGCAACCAAGAGGGACTCAAAAGTGTTCATGTAAACGCCTCCCCAATCAACTATACCGTATTACAGTTTTGAGTTAACAAGTCCGTAATAAATCATTGACAAAACACTACGTGAACAGTAAGGTTTTAAAAGATACATCTTTCGAGTTACTAAAGTCAAGTAGGTTCTTACTGTTTCAATATGACACTTCCAGTTCAGTTTTTTGTCGATGTGTATCCCAAAATATTTAAATGAATCAACAGAATTAATTTTAAAACAGGTTTTCGAGCAAAGATTAGAACATTTGAAATTGTCTCTTCCACAAATATGTAGCGGTAAACTAAATTTTTTACAATCGTATGAATGATAGGAAACTTCGTAGTCATCAAAAGTGTATCCTGATGACTCAAAATGCATCATTTTAGTTTTTTCACTCATTATTAGTTTGTTAGCTGCAAACCAGATTCTGAGCATTTGAAGGTCCTCATTCATCCTAACTATGCATTCGAAACGTGTTTTTTCCGCATAAGTGAAAGCGATATCATCAGCAAAAGCTATATTATACATTACATATTACAATACTCCGTAGATAAATCTACGAAGTAGAGACAATAAAAGCACTGGCAACTTAGGCCATCGGATTAGACAATACAACAGAGAGAAAACCACAGAAAGAAAGAAGAACAGAAGCAACACATGTCAACAGCACACGACTGGTATTTGAACGGTCCCCCATCCAAGTAATAACCATACACAATGATGCTTGATTTCGCTGATCGATGGGAAGCGATGCTTTCATCAAAGCCTAGGCCGTTGACAACCTAAGAATAATAACAGGTATCTAAACTGAACAGTGTAAACTTAGAAGATACCTAGGTTTACTTGGTGTATAGATTCTATGACCATCACATACCAGAAAAATGTTATCGACTCATGCACCAAAGAAAAAACATCTGGGACAATACCAGGTGGAAGTCAGACATGTCTGAAACAAGGCACCCTTCCATCTAGGTCAAAAGCTTTAGCATCTGCGAGTGAGAAGTTTTGAACCAATTTGTTTTGCTAAACCGAGGTGGCAGCAGTTTCCCAGGGTAATTCTTCATCGGATATCCATTAAGGTGTCGTTCGTGGTAGATGAACACTTAAACTATCTCGGAGATTTTGCTATCAATAGTGACGTTTTGTACTAATAGGTGAACAGATGTTCGTTTGTTTGTTGAAAGCAAATAAAGGGTTTTCCAATAAGAGGTGTTATTTTGATATTCAAAGAAAAATGGCATTTTTGGAGATAAATGATCGGGTATAAAGAGGAAGGTATGCCGTTAATAATGGAACACAACATCAGCCAAATGGTCGCCAAGACCACGCTTACAGGACCATATCCTTTTCATGAAATTTTCCATAACCAAATCGCAAAGTGGCTGCCCTATGTCCTCGATAGCCTCACGAATTTCATCTTTGAGGTCTTGAATTGACGCTAGGCTGTTGGCGTAGACCTTATCTTTCACGTGGCCCCAAAGGAAGAAGTCGCAAGGTGTTAAATCACAAGATCTCGGTGGCCAATTGTGATCACCTCTTCGAGAGATAACACGGTCCGGAAACTTTTCCCGTAAAAGATCGATGGTTTCATTGCTTGTGTGGCACGTAGCGCCGTCTTGTTGAAAGTAAACGTTGTCCAGATCAATACCATCCAATTCAGGCCATAAAAAATTATTAATCATCTCTCGATAGCGCAATCCATTGACCGTAACTGTTGCTCCAGCCTCATTTTCGAAAAAGTAAGGTCCAATGACCCCGCGGGACCATAAACCGCACCAAACAGTCACGCGTTGAGGATGGAGAGGCTTTTCAACAATAACTCTTGGGTTTTCCGAGCCCCAGATGCGACAGTTTTGCTTGTTGACGTAGCCTCCGAGGTGGAAATGGGCCTCATCAGTCAAGATGATTTTTCGATGAAATTTCGGTTCATTTTCATGCATTTCAAGGACCCAATTTTAATAATTTCAATGCGTTGTTGAAGCGTGTATCGTTCCATTTTTATTAATAGCGTAGTTTCTACTTGTCAAATGTCAAAAAATGACAGCTTCAAAAGTGACAGCTACCGAAATAGCGGGCTATTCAAAATAACACCTCTTATTGGAAAACCCTTTACTTGGCCTTGTCCTCATTTACTTTAAAACGTATTTAACTGTGTCACGCAGCACAGTTGGATCAGAATTTCCGGGATCCCGATTTTGGCCATCGCCATATAAAGCTCCAGACGATGAATGCTATTATAAGTGGCTTTGAAGTCGACAGATAGATGGTGAGTCTCGACTTGAAATTGGTTGGTCTTTTTCAGGATTTGCCTCAATGTGAATAATTGATCTATGGTCAAAATGCCGGGCCAAGAGACGCACTTAATCGTATATGCGATATTTTGTAGGGATATTCCTCGATAGTCCTTGCAAGACATAGGATCATTTTTTTGTAGATAGGGCATGTGATATGAAGCTGATGATCCAGTCCCTGGGCATGCTCCCTTCTACCCATATTTGGTTGATAGTTTACTGCATCCACCCTACCAGAACATCACCTGTGTATTCTCTGATGTAAGCCATCAAATCGTTCATCATCGTTGTTCTTAAGCTTGCTTAATGCTAAGCCTACCTCTTCTATATTAAGTGTTGGAACTAATTCGTTATTGATTAGTAGCTAGTTGTTTTCTTGTCCTATTAAACGCTCTACATGAAGGCCAATTAATAGCTGCTCGAAGTGCTTCTTGAAAGCATCTATAATTCCCTGATGTGGTTCGGTGACTAGGATACCTTTGTTGTTTCGAAGAGCCTGCGTTCTAGTCTTAAAACCAACAGCCAGTTATTTGGCTTTTTATAAAACTACCGAGTGTTGTTTCTGTCATAAGACTCTTCGATATCTTTGAGCTGTGAGGCACTTGAACTGTAAGCACATTTCTTTCTACGCAAGATCTTCCTTTACGCTTTCCTTTTTGCTTGATACTCTTCTCTCGCTGCACTTGTTTTGCGCTGCAGCATATTCGCATATACATCTTCTATCATTCGTTTCAGTTGAATGCATTCATAATCATGCCAATTCTGGGATCAATGATTGTTGTCTTCTGTGGTAGGTTTATGCACAGCGGAAAGCTTCTCGCTGAAGTCCTATTTGAAAGCCAAACGTAAATTTTTTCAAGGCGGTTCGCAGGTTCTTTTCGTTTGACTGTCGAGCTCTGAATTTAGCAGCAACTAAGAAATGGTCAGAGTCGACGTTTACCCATGGAAATGTACGTACGTCTAAGATGTCAGATACGTAAATTCCATCGATTAGCACATGGTCAATTTGGTTGGTGGTTCGACCATCTGGATATCGCCAGGTTGCTTTGTGAATCCTTGGAAACCTATTTCTACCTATTATCGTATTAAGAACTGCTGCAAGATCTATTATTCGGAAACCGCTGTCTGCTGTCGTTGTCGAGAAGGCTGTTCTTCGCAAATAATTCGCCGAAGATGTCACCAGTTCCGAGCCAATTCACCAATTCCCCGAGCACAAATTTGACATCGTACTCCCGATGGGTCTCCTAGGCTAGGTAGGATCTGTCCAGGAGGTTATAAATTTTGTTTTTTCAGTATACCTAATCCTATCTGTACACCATTATATTTTTTTGTAACAATGTCTTATTTAGAATTTTAATTTCTTATAAGGTACATTTTACTTCTGTTAACTGTTTAACAGTGCATTGAATAATGCACATTATCCAGTGCGATGGAAGGCAGCTGTGATACATCCTCTCCCGAAAAAGGGAAAGGACAACTCCAGTCCGGCTAATCTGCGGTCGATAAGTCTTTTTCTGAGAGTCAGTATAAGGTATTCGAAAAAGTTATTAATAGAGCTCTGTCCAAATGGGTGGAGGACAACCATATCATACCGGATATACAGTTCGGTTTTAAGGCGGGACATGATACAATTCATAATGCATCCAAAATGGTCCCTGATATCCAATGGAATCAAACTTAAAGAGAATTTACTGGTGCTTGTCTGGTTGTTTTGGAGAAGACATTCGACATCGTATATGGTTAGACAGTCTCTATCTAAAGCTGACCAGACTCGGCATAAGTAAACCGCTATTATATATGTATGATCGTAGAAAGTTTGTTGTCAAAAGTGGCAATGTAACATTTGCCGCAATCTTCTATATTAAAAATGGTCTTTAGCAGAGACCGGTCAACTCACCGATCCAATTCATTATTTACACCAGCGATCTGATAGGTAGTCTGGCTCAGGAAATTGCATAAGCCAACGATCTAATAACATATAGAACACTTAAAAAGTCGAGATCCTCAGAATTCTTTTGCAGCGTGACTTCGAACAGATTCAGCTATATTGCGATGACAGGATATAGAAAATCAACATTTCAGAAATCTGAAACTATTCTGTTTAGGACTCCGTTGCATGGAGCCCCAAGAGATACGAGAAAGACCTAGCGCAAGCTGGTGATTGTAGTGCCATTTGGACATCCACTGGCGAGTAAAAGTGCAGTAAAGTTCCTTGACATCCGGTTGGATCAGTATTTGTATTTCGACAGACATATAACTGCTCCGAATAGGAATAGGAAATCCTTTTCCCCGATGAAACGGTTGTCTTACAGCAGCCGGCTTGAGAGCAGGGTGAATGTGATTTGGTACATGTCCCTCATCGGGCCGATGATTGCCTATGGGTGCCCGGTGTGGCTCAACGCTGCCCCATCTCAAATGGAAAAGCTTCGGGTGTTTGAGAAGCCGCGTCTTAGACGTTGCTTTGGATTACACAGAACACCAGAGTTGAAGTACAAACAGGTTCTATACAACGGAGCCAACATTAACAGAATTGATAATTTTTTGTTAAAACTGATTCAGGTTTACATTGCAGGAGCGATATCCTCGACCAACAGCCTAATTTTCGGTGCTTACTACCCTAGTGAGGAGTATTTTTAAAGAGTGTGCATTTAAAAGGCTTCATTCGTCCGATGCATTTCTTTACTAAGACAGTTGAGAGTTCCGAAAAGAGCGCTCTTTTATAGTAGAGACGGCACAAGGCCGACCGAGCAGAGCGTCTTCGGTTCAGTAGTTAGGAAAAGGTCTCGATGAACATTGGTTTTGAATGTTTTTAAATTGAAATGGCAAGAGAAAACCCTGCCGGGTAAATTATTCCATAATCGCATTGTGCTGTAATAAATGTCGCAATTTTTTTTTTCAATATACCCGATTATATTCATCATATCTCCTGGACTGCGGTAACAGCTGCCTTATATCGCGTGAAGACAGATTAAAACTTTTGGGTAGTAACCTGGGGTGTAAATCGTTCTCCCGTTCCAGGTATTGTTGCCATTTGAAGGTAATCATTATCCAAGGCTCCTCGTGACTCTCATAACCGTTCAATTGTATATGGTAGGGCAGATAACCCCAAAAAATACAATTTCCGTAAAACTAACTTTGATAAACTTAACGAGCTGATTGATAAACTTAACTTCGACTTTATCACTATGGACTCGAATATTGAAATTATTATAACCACCTTTTACGCTCTTATACAAACCTGCTTTGCACAATCCACACCACTTATGCCTCAGAAGAATTTTACAGCTTCTCCTTGTTGGTACACCAAAGAACTTCGCCTTCTTCGTAACAGAAGAAATATCCTATGGAAAAAATTTCTCAGGTCAAAATCAGACAATGATCTTTCCAATTACATGGTAGCCTTCTACAACTTTTCGGGCTTGTTTGAGTCACTCTACTCAAATCATCTCATCCAAACTCAATCTGATCTTATTTCGAACCCAAAACACTTTTTTCAATTTATTAATTCTAAAAGAAAGTCAGATGATTATCCCTCCACCTTGAACTACTGCAATGCCTCATCTTCTGATCCTAAAACTATTTCTAACTATTTCGCCGATTTTTTTGGCCAAGCATTTTCTTCTAATAACTCTGAAGTAGACTTGAGTTTTTTTAGTTATATGAATGGTTGTGCCAAGACCTCTTTGACATCGATTGATATATGTCAATTATCAGTGATTAACAAGGTTCGCTAGCTGAAGGACGATTTTTCATCGGGTCCTGACGGTATTCCTCCTATTGTTCTTAAAAAATGCATCTCTAAGCTTCAACCAACCACTCACTGCTCTATTTCAACTATCTATTTCTTACTGTGTGTTTCCCAATCGATGGAAAGATTGTTTCATTATCCCTATACATAAAAAAGGATGTAAGAGTGATGTCTCAAATTACAGGCCGATAGCAAAGCTCTCATGTATTCCTAAATTATTCGAGAGTTTAGTTCACGATTATTTACTTCTTCATTGTAAATCACTCTTTTCTGATAAGCAACATGGCTTTCTTAAAGGTAGATCAACTACATCTAATCTTACTCAATTTGTATCTAATACTATTTGTGCCATGGAATTAGGCTACGAAATTGATGCAGTTGCAACTGATTTCAGCAAAGCATTTGATAGGATCGCTCACAATATAATTATTTTCAAATTGAAATCATATGGATTCCCATCTCCGTTTTTATCTTGAGTCCAGTCCTATTTATGTGATCGCTTAGGCACTGTTTTGTTCAGAGGAAGTACTTCCAACCCTGTCCGCTCAACATCAGGCGTTCCCCAAGGTAGTCACCTTGTCCCCCTTCTCTTCTTGTTAAGTATAAACGACGTTGAGCTTACTTTAGTAGGATCTGACCTGGAGATTTACGCTGATGACATGCGTATTTCTAAACATATTACATGCTCAGCAGATACCCAGCAACTACAAACCGACCTAAATAATTTCCTTACCTGGTGCCGTCATAATTTTCTCGAACTTAACGTCAGTAAGTGTCAAGTCATTACTTATTCTCAAAAACGCCCCCCTCTCCCTCAGCGTTATTATTTCTTGAATAATGAACAAGTCTCGGTTGTCACATCTATTCGTGACTTAGGAGTTATTTGTGACAATCAGCTAAATTTTCGAGCTCATTATGATTCCTTTATTAACAGGGCTAATTCAACTCTAGGATTCGTAAAGCGTTGGTCCAAGGAATTCTCAAATCCCTACGTCACAAAATCCTTATACATTTCTTTTGTACGTCCTCTTCTTGAATATGCCTCTCCCTCCTGGTCACCTTATTATCATGTCCACATTCAGCGCATTGAAGCCGTTCAGCGCAGATTTATAAGATTTTGTTTGTGCTGCCTCGGATGGGACGACCCATTCAGACTCCCACCCTACGAAAACCGTCTTAAACGAACTACTTACAAGAATGCTTAGAAGTGCTAACAACTCAACTATTTTTGATTTAAGTAGTTCAAAAACTGCCCTTAAAAATGCTCTCCAATAATTATACCTTCATGCTTCATTTCCCGACCCAACTTTCCACCCAAACCTATTATTACTATCATTATTAATCTAATTTTAAGAATTTTTTTGTTTAGTTTTAAGTAACAGGCTTGAATTAAGCTTGAATAAATAAATAAATAAATAAATAACCCAAGACGAAATTACCATACCTGGGCAAAAGGGCCCACTAAGGAGATACGAGAGCTGCCGTTTGCCCATATCGGGTTCATTGGCCACTATCTTTTTTTTTTTTTTTTTTTTTTTATAATCTACTCACGCTCAAGGGATTATGATTACCCTTTAAATGTTTCAACACAGCGTGGGCGTGAAGTTACGGAAGAGAAAGAAGGATAGGAAAGATGTGTGGCACGATGTTCTGAGACTGAATGTGGTTGTCTCAGATTTTTTATCTCCAGGGATGGCGGCTGAACTAAAGCGGAGAATTGCCGTGTCTTATTTCTATGTCTATGTATGTTTTCCATCCTTGTTGGGCATACTAGTTTAACTCAATCACATGATGTTAGTTTTATGCCTGAACAACATGTAATGAGTAAACCAGCAACCCATTGATGACAATTTATAGAAGGTTTTAATGGAATTAAAGACGACATAGACGACGGCAGGGATCGAACCTGTGATATTGAGGTTGACAGGCGAGCACACAACCATCGCGCCACGGCCACCCCTTTTTAAGCAACCAGGCTAGTACTTAAAATCCTTACTGACCTCTTCTGTAAATATGTCAAAATAGCTCACGTGAGGTAGACCCCAAGTAGTTCGTCCTAACTGGAACTGGCGACACCAACATTTTTCTATCTGAATACAACTTCCGCAACCGTCTTTTCGACAGCGCCTTAGTAAGTACACACTTTCGCTGCAGGGTATTTAGTGACATCCTATTCACTTAGACCTGTCTACCATGGGAAACTCTTCTGCGGAAACTAATTCCGCGATCGCATAGCCCTAAGTTTCATCGTAGTATTCATTGTAAGCCCCTCCGTTACGTCAAAACTTACTTTATGGTTTGTTAATCAATTACTGTAAAGTTTTGTCATTATTAATATACTTTTAAAGAAATTAACCAATCTATCTACCTATCTATATCTATGTATGTATCTATAAGTGCAGCTCAGTATGTGGAAGTCAATTAAAAAAAAACGAAACTTTACTTATGAAAATGAAACTGCTTCGAAAGTATCCCATTAAATCTCGAAACTACCTCTTTTAACAGTCGTATATGTAAAGAAGTTCGCCTGAATAAAATCGTGTAAATTTAAAAGTTTATAACCAACTTCAAAGATCCCTATCTTCCGAGACGGTTTACTCTTTGCGATTCATCTCATCGACCAATCATTATCACGCACTCAGCACCTCGCGGACTTCAATGAGATCGTGGATAAATATGTCCCGCTAAATTCAATGGGAACTCCGAGCTGTGTTCAACATGGACAAGTGCATGCACCAGAACCAAACACCAACACCAATGACTTGACTTTTGCGCATCATCTTTTAATAGACAAAGCCAATGCCACATATTTATATGTAAAAACATACGAGTGTGGACATGGAATAAAAACGAACCCGGCTCATTAAGTATGGCCTAATCAAATCATAACAGCTTGCGTTTTGCCAATAAATAAAAGATAACAATGATGGAAGTAGTATAAACTTAACAAGTTATGATCCTTGCAGGGGTAGATGATGCCTTGCTCGCTGTGCAGCTTTTAAAACTCATAAACCTTAAAAGTTATGGGCGAAGAATTTATAAATTCGCTTGATAACAAGTCAGGATTTTGGCTTGGCAGCACGGAACGCACGCAAAAGTGTTGAAAGTGTGATCACCCTACTGAATGATAATTGCTAATTGGTAAGTTGCTCAAATGAGGTCGTAATAATTAGTATTCGAAGCTAGTGAGAATGTATATTTTTTGTATCTCTATGAACTTTTTTTTTTAAATAAATGTAAGCTTATGTGTGGGAATAGTGGAATGTTGGCATGCTGCAATGTATCCCAATTAGCTACATAAACGAATGACAAACACAAATCGCTATCTTGAGATAAGTCATCCGCATTACCACATTTAAGTTTATGTATTTTATTTTAATCATAATTTTTCCCATTTTATTCGCTTGGATTTCTTCAGCCATAAGTTCACTGAATCCAGGCAGTTAGTAAGATAAATAGCCAGCGATTTAAATAAATGTGTGCAGATGGGAGGCCGAGCCTGGTTTTTCCATTTGTATTTTGGCATTATTTTTCTTTTATTAAAATTAAATATTTTCAAAATTTAAACTTTTCGACTTTTAAGTTTGTAATAAAATTTAATGTTTTGCAAAATAAAATAAAATTCAAATCAAATTATTTAAAATGGGCTTAAATTATAAAATTACATTGAAGTTAGCTTTTTTCATTAGGTTCGTTGCAGCAGGTTTTATACTTATTTAAAAAAAATGTAAAATGTAATTTTTTTTACGTGCGATAAAATTACCATAAGGCAAGTTCTGCATTTGGAAAAAAAATCGAACTCGAGATTTTGATCAAAGTTGACATTGCAATGATAGCGAAGACGAAAAAAGTGGGTCCGGCAATTCCGTCTGTCTGTCTGTATGTCTGTACCTCTCACTACGGCCCAAACCACTGGACTTATTTCTTTCAATCTCGTTAGCCTTCCGTGATTCCCTAGAGGAAAAATTGAAATTTTTTTAAGCTGCAAAACTAACGGTACCCCCCATACACCCGTAATGCAAAATCTTATATATCTCGAAAACAGCTTTAACGATTTTGATAAAAAAATTAGGTGTGATATTATGGACATGGGCTACATTTTAGTAAAAAAAAATGTTGGGGCAAAATGTTAACAACGATACCTGTCATAGAACGGTTTTTTTCTTTATTTTCGACTTTCTCATTAACGACTCTAACGATTTTTACCCAAAATTTTTACCAGGAGCCCCCTTAAGTTTAAAATAATATATTGTGTATACAAATATTCGTTTTTTTTTTTTTTTTTTTGAAAAAAAAAAATTCCAATTTATTTTTTGAAAAATCAATATCTTAAAAACGTGTGAACGATTATTTTTTAAAATTATTTCCTAAAATTTATATTACTAAGCACTTAAAATTGGCATCAAAAATTTTGTTCTAGAAAAATTTGAAAGAAATTTCTTATATAAGAAATTTCTTTAATAAAACGATTTTTGAACTTTATTTGCGCAAATTCATACTTTTCCGGAAAACAGACCGCAATTCCATGCATTTGAAAATTTTTATCTCATAATATCCATTTTTATATAAATATAAAATTTTTTTAAATTCCAAAGTACTTTTACATATTAAGAGCAAGTTCGTACGATCCAGTCGTGCATTTAATATGTATTGCCAAACAGTTCTCTTAAAGCCAAAGCAATACAAAACTCGTTTTTTAGCAGACAGAATGCCATGTGATTTCCCAAGCTAATATTTTTTTTCCTTGAGGGAAAGCGATAAAAAATGCTTGATGCACCGCACCATAAGGAAGTCTTGGCATTGACCCGTTGACCATCCCCGTGTGTCGGACTCATTATATACTGACTAAAACTCCTCTAAAACCCTTATTGGCGTCTGACCTACCCCCCCGGGACCCGCTCTTCGTATTACTTCAAGGCGGTTGTCATGTTTCCCTTTCGGGATCAACTGGCGGGCTCAACTGTTTTCCGATCATTTTCTTCTTCTCTTTTTTTTTTCTTCTGAGAATATACTCTGTGAAGTTACAAATGCTTTACCAGTTTTCATAGCTATGTAGCATCTTCTGGACTATGTTCTCTGGGCTGATGGCGCCAGTCGCCAGTACTTCACTGCAAATCTTGACGGAGGGGAGGGACTCCCATCTTTTGCACGCGAAGAAGTATGGTTTGCATCGTGTTCTTGTGAATCCCCATACTGGCAGGCTGCACTGTTTGTTTTTCCGATCTTATGGAGGAAGGCGTTGAAATAACCGTGTCCGGTTAGTAACGTAGAAGTTAACTTCACCATGCTTCCGTTCAACTCAGCCATGTTCCCGATAAGCCTCGCTGTCCATCTTCCTCTGTTTTCTGAGCTCCAACGATCTTGCCACTTCTGAAAGCTGCTTGGCCCATTCGGATGCCGGCCGGTTCCAATCCAATTTCCGCCTTTTTGTCGTAGACGTACTTCTTTTCTGCCGCTAAGAGATCGATGGGAGTCACTCCTGCGACAACAAGGACGGCTGGTTCTGACACCGTTCGGTAGGAGCTGGCTACGCGTAGAGGTTCTTTGTACTGCCGCCATAAGTTTGCGGTACTTCTCTTGTTTAAGTTCGTTCGCTCGGATATCGCTTTCGTATAGAAGGATAGCATGCGTTGTCGACATCAGTAGCCTAGTCTGCGCTTACTGGCCGTTGGTGCACCTACATTTGCTATTACTCTGCTCAGTGATGCTGCTTTCATTTTTCTCAATAAGGTGAGCTTAGTGTCGAGCCTCAGTCCCAAATACTGTAATGTGGCGCTGCTTGTTATCACTTCGATCCCGAGTTGGAAGTCTATTTGAGTGGAAATTCTCTTTTTTGGCAGGTGGACTATCTCAGTTTTCTCTGTTGTCAGGCTGAGGCCATGCTCATCCATCCATGAGCTTGCTCGTCGCATGAAATGGTTCAGTTTTTCTTTCCGCGTTTTCGGTGTCTCTTGTCGTGATCACCCCGGCGATGTCGTCTGCGTAGCCGACCAAGCAAATATTAGCTTATGCAAGAACAAGAATTATAAATTGTTGCAGCGGTTACGCCAGCTTTTAAAACATATGGTATGATTGTACGAATGAAAATTAAATTTAAAGCTGTATTTAGACATTCGGTGTTGTACTCTGTGTACGTTATTCGTTGTTGCTCGTACGCGGAACAACGAGAATGTAAATGATAAAAACGAACAACGAAAGAAGAACGTACAAATTCAATGGAATTCGGAAACTTCGGTGTTCGTTGTTACCCGGACAACGTGTATTTAAATGCGAAAACTGTTTAAATAAACATTGTTTTGCAGTGCCGTGCAACTTCACTTAACTTAATCGAAAAAAATCTACTAAAATTCTTGGTTTTCGAGAAAAATATAATTTTCGAAAACCATTATTTAAAATTTATATGGAAGTTATCGTTATTCTTTGATAAAATAAAATTTGTTTTGTTACACCAGTTGTAAATTGTATTAACAAAACTTTTGATTGTCAAGTTTTAAAAAAGTCGAGCATGGGGTTTTCGAAATATTATGTTTTGAAACAATTTATTGCAAATTTAAAAATTAATGAAAATCGGCCAAAAAATTTGGGCTGTGTGTTCCCAGGTTTTCAAACAAAAAAATCCCCTTTTTTGGCAACAAAACCTTTTTTTTCCCCTTTTTTTCTTTGAAATCCTTTTTTTTTCCCGAAGAAAAAAAACGAGTTTTTAATTGTTTTTCATATATTTTTTTTGTTTTTTATAAGAAAAAAATTATTATAATCCATGAAAAATAACAAAAATAAAAAATAAACATAACAAAGGTCTTTCCCAACGTTTCGTCGATTTTCGCGAATTTTTCAAGGGTTTAATTTATAAATGTTTTTTTATTATTTTTAAAGATATTGAAAAAATATATTCTTTAATATACCTATAAAATAATTAATATACGTATCACACATTTACACATTTCATGTGTTTTTGTACATTGAATTGTTGTGTAGCTTAAGGCAGTCTTTTTTAATTACTAAATCATAACAGTTGTCGTTATTTAACAACGCTTTAGTATGTAGATTTCCACTTATGGTGGAATTCGACAGTTTGTTCCTTATTTTATTTTTATTTAAATTAATTACCCGCTCAGCACCTGCTCCACTATGAGGAAGACATACAATTAAGTCGATAAGCTTTCTTGAATTTGGAAACATCTGGCTATCATCAAGGTTTTTATTTAAAACTTCTTACCAAAACTCTTGAACATTTTCAGTCTGTACTCTCTATCGATTTCAGAGAAAGAGGGCTTATAAATCTTAGAAGTTTAAAAAGTTCTCCGCCTTCTTCTGGCGAAAAGTCGAATCGTTTCTTGTTGTGCTCTGCAGCGAACGCACATAGCTTGATTACTGCTTTTTACTTGCGACTTATGGGTACTATATAAGGCAAGTTATGCATTCGTAAAAAAATTGAACCTGAGATTTTGATCAAAGTTGACATTACGATGATAGCGAAGACCAAAAAAGTGGGTCTCGCAATTTTGTCTGTCTGTCGCTTCGACTACAGCCTAAACGGCTCGGCCGATTTTCTTCAAACTTGGTAGATATGGGTTTTAATTTTTTCCCCCTGACGTTTTTTTCTGTTTTTTTTTTTAAGACCAAAAATAACGGTACCTGCCATACGATTTTTTTTCGAAATTTTATAAATATTTTTTTTTCTCAAAAACTGTCCCACAGAATTAAAAAAAAAAAAATTGAAAAATTTCATTTGGTTAAAACTAGCTAATGGTTGAAAAAAATTTTACAAAAAATTGTTATTTTTGGTAGCCCCCCTGGGTCCATTTTTTTTGTTTTTTATTTTCTCGAAAACGGTACAGCCGATTTAAATAATTTTTTTATACCAAAGCTCCTCCTAAGTTTGAATATTATTACAAATTCAAATTTTCAATTTTTAATTTTTTGGATTTAAAAAAAAAATTCAAAAAATTTTTTTTTGGAAACTCAATATTTTGAAAACCCCATGCTCGATTTTTTTCAAACTTGACAAATAAAAGTTTCTTAACATAATCTACAATATTTGAGAAAAAAAATTTTGGTTTATCTAAAACTAACGGTACCTTCCATACATATTTTAAAAAATGGTTTTCGAAAATCGTATTTTTCTCGAAAACAGTTCCGAGAATTTTGCTAAAATTTTTTTTCTTTTGATTTATCTTTACGATCTTTAATTTAGTAAAAAAAAATTTTAATCTAGATATTACTGACTTTACCTACCAGAACGTTTTTTTCGAATTTTGAATTTCTCATTATCGACATAACGGATTTTAATGAAATTTTTTATAAAGAAGCTCCTAAAAAGTTTAAAAAACATTGCATTTAAAAACTTAAGAAAAAATATTTTTTCAATTTTTAGAAAAAAGTCATTTTTTTTTGAAAAATTCGATATCTCAAGAACGGCTTAATATTTTTTTTTGGAAATTAGACTTTTATTCGTACAATAATAAAAACTTAAGGTTGGCGTACCAAAATTTTTTCTTAAAAATGTTTGAAAAATTTTGTACATAAAAACTTATTTTTTTAAGGAACCACTATAACGACTTATAATTTTTGTTCCTGTATAAATTCATATTTGCATAGCATTCTGTTTTTATGTCTTACTACTAAAAGAATTTAAAAAATTCATTTTATCCTTATGAACAGTTTTCACTAATAACATTCGTTTTTAAAATTCCTAGTCTATTACATAGGAGCAAGTTCGTGCGACCCAGTCGTGCATTTTATTTTGTTTGCTCTTCAATGGAGATTTCAAATGATTGTATCGTTGACTGCTTGTTTGAAAGAGAAGATCTGCATTCCTTATGTGTTTCTTTGTTGAAGCGTGTTTTTATAGTTCCGACGTTTTTGCAATTTGTGGTACCCTGTATATTGTGCAGAAAGTGCGAGTACCACTATTTTTGTCTTGGCATAACCACATTTTAAATTCTGGCAACGCTTCCCATTGGTATTTGTGTTGTGCTTTTGGCTCTTCATCGGCGCTGGATGAATCCGATTCTACTCTTCTTCGTTTTTCTATTAACAACATAATAATTTTGAAATAAAGATCCATATTTAAATACATATATATTTTTCTATATTTTAACTTACCCATTTTCCAAATTTAATTGCGTGTGTTGTCGATGAATTGCCAAAAAATATCACCACGCAATCATCACCATGTAGACAAGCAACGTTATCCATTATCCGTTTCACAGTTTAAGTTTCTTTTCTCTTTTGTATGCTCTTTCATTTGTTATGTACATTACATGTACATCAGTTATAATATAAAATGTCAAAAGAATTAATAAGAAGTTGCATGCGCTGTTGTTTAAAGCATGTTGTTTTTTATATTTTCTAATTGGTTGTTTAGATTTGTAATTTTTTAAAGACTGTTATTGATAAGATTATATTTTCCACGTTTAGATTTTTTTCCCCGTCCCCTTTTTTCCCCTATTGGCATACAAAATCGGCAAAAATGGTGGTTTTCCCCTCAACCTGGGAACACTAGCGTAGACAGACAAAATTGCGGAACCCTATCATCCATATCATCGCAATGTCAAGTCTGATCAAAATCTCGACTTCGATTTTAATTATAGTAACAATGTGTCGCAATTAAAAATTTATTGACAAAAACATATGTTTTCAGAAAAACCAATTCAATGAGTTAAAGTTTTTGTTCTTGCATAAATTCATATTAGTCGAACTCATACTTAGGAGATGTTTTCATCATCATCATCATCGGCTCGACAACCGGGTTCCGGTCCTGGCCTCTTTCAACAAGTCTCTCCACCTATCCCGGTCTCTAGCCGACGCCATCCAGTTGCGCATCCCAAGGCTTCGGGCGTCCTGGTCTACGCCATCTCTCCAGCGCAAGCATGGTCTACCACGCTGTCGTCTACCAGAGAATGTACCACAAAGAACTTTCCGAGCAGGTTCCTCTTCGCTCATGCGAGATAGGTGCCCTGCCCACCGGAGTCTACCGAGCTTAATTTTTGTCACGATATCTGCTTCAAGGTAGATTGCATACAGTTCATGATTGTACCGTCTCCGGAATCGTCCTTCCTCACATACGGGGCCAACAATTCTCCTTAAGACTTTTCTCTCGAACGCAGCTAAGAGGTCGGAGTGCCTTTTCTTTTGCTAAGCACCCAAGTCTCGGATCCATATGTGAGTACTGGCAGGACCATGGTCCTGTACAGCAGCAGTTTTGAAGTTATGGTGAGATTTCTGGATTTGAAGAGCTTTGACAGACTATAGTAGGCTCTGTTGGATTTGAGAAGCCGCCCGCGTATTTCTTCTTCTATATTGTTATCGGCTGCTACTATTGACCCAAGGTATTTAAAGGATTGCACCACTTCAAATTCGTGCTCCACAACCTTGATTGTTTGGCCAACTGTTCCTCTCGCATTCGACGCCACCATGTACTTTGTTTTACCTTCACTAATGTGCAGCCCCAAATTTTGTGCCGCCTGCTCGATCTGGATGAAGGAATCTTGTACAGCTTGTTCGGTTCTTCCGATGATGTCAATGTCGTCTGCGTAAGCTAGTAACTGGCTGGACCTGTTGACGATGGTCCCTCTTGTTGCCGTGCCAGAGTCACGGATTGCTTTCTCCAACGCCAGGTTGAAGAGGAGGCAGGCCAAACCGTCCCCTTGTCGGAGTCCATTAAAGATTTTGATTGGTCTGGATAGCAATCCGGCTATTTTTACTTGGCTTGTTACGTTGGTCATGGTCAACCTACATAGTCGTGTCAATTTATTTGGGATGCCGAATTCTCTCATGGCTTTGTAAAGTTCTACCCTGGCTATGCTATCATAGGCGGCCTTAAAGTCTATAAACAGATGGTATGTTGGGATGTTAAATTCTAGACATTTTTCCATCGCCTGCCTAAGGGTAAAGATCTGATCAGTTGTTGATTTGCCTGGAATGAAACCACACTGATATTGTCCGATGACGGTTTTAGCGTATGGGGTTATCCGGTCTTGTAGGATAGAGGAGAGTATCTTATAGGCGGTACTCAACAACGTGATACCTCTATAATTGCTGCACGTTGTGACATCTCCCTTCTTATGTATGGGGCATATTAAACCTTTTCGCCAGTCTTCTGGCATTTCTTCCTGCTCCCATACGTGTACTATAATATTATTATTATTATTATTATAGGAGATGTTTTAGTTATTTTAAAAATGAATTTCATGCTTCTGATCTAAGTTTTTATAAAGGACACTTTAGGGTATAAGTTGTAGCATTTCATCCAGTCGTGCATTTTATTTAACACGAATTAACGAATGCAACCCCCCTGCTTGGGCATACTATAGGAATTGGGGTAGGTGCGAGGTTGGGTGTATGCAAGGTTTCTTCTGCATTTACAGAATCTGGATTTAAAGAAACTTTGAATTTACTCTATGGCCTATATTAATTTTTTTATACTTCACTTTTTTACCATAAAAAAGTGTTTCTCCTCCATAATTTGATGTTTTTTATCAACAGCACACTTTTTTTTATCGATTCATTAAAAAAAAAAGTGCATTTTGGTGGGGGGGGGGGGGGGGGGGAATTCCGAATAAGGACCATTTAGTCTAACAGAAGTGAATGCGAGGAAAATGTTAAGCAATTCCTTGAACGGATTCGAAATGCCCATACAATTGTTTAAAATTGAATTTCAGCCCACATAAAGTTTCTGATAAAAAAGGAGTGTAAATGATGTGCTTATTTACCGTTTCTATCTTTATATGTAGATATGTATATATAGCATAAGAAAGTATGCAACGACATGGAAAACAATCAAATTATTATAAGTTTCGAATCCCCTGAAAGGCAATATTAACTCTTATTGGAATTCTTTGAATTGGCATTCGAATTTCATTTGTAATCCTTTCGATGATGGGGCTTTGGGGGGTAAATATCCCATACGAATCCATATTCAAAAACAGAACTCTTGAACAAATATTTAGCCTACATATAACTTCCAAGAAGGCCAATCTCATCATCTTGTTTAAAGTTTGAACTTTCTGTTTCTCCAAAGGACCCCACAAGCCACACTTCATGTGCTCTCTCCTCCCCAAATGCTGCCTACTCATAGATCCTGTCATTCATAATGCATGCGCACACATTTAATCATACACCCTCACATGCCATTTTGGCGAAATTTGCCATTTTGAAATGTGGTGCATACATTATTGAGCATACAAGGAGCTACTCCAACTGAAAACCCCCTCCATACCAAACAAACACGGCCCGGCCCGGCCCGTCCTGTTCTCGCATAAGAAGCTTGTTTACTTTGGCAGAAAAACTTTTGTGTGTGTAGAATTCATTTGTGGAACCAGAACCAGGAATGTTTGCATTGAACATCAATTTTATTAAAAGACAGCACAGCCCTGACTTTCCCGGAAGTTGCTTCCTGTTTCTCTCTCCCCAACACCAAGCAGATATACACACACACATACACACCTACCTATGTATATTTAATTTTTTGTTTGTCAACGAAATGAGATTTTGGATTTTTCACATTATCCTGCCACCACCGCGCCGCGCGCGCCGCACCGCACCATTGCGTTGCCAGTTACCACCAACATCTGTCAGAATTGAACTCTGACATAGCAATGCAAACAATGAAATCGCTGACAAAAATCAGGCAAAGGCAAAACAATAATTATTGCATTCAATTGGATTCGTATTCAACCCTCTGTGACGTCACTTATCGAAATTGACTCCGAGTTGCATTAGGTAAATTAAAAACCCCGACCAATATTGGATATTGTTGTGCTCGTAGTCGTTTCCGGTTGAACAATAAACTCACCAGCCGTTATGTACGTCTGCATGTCGGCCGACCTGAAAGTCCACACAAGGTGTCAATGGAAAAAAAATCACTTTTGATAATTACAAACGAAAGTCCTCCGTCCATCGTCCTTCGGCCATGCAAATGTGCAAGGTGTTTAAATTCAATTTGAACATAACGGTTACGTCTGGAGTAGCGTCCGAACTGACCATCCAAATCCCTTTGGGAATTCTTGAACAGGCGTTCGCGACGGTCAGCCATGATTAGCATAAGCTCACGTCTTGCTAATCCTTTGTTGTACGCTATTTAACACCTTCGCATGTGCTATAAGGCTTAGCCTGTCGAGCTTGACATTTCAAGAAGACTTTCATTTAGAGGCAAGTGCAATGCATGTTTGGGGATGTGAATTCATTCTTTAATTATCCCCGGGGAATGTCGAAGCATAATTATGATGCAAACTTCACGCATTTTTTATGGGGGGCATTTTGTATGCAGGAATTAATTTTATGAGTGCGTGATGCCAAGCCAAGCGGACATGCGACATGGGCAAAGTCAAAGGCAACTCTTGGTGTTATAATTATTACGCGGAGGACTTGAGATAGGACATTAAACGTTAATGCTTAAAAATGTTTCAATATTTAAGGTATATAGAGTAACTTGAAACGAACCTGCTGTGGATGGCATTGTAGATTAATGCTGTTTGCATAAAAAAGGTCATCGTAAAAAACACACGGAGTCCTTGTTAGGGATAATAGTTATGTCGTTTCATCGTTTAAGGTTAGTCAGTCATTGCGGTTTCGTATACCGACATGATGATGAAGTTCAAAAACCTATCAAGGAGAAGTTTTATGCTGTTCTGCAAAAAGAATACGGTGATAAATAGCACAGTTTCCACAAAGCAATATGGCGCCCTCACACCATGCAATGGTAGAAGAATATTGAGCGCGGTAAGGGATAGCACATTCGTGTAGTGCGACTAAAGAAAAAATCTCTGAATTTTACAATGCGTCTGAAGTTGAAGATGGGAATTCCCTGAAGCTCGGAAATTACGGTTGAATGAAAATAGAAATTTCCACCGCACAATTCGACGTTGGATGCATTTGTATTCACTTACTACAGGCGCTACTTTAATCTTTGGTTCCATTGCAGCTATATTATTAGCATTTTCATCATCACACGAGAAATCTATCATGCGGGAAATCTCTCATGTGGAAAAACTCCCATGTGAGAAAAACATCATGAGAGAAAAGTACCAAGATAGAAAACGAGATATCAATCATGAGAGAAATAAACTGTCAAGCGGAAAAGCTATCATGAGAGGAATCTTTCAGGTGAGAAAGCTATCATGCGAAAAATCTCTCATGGAAGACAACCATCACGTGAGAAAACTTCTATGCGAGAAAGCTATTTCTCATGGGAGAAATTCATCATAAAAAAAATAAAATGGGAGAATGCTATCATGCGAGAAATATAAAAGCCAATCAAAACGAAATACTGTGAATATCAACCATCAATGCAAACTACCAAGAAAACATCAGGGATACCGACTTTGACGTGTTGGCCCTTACACAACCTCAACAATAAGATTTGTTTTGAAGATGAATTCCTTTAAACATAAAAATGCGACAAGAAAGTTTTCCCAATGGAGCTGCTAGAAAGCAGAAGGATCAGAGCTACTCGGGAGTTCTGCTGGTAGAAGAGAAACAGGAATCAATGGGTCTTCGTTCGGAAGTCTTACAAAAAGTTAAAAACAACTCTTAAGTTCAGAAACCTGCAGCTTGCAAGGGAACATGGAACTGTAACTTTAATCGCAGTGTCCTTATATATGGTGCAGAGCCCTAGAACCTCCTTTAAAAAGCGGATGAGAACACTTAAGATGGTTTTTGGAGGAAATTTTTCGGGAAAAACATAAGAAGTCAAAGATTGATTTGGCTGGGTCGTTCTGCCTCCAAGAATTTTGTTGTCTGAGGCCCTGATCCTCTTCGGACGCTAGTACCACCTGTAGTACGTAAGTAAGTTAGTTTTAATCTTGATAACATAACAAGACATACATCTTATTCATTTTCGGTAGATGCCACAAGGGCTATCAAACAAATGGTAATTTTTTAGAACGTGCGCACATTAAAATAAAATGGACGACTGGGTCGCACGAACTGGCTCCTATGTAGTCTATTACAATTTTAAAACGAATTTTATTAGAGAAAACTGTTCATAAGGACAAAATAAATTTTGTAAAGTCTATAAGTAGTGAGAGATAAAAACAGAATGCTATGCAAATATGAATTAATGTTAGAACAAGAATTATAAGAAACTATTACAACGGATTCTTAAAAAAATAAGAAAAATATACAAAATTTTTAAAACATTTTTAAGAACAAAATTTGGTACGCCAACTTAAAGTTTTTATTATTGTACAAATAAAAATTAAATTATCAACGAAAATAGTAATAGTCCCTGTGCAGGGACGGGTTAGAATATTCCTGCAGCGCCTCCCTGCTTGTCGTAAAAGGCGACTAAAGGAGTAAATACATCTAGGCCACAAACAGCAAGGTGAACCTAGCGACACGTAACACCTATAAACTTTCCCAAAAGTGTGCATGCCAGTCCCTGGGTTGGCACGACTGGAGATCACCGGTGCCGTAAAAGAGAGATCAAATACAAAACTGGAGCATGCACACGTCGATACTTACAACGGATTTTGTGAATTCAAGCATTATGGAAGTACTCGTCCAAAATGACACTACCCCGCCAGGCACTACCATTGTTACACATGGTACTGATCCTGGACCGAGCAGCAATGCTCGGGTCAGAGCTAGACGGATTCCGGGGGCTAGCAAAGTAATGCCGCAGATTATACAAAATCTGAGAGTTGCGAGTTGGAACGTTGGCAGTATGACAGGTCGAAGCTTCGAGTTGGAAGAGATGATGAAAAGAAGGCGAGTGGACATCTTATGTGTTCAAGAAACAAAATGGCGAAACACGGGAAACAGGGCCCGTTTCTTGGATACGAGGATTTTTAGATTAGATTAGAATAGACTTTATTAATATAATAAATCAGGTTTACAATTAAAATTTTTACAAGTCTTTTAAGACCTGGTTTTGAAACCGTCGGTCAGATTGACAGATAATTGAATAAAAATTTAATTTAGTTTAGTTTAATTTACAAAATTTTTCGCATAACAATAAAAAGTGCATTTAAAACATTATAAAGAAAATGATAAATTAACGACAATCAAAAGCATTCCGTTTGGATTCTAATTCTATAAGTCATAGCTGTTCGAATAAATTTATAAAGCTTGTTCCAGCCCTGCACGCCATTTAAAATGTCTATTACTTCTTCAACATCCAATCCATTCTTGCCAAAAATATCACGTCGAATTTCCCTTAAAATTGGACATGATCCTAGAAAATGTGCAATATTTTCTCTTTCGTGAGTGTTGCATAGATCACATTCCAAAGGTAAGTCTGGTCTATGAGGAATAAAGTTCAAAGTTAGGATTTCCCCTCTGGCTCGTAGAATCGTAGTTATCATATCCGTGGAGTGCTTGTCGTGAAAATAATTTAATTCACCAAGGACGAAGTTCAGTCGGCTGTAATATTCTCTATAAACGGAATCCTTGGCCTGGTTAATGAAGTCCTCCATATATTTTGCATCGACTTTCGATATAAGAGAGTAAAACTGATGTTTTAAGCGCGTTACATCTCGCAAATCAAAATCATGCGCTTCCCCCACAGAATCAGCTAAGCTTATCCATGATTGTACAAAATTCATCTTATTGGAAACTAAATGTCTTAAAACTTTGTTAACTAGCCTTGATGCATCCGTTTGGAGTATTTTTAATACGTAATCAAAATGGATCTTAAGTGTGTCGATAAACAACGGTGGAATTCCAGTTTCAATATGTAAAATGTAGTTCGGCGTAGTTGAAGGAAGAGCAAAAATTCGTTTTACAAAGAACCGGAGTAATTTCTCAACATCCTCATACTCTTTATGGCCCCACACTTGCGCGCAGTACATCATAACAGACTTTGATACAGCTTGAAATAATTTATATTTGTCGGAGTGGTGAATAGATTTATTTGCGAAACATTTTTTCCATGATACACATATGGCAGCCTTTGACTCCTGTAGTTTTGCTTTCACTTGTTTCTTTATACATAGATTACTTGATATTATCATCCCTAGATATTTGAATTCTTTCACGACACAGACTTCTTCTTCTTTGTAACTCCACTTCTCGTTACTAGCATATCTCCCCCTTCCTTTTCTAAAAATCATAATTTTTGATTTGCTCAGATTGACTGCTAGGTTCCAAGTATTGCAGTATTCTTCCAATCTAGAGATCATTTCTTGGAGTTGATCGGGAGACTCTGATAATAAGACGATGTCATCCGCATACATTAAAACTGGAATGTTCTCCTCAGCAAATCTCACGCCTGTTCCCAGGGACTCAACAATATCATCAATAAAAAGTGTGAATAAGAGAGTGCTCAACGCACACCCTTGTTTTAGACCCATTGAGGACGAGAATTCTTCAGATAGGGTTTCACCGTCCCACACTGAAATAGCATCTTTTCCATAGAGTGCCTTCAAAATGAAAATAATTTTGGAGGAGATACCACAATTGGCAAGTTTTAAGAATAAGGCTTCTCTGTCGATGCTGTCGAAGGCTGCTCTAAAGTCCACGAAGAAGGCATAGAGTTTTTTCCCACGATAAAGGTATGTTTCGGCAATATTCAAAAGAAGAAAAACTTGGTCCGTTGTTGCGTAACCAGAACGAAATCCAGCCTGCAATTCACTAAGCTTTGAATTATCGCGTATCCAGGTGGTCAGTCTTCGGAATATCATACTGGCAAATAATTTCATGGACGCGTTCAAAAACGATATTCCGCGGTAGTTTTCAGCAATGGATGGGTCTCCCTTTTTAAAAAGCGGATAAATTATTGAGGACATGAAGTTAGGTGGAATTGAACAAGTCCGAAAAATTCCATTGTAGCAACTTAAAAGCTCGGATATAAAACTGGGCGGGGCATACTTGAAAAATTCCGATGGAATTCTGTCCGTCCCGGCCGCCTTGTTTTCTTTGGCACTATCCAAAGCTGACAGAAGTTCCTCCTCTGAAAAATTCGCGTCTAGAAATTCATCTTCAATATTAGGCATTGCGTAATGAAATTTGCACGACAAACATTCCGTATTCAGTAAAGATTCAAAGTAGTTTTTTAAATCAGCCGCATTAAGGTTGTTTCCAATTGAAGACTTTACTCCATTTACCAACTTCATTGCCTTCCAAAACTCAGAGGAAGATCTAGCTTTGGATAGTAAAATTACCACACTTTTATTATAATCTTCCTTTTTCTTAAGCATAGTGCTTTGTATTTCTTATTTTCTTCAACGTACCATCTTTTAAAACTAATTATGTTGTGAGCTCGATATAAAGTGAGAAACGAAAACGAACGATTTCTAGCGATTTCACATTCCTGGTCAAACCATTTTTCACTGTAGATTTTGGCCTTAACGGATTGTGGTTGATGTGGGTAGGCTGTTTTCATAATTGTCTGCAATTCTTCCATACCTGGCACTGGGGAAACTTCTTTCAGACGAATTAGCTCAGCATTCAAATTTTGTTGGTACTTTTGAAGCAAATTATCCCTCCATTTCAGCCTTGGCGGTAATTTTATTTCGGCATTAGTACACTGAAAGGCTACGTTATTGCTCAAAGTAATTATAAGTGGCATGTGTTCCGAAAATGTTTTAGCCTCGACTTTGAAGTCAACGATAAGTTTCAAAACATCACCCGCAGCTATACCATAGTCTATAACCGATTGCCCTGATGACCTTACAAACGTGAACTCTCCTTCGACATCTCCGGCACTTCTTCCATTCAAAATTAAAAAGTTGTAGGACTCACAAAGCTCCAAAAATCTGCTCCCCCTACAATCCTTTCGGTTGTCTTTTGATGAACGTGAGATGTTCACACTTGCTGGGTGTTCTAAAAGGTACGGAGGCAATCCTTGCTCATTGCCAATTCGGGCATTAAAATCTCCCAACAAGAGTAGATTCGTTTCATCCAAACGCCCTAACAAATCTTCAAGCTGATTAAAATCTTCCTCCCAATGGTTACAGTTGAGGTATATGGGTACAATTGTTTGCTTTATTCCTGGTTCTTGATGAATAATAATGGCGGTTTCGCCAGTATTTTCAAATTTTAAAATGTGTTTGAATTTACTTTTGAAACCAACCACCATTCCCCCACCATGAAAGTTCATATCCTTTTAATAAATTATTGAATTGTTCATATTGCGTTTTTACTAAAAAAGTTTCAATTAGCACAAATATATCAAATTCTCTTATGAAATTAAAAAAATCAGGATAAATTAATTTATTTTTAAGTCCTGAGACATTATAGCTTAATATTTTAAATTCTAAATTATTTGTATTATAAATTATATTTTTTGAATGTAACTGCTGACCGACGGATGCAAATCATTGTGGACTTCCGCCTTCCACTGATCTTATATGCTCACGAGCAGATGGCGCTGGTGCATCATAGGGGTTGTTATTGACAACTGCTGATCCATTGACACCCACTGACATTGACGTTTCATTAACATGAGCTGTATTTTTATTTTGTTTAAATTGTGCCCTTAAACCACTTAAAATTTGATATTTTCCACTCAAAATTGAAAATCCATCGCTGTTTCCACATCTTAGGCCGAGGTTGTTGTCCCAGGTGAAGAAAGAACCCTCAATTTCCATGCGATCGTCTCGGAGGTATGATTTAATGTTTGGCATCTTTAACTTTATCGCCGCCTGTATTTGTCCTAGGCATCTTCTTTTTTGGCGAACGCTGAATGGCAAATCCTTGTGCACAGACATTCTCGTTCCTTTCAGCTTCCTACAATTCTTCAGCACATTATTTGCCGCGGACCGATGAGCCATTTGCACCACAACATTAGACATACCAAATTTGTTGCATTTTACCTGGTAAGCGTCCTTGACAGCTCCGGCAAATTCTGCCTCAAGAAGACCACTACAAACGTCTTTGGCCTTGGAAATAAGACCTTTTGATTCTTCGCTGGGCAGGTGGACTAAAAGATTGCTCTCAGTTTCCTTTTTTATGAGTCTTTCTACTTCTGACTCCAAGCGTGCATTTTGAGCTTCCAAGTAAGTAATTTTAGCCACACATTCTTCTTGGTTGGCTCTTAGTACAGACACTTCATGTCCTAATGCAACCATATCATCTTTTGTAGCCAAATGGCTAACATTTTCCTTTAAAAGGATGATAAGGTCAGCAACAGTCAGATTGCTTACGGTTGACATAGTTGTGCTCATTTGGTGTCGCTTTTCTGCTCTTAGAAGCTCAGGGGATGTTGCTGCGATTCCTCTTTTATGCATTTGCCAGTCAACAACGTTAGTATTCGCTTTGAGGTTATGCAGCGCGCAAAATCTTTTAATAGTATTCTAGGATAACTTAATCGCTATGACTTATAAAAGATTGTTGATGAAGTACAGACAAATAATTGATGTTTCAGTATTTTTTTTTTAATTTAATTTTTAGGATTTTTATACTTTTTAATCACTTTTTTTGGGAGCCTTATAAATCTTAAACTTAACGATTTGACAACCAATACGAGGACAAAAAACTATAAGATGTTCTACTATGGAACGGAAAAGGGTAAAAACGGAATCGGAATCATCCTTGCAAAACATCTATTAGGCAGCGTATTGACCATTTCGAAATCCAGCGACCGTTTGATGTCCCTTAAATTGGTGATTAAAGGAAAGTTGTGGAATATTGTCACTGCATATGCTCCCCAAATTGGATGTGAGCAGGTGCAAAAAGATGCATTTTGGCTGGACTTTCACAATCTACTTAAGGACATCCCAAAGGAAGAGTTTTTGTTCGTGGGCGGAGATTTGAACGGACATGTCGGGAAGACAAACGAAGACTATGAAGATTGCCATGGAGGCCTCGGATACGGCACCAGGAACCCTCCTGGTGAAGACATCCTGAGCATGTGCAAAACATACGGTCTTATCGTACTAAATACCATGTTCGTCAAACAAAGCCGACACCTGGTCACTTACAGCAGTGGTGGAAATGAAACCCAGATTGATTACCATTTGGTATCTAGTTTCATGAAACCCCGAGTAAAAGATTGCAAAGTGATACTAGGAGAAGCGATCGCCCACCAACACCGTCTCCTGCTGACAGAATTTTTTATGGAGACAGTGAACGACAACAAACATACAAAAACTCTTGGGAAGATCAAATGGTATAATCTGGATAAGGAAAAAGGCGAAGCTTTTATTTCGAATATGCAAAACGTTCTGTATAACAACACCGATATAGTTCGAAATGAAGAGAGTACAGCACAAAGTATGTGGGATCTCCTACAGAGAACTTGCAGAGAAAAAGCCAAAACACTGTTAGGGGTTTCAAAAGGACACAACCAACAAGGCAAAGAAACATGGTGGTGGAATGATGAAGCTAAATCAGTTATAAGTTAAAAGAAAATGGCTTTCAAGGCTTGGTCGAAGTGCCCCTCTAATGATACAGAGCAAAAGTCACGCCTCGAAGTGGAATATAGAAACTGCAAGAAAGAAGCGAAGAAGAAGTGCGCCCAAATTCAAGCAAAGAATACAGAAAACCTGTATCGGGAGCTGGATGAAATTTCTACCCCGACAGCTGGTGCTATTCTAGAGCTACGGCAAAACACGAATAAGGGCGCAACTATCTTCAAAATAGCCGCTCAAAGAAGAAGAAATGCCCAGGAGATTTGTTCGCCAAAGTTCATTAACAATGCTCAAGGCCAACTACTTGTGGAAGACAACGAAATTCTTCACAGGTGGGGCGACAGTATTGTGACGGACTTCTAAACGAACAATTTCCAAGGCTATATAGTGAGGCGGTAAAATACTCCAAAAAGGGAAAAGCTGTTGGCCCAGACGAAATACCCTCAGAGTTTTGGAAAAAGATGGGAGACATCGGGTTTAGATGGCTCATGATTCTTGTCTCCAAACTTATACGAGGTGATCGCATGCCTAATCAATGGAGGGAAAGTTACCTTCTTCCAATTTATAAAGGAAAGGGTGATACTCGAAGCTGTGATAATTACCGTTCGATTAAGCTGATGTCACACACCATGAAGATCGTTGAGCGAGTCTTGGGTAGCCGACTGCGAAAAATAATTAGGCTATCTGATGACCAGTGCGGGTTTGTCGGGGGTAAGTCAACCACGGATGCAATCCAGAGTATAAGAATAATTATGGAAAAACATCGGGATTCTTTGGAGGATTTGCATGTCGTATTGGTTGATTTTGAAAAAGCATTCGATCGGCAACCACGAGATCTAATATGGGTGGCCCTCAGGCAACGAGGAGTTCCAGAAACCTATGTGCGGATAATTATGGACATGTATGATGGAGCAGTTACTAAAGTAAGATGCGCAGCTGGAGTCACCGAAGAATTCGAAATCACAGTAGGTGTACACCAGGGAAGTGTCTTGAGTCCCCTGCTCTTTATTACAGTTCTTGATTACCTGCTTGAAGGCAAAGTGACGGATCCAAAAGTGCATCAGTTATTCTTTGCTGACGATGGAGCCATCATAAGTGAAGACCCGATATCCCTACAACTAGCACTTGACGTATGGGTGGATGTTCTAGAAGGAAGTGGGTACCGCATAAGCGCGAAAAAGACAGAATACCTATGCTGCCCATTTTCTGATCCACACAGGCCCAGACATTTATTTGAATGGAGTAGTGCTTCCCAAGTGTGAAAAGTTTAAATATCTGGGGTCTATGATAAATAACGAAGCTACTTGTGATGACGATATCAATCATCGCGTAAGCGTAGAGTGGATGAAGTGGCGGGAAAATTCTGCTATCTTCTGTGACCGAAAAATGCCCGCTAAGCTGAAAGGAAAGCTCTACACTTCAGTTGTGCGTCCAGCACTCACATACGGTTCACAATGTTGGACAATGTACAAAAAGTATAAGAGTAAGCTAACGGCAGCTGAGATGAAGATGCTTCGTATGACAGCAGGAGTTACAAAGCTTGATCGAATTAGAAGTATGAAAATCCGAGGAAGCCTTCATGTTAAGAATACCATTTCCCAAAAAATTGAACACGACCGACTCAGTTGGTATTGCCATGTTCAAAGGAGAGATCCTGAGAACCCCGTCAAAAAGGCAATATCATACAACGTTCCAATTCGGAATAAAAAGAAAGGTAGGCCTAAACACTCCTGGTACAAACAAATGCAAAAACACCAGCATTCAGTTGGCCTCAGAAATGGAACAATACAAAACCGGGTGGCTTGCCGCCGATTTCTGAGGTCAACCCGGCGAACCCCACAGGCGGATCACTAGCGTGAAGCAGATACGTGGGAGAGTTATGATCCCCTCGACATCGAGATCATAACAGCGCCGAAGAAAAGGAAGAAGAAAGAACGAAAATAGTAAGCCAGTTTTAAAATTACGAATTTTCCACAAAAAAAATTTTTTTTTGAAAAATTCAAAAAATATTTTTTTTTTAAGTTTTGAAATGCAATATTTTTCAAACTTCTTAAAAGCTTCTTTTTTTTAGAAAAATTCAGTAAAATCCGTTATGTCGATAATGAGAAATTAAAAATTTGAAAAAATGGTTCTATGGTAAGTACAGTCAGTAATATCTTAATTTCAAAATTTGTTGTATTAACCTATAGATCATAAAAATTAATCGAAAGAAAACAATTTTTATCAAAATTCTCGGAACCGTTTTCGAGCAAAATACGATTTTCGAAAACCATATTTTGACGTTTGTATGGTGGGTAACGTTATTTTTAGGTAAAATTAAATTTTTTTTCTCACATCTTGTAGATTATATTGAGAAACTTTTATTTATCAAGATTAAAACAAATCTAGCATGTGGTTTTCGAAATATTGAGTTTTGAAAAAAAAATTTAAAACATTTTTTAAAAATCCAAAAACAATTTTTTTAAAAATTTGAATACATAATTCTATTCCAATTTTTGGGAACAAAAAAATGGTTTCAGGAGGGGTACCATCAATAACCAGTTTTCGGAAAATTATCCAGCTTTAACTAAATACATTTTTGTTTGTATCTTTCTTTTTACTTGCGATATACATTATGTAGGTACTATAAGGCAAGTTCTGCATTTGGGAAAAAAAATCGAACTCGAGATTTTGATCAAAGTTGACATTACGATGATAGCGAAGACGAAAAAAGTGGGTCCGGCAATTGCCACTGTCTGTCTGTTTGTCTGTATGTTCGTATGTCTGTCTGTCTGTATGTCTGTACTTCGAACTACAGCCTAAAATACTGGAGGTATTTTCTTCAAACTCGGTCTTCGGTGATTCCCTAGAGTAAAAATTTAATTTTTTTTTTAGCTCTAAAACAAACGGTACCCCCCATACACCCATAATGCAAAATCTTATTTATTTCAAAAACGGCTCTAACGATTTTGAGGAAAAAAAATTAGGTGTGATATTATGGACATGGGCTACATTTTGGTAAAAAAAAAATGTTGGGTCAAAATGTTATTAATGACTTTCTCATTAATGGCTCAAATGATTTTAGCCAAAAATTTTCAGCAGGAGTGCCCTTAAGTTTAAAATAATATTGTATATAAAAATATTTGAAAAAATATTTGTTGGGTTTTTTTGAAAAAAAAAAAAATTTTTAAAAATCAATATCTTCAAAACCTATGAACAATTATGTTTTGGAATTATTTCCTAAGATTAATATTATTAAAAACTTAAAATTCGCATTCCACATTTTTTTCTTGAAAAATTTCAAAGAAATTTCTTATATAAAAAATGTATTTAACAATAAAACGATTTTTTAAAGTTCGTTTGCATAAATTCATACTTACTTTTCCGGAAATCAGACGGCAATTTTATGCATTTGAACATTATTATCTCATTAAATCCATGCTTTATATTTATAAAACGATCTTAAATTCTAAAGTACTTTTACATAAGAGCAAATTCGTGCGATCCAGTCGTGCATTATATTTTTTTGATTAAATTTTTTTTTTCAAAACTCAATATTTCGATAACACCATGCTCGATTTTTTTTTAAATTGATAAAAAAAGTTTCTTAATATAGTCTACAAAATGTGAGAAAAAAAATTATTTTAGCTAAAAATAACGGCACCCACCATACAAATGTCAAAAAATGGTTTTCGAAAATCGTATTTTTCTTGAAAACAGTGCCGAGAATTTTGATAAAATTTCTTTCTTTTGATTAATTCTTACGATCTATAATTTAATAAATACAAATTAAAATTAAGATATTATTGACCTACCTACTGACTACCATACAATTTCTTACAATCGGATTTTAATGAAATTTTTTATAAAAAAGCTTCTGAAAAGTTTAAAAAACAGTGCATTCCAAGACTTGAGAAAATATATTTTTTCAATTTTTGAAAAAAAAAAACAATTTTTTCTTGGAAAATGCGTACCAACATTTTTTCTTAAAAATGTTTTAAATTTTTTTTATATTACAGCTTATTTTTTTAAGCTACAACGACTTATAATTTTTGTTCTTGAATCACATGGAATCCTGTTCTTAGCTCCAATTACATATTTAATTTAAGAAATTAATTTTATACTTATGAACGGTTTTTCTCTAATAAAGGGTTTTCCAATAAGAGGTGCTATTTCGGTAGCTGTCACTTTTGAAGCTGTCATTTTTTGACATTTGACAAGTAGAAACTACGCTATTAATAAAAATGGAACGATACACGTTTTAACAACGCATTGAAATTATTAAAATTGGGTCCTTGAAATGCATGAAAATGAACCGGAATTTCATCGAAAAATCATCTTGACTGATGAGGCCCATTTCCACCTCGGAGGCTACGTCAACAAGCAAAACTGTCGCATCTGGGGCTCGGAAAACCCAAGAGTTATTGTTGAAAAGCCTCTCCATCCTCAACGCGTGACTGTTTGGTGCGGTTTATGGTCCCGCGGGGTCATTGGACCTTACTTTTTCGAAAATGAGGCTGGAGCAACAGTTACGGTCAATGGATTGCGCTATCGAGAGATGATTAATGATTTTTTATGGCCTGAATTGGATGGTATTGATCTGGACAACGTTTACTTTCAACAAGACGGCGCTACGTGCCACACAAGCAATGAAACCATCGATCTTTTACGGGAAAAGTTTCCGGACCGTGTTATCTCTCGAAGAGGTGATCACAATTGGCCACCGAGATCTTGTGATTTAACACCTTGCGACTTCTTCGTTTGGGGCCACGTGAAAGATAAGGTCTACGCCAACAGCCCAGCGTCGATTAAAGACCTCAAAGATGAAATTCGTGAGGCTATCGAGGACATAGGGCAGCCACTTTGCGATTTGGTTATGGAAAATTTCATGAAAAGGATATGGTCCTGTAAGCGTGGTCTTGGCGGCCATTTGGCTGATGTTGTGTTTCATTATTAACGGCATACCTTCCTCTTTATAATGAAATAAACATCCGATCATTTATCTCCAAAAATGCCATTTTTCTTTGAATATCAAAATAACACCTCTTATTGGAAAACCCTTTATCATTCAATTTTGAAATTCTTAGTCTTTTATATAGGAGCTTTTTTTGCTTACAACTGGTAAGTTGATTACGTTTGTGCCAGTTAATTTTTTGATGCAGTTTTTTTTTGTAAGAAAATTAGAATGATTAAACGGGAACACATGGAGTTCCCTATTGGAAAAAGAAGAAGGACAAAAAAGGGAATTTCCCTATTTCACCCTGTCTCTCGCAGAACTTATTAGCTTGCACTAGTATTCATTAAAATTATGGTGAAATTCAATATTTTGAGCTAGTGTCAGTCTTAACGCTTGTAGGCGGAATTTGAAAGATTAATTTGGGGACTTTTTCATAAGTTGAAATGATTCAGGCCGAAATAGATTGCCGAAATAGATTGCCGTATTTCGTGGATTCTCATTTGTCCAAATGCGGCAATTCTGCTTGTGAACGAACCCACTGAGGTGAAAGTGCAGTGCCTAGTCGCTGAAGATGATTTTCTTTGTAAAGTCACCATTATTTTCTGTCTGTTCAACCAACCATTCGGCGTATTGACGACGCTTGAAATGGTCAGTAGGCTTCAGGTTTTTAATCAATTGAACCTTGTCAGCGCGTAAATTCAAATATTTATTCAAAATTCGCATCAGTGATGTTCGTGAGATGTCCAATTGTTGGGCACGAAGACGAGTCGAGGTTAACGGTTCTTCTGCCACACTATCGCGAACAACAGCAATGTTTTCCGCAGAACAAAGTGGGCTAGCATGCACAGGTGTTTTCACATTTCCTACAGACCCGGTTTGCTGAAATTTGCGCACCGATTGTGGACACATTTGGTCAATTAAGCTGACCAAAAAAATCACGAAGTGCACGAAATGCATTTTGATTAGAACGCCCATTTTCGTAAAAGGCTTCAACTATCTTAACGTGCTCCTCAATTGTGTACCGCTGCATGGTTGAATTTGTCAAACACTGAAACAAAGAAATGTCAAATTAAGTTGGGCAAAAAACTTGACGTTAAGGTGTGAATCACAATTAACATCGTGCATTATGGTTGGACCACCCTTAATTTATAAGTATGAAAAACCATCATAATTTATTTAAATTCTAACAAATTTGTGTTGTTATGTAAATTTAAAGGGATGAATCAAGTAATATCGACGCTACTTCACTGGTAGGTAGGTAAAAAGACTCAAATACAATTTTCTCCAAAACCGTCTACCATCAAATCCAAATACATATAAATAAACATATTTGGTATATTTAGTCTCCAAAATAAAATTTCGACCAATTTTTTCTTTTATAAAAAAAAAATATATGCTTTTATTTTAATTGGATGGTAATTAAATTGGACGTTTTATTAGCAGTAATTAAACTAAACCTAAATAAGGACTCCCGCTGGTCGCTACCACACTATCTCCAAGTAAAATACACCCACTTAAATATTTTATCATCAGATATATATTTGCACAGTGATAATTAAACTTCCTACGTCCCAATGTGGCCGATCTGATAGTTCAACACTGACATATTGTCCCAAAAGCGATATTTTCGATAAGAATTCTGGTTAATCAACAACTGATAAACCACTTTAGGCGATGAATCTTAGTTTTTCTTTTTAGTTCTGTAATAATTGTAATTGATGGGGGCTAATATTTTTGTCAGCGGAAATTCAGCACAACTCTTTAAACACAAAAAAAAATCCAACTTGGTATGGAAATGGAAATTGTGCGACATATGGCTATCGGGGTTGAGAAGTGGCATTATTAATATTTATTACGGGGAACCGAAAATTATCATGTTAAGAACTTTATCATTCCAAATTGGTCGAATACGGTTATTAATGATGGTTTATGTCTATGGAAATGATTTGATTAAGCCCTTGTAAATCTCAGGGCATGTCATGTTATACCACTGATAGATATACACACTCTTGCCGTACGCGACAAAAGAGGGCAGTGAGTTATCATTTTTATTGCGCACTCGAAAGATTATCGTGGATATATAATAATTATAAGTATTGGCAAATAAGAGATTGTCTTTGGAAGAGATGATCGATTGAAATTGATTAAAACAATAGATTCTATAAGCTGCCTTTTATGGATCCAATGTTATAAAGGATACAAAGGTGTGATACCGCGTTATTTTTAGCATTTCGACAATCCGTAGTTTAAAGGTTATGTTGTTTTTAATAGAAATTTAAAATTTGTAATTTGACTTAAGGAGGGTATTATACCATTCATTTATACATTTATACTTTTCTAAAGTAAATCTCTATTAAACTATTAAATTCATCCACTGTTCACTCACTGAACGTGTTCGCCTAGTCAGGTAAACAGTTTAAAAATATACAGATTTTTAAGTAAAGTTCGAGTAGAGGTAGATTGATAGCTATAAGTTTGTCTCTCTATCAAATTGATAAATTAGATGACCGCAATTATGATGGTTGGGTCATTCGGTATTCAAATGAAAAAAGTGTTCACAATCTCGAACTCATGGTATGAACTGTACTACAGTGAAGGTGGAGGATTCGCCTCCTGCGCAAGAACAGGGAAATGGAACTCTAAAGATAGTAAAGCACTTGCAAATAAAACCTACAGAATTTAACCATGTTAAACATTGCCAAACTTTGAAATTAGCTTGGGATAGTTTGAAACAAATCCATCAACCACGAGGTCCAGCCAGAATGATCGCTTCTTTTAAACAGTTGTTGCCTATACGGTTAGAAGAAAAGGAAAGGATGTCGGAATTTGCAAATCCATTCCCAATTGTGTTCGAAAAACTAAGTGAGATAGATTTTTCAATTACCGACGAATTACTTATTATAATATTACCCTTTAGTCTTGCGAAATCCTTAGATAATTTTGTTGTAGCTAAGAAATAATAGCATGAATTGAATTGCCAAAGATGAGCTGTTGAAAGAGGGCGATCGTCGATTTAAAAAACTGAGGAAAACCGGAATAGGTACAAACAAGCTAGAAAGACCTATAACTTGGGAGCGGGATGAATCTTCTTTCGCACTCGTGCACTGGCTAGATTACTAGAAGATCTTGACATTCACAAATCCGCTGGCCCCGATAGTATCCTTCATTGTTCTGAAGAGGTGTTCTTCAACGCTGGCAAAACCACTCCGTAAAGTTTTCCATCTGTGATACTCTACAGGTCTCTTTCCGAGTGGATGGAATACAGAATTTCCAGTCTGTCCCTAAAAAAAGGCGAATCTTTTTTCCTCTTTAACTATCGTCCAATTGCATTTAGGTCTCTTCTTTCCAAAGTCAAGGAAACGCCGATCAATAAATATCTTGAGGAACGAAAGATTCTTAATGACTTGCAGTATGGATTTCGTAGCAATAGGACCACTGGTGACATCATGGTTTATCTCACCGAACAGTGTCACAAATCTTTACATCGTTCATCGTTTTGTAGAAAGTAAGATTATTACACTTGATATTTCAAAGGCATTCGATAGATTTTGGCATCAAGCTCTCTTATTGAAAATGCGTGCATTTGGTATCGATGAATCTCTTCTTCGTTTAATTAGAAATTACCTTTCGGACCGTTCACTACAAGAAGTAAGTATTGGACGGTTTCAAATCTGGTATCCACAAATCAAACGCTAGTGTGCCCCAGGGTTTCGTTTTGTCTCCGACACTCTTTCTAATGTTCTTAAATGATCTTTTGCCTGACACTTCTAATCCACTAAATTGTTTCGCTGACGTACCCTCAGCTTTTCATATTCATTTTAAGATTCACATCTTTGCCCTTCTGATGTGGACTTCCAATGTCAGCGTATGAAGCTCATTAAATTCTGATCTTAACAGCATTGTCCGTGTAGAAGTTAATGCTTTGAAAACTGTTTACTGTCGTTTAAGCAAAACCCTACCTCAATGCCACTTTCCATGGGTGGCACTTGCATCAAGGAGACTGAACTTTCAGTTGTACATAGGTATGTATGTGCCTCACAGATAATCTTTGGTGGAGTGAACACATATTTGACGTCGTCAAAAAAGCTGCTAAGTGTTTAGGTTTTCTCCGCCAATGCAAGAAGTTTTTTATCCCTTCTGACATGTCTGTAATATATTAAGCCTTTATTCTTCAGAAACTCCAGTTCAGTTCTCATATCTGGGCAGGTGCTCCAAAAACCCAGTTGAGTCTCTTGCACAGAATTCAAACGAGAGCTCTAAAAATGATAGGCGACCGTTGTCTAACTGAAATATTTGTATCTCTCGAGCAGCGCTGCAATGTTTCATGTTTATCATTATTTTAACGCTATTTTCATAAACAGTGCTCTAGAGAAATATCGAGTTACATTCCTCCCCTCAAACAATTTAACCGCAATAATCGTACTTCTAGGAAAGTTCTTCAGTTTAATCGTGAGCCCAATTCCGGACGAACTGTCAAGTATAAAGATTCTTTTTTTAGCCGTACTACACGAATGTGGAGAACTCGGCTAAATATTTTCCACCCATTGCAATGTGCAGACATTCAAAACCAATGTGCATCGGTATCTCCTTTCTCATCCCATCCTACTTTTCTTATTGCTGGCACTGTGTTTAACATTGTAAGGGTATTCATAACCCCTTGAGTGCGCGTACAATATAAAATAAAATGCACGACTGGGTCGCACGAATTTGCTCCTATGTAATAGACTAGGAATTTAAAAATGAATGTTACTAGAGAAAACTGTTAATAAGGATAAATTTTATTTTTTTAAATCCTTTAGCAGTAAGAGATAGAAACAGAATGCTATGCAAATATGAATTTATGCAAGGTCAAAAATTATAAGCCGTTGTAGTGGTTTCTGAAAAAAATAATATCTTATATAGAACAATTTTAAGAAAAAAATTTGGTACGCCAATTTAAAGTTTTTATTATTGTTCGAATAAAAATTAAATTTAAAAAAAAATATTGAGCCGTTTTTGAAATATTGAATTTTCAAAAACAAAAAATATTTTTTTTTTCAAAATTCAAAAACAAAATATTTTTCATAAAGCTTTGAAATGCAATGTTTTTTCAACTCTTTGGAAGCATCTCTGTACCTTCAATAACCATTTTTCGCAAATTTTTGTTCAACTACTACCTAGCTTTAACTAAATGAAATTTTCTTGTATTTATATTTTTTAAACCTATCGAACAGTTTTTGAGAAAGAAAAAATATTAATAAAATTTGGGAAAAAATTCGTATGGCAGGTACCGTTATTTTTGGTCTTAAAAAATCAAATCAAAAAACATCCGGGGGTAAAAAATTAAAACCCATATCTACCAAGTTTAAAGAAAATCGGCCGAACCATTTAGAATGCAGTCGAACAGACAGACAGACAGAATTTCGACACCCACTTTTTTAGTCTTCGCTATCATCGTAATGTCAACTATGATTAAAATCTCGAGTTCGATTTTTTTTACGAATGCATAACTTGCCTTATAGTACCTATAAGTCGCAAGTAAAAATGTTTAATGAGATAAAAATGTTCAAATGTTCATAGAAAACAAAGAATTTATGCAAACAAATTTTTATTAAGTATTCAATCAATTTTGTATATAAGAAATTTTTTTTAAATGTTTCAAGAAAAAAATTTGATATGCAAATTTTAAAAATTTTGTAAAATATATTTTAGGAAACAATTTCAAAAAATTAACGTTCATACGTTTTGAAGATATTGATTTTTCAAAAATATTAATTTTTTTTCAAAAAATCCAAAAAATATTTTTTCTAATATTTCTATATATGTACAATATTATTTTAAACTTAAGGGGCTCCTGCTTATGATGAGAAATTCGAAAACAAAAAAAAAAAACGCTTCTATGACAGATACCATTAATAACATTTTTTCCTAAAATTTTCTTTGACCAAAATGTAGCTTATGTCTATAATAGCACGCTTTATTATTTTTATCAAAATCGTTAGAACCTTTTTAAGATAAATAAGATTTTGTATTATGAGTGTTTGGAGGTACCGTTAGTTTTGGAGCTGAAAAAAATTGCAATTTCCCCTATAGGAATCACCGAAGCCTCTTAAGTACCGAGTAGAAGAAAATAGCTTCACTGGCTTAGGTTGTAGGGAGAGGTACTGACATACAGACATACTGAAACATGTTTTTTGTGTACTAAATTTTCCTTAAAATTTTTATAAAAAAATTGTATATGCAAATTGTTAGTATTTAGTGATACACATTTTTAAACATAATTTAAAAATTTAATCGTGTATCTGTTTTCAAGATATTAAATTTTCAAAAATTTTTTTTTTATTTTTTTAAATCCAAAAAATATTTTTCTAAAAAATTTTGTACATCACATTTTTTTTAAATGCAAAGAGTTAATGGGTAAACATTTCGGTCAAAATCGTTAAAGCCGTTGATAAGAAATTCGAAAATAAAAAAAACGGTTCTATGATAGGTGGTACCGTTAATAACATTTTTTTCCAAAATGTTTTTGACCGCTACATCCAAAGAGCCCGTACCTTATGAAGGTTCAGGGATTTTAACCTTTGAAAGATAAAATAGAAAGGTTGACTAGAAAAGAAACTGAATTTTTAAATTTAAATTTAAAAAAGTATGTTTAATCACTTTGCAGATATTTTGAAAAATGCTTTCGATTTTAATAGGATAAAAAAGAATGTTTCCAAGCCTCGTTGGTATAGCAAAAGGTTGATACATTAAAAAAATATAAAAAATAAATCTTATGCAAGGTTTTAAAAATTAAAGAATTTGGATGACAAAATACAATTTTGTAAAGTTCTCAGTAAATGAAAGTTTAACTTAAAAAATTACCCGAAACAATTCTGGTTCTTTGTTAATTCAAAACGAAAATCGCTTCGGGTTCCGAATTCTATGAATATTAAAGGTGGATGTTATTTTATTTTTATTTATTTATTTATTCATTTATTTATAACATACACATTAAGAAATTAAAACTCTTATAGCTAGTGATGTTTTACATTGAGGTTACAGCAAAATTTTATAAAAAGAAAGAAAAAAAAAAAAAAGGTATAAAAGATAAAAAGAAAAAGCAATAACAATTTTGAACAAATTAAAAGAGAAAAAAAAAACATTTTAAAAACAAAAGGAAAATATATATACAAAGGATATTAAAGCTATTTACATATTCGTTAGACATACGCCACCATAATACATATGAAAAAAAAAAGGAATAAACTGAAGTGAAGGTATTTAAAATCAGCTAGCCAGAAGTTTGAGTGAAAAAGAATCTCAATTCGTTGCGAAAACGTCTAGTGCCACCTGTCTCTCGAACATGCCGTGGTAGAGAATTCCACAGACGGATAGAGTTAATGAAAAACTGCCGTTCCGATGTAAGGCAAGAGAAGCGGGGGAGAATAAGCTGGCGAGACCTGACTGAATTACTAAAATTTAATTTGTTAAAAAGGAAACTTGGTTGATTTGTTTGGATAACATTTGAAAGCAGGATAAGGGATCTATAACGTAGAAGATGATCAAATGACATAATTATACAGTACCCTGGAAAAATGTGAAATTCGGTCGAAACGTCTAACGTTAAAAACATATCGTGCAATATTGTTAAATGCAACATTTACTTTCCTCCTGCTAGAAGAATTACAGTTGCAGAAAACTTCACATCCGTAAATCAAGTTGGGAACTATGAGCGTTTTTGCTAGCAATAATCGCGTTTTTAAGGGAGTAAAATGATGGGATAGCCAAAGGTGGCGTAGAGTTCCATAAACTTTTCCGACGGCCGTGTTTATGTGTTTATCCCATGTCAGCGTCCTGTTGAAAACCACACCCAAATTTCTTGCATTGTCAACATATTCGATAACTGATTCACGAAGTATGATATTAGGGAAATATGATAGATCAAGATGTTTCTTACTGATTACTATGCATTTGGTTTTTAGAGGATTTAGAAAAAGACCATTATCGTGTGACCAAGCGGCGATTCTCTCCAAGTCGACGTTTATGGAATTTGCACAGTCTTCAATAAAGCCCAAAGAGCAGCTTCTATAAACTTGAAAATCATCGGCATACATGTGAATGGAGGATGAAACTATCGAAGGGATTTCATTCACGTACAGTGAGAACAAAAGCGGTCCAAGAATGGAGCCCTGTGGCACACCTCTGCTGTTATTAAGAAAGTTGGATGTTTTGTTGCCAACAGAAATTGCCTGTGATCTGGATTTTAAATACGATGAGAGAAGAGTAATTGCAGAATTCGAAAAGCCGTACAATGTTTGGAGTTTATTGCAAAGGTTATTGTGGTCAACCGTATCGAAAGCCTTTGAAAAATCCTAAAAAAGTAACTTTGTCTTCATCCAAAGACTCTCTTATGTCTTCCACCACATTGATAATGGCGGAAACACAACTGTGATGTATCCTAAATCCCGATTGTAGTGGAGATAGCAAATTATTTATATTGATGTACGAATTGATTTGTCTTTGGAGAACTCTTTCAAATACTTTAGATAAAAACGGGAGGATCGATATTGGTCTATATTCCTGACAAGAAAAGCTTTTTTGAATGGGTATAATTTTGGATTTTTTCCATTGAGTGGGGTAAATACCTGTTGTTAGGATGAAATTGAAAATATGTGTCAAGGCTGGAAGAATGATAGGAAGAATGATTTTAATAAATTTTGGATGGATTCCATCAAAGCCAAAGGCGTTTGACTTTATTGACAGCAAACAATCAACAATTTCCGAATTATCAACGCAGCAGAATTCGAATAATCCTGGTAGGTCAGTCTCAAGACTGTTCATTTGGGACACATTTAACATAGGGTAAGGTATAGTTACAAAGCTCTTATTTAATTCGTTTATATCTAAGCTCTTATCAAACTTTTGACTAGTTTTGTCTACGCCGATTTCTTTTAGATTGCGCCAAAGCTGACGACCACTTGCTGATGGATTAATTTTGTTTGCAAAGAACATCCGCTTAGCTTGTTTAATTTTCTTAACTACTTCATTACGCAGGCAACGATACAATTCGAATTGAACATCGAGTCTATAATGTTTCCAATTTTCATACGCCCTGTTACGTTTTTGGATAAGTTGTTTAATTTTATTAGTAAACCACGTGCATTTGCCATTATTAATCCGTTTGACTTTCAATGGAACATGTTCTTCAAAAAGAATGCGAATGCTGTTGTTAAGAAATTCTGTAAATAAGACTCTTGTACTATTTGCCAGTTTCTTTGAATTTGTGTATTTTAACTCGCAGGTAAACCTTCTCATCTCTAGTGTAAATCCTCCGAAGGTCAATATAAGATCAATAGAAATAAATTTGTTTGATGTTTTACAAGGCTTACAAGGTCTTAAACTTAATACCAAGCCTGGTGTTGATGACATTCCTGCCCACATCTTAAAAAAATGTGCGAATTCGCTTTGCTTACCGCTGCTTATTATTTTTTATCTGTTATTATCATGCGCTTTTTTTTTGTACGAATGGTAATGGATCCCAATTTTTAAAGCGGGCTCAAAAAACAACATGAAAAATTATAAGGGAATCTACAAGTTATCGGTAATTCCTAAACTGTTTAAAAGTTTCATGAAAAATAAGCTTAATTTTCGGGTAAAAGAACATAAAGAAATGCCCATGGATTTATCTCAGAAAGATCAACTATAACTAATTCAGCTGGTTTCTCTTCCGTTGTTGAGGATACTATCGAAAAACGTAATTAAGTCGATGCTATTAATACGAACTTCAGGAAGGCTTTCGATTCAGTTTACCACAACATAGCTTACTTCAGTGGATTTACTCTACTTAACCGGTAGGATTCAAAAAATAAAACTTGATGAATGTACCTCCAGGCCAATTAAGTGCACACCAGGGGCCTATTGCACCACCTTACAAATTTGTGATTACAAGCATTTTTTTAACAAATTTGCAAAAATCGAGTTTTTTTCATATGTAATTTTTTTGAATCACAAATTTGCACTTGTAATTTGTAGTTGGTGCAATAGGCCCCAGGTGTTCCTCAAGGTAGCCATCATGGTCCGTTGCTTTTTGTTATTTTAATTGATGATATTGTAAACTTTATTAATTTCAGCCAATGTCTCATATACGCTGATGGTCTCAAGATATTTTTGAAAGTAACGAGCCATGATGACTGCTTTAAGCTTCAAATGGACATTGACAGATTATCTCTTTGGTGTCGACTAAACCACTTGAACCTTAATGTTAAAAAATACTTCGTGTTCTCTATTTTTAGAAAACAGTTTGTGTACGAGTTCCCATACTCTTTAGATCCAGTTCGCAATCATCTACAGCAAACTATAAAGGTCTTGGGTGTTACTTTTAACTCCAAATTTTCATTTGTTCCTCATGTTGGTTTATACAAATAAATTCAACAGATTTCTCCGATCCTTACGCTCTGTACACACCTTCTTATTGAGATGTAACCTCGAATATGCATATGTATATCGTCTGGAACCCTCACCAAAAATTTCAGGTAGAATCCAGAAGGTTCAGAATAGTTTTACGAGGTATGTTTTTTATAAAATGTGTTGGAATTTTTATCCAAATTCTATAGCCAGGCAAAACTTTGGGCTTGCAGCCGCTTAAATCCCGTAGAACTAATCACGATCTTGTTCTTATGCGAGATACTTTGCTCTCCTTACTCCAACGAGACCACTGACTGAGGGAAAGACACCTTCTTTTTCATATTTATCTGGCATGCTCCAGAAATACATTTAAAAATGATGTAAATAAATTATTTTTATGAATTGCTGTGCCTATGATAGTTTATTTCACTATATAATATTTTAAGTTGAAGGTTTGATTTATTTGAACTCCAACTACTTAAGCCGCACTTCACGAATGTGGATTGGTTTAGCCTGCCTGATGTTCCCCCTCGTTTTTATATTCAGAACTTGTAAACAAAAGTAATTCTGTATCTGCTCTTAAATATTTCCCTATTTTCCTAACTGTATGGAATATTTGAAGGGTTGTCAAAATTCCTCTAGAGCAAGCACAATTCAAAAAAATTGTCGCTTGTAGGGCGTTTTCGTTTTACAATCGTTTTAGAAAGACTAGAACCCTAATATGGGGGAATATCTTTGTACACATATTCAATTCAATAATGGACCAATTGTACTCCCTAGGTACATTCTAAGAGAAAGGACATTCTCTAAATTATAATTTTTCCTCGCTGCTTGTTCTGCCAACCGTTTTCATATCAGCCACCTATTCAAGGCACCATAATTTAAAAGAAAGCTTCTGTCCATAACTTTTTTCCACGAAAACACTTTTCTTTACAAAAAAAAAAAAACACCTTTGTAACGCTTGACTCCAAATTAAAAATTTTAATAAACGCTGCGCCGCGCATCACCAACCATGAGCTTCTCTTCTCATTCCCCAGATGGAACATGTCCATCAAATTAATGAAGACAAGTGGATTTTTGTTTCGTTGGGTTGTTGTTAACATATCAACCCCGATCTACCCTCTACACATAATCACAGAGATAATCATTTAACTTTTTGTAATTAAAACGCCACCATTTGTAAAGAATGAATCCTTACACCGGAGTCAAGAGTGCGTGTGCTCCTTTTTTCAAGAGACAGCAGTTTTAAATGCAACCCAAGGAAAGAAGAAAAAAAAAAATCCAAACAAATACAACTTTTCAATTACTAATTGTACTGGGTCTGTTGTTATATATTTGCCCTAAACGAAAGGAGAAGATTTGTCATATTCGTCCTGGAAGCAACTCGCATTTATTGTTCTCGTTCATCTACACTTTGCTGCGCACGTATGTCGTCGCTAGCCTGTTTATTGTTTGTCAAACAATTTTCGCAACTCAAAAAAAAAAAAAGAATAAAAATCGGTAAAAAATTACATTCCACACCCCCGCCGTCACTCGGGTTTTCTTCATGTATAAATATTTTGATTACGATTATGTTTCCTCGCAAGAAGCAGTCCTTCTCGTCCTCTTTGTCATTTCTTCATGTTTTTTTTTGTCATTCTATTTATTTGCGATTATTATTATTATATCCTTGTCCCCTCAAACGCCAAAGTAATTGCTGAGTGGGTGGGTAAATGCACACATACCAACACACATACATTTAGGTGAATCTGGATGATGTCCTTAAAAACAACAATAACAGATATTTTTGACTTGGTCCATTCTACTGAATCACAATGAAGTGAAGAAATCCTTGCACAATGGACCCACGACGACGACGACAGGACATAGAAGAATGCGCGCATACAATCATCGTTTGTGCACAGCCAAGCCTGTAGGACCAACAATCCAGTGTCGAATAATGTCGCATTCAATTCGTACTGAGTGACTTCAATATTTTACGGCGCGTTATCCAGTAAGAGGGAATCAAGGAATGAGAACAGGGCCGCAGTAAGTCATGGCATTTCACTAACTCATGTTGAGTTCTCTCTTTACCTCAATAAAGACATTTTAACAGATTAAAAGAACTTCGAAATAAAGAAGCAATCTCAACATAGTATTATTTTTTAGATGTTGAAAAATCAAGCTACCGAAGCTCCCCAATTCTCTCACTTCTACGGGCGAGGTGTTTTATAAAAATCGGCCCTATCGAGGTAACCGTTGTCGGAGCGGAACTTTCTCCGCAACGCATCCTTCGTCGAAAATTCAATTTGAGTTCGAATTAGCTTTCATCGACGCATTGCGATGGATACAAATTTCAGAGAGAGAGATGTGCTAATTGCACATTTATATATTTTCGATATATTTTCGATAATTTTTTATAAAATAAACACCATAAGCGTTTCAAACCATAAAAAACCGAAGAGAGTGTGTAGTTTATTGTTTCTAAAAAGTATTTTTTTTTAATTATAATGCGCTAGCATTTTTAAGAAATGTAATTAAATGCACCGATTCTTAAATCAAAACTATCGAATAAAGTCCCCTCCCTATTTCCAAACGTATGTTTTTTGTTTCCGTTTGAAGTGTCAAACAATAATAAATTAAAAAACAAACTTTGGAAACACAATAGGTGTGTTTTTTTCGCAAAGCTATCCGTAGTGAAGTAAGATTTTATACGTATTACAAATACAAAGTCTTCACTGCCGATAAAAGTAGAAGTAGGATCCAACTGCGGATAGAATGTTGACGTTTGCTCGAGTCTCGAATACAAATGTTGGTACAATTGAAAACTCTTTTGTATCTCGAAGGCATGTTCGTAGAGTACGAAAAGTAGTTTGTTGTTTAGCATTTTCTATTGAGAGTTTAAGTCTTTTTTTGACAAAACCATTTTTATAAGAAAAACGCGCATTTTGTATCGTGTTGGTGTCGAACTCTTATAGAAAGCTGTTTAATAATTAACCCGTTTTTGTAGGACCGTAGTTGTAGGTCAGCTGTTATACTTTAGTTAAACAGCGACATTTAAGAGTTACTAACGCGACAAAGCCTTCTTATGAAAAAAGCTGTTGAGAAATCCAAAACTAACTAAAGTCTGCGAACAGATCCCTTGACTTTTGTGGTGATAATTGTCAACAAAAAAAAAATTCACAAACAAAACTTCTGCTTTATGAAGAATGGCACGTGAACAGAAAAAGTAAATACAAAATGATTTAAATTGAAATTCATAAATAAAAACCTCCATATATATTTTCAGAAACATGAAAATTACTTGGCAAAAAGTTTTTGGTTATTTTTTTTCAATTAAATCAGTCAGTGGTACCAACTTTAAAGTAGAAAAATCGCACAACTGCGGATACGTTTTTTTGGGAAATCCTACTTCACTACGGATAATTTTCCCAAAAAAACACACCTAATATTATAATATGTATATCTATTTATTTGATTTAATACAAGCAATAATAATAAGAAATGGATAGTGTAGGACTATTTTTGTATGCCGAATCCAACGAGCTAAGGACACGAAATAAAGAAATTAGGAGAACATTGCGAAGCAAAAGCAATATACCTACGCAGATTCAACACAAATAAAAAACAAATAATAGGTCTGATTGTGTCATTCCGGAACATAAATTGCTTATATTTTTTGCGGAAGGAAACTACCAACAAAGAAAAGATTTTGAATGTACAATTTCCCAGTTAACTTTTTTCAATATTTTAAAAGAAACTTTAGATATAATGGAAGAGACCTTGTGCAGCAACTGGATATTTTTACAGATGTCAGATGAATAATGTCAACTGCCCAACATCCCTTTGCCTTGGTCCCAATAAATAAAGCTGATTGGCCAGATCCTCCCAAAACCCAGCCACAATTTCTGGCGTCCTTTTTGTATAAGAAGATTCACCATCCGCTGATATTGATGTGAACTTGTTCTTTCGTTCTGCTTAAAAACAAAAAGTCCATTATAAATAGGAAGCACAAGTTAACGCAAATAAAGTTTATTTCTTTATGCCTATTACGCAGATCGAGACAAGACAAGTTTTATCTCTACAATTTTAATCTCTACAAAACTTTTCCAAATCTCGCGCAAAAGTTTAAAGTTGGAGAGATGAAATCTAATTTAATGTGTTTTTTAATGTATCTCTGGAACGAGTTGTCTTACAAAAGTCGTTCATACCTTTTTGGAATCCCCTCTCTCCTGCTCTCAAGACAAGCATCAGCACCTTTTTCATAAGACCAGTATTGACAAAAATCACTTTCGGAAATACGGTGGCTATCAAAATTTGTCCCGCAAAATAATGCTTGTATCATTCTTTTTCCTGGAAAAATTTAGTGGAGACATTTTGTACAGCAATGCGCAAAAGTATGAATTTCGCGCGCGAACTGCGTACTGCTCAGAAAAATATCCAAGACAAAATTTGTCACAGGACAAAAAATGTATGGGAGACAAAATTTTTCCCGATCTGCGTACTAGGCTTTACTACTTACATTTTAATTTACTATTTCTTTAATTTCCGCAACAAGAACTTCTTGTCGGAGGACTTCGGAGAAAGTTTTTTTGTATTTGTCAAAAATAAAACCATTAAGCTAAGTGTACACGATTGGAAGATCTTACAATATTGTAAGACCTGACAATGTCTGACAATTAAGTTGTGTGTGTACACGGATAGTAGAAAATCTACCAATCTCTTACAATTTAGGCTAGTCGCGCACTGGCAACTGTGATCGAAATCAAATAGTTTAATCACCAGTTGAAAGAGAACCGCCCACTGGCAACTCTTTACTCACGCTCACACTCTTTTTCTCTCTTGCGCTTATAGAAAACAGCTCAACTGTTGTGAAGGCAATCGTTTAGTTTGTGTCAAAACGCAAACTTTTTAGTTTCGAGAATAGAGTTGCTCTAAGTGCGCGGTGTCCCATATAAGCCCATATGTTTCATTTTAGCAACCAAACAGTTGCGAAACTAAAAATTGAATGTGCGCGCCTGGCCTTATTGTCAGACGTTGGCTGACAATTTATTTTCAGATAGCCGGCTTTATACCAACCAATTAATTGTAAGAGATTGGTAGATTTTCTACCAACCGTGTACACACACAATTAATTGTCAGTTTTTGTTGGTTATGGAAACTGCTTCAATTGAACCTTGGCTGCAAATTGTCTGACAATGAAAAAATTGTATGATGCTAAAAAACGAACGAACAGGCCTCAAAATAAATTGTGTGTGTACACAATTATCAAAAACCTTACAATTTTCCGCCTTACAATTAATTGTCAGATACATTTTCTAAGAATTAATTGTAAGACTACACGGTTGTAAGACATTGTAAGCATGTATTTCACTGACAGATCTGACAATATTGTAAGATCTACCAATCGTGTACACTTACAGCCCGATTCTCCCCCTTGTGAGGAGTCACAAGTCACAAGCTCTTGTGACTATTCCTTGTGAGGATTGTTGTGATTCGATAACATTTTGGTATTCTCCCCCTAATCGTCACAAGAAAACTCACAACAAAACTCAGCACAGCATGGTAAGATTTTTAAGTGTCATTATTTGAACAGCTGATTATTCAAAACGAAGAAATTACAAAATGCAAGGTAACATAATTTTTAAACAATAAAATGATTAAATAATGTGTAAATATAACATTTTCAGAAGAAAACAATCGTGGCGACTGCATAAAGTTTTCGGAAGGTGAAAAAACTTTATAAATGTATTGTTTTGGAGAGCGAATGGATCATTTGTATCTCTCAATGTTCTTAAAGCCGTCGACGCTGTAAACTTCTTGATACGATTAGTTTCTTAAAGAAATTTTTGTTTATGTAATAATATTACTTTTCTTTTTTGTGGGAAAGATCAGCAAAAATATTAACTAGAACAAAGTCCACTTCCATTTTCGTGTTCTCACAATTATTCACAAATCTAGAAAATGTTGTTACTGAATGTCAATCCAAGAAACTTTGAAAATTTATGAGTTGTGACCTGCTCTGAAGGAGATCACAGTTTCGATTGTTTTTGTGACTCTCACAAGTTGTGACTGAGCGGCAGAATTCGAAAAAGTCACAAAATCATTTTCACCTCTTCTTGTGACTTGTGAGGCATCACTGACTTTGGGGAGAATCGGGCTGTTAGCTTTAGAAGTACTTCTTCGCAAAGCATCGCATACAAATGCATGCGTTGAATTTCGTCGGACAGAATTTCCGATCAGCTAATAGGAGAAATACCTCGAAGCAAAATGTCTCCGATTCGTAGGAAATCGGAGAGAATTCAGCTCCGACGGTTACCTCGATAGCGTCGAATATCTCCTAATGTGGATACTATCCAAATTTTTTGACCAATATGGTACTTGTTGCTGTTATACAGGGTTCGGCAAGATCGTCTTTTGGTTTAACTTGAGCACCTGCCTGTTACGGCTCAATCCCACGGGAGGTCTACCTCCATTTGGAGTCAGATTGGGTCCTAACCATTAACCCCGACATAGCAAGCTATCTCGGTCGCAAAGTTGTGATATGTTGCAGCATATGCACACCTCTTGCTTTGGAGGCGAGGTCTATCTAATACCTCTTGAATTCAAGAAAAGAATCTTGAAAACCGTGTGTTTCCGCATTCGGAGTAAACCAAGCCACCATGATGCTCCCACTAGGGGGCCTACCTCATAGATACGTAGGGTTTGAGCAGAGGATAAAACTCAATCCTCAAACTCACAGGGTTCGGCAAAACATAACTTCCTTTTTCCAAAACTAAGGCATATTCGATTTTGACGCTCGAGATATTTAACTCGATCAACATAAGGTAAGACAAAGCCATTGCAATTAAAAGAAGGAACATCACATACTGATATTTCGCTTCTTGTGCACACCATTCCAAATGATTTCAACGGGTTCAATCTTATTTTATTTTATTTAGCCCACCCCTGAATATTTAATAGATCTTTATTTACGAGTATTCGGACTTCGCATTCTTCTAACAATCCAGGTCTCCTAGACAGATAAATTGTTACGTCATTTACATAAATATGCACATAACAATTTACAATAAAATCAGGAAGATCATTTATGTAGACACAGAGAAAAGAGAGCCTAAAACAGATCCTTGTAGGACATTTGTGTTGACAAGAAATGGGCTAGAGCTTTCAAGTTCAGTTTAAACACGTACTAAACGATTTCTTAAATAATAAGAGCTTAGTTGAAGGCCAGAGTGTAAAAATTAAAAATATTTTTAAGTTTCCACATAAGAATTGAATGATCAATGCAATCAAAGGCTTTTGAAAAATCTGATCCATTGGTCTTCTTAAGTCAGAAGTTACTTTTAATACAGCTGATTCACAACTAGGCTTCTTTCTAAACCCTGATTGATAAGCTATTGTTTCTGTCCAAATTTTCTTATACCTGTTCAGCCAATATTTTGTTTAACGTCTTCGACAAAAATGATAAAAGACTGATAAGTAGATCTGAATTCCGAAGGTATTTTTAGGTTATAATTTTTTGGGATTGGAACGGATTTGGCATTTTTCCATTTTTCAGGAAATTGACAACATATAATTGGATATATGCACTAGGTAAGAAATGCGAACTGGAAGGATTAATTTTATAAATTTCCGTGACATATCATCGGGTCCCACTGCGTTTGACTTGACCGAGCGAATTGGAACTGCCATCTCAACATCGAAATCACTTATGTACACATCTAAATTCAAAAGAGTCGTCAGAGGAGAACTCACCAAATTCAAAGAATACCACCTGAGAAGAGTCTGGGGCAAAAACCAGGCTCATTTCAGTTGGGCTATAAGATCATTTAGGTTTTTCATTATCAATAACGCCTTAAAAAGAATCAGTAAAGACAACATTATTGTTATTTTAATTTATTTTAGATTCACAAAGTATGATTTATGGAGATTATGGAGAAATTTTTGAGTAAACAATTATTTAATTTCGCTGTTGAAAATTATTTATTTATAATATTTCATACATTTATATAGGAAAAAAAAACAGATTATGGCTACTTAATTAATAATAACAATAACAGATGGTAAAAAATTTATTTTTAACACAATTATAACTCATATTTTATAAGAAATCTATAAGATTTTATAGTTTTACAACCATAATTAACTACTAGTTATAACATTTTATTACATTAAGGTTTTTTTGTTGCAATTAGGGTATTTTTTTCGGTACTCACTAATGACTAGTAGTAAGTACTGAAGTTGCTCTTCGTTTTTCGTAAGACACTTATTATATTCTTCAATCAACGCTTACTCAAAAATTTCTTTAAGATAGTAGAACCATGTTTTTGTTGAGAAATGATCAATTAGGCAAAAATAAATTCATATTTATTGTTAAATTTATATATTTTTGTAATAATATTGTTAGAATAATGGTGAATATTAAGAGATTTTCGATGAATGATGATTAATAATGTTCAAAAAAGTCAATTTGTTCCTTTAAGTTAAAAAAAATTGAGTTAAGAAAGAAAAACTTGAAATTTCAATTTTTTTTCAATTTTAATTGTGAATAACTTTTGAAGAATTAAATTTAGACAAAAATATTAAGAGACCTTTTTTGTAGAGCATTAAATTTCCTTTAAAAATCCATTGTGATCATTTTGAGATATTCATTGATTCGTTAGTTACAAAATTCCAAATTAAAAAAGTAAAATCGAAGAAAAATAACAAATTTATTAAGCTTAATTACTCAAAAACGGCTTGTCTGACGAAAATTTTCAATCAGACCTTTTTTGTAGGGAATTTAATTTTATATAAAAGTAAGTCAAAATGAATTTTTTTTACTTCAATGTTTTGTCAGTTCTGACGCAAAACATGAAATTATGACTAAAAATCAAAATTAGCGATGATAGACCTCTTAAAATTGATATTAAGGGCTCAAACTTTTACGAAAAATTTTTTTTGTCATTCTGAATGATATTCTCGATATATCTTTCAAAAAAAAAAACAGTCATTTTTTTTGGCCTAGTCTAATGGACAGTGTCGCAATTTAGTTTGATTCAGATGAAAATCCGGAACGAATGGAACAAATTGAACGAAGGCGAAGTAGAGACAAATCCAACATAATAGATAGGTTTATCTATCCAATACACAACGCTGCGGTGGACTTTCAGCATTTAAAGAATTTGAGAAATTAATCCATACATTTTTCGATTTTTGTCTGCCATCGGGTGTGATGATTTTCCACATACTGCACCAAAATCTCAAACTGTGACGGCTTCGTGTTTGCACTTTTAGATTATTCACTACGAAGAAAACGTAAACATATTACTTACTTCTTTTGAATATTAAATAAAATTAATTTATAACTTTCATTTACTTTTTACGTTACTTACATTCTAAAACAAAAAATTCTTGTCTCGAACTGCTCAAAAACACATTTGATGTAGAATGATTATAGTCCGGTCAATATAGACATTTGAAATAACAAAAATTCCCGGAAAGACAAATATTGGTGGAGAGCTGGAGTTTACCATTACAAATAAAGTCTTAAAAATCCCCATCGATCCTATGTGTGCTAAAAAAGTTAGGGGGGTCAAAGGTCAAAATTTGAGGTTTTTTTGATTTTTCTCGAAAACGGTAAGTTTTCTCAAAAAAAACCTCAGGCCAAAGTTGTAGATCTTAAAATTCTCCACAAAAATTGTCTTGAGAATTTTTTTCCTGAGAGATACCATTCGTGAGATATCAAGATTCTAAGAGTCAAATTATACATGATATTCACGCATTTATACGCCACCTGTTTTTTTTTTTTTTAATACTGACGTTTTGCCCCTTCTGTACATTGCTGAAGAAGTGTCGCAGCCGGTTATCGCATGTAAAAATAAAATATAGTTTTGAGATTTGGTATAAGCATTAGATAAACTTTTTGAAGAATATATTTCTGTTCACTGTTGAGCCCTTCCAGGTTTCAGAAAATAAATAATTGTATCCATTGGAGTCCTTGCAGTAAGTAGTACTAACAAATCAGCATCTTCACCAACTACAATTGTTGTGTTTATTGCATTAAATTTTTCTATTGCTGTTTCGATTATGAGGCCATGTGCGTCCTTTTGAGCTTGTTTTACTGCAATATTCGCAGCTGTTAATTTGTCTCTTAACATGGAAATGAAACGAAATTTATTATTAATGTTAGCCAAAAATTGTTGTTGATTCGCTGGAACTGTCATAAATTCATCAAAGATAATCTCGGAACCCGAAGATGTTTTTGCAGTTCGACGACGTTGTTCTGCAGCTTTAATATTCTTTGTCGAGTTACCGTAGCCGTCAAATACTACCGTCACTGTAAGCCCATAATGTCTGCGTAAATACTGAACATATTTATCAAAAATAACGCTAAAGGTTAGTATTGACTGATTGAAAGCAATCGTAAATTGCTGACTTTGTTGTTTTACGCATTCCAGCTGCATCGAAAAGTGATAAGGGGCTAATTCATACTCGAAAAATTTTTCAATCTCATCCTCAAAAGCTTTAGTGATACTCATGCGTTGAAATAAAAATACAGGGTCTATTGCTACTTCTTCTTCTTGAATTTTCATAATAGTTAACCCAATAATCAATAGCAATAATCAATAATCATTAATCAATATCAATAATATGGACTGAGGTTTTTTTTTTTTGAGAAAACTTACCGTTTTCGAGAAAAATCCAAAAAACCTCAAATTTTGACCTTTGACCCCCATAACTTTTTTAGCACACATAGGATCGATGGGGATTCTTAAGACTTTATTTGTAATGGTAAACCCCAGCTCTCCACCAATATTTGGCTTTCCGGGAATTTTTGTTATTTGACCACTATTATTATGTCTAAATTGAGCGGACTATTATTTGCGATTTCGCTTTGTTTTGACACTAACTTTCGAGATAGGTGGTTCCCAAATTATGCGAAAGTACACTAAAACATAGTTGGCACTACTCGAGTTGTTCGATTATCGCACATTAAAACGTTCTTAAAGAATTACAGAGTTGCAGTTTTGAGAATCCGAACATTTTTATTGTAGAATCGAGATACATAGTAGGGCCCCTGTATTTCAGTACGAATGTTCTCCTTCAGCTGCGGGATAGTGGTGGGTGGTTTATTTATTTACGTAGACTTTGCCCTTCAAATAACCAAACAGAAAAACGTCCGGTGTAGTCAAATCAGGAGAACGTGGAGGCCAATTAAATCCTGAATTTTTGGAAATTATTCTGTCGCCGAAAATTTCCCTTAGTAGCGCCTTTATGGCGTGAGCAGTGCCGCAGTGAAATTTGCGATCATAGCCTGATACCTTCCACCATTTATTGTTACAGTATAGGCGGCATTGTCTTCAAAGAAGAATGGCCCAATAATTTTTTCTGAAGTTACACCACACCAGACAATGCACTTAATTGAATGCAAGTCTCGCGGATGGATCAACCTTAGGTTTTCAGTGGAAATGAGCTTCATCACTTATTATGAGATGATGTATAAAATCAGTTTGATGCCTTTCCATTTCTTGTAAGCAAACTGCGTGAACAACACGTTCACGCAGTGATTATTTTCAAAAAAATTCAATTAGTTTGGTCTTCTCTAAAGCGCTGTAGTTCATTTTAGTAAATATCCCAAGTTTGTTTTATAAGAACTTAAGAAAGAAAAGACAAAAGAAAAAAATACAGAAGAGTTACGATTTTTTCAAATTAGGAAGAAACTTTTAACCCACCGTGTACAATTCATTATATAATGAGCGTGAATGGCGTGCATCCGAAACTTCAAATTTTCCCAAAATCAGGCTGAATTTGATCAATGGCATTGATTAAGAGCAGTGGTGGTTTGTAGTTTATAGGCATGTGACTTAAAAAAAAAACCAAAACGTAGTGAAACGCACGAAATTGGTGGCTCTCCTGTGAGATAACCATGTTCGGAAATCTCTCTTTCAAAATGTCTGTTGTGACATAGGCTGTGTTGCACGTAGCGCCATTCTGTTCAAACCAAACCTCGTCTATATCCATATCATCCAATTCGGCCCAAAAGAAATTGGTTTTCGTCGACGATAGCGCTCGCCATTGGCAGTGATGACCTGGCCAACCTGGATCTGAATGAAATCCAATTTGGTGGATCTCGTGTGGATCGTCCCGAATTCAAAAATTGACGAACCCATGCATCAAGAAATGGGCCTCGTCATTAGTTATGTTTAAAATTTTGCTCGAACAGAAGACCCACTTTCACAAAACAATCTTACCATTTCCACATGTTGTTGAACGCTATATAACTCGCTAATTTGACAGATTTAGTTTTAACAATATGACCGGCAACCGTCTGTCAAAGTTCGGAAATCCCTTTATACCAATTAAATATTTTCATGTAGCAGATATAGTCGTGGCACATAAATCAAATTTATATTAAATTTCTAATTCAAGTATCTACTTACTCTCTCAAGAAAAATTAATATTGATTGTTCCATTTATAATGAATTTTTTTTTGGTTTTAAAACCGTTAGCTTTTCTGGTATGTATATCAATATCGTCATCAATGGCCCCATAAGCGATACCAGGCCTAAGGTCTGTTGCATTAATTCGTAAAATCCGGCACTGATTCAGAGATGTCCCATCGTCCTAACTCAACCTGCACTCCCCATCAATAACATCCAGTACAACAAATTAAGGTCCATATGGCGGGATTAAAAAACTTCCGTTTGGTGTGACACAATTTTTGTGCCATTGTCCTATAGCAGCTAAAGAAAATGAGTGAATTCTTTTTTTTTATTTTCGTCCTTTGTTCGAAGGACATCAAACGGAAAAGGAGAGAAATTAAAAATAACAAAAAAGAATGAATACAAAACACAGCACAACCATTTTGGTGTATTAAAAAAGTATTTTTTATTTTTTTATTTAAATAGAATCCTTAGTTTAACAAAAAAAAAATGTTAATATTACAAGTTAATAAATAAGTTTTTTTTTTTTAAATAGCTGCAACTAGCCTAAAATACTATACAAAACGGTATTTAAGGACAACAATGTTTTTTTGTTTATTAATAAATGTGATGTTTTCGAGCAACTTAAATAATTGGGAAGGGGAATGGAGAAAAATAGGAGAAATTTTATTTAAGTAAAAGTGCTATCACGTCATGGTTAATATAGATTAAACCAATTATTATTAAAGATGATTAGATTGAGGGGCAGGCAGGCTCATCATATATTGCAGCAAGGGAATTTAGATTTTTTCTTTCAACAAAGCCACGAGATGATTCTTTTTCGCTTTTTCCGACTTGCTGTATTCATCAAGAAACTGTTGGAGCAAAGAAAAGTCATTTATAAAGATGTTCGAAGTGGCTTCGAAGGTACTATACAACACTTACCTCTAAATTAAAGTCACGAGAGATCACTTTGCGGGCGTCCTCGTTTTGGAACGTAATAGTGACTAGGCATGGATAGATGACAACATTGAGATGTTCAGGTAGTTTGGTTAAGCTCTTTATGATGATGGAACTTTGTTCCGAGGTTAAGAGGTCCTGGAAGAAAAATGTAGTTATAGAATATAAACAAGATTTTATGTTTAAGAAAGAATCCGTGGTATGATGATGAATTTCTATAGCGGGACAGAAGATGCAAATGCTTCAGTGCAAAACAAGGGAACAGCATCGAGTTAGTAGAAAGGAGGAGAAAGAAGTGGAAAGAAACTGTCTGCTGGTGTTAAGATTGGAACTTAGTTTTTTTCGAAACAACGAAGTTAAACTAGTTACCGAGGAAGAAGGGATAGCAGGTATATTAAGCCAGCATTTCCAGGGGAGGTGCTAAATGTGCATGATGTAGAGCGAGTGATAGGGCCCAATTTATGTCAATTACACCTCGTATAAAAGGCTCAGGTATAAAAAAAACCTTAAGAATATCAAAGCCACCGGCATTGATTGCTTACCAGAAAGACTCTTTAATATATGAAGTGATGCATTGGAAGGGTGGTTGGGAGTAAACATGCCCAATGATAAGACTAGCAACTTCAGATGAAAGAATATATAAATTAGAAATCAACGGCCCGTAGACCTGAACCTAGTAACTTACAACTCCCAACCATTCCTATATGGGAGTATTTTCGGAAAGAATGAAGGGTACCTTAAATTTTCAGTGGAGTCCGAACGGCACTGAAAAGAGACTGGACCGAAACCAACACTAAGGCATGATAGTCTAACGCACTTACAATCATCACCTTCAAAAACTTGAATTTAGTAAAAGGGGTAGAACTCTTGATCCCGGGAAAACTAGGGTGCCAGCACGTAACTTGATAGAATCGAGTGTAATGAATACAATTGAGTATGAGCAGTTACTTATTTGGTTCAATCGAATTGCAAACAATTGGCTGATCCTAAGTAAGAACTGCATATCCTCGATTGTATCGATCAAACTAAAAATTGATTGTATTAAGTGATAAGGCCCCTAAAAAACTCCTTCGAACTGTTTCAAATGTGGTTTCGGCGAGGAGATGCACTATCATGTAATTTCTTCTATCACGTTCTAGAACAAATACTGAGCAAGATTGTCATTAATAGGAAGAGCCCTATCTTGAAAATATCTGTAAAGCAACAATAACTGTTACGAGGATGATATTCACATCAGAGGCCACTCCAAAAGTACTGTTAAAATCTTAACCGCAGCGATTAAATATCAGACAAGACTTGTTGGTCTTGGAAGTAAAATAGAACAAGACCAAGTTCATGGTATTAACAAACAAACTATTATGTGTTCACCAGCTAGAACAAAACGTCATTATGACAGCAAGTTTTATGTAATTCAGGAGTTCAACAAAAGACGTTGGTACATATTTCAGTTTGCCGAATCAAATGGCTTCAAAACTTTTTACGATAACACGAAGTCCCTGCTCTACAAAACCTTTATACTGCAAGCCCAGTGTGGCGCAAAAGTAATATCATTTTGTGAATTCGCAACTATTTTGTTAGAAATGAAAAACATGTGCTCTCTGTTTAATTGGGAGATTACTTAGCCCTCCGGAACTGTGTTAGCGGTTGCTCCGTCCTGGCTGTTGGTAAATCTAGTTTGACGGTCAGCAATCAGCAGTTCATTTGCACTTTGCATTGGAACATCTTCAAGTTTTTCACTTAAACTCGTTGTGACGAACGTTTTCTGATGCTTTATTGTGTGCATAGTCGTGTCGTCGAGGTTTGTGGATTCTACGAGTATCTGGCGCCCTGGCCCTCATCCTCCTGCGGCAGCGATGTTCTCGGTTGAATAAGCATTACGGAGCCGGCCACTTTATACGTAATCTTTAGTGGACCCTGTTTGCGAGAGGCTCCGTTTAAATACCGGCTCGTGAATTCTCAATATCAAAATGAGTAGTAATGATAGTTTCGGCAAAACTTGTACCGTGCTCCAAATATGTTGGGCTTTTTGATTGTTGGCTAATTAGGAGACATATGAGCTGACCGAACTTTCGAACTTTGACGATATCAATCATCGCGTAAGCGTAGGGTGGATGAAGTGGCGGGAAAATTCTGCTATCTTCTGTGACCGAAAAATGCCCCCTAAGCTGAAAGGAAAGCTCTACACTTCAGTTGTGCGTCCAGCACTCACATACGGTTCACAATGTTGAACAATGTACAAAAAGTATGAGAGCAAGCTAACGGCAGCTGAGATGAAGATGCTTCGTATGACAGCAGGAGTTACAAAGCTTGATCGAATTAGAAGTACGAAGATCCGAGGAAGCCTTCATGTTAAGAATACTATTTCCCAAAAAACTGAACACGACCGACTCAGTTGGTATTGCCATGTTCAAAGGAGAGATCCTGAGAACCCCGTCAAAAAGGCAATATCATACAACTTTCCAATTCGAAATAAAAAGAAAGGTAGGCCTAAACACTCCTGGTACAAGCAAATGCAAAAACACCAGCATTCAGTTGGCCTCAGAAATGGAACAATACAAAACCGGGAGGTTTGCCGCCGATTTCTGAGGTCAACCCGGCGAACCCCACAGGCGGATCACTAGTGTGAAGCAGATACGTGGGAGAGTTATGATCCCCTCGACATCGAGATCATAACAGCGCCGAAGAAAAGGAAGAAGAAGATGAGCTGACCGAACTTTGGACTCATGGATTTACATGTTAACGTATGACTCTATTAACTTTATAGGATCCAGTCTATCTGTTGATATTTTATGGGAGGTTTCGATCGGCCTACGGTGTCTGCGAACTTAATGAACTCGTTGAGAAAAGATTTAAAAGCCCTTGATCATTTTTTTTTTTGTGGGTGAAACTACTGTCAAGTTGAGAAGTATATCTAGAACGATGTGACAGAAGAGAACTCCTCTGTAACTCTGTGAAATTATTCAAGATATACAAAATATATGATTAGATTTTGCCTAACCCCAGCCAGTTTGCTTAGCAATGAATCATGGTCGGGAAAAGATGTCACATCCGACCATGCAGCGGGACATTTTCCTTGTATTAAGCATTGGTAGATAAACTTGACATCAGAGATTGGAAACAGTTAGCTAGCGTCTTAGCTGGCTGGAAGAAGCACCATCTTAAGTGAGTAACTACGATAAATGCTAAGACAATTTTCTTGGGAAAGTCAAGTTTTCAAGATAAATAAGTAACCTTTATTCACTCGATTCGTTTGTCTTTCACACCTGACAGGGTGTTTTTTTTAGAAGCGGAAAACTTTAAATTGGTAACACTGTTTTCTGTGACCCATTTGAAAGTTGTTGGTTGTTTTGAGGTTAGTTTGGTTTTGCAATTCGTTATGAGTAGTTTGCAAATTGTTCAAATTAATTTTGAAACACATGGTTCAGTTCCAGAAACACGTCGGTCGTTACATGCGTTTTATAACCGTAAGAGCGATTGATTCGAAAAATTATGGATCGTTTTTGCAATACGTTTACGTCCCGTACGACGTTGTACAGTGCACACAGAACAATCGATTGCTGATGTGTAGCTTAGTGTTGATGATGATCGAAATGTGTCAATTCGTCATTGTGCTCAACTTCCACTTTATAAAAAAATGTTGAGTATGTGAAATTTAGACCTCCAGATTACTACACTTACGCGCCAGCCACGAGGGTTACATGTCCCAAATCATATTCAAACATTAATGGCAAAAAATATCTTAAAAAAAATCAATTTCATAGATATTTAAAGCTTGTTTATTTTTTTTTTTTTTTATTTTTATTGCATATTATTGTTTTCCGCCTCTAAAAAACACCCTTTACATTGACCTGTATTTCTTAAAAATTCTTTACAATGATCAAAAAATTCTATGATTCTTTGAAATGACTTTAATCTTGATCTAATCTTTAATCAGTGTTATTATTTGACTGATTCCTTTTTCTGCTGACTCTCACAGCTTTAACAATCAGTACAGTTCGGAGCTCCCAGCTTTGAATATCCTATCTTTTATTGACAGAATTACTGTACAAATTTTGGATTTCTCTTGCCTAGTCTTATATACGTTTCCATTTTCTAAGATCTATCACAAAAGGGCCAAAGTAAATTTTTTTCTTAATATTAAACTCTGTCAATTGTCTTTTAAAACTTTCAATGGAATGCTGATTCTTTCGTGAGTTGTTTTGAGCAATTTGGCCAGTTCATCCAATATAAATAAATAAATTTGAGAAGAATCGCAAGAACTAGTTGAGAACCAGTGCCTAGTGATTCACAACTCTGAACCATTCCTGTGTACTTGTTGTCTGCAGGAAAAGATCCTACAATTTTCACGGCTAGGATGGAGAATTATTCCCTTCCTCACAAAGGGGGTGGCCGTGGTGCGATGGATGTGTGCTCGCCTGTGAACCTCATGATCACAGGTTCGATCCCTGCCGTCGCGTCGTCTATGTCGTTTTAATTCCATTAAAAACCTTCTAAAATTGTCATCAATGGGTTGCTGGTTTACTCATTACATGTTGTTCAGGCATAACACTAACAACATGTAATTGAGTTAAGCTAGTATGCCCAACAAGGACAGCAACCTTCAGTCTCAGAACATCGTGCCACACATCTTTCCTATCCTTCTTTCTCTTCCTTAACTTCACGCCCGCGCTGTGTTGAAACATTTAAAGGGTAATCATAATCCCTTGAGCGCGTGTAGATTATAAAAAAAAAAAAAAAAAAAAAAAAAAAGGGAGTACCTCTGAAAAATATTTTATTTTTAGGTGGCAAAGGCTGGGAATCCAACATAGGCCTATGGCGTAACAGTCCAAAGCATTTGCCAAGCTGTATAGCAAGATGTTTAATTCTCAGACCCCAAAAGAGGGAGATTGAGGTTAAATAATAAACTTATGAGTTCATCACCCCAGATCAATTGACACTTCTGTGGCAACAACGAAAAACAGCATAAGTAGATTTATGTCGAAAATGAGCTTTTGATACCATCCGATGCGCAATTAGCCATTCCGTCTGTCATATTTTTTTCGTATTTTTATCTCAAACGGTTAAGGAATTACAGACAAAAGAAAAACAAGTCTTGTACCTGATTTGTATTGCAAACTAAACATTTAAATCGCTCTCCTGTAAAGTAGCAAAAACTGACTTATGTCGTTTTTCCTTGTTGCCACAGTCTTATAGGTTTGGCGGATAGTTTCCATCTTTGTATACCAGTTAGATCCATATCGTTTAAAATTTCATATATGTAATGGTTTAAAAAAATGGTTAAAAAAAATTTACTTACTTGATGTTTTTTATTATTTGCACAAAAGAAACCGATTGTTGCAATTAAATCGATGATCACAGCTTGGGTTTCGCTATTTTTATTTGCCGAACATTTATTTCCGCAATATTTCAGCAATATGGTCACAACATCTAAAAATTTCAACGACAGGGACTCCCCCGACAGGACTTCCTGTTAAAATAGAATAAATAACAAAAACCAATAATAAATTACGTGTTTATATATATTTTTTTATCAATTAGCTTTCGAAAATAAAAATGGAAAAGGACAAAAAAAAAATCCTAACAATGTCTTAATTAAGCGAAAGTAAATATAAAAAGGGTTTGTGGTTGATGCGGAGAAAAAAAACAAAGCATTTTCCCATCATCTTAGAATCCTTTACGTCCCGGTGTGGTTTTTTTTTTGTGTTGTACATTTAGAAGAAGAAATGGTACAAATATTCTTGGTATACACTGAATTATCCTCGTGTAATTTGTTTGAAGAACAAAACCAAAGGGGCCAATGCAAACAATCATTGAGGGAATACAATCCTTCCTGGGTTTGCATTGTGGAAAAAAAGGTTTTTTTTTGTTTTTTTTTCCTTATTTTAATTCCATTACCTACTTGGTCAATATTGTGAAAAACAAATATGCCAACAAAAAAAGCATTGTTTGGCATTTGTTGAATAATTAGTTTTTTAATGCATTTATGCAATTCTTATACATTTAAACATTTTATCATATTACAAGTTAAAACATGGATAAGTGCTAATACCCTGTTTTAAGATGTTTAATAGAATAGGAAGAATTATGTATTATTTAGATTTTGGCGGCTTGTGGCTGCCATGTTGTTTTGGTGACATCATCTGTCAAAATCTGTTGTTTAATATTCAGTTGCTGATGTCAATTCACCATGGCAAGTAATAAGATTGAACAGCACGTCTAAATGATGATTATCAAAATGAGTGCTCGTTAGTGCAAAGCTAGTGCGAGTCCATTTTACGGTAGACGTGATGGAACTTCATAGTCAACTCTTTAACGATTGGTGGCCAATTTTGAGACGATCGGTTCGGTGATCAATCGGCCAACAATCGCGACAGTCGATTCTTCACCATGCAAAAGAACGCGGCCTTTCGCAAACTTCAACTTTGCGAATTTCACCACAGGATCTCGGGCTACAACCGTACAACATCAAACTGACCCATGAGGTCAAAGTTCATGACTATAGACAACGCCGCTGTTCGATCGCTAACTGGGCTCGGAGCATTTGAAAAATGACTCCAATTTTGGCCGAATAATCGTCTTTAGCGACGAATCGCATTTTTTGATGAATGGGTGTGTTAATGAGTGTTTCCACTAGGGTACTTTTTTAACACAGGCGCCAGAGTGTTCAATGGTCCCGTGTACTATTGCAGTCAGGTTGAACTATTCCCTTTGGAGTTATACTAAGCAAATGGTCCTTCGAATTGCAGGGCGTGTCGTCAGCGTCCAGGTAAGTTTTAACCAAACTAACTTTTACCGATAATATAAGCAGGGTCTATTTTTGTGTGGATTTGTCGGTAGATCAAGACCTAGGCAATGGGGTTTGGGTTTTAACTATTAGAACGAACGTTTCCCGACAATCCGCATAGAAAACATCTTCCGTGCTGAGAATAAGGAAGAATCATTTCTACAATCCGTAAACTGCGATGATAAAACCAATTCTGATGCCCATCAGATTTTAGCATTCAACCTAGACGGCGCGATTTAGACGAATAATTCCGTTTATCCGATCTCGCATAAGAGAATCATTTTTTTTGTTAATATGATAAAGTTCGGATCCACGCATTACCCATCAAGTGATCGTACTGAATGGTGCCTAAAACTTAAGAATCACGTTGTTCATCTGTGATTTAATGCGGGGAAATTAATTCTGTTTATATCTGTCTTTCCATCACGGCGGGCCAGCCTTACGTCAAGCAATTCATGATATTATAGTACACGTATGGGAGCAGGAAGAAATGCCAGAAGACTGGCGAAAAGGTTTGATATGCCCCATACATAAGAAGGGAGATGTCACAACGTGCAGCAATTATAGAGGTATCACGTTGTTGAGTACCGCCTATAAGATACTCTCCTCTATCCTACAAGACCGGATAACCCCATACGCTAAAACCGTTATCGGACAATATTAGTGTGGTTTCATTCCAGGCAAATCAACAACTGATCAGATATTTACCCTTAGGCAGGCGATGGAAAAATGTCTAGAATTTAACATCCCAACATACCATCTGTTTATAGACTTTAAGGCCGCCTATGATAGCATAGCCAGGGTAGAACTTTACAAAGCCATGAGAGAATTCGGCATCCCAAATAAATTGACACGACTATGTAGGTTGACCAAGACCAACGTAACAAGCCAAGTAAAAATAGCCGGACTGCTATCCAGACCAATCAACATCTTTAATGGACTCCGACAAGGGGACGGTTTGGCCTGCCTCCTCTTCAACCTGGCGTTGGAGAAAGCAATCCGTGACTCTGGCACGGCAACAAGAGGGACCATCGTCAACAGGTCCAGCCAGTTACTGGCTTACGCAGACGACATCGACATCATCGGAAGAACCGAACAAGCTGTACACGATTCCTTTATCCAGATCGAGCAGGCGGCACAAAATCTGGGGCTGCACATTAGTGAAGGTAAAACAAAGTACATGGTGGCGTCGAATGCGAATTTGAAGTGGTGCAATCCTTTAAATACCTTGGGTCAATAGTAGCAGCCGATAACAATATAGAAGAAGAAATACGCGGGCGGCTTCTCAAATCCAACAGAGCCTACTATAGTCTGTCAAAGCTCTTCAAATCCAGAAATCTCACCATAACTTCAAAACTGCTGCTGTACAGGACTATGGTCCTGCCAGTACTCACATATGGATCCGAGACTTGGGTGCTTAGCAAAAGGCACTCCGACCTCTTAGCTGCGTTCGAGAGAAAAGTCTTAAGGAGAATTGTTGGCCCCATATGTGAGGAAGGACGATTCCGGAGACGGCACAATCATGAATTGTACGCAATCTACCTAGAAGCAGATATCGTGACAAAAATTAAGCTGGGTAGATTCCGGTGGGCAGGGCACCTAGCTCGCATGAGCGAAGAGGAACCTGCTCGGATAGTTGTTTGTGGTACATTCTATGGTAGACGACAGCGTGGTAGACCATGCTTGCGCTGGAGAGATGGCGTAGACCAGGACGCCCGAAGCCTTGGGGTGCGCAACTGGATGGCGTCGGCTAGAGACCGGGATAGGTGGAAAGACTTGTTGAAAGAGGCCAGGACCGGAACCCGGTTGTCGAGCCGATGATGATGATGATGATTATATCTGTCTTTAGTTGCAATTACGACTCGTGTAGAATTTATTTTTTGCAATGCTACCAAGTTGATCGGTTGCTTTAAACTCTGTTTTGATTAGATCTCTCTCAGGTTTAGTAAACTTGGAGAAGATGTAAAAGCAATTTCATCAACTTGGAGTAGGGATTGCAGTTCGTCCAGGATGGTAGGTGTGTTATATTCCCCAGCCTTCCTAAGGTGGGCCGTTTCAAGAAAGAAAGAATCCGTTATTATTATTTGAGCATCGATAAGTTTTGCCCGATAACTTTCGACCCTCGTCAGTCTGAAAGAAGGGTTCCTACTTTTATACAATATACATTATGGTCTAGTAGTTCCTGCCTCAGAAGGCAACCTGTATGATCGGTCCTGGGTTGTAAGTCATCTTGTTATCCTAGTAGGATGAGCACTTATAAAAACTATTATCATACAATGGACGAAATTTCTTCACATGAGTAGTTTGGTTGCTTCGCGGATCCAGCGATGAGATTGTCTGTCACAATCCGCTTCCTTCAGACTGCTGACCTCAAGTGGTAGCGAGCTACATCCTTTGCTGTTTGTTATGTTGGTCTTATCTAGCCGCAGTCTCTTATCAGCAACATCTATTTCTTTGGCCAGGTAGATGTTTGCGATAGATGTGAGATAACATAACAGATACGGTGATTTGATTTGTCTTAACAGGGGTTCAGATAACTTCAAGGCGAATATGTCCAGAGCACCTCGGTTAACTGGCGCATGAAACTGGGCTGTCACTGGTATGTCATGTGGCAAGTCTAGCTATTTCTTTACTTCAACCCTAGTTCCTTTATCAATCTTTTTCCGGGCATTATTGTTCATTTTGTCCAGTTAAAATTTATAATGTACGCGTTGCTGAGGTTTTGAAGGTAACACGTTGTTTCGAACCATATCATCGGGTGGATTGATTTTAAATCCATCTGGCGAGAATTTTACTCCAAGGCACTTAAATTGTCTGTCCGTTTTCAGGTTGGTAGTTCTTGATTAGCCAGTATGAATGTCTTTTGTTGAACAACCATTGATTTTTACTTACTCTATTTTTGGATATAATCATCATCATCATCGGCTCGACAACCGGGTTCCGGTCCTGGCCTCTTTCAACAAGTCTCTCCACCTATCCCGGTCTCTAGCCGACGCCATCCAGTTGTTGGATTTGAGAAGCCGCCCGCGTATTTCTTCTTCTATATTGTTATCGGCTGCTACTATTGACCCAAGGTATTTAAAGGATTGCACCACTTCAAATTCGTGCTCCGCAACCTTGATTGTTTGACCAACTGTTCCTCTCGCATTCGACGCCACCATGTACTTTGTTTTACCTTCACTAATGTGCAGCCCCAGATTTTGTGCCGCCTGCTCGATCTGGATGAAGGAATCGTGTACAGCTTGTTCGGTTCTTCCGATGATGTCGATGTCGTCTGCGTAAGCCAGTAACTGGCTGGACCTGTTGACGATGGTCCCTCTTGTTGCCGTGCCATTTTTGGATATAAACATTAATAAAAAAGCCTTAAGAGGAAATAAGAAATTGGGCATGGTTGTGTGCTCGCCTGTAAACCTCATGATCACAAGTTCGATCCCTGCCGTCGTCTATGTCACTTTTAATTCCATTAAAACCTTCTAAAAATGTCATCAATGGGTTGCTAGTTTACTCATTACATGTTGTTTAGGCATAACACTAACAACGTGTGATTGAGTTAAACTAGTATACCCAACAAGGATGAATACAAATAAAATAATGCGAATTATAAGGGACATCGAAATAAGACGGCATTTCTCCGCTTGAGTTCAGCCGCAATCCCTGGAGATACAAAAATCTGAAACAACCACCTTAAGTCTCAGAACATCGTGCCACACATCTTTCCTATCCTTCTTTCTCTTCCGTAACTTCATGTCCGCGCTGTGTTGAAAACATTTAAAAAGGGTAATCATAATCCCTTGAGCGCGAATAGATTATAAAACAAAAAATCTAGGAGATAGCTTCGCTAAGGCTGTTGTAGCGCAATGAATTAAATCATCGTTCAGCCTATTAGTAAGTATAACAGGATTAGGGATAAGAGATCCCCTTATTTGACTCCACTACGTCATTACGTGAGAAGATGGGATCTGTAACCTAGTTTTTATTGTAGATCTGAGTGATAGAATTGTTATGCAAATTTTATAAATAGCTGATGAAGGCTAATGCAACTTCATAGCTTTGTATTCCTCTCAAAATCCATCTGAAGCTACAAAAGCTTGTTATCGGTCTTAAGATCACCGATTAAAGTTCCCCCGTTTCCGGTTAATTTGTTGCTTTTGGAATGGGGTTTGTTTTGGACTCTTTTATGAGGAAGAACTTCTAGACTAGAACTTCTTTCCGCGGAGTAGGGGAGATTGGGGCACATTTGAACAATGCTTACAAAATTTTACCTTATTACTCTTTTTTAAAAGTAATTTAAAATTTTAACCTGTCAATACCATATCCATAAGCGTCATAGACTTTCCTTGATTCTCTGAATTGGTTTCAGGTTAAAAATGTTTTTGTCATATCGTCCGTCAGTTTCTGCGTCTATAAGTTCCCTGTCTCATTTTTGAGCTATTGAATACTGAAAATAAGACCTAGTTAAAGCTTTCTAGACAGGTTGAAAAAATCTTGAAATTTTTGATTTTTATTTACACAAATTGAAGCTTAGGCTTGGAAAACAAGCTAAAACTAAATGGCGCAAAATTTTAATTGAATTAGTACGATGCTAAAGCTTTTTTAGTATGATACTAGGTTAAAACAACGAATTTGCAAATTTTAATCGAATATACTCGTAGCATCATACTTTCTCTACCCTTTTATTAAAGTTAAAATCATCGAATACCTACTTTATTTTTTTAGTATCGTGCTAGCTTCATATGACTCTTTGACATTTGCAAACATCAAAAAAGGTTCGTGTATTTACTTTTTTACACGAAACGTCATTGTTCTAGGTGTGTTCAGACGCAATTTTTTAAGAAAATACTTTTAGTACGATACTAGTTAGAAAATGTTTAAAATTAAGAATGAGTAAGTAAACTACTATAAAGTTAGCAAATTGTTAAGTAGTATCATACTAATACCTTAATAATAGGCTGTTTAAAATTTTGCGCCAATGAATTTAGCGTTGGCTATTTTAAAATAGCTATTGCTAGAAAACGGCTTTAACTAGCTAGCTTAAGCTTATTCTTATTCACTAAAAATCCAGCGTTTACTTAAAGTTTTAGCTTTAGCTTTGTTTTTATTCACAAAGCCCAATATTTGATCCGAAGCTCAAAGATGAATTACGGATTGACCAAAATTCAAGCTCGAGTATTAGCATTTGATGATCTAATTTGAACCTCAATACCACTGTTCAATGTGAGTAAGACATCAAGCCATTTGCTCGAATATTTTAGGTTTTATCAGCATGGAAAGCAAAAAGTGTTCAAATGTGCCCCACTCCCCCTACTTCCTTGTGAGGGACCCTCTAATATGCTTTTGATACAGCTATTCTGATGTTTTGACCAGTTCTTCTGAATAACTCAATATTCTATGGGAATATTTCGGGTAGATAACTTCTAAGACTAGCGCTTGTTTTATCTCGCTCAAATGCTAAAAAAAATTATGCTTGCTGAAAAATCTTGTTTAAAAGGTTGCTGCTTAAAGTCGTGGATCTTAGTGTTGATTGACTCAGGAGATTTTCTAGGAAAGTCTTGGTTTTCATCGGAGATAATGGTTCGGGAGACTTGGAAGTTCCACTTCTTCAATATAGATTAACTTGATGGTTGAAGGGTAATTATTGGGCCAGGCTTCTTAATCACTTTTCTAAGTATTACCAAGAAATTTTTTGTCCGATATTCACTTGCTGTTTGTGCTGGTTTGAGGTTTCCGACAGCATCTTAACTTCCTCTTCGACCCAGCGAGGATTTACGTCAATTAATATTTTTCGTTGTCGAATTGATTACGATAAGCTCTACTGTCATGAACATTAAGTTTCATGGATAAAAATGCAGACGATCAAGAAAGTTGGATTGGGAGTATTTGTTTCTGTTGGTTCCCAAAGTGTAGTTTAAGGCCGAAGGGACTGGTAACCTCAGAGATCCTGGTTTTGTAGTATGTGCAGTTTGATGAGTGTGCAAGAACAAAGATGTTTGCTGTTTCAGCTTTTTCAGCGGTAGCGACGCTTTCTTCTGGTCCCTCATCTGCTGTAAAAAAGTACCCATCCAATATCTAAGTAGAGATGTTTAAGTGATATAAAAGGTTCAGTCTTATTTGTACATTAGTTTAAATAATTTGAATTGATGATCTCTTTTACGATATTCAGCTTATAATGAGGTCAGGGATGGGGGTTCAAAAACACGATATTTATCGTCGTTTTCGAAAAAGTACGAACCAATGAGGTCGCCAGCCCGAAATCCCTCCCAAACGGTATGAGTTCGAGGATGCATTGTCACCTGATCCACCTCATGTACTAAAGATGATTTTTCGGCCAACATTGGGATCCTTATACAAACGTTCTGAAGTCCAGTCTGCGACCAAACGGCATTGTATTTGGTCATGAACTTTGAGCTTCTGGGCATTTAGATCTAGTACAATTATAGACGCAAATACCGATGCCAAATTCATTAAAGTCTTATGTCGAGATCTTAGGCACCGGCGAGGAATCGACCGTTGGTGATGTTTGTGGCCGATTTTGCTTTTTTTATGTACGAATGTTGACTGAATGATTACCGAACCGGTCGTCTGAAATTTGGCCAACAAACTCTTCAAATCGACTGCGAAGGGCCACCATGTCTACCGTTAAATGGGTGCAACGTGCGCAACGTTTCCACTAACCGAAAAACCCCTTTACCCTCTAGAACCATGTTAGGTGTTTTTTGGGCTAAGCATCCATAAAAACTGCGCTACTGTTGAATTCTTTTTCGAAAAAAATTACTTGTTTCTCAAGAACTATTAAGTACTACTTCAAATACATAGATAACACTTTGGCACCTATACTGACATCATCTCTGGTTAAAAGAACAAAATTTTGATAACATTCCTCGGATTCGATATCATAGTTGGGCTAGAAATTGATCTTTGAAGACTTTGCCCAAGCACTTCAACCAGTACCAATTAATTTCTATTGTTCGAAGAAATTCGATTGCTAAAGGCTTTTAAAACTTTTAAAAAGTCATCTTCCTCTTGACATTTAAATTGGCACTTTTTTTTCCAATACATATACATAACCCTTTGCATCATAAGCGACGCACTCAACCGCCCCAGTGTGCCTTTAAATCTATTCCACAAAATGATATAAACAAAAACTGAAACTTTTCCTGTTCTTCAAGTGGCCATTCAAGTGTTTTGGTTTAAATTTATTTTGAAAAAAAAAAAGAAACACTCAAAACACCTAACACACAGCAGAGCATAGAGCCCATTTACGAATAAGTGGCCTTGTTCCCACAGGGACAAAGTATACCTAAGCACATATGAAAGTTTCTTTCCACTCCTATTAGAGATCACCATCAAGCGCAGGAGAAGACCCACTTTAGGGTTGAAAAATTCCAATAGGGCTAGCAAAAACAAACCATCTAGGTAAGTATACTTATGTAGGTTTGGACACAAAACAACAACCGACCCCCAGCTCAGCCCAGCTTCAGAGTCCATGTGCAAAGTTATCAAACAATCGTTTTACAAATAAATCGCTCCCCGCTTATTTGAATTTCAAACACACATGCAAAATGATGGATGAGGCTTGAGAAATGAGGTCGCACGGCAGCACCACAATCCACCAGATTCAGATTCAGGAACATCCATACACTGTTTAGAAAAGCGTTATTGACTTCGGACGAGGCCAATCTTTGCTTAGCTCTCTTGGGGTTTTTCGAACGTAAAATCGGCGTCTAAATTAACAGTCTCCAGTCGAAAGAGCAACAGAGATAGCTTCACCCAACAGGAGGTCGGTCTTATAGGTCCTCGGGAGTCTGCCTACTCTCGCTCGTTTCTGGCCATTGTCTGTTGTGTAGGTAGGTGAGGATGCGTTATGCAAATGGTCCTTTCCAAAGAAAATATAGAACTTCTGTTCGGAGTTTATTTTCAAAAAAGCATGAATTTTCTTCAATTGTTTGCAAAAAAGTTTTAGGGTAGCCAATTTGGAAAAAGTTTCAACTTCGTGTTCATACAGCAAATCAATCGCTCTCCCAATTCGCACACAAAAACCACAAGCACCAACCATCGCATCACATCTCACAGATAGATAGATACACAGAGAAGCAAAGGCAAACAAATTACGTTTCACAAAGTTGAAGTTCACTTGAAAAGTTGGACGAGCCTGAAGCTGCCAAGTGATATACGGATACGATATAACCAGGGATGATGCAGATGATGATGATGACGACGCTATGATACTCTAGGACGCTCCCCTAAACCTACTCTCAAAATTGTGTGTGTCTATCGTTTGCTCTGTTTATTGTTTACTTGTCAGTTGAGGGTTTTTTTTTTTTGTAGAGGGGGAGGAGAGGGAATGCCAAGAGTGCGCCGCGCCGCAAAACAAATGATTAAAGCACAATTTCAAAATCTAATTTTCAATTGTAAATATTAGTTTGAGCACAAAAGTTAGCTCAACTGATTAAAACCTAATAATATTATTTCCATTCCAATGCATAGGGATTTTGGCTTGGGGATGGCTGGTTCTTCTTTCACATGAGTTAGTTGTGCTTCTGAGACAGTGTGGTTGGAAAGAAAGGCAGGGACAGATATTTTTGTTTTTTTTTTTTTCAATTTTGACATTTTAGGAAATAATACTTTTTATAGTAGGTTGTTCTGTCTAACCTTGGAACGTCTAAGTTGGTTCAGAACGAGAAGAACATTGTATCGGATGAGAAGATCTGTTCCCTTTTTATGACACTTTGATCAATTCATATTGATCATTTCACGGCCTCAAACAATTATCAAATCTTATTTTTAAAATGGATAAAGGAGGGGACAAAGGGTACCAACCTAGTTTCCTGCCTACAACTCTCAACCATTCTTTAATGTAAGTTGTTGGCAGGAAATTAGCGGACCTATAATTTTCTGCCGAGTCGAGTCCAAACTCTTAGTCTATGAGAAACACTATTCGTGCTAAGAAATAAAGATTTGTCATTTTATCGCATGAGGTGGTACTCCACATTTTTATTTTAGGTTTTATTTTTGGTTTTAGGTAGCAGAGGATGAAAATCGATGGCTAGACTTTCGGCGTGGCAGTCCAAGGCATTAACCAATATGCCATCATGTTTAGAAAAAAAATAATACTATGTTTTACTACTGTAACACCTTAATTCTCTTCCCACACCAATGCACCCCTATTCTTGAAATTTGCTACCTAGCATTTGTTTTGTTTTGACGTGTCTCCATTAGAAATAATTATTTCGGACATTATGTCAGATTTTTTCTGATATTTCATTCTTCACTATGATCTCACCAAGTAAATCACGTCGTTTGATTTTAGCGCTATGCGCATTAGAAAAGCTGAAAGAGATGTTGCGCTAAATTTAACCACAACAAGTTTCATCAGACTTTTCCTTTTTCCATAACACCCATCCCTTTCCAGACAGAGTTAAGTGCGAACCTGGACCACTAGCCAGAGGCCTATTCCCAAAGCATATTGGAAAACCAACAAAAGTAGGAACTCAAGAATAATCTTGTGGCAGGAAGTCCACTTCCAATATGGCAAGGCATATGGCAGATGATGAGGCAAGGTTAACGGTTTAAGGGAATTGTAACATTTCGCGTGAAATAGAATTTTCCCTCGCCATTTAGGATTGGTGAAAGGCGAAAATGCGTTCGTCAAAGATCTTTTTCTCCATCTTAGTTTGGTCGTCGGCGTGGGAGGAGACTTTGCTCGTGTAAACATGATTTTTTGTTTAATTTTAAACAGTAGTGAATTTGGACGGAGGTGAGCTGAAGTCGTTCATTGAGCTATCTCCATTGTGAATGATCCCTTTCACTAGGGATTATTTCTATAAATGAGAGAGCGGATTAGATTCAACAACAAAATATGCTTCGAGCCAATGGCCGAAGTTTTGCGTTATACTTGTGACCGAACACCGCCACTACACCAATGAAAGGAATACGAATAAAGGATGCCGCCATGATCACTTTCAGAAAGATCTTGTATGAGAAGAGATTGTGGTAGAAGTTTTTGGAAAAACCATTTAATGAAATTAAAAACCGTTTCTTTCTTCAATTCAAAAATTCTTGTTTTTTTTTCTTATTTTTTTGGGGAGACTAAGTTAATTTTTTCTTAAGAAGAAGAATTCTTTTGAACTGATCCATTTCAATTTCAAGAATTAAGGGCAAATGACCCAAAAAACTCAAGAGGAGAATTTTATTTCTAAGGAAGAAAGAAAAATATCTTGGTGTTTAGTGAAGTAGTCAAAATCGTTTTTTTTTTTTTTTTTTGTTAGCGAGTTTGGGCAGATACTCCAAAAAAGCTTTCGTTTCCAAAAATTTAGTTTCCTGAAAATACAGGATTTTCAAACTCCAGTTTCTTCCCTGATTTTCGAGAATATTTAACAAAAACACCTCCGGATTTTTTGCATTTTACGGCACATTTGAATAACGGTATGCATTCGCACAATAAAAAACATTTTGAATGAACTCAACATAACGATGGAAAACGAAAAAAGTTGGTCTCGCAATTCCCTATCTGTCGGTCTGCCCAATCGACTACAACCTTAACGACTCGACCAATTTTAATTCTTTTTTTCGAAATCTTAAAAAGTTATTTATTTTTCAAAAACTGTTCTAGGTTTGATTAAGAAAAATATTTCCAAAAAAATGGAAATTAATGGTATACTAAAAATAGAACCATGGAGATGTCCATGAATATTTATTTTGAAAATTTTCAAATTGAAATGGCCTAATCGTGTTGTGCGACTAAAAACCGAATATCTGTATTTGGCTGAAGGGTAACTGATGATTATTCCTGGAGAAACGAGTATCACGGGTGGACTTATTGACGGAATGAACGCATCAGGCTACTTCGAGTGAGCATTATTTGTGAAAGAAGCAATAAAACAAGAAAAGTTATGAAACATTTTGACGGTACCCAAGAGATGGGAACAATTCCACGATATTTCTGTTCGGTTTTCTCGTTTAAGGCTCTGTTATCGACTCTTCCCAATAACTGAAGAGAAGTTTGCGCTGCTCCTTCCTAAAGATGTGAGTTATACTCGAGTTTTGGACTTATAAACGCCTTATAAATTGAAGCCAGGTAAGGGGGGCGAAAAATTTTGTATGCCGATATGGAATTTATGAGCATTAAGAAGGGTTTTTGGCGGTCTCGAGACTGTGGTCATTTTAACGAAGATCGTCGTTTACACACATACCAAGTACCGAGAGCTTTTGGGATTCTTCGATGTATTCCAGGGACAATGGCATAAGGGGTACATTTTGCTTCAACGTCAATAGATAGCATTGAGTTTTCGATTCTCCAAGGATTAGAGTTTAATATTTCTAGCATAGGGAATTGTTCAAATTCCTCTTTCGAAAAAGATGGACGTGAATTTGATAAAGAGTATGAAAAGCTGATAAAAACTTTTAGAAAAGAGATCATTTATAAAATGAGGAAGAGATTCGGAGACGAAGCGCAGCCCTGGGAAATACACAAGCACTTGAAACCGTCCAATACAACATGTATTGAACGATCTAGAAGGTAATTTCTAATCGAAAGAATAAAGGTTTCATTGAAATCAAACGCACTCATTTTCGATAGGAGAGCTTAATGCCTATCAAACAACTTTGAAATATCAAGTGCAATAATCTTACTTTCTCCTAAACACTGTGAAGATCTGTTCCAATCTGCGGTGAGATATGCCATCAGATCACAAGTGTTATTTCTTGAGCTGATGATTGATCACCGATTTCATCACATTAGAAAGAAGGCACGAAGTGCAATGGGTCGATAGAAGAAGGGTCAGGAAGGGTTGCCTTTCTTAGGAACAGGCCGGACAAAAGCTGTTTTCCATCTGTTTTCCAGATTCTAGAACAGTAGTTGGGACGGAAATGCTTACGCAATGGTTTTTCCAGCGATGAAAACCATATTTTTCAGAATAATGGGGGCTACACCATCGGAACGAGCGGTTTTGCTTAAATCAAGAGCTCGAAAGGATCTTGCAACTGTACGAGTTTGGAAATTCACCTATCCCATTGAAGGATTCTCAAATACAGGAGGTCTAATGTTTCTGTCAGGCAGCAAAATGAGCTGCAAGTACATTTGTCTTATATAAAGAGCTAGTTATCGGGTTGTCATTGTAGATGAACTTTGGAACCGAGGATGAAGTTGAATTTTGTACGTTCTTGACAAATGACCAGAAACTTCTCCTGCCTTTAGGACATTTTAGAATTTTTTGCCTTAACTTCTGGTCATGCAAGAATTTTGTTCTTTTTTATAACAGCGTTGCAATGGTTTGTGACGTGTTTATGCTTTTTCCGATTTTCCTCAGTTAGGTTGGCTTCTTCACAGCTTGTATTGAACCAAGACTTTTCTATAGGTTTCATCCTATTAATTCTATAAGGAATGAAAGTACGCATCCCAAGAAAAATCACTTCTGTGAGTGTATCAGTTGGCTTTCTAGTATTGTCAAACTATCCTGATGGGATGTATCCCCTTATCTGGATGAATGGCATACAAAAAATAGGCTGATATTACACAATGGTCCCAAGTGTCGAATGGGGAGTTAACCTTTATGGCATGTACTTATCAGGGTAAGAGCAAGGAAACATGTCGAAAATATGGGCGTTTTACCCAGCAGCATCTGGTATTTGAGTGGGCTCATCTGCAACCTGAGTAAGGTGGTGCATCTCAGCAAAGATCTCAGCATATCTTCCTTCGGGTGTTGTCTGTCTTGAAGAGCGGGGCCAACTTGAATTGTGTACATTGAAATCACCCGCAATAACAGTGTGAGGATACAGGGAAATAATTAGGGAAATGGAATCAGACAGTGCATCAAACTCATTAAAAGTTTAATCGCTGTCAAAATTTGGACTCCTGCAAATAAAGCAATAATGAGTGGTGTGCTTGTAGACCGTGAATTTGAACCACATGAAGTTGAAAAAGGCTCCGGCAAGAAACATCAAATCTAACTTAAATTAAAAAACCGTGAAAGAGTAATGGCATCAAGTTATAGCCAGGCAGGTGAAGTTTCTGGATGATCAGTATTCCCACCAATTTGTGTTTCACCTAGTGCCAAAACAACTACACTGAGAAAATATGTTTAAATAAGGACAAACAGAATTCGTTTATAACTGAACTCAAATCTGTTTAGATTCGAAAATACTATTATTTTTCAGTAAAATATGTTTAAATCAAACTCATTCACGTTCAAAAATTTCATTGAGATCTGCACTTCATTTTTTGTATGTATTCAAATTAGTTTGAGTTTGATTTTTAAAATGCATGTTTAATTTATTTTACTTACTTGAAAATTTTAATATAAAATGAACATGAACGAGTTTAATTTAGATATAAACGGAGTTAAAATATTTACAAGAGTAACCCCCAGTTTCACAGTGGAAGTTTAAACCCCACTTCAGTTCAGCAATAAATTTGGTTTCACAGTCTTTGAACCGAGTTCATTCTGTAGTTTAAGTTAAACGATACTATTCTGCCGTTTAAATCTCAGTTCGACAACCCCTTCAAACATTTGAAAATATAATTTATTTTCATTTTTAATTTTTGTTTAATGTCACAGGTCGCAACTGAAACAAAGCAAACTTTCCTTGATTGTTTTTTCTTTGATTCAGATAGAAAGAGAAAACAATTTATTTAAACTACGTTTAATGAAATGAAGTTCAGTTTAGACTGTGAAACCGGACGAGTTGAACTTGAAATTTAAACTCCAGTTCAGGTTCAGCAGAACTTAAGTTTAAACTCTCACTGTGAAACTGGGGGTAAGAGATTAAACATAAATGTTAAATTTAAGCCCGAACAAGTTTGAATTTAATTAAAATGAGGTAGCTAAATACATAACTTTTCTTATTTTTGGCATCGAAAGTCATGGAGTGTGTTTATATTCCGCGAGTGTTTGTGATCTTACTAAAGTGAGTAATTTATAAACAAAATCATGAAATATTTGATATATACCAATATAATGTTATATAGATACCTGTTTCACGCAAGAACAAAAAGGTGAAGATTACTCGAGGAGTGGAAGTTAATATCATTGTTCCCTGTTCTCTATTGAATGTAAGTGTAAAAAAAAATATTTGTTTCAAAAACTGATTATTTGTAAAGTTCTTTTTTTTTTAAATACTGATTAATAAGTATATATTATATTAAATTATCATTTGACTTCTATATTCTTTCCGAAGGACGACCAGAAGATGACGAAAGAAGCAAAACAAGAAGCAAATTCCAGAAGACAAATTACATATTATATAAACCAGAATTTGACGAAGATGTTCTCAAGATGTGACAAAGATGAGATCTCAAAGCACTCCACAACAATTTAAATACTTTTTGGAAAAATGTAATCACAAAATGTTACTTAAAATAAAAATATAAATACATATGTAGGTACTTATTATATAATTTTTATTTGTGTTGAGTAATTTTTTTAATTTCTGAATTTCTAAAAAATCTGAAGTAAAAAAAAATTAATATGATTCTATTTCACACAATATCAAATAAAGTTAATAAAAACAAAGATAAGCATGTTTAAATCAAATAGAAAACGAGGTAAATTTAAACCAAATCATGTTCAAATCGGGTCAAACATGGGTTAATACGTTTCTATTTAAATTAAATAGATATCGATTCCATGCCAAATCGTATGTGTTTGAGTTTGATTTAAATATGAATATGTTTGATATTTTTCTCAGTGTAGCCAGTATTTAACAAAATGGGCGTAAACATCAAAGACATTTTTTCTTAGCCCACGAACATTGGAATACACAACACAAAAATCACTTACCACTTCAAAAAACACAAACATACAATACACAACTCTGTTAGATTTTTTTGCGAGTGTATAGCTTGACATATATTTGTTTTGGTCAACAGCCTTAGGCTACGCGTACAGTAGTGCGACAAAGCGATGCGATGCGAGAAGCGTTTGCGTGCGAGAAAAATATTTACATTGATTCTTATACACGTGCGCACAGTGGAGCGATATTTGATGCGAGTTTTGCGAGTTTCTCGCATGCCTATCGCAAGCATCTCGCACACAAACTGTTCTGACCACTTTTTCAAGCGAGTTCGTGCGAGAAGGCTCATATTGTTTGTTTTGAGGTTTCAAAAAAAAAATCAAAAGAGTAAAATTTTGTTATTTCAGTGCTTGCGTTGTGTGGTGCAACTTTTTACAATTTTGGTGGCAATAATTATAAAGGGATTAACAACATAACTGCAGAAAATATCGCTTCTACTGTGCGCACTATCTCGCATTTAATTATCGCATCTCGAATCGCTTGTCGCATCGCTTCTCGTATCGCATCGCTTTGTCGCACTACTGTACGCGCAACCTTAGCTTTGACGAAAGCATCGCTTCCCATCGATCAGCGGAATCAAGCATCATTGCGCATGGTTAGTACTTGGATGGGGGACCGTTCAAATACTAACCGTGTGCTGTTGACATGTGTTTCTTCTGTTGCTCTTTCTTTCTGTCTGTCTCCTTCTCTGTTGTATTGTCTAAGCCGATGGCCTCAGTTGCCAGTGCTTTAAGTGTCTCTACTTCGTAGATTTATCTACGAAGCATTGTAATATACATATAATCTAATGTAATATTTGTTTTGCTCTAAAAATATCTTACTTGCTCAACAGACTGTTGTTTGTACTTTTATTTTCCACTCATGAACTAGATAAATGAATTACATTAATGATATCGACGCGTTTAACAAGCATTCGACATCAGTGTAAATATTTAATTTGTTTTTATGCTTTTTTAAGCACAGCAATTTAGACTTATTTTAGCGACTCTAATCACAATTGTAGCCCTCAATGTTTATTCAATTGACATAATCATACCACAACAAGCTAAACGCTTCGAACAGATAAATTAAAAATTTATCAAATTCATTTGAATGTTTTGAGCATGTGTGTATCCCCCCCATAGATACCTTATTTACGTAAAGCAGGTATCACTTCTGTCTGACTTTAGTTTGGTTGTGATAGTTTCCAAACTATACAATTTATGTTGTCTTTTTCAACATTATTTCGTGTAAATACAAATTTAGAGGCTTTAATCAACCTAACATTAGGATTTTGCGCAGAAGTCTAACAGAATGCTTTTTGGAAAACCGACTTGTTGTTTGACTGTTCGTCTGTGTCTCTATTTATACAGCATGTTTTGACTTAAATATCCAGAACAAAAAAACGAAAAATAAGCAATGGAGGGTATAGATTTCTTTCTTTTTGAAAAATATCAAAACTTCTTTAATTTTAGAAAAATATTATATCAGCAGCTGAATTGCATTTCAAATTTTTATCACCCTAAAGGTCTACAACGGTTCGACGGATTAGCTAATAATTTGAAACCAATATCAGTTCCGTTTTGGAAGAACTACGGACCGATCATACCGTCAGTCGGCCTAAAATTTGCACCGAATTGTGACGTTCTCACTTGATCCTGGCGTGGATTTGGATGGAATCGCGCCCAATCGCAGCTTTTCAATTGTTTAAACATCCAAAAATGGGTCGCGTAGCTATAGATGTTTTTCTGACATGATTTGCGGAAGGTTTCTCAAACAGAATGCTGATATGGAAAATATCGATACCTTCCCTCAAAAATGTATTAAGCGACATTTTTTAATTTGTTTCGTCCAATAAAATACACAAAAAAATAACTAAATGAGACGTTTTTTTCGTTTCCTGAACAATTTAAAAATGTCGCTTAGTACATTCTTGCGGGAAGGTATCGATATAATTGCATTATTTTCCGACGTTGTTGGGCATTTCACGTTTCATGTAGATTTGCCATATAAGGGTGTTTTTTTTAGAGGCGGAGAACTTAAGTTATTAACACTGGTTTCTGTGGTAGAAGATTGGATAGTTCTCGCTTGATTTAAGGAAAGTTTAGTTATGCAATTCATGATGAATAAAGTTACACCGGCGGCGGCGCACAGTGCGTCGACTGGTGAAAAAAAAAATAAGTTTTCAAACATTTTTTTACAAATATGTATGCCAAATTCAAGGTAACAAGTCTGAATAAATAAACCGATAACTTATTTATGATAAATTCCACTCTCCTGTTGTCAGAGAACCTAAGAAGATGAGCATAATTATAAATGAGAGTAAGATTTGTGCCGTTTGAAAGAGCGTTGCACTGAAGCATCGAAAAGAATACTCATTGCATATTTTTTCTTTACATGCAAGTTTTTAGGTTTTATGAAAGATCAGAGTCAAACTTCATTTTACACTGTAAGTGTTAAGTTTGTTAAGGTCTATATTTTGTGTGGTGCCATATGGGAAATTATTTTTTGTTTTGAAATAAAGAAATCGGTCACATCTTCTAAAAAAAGTATGTTTTATCTGCGACAGCTTGCTCTTTTTCTTGCCACAAGTGTTTGTTTACAAGCATTTTTTACGGAATGTGTTTAAACACGGAGCTTTTTGAAGTATAGTATGGATTTCCAACTCAAATGCCCGAGTGCCCGGTGTTTTGCAGTTAATATAGGTAAAATTAAAAATACAAGATAATTTGAAGATCAGGAAATCTTGACAAGACATGCTTCAACAACTTGCTCAAAAATTAAGAAACGTTGGCAAAACTGCCACAGAAATCGTGATCGCTTTTTGAGCAGGAACAAAGACTGACTTGACAGTCTCCACTCCTTCCCCGATAACATCAAAAGTCTAATTAATGAATCGAGGAGACAAGATTTCACAAGCGGGCGTGGAAGACCGAAAAAAGAGTTTGTAGAATGTTGCAACAAAACTAAAAAAACAAAGAGTTGATGATTTGGTAAGAACAAGATCGCTTAAAAAGCTATAAGATATGCTAAGACAGAGCAACGAAAACAGTTTTTGTCACCGGGAGAAGCTCTTGCATTATACCTTGACCTTGATTTAACCGAACGAAAATATGAAATATTGAGAATGCTCTGCACAAGGACTGTTTTCCAAGTATTTATGCACTACGGCAAACTAAGGCAGGTATGCTTCCAAAATGCGAAGTTGTAAATGGTGGTTTTATGGTAGTGGTAGTCATAGTGCGTATAAGTTACGATTTGAGAATACAGAAAACGTGGACGAATATTTATTTCTAATAGCTTTAATGGTGTTTCTCTTTGGGTAAATGATAGTCCTCATGAAAAGTTTTCATATACCAATTGGTTTTTATTTTCTTTTTTTCAAATAGATCTGTCAATTATTTTCGCGTGTGAATAAAGCACTACTTTTTGGGTGGTAAAACTATTAGGTAAGGAAACTAAGGAAAAACTTAAAAAATACTATTGAGACTTCTGCGAAGGAGTATCAAATAGTCCAAAAGTCGTTCACAGAGTTTAGGGCACAAAAGACGCTGAGCGTCCATAACTTCCAAATGAAGTTACAACTGAAGAAATGGTCACCAAGATAAAGGATATTGTATCAGACGAACGCTGAAACAAGGATTGCGAGATAACTAATATTGTAGCCATTCGGATCCTGCATGACTATTTGGGCATGATAAAATCATCGGCAAGAGAACAAAAACGGAACCGGGTCGTAACTTCAGAGCTGTGTTTAGAACTCTTTGAGAGCAGGTAGGTAGGTAGGTAGGTAGGTAGGTACTTTGAGAGCAATTCAAATGAATTTTTTCGGCTTTTGTAACTGTTGATGAAACTTGGATACATCTCCACACACCAGAATTGAAAAAAAAATCAAAACAGCGAACTTTTCCAAACGAATGTGGATCCAAAAAGGTAAAAATGGTTCCATCGAGGGGAAAAGTTATGGCAATGGTTTTCTGGGATTCCCACCGCGTAATCTTTATTGATTATTTGGAAAAGGAAACATCTTAACCGGGAACTACTTTTCCAATTTACCGGATATATTCAACACAGAATTGATGAAAAAGCTGCCTCATATGAAGAAGAAAAAAGTTCTGTTTCATCACGACAGTGCTCCAGCACATTCGTCCGCAGTGGAAAAGGCAAAATAAGCTGAATTGCGCTACCTCTACATTCTAATTCTCCAGACTTGGCCTATTTTCAATTATGAAGAAATAGCTCGGTGGAAAAAGATTTTCAACAAATAATAAAGTTATTGATGCAATAAATGCATATTTTGCAGATTTGATAAAACTTTTTTTTTTGGAAGGATTAAAAAGGTTGGAATATCGTTGGAGGAAGGGCATAGCTCTAAAAGTAGACTACATATGTTGGAAAATAAAATTTATTTTAAAATAAAAACCATTCTTTCATTTCAGAGTCACTGACTTATCGAACAACCCTCGTAAGGCCAATTTCATAAAAATTTAAGTTCTTCGTCTCTAAAAAAAACACATTTTAGTGCTGACCAATTCTTTAAAAAATCTTACAATTTCACTTCGATCCTCGGTCATATTACGTCCTGGATCTTCCCGTTGCAGGGCATAAGGCGTCCACTACTCCTGCTTGCCATCGGGTATGGTTTCCTTTCCCCAGTTGTGATTATTACTTTTTGATAGTTCTTCACCAAGTACTGCTCGGTCACTGTGGGGTTAGACAGGCACTATGAAATCAGGTTGGTGCATCTTTTGGTTGGTTACCCTTTCGAAGCTTGTAGCCAATCCCCTGCCATTTATGTCTTCGTATAATAAAGTAAATGGCTCAATGACCCAGCTCGATAACGAGCCTACTCGGACTTATTTCTTACCTTTGACCCTGACAAATACACTATAAGTGTACCATTGTGTCTTATCTGCATATTTCTCGTGCCAGTTAGAGACAAAATTCTTAGCAGGATCGTTTGGCAGTACGAGGCAGTCTCAACGATTTTTTCTGGAACTATAACTCATCATACTCTCGATAGTCACGTGGACTCCAGTGTAGATATGATGAACTTTATCTCAAATAGGAAAAAATCTATCAAATTAAAAGAGAATTCTTTATTTGGTTCGGACTGTAAAGAGCTCATTAGGGTCCCAGAAGTATAAAGGTCCGATGGCATTAAGCCAACCATACTGAGGAAAACCGGAATAAGTTCAAGCAAGCTAGAAAGACCTGTAGTGACCATATTCGAAGAACTAAATTTTAACATGACCAACAATTAAGGAAAAACTACTAGAATGTCCCAAAGGTAGTACAAATTGTTGGTTATTTGCAAAAAAAAAAAATTCGAAATACCACTTCTTCTTCGGTTCCTACCGAAACCCCTTATGTCAGCTAGCAAGACAAAGCCTATTTGCAGCACAGTTTGCTGTTAATTCGACGCTGTCAGAAAGTCTCATGACTCCTCTTCCTTAAATTAAATTAAATTTGGTGGTACAACAGCTCGAAGTGAACCAGGACCTAGTGACTTACAACTCTCAACCATTTATGTGTGCGTGTTACCAGCAACGGAGGGGACCTACAATTTTCTGCCGATTCCGAACGGCTAAGGAGCAGCACTTTCCATAACAAGAGATACTCTTGGAGGATTTGTCAATTCCTCGCAAGAGGCAGTACACCCCTGAAAAAAACTTTCTTGCAGCGGCTGAGAAACGAACTCGAGACCTTCCGCATGACAGTCCAACGCACTAATTATTATGCCAAGGGGTACTACTCCTCCTCCACTTGAGAGTATAAGCGATATTATGGGCCAATTCTTATTTGATACTGGTAAAGTTCCAAGGATACTGGAAATCTCGATATAAACAAATCCGCTGGTCCCCTATTATTCTTAAGAATCGTTTCTCAATGCGCACAAAACCATTAAGCATTAAGTAAGCTTTTCCAACTGTCCTACCCTACTGATTTTCTTTCCCTTCTAACTTTCGTCCAATTACACATACGTCCTTTCTTTCCAAGCTCATAGAAAATTTGATAAATTATCTGCTCAAGAAATATCTTGAGGAACTATGTCCGCATGGTATATCTCATCGAACAGTGCCACAAATCTTTGCATCATTTTGGAGAAACGAAGATTATTGCAGAAGCATTTGATAGAGTTTGGTATCAAGCTCTATTACCCAAAATGAGTGTATTTGGCATTGATCAATCTCTTCTTCGTTGAATATCAAAATACCTATCGAACCGCTCAATAAAAGTGGTATTGGACGGTTATAAGTCCGTAATTCATAAAATGAATGCTGGTGCACCACAGGGCTCCGTTTTGTCTGCGACTCTCTTTATGATATTTATCAATGATATTTTGTCTGAAACTTCTAATTAATTATTTTTTTTTGCTGTTGTTTGTTAGCTCAGTACTCTCAGATTCTCATATTTGTTTATCTAAAGATTCAAATCCTTGTCCTTCAGATGTGGATTTAGAATGGCAGCTCATTAAATTTTGATCTTGATAGCATTATCAAATGGAGAGCCAAGAACAACGTTGAATTTAATGGCTCAAAAACTCAATGATATCTTCTTTCGTCAAAGCGGGACTCACTCCTAATGAGCGGCACCTGCCGCTGTTTGAAAAAATCAAACAGCTTCCAGTTTTTGCTATATGAATCATTACTACTATTGCGGATTGAACACATATTTGAAGTCCCTAAACGTTAAGGTTTCTCTCGACGATTCAAGAAATTTTTAACCCTTTCTGATCTTGACGTAATTTACAGTCTAAAACTTTAATACAATATTTCCATTTTTGCGCAGTTGCTCCAATAACTCACGGACCTCTTGGAGAGAATCCAAAATAGAGCTTAAAAATTTTAGATGCTAAAACTGCTGGTTTTTCAAGTTTTTTAAGTTTTTGATACGAAAATTCGAAATGAGGTTTGAAAGAAAGCAGACGATAAGTTTAACTAATTTTAGAGTCCTCTGAAATTCATTGCAGAATTGTGGGAAATTAAGATTAGGCAATTTAATTTTTTGCAAAAACAATATAATATCAGGTTGCAAGTATTTGTAATTATTCTAAGTCAGCTGTCAATGCAACAAAATGAAACAATTAAGAGGTTAGGTTGGAGCTTAAAAAAAAATAAAATGAATAATTAAAAAAGCTAGTATCTTTTCGCAGTAAGAAACTTAAAACTTGGTTCTTAAGGTTTTATTTAAAAGCCAAACCCCTTTACATCGTACTAATAGCTCGGTTGATTTTCCAAGTTCTTTATTTTACAACGAATTGTTTTCGATAACTTTTATTTTCAGACAGTCTAAGACATATTTTCAAAAATTCCAGTCCACAAAAAAAAAACAAAAAAACATAAACATTAACCTCATAGCGTCTGCCCAAGGAAGTAAAAATCCTTCGAATCATAAAAGTTAATCTTTCGAACAAAAGGAAGGTTAGTCCCTACCCAATGAGGAACAAAAAAAAAATATCAGAACTTACCTGAAAAGTAGTTAAATCTAAAACAGCCATTGAGACAAGTAAATTAAAGGTAGCAGCCGCTAACGAAATCGTTCTCGGTGGAATGCATTCGCCTGTGGAGTAGACAAAAAAAAAAGAACACAAAAATTCAGGAATAATAAATTAACAACAACGAGGTAGAAAAAAAAATAAGAGATACCATCGGCCGCCGCGTCGCTGCCGCCGCCAATCAGCGATTATCTCACGTAATAGAGAATAGCTTCGGTTCCGATTCGGATAGCGACAGCGATAGGCGCGACTATTGCTCAATTAGCACCGGAAGACCTCCTCGTAAGTCTTAAATCTATCAAACAAAACATGAGTCATGGAATTACTTACCAATTGGCACCACACTGGAATACAACATCGATATCGATCCAAAGAGCTCTGTTGATTTAGCCGCACTGAGGAAACGTGTTGAATCTGCTGAGCCTGTGAATTAGAGGGATTAATCAGTCGCCGCCGCTGAAGATAACAGTGGCGATTGTGGGAGTTCAAACTCCTCTTACCAGGTGGACAAACATCAACGAACCGCGTCAGGAATCCCAGGGTGGCCAGCAACGACAGGACAACACTCTGATGCTGCTCAATTGACTCTCGGATCTTCATGCAGCGTCTGGAGAGGATTTCAACAAGACCTGTAGTCACCGCATAGCTGCGAAAAAGGACATTTGTGTCAATAGAACATCCAGCAGAAAGAAGAGGAAATGTATATTTCGGTATTTTTTTTTGTTCGTCTTTTGTTGTTGGGGGTTTTAATTCGTTTAGCGAAATGCGAAGAAGTGAGTGGAGTGAAATAAAGAGAACCGTTTAAGTACCGTGTGTCTTTGACACTTGTGAAAATATTTGCCCTCAAGGCAACACAACACAGCGCAGCTCAGAAACAGAAACAGCAAAGCAGCAACATTGCTTCACTCTACTCTACAACTACGACCCTCCGCTTTGTATATTTGTGTCAACAGAATTTTCGACACACATTGAGTATTTAACTGTTCTTCTTCTATGTCCTTAAGAACTAATACAGGGTACGTGTGTGTGGGAAAAGTGAAGTGAACAATGATGGTGTCAGGGGAAAATTAAGTTGTACGAGGAAGAGGTACTCACATATCTTGGCGGTGAAACTTTCATTTTTTTTTGTCTACCAATTCAAACGGTTACAAGTGGCAAACATCCTTTTTAAAATGCTAGCTTAAGAGCAGACTCTCAAAACGGGGCCACTTCAGATCCATAAACCCAAAATAAGGACGAACAACTGAGAAGATGGAAAAGAATGTTTTTCATTTTGTGTGTGTTCATTTCGAAGGATATGACTAAGGATTTGTTTGCTGATGGCATAGTTTTGGGTCCAAGTGGTGGGTTTATGGAAGTCCTTTTTCTAATGGACTCTGAATCACTCAAGGAATACATAGAAGCAGAATGAGAAGGGTTTTGTGAGAGTATTCGCGGAGTGTGACATCATAGGCGTAATAGAATTTTGCACCATGAACCACAACAAAAATAACTTCAGGATCCTACCACTAAAATTATAGGGTGGAGTTATGGGATCAACTCGTTCATCAAGATCATTCCAAATTCGATAGTCTTACGAATGATGTGTTGGCTGCTCAATAAGGTTTAAAGGAAAAAGTTATACTCAACTGAAACAAACATAATAGGCTGAGCACCTGAGAATAAATCAAAAATACCGGGTTTCTTCGACGCGTTTATAGATTCATTAATGGCGTTAGTGTGGAAAAATTATGTATACTTAATTTGTCAATCGTTATATGCATATAAAGAAGATCTTAAATATTTACAGCTATCCTTTTTAAGATAACTTAATTTCTCAAATAAGATCAAGTAAATAATACCGGTTTTTTTTCCTATTTATCAAACAATCAATTGGCGTAGATTTTAGATTTTTCCAAGCATAATATATTGAATGGGTGTTGGGTGCACTTATTAATAAGTTTTTTTTTTTATTATTGTTTTGTTCATCAGGTAAAAATAAGAAAATTTTACGTTTATTACGCATTTTTTGAAAAAAATTGACCTCAAAGTAAAAATTTTGATCGGGCAAGAAAAATTGAACACAATGTTAACATTTCTACTCAAAAAAAATCCAAAATGAGGTCCTTACCATTAGTACTGACAGAGAAATTGATTGAAATTGAGAAATTGGTCAGGGTACACCAAAATTAGCCTTTTTTTAAATCGTCAAAAAGTGATGTCAAAGTTGAAAATCAGACTTTACTGTATAACATTTTTTTCTTAAAATATAACCAAGAATCACATCCCAAAGTATGGCAGACCAATTACCGGACACCCTGTATATAAAATTTTTAAAACATTTCTAAGAACAAAATTTGGAACGCCAACGCGTTATATACGAACAAAACTTAAATTTCCAAAAAAAATATTGAGCCGTTTTTGAGATATCGAATTTAAAAAAAAAAATGATTTTTTTTTTTCAAAATTAAAAAAAAATAAAATGCACGACTGGGTCGCACGAGCTTGTAATAGACTAAGGTTGCGCGTACAGTAGTGCGACAAAGCGATGCGATGCGAGAAGCGTTTGCGTGCGAGAAAAATATTTACATTGATTCTTATACACGTGCGCACAGTGAAGCGATATTAGATGCGAGTGTTGCGAGCTTCTCGCATGCCTATCGCAAGCATCTCGCACACAAACTGTTCTGACCACTTTTTGAAGCGAGTTCGTGCGAGAAAGCTCATATTGTTTGTTTTGAGGTTTCAAAAAAAAATTAAAAGAGTAAAATTTTGTTATTTCAGTGCTTTTATTGTGTGGTGCAACTTTTTACAATTTTGGTGGCAATAATTATAAAGGGATTAACAACATAACTGCAGAAAATATCGCTTCTACTGTGCGCACTATCTCGCATCTAATTCTCGCATCTCGAACCGCTTGTCGCATCGCTTCTCGTATCGCATCGCTTTGTCGCACCACTGTACGCGCAGCCTAAGAATTTCAAAAATGAATGTTATTAGAGAAAAACTGTTCAAAAGCATAAAATTATTCATTTTTACTTGCGACTTATAGGTATGTACTATAAGGCAAGTTATGCATTCGTAAAAAAAATCGAACTCGAGATTTTGATCACAGTTGACATTACGATGATAGCTAAGACAAAAAAGTGGGTCTGGCTATTTTGTCTGTCTGTTTGTCTGTTTGTCTGTCTGTCTGTCGTGTCTGTTCGATTACAGCTAAACGGCCGATTTTCTTCAAACTTGGTAGATATGGGTCTTAATTTTTACCCCCGGATGTTTTTTGATTTGATTTTTTAAGGCCAAAAATAACGGTACCTGCCATACGATTTTTTTTGGAAATTTTATAAATATTTTTTTTTCCCAAAAACTGTCCCAACGATTTTTTTAAAAAAAATTCTAAAAATTTAATTTAGTTAAACCTAGGTAATGGTTGAAAAAAATTTTCTAAAAAATGAGTAGTTTTGGTACCCCCCTTGGCACCATTTTGTCATATGCTAAAGCTTCCCAGCAGTTTAAATATTATTGTGTATTCAAATTTTCCAAAAATAATTTTTTTTGATTTTAAAAAAAACTTTGAACATTTTTTTTTGAAAACACAATACATATTTCGAAAACCCCATGCTCGATTTTTACAAAACTTGATAAATAAAAGTTTGGAAAAATAATCTACAAGATATGAGAAAAATAAATTCATTTTACCTTAAAATAACGCTACCCTCCATACAAATGTTAAAAAATGGTTTTCGAAAATCGTATTTTTCTCGAAAAAGGTTCCGAGAATTTTGCTTAAATTTTTTTTCTTTCTATTATTTTTTAATATCTGTAATTTAATAAAAAAAATTTGAAAACAAGATATTACTGAATGTACCTACCATAGAACGATTATTAAAATTTTTGAATTTCTCATTATCAGCACAACGGATTTAAATGAAATTTCGTAGAGAGAAGCTTCTAAAAAGTTTAAAAAACATTGCATTTCAAAACTTAAACAAAAATATTTTCTCAATTTTTAGAAAAAAAAGTTATTTTTTTTTTTGAAAAATTCGATATCTCAAGAACGGCTTAGTATTTGTTTTTGAAATTAGACCCTTATTCGTACAATAATAAAAACTTAAGGTTGGCGTACCAAAATTTTTTCTTAAAAATGTTTTAAAAATTTTATACATAAAAGCGTATTTTTTTAAGGAACCACTACAACGACTTTCAATTTTTGTTCTTGCATAAATTCATATTTGCATATCATTCTGTTTTAATCTCTTACTACTAAAAGAATTTAAAAAATTCATTTTATCCTTATGACCAGTTTTCTTTAATAACATCCGTTTTTAAAATTCCTAGTCTATTACATAGAAGCAAGTTCGTGCGACCCAGTCGTGCATTTTATTTAGAATGCGTAGCTAAAACTTATTGATTTTATGTTGGTTATTTTTCAGATTCTTTAAATGCTAAAGAAATTTTGCATACACCCAACCTCGCACCTCACTGTTTATACGTCGTAATAAAAAAAGGAAAAACGGGATTAAAAGAGACGGGATTATAAAAAGCGAGATTATAAAAAAGCGGGATTAGGGATTATAAGAAACAGGATTATAAAAAACGGGAATTTTAAAATAAGGGATTTTAAGAAACGGGATTATAAAAAGCGGGATATCACACCCAACCCTTTTATATATACAATTTTTAAAACATTCCTAAGAACAAAATTTGGTACGCCAACGCTAAGTTTTTATTATTGTACGAATAAAATCAAATTTCGAAAAAAATTATTGAGCCGTTTTTGAGATATCGAATTTTGCACAAAAAAAAATTATAATTTTTCTTAAATTAAAAAAAATTAAGTTTCGAAATTCAATGTTTTTCAAACTTTTTAGAAGCGATAATGAGGAATTCTAAATTCGAAAAAATTGTTCTATGGCAGGCACAGTCAGTAATATCTTAGTTTAATTTTTTTTATTAAATTTAAGATCGTAGAAATTAATCAAAAGGAAAACATTTTTATCAAAATTCTGAGTGCCGTTTTTGAGATATACATAATATATACATAATGAGATATACATAATATAATATTATGTATATACGATTTTCGAAACCCATTTTTTTATTGTTTGTATGGTTGGTACTGTTATTTTTAAGTTAAATACAACTTTTTTTCTCACATCTTGTAGATTGTATTAAGAAACTTTTATTTATCAATTTTAGAAAAATTGAAATATTGAGTTTAAAAAAAAAAAGGATTTTTTTTAATCATTTTTTTTTTAAATGTGATTTTGGGCAGCCTTAGCATGCAAAAAAAAAATATCAAAATCGGTTGTATCGTTTTTTAGAAAATCAAAAACAAAAAAAAAATGGTTTCAAGGGGATTACCAATAATAAACATTTTTCCGAAAAAAATTCTTCAACCTAGCTTTAGCTAAAGAAATTTTTTGATTGTTTTTAATGTGTCGAATAGTTTTTGAAAAAAAAATTATTATAAAATTTCGAAAAAAATCGTATGTCAGGTACCATTATTTTTGGTCTAAAAAAAAGAAAAGGACGTGTGGGGGGGGGGGGGAATTAAAAATTATATCTACCTAGTTTAAAGAAAATCGGCCTAGCCGTTTAGGCTGTTTACGAACAGACAGACAGACAGAATTGCGAGACCCACTTTTTTCGTCTTCGCTATCATCGTAATGTTAACTTTGATCAAAATCTCGAGTTCGAATGCATAACTTGCCTTCCTACCTGTAAGTCGCAAGTCAAAAAGTCGGTTAACATGGCTCAGTAACGCCCACCGTTGACCGAAACGTTGTTCCTCATTTCGAAGAAAATTGGCCCAATGATGCCACCATTCCACAGTCCGTATACCAAACTGTCACTCTCTGTGGATGCATTGGCTTTTGGACACTAACGTGTGGAGATGAAAATGCGCTTCGTCAGAAAAGATCATTTTTCGCCCAAAATCGTTTTCCAATTCAAGCTGCTGTAAGGTCAAAACTGTGAAGCGACGACGGGGACCATGAGTGTTGTCCACTAGCATACCAGTCTCACGAACATTTTGCAGAAACTTGCGTATAGAAGGCGCGGTGCGGTAGGTGCGTCATTTCGGCCAAAAGTTCTTTTCAAAAAACGAACTATTTAGCCTACACAGCACTCACTTTGGAAATAAGTTTTCATTATTTTCCAACTTTGTTCACGCGTGAAGCGACTCATTTCATTCCCCGGAGGTATGATACTGACTTTCTGTCAATCGACCCTATCGAAGTAACCGTCGGAGCGGAACTTTCTCCGCAACGCATCCTTCGTCGGAAATTCAATTTCGGTTCGTAGTAACTTTCATCGGAAGAAATTTTACAGAAATCCAACGACGCATTGCGATGGATATAAATTTCAGACATAGATGTGCTAATTAACCGATATATCGAAAATGCGATAGATTTTCGATAAGTTTTTATAAAATAAACACCATAAGCATTTTAAACCATGACAAATCCGTGAGAGAGCGTAATTTATTGTTTATAAAAAGTATTTTTTTCAATTATAATGCGCTAGCGTTTTTAAGAAATGTAATTAGATGCACCGATTCTTATATCAAAACTATCGAATAAAGTCCCCTACCTATGTCTATACATGTTTTTTGTTTCCATCTGAAGTGTCAAAAAAATAATAAATTGAAAAAAAAAACTTTGAAACACAATATTTCATATTTTTTTGACTAATAGGTACTTTAATCACAATAGAAATGGATAAATGCACAAAACAAAAGATCACGAACACACTTTTTTTCCATCCAAACAACCATTTGGCTTGGTCCCAATTAATTGAACTGATTGGGATAGATCTTCCCAAATACAGGGGCCAAATTACCGCATCAGTTATCGAGTAATACGTGACTGAATTATGTGACTTTGGCATTACCGCTTACGTCATCTAGCAATCGATTACTCCAATTTGACGTTTTCATTCGATCACTGATGGGACTCACTCACTCGTTCACTGATGCGGTAATTTGGCCCCAGCTACAATTTCTGCTGTCCTTTTGGTGTTATCCGCTCAATTTGCGAACTTGTTTTTTCGTTCTGCCTAAGAACCAAAAGTCTAAGTAACACAAGTTAACGCAAATAAAGTTAATTTCTTTATTACTTACATTTTAATTAACACTTTCTCTAAAAAGAAAACACCTTCCGCAACAAGAACCTGTCGGAGGATTTCCGAGAAAATTTTGTTTGTATGTGTCAGAAATAAGAGCATTAGAAGTGCTTCATCGCACACAAATGGCATGCGTTGAATTTCGTCGGACAAAATTTCCGATCAGCTGATCGGAGAAATACCTTGAAGCAAAATGTCTCCTATTTGTAGGAAATCGGGGAGAATTCCGCTCCGACTGTTACCTCGATAGGGCCGAATATTTTGGAGCGGGATACAGCTGTCTATGTCAAAATAACCTATGATTTAAAAAGAAACCACTAGATGTCACAATCTGTATAAGACAAATTTGCTCGTTAATACAACCATTTATCCAAAAATGCGCCTCTACCGCAAATATGATTTTTCGCCCAAAATTGGGGAAGTCTGCAAAACGTCGAGTTCTTCTGCACTATGACGAATCTTCTTCAATATACTTTCACGGACCGCGGCGATGTTCCCGGTCGATCCTGCGTTCTTTTGACGAAGGAATGTTGGCTGATTGATTACCGAATCAGGCCGTACGTACTAGCGAACAATCACTTTGATAATAAATTTTTATCATTTGGAAGTGCTGTTCAATAGTGTCAGTTGCCAAGTTAATTGGCATCAGTTACTGAGTAATAAACAAGCGATTTGATCCGTTCACCACTGATCATCTTTTGTGTATTAATCACTTATTGGAAGTCGCCAAAAAACGCTGCTAAGTATTTAGGTTTTTTCCGCCGATCGAGAAGTTTTGAACTCCTTCTGATCTGGCTGTAAGATATAAAGCCTTTATCCTACCGAAACTCTAGCACAATTCCCATATCTGGGCAGGTGCTCAAAAAACCCGCTTAAGTCTCCTGAGTCTCTTCTAACTGAAACATTTGTATCTGTTGAGCAGTGCAGCAATGTTTCATGTATATCATTGTTTGACAGTTGCATTCCTACCCTCAAACAATTCAACCGTAATACCCGTACTTCTATGAAAGTTCATCAGTTTACCCTTGAACCCAACTGCGGACGTACTGTCAAGTACAGAGATTCTTTTTTAGTCGCACTAGACGAATGTGGAATGCTTTACCCTGCTCAATATTTCCGCTCATTGCAATGTGCAGACATTCAAAATCAATGTGCATCGGTATACTCTTTTACTTTTCTAATTGCAATCCAGTCGTGACTTTTATTTGATAGTAAATCTTTTTTAGTCAAATAGAATCACTTCCATTCAATTGTTAGTTTACCTTTACACTTCATTGAACAACATATGCAAATACATGTCCTTTTTCACAACGAATACAATCAACCCTTCACTGGTCATATCTGGCCCTTATAGCTTAAGCCTTCCTCTGTCTTTATTCTAAATACAAGATGGCTTTCAAAATGAGTAATATCACAGATAATAGAGTTACATAGATATTGCACGCAGAGCAAAAATAAATGACCAATTTTCAAATGCCTGGGACGTACCGCTACGTCCCAGTTGGATCGAACCCGTATTGACTATACTAGGACATGTTGGTTTCTTGTATTATCAAGTTGTTTGTTGTATTTACTTTTTTTGTCTTATCTCTTCAGTCTTCCTCCTTTCTTGACTTTTGTGTAAGGTGTGCGTGGTTGATGTGATTCTTATGCAATGAATTCTTCTTTGTCAAGGTTGTCTAAATCTCTTTTGTGGATAAGAAAGCATTAGTGTGGATAAGTGTAACTCACTAAAGTTTATTGAAGGTACCTACAAATTTTAGTTGTTTTTATAGAAGGAAATAATAAAGCATATGCGGTGGTAAGGGGGTTGTGTTAAAAATAAAATGCACGACTGTTATTAGAGAAAACTGTTCATAAGGATAAAATTAATTTTTTAAATTCTTTTAGTAGTAAGAGACAAAAACAGAATGCTATGTAAACATGAATCTATGCAAGAACAAAAATTATAAGTCCTTGTAGTGGTTTCTTAAAAAAAAGCTTTTACATATGTATATACAAAATTTTTAAAAGATTTTTAAGAAAAAAATATGGTATGTGTTTTTATTACTGTACGAATGAAAATTAAATTTCCAAAAAAAAAAATTGAGTCGTTTTAGAGATATCGAATTTTCCAAAAAAAAAAATGATTTTTTCTTTTCAAAAATTCAAAAAATATTTTTTTTAAAGTTTTGAAATGCAAAAGTTTTGAAACTTTTTAGAAGTATTTCTGCAAAAAATTTCATTAAAATCCGTTATGTCGGTAATGAGTAATTCAAAATTTAAAAAATGGTTCTATGGTAGGTATGGTGGGTACCTTTATTTTTAGGTAAAACAAACCTTTTTTTCATACATCTTGTAGATTATGTTGAGAAACTTTTATTTATTAAGTTTAAAAAAAAATCTAGCATGAGGTTTTCGAAATATTAAGTATTGAAAAAAAAAATTGGAATTTTTTTTTTAAAATCCAAAAAAATTCTATTCACGTTTTTGAGGAGCTTTAGCAAAAAAAAATGATCCAAATCGGTACTACTGTTTTCGAGAAAATCAAAAACAAAAAAATGGTTCTTTGGGAGGTACCCTAAATAACCATTTTTCGGAAAATTTTGTTCAACCTTTAACTAAACGAAATTTTTTGTATCTTTTTGTTTTAAATCTGTCGAACAGTTTTTGAGAAAAAAAAATATTTACAAAATTTCGAAAAAAATTAGTATGGCAGGTACCGATATTTTTGGTCTTAGAAAAAAAACGAAAAAACGTGTGGGGGGAAAAAATTAAAAGTGATATCTACCAACTTTAAAAAAAATCGGCCGAGTCGTTTAGGCTTTAGTCGAACCGACAGACAGACCGACAGACAGAATTGAGGGACCCACTTTTTTAGTCTTCACTAGCATCGTAGTGTCAACTTTGATGAAAATCTCGAGTTCGATTTTTTTTACGAATGCATAACTTGCCTTATAGTACCTATAAGTCGCAAGTAAAAAGAGATTTAATTTTTTCATTGAATTTGTTTGAATTGAAAAGGAAACCAATTCAAACAAATTCAATGAAAAAATTTAATCTCTTTTTACTTGCGACTTATAGGTATTACTTATAAGGCAAGTTATGCATTCGTAAAAAAATCGAACTCAAGATTTTGACCAAAATTGACATTACGATGATAGCGAAGACTAAAAAAGTAGGTCTTGCGGTTCTGTCTGTCTGTCTGTCGACTACAGCCTAAACGACGGATTGATTTTTCCCCCCTACAGGATTTTCTTTTTTTTTTTTAATACCCAAAATAACGGTACCTGCCTTACGAATTTTTTTCGAAATCTTATAAATAAACTGTTCGACAGATTTAAAAAATAAAAATACAAACAAATTTCATTTAGTTAAGGCTAGATATTAGTTGAAAACAAAATTTGGAAAAATGGATATTGAGGGTACCATTTTTTTTTTTTTTTTATCTTCTCTAAAACTGTTCCACCGATTTTGATAATTTTTTGCTTAGGCTCCCAGGCGATTTGAATAGATTTGCGTATTCAAATTTTCAAATTTTTTTTTTTTATTTTCAAGAAAAGTTAAATTTTTTTTTCAAAACTCGATATGTCGAAACCCCCATGCTAAATTTTTTTAAACTTGATAAATAAAAATGAGAATAATAAATACAAATGATAAATTTTTTTTTTTCTTTCAATTAGAATTTTGATAAAATTTTTTTTCTTTCAATTAATTGTTATGATCTTTAATTTTATAAAAAAAATTGAAATTAAGATATTAATTTTATTATTTAATGATTACTGACTAAAATTTAATGGGTTCACTTGTCAAGTTTTTAAAACCTTTCGAATTGGGCATAAAAAAACTTACCAAGTAAGCCCATCAAATTTTAGTCAGTAATCATTAAATAATAAAATTTCTCTATTACATTGTAGATGTTTCAATATTATTCTACTTTAAATATTCGGTATTAAACATTCATGAAGTAAGAACTTGGCGCACTTTTAGATCTCAGTACTTTTCACGCTGACTTATTACACATAGGTTTTTGTATAGAAGAACTTGGCTCTTTTTTAACATTTATGTTTTTGGTCTGATCTCACTCCTTTTTGCAAAGATTTTAATGTTTTGCCATGTAAAAATATCGAAAGATACGAAAAAATAGAAGGGTAGACTATACCTTATAAAATCAACTTAGTTTATAGCTTCCTATATTTTTTTTTGGTATATTTTCTTTTTGTTATTGGTTGTTTTGATTTGTGCTTCAATTATTTCTTCTTGTCCTGGAAAGATACCTTACCCTAACATACCTACCTTAATTATAAATACTAGTACCTACATCCGCTCAAAGTCATAAAAAAGCAATAATTGTTGAGGACGCGATGATGTTTTTGTTGCAATTTTAAATTCTTTTTTAATTGAAAGTGGCACACCAATTAATAGCCTAATTAGTGGTTTGATTATAGTTCACATTACTTTTAAGAGTTTTTTTTTATGTAAACTCGTAATTTTTTCAGGTATGCAAATGTTCTTTTTTTTACTATTATATTTCTTGGATTTGGAAAACCTCATTAGCATATCACAAAATGGTTTAGAATGTTCTGAAATATCAAGCGCTTGGATATGAGAAGATAGACTTACTTTAAATTTCTTACTTTTTTGAATAGCAGCATGGGCTCTCATTTTATTTCTACATACGTTTTCTTTGCAATTTTTTTTTATTTTTATACTGTAACTAAGTAATGTTTTTTTTTTAATACGGATTTTTTTTTCTCCTCTTTTGTGCATCTTTGGAATAATTTATCGCATTTAACACAAGAAATGCTACAACTGATCGAAGTTCTTCTTCGTTTTTATAGAGTAAATTGAATATTTTCTAGACATAAGTCTATATCCAAGTCGAAATTTAAATTAAAAGAAGGAACAGCATCCCTCTTAAGCTACGAGTATTTTCTTCGAATGAATTCGGAACAAAAATGATACTCACAAATTATTTAAAATTTCATTTTTGTCCGTAGAAGGACATTCAAAAATTTTCAGTTGGGAGAATTCTCTTTCAGATTTTCTGCAAACGAAGCAAGAAACTCTCGATTTCCTTTATCACCAGATCACCACCCATTGCAAAAATAAACGCTACAGAAACTTGCTCAACCATATAAATTATCTAACTACAATCCAAATCGTTCGATCGAAAGTCGATGGCGAATGAGGAAGAACGAAAATATAAAAATAATAAAATCAAGAAAAGAAACCACCATCGCAAGCCGTCCACGGAGTAGATAGATATAGATACGAGTATTATACACACAACGAACGAACTTGGATTATACTAAAAAAAGGGTTGTATTGGCATACAAAATCTGAAAAAATGTGTATCTTTAAAATCCAACTCACTGGTGGACACCATTTGGAATTGGTATTGTTAACTGGGTTTGATTCTTCTCTGTTTGATAAGGTTGCATGGTTTGATTTGGTAAAATTAGTTAAATATTTCATTGAAAAAGTGATCATTTTTGTTTGTACTGAATGCAATATCTATGTAACTCTATTATCTGTGGTAATATGCTAATTGGAATATAATTTAGCAAGTGTGGCGACAATTTCGTTTATCTCAAATCTCAAATGGGGGAGAAGTGAAGTTGTCCGCATAAAAGCAACCGATGAAATGTTTTTTTTTTTTATATACTCGTATTTCCTACGGCTTTAACCAATAAAAGGTTAAGTACCATACTTCAACACGCCTTGCTTATGCCAGCCAAATGCCCAACCCCTAGCCCGGCTAACCGCGCGCCAACAAAAATATTACGAAATCCCAACAAAATAATTTCCGAGCCAACCCTACTATGCAAGGAGGTATAGGATTTAATATATAATCCTTCAGACTGAGTTTTTGTAACAAAAACTAAAGAGTGGGGCTTTAAGTCCCAGTCCCCCACATCATCTCAAAAAAAAAAAAAAAAAATTGCATTAAATTCCGTTGTTATTTTTGTTGCCTTTTTCACAACCACAACGCATCATAGCTTTGCTAGAGAACTACTATAAAAACTCTTCCACCCTCTCTGTACATACATCTACATTGAAGTTTTGTCTGACGTTACGTTTCGTAATTTTTTATTACGTTCCACCCCACTTGCTAAGTACTTCCGTCATCGTTCACAACAGGCTTATTTTTATAACTGTGAACGTAGGGTGAGAGAGAATTTAAGGTTAAAAACAACTAAGCCAAGGGATGCTCGTACACTGAACGAAAAAAAATAAAATAAAACAAAACCTATTTTAAAAGAGATGATTTGGATTTCTATTTAATTTAAACAGTAAAACGTTAAAAAATCAACTTTCCATGGTTAATTTAACTATTTGTGCAGGGTGGACAAATTTTCGCTGCCTAATCTTAGGATTAAGAGAACTTAGTTCGAAAATCTCAGCTTTCTGAAAACGTTAAACAAAAAAAAAAATATATGCAAAATGGGGGTCAGTAGTTGAGTAGGTACGATATTGTACGACAATCATTATATATTTTTGGAACTATCAATTTCCCTCAAATTCTAAATGGCGCCCAACGCAAATGAAACAGAATCTCTAAAAGTAGAATTTAAATACATTTAAGCCATTGCATCGGCCTTGCGATCTAGTACAATCAGGCTAGGATATTTTTGGTAATTGTTTTTAAAAATGAGTGAAGAAAAAAAAAACAATTTCTCTGGAATTCTAAATGGCGCCCAACGCTACTGAACCAGAATCTTTTAAAGTATGATTTAGACTCCTTATAACCCCCATAACGATTCGAAAATCTAGTACGGATTTGTACATTTATAAGAGGTAATAATTTTTGACGGTGTAGTTTTTTTTATTTAATTTTCCGTGCGTTTTCTGATTGTGATTCTGTTACTGTTTTCTGTTTTTTGTATTTTTTTTTTCAATTTCAAAAATGGATTTATATGTACGAGTATATCCCTTGTTGAACGGATCATTGCTTTGCCGTTTTTTCTTCTATGTGTGTGCATTGATTTCAAAGTTTTTAAGTATTTAATCAGAGGATTTAGGACACAAATAAAATACGTCAAAGAGGGTGTGAATTTGTAGTATTCTTTGTTTGGCTCTTACGAGTGCAGTTGGTGAAAGATTAAAATCCAAACAAGCATCTTTGGGAACAAGAACATATTGTTTAAAAAAAATAATAATATAACTTTAGAAATAATCATGTGCGAAAAGAAAATAAGCATTGCAGGTGTCCTTGCTGAAGTTAAATTTTGGATTTTTTTCTAGAGGAACATTTATAGCTTAGAAAGAAATTTAACATGTGGGTAACTAAAAATTTCCTGTTCGACAGGTAGTTTAGAGAGCTCTTGTCTGGGTATGATATTTTCTAATCACAGTTTAATAGGTAAAAAATTTAAATCTAATTGTGCTTCTTATTCTACTCATTGCTATGGGAAAGGATTTTCATAGGCGTGCAACATGATTACAAAATTGACGCTCAGTATCAAGAAAGTTGTATGGAAGTAACATAAGAACAAAAGACCTTGTTTAATTAGGGAAATGCAGCTTACCGTGTAGATAATCAGGCTATTGGGTTTGAATGATTTCATGTAGGTTACTCAGAGAGAAAAACTTTATCAATTTGTCTAGGCTACAACCAGAAACCTTTAACGCAAAAGAGGATACATGATCCAACGTCGTGGAGTATAGAAAAAGCGGACAATTTTGTTATTTTTGGTTAGTCGCAAATTCTGAGATGTAAAAGATTTCACATCCATACAGCACACTTGGTAGTAAAAGCGCTTTTTCTAGGAGCAGTTTAGTGTTTATCGGGGCGAAATTTCGAGTGACTTGAAGAAGGCGGGGACTACCATAGAATTTTCCAATGGCACTATTAAGCTGGTCGTCCCAAGTGAGAGTACGATTGAATAGTATTCCTAGGTTTTTAGCAGTGACAACATAATCAATGGTTTCGTCATCAAGTTTCAATGGGTGCAAGACCGATAAATTGAAGTTTTTGCGACAGATGGGGAGAGTTGTTGATTTGAGAGGGTTTTTCGAAGTTCGTTCTATTTAGAAGACTGTGAAAAGAGAAGCAGATCCTTATTCATTAAATCACGGCCTCATATTTCGCCCCAAAAGATCTTATTATCAAGAGCTGCAAATCATCAGCGTAAAAATTAATCACAATGTTTAGCAACTTGTGGTAACTCATTTATTTAAAGTGAGAAGAGGATCGGTCATATGATAGATCCCTGTGGCACTTCACCTAAAACATAGAGAAAGGTAGACGAGTGTCCATTAGCCACGACGCGTTGTTGACTTCCGCTAAGGTACGAAATACCTAATTTGCAGAACTAAAAAGACATAGAAATGTGTAGTTAGCAGTGTCAAAATCAAAAGCCTTTGAATAATCTAACAGCGTTAGCAGTGTAATATAATCAGTCCATAGACATATTTTTTCATCAGTGACAAAACGAAAGGCAGATTTTCAGCTGCGCTTAGTTCGAAAACCAGACCTTTGAAAGAAACGGAAGAATGGGTATCGGCCAGAACTTTGTAGCAATATCTGTTTGTTTTTCTGGTATGGGAATAATCATTGATTTCTTCCATTCTAAAGGAAACTCGAAAGCAGTTAATATGCTATTATGTATAACCCATGTGTTTACATTTTTAAAGTCTCGATATTGAAAATTTAGTTGATCAACACGAAAAACTAAATCCAAAAATAGAAAAACCAAATCGTTTTTCGAGAAACCAGGTGCCAAATCTTGGGTTTAAGGCATTAACCAACATCTCTGGCAAGATATACATAGATCAAATATCGATCTGGACTATTTGGTGAGGTGGGTAGCGGTGAGGTAGTTAAGCGGAGTATAGTGCGAACTTAAGCCATCACTCTTAAAGTATCTGGAATAAGCAAAAAAAAATAAAGCAGGTTTTGAAACAATAATAGTGTGACAGATGGTCCGCGAAAAAAATCAATGCGATAAACAAGTAAGGCAGAAGGTCCACTTTTTATTGAGGCATGTGGTAGATGATCAGAATATAAGGACGTGTTTGACAGGTGATCTACATAACCCAAGATATACTAGAAACAGTCATTGTCCAACGACAGACATTCCATATATAAATAGATTAACAGTCATGTCAATACCGATAGCAATGTCAGTCAGACGATTGTCTAACGTACAAACAAAACAGCCGAAATATAAACATAAAATGACTTTGCAAGATGAAAAGAAGATCACTTTGTGAGGTAATTTTCCAAATCTGCACGAAGTAATAAAGTTTAAGGGAATTGTAAATTTACGCGTGAAGTTTAATTCTTTCTCACCACTTAACATGGCTAATTGATGGAAGTGCATCGGTCAACGATATTTTTCTCCATCTTATACCCTAAATTTGGTTGTCAAATATCAATTGATTGATAAAAGAAAGAACTTATTAGTTGATTGACATTTTGGTATTATGGTTGTCAGTTGATTAATATTACTATAACTGTGAATATTGAACAAACTTCAACGATTTTGAATGGATATTTATATTTATATATTTTCATGCCGTGGAACAACATTTTCTACCAGCCAGAAATCATTTAACAGAGATGTAATATATCCGAGGAGATCAAAAAAAAAGCGGTTCAAGCAAGTGAAGAAAAACGATATTCCACCACAATAATTAACAAACTGGCTCTATTAGATTTAAAGTGAAAATATCAAAGGAATCGAACAGAAATACTTATCAACTGTAACGGAACCTGGTGTTCTTGAAAAGGATTTTAGAAAGGATGTTAGTTTATCTCCCTAAAGAGGAGGCGCTATGACCCTCAGTCCCCATATCTCGTTAGCACATTGAATTTATACATCCCAACAAATAACCCCTTTCCAACCTTCCCTCCCTGTACTACCATTACAACCTAAGACTTACAGGATCCCTTAGGCCGATCCTGGCAGCAGAAGAGAAGGGTGTCCTGATCACAGTGACTCGGCATGCTTGCTTTGATGCCATGGCTAAGCTCGTCGGATGGTTGGGTTCTTGTCACCGTGACCAAAACGTTTGTTACGTTTATTCATGCCGAATTGTTTTGCATAATAATTATAGGAAAAAAAATGTTGAGCCTGAAGATCGTCCTTGAAATTTAATGAGTCGAACAAAAAAAATTGTTTGCTCTGGTGAGAGTTTTGGCCTTGATGTTCGAGCCTTCCTGAGGTTTATCCCACCCACGCGTCGACCAGCGATGCGTCCTTGGCAACTACGACCTCGATTCTAATGTAATTGCCCCCAAAGAAGAAAAAATATATGAGTTTACTCGAGTATAACTTACATTTGACCGACAGTAGTAAATTCACCTCTAAAAACAAAATCTCTAATTATTTCCAACTAAAAGCTTTCATCTTTGTCGTCCACATCTTATGATATACAAATACATGTCCACATCCACCCTCTTGTTACTGGTTAGTTTCTCATGCTAAAAAAAATTCTGTGAACTAAGAAGAGCGAACTAAAACTTCCCATAGTTTAGCAAAATGCAAATAGTTGAAGCATTAAGAAGATCGACAGATTTCAATTTCAATAACGATTTTTATTTTTATTCAAATGGTATCCTAACAGAAACGGAAATAATTAAATTCTAGAATCTCATTCCAAAGAAACTAAATATGGAAACTTATTTAATTCTTAAATTATTTAAGCAAAAAAAAAAAGAAGAAAAACAAAAAAATCCTTAATTACACTTAGTTCCTAAGTTAATTATTCTTTTTATATAAATAAATTCTCCACCAACAGTCAAACAATGAAAAATAAAATGCTCTCTTCCATTCTATCTTCTTTTTAGCTAACTTTTTTACTTAACAAATTGATTTCTCTTGTTTCTATTTTTTTTTTTATTTATCCTTTTCTTTACTTTATGTTTTTATTAATTCTATTAATCTCATTTGATAAAAAAATTGTATATAATATTCATAGAATAGTATCCAAATGTATGTCGTTCCTGTTACCTAAATTTACTAAACTAATATACCTTCCCTTTCTCTCCTCAAATACCATATCATTCTTCTCTTTACTATTTTTTTGTTTTTGTTGATGCATTGAGCGCATTTGTATGGTTTTTTTTTTTTTTTTTTTTTTTCTTATCTATATCTAGACTAGACTCGAAAGTGTAAGTACATGACAGAAAAATTTGAAATAGATATCGGTTGAATTTGAATGATTAATATATTATATTTTTTTTTTTTTTTATAAATGTAACTTACCAAGTTTAATACCAATTACTCCTTTGGGGTGGTGCACCGCTCCAATGGTTGTGAATTTTTTGTTTGTTTGTTTATATGTAGTTTTAAGTTCGCATAAATTCTTACATACAATTACTAATCACTGTTCAACGATATTAATTCTACTTCTCGTAGTACACTTTGTTTATTACCCGACACGAAATTATTATTATGTTTTTTGTTCTACTTTTTTCTGGATTTGATAGTTTGAGGTGATAGAGGGGGAGTAACAAATTTCTCTTATTATTATTTTTTTTTGTAATCAAAAGACTTAGTTAAAAAAAAAAAATATAAATTATAATTTTAAGAATACAAAAAAACTAGAGTGATGATGGTTTGATGATAGCTGCTGTTACAGGGAGATGCTGGTGTCGTCCCGATGTTCTTAGAATTTGGATCATCTGGTCGAGTGTAGATGGTGGTAGGCTCGACGTATTAGGTCTAGATTTTTCAAACTGGGGTCGCATGCAATGCCTCACAGGGTACTTGTAAAATTTTGCTCACACGAATGATGGCGAATAGAGGTCGCATGTATCGGCTCATATATGATCGTGTCCCGTGATGGCGCTTATATGTCGACTGTACGATCGTACATTTTGGCTCATACGTTAAGGAGCGTGGCTGGCTTTCACGGTGCTTATATTAGTACCTTTAGCTTGACGTTTGGATGGGCGTTTCGTCAAAGATGGTATTAACGTCGTAGAATTGATGTAGGTGCTCTTTGGTGCTGGTGGGGATATTGGCGTTTCGCTGGACAACTTTTCCGTGGCTTTCAGATGGCGTGGGTGGCTGTGTTGCTAGGTCTTATTATTGGGTAGTGTATAGTGTTAGAGTTTTGTCACAGTTTTTTTTTTTTTTATAGTTTGTATGATTTCCGTATAGTTTATTTTTTTTGCGCGTTAAGGTTTTGGGATTAGGTTTTTATGAAAAAGTTTCTTTTTTTTTTTTCTTTAAGATTTGCTAAAATTGACCCGAATTTATTCTTAAATCTTTAACTTAAAAAATTTACTTTTCGCAATTTAATAAAAAAGTAATTAATACAAAATACGGACTTTTCCGACCGCAATTAAGCCGAGCATCGCACACGAATTCCAGACCAACTAAGAGAGTGATCTAACGCGGCGCTGCCTTTTATAGCCATCGGCAACTCTGGTTCTGGTTTTCGGCGGTAAAAATTTAAGAGAGCTGAATGCGACTTGAAAAATGGCTTTTAGTTAGTTCCGGTTGGTGCGTTTTCTGGGCGTATTTTTAACTTAAAAATTCCAAATTTAGCTTGAAAAATCATTTTATAATTTTTAAAGAATAGGTGTGATAATATTTTATGTTTGTAGTTAAAAACGGCCTAGAAAAGCTCACCGGAAAAACTTCCATGATGGAAAAATACATTAATACTCCTGTATTGGTGATCGCGATTTTTCTCTGCCATGAAATTGTGTTGTTGCATTTGTTTTTTTATGTTCTCTTACTTTTTAGCACGTTTTTGTTTATTTCGAATTATCTCGCAACATCTGCGAATAAGTGTCAACCTCCATCCCATATATCGTAATTTACGCAAATAGTTCACAAATCGATGTCCCAATCTCCTTCACTCAGCATATGTACCAACCGCATATCATCAAACCATTCCCACTTTTATACTTTATAGATAAGATGGTTGAAATCTACGCTTTATACATCCCATAATTCTCAAACTTTAAGTGACTGTTGGCTTTGAATTAATTTAATTTTTAAAAACAACTATCGTACCTACCTACTATAAATGACTAATTAATAAGTGATTATGACAAAAAAATGTTAACTTCCTCACACAAATAAGAATTTGCGATTGACTGAAAAATTAATAAATATTAAAATTTTTAACAGCGATAATATCAAGTTTATCAATAGAACTCTTATCATTTATTTTTTATCAAATAAAATGAACGACTGGTTAGCACGAATTTGCTATTGTGTTTGAGTTACTAAAGAATTTTAAAAATGGATGTTTTAGTGAAAAAAGTTCAGAAGAATAAAATATGTAGTTGAAGGTAAAAACATAACTCCAATAGAAAGTATGAATTTATACAAGAATAACAATTTTAAATCGTTAAAATAATTTTTTATATATAAAATTTTAAGGAAAAAATTTGGATCCCTTAATTTAAAATAAAATAAAAATAAAATTTGAAATATTAATTAATGATACGTTGTTGAGATATCGAATTTTTAAATAAAAAAGTTTTTTTAAATAGATAGATAAATTAAAAAAAGATAATACTTTGAATATTTGAGTAAAGAATTACAAGCATGACAGTCCGGACGATGGGATTTTATCAGATTTTTTTTTAAGTTTTGAATTTTTTTTTCGAAATCGAGAATAGTTTTATGGTAAGTAGAAAATACTGCCAGTAATATATTAATTTGAAAAATTATTATTGAATAAGTCGTAAGAATTAATCGAAACATACAAACATTTTATAAAAAATTCTAGGTGCATGCCGTTTTCGAGAAAAATCCAATTTTCGAAAATCATTTCTTAACGTTTTTCGGTGTACCGTTATTTTTAGATAAAATAATTGGTTTCCCTTAATCATATATAAACTGTTAATTAATTATCAACAAAAATCAAGCTTGTGGTTTCAAAATTTTTCAAAACTTTTTTTTTAAACAAAAAAATTTTTAATTTTTTTTTTAATTTAAAAACAAAATATTTTTAAACTTTTATGGTGCCTAAGAATTAAAAATTAATTACTTTTTGAGAAAATCGAAAACAAAAAAAAAATGGTTCTATAGGATGTATCTTTTCTAACCATTTTTTGGATACAAAATTTAAACCATTATCTAGCCTTTATTAAATTATGTTTTTGGATTTGTTTTTTAAATCTGTGTTAAAAAAATTATGGCAGATACCGTTATTTTTGGTTTAAAAAAAAAATGTGGGTGAGAAAATTTTAAAAATTCTATCTACCAATTTTGAATATAATGCTTATGGACATATGTACATATGTATATGTATATCGTAAGTTAAAAAATTGATGTTTGATATTAATGATACTGATTCGTCATTTTTGAAAATAAATGTCAATTATCAATATCAAATATCCTATTGATAATTGACAACCGTAATAAGATTGTTAAACTGGTTGATGTGCGAGGTGGACTTTGCTGGTGTAAACTTGATTTTACGTTTTACGTTTAATATTATTAAAATTGAACGCAGCCAAGCTGAATTCGTTCATTGAGCTTTCTTTATTGTGAATTATATCTTTCTCTACGGGTTATTTTTGTAAATGAAAGAGTGGATTGGGTTTAACACCGGATCAAACTTCCAGCCAATGGGCGAATCTTTACTTTACATTCTTATCTCTTATTAAAATACAGAGTTGTACTTCCCATAACTTATCATTATGATTTTAAATAATACTTTTCATTTTATTAATCCAGCGCTGATTAGGCGCTTGATATATAAAATTTACCTTGAAACTGAACTCACATATTGCTGGACAAAGCCCATGGTAGCACCTTTGATTGCTGCCATTTTGCAATTATCTTCGAACGCAACCAATTTGGACAGATCGTCATTTACTTTTCCTCTTTCATTCAACCGAAATTCATTAATCGCTACGAACTCCATGTCTTTTCGTATTAAATTGCGTTATTAGTATTGTCTTTAATTTTTAAGGCGATATGAATATCCAAGCAGCAGTTTTAAATAATTGCGATCATGATCATATTAAATTGAATTAATTCGAAAAATAATTTTAACATTTCCAATCCATACTACTTCACTTTACTATTTCCTAGAAATTTACATGGAGTGGCCGCCACATTTAAAATAAGAAACTATGATTGAAATGAATTTGGAAGGTTGAACTGCGGTTGAAATCCAAACAGTTAATGTTCCAAACAATTTTCCGCAACATGCGAGTAGTGAGATTCGGTGTACCTACAAGACCTACAAGAGGTTGGGAAGGCAGAAACAAGATATGGATTGATAATGGAGAAGATCGAGGTTTAATCCGTTTCGGTGGAAAAGAAATTGATGTGAATTTGCCAAAATTTAAGATCCAAAATATTTTTGAGGCTCTACACTAAAAAACTTTCGAGATCAAGTTGAAGAAGAGTATTATTATGTGTCAAAGAAATGGGTTTGAAAAACTTGGTATCCGTCAGGGTAGAGTGAGATATGTATTTAATGACCATTTAAATATCGTTAATAGTAAGAATAAAAAGGAGAGGACCTCAGTGGTTGCCTTATGGGACTCCAGAGGTAGCTAAGAAATGGTTGGAGAGGATTTTCTTCGCACTATATACCTTAAGAAGAAAGGTTCAAGCCTAAGAGTGTAATGTTTAGAAATAATAAGTAAATGGTAGATTTTGTGAGAGGCCGGATGAGACAATGTCGACTTCCTTTCCGCTCTTAAGGCTGAGCGGCCAAAGGATACGAATTCAACGAGGTTAGTCGTTGTGAACTTACCTTTGACAAATCCATCTTATCTAAGGGAAATGACAGACCTAATAGCTTAAACTTGCGTACAAAATGCATTCAAAGATTTTGGGAATATGTGAAAGACCAGTTGGACGGTAGTTTGTAACTTCACACTTTGGGTTCCTTTTATGTACTCGTATTAGGGTTATGAAAGAGGTCTGAAAATTTTTGAGAGAGGAAAGAAATGTGCAAAACAGCATTTTTGGGAAATATGGTGGAGAGTTCATCGAGGCAGGCATAAACTTATCAGAGATAGATTTAGCTAATTTTTGATGAGAAAGGTGCTAACGATTTGAGGAAGAAATGCGGCAAGGGAATAGAGCCGTTGGTCTACAATTTTTTTTAAGACACACTTTTGGAAAGTGCTTGCTGTTTAAAAGTTATATGCGAAGCACAGATTGTTTCGACTTTGAATTAAATTTAAGGCAGACTTGATTTCACGATGGATTTAGTAAACAGTATTTCTTATGCCAAAATAAAGAAAGTTTCTCTTAAAAATGTTCACTTAGCCTATTTTTTGTACATTTCTCTTCGACTTATTTGAAAGGCATTTGATCACCGAAGTTGGAAATTTTCTCTATCACTGCACTTGTGCGAATCTGACAATAATGCTTATAGATAATTTTTTGTTAGTCATAACCATGACCTATAGCTTTTTAGTACTTTGCTTAGATAAGCTAAAAAAAAAATCCAATACTTTGCTTAGACAAGGATTACGCCAATTTGAAGAGTGATAAATATTCATAAGCTCAATACCCACAATTAAATTATCACCATCGCAGCACCGCCGCTGAGCTCCCACAAACAACATTTCATTCGATTAGCTTCTCTGATGTTCGATCTTGAAGTTGGAGACCTTTAGTTTCATCCGTTGACATTGTCAACGAATCGGAACCCGCGCTATGCAATCAACAGAAATATAGGTTCACACAAAACCAAAAAAAAAAACACACAATCGAGACCGCTTTGATGTTGGCCGCTTTGAGTATACAATCAATGCGACATAAGGGGGCTTGAGAGGTGACGTGAGAACAAATCAACCAACGAAATCACTTAACATTTCACTACTACTACCAACATTGGGTAAACATCGATGCTCCCAATTCAGAGTCCAACCATCAAGAGTCCATCCAGCTCGGCTATAGAAAACTAAACACCAACAACAACAAACGACTGACTATGTTCGAGAATAGGTCATCTTCGGCTCCGGCTTCGGCACGGATGGTGAGGAACAAAGTGGCGGCTGCGCACACCAAACAAGAACCAAAATTTATGACATCTTTCGCGTATTGCACTTTTCTGTTGCCCAGAGTGAGGATGAGGAACAACCGCAAGCAAGTGAGGACGTGTTGATAGAGGAAGGTATAGAACTTCTCTATAGGTCCCACGTTCATCTGTCAAATATTGATTTCTTGAACCAACATAAAATAACAGAATTAATCTCAAGTGGTCCATGGTATTTGCGGAGGGCGGCATATTTTCCTTTTTTCTCTCTCCCGGGCGGTCAGAATGAAGAGACAATTTTTTGGTAACTTATGTCCACTTAACCGCTACGAGATGATGCCAATAAAGAAGGCGACAAAGGAGATGAAGTTGAAGTAGGATTGTTTGAGGATAGCGCAGCTGTCAGACGGGTGAAGAGTTTTTTTTTTCTTTTTGTTATTTGCATACGGCGACAGTCAGTGGCGGTGAAGGCTACGATGGTGCCTGTGGGCAGTTTTATTAGCTCTCACTGTGTCATTTGAGCATATGATGGAGGCGATACACTGCTGCTCGGCTTGTTTTTGTTGCTGGGCGCATGGGGATTTCGTATGACTTCTGTTTTTTTTTCTATTTCTGAAAACAAAATATTCATCAGGTATAAGGTTTCTCAAAGGTCACCATTAAGTAGAACATTATCATTCTCAAGGCATTTGAAAACGTCACATAGCTATCATACCTTAAACCAGATAACCCCGATGTAATCCATTGTTTTCGTGTTCGACTAGTTCGCCAAGTGGGCAGAGACTATAAAAAAAAATTGAAAAACGCAAAACTGAAGCGAACAGAACTGCGTAGTGCCCATTTGTCAATTTAAAAACCAAAAGCATGGTTGATTAGATGATTTTTGCAGAATGGAAGACCATTGCAGAAGAGATATGTAGATATGCAAGAAATTTGGAGCAATTGTAGGTTCAAGGCATAATTCTCGGACTAAACGAGAGACACTGCTCTTTTCTTTTTGTTTTAATTTTACGCGCACTAAAGAATTTATGGCTCTATTACGAGCGAGTATCGTTTGTTCATTGATAAATGACTTTTGTCGAACGATCTTCGAAAATTAAAGATATCTGAAATTGTCGTATTAGATGATATCCTTCGGGTAAAGGATTCCACATTCGTGTAGTGCGGCTAAAAAAAGAATCTCTGAAATTAGGCTCAGGGGTAGACTAATGGGCATTCCCTGAAGCTGGAGTATTATGGTTGAATTGTTTTAAGGCAGGACGACAACTGGCTATTTTACTTGATCACTGTTTATAAAAATAGATGTAAAAAATAACAGACATGACACATTTCTACCTATCATTTTTAAAGCTTCTTTTTAAATTCTTTCCAAGAGACTAAAGTGGGCTATTGGAGAATCTGTCCAAATATGGGGCTTGTAGTCCAGCTTTGGACGAGTATGGGCATAGGACCTTTTAATTATGACCAGATCAGAAGGCTTGGCAAATTTCTTGCATCATTGAAGGAAACCTAAGCACTTAGCAGCGTTTTAGACGACGTTGAATATGTGGTCGTTCTACACAAATTTGTATGTGATGCACACATACATTATAGTGTTAAACATACCGAGAGAGAGGGTCGGATACAAAACAGAGCCCTGAGGCACACCAGCATTTATTTTAGGAATAGTAAGACCCGCTTAAGAGAAACGCCAAAATGTCACAGTCTTTCTTTCACTTAGGCGGGTTTTTCACTTAAACGAACCCCGCTTAAGTGAAAAATAATTTCACTTAAGCGGAGTTCGGATAAGTGAAAAAAAATTTCACTTAAGCGGATTTAAAAATTCCATTAAGCGGAGATTTAATGCTAGAAACAGTATTGTTTTTATCTTTTGGACTTGCCTTAAAAGAAGTTAAATAAAACAACGATTAAATAACACAAAAATAATTTATTGAAAAACGAAAACTAGCAAATTTTTGTTCTGTTCGATTCAATTTTTTTTTCACTTAAGAGATTTTTTTTTTAAATAAAGAATATTAAAAATTAACTGAAAATATGTTTCAGTTTCAGTTATCCGGGTTTTTCGCTTAAGCGAGTTTCACTTAAGCGGAGTGTTTTAAGGGAAATTAGTCGGAAAATACTTGGGGATGAAAAAAGTGTTTCAGGTAAGCGGGTTTTTCTCTTAAGCGGGTTTCTCTTAAGCGGGTTTTACTGATGATTTAAAACCATCCAAAATTACTTGTATTGAGCATTCCGAAAGTAGCTTTCTAATTTAAAGAAAGGAGAAATTTGTCAATAAAAAATGCACTCCTTTTGATAACAAGCGACATATGTCAAATTCTATCAATTGCTTCTGCTTTCTGGAAAACGATGTTAGGATTTGTGGCACTGTTCCATAAGCTTCTAAATAAAAAAAGCTTTCATTCAAATCTGTTATTCCGATAATGAGAAAGCCAAAAAATGTTTGTAGGTAATATCAATTTTTACTTGTGTCTTATAGGTACTATAAGGCAAGTTATGCATTCGAAAAAAAAATCGAACTCAAGATTTTAATCAAAGTTGACATTAAGATGATAGCCAAAAAAGTGGGTCTTGCAATTCTGTCTGTCTGTTCGACTACAGCTGACCGGATCGGCCGATTTTCTTAAAACTTGGAAGATATGGGTTTTAATTTCTTCCCCCCGCATGTTTTTTTTTTTTTTTTGTTTTAAGACCAAAAATAACAGTACCTGCCATACGAATTTTTTTCGAAATTTTATAAACATTTTTTTTTCTCAAAAACTGTTCGACATATTTAAAAAAATAAAAATACAAAAAAATTTCATGTAGTTATTAAAGCAAGGTAATGGTTGAACAAAAACGAAAAATGGTTATTGAGGGTACCCCCCATGGAACCATTTTTTTTTTTGTTTTTGATTTTCTCAAAAACGGTACACCCGATTTTGATAATTTTTTTTGGCCAAAGATCTCAAGAACATAAATAGAATTGTGTACTCAAATTTTCAACAAATTTTTTTTTTTCGATTTTTAAAAAAAACCTTACATTTTTTTTTTTTTCAAAACTCAATATTTCGAAAACCCCATGCTAGATTTTTTTTAAACTTGGTAAATAAAAGTTTCTCAATATAATCTATAAGATGTGAGAAAAAAAATTATTTTACTTAAAAATCAAGGTACCCACCATACAAATGCTAAAAAATATAAAAAAAATGGTATGGTACTCGTATTTTTCTCGAAAACGGCGCCTAGAATTTTGATAACATTTTTTTTTTTCAATTAATTTTTACGATCTTTAATTTAATAAAAAAAAATTTGAAATTAAGATATTACAGCTTGTACCTACCATAGAACCATTTTTTCGAATTTTGAATTTCTCATTATTTTTTATAGAGATGCTTCTAAAAAACATTGCATTTCAGAACTTTTAAAAAAAAATATATTTTTTGAATTTTTGAAAATATTTTTTTTTTTTTTTGAAAATTTGCTATCTCAAACGGGTTGATATTTTTTATGGAAATTTAAAATTTAATTTTCATTCGTACAATAAAAAAACCTAAAGTTGGCGTACCAAATTTTTTTCTTAAAAATGTTTTAAAAATTTTATATAAAAAAGCTTATTTTTTAAGAAACCACTACAACGACTTATATTTTTTGTTCATTCATAAATTCATATTTGCATAGCATTCTGTTTTTGTCTCTTCCTACTAAAAGAATTTAAATAAAATGCACGACTGGGTCGCACGAACTTGCTCCTATGTAATATACTAAGAATTTCAAAAATGAATGTTATTAGAGAAAAACTGTTGATAAGCATAAAAATTAATTTTTTAAACGACGAAAACAACTTCTTTAGTAGTTGGAGGTAAAAATAGAATGCCATGGTGATTCAAGCAAATATAGGTTCATACAAGAACAAAAATTATAAGTCCTTGTAGTGGTTTCTTAAAAAATAAGCTTTTATATACAAAATTTTTAAAACATTTTTAAGAAAAAATTTTGGTACGCCAATTTAAAGTTTTTATTGTTGTTTGAATAAAAATTAAATTTACAAAAAAAATATTGAGCCGTTTTTGAGATATTGAATTTTCAAAAAAAAAAAAAACGATTTTTTTTCCAAAATTCAAAAAATATTTTTCTTAAAGTTTTGAAATGCAATGTTTTTTAAACTTTTTAGAAGCTTCTCTCTTAAACATTTCATTAAATCCGTTATGCCGATAATGAGAAATTCAAAATTTTAAAAAATCGTTCTATGGTAGGTACAGTCAGTAAATCTTGTTTTCAAAATTTTTTTTATTAAATTATAGATCTTAAAAATAAAAAAATTTAAGTAAAATTCTCGGAACCATTTTCGAGAAAAATACGATTTTCGAAAACCATTTTTTAACATTTGTATGGAGGGTACCGTTATTTTTTAAGTAAAACAATTTTTTTTTTCTTAAATCTTATAATTTATATTAAAAAACTTTTATTTATCAAGTTTTGAAAAAATCGAGCGTGGGGTCTTCGAAATATTGAGTTTTCAACAAAAACATTTTAATTTTTTTGAAAATTTGAATACACAATAATATTGAAACTGCTGGGGAGCCTTAACATAAAAAAAATGATCAAAATCGGTTTTACGGTTTTAGAGAAAATCAAAAACAAACAAAATGGTTCCAAGGGGGGAACCAAAAATAACCATTTTTTAGAAAAAAATTTTCAACCATTACCTAGGTTTAACTAAAAGATATTTTATGATTTTTTTTTTTTTTAATCTGAAGGACAGCTTTTGAGAAAAAAAATATTTCGAAATAAATTCGTATGGCAGGTACCGTTATTTTTGGTCTTAAAATATCAAATCAAAAAACATCCGGGGGGAAAAAATTAAAACCCATATCTACCAAGTTTGAAGAAAATCGGCCTAGCCGTTTAGCTGCAATCAAACGGACAGACAGACAGACAGAATTGCGAGACCCACTTTTTTGGTCTTCGGTATCATTGTAATGTCAACTTTGATCAAAATCTCGAGTTCCATTTTTTTCCTAATGCATAACTTGCCTTAACTGACCTTTACAAAACAAAAATTGATCAAATTTCGTTTAAGAGACATTGAAAAAATTACTAACCATTTTTTCGATAATTTTTTTTAAGAAATCTGTGTAACAGTTTTTGAAAAAAAAAAAATACTTTATAAAATTTCGAAAAAAATATGTATGGCAACTAATGTAATTTTTGGTTTAAAAAAAAAGAAGAAAAAACGTGTGGGGGGAATTAAAAAATAATATATATATATAATATAATAAAATATATAATAAATAATAATAATAATATTAAGTTTAAAAAATATCGCCATAACCGTTTAGGCTGAAGTCGACCAAACGGAACTGCGAGACCCACTTTTTTAGTCTTTCCTGTTTTAGTAATGTGAAGTCTAATAAAAATCTCGAGTTCGAAAACTTTTTTGTTTTAAGTTGTATTCGGTTTTTTTTAGTACTTATTTCGTCAAGAAACTTAAGGCATTAACGAAGTTTTTACCATAACTATTAGCAGAGCTATTCCCCATGAAATGGGTCGGGGTACAGGAAATGAAGAGTTTTCTTTAATTTTTTTTTTTGGACATGAATCTTTCTCAAAGTATTTTTTGTTAATTAGGAAAAACCGGACGATTGAATTATCCATCGCGCCGGTCTCTCCATGAACATAAATTAAGCGTTTGTATGTCATTGTTTGTTTTCAGGGTTTATTTAGAAAAACTACATTGTATAGGTTCCCGGAGTTTTATTTTTATTTTGTATAAGTAATAGGAGGTTTTTTAAGAGTGCCTCAAGGATAAGTCTTGGTGTCTATATTATTCCTAATTTATATTAATTCTAGATTCAATCATAATTTTTTAGACTTTAATTCAAATTTTATATTTAAAGTTATCTATAATTTGTTTCTGCTTTGTCAACTAGAATCAATCTAGCACAGCACTCTCTTGAAAAGAGGTTCAAGATTCCTTTATTTCATTTTTCATTGCTAATAGTTGTGAGCAGAACAATGCAAATAAAACGCAAACAATTAAAGCAAAGCTGCGGTAGGCATAATCATGTCGTTAAATATTCCATACTTAATGCACTGACTTTTGCGAGAAAGTGACAAATCCTCCAAGATCTTTACTTAGATGCACCAACTTATTCAGTTCGCACATGAGCACAAATACCAGATGTTTCTGGACAAGACGCCACGCTCTCGTCTTTTTTTTTTTTAATTCTAAAATTGATAAGTATACCACAACAATAAACCCTCCATTTGGCACTTCGGGACCATTGTGTCCTATCAGCCGACATTTCGTGTCCGATCCATCTAGTAAAAGAAGGGCATTCCACAAGCCACAAGGACGGTTTGGCAATACAAGAAAGTGCCACTGAATAACTTTTTTTTTAATCATTTACTGGTCACTTAGTTTCCGCGATAGTGACGTTGATGCCAGATGCTGATATGATCACAGAAGTGTTTTTTCTTGGGATGCATATTTTTAACTCAGCTATCACCGAGATCGTGACCTTGTTCCACGAAGAAAATCCATCATCGGAGCCGTAACTGACAGATGTTTTCACTTCTCCTTAAGAATTGACTGACTTATCTTCATTGGAAACTTTAAAAAAAATCAGCAGGAAGGTACAAGTTATCTATTTACGTACTTAAAAAGTTACCAAATCTTGCTGTTCTCCTGTTGACTATAATCTTCAACAATTATCTGAACAATAGCTATTTCTCTGCAGCCTGGAAAACGGCAAAAGTTGTCCCTCTCCCGAAGAAGTACCTACAACCGCGCAAATGTGAAAAGATATCGGCCAATTTCGTTGCTCAGCTGTTCGAGCAAGATACTGGAGGCGTTGATATGAAGAAACTCAACGTTTTCTGCAGAGAAAGAGATGTCATACCGAATTCCAGTATGGCTTTAGAAATAAATACTCTACCATACATCCACTACTGGGACTCCATACTGATGTTACACTTGGACTCAACAAAAAGGAAACCTCTGTAGCTTACTTGGTGGTGGACATCGAAAAAGCTTTCGGGAGCGTTTATTAGGATTATTATTCAAAATCTCGGAACTTGCACTTCGTAATCCATAGACTTTTTTATGTACAGATAGCAAAACATGTATCATCAACCAAAGGGATCAACGCTGGAGTTCCTCAAGGATCAAAACTTGGACCGCTGCTGTTAAATATTTACACTGTTTATCATCCAGCCAACATACCAGAAATGTTCACCAGTAATTGCTGCCAGGAGAGTGCACATTAAAAACCACTGGGAATACTATTTCAAATGGGGACTGAAGATAAACAGCGAAAAGACCGAACTCATCTGTTCTTGAACACTAGTGGCTGTCATTCGAAGACGCGCGTTTGCAACACGATCTGATGCAATCAAACTAAAATTTCCAGAAAACATTGAAGTAACAGTCAAAGCATCAACGAAGTACTTGGAAATCAACTTTTACAACAAATTCAATCTCAAAGGCATGCAGACTTGATGTTGAAGGGAGCCAAATTTGGCCCATCCGCTACTCTGGAGGCGAAATAGACTAAGTAAGAAGACCAAGGTGCTTGTGTACAAACAGCTTATACAACAAGTTCTAACCTACGCCTTTCCCATCTGACTTACTATTTCACCTACAGCAATGAAGAAGATGAAGCATATTGAAAGAAAGATGCTCCGGATTTGCACTGGACTCTACCGTAACCCACTGACGAAAAAATATTTATACCAAATAAGAAGCTGTACGAAGAAGCAAAGTTAATACTCGTACCACTGGACAAGTATTTGCTGCAGTTCCCTGGAAAAATTATCAGCAACCTGAAAAACCATCCCAACTCAGAAGTACAACAACACCTCCAGCATGAACTAGAGCCTATTGACAGGTATCAATACTGACGATCAATTTGAAGAAATCAACGACGTCGGTCGCACCCGCTTACGAGAAGAACAACAATAACAAACGATAATAATTTGTTCTCTCTGCGCGCGATATTATGGAACTTATGCTAAATATTTTATGCCTTCAATGGTTTGCGTAATACCTTGTGCCGAAACCCCGATATAAGTCGGTGCAGTACTGTAACTAACAAAAGGTAAACCAATCTTTTAATCCATATTTTTAATTTTTCAAATGCAGAACTGGTGTTTTTATATTTCATGAAAGTATCCGTGCGTGCATTTAAACTAGCAGGGCGTAACGAATCCGTCATCACATCAATTTTGTTGAGTTGCTGTTGTTGGTTGGTGTTATTATTGCTGCTGAGTTGCACATTAATTTTAAAAAGTGATTGAAATACACAAAAACCGGACTGCGAACAAGCCATATCAATGACGACATGCCCGGCCATTAAGTAAAACGAAATCACAACAATTGCCATAACAATAACAGTAAAGAGTGTTTTATGTGAAATTAAAAACCTCACATAGGGGCGTGTATCTATTCTGTATATGTACCTACACTCTTTTCCAATTTCAATATTGCAAAGTATCCTAAAATAAACATGACAAAAAAAAAGGAACAATATTCCGCATTCGCATTGCATTGCATTCACTCGCGATTATATCGTCGATAATAACCGTGTCCGTCCATAACAATGAAATTTCAAAGGAATAAAAATTAAATTGCTCCGCTGCGCTGTTCAAGTAAGGGATAACCGCAATATCAAACCCACATATTATTCAAGACGGTTGTGTGCGTGTGTGTATGTGGAGAAAATTAATTACCCACTCTCAATTCGCTAAAAGGTGTCCGACCGCGAACTACAATAAAAATATTCGCAATAATACAACCTCGTTCTCGTTCTCATTCTCGTCCTTGTCCAGTGAAGAACGCAGAACAAATGCATTATTTTTATTGTCCGATCCGTTGTCCCGTTGTGGTCCTAATCTACTAATGGACCAACAATAAACCTCGGGACGATATAATCTCTCAATGAATTCGAGAGTACCTCGTGTAATTCCTTATGGATGGGATGATGTTTAGACATCCGAAGGACCATCATGGTATTGTGATGAAATATGAGGGGCTGATGACGACGACGACATGGGGTGCCAGCAACGGCACCCAACTGTGCTAAATCACCGCTTTCTACTCCAGTTGCTGTTCCGGGAACAACTGGCACAGAGTCGGTGTACTATCCACAGCGACATCTAAATTAAATTACGAGCAAGAAAAATAACTCAATCAGCAAGGACCAAAGGGGGAACAATATGGCAGTTGCTCCTGTGAGAGCGATAAATAATATTTTTTGATGGGTGACGTGTGCCATCGGGATAGTCAAAAGCAACAGAAGAGACTGCTCCCGGCTCTACTCGTTCTGAACTAATTTTTGTCAAACATAATACACGAACACGGCGTTTAAGGGGGACGCGAGCGTGGGACTCACAACCTTCTACGTCTTCTTTAATAATGATAAGAGGTGTAATAATTCTCGAGCACACTGTAGCTACTTGTTGTTGTACACAGCAGTTAATTTTTGTCTATATTTTTATGTTGCTATACTTTGCTGGGCGTTTTTGTATCCGAGATATATGGTGGGGTTCCGCTCCGTGAGTATCACTGTCATCATTGTTATCATCAGGTGTTTTTGGCGAAACATTTGACCATAAAATCCACTCATCGAACAGAAGCTTAACGGCTATTAAGGGGTCCAACGGAACAGTTTATGAGTGGCAGGAGGTTATTTGAGCTTTTTGTTACATAAAGATCCATTAACTAAAGGTATGGCAACCAAGCAACCATTCGGGGCAACAAGGATAACATATAGTCAAAGCAGATGTGTCACACACAGCAACATTGGGGAATTTCGGGATTTGACATTAAAAAGTTGTTGGACATGAATCATCCGGAGAATGTGATGCTATGATGGTGATTATTTGACATTAGGCAGATGTTTAGGTACATTCAAGAACATAGTCGAAGATCGTAAAATTATTTTTGTAATTAGTTAATTATTCTTGCAGAATGCTTATACATAATGTAAGTGAGGAGTTTGGATGAGCTAATAAAACCTAATGACAGTTTGGTACACACTTTTGAAAAATATAGAACAGAGCTGAATTGGAAATTTAGGGAATAGTTCAAAAATGAAAACAGTCGACAATTTGAAAATTGCTGTACTATAAGCAGAATTTTTTTTTAAAGTAAATAAATTTGCTGGTGTAAAAGCTCGAAGAGAACCATGATCTAGAGACTTACAACTCTCAACCATTTATGTTTGCAAGTAAGTAGTAGTACTAGTTTCTGCCTGTTCCAAACGGCTAATGAGCAACTTATTAATATGCTTTGAGTGAACACCTACAGTTAATGTTTAATTTCACTTTTTGGCCGTACCAAAAGTTATCGGGTTCATAGACTGGCTTATGAACTTAGCCCCCAGGACCGAAGTCCCAGTAGCATTTTTTCTAGACCTGTGAAAGGTTGCAACTCCTTTCCAGAATGTTTCTGATCTTGATTCTCAGACTACAAAGCTCGATATCCACTCCACTAGATATTTTGCCATAGTATGTCTCGGAATTCAAGTCAAAATACAAACTGTTCCAACTGTGTTTTATATAGGAAACACCACTTGGTGTGTGTGTGTTTTCTATCTATCTACTGGCGGAGCAGTAGCTACCACGAATCGGTAGACAACCACAACCACCTCGAGCTCTCTTTACAGAGGGCCTGCCCAATGATAATGAAACCAAGCTTTTACACTTGGGGCTCTAATTAGCGGGGGTAACCTCGGTAATTTCATTATCCCCGAGGTTCTCAATTAGGGTATTGCCGTTTCAAAGTAATTTGTACTACCGTCATTTCCTTGGAGTAAACTCCTATTTCAGATTGTGTGCGGAATGCAGTCGACCCACAAGTAAGTCAACCACATCCACCACCAAATCAACTTTGATTTGGTCTTGTTTGTCCTATAACAAATTGGGAGAGATACTCCCAAGCAAACCTTCTTATTCTTATAGTATCGGACAGGACTATAAGTAATCCAGTTTGCCATTACCAAAACATTCAGCAAAAGAGTAAACTCATTTGCCTTATGAATGTTTTGGCCGTAACCGCCCCAGATTACATTGCTCAATATTTATATATTAGAGCCAGAGACCGTTGCTCAATTTAATTTATTTTCAGATAAGTATAGTTCTAATATTTTTTCGGGACCAGCTTGAGCTAGTACTTGACCCCTTCGTTTTGTCTAGTTGGTTAGGCTGCGATGTATGGGTATCACAGCCATATCCACTGGCACCACGAGGAGGTCAACAAAACTAAACTGCAAATAGTCCTTGTACTTCCAATAGTCAATTCCGTGCCACCAATAACAAGTTATTGGTGGACAAGCTCCAGAGCCCTGGTCATGCGTTCAAAATATTGCCGTCCGAATTATACAGCCTTAGAATAGTCGTCTGTATAACCCTGACTGCAATTTCCGTGCCACCGAGGTGGACAGGCTCGAGAGCCCTGGGCTTGCGTTCAACACTATCTTCTGCACAAACTACTACAGTTTCGCCAGCACGGCAAGAGATACTCTTAGAGGATTTGTCAATTCCTCACAAGAGGCAGGACACCCCTGAACAAATCTTTTTTTCAGCTGCTGAAAATTGAAGAAGACCTTCTGCATGACAGTCCAAGACATAAAAACATGAAGTTTCATTCAAGTTTTAGGCTCTTGGCGTAAAGGTTATTGCGTTGGTTAAAAATAAAATTAAAACGGAAGATGAGCCCGTAAGATCAAAAATATGGACAGAACTCTCAAAGCTGAGTCAGGCTTAAATGCTTCTTGGGAGCTAAAACTAACAACGCCTTACATCATGTATCGGATTAAGCAGGAACAACCTCAGAAGAATTACGGTGGTCCTCACTGATCACTGCAAACTATACGAAGTTACCTCAGCATTCTTGGCCTGGTGACTGACATGCAGATTCTGTAATTCTCACGTGGAAACACAGGACCATATATTAGGTACATGTGATGAACTCGTGTATCAAAGAATGAAGTATCTGGGACGTCACCAGATAGAAGAGAGTAAACTGAGATCTCTGACTACATACATACAATTAATTTCCTAAAGGAAGTAAGTCTAAAGGAAGAGCTGTAGTATGAGCGAGACAACTCAGTTTGTGACGTGCTTTTTGCTTTTCAGCCGAAGTTTTGTTCGCCTGAAGAAAAACACGAAACTTCAGTAGGAAGGTCTTTAAAACCTTATACAAAATCTTTATTGAAAACAAATCTTAAATTCATATAACAACTAAAATATTCTTGACTTCAATACACACTGCCTGGTGTATCTGGTTAACATCGGTTATTCTCCTGGTGTTCTGCTGGTCCTGCTGGTTTCCTTTAGAAAACTCTATTCTGGCATCTGGTTTCTTCATTAACTGCGGCATTCGGTATCGGGTTACTCTTTTATAAATACGGACTACGCTCTTGGCACTTACAAGTTCAACGGGTTTAAGGCCCCTGGTAGGCACTAGATCGACAGGTTTTAGGCCCATGGTAGGCACTAGATCAACAAGTTTTAGGCCCCTGCTAGGCACTAGATCAACAGGTTTTAGGTCCCTGGTAGGCACAGCCAATGTATAAACAGCGACAGATCAACAGGTATCAAAGCCCCTGGTGGCAATTAGGACGTTTATTCTTCGAACCAAACTGATGGAACGAAATAGCTTGAAAATTTCAGTTGACTTGTAAACTAAAATCAAGCTCGTCATCTTCGACAGTAGCAAACAAGTGACTTTCCTTCCCAAAAGGAAGTCCTCTTGTTATATTTTTTGTATAAACTGTGTGTGAACTATATACTGATCGAATGCAAATCACCCAATATGTTCAACCGGCTGTGACGTCATGATTTTATAGTGACTGCATATTATATTAAGGCAAGGTATAAAATCCCTTTATCTTGGCGAGGTGACTGGTGTCGTTGGTAGCTGCAGCCTTGTATGGTGTCGTCGGTCGGTGCTGCGGCGCGGTGGCGGCTGCTTAGTCATGGTAAATCAAATCACCCAATGTGTTCAGTATTGGCAGAAGCATGGAACGCTTCGTTAAAAGTTCTACGGGAGCCACAATAGATCTAAAGGTTGCAGTGTATTTATAACCGAAAACTATCATGTCCACACAGTGGAGTAAAAACCCTTTGAGTTGAAACTTGTACTGGGAGGTACTTTTTCTTTAATAGTTTATGTTTTTTTTTCTGAAGTTAGGGACATTTTTGCCAAAAACTTTGTTTTTAAATTAAAAAATTTTTCTATTGTTGGCAAAAAAGGCATTTTTACAATGAGTACATGTTCAATTTTATTTTTATATTTCAATATTGAACACGCAGAAAAATGAAATCCAACCAAAAGATTTTACCAAAAAAAAAACTATTTTGCACAAAAAAAGAGAGACACTGGGCAATGGGAAGGAAGGAGAACAACTACCGAGAAACTGACGAAATGCAATGTTTATCTTCAACAGCTGATTTATCGAAATTTTGTTTTTGAGTGATAAGCCACCTTTTCATAGACTGGGTCACATATATTGCCATATAGGCAAGTTATGCATTCGTAAAAAATCAAACTCGAGATTTTGATCGGACTTAACATTACGATGATAATAAGAGGTGTTATTTTGATATTCAAAGAAAAATGGCATTTTTGGAGATAAATGATCGGATGTTTATTTCATTATAAAGAGGAAGGTATGCCGTTAATAATGGAACACAACATCAGCCAAATGGCCGCCAAGACCACGCTTACAGGACCATATCCTTTTCATGAAATTTTCCATAACCAAATCGCAAAGTGGCTGCCCTATGTCCTCGATAGCCTCACGAATTTCATCTTTGAGGTCTTGAATCGACGCTGGGCTGTTGGCGTAGACCTTATCTTTCACATGTCCCCAAAGGAAGAAGTCGCAAGGTGTTAAATCACAAGATCTCGGTGGCCAATTGTGATCACCTCTTCGAGAGATAACACGGTCCGGAAACTTTTCCCGTAAAAGATCGATGGTTTCATTGCTTGTGTGGCACGTAGCGCCGTCTTGTTGAAAGTAAACGTTGTCCAGATCAATACCATCCAATTCAGGCCATAAAAAATCATTAATCATCTCTCGATAGCGCAATCCATTGACCGTAACTGTTGCTCCAGCCTCATTTTCGAAAAAGTAAGGTCCAATGACCACGCTAGACCATAAACCGCACCAAACAGTCACGCGTTGAGGATGGAGAGGCTTTTCAACAATAACTCTTGGGTTTTCCGAGCCCCAGATGCGACAGTTTTGCTTGTTGACGTAGCCTCCGAGGTGGAAATGGGCCTCATCAGTCAAGATGATTTTTCGATGAAATTCCGGTTCATTTTCATGCATTTCAAGGACCCAATCAGCAAAGACACGACGTTGTTGATGATCAGCCGGCTTGAGTTCTTGTGTTAACTGAACTTTTTAAGCCTTAAGACCCAAGTCTTTATGCAAAATACGGTGTAATAACGTTTGTGGAATGCCTAATTCCAAAGAACGACGAGGAATGGACAAACCTGGGTTTTCTTCAACACTTTGGGCTACAACAGCAATATTCTCAGTTGTTCTTGAGCGACGTGCACGGGTTTTATTCTTCACATCACTAACTTGTCCCAACAGCTCGAATTTGTCCACCAATTTCTGTATTGCGGTCCGACAAGGTGCTTCACGACGACCCAAAAATGTTTTAGTTTTACGAACCGTCTCTGCCAAATTTTCACCATTTTTATAGTGAATTTTAATAATTTCAATGCGTTGTTGAAGCGTGTATCGTTCCATTTTTATTAATAGCGTAGTTTCTACTTGTCAAATGTCAAAAAATGACAGCTTCAAAAGTGACAGCTACCGAAATAGCGGGCTATTCAAAATAACACCTCTTATTGGAAAACTCTTCTTACACGAAAAAAGTGAGTCTCGCAATTCTGTCTGTCTGTTCGGCTTCTCACCCACATTTTTTTTTAAGACCAAAAATTACGGTATCTGCCATACGCATTTTTTTCCAAATTTTATTAAATACTAGATAACCCGTTGAACTTCGTATCACCTTCATATATTTTTGAAAAATATGGTCAAAATTTAATACAAAATGTGTATCTACATTGAATGCAACACAATTATACACTTAATCAATTTAAGGCTTTCTGATCTGGGTACTATATTTTTGGTCTTTTTTTGCGGTGCGTAAATATATAAAGATGATAATTTTCCGACTCGCGTCGTGTAATTGCTCATGCGCGAAACAGGGAAACTCCAAGTTGATTTCGCACACTTTCAACGACTGGCATTGCGATTTATTTATGGTCATCTCAAAGGCTAGACGGACGGGAAATTCTAGACGCTTAAAATCGAATGGCAAATCCGTTGGAATCATCGGTATACGCGGGATCAAGACATGATCTTTGCCTCCTTGTCGTTATTCATAAGTTCTTTTACAGCCAGTCTCGTTCCATTACGCAGTCGAGGTTGAGTAATGTGATGCAGCATAATCACAACTGATCCTACTTTTAATTGGAAATTGTGAGGTAGTCCAGGCAAATCCAGAGAATTTAAAAACTCTGTGGAAAAGTTGACTACGTCATCCTAGTTTGTATCTGTGTCAACTGATTTGTAAGAAAATAACTCTCCGGGAAGAAAATTCTGAATGGTTGCATTGACATTATCGACATCTTTGTTTTTGGCCCCCAATATTGCTCGTTCACTCAGTCAATTATGGTTTCTGAACTATTGTTCTATGTTACTAAGAACACGCTGAATAAGCTCCTCTTTTGAGTTGACGAAGTTACAAAAATCTGTGAGTAGTGTAATTAATCCGGTCGAAGTATTAACTGCGAACTTACCATTTTCAATATCTAATAACTGCTTCGAAAACATAATCGCAGTTTGATGTTGTTGCAAAAATACTCGCATGTTCGTTGTTATTTGGAGTGCCACAATTTAGATGATTTAGAGCATGCTTTTAGCTCGTCAGCAACAGTTGATCGGGGAATAATTGGAAGAGTTTGACGAAAATCACCTGACAACAGAATCATGGCTCCATCAAAAATGTTTTGGTTGTCACGAAGATCTTTTAACATTTTATCCAGTGGCTCCAGTGACCTCTTTTGGGCATCGTACATTCATCCCAAGCGATCAATTTGCAATAGTTGGGGCAATAGGCCCCTGATCTTTGCCAATAGCAATGAAATTAGGAACGTTTTTCCAGTCCCCCCGGGAGCATCGAGGATTTACTGTTCACAGCTTCCATCAAAGTATCGTACGCAATTCTTTGTTGTTCATTCAATTGCGGAACATTTGAACGAACTGTTTCGGCCAATACTTCAGTATCGTATTGTTGTTCTCCTTGCAACTCGTGGTTAAATGCATCGCGCATAGGACGATTGGGTGCTCTCATGCCCAAAAACGACAATACTTTATTTACCATCAATAAACACATATCTTCTATCATGATCAATGTCTCACTGTACTGCAGTAATTTGTTGTGTAAAGATATCAAATGTTTTACAGCTAGGAACATTTTGTATTGGAAAATTAAATTGTTGTTTTTAGTATTTTCCATTACTTATTATTTATGTTTCTCATCGTTTAAACCTTCCATAAACTTCCACAAATATTTCAAGATCAAAATTAGCAAAATCGGTCCAGCCATTCTCGAGTTTTAGCGAGACAAACGAACAGCAATTGATTTTTATATATATAGATTTTTTTTTCTCAAAACCTTTTCTACTTTTCCGAAAAATGGTTATTAATTCTAAAATTGACAGCTGTTTGACTTCTAGAAAAGTATGAATTTATGTAAGCAAGATTTAAAAAAAATCGTTTTATTATTAAATTATTTTTTTATATAAAAATTTCTTTAAACTTTTTCAAGAAAAAAATTTGGGATGCCAATTTTAAAAATTTAGTAAATTAGATTTTAGAAAATAATTTTGAAAAATAATCGTTATCACGTTGTTAAGATATTGATTTATCAAAAAAAAACGGAAACCAAAAAAATATTTTTTCAAAAATTTGTACACACAATATTATTTTAAATTTAAAAATGTTGGTCAAAATCTTAAGAGACGTTAATGAGAAAATCCATAGTAAAAAAAAAAACAGTTAAACAGTTCCTTCCCAAAATGTAGCCAATGCCTATAATAGCACACTTAATTGTATTTATCAAAATCGTTGGAGACGTTTTCAAGATGAATAACATTTTACATAACGGCTGTATGGCATGTATCGTTACTTAGAGAATCACCGAAAACCCTTAAGTACCGAGATTGAAGAAAATACCTCCAGTGGTTTAGGCTGTAGGGAGAATACAGACAAACTAAAACATGTTTTTTATGTAGATACTAAATTTTGCGGAAATTTTTTATAAAAAGATTTGATATGCAAATTGTTATTTAGTGATATATGCATTTTTGGACGTAATTTCAAAATTTGATTTTGTACCCGTTTTCAAGATATGAATTTTCAAAAAAAAGGAGCTGTACGAACATTTTGGTTAAAATCATTAGAGCCGGTAATCAGAAAGTCGAAAATAACAAAAGAAAAAAACTTTCTATGACAGGTAGCGTTAATACCAATTTATCCCAAAATTTTCTTTAACCAAAATTTAGTCCATGTCCATAATAGATTTTAATGAAATTTTATATAGAGAAGCTTCCAAAAAGTTTGAAAACATTGCATTTCAAAACTTAAGAAAAAAATATTTGTTGACTTTTTGAAAAAAAAAAAAAAAATAATGAAGTTCAAGCGACCCAGTCGTCCATTTTAATTTTTTTTTATTTGGTATGCTTACTTTAAGTTTTTATTACTGTACGAATGAAAATTAAATTTCCAAAAAAAATATTGAGCCGTTATTGAAATATCGAATTTTCCAAAAAAAAAAATTTTTTTTTTTTTTTTTTTTTCAAAAATTCAAAAAACATTTTTTTTAACTTGGGAAAAATAAATTTTTATCAAAATTCTAGGCACCATTTTCGAGAAAAACACGATTTTTGAAAACCGTTTTTTAACATTTGTATGGTGGGTACCTACTTTTATTTTTGGGTAAAATAAAACTTTTTTCATACATCTTGTAGATTATGTTGAGAAAATTTTATTTATGAAGTTTTAAAAAAAAAAATCTAGCATAAGGTTTTCGAAACATTGGATTTTGAAAAAAAAAAAATGAAATTTTTTTTAAAAATCCAAAAAAAAATTTTTTTTGAAAATTCGAATACACAATTGTATTCAAGTTTTTGGGGAGCTTTAGCGAAAAAATATCAAAATCGATAGTACCGTTTTTGATGAAATAAAAAACCAAAAAAAGTGGTTCTTTGGGGGGTACCCTCAATAACCTTTTTTCGGAAAATTTTTTTCAATCAGTACATAGCTTTAACTAAATGAATTTTGTTTTGTACTTTATAGTAGATACCTATTAGTCGCAAGTAAAAATAATTTTAAGATTTATGAATATTTTTAAGTAATAAATAAGATTCACAGTTTATTATATAAGAGAAAGTTGTGTTTTTTTTTAACTTAAATTTAATTTAAAATTTTAAATATTTACTAACTCTTAGCTTAATTTTTATAAACCTACTTAATAATTTAAAACACTTGCAGGTAAGCTAAGATACTGTTTAAAGATTACCCTTGCGGTATAACGTAAATAATATCTTTCAAATACTTAAATACTCTGAAAGGCTTGTGTTTCTTGAAAAAAAAAATTTTCAAGCTGATTTCTTACGATCAGTAATAACAGAGCAATTTCTGTAAAAATGGGTAAGTGTACACCAAAGTAAGCATTTTCTAAAGATTATGTCAACATTGGAGATAGATCCAGCCGACTCGCTGGCCGAAAGTGGTGTCTAGTGCAAATGAAAAAGTGATCTCTGACTTGATCCATTTTCAAGCTAAAATAAGATTTCTAAAAATGATTAACGAAAATATTAAAGTTCAATACAATTCCTGGTTGTTTATTTTTCCATGAGCATGTCCCCAATGTCCATCAAATAATAGCTTGATACTTAAATAAAATCTTTTCAATCTATCTGTAGATTCCTCAGGAGCTTTAACACAACTCTGCTCAAATTTAATTTCCAGCATCTTCGCACAACTCTAAAAGTAATTTCAAAATAGTTCGTTAAATTTTTTAAGGAATGAAAAAAAAAAAAAAACTTTACCCAACAGCACACCAGTGAGAGAGGCAATCTTCAAAGAGAAGACTATAATTTAATTTGTGTGGGAAATTTCCTAAAAACTAACTAACCAAAGAATTTCCTTTAAATCAATTTTCGTCAAATTCAAACTTGAAAGTTTTACGAACTTTTCTAATCCAATTAGCAGACGAAGTTATGTTAAATATGCACCTCCAACTTAGCATATTGTATACTCATATGAATCATTTTGAATCCTACAGCTTGGAATGTTTGAACGGAGAAACCTCTACACAAATTTGGTGAATGCTGTAGACCTAAATAAAATCTTAATTTTATGTTCTTTTGAAGCATAAGATTGGGGAAGGTATTGAGTCATCAGCGTAGAGAAATATCAAAAGATAATTAAGTCGTAAAAAATGTGTGTGATATTTGTAGATTGACTCTATAGCTCTGCCTTTACTACATAAATGTGACGATGAGTGCTTGTGACTCTTTATTTTACATATGTAAGATATGCAGGTATTTGAAAATAAATTTGATAGACCCATAAAGTCCGAAGCGAAAATGCAGCTTGGCTACACAAAATGTTCAATACATTAGCTTTGATGATAGCTCGTCTATCTGATGTTTTAAGTAGCTGTCCGCTCCCTTTCATATTTTGTCGACTGCCAGACTTATTTAGGAAAGAAATACTTTTTACGTTTTTACTTCTGCCAATTTATCTTTCGGTATGCCAACTTAGACTAGAGATTCACAAAACGCTTTGATTTGACCTTTTTCTTCTCCCGTCAACTATTTTTCGCAAACAATTTTTGAAACCGATTTTTAAAAACAATTATAAAGGGTTTTCCAATAGAAACTTCCAAAATTTGACAGATGATTGTGGCCACATTGTTGAAGCAACATCTGTCAAATTGGTTGTCATGAAGCCTTTCTTACCCAACCTTTAAAATGATTAAATTGTTTTATGAGAGTGTATCATGTGTTCGCGTGCTTCGCCCATTTTACAGTCGCTATAATTGTCCCTCTGGGAGGACTATTCGCAAGGATGTGGATAAATTTGAGTCGACCAGTTCAGTTAATAATACGACAAATCCGATCGTCAACGAAACGCAAGATCTGCCGATAATATCGACAGTCAATTCCGCGCAGTGAACAAAAACTCGGCTTTTTTTCAGAACAAAACTTGGCGAATTTTGCGTCATGACTTGGGCCTACTCCGATACAAACTTTAACTGTCCCAGAAGATCAGAGTTACTTTCTCGAACAGTTGAAAATTGATCCCAATTTCTGCTTGTAAGCCAAAATAATCAATGCCATAGGTGAAATTCAGACCGATTTTTGCGCGATGGTTATCGGAAAATTGGTCTGGTCCAGCTACTATTGTGACATTGGTTAAAACTAACCAACGAACATATTGGCTTTAATAGAAGAAAGTATACAGTTTTCGAAGCATTAACTGCTACGCGGTTTTTCGTTCCCCATTGGACAATGCTATCCAGATCAGAATTAAATGAACTTATCATACGCTGCCGTTCTGGATCTACGAGTACATCCGAAGAACAAGAACATGCATCTGCAAACGAATATATGAGCCTGAGAGTAGGTAATGCGTCGTCGGAAAAACAATTTAATGAACTAGAAAGTATCAGACAAAAGATCATTGATGAATATGAGAAAGAGAGTCGTAGACAAAACGGAGCCTTGTGGCACACCAGCATTTATTTTGTGACTATGAATGAATTAATTTGTATTAGGGGTTATTGCACTGCGACCTGTAGATCTATTGTGTCCCCGCTTAAAATTGATGAGCTTGCTCATACTACAGTTCCTTCTCCAAACCTATTGCTTTTAGGAATCTTAGTATTTGGGGCACTTCCAGAGAGGGTAGGTTGTTTTTCGTTTGGTACATGAGTGGACAGCATTTTCCCAGTATATGTTCCGGCGTTTCTTCATGCATGTTGCAGAATCTTCATGTGGCACTGCTTACCAAGTAAACTTAGGTGTCTTCTAAGTTTGCAGTGTCCTGTTACAATACCTGTTATTATTCTTAGGTTATTCCTTCTTAAGTTAACGTAGTTTTCGAAACGTTGCTGGTTGTAATTGCCCAGTAGTAGTTTTTCCTGCCTTAGTTTTGGGAGTTCTTCTCCACTTCTTGTTTAATTTTGGCTTTGATGACATTTTCTCTTATGCCCCAATAGGGCTCAGGCCCTGTTAGAGAGATTGATGCGCCTATTTTTGCTAGGGAATCTGCCCTTTCGTTTCCTCGTGACCAGGTACCCAGTAAAGTGTGACCCTGTTCTGGTTGCCAAGTTCATTTAGCCTGCTTATGCACTCCCACACCAATTCAGAGCTGATGGTGTATGAGCTTAGTACTTTGAGTGCTGCTTGACTGTCTGACATGATGGCAATGTTCTTGTTACGATAATTCTTTTCGAGATTACGATCCATGCATTTCTCTATGGCGTTTACCTCCGCTTGGAAGATGCTGGTGAACTTTCTTATCGGTATGGAGTTTGGTTCTTGGTCCAAAGATTCCTGCACCAGTCCTATCACTTGTTTTCGATCCATCAGTGTACCATTTTGATGGTATTTGTTTCGAGGGTGTAGTTAATATCCTCTCCTACCCAGTCTTTCTTGTTGCTGAACTGTGTAAGAAAGTTTTTCTCGAAATTATGTTTTTTGATCATTCCATCTCTTGGGATGTCAATAAGGTTTGTTATTGTGGACCTGTCAATTAAGTCCCTTTCTCTGAGACCAATAATTTTGCCTGTCCAAGTTCCTTCCTTTGAGAACCTCATGATACATCCCACTCCACAGCACTTCTAATGACCTCGTGTAGAGGGGATATATGGAGGACAATCTCCATAGCTACGGTAGGGCAGGTTCTCATTGCTCCCGTAATACAGATACATGTGAGACTTTGGACTTTTTCTAGGTTTTCCTAATTGTTGTTCGGCTTGCATCCCTATGACTTGTCTGCAAGTCTTTTGCAAATCATTAGGGCTTTTGTGGCTTTCCCGACTATAGCATTAAGTGTTTGTTCCAGCGGAGTTCCAGCCAAATGGGTAGGTTTCATGTGTGGTAGAAGTTTTTTCCTGGTAAATGGTATGATTGTTGTCTTGGATGGGTTTATTGAAAGCCTTACAGACAGACACTATTATCTTGTAATTGTTAGTCCTCTTTGGGTAATATCGCAAAGAGTTTCTTCAAACTTACCTACTGCAATGATAGCGATATCATCGGCAAAGTCAATACAGCATATACTTTGGGAGGTAAGGTTTTCTAACAATTCATCTACTAAAAGACAACACAACAAGGGTGATAGTACACCACCCTGAGGTGTCAGGAATAGCTGATGTTCCTTCATAGCTGTCTTTGAGATGGAAAACCAGACTGGGAAGGAATAGCTGATCACTGGTCGCAGGAGTTGCTTGTAGATCAATATCTTTGTCGGTTGGCTAAGACCTGATCTTCTTTTACATCTAAGGCTCTTTGGGTCTTATTTGTTATTCGAACAGAGCGGTCTCTAATGATCTGCCCGCCCTATATGCGTGTTGTCGCTAATTGAAAGGCCTACTTACTAACATTGCTGATCTTATGAAGTTGTCAATTACCTTTTCCAAAGTTTTCAGTATAAAGGATGTTAAGCTTATTGGCCTGAAAGACTTCGGATGGGTTGTGTATTTTTTTTCCTATTTTGGAAATGAAGATTACCTTAGCTGTTGTCGATTTTGTGACAATCAGACTTGAAATCATCCTATACAACTTGCATTAAGCGGTTCGAAAAGATGTTCCTAATCCAATGAAGAAGAGATTCATCAATACCAATGCACGCATTTTCGATTAGAGGGCTTGATGCCAAACTCTATCAAATGCTTTTAAAATATCAAGTGCAAAACCTTACTTTCTCCAAAACGATGTAAAGATTTGTTCCAGTGTTCGGTGAGATATACCATCAGATCACCAGTGGACCTATTGCTACGAAAGACATTTTTTTCAAATCGAATACACCGAAGTGAAACAGGAAGAATTAATAAAAAAAAAATCTAATTGTATCAAAATAACAGAAGTTTAAAAATAATATCAGTTACAGAAAAAACACTACAAATGCCATAACGAATCACACACATATCAAATAATTAAAACAAAACTACTCCTTGACAAGGACATCTCAACTGCACATTATTGTTCCACTATTTCAAACTCACCCTTCGCTACTAACTACGAGTATACCGAATGTTAAAATAATTTCCAGTGAATACCTTATGTTGAAGTGACACCCTTGTAATGAGCAACCATGAAAATTGCGCTACGCTCGCTGTACGTCAGTTGTTACAGTCGGGAAACGGATACGCGTATTCAATGTTCAATTGTTACCACTTCATGCGAGATGACAAACGGACAGAGAACCTTTTTGAGAGCAAAGAATAACGGTGAGCCCGATACACATGTCCTTTTTGTCAAAACACAACAATCCACTCAGAATTGAAATAAAATCAAAAAGGGGTTTCGATGAATTCAGAAGCGTGCGCGCGTTGATTGTTTTTCTTTAATCAAAAAGTTATTTTTGAAAAAATAAAAAGGATACAACTTACATATATTCACAAGGATTTGTTGTGTTGCTGGGAGAGAATTGAACATTTCTAAAAACGCGTGCTGAGTTATTGTTATGAATGATGCTTTGAGTGTTAATTAAAATGTTATTAAGTGTTGAAATCTTTTTGAAGCGCAGAATATGAATATGGATGGGGTTGCAGTAGGAATATGAACAGCGCCTAAAGTTGCACCTGGAATTAGAGACATAGGTAGAGAATGTGGTAGTTTTATGCATTGCAATTGGATTTAACGAACTAACACAAGCTTATGATTGAAGTCGCACTGTCGTATTGAAAAAATCGATGAACAGAATTGAGAAGGAAAAACATTCATGTAGTACGGCTAATGAAGAAATCTCTTTACTTAAGGGTACGCCCGAAAGTCCGAATATCCGCTTTATCGAAAACAGACAGCTTTGAGTTTTGGAAGCATAAAATTCCAGACAATTACCCATTTAACGATGCAACTTAAATCTGAATTTAATGAGGTCAACATATTATGTCCTTGCAGCTCTACATCCAAAGAACAGATAGGTGAATCTGGTAGGAGTATGCAAATCTAGGAACGCCGCCATCAGCGAATCATTTTGATGGCCGCGAAATCTGATGGTCGACAGGCGGAGCCCTTACAAATAAAGCGGAGGTGATGTTTTAGTATCCTCTAATAATTAAACAAGTTTGATTCAAGGGAAAAGCATGCTTGATAATTTAAATTTCAGCTCTAAATGTCCCATCTAAATAAAAGCAGCCCTATATAGCCCAAGAAAAAACCAGAGAAATCCCTTGTGAACGTTAAATATAAGACGATACCCAACATGCTGTATCAGCATCTCAAGCCGCTTAGGAGTATTTCAGTCGGCACGTACCAGAATGGCTCTTTGCCCGGCAGGTGAACCATAGACCATATATTCAACTTAATGCAAGGATATACGTCATTCTATGATTTCTTCAGTCTAGTTCTGGAGTAGACAGTGCGCAAGGCATGTTTTAATACCTTGTTAATTTACTTTACCAACAATGTCTTTCAGCCAAGCTCTGTCCCTAGCTAGCAGCTTCCAGTTACGCACACCAAGTTCGTTCAGGTTAATCTCTTATTTTACATGTTACGGTTCTTTCTCTGATGTGCATATCATCAGAGTAGGATTCCAAGACTCGTTTGGGTGGTTCGTTGCGTCCAAAGGTCATATACGGGGTGTTTAATGTCTTTTTCTTGGTTATTGGTTCTACAGAGAGGGGCTTACTAAGCCCGACGAAACAACGACTGGTAAGAGTATAGATCTTCGTTTGATCTCCGCACGGAATTTGTAAGGGAATAATTGGGTTCAGATATAGAAAGCTCTGTGGTGAAACATTTAAAGGGTAATCATAATCCCTTGAGCGCGGGTAGATTATAAAAAAAAATCCATCATGCCAGAGTTGAAAACACACACACGTTGAGAATTGGGTATTTATTTCATGGATTTTTTTGGGGCTATTTAAAACTGTGTGGAGGGCTAATTATAATGTTATATTTGTGTGATATTTATGTGGTACCGCAGAAGGTACTGTTGTCTAAGAAAAGCTGTTAACATAGGGCGACTGAACATAACCTTAGCCGAGCAAGAAAGTTGCGTGATCACTACAGAGAACCCAAAACGGAACCTGCGTATGTTTTCATACATTTTATTGAACTTATTTCATCTCTCTGATCTTGGGAATAATTTCAGAGTATAATTATTTCTTAATTTTTTTTGGCTTTTATTTTATTTTTGGGCTGTTTTTTTATGACAGTTATTTCATACACAGCCCTTAAAATTCTTAGCGTTCTCTCTTAAGCAGGTAATCCCATTTTTGTCACCTCCGATTCAATACTGACAAATTCACTTGTTCAGTATGTCATCTGCACAAGCAAATAGGTGAATGGAATTTGAAAAATTGTAACTCTGTTGTTGACTTGTGAGCTGTGTACAATTGCTTCAAGAATGATGTGAAGGAGTCACGTCGCCTTGCCTTAGACTTTTCCCAACAATAAATGGTTCGTTGTTCTTCCCGATCTTATATCATCTGCACAAGCCAACGAGTTTCCAGGGATCCCAAGATATGACATTACACATCTCTACCCAAATCTCATGAGGCTTAAAATCGATCGAAAAGGTTGTGAGTATCGATCTGGAATGACTGACTTCTTTCCAAAATCTGACGGGTTTTGAACATTTGATCGACACGAAACCATACTTAAAGGAGCCAATAGGATCGTTAGCAAAAGGTTTTAGGGGATCACACATGATACCCGACAATGTTTTATTAACGAAGTTTAAGAGACTTACTTATTTCCATGTAGTTACCACACATCAAAGCATCCCATCATGCAAGGGCCAACTATACCTAGGTTTCATTCATCGAACTATAAATTTTACAAATAATTTAGGTTTTCTCCAGGTGCTTAAAATAGTTCGGCTGGTAGGCCATTCTCAAGAGCAATTTAATTATTTAATATTAGAAATCGCAATTCATTTAGACAAGGTGGACGGACATATTGGATGATAAATCCAATATGTATGGAGCGTTGTGACAACCTTAACCTTTGCCGCTACAAAACTCAATAAACTAGATCACGCTCTTTTCGTGATCTCTCTTTTTCTTCCCTCCCTTCTGCTAAAAGTCGCAGCTAAGATATTAACATGCTGTGTGAGCATTTTAAGCCGTTCTGAATTGCTATAGCTTTAAGAACCAATATCCAATATGTCTTCTGGCTCGGCAAATCAACCATATCTAAATAAAATCGACTTGAAAACAGCCATGGTTAGGAACTCTAAATGGCGATGGCCTAGAATCAGAATCCCGCTAAAACTGATCCAGCTCTTTCGCGTGATATTGCATAATACATAGCGCAATGTGCAACTACTCTGCATTGTTTCCCCCCCGACGGCTTACGTCTATTCTCTCGCTGCTTGATCAGCTAAGAGATTTAGACAACTAAGAAAACCCAAGGGAGTAGTAGGGTCAAGACGGGTGTGTTGGTAAAATCACCGGATACTTACGTGGCTGGAGTTTTTTAAGGTATTCTCCAGGTTTTGAAGGGTCTACTAAGGTGTCTAGGGTGAAATTGGTAAAGTCTTTAGTTGCTCGTGTGCGGGCTCTGGGAGGATTGACTATTGGAAGTGTATTGCTACTGAACCACACATCGGACCATGGCAGCAAGCATAAGTCCAAGATTATGTTGTGGTGGCATACCTGTCCGAGAGCAGCTTGCGTAATTCCCACGAACATAATGGGTGGCGGGGAGCATAAGGCCATGGTTGCTGGATGGTGGTGCGGGTGGTTGATGCATGGATAATGGTCTTGACTTTCGGGGCTCGTCCACTTGTGGCTGGAGACTTTTTGATGGATCTTGGTTGGTGGTGGAGGGTAGGGCTGGAGAGGTCTTCGGCCGGGTGCCTAGCTGGAGATTTCTAAGGTCTTATCAGGTTGTGACGGGTTGAATTGGTAAGGTCTCCGGCTACCTACGTGGCTGGAGACTTTTAAGGTTTAATTGGGTTATAACGAGGAGTTAACTGGTGAGGTCTCCGGCTGCTTACGTGGCTGGAGACTTTTAAAGTTATTTAAGGTTTTTAAGGGTTATCTTATTTGTAGTAGCAAATAATAGGGGGATCGTCGTCCTCGTTCTTTAGAACAAAGACTAGCAGTGTCTTTCCTAGCTTGCCGTAAGGTGAGCAAAGACTAGGAGCATCTTACCTAGTTTGCCGTAAGGTAAATAGAAGATAGGAGCGTCTTTCCTTGTTTGCCGTAAGGTAAACTAAAGACTAGGAGCGTCTTTCCTAGTTTGCCGTAAGGTGAGCAAAAGACTAGGATGCACATTGAGTTGTTGTTTTCTACCCCGGCTGACTTCTTGGTGTGTATCCTAAGGGTTGACAGGCCCAGGGTTTTGCAGAAGCCCATCTGGAAGTGACCTCGGTTGCGAAGCTCCACCGGAAGCTATATTCTGGTACCATGGGAGATAGTGCTCATTTGAGTCGGAGGTTGAGTTTTGCCCTTGGCTCGAACCCTATCTATGAGGTAGGCCCCCTAGTGGGAGCATCATGGTGGCTTGGTTTATTCCGAATGCGGGGACACATGTTTTTCAAGATTCTTTTCTTGAATTCAAGAGGTGTTAGATAGACCTCGCCTCCAAAGCAAGACGTGTGCATATGCTGCAACATATCACAACTTTGCGACCGAGATAGCTTGCTATGTCGGGGTTAATGGTCAGGACCCAATCTGACTCCAATGGAGGTAGGCCTCCCGTGGGATTGAGCCGTAAGAGGTGGGTGCTCACGTAAAACCAAAAAAAGACGATCTGCATTGTTTTGGGGGTCACGTATATTCGCATACGAACTATAACTACTACCAGGTAGTGGTCATAGACTTTATAGGGCCTCTCGGAATGGTTGTACATCCAACATACTAGAAGAAAGTCTTGAGCTTATCCCAATTTTTCGTTGATCACTTGGATCGCCAAGTTCCTTTGTGTATGTTTAGGTCTTAGGAACAGGTGCTTGATATGATGGCATTTAGCCCCTGCAACATAGTCTACCAGCCTCGGAAGTTCCGTCATACATGCTACATTCCGATTATCGAATCAAAGCTCTCCTTTTGACGTTGCACTTCGGGCATATATTTATGGGATAAATAAACACTGATCATCGTAATGTTCTTGAATTTGGCTTTGATGCGGATCGCAACCACTCCGAAAGCCTAAGATTTCTTGCCTCAGTACTTCTCTTATCGCAAAATAACCAACAAAAACTTCTGCTTTTTAGCACCCGTCGCAATAGATATCACACGATTAAAGCCTTCTTATGCCCTCTCCATTCCATCGAACTTAATGGATGACTGTTACATCCGGCTTTTGCCTATTCAGGTTACATACAAGTTGTTCCGCTGCACGTTGTATGAATGAAGGCAACAAAAAGGGTACTTACCCCGACGCACAACCCCAACCTGCATTAAAAGACCCTTACTATAACTGAAAGGGTGGGGAGCCTGATAAACCGCTCTTTATAGGTCTGAGCTGCGCCATAGTAGTCACAGTAACGCCTAACTAGAACTGTAAAACCCTCAGTTGATTCCATCTGGAGAATTTTTCCACTATTGTTTCATCGTTAAAGTGCATTTTGGGGAAAAGTTATTCGTTACAGGATAATTAGTACCGGCTTTCTACTTACTTCAAAGTGTCGGCCATGGATGACTCTTCTGCAGATGATAGTTCCGCGACCGCATTGCTCTAAGTTTCATAGAAGTAATCGCCGAAAAAAAAACACCGTCATGTGAGGCTTTAACACCGATGGCACTATTTTCAACAAACCTCTTTAACAATTGGGGTATGCGGACGATACATCATCGACCGTTCTCAACGTTTCGTAATAGAGTCCTTCACGGTGGCAGCGCGGCAATTGAAGAACAGGCGAAACCTTGAAATCTTAGTGGAGATTCCAAAAATAAATACCTTAGAACACCTTTGCTTCTTTCTTTTGGCAGAATATATGGGTCCGAAACTCATCACTGCTGAGTTTCCGAAAATACAAATGAGGGGCGAGGTGATACAGAGCTCTTTCAAAAGAAAAATTCTTGGACAAAATGGTATAACAAGTTATAGCATCGAGCGATTGGACAACAAATACCCAGACAAGAGAGTCTCCTAACCCTAGCTTCCAGATTCGAAGCAATGAATTCGATCAATTCTCGGATTTAACGACAAGTCCTTCACGAGAATGCTTGGTTTAGATGACCGAAAATAGAGTCCTCGGGGTCGTAGAGAAATGGACAGCCCCATGTCTCAGGCAGCGGCCCTTAATTGATCGGCTTTTTTTTTTTGTAAATATTCTCAAAAACGACTTTTACGATTTTTATTAATTTTTCGAATCAACCTTTAATATTCTAAAAATTCTTGAAATTTGTTTACTTAAATATTCTATTACCTACAATAGATTTATTTTAAAAATTTAATTTCCGTCTTGTATTTTGTAAGCAAAACATAATTTTTGATGAAGAGACTTTGGGAAAAAATAATATTGAAGAAATACAAAACAAAAAATTGTAAACAAACTCATTTCTCATCAAAATTTATAGACAGCCATGCACACCGTCGGTCGTCGTTATAAGCCCTGACACTCCATTTCGATCCTAGTATACCCCGCATAATTCCAACTCGAATAGAGTCCCATTTCTGCCACCGCACCCCGAAAGATACCCCAATGGACGACGACGACGAAGAACACGACGACGTTCTCCTCAAAGTCAATATTATTATTTAGAATCCCATCATCAGCGCTTTTGGCTCAGGATATGAAAGAATATTTATTTTCCTTCTTAATTCAACAGGGAAAGCATGGAAATCAGATACCGCAACGCGCTCCTTTTTCCTTCTTTCGTTTTTCCGTTGCTGTGTTTGTTATTCATGATGCTGCTGTTGCTGCTGCGCTGCGCTAAACAAGCTCCTTGCCGTGCCTCTGTGTGTTTTGGTTTTTCTTTTCTGGAATGGGATGATGGGAAACGCTGCTGTCATTCTGACAGCGCACCGTATTCGCATTCGAAGTGTATATACACACAGGACGAATTACCGGATGGCAAATGATATTTTGTTTAGAATAGGAAAAGTTGAAACTCAACAATGGGATGGCAATATTGTAGATACGACGACTACGACACGACGACGCCATGCAGGGTACGAACCAGGACTTGAAGTTGTGGGGTGCAGTATCCTTGCTCTGTTAATACACTACTCGAACACATGATAGTCCACTTCGAGTAACTATGATGCTCCTTGTCAATCGAGAGTCCTGCGTATATCTTGATTGTGTTCATTACAAAAGAGTTGGTGTATTCCCTGCTATTCTGCTGGCTACTATGTTGCTGTTGTTGGTGGTAATCAAATTGGGTGAATATATGCAGAAGGAGGCGAAGGACTTCGATAGATATCGCTACGCTTGGTTGGCGATTCAATATGGTTACTTAAAGGGTAATTAAATAAGAGGTGGCAATGGCTTTGTATTTTGTGTTTGCCCTGGTAGATGATGTACATACGGCACAGACGCAGGCTGAGCTGTTAATTATTCAACAATGAATTGAATTTTTTTTTTATCAGACATCCCACATCGAAAAATGTGCGATAGATAAAAAATGATGTACGAGTGCAATTTAAATGGAAGTATAGCCCTACTTGACATATGTTGCAATAAAATTGTTTGCATTAGATTAATCAATATTGTTATATTCGAGTATTTTTTTTTTTTTTTCGAGAAAAGCAACAAGGCGAGGTACCTACTTACACTGTTGTTCGAGAACAAATAGATTTTAGATAGCTTATCGAATTGAACTCACAATAAAGGCGTCTTTTTGTTGAGAGTCTTTATTGTATATAACAATCAGACCAAAAACATAAATGTTAAAATGTTATCCTATACAAAAACCTTTGTGTAAAAAGTCAGCCGTTAAAAGTACTGAGATCTAAAAGTACGCCAAGTTCTTACTTCATGAAGGTTTTTTACCGAATATTTAAAGTAGAATAATATTGAAACAGCTACAATGTAATAGAAAAATTTTATTATTTAATGATTACTGACTAAAATTTGATGGGCTTACTTGGCAAGTTTTTTTTTATGCACAATTCAAAAGGTTTTGAAAACTTGACCAGTAAGCCCATCAAATTTTAGTCAGTAATCATTAAATAATAAAATGTCTCTATTACATTGTAGCTGTTTCAATATCATTCTACTTTAAATATTCTAAGTCATGAATTTTTAAGATGCATGTATAGTTTCAAAATGAGAAAAAAAAAGGCTACACCGCTCTACCAAATTTCATCATTCTACAGCAATCGGAAGTGCTCCATATAAATTAAACATTTTCTCAGAAAGTGGGCGGATACCACGCCCTCTGAATGGAAAACTTCAATTTTTATTTTTGATCCTTTATTGGCAATGTGAACACCGTTCTACCTAATTTCATTGTTCTAATACAATCGGAAGTGTGCCATATAATTTACAGCAGTTCTGAGGAAGTGGGCGTATACCACGCCCCTGATGTGAAAACCTCAAATTTTATATTGTTTTCTCTGTATGCAATTTAAGCCCTACCGGTCTACCAAATTTCATCGTTTTACAACAGTAGGAAGTGCTCCATTCAACCAACACCAATTCGGAGAAAGTGGGGGGATACCTAGCCCCCTGATTCGAAAACCTAAAAAATTTTTCTATGCTTGCATGACGAGACCTACCGTAGTGCAAAATTACAAGATTCTACGATGTCGGGAAGTGCTCCATAATTTTGATGATCTGTCAGTCAGTCAGTGAGTCAGTCAGTTACGGTTTTTGTGATTTTTGAGGCCTTATATCTCAGGAACCGCTTATGCTAGAAAATTGAAATTCGGTGAGGTTCCTGCGCCTGACTAGCTTAGCAAATATTCGGAATTTTAAGTTTCTGACTTCATTGGTACTGAAGATAGGGAGGGGGGGGGTCAAAAATCGCCTGAGTTTGTTCCTGTAAAAAGGGTGTAGTGCCAGAACTTGGCTGGGCACTGCCGTGCCCTTTGATTTCCTATGGCTAATGATCTAATGCTGTACGTAAAACTTCTATACATACATAGCTCAAATGTAATTATTGATAGAACTATTCACGCACACCACCTGGAAACTTGTAATTCTCACGAAATTTGATAAACTCTGATCTTCAAAACATAAATGCTGGTGTTCCCCAGGGCTCCGTTTTGTCGCCGATTCTCTTCCTCATTTTATTAACCGATCTCTTGTCTGAGGTTTCTGATACACTTCATTGTTTAGCCGACGTTTTTACACTCAGGTTTTCATACTCATTTTCAAATTCACGCCCATCTACATATTTTAGAAGTGGAATTGCAACGGGTATGATAGGCTCATTAAACTTCGATTTTTACAGCATTGTTAAATGGGGTATACAAAATCGTGTAATGCCACTTGCATCGAAGAAGTCGAAAAACTTTCAGTACTCGTGTAAACGACGATCTTTTTTTCACATTCTCGAAACCGCTTGTAAATGCTTAGTATTTATTTATCGGTGTAAGAAATTTTTCAACCTTCTGATCTGGCTATAATTTATAAGGGGCTTATAAGTCCAACATTCGAGTACAACCCACATCTTTGGAAATGTGCAGACCAAACTTCTCTTCATTTATTGGATGGAGACCAGAACAGAACGATAAAACTGATAGAAAAACGAACTTTTATGGAATCATTACCAACTCTTGAACACCTTCGGAATCTTTCATATTTTTCCTGGTTGTATCGCTTCTTTTACAATCGAGAAATCCTTACTCAAAGTAACCAATTTCATTCCTCTTTTCAATCAGTTCACACGTGATACCCGTTCCACTAGGAATACTTATCAGAACACCTAGCACAACAGATGATAGAAGAAGTTTATGATGAGAATAAGAACCAAGTTTGCAATAAACAATATTGGCATAATCAACTAGAGGAACAAGCAATGTTTTGATAAGCCTCAATTTAGTTTAAACTGGAGTCATGTTTGAATATATAGCCAAAATTTATGCAATCCACCCACAGGTACAGACTGTACCTTTGTTTTACGTGGATTCCTACCAATTAAAGGTTTTCCACCCACAGGTACAGTAGTGTCGTGTGTTTTACGTGGATACCTGGCTATTACGCCTTTACCCCACGAGTGGCCTACCACCATCGGAGTCAGATTGAAGTCCTGACCATTAACCCCAAGATAGCCGAAGCCATCTTAGTAGCAAAGCTGTAACATGTTGTAGGCATGAAACATCTCTTGCTTAGAGTCGAGGTCTATCTACACCTCTTGAATCCAGGCACGCCTGGAAACCATACGTCTCCGCTATGGAATAAACCACAGCCACCACGATACTCCCACTAGGGGGGCCTACCTCATAGATAGCCTGAAGAGAGCAAACACGCACGCGACAGCTGCACCTCACCATCCGAAGACAGAATAGGAGAGCCCGAAGACGATACGCTATTGTTCACAAACTTCATGGATTGCTCGCTTTGTATGCGACAGCTGCACTTCTCTATCGGAGATAGAATAAGAGAGCCCGAAGACATACTGCTCACTTTCCTTGGGCAACTATCTCCCGTGGCACCAGAATATAGCATCTGGTAAGCTTCGCAACCTCTTGGGTCACACTTGTAGATAGGTACTTCCTACAAAAGCCCCAAGACCTACCAGTCTTATTAGATATACGTTTTTCCAGACCTGATCGAAGTAGAAATCACGTCCAGATATGCGTACTCCTCAGGTGAGTTGTAACACACTCCTTAGCGGATTCCTACCATCTAGTCGGTTCAGTTACTCTCGTAACCTATCCACGAGCACCACGAGGAGGTCGACAGGAACGTGGAAAGACAAGCTAAAGGTAAGGTACTATTCCTACTCGCTGGTAATTCAGCTGAGCAGGCCCCAAAGAACATCAACTAAAGTTGACCTCCACAGCACCCAGGCGCAAAGGCCTGTCTGTGCAATTGGGAGGAAAACAATAGAGAGTTCAGTGAAGCCCTGGACATGCCATACTACTCAAACCCGCCGTACAATACCGCCCGCCCACCCACATGTACAGAACTGAAATTTAAGCGTTTATAGTGGATTCCTAGCCGAAGCCTTTACCCCACTGCTCAACCTCAAGCACTATCGGCCCAGGACTAGGTCCCAGTTGCCTATTATCGGAATGAAAGGTGGCCACACCCTTCCAACCCATGCAGGACTAACACTCCAAGACAATTCGTTGGTCCTGTCAATGAAGTGCCAATCAAGCATTTTTAGGTTGTTCCAAATTTTGTACTGTGTAGGCAGTTCATTACCCTTTGGTACGGATCTAATTGTGTAATCTATCTATTGCAGTGAAAACCACAATAGCCAATCGCGTAACTCGATTGGTATAACCACAGCCACCACGAGCTCTCTTTACAGAGGGCCTTCCCAGTGACAGTGATTTCCATGTTCCTTACTCCATGGGGGCTATAATTAGCGGGGGATTAGTAATCACTATCCCCGTGGTACCCAATTAGGGTATTTTATTATTTGCTACTTCTTTATATTATGGAGTTATTATAAAAATATCACCAATAATATTACATGCGCTTAATAAATTAATAAATTAAGCAAAATGAGGGTGCAGATCATGGCCGGCCAAAGCCAACCATAACCTTATTGATATCACTCTATGGAGATATCTTCATCTTGTTATTATTATTGTTCGTACTTGTTACTTTTCTTTATATTATGGAGTCATTTCAAGAATGTCACCAGTAATATTATAGGCGCTTAATAAATTAAGCAAAATAAAGATGTAGATCATAGCCGGCCAAAGCCAACCATAACCTTATTGATATCACTCTATGGAGATATCTTCATCTTATTATTGTTATTGTTCGTACTTGTTACTTTTTCTTTATATTATGGAGTCATTTCAAGAATGTCACCAGTAATATCATATGCGCTTAATAAATTAAGCAAAATAACGATGCAGATCATAGCCGACCAAGGCCAACCACAATCCGCACCGAAACGATTAGTCTTGCTCGTCCTACACCAAAAGGGATAGAGACATTCCCCGCAATGTAATTTCAGGTACCAGGAAGGACCGTCCATTGTATTGCTAAAAACCAAGACTCCAGGCAAAAGAGACGGTCATATCGCTCAACTACCCTTCGTCAAGGCCGTGACCCCCTCATCACATTGTTCAAGATTTGTATAAATCAGCACCAGGGACCCGTTGCTCAGTTTCTGATAGGATCTATCATAATCTGAGATTGGGTATAGCACCGAGATTTTTTCGGACATGGCTTGAACTACAACCGATGTCCTCCATGCGTTCAAAATTTCATTTTCTTATCTAGCAATCTGATTTTTACGTCATTTTCTAATACTACTTTAGATTGCTTTTGCATACACATACGAAAGAGATGTCTCGATCGTTTTATAATGTGCAGCCACGCGACTTAACGTATATAAGTTCTTTAAACGTGTTGAGTTTTCTTAGTTGTCTAACTCTAGCAAGCCAGAGAAAGACGTAAGCCACCCCACCACGACAAGGTGAAACTCATCGAGGTGGCACCCACATGTACAGAACCGAATTTCGTTTAACGTGGATACCTACCAGTTAAAGGTTTGACCCCACGAGTGGCCTACCACCATAGGGGCTAGATTTAGTCCTAGCCGCAACCCCTCCGTAGCAAGCTACTTCGGTAACAAAGCTGTGATATGTTGCAGCATATGCACACCCCTTGTTTTGAGTCGAGACCTATCAACGCCTCTTGAACCCAAGAAAAGAATCCTGAGTCCCATTCGTTTCCGCATTTGGAGTAAACCACGCCACCACGATCTCCCACTAGGGGGCCGACCTCAAGATAGCAGGAATAAGAGAACTGACACACCCGAAGATGTGCACTGTTGTTCTCAACTTCCCGGGCACTATCACCCGTGGTACCAGTTTTAAATCTATAACTTACGTATATAGCTAAGCTACCGGTGGAGCCTCGCAACTTTATCAAATCCCCCCTAAGCGAAAACTCAGCTTCGGGGTTAATGGATAAGATTTGTCACTTCCAGATAGGTTCTGCAAAACCCCGGGCCTGTCAACCCCAGGAAACACATATTGAGAGAGTAAGTTGAGGGCGGTCAACAAACAACTCATGTGAATCCTGATCTTTAGTTCCCCTAACGGTTCACACGGGCGACGCTCCCGGTCTTTAGCCACCAGTTGGTGAGCAAGGAGAGACGCTCCTGTCTTTTGATCCCCTTTTCAGGTTCACACGGGTGACGCCCCGGTCTTTGTTCCGAAGAACTCTGGATGACGCTCCACTTCACGCTAATATAAATATTAGCGAAGGACGCCAGGTACAAGTACCCGGAACCCTAACCCTTCTGACACCTCTTGAACCTTAAACACCTGTTACACCCTTTTTGAAGAACTCCAGCTGGGCCCATGCCAGCCGAAGAACTTCCCACATCCGATCACCAGACCACCATCAAAGTTACTTAGCACACGTTACTTGGGAATTACGCATGGTACGCACGGGAGCCATGCCACCAAGTCACATGTATGTAAGCAATCTCCAACAGCAATCCAGCAATCGGACCCCTTCTGACACCTCTTGAACCCACCATCGATGCTACTTACCACACGTTGCTTGGGAATTACGCATGGTACACACGGGAGACATGCCACCAAGCCACATGTATATAGCAAGCAACATCGACAGCCGTCCAGCAACAATGCCGGACCCCTTCTGACACCTCTTGAGACCTTAGACAGATATGACATAAATGCCACATCTGCCACTTCTGACACCTCTGTCACCCTTCTCAACCTTTACACCCTTCCAGAAGAACTTCCGAATCCCCATCCGCAAGCGGACAAGGACGCTACTCATTCAACTGCCGAAGAGGTGAGACCTAGAATCCCCAACTGCATGCCCAGTCAAGAATCCCTAGTCCCACCCCGCACTACCACCAAGATCAATCAAAAGGTTCTCTCTGGTTTATAGCCCAGATCGAACCATACCAATTTTACCCAGACGCTCATCCTTTTTGGTAGGACTTTCGGACCCCCAGCCACCTAAGCAGCCAGAGACCCTACGGCCCCACCTACCTTACCAACCAAGATCAATACTACGGGATGTATTAAGTTTCCGACTTAGGCATGTCGCCAGAATCCTAACCATCCCATATCGTTTCGATCCCGACTGTCCCTATTCTCCCTGTTGGGTTTTCTTAGTTACCTAGCTCAACCTGCTGATATCTTTCAGCAGGAGAGTAGGTTTAAGCCCCCCCACCATCGACAAGGTGAAACCCGTCGGGGGGGACCCACATGTACAATAGGATCAGCGGTTTTACAAACGGACTCTACGGGCCTTACGAGCAGCGAAGCCACAAATAATTTTGTCAAAATCATCATTTGCAGCCAATTCTTGTTCAATCGACAATAAAGCCAAGTTTAATAGTCTAGTGGAACTCATAGTGGATTTGAGATAATTTTTGATTAGCTTCAACTTCGAAAAACTTCTCTCACAACTAGCGGCACTAATTGACAAAGTCAAATATGTACGAATCAAGATGACTATATTTGGAACCGAAATTCCCAGATTCAATTTTTGAATGAACTGGAGTAGCTTCAGTGGTACTTTGCCCCTTATATGTATCTTCCTCTGAATCAGAATTGGCGACAAACTGCTGGAGACGCTTCCGCTCCATCTAAAACTCGTCCTTATCGATGTCTTCTAATACATGGGAAAGATCACACTCGTACTTGCTGGCCAAAGGTTTCGCTACCGTCAAAAATCGAAACTTGTCCGCTATTTCTTGAACTTGCTGGTATCGAGTCATTTCTTGAATGATCTTGTCAAATAATGCAAACACCTCTCGACGGAGTTCCTGCTCGTGAGACAAAGCTGCATCTGCGGATTCATCACTATGCATGCGTTTTTTCCCGCGAATTCTTCTCGCTTTGAGTTCGATTCCGAGTTTTTCGCAGAGTCTTAGCAAAGTCGGTTGCGGCTTGGACGTAACGGTCTCTGCTCTCCACTAGGAGAGCTTTTAAAACGCAGAGTTTCTGAACACACTTATCCACTTTCAGTCCTCGTTGCTGCAGGTAATTCTGTGCGTCATCTACTTCAGGTAGCACTGCAGCCTAAAAGCCAAGAAAAGTGAGGAAGTTGAATGACTGCATGGCTGTCAAAAGAAGACTGGCTCCCGATCTTGGTTCGGAAGTTTGAGATGAATCCGTCAATTATTCCAGTGCTTCTAGAACTTTCTCAAACTTATTTTAAAGCGTCTTGACAGTTTCTTTTCCATCGCTCCAGCGGGGTCAGTGACTCGTTTCACTACTTGACCTGTGACGGCAACCAAACCGTTCCATGGAGCAGTTGATGCAGAAAAGAATGCAAATAGCTTCTTCAGAGTTCCAAAAAACGTCACGGAATCCACTGATTCAGAAGCAGTATGTACTCCAGCCAAGTTAAATGAGTGGTTTATGCATGCAACGAATGTAGCTTTCAGATTCAGTGATTTAATCCGGGCTTGAACTCCATTGTGGATCCCTGACATTGTGGCAGCGATGTCATAAGCCTGTCCTCTCAAGTTCTGTATGTCCAGTCCGTCTGATGTTATCTTTGCGATTATATCGTTGCTGAAATCTTCTGCATTTTTTCCTTTTTGGTTCGAAGAAGTCGATGAAAGATTCTACCACGGCGACCTTTTCTCCTTCGATATGTACTTTCGCAGAACCTGGCTCATTTGGTCTTTGTGGGAGATGTCTGGTGTACTGTCGAAGATTACGCAATAATATTTAGCTTCTTGAATGCGACTGATGATGGTGGATCGAACTTGCTGTTCCAGTAAGTTTATCAATTCATTCTGGGTTCCCGGAGATAGATACGAAACTGGGGCTCATGCTCCTAGCTTTATCTTTCTCATGTGTTCCATTAGAAGAGGGTCATATTTAGCTAGGAGGTGCACTAACTCCAGAAAGTTATCGCGATTGCCACTATCATCTCCTCGAATGTATTCTCGATGTCCTCTGAAGGGCAGATTCTGTTTCGCTAAGAACTGGATAATATTCTTCTTCAGATGCGAAGTTCGAGCTGGTACTGCCAAACAGCTTGCAACAGAAACAATACAAGGATTGCTTCAAAGGCGAGTACACCATCTATGTTCGAAGAACCTTTTCACCCTTAGATAATGGTTTGTAGAACCACTCTCTGGTTATTTTTCGGGTACCGCCTTTCGTCGAAATCCCTGAGCGAACAACATCGGCAAATTTGGAATTGATGTGCTGTACTGAGTCAGATCCGCGACGTACTAGAAGCGTTCTGACTTCGTCGGTCGTAGTAGAAGACCAGCAATCTACATCGTCGAGATTCACATCTTTGGCTTCGGCAGGAGCAGAAGGCTCGATTTCAATTATGTCTTCTTTGGCAACATCAAGGTTCACTTCTTCTGCAGGCTTGTGACTAGATGCTTGAGGTACTTCTGGTGAGTCGACTTCGTCTTGACCCTGCTTTGTGGTGGGACCAGAACGACTTCCAACTTCGACGGCAGGCACGTCTTCTTCTTCTGCCTGTAAAATAAGTTATGCATTCCCATGAATATTGGCCGGAGGACAATTCTAAGCCACAAACGATTCTAGATGGAGGAATCATATACTTACATTGGAATCACTTCCGCTACTGCTAGATACCACAGCCAGCGGTCTCAAACTCATATGTTTCGGAACGCTCCCTTTCAGTTTCGCGAGAGTTTTGGAACGTTCCGTTTTAGTTTCGGGAGTGCGCGACAATAACGAAATGCACCCTTACCGCCTTACTCACCGTTTACGAATTCACGGAAATCAGCCGAGAGCGTCAACGACAAATCACAGGCGGGGTGACAAATTTCAAATTTACGTCATTGTTGTTTGTTGACTTGTCAAACGTTCTGTCATGAAACATATGATCTCTAGTCTACCCGCTTCACCGGCGACATTTTGCCGCCCCGGCCTTCTGCCACCCGGCCGGGCCGCCCCCTTTGCCCCACCCACCCCACTTATTGCAGAAAATTATCTTTTCAGTAAGGCCAATACTATGACCGCCATTAGAATTATTTTTAGACCCATGTATTTTATTTCAATTTAAAGTCGTATACCTCCCTCTTTCACAAAAAAAAACACCCTTTGTCCACCCAGTAACAATTTTATATTTGAATATCTGATTTGGATCATTTTGTGTGTTTTCCTTATTGTCGACCATACTGTAACTTCAAAAGATTAATGAGTCGAATATTTCTTTATCTTTTTTGTTTGTTTCTTTTTTAAGGCGATACAGAATCAAGAGCTTCTGAATATCAATTAAAATTCCGCAAAATTCTTCAGCTTTAAGTTTTAAACATTTTTTTTAATTAACTAAGCATAAATGCAAATTTTTGTTTCTTATTTTGGATCGGGGAATTTATTTTTTGAGATTTCTCATCGAATACGATTTTATCAGCGCTACAAAAAAATCTGTGAAATCAATAACTCAATTATACAAGAACTTGTATGTTTGTTTGGCTGCCTGGAGGAGGACATTATGGTAGCAACAAAAAAGTCAAGTCAAAGTCAAGCTGGAGGGAAAAAAAAAGGATTCAATATAGCAGCTTCCAATGGAGGCTCTTCCTGTATCCCTCATTTACAAGCAAATAAATATTGTCATACCGAGAAGACAACTTAAAAAGAAAAAAAAAAGATAAATAAACCCACTTGAAGGTTGTTTTTCGTCCTGACATCAAGTACTGTGTAAATATGCGTCCAGTGAATTGGAACGACTGTGTCACTGGCAGCAGATGCAGGGTCACACAAGAAGTGGAGAATACTACTCGGTGTAGAACCATCATATCGGTGGGGGTAATGATTATGACAGAAAGAATGCTAACTTTGACCGAAATGGAAAACATGTTCGTTTGTTCGACTGAGCGAAATCTGTCGCTCAAATATACTCCTGCACCTCTGTGTACGTTTAGATCAAAAGTTAGTGTGTATAATAATTCAAGGGTGCAGTATGACATTCTGTCAAAAATGAACTAAGTCAACATGAAGAATTGAATATGATACACCACCATATGCGATATGAAATTTTGTATCTGAGTTGAGAGTGACTGTGCTTTACCCGTATGTCAACCCCAGTGAAATAGATATACAGGGAAGTCATGTTCTTTGATGATGACTTTGCTCAAGGGAATTGCTCTTTTTGAGAACCGCAAACTGATTCAATCTAAAAATGTGGTTTATACAACTAATAAAATAAAAATCTAGAATTATAAATGCTGATAAAATGTTTACTTTTTTATCTAGAAGCAAAGAAGTAGATCAAAAAGAAAGAAAATCAAGATGTATCGTAAATATCCAACTTGTATAATATTTTTTAAGGCAACGGGAGCACTCAGCAATCTAAATTACAGCCTTGTATGCAACTAATAATTATAGTAGGATTTTATCGAAGGATAGTACATTTGAAATGACAATAATTAATTGTGAGACATTATGAGTATAAGTAAGACATTTCGCAAATTTAGCCCTTTTCCGTTGGGCGTCACTTTGAGTTTCAGGCAAATACATTATTTTATTAAATAAGTCGTTTTCAACTTAGTAACAAAAAAAAAGGTTGTGTGTACCGACGTACTCTCAAGCAAAGCCTTTGTAAGATTCTAGCCTATAAACGTACAAACATTTTGTATTCCAAAAACATGTAGCTGTCTTTGACTGATAACGTGTCGTTTTGACATGTCACTGACAGCTACATAGAAAATATTTTCACCCCCAACGCCGCCGGAAAAGAAGATTTACGTAAAAAACTTATGTACAAAAAATTGTTGTAAATTTTATTTTTTACAACTTTGATCATGACAAATTTTTACATACGACTGGTATTTTTCGACTAAATTCAAAATTTAAATTGCCGCCTTGAACCTATACAATGATACACTGGGAAACACACATTTTGTTGGCTAAGACTTGACACTTGTTATTGACTTATTTTTGGGTCTGTATGCAAAAATTATCACTTTTTGTGTCGACCATGTCACCTTTTAAGCTACAGGATATCATTTTGTCGTTCCAAATAACATACAAAATATGCATTCAATAAAAATAAAATGCACGACTGGGTCGCACGAACTTGCTCCTATGTAATAGACTAGGAATTTTAAAAACGAATGTTATTAAAGAAAATTGTTCATAAGGATAAAATAATTTTTTTTTAATTCTTTTAGTAGTAAGACATAAAAACAGAAAGCTATGCAAAATATGAATTTATGCTTGAACAAAAATTATAAGTCGGTGTAGTGGTTCCTTAAAAAAATAAGCTTTTATGTAAAAAATTTTTAAAATATTTTTAAGAAAAAATTTTGGAACGATAATTTTAAGTTTTTATTACTGTACGAATGAGACTTAAATTTCTAAGAAAAATATTAAGCCGTTTTTGAGATATCGAATTTTCCAAAAAAAAATGATTTTTTTCCTAAAACTGAAAAAATATATTTTTTTTTAAGTTTTGAAATGCAATGTTTCTTAAATGTCTTAGGAGCTTCTTTATAAAAAAATTCATTAAAATCCCTTATGCTGATAATGAGAAATTCGAAAAAATCGTTCTGTGGTAGGTACAGTCAGTAATATCTTGTTTTCAAATTTTTTTTATTTAATTATAGATCGTAAGAATTAATCGAAAAAAAAAATTAGCAAAATTCTCGAACCCATTTTCGAGAAAAATACGATTTTCGAAAACCATTTTTTAACATTTGTATGGAGGGTACCGTTATTTTTAGTTAAAATAATTTCTTTTTCTCATATGTAGATTATATTAAGAACTTTTATTTATCAAGTGTCATTGAGTTTTTCGAAGTAGGTATTGAGTTTTCAAACAAAAATTTTGAATTTTTTTTTTAAATCCAAAAAATTTTTTTTTTTTTTGAAAATTTGAATGCACAATAATATTGAAATTGCTGGGGACCTTAAAAAAAATGATCAAAATCGGTCGTACCGTTTTCGAGAAAATCAAAAATAAAAAAATGGTTCCAAAAATAACCATTCTTTTGTAAATTTTTTTCAACTTTAACTAAATGAAATTTTTTGATTTTTTTTTTTTTGTAAATCTGTGGGACAGTTTTTGAAAAAAAAAAATTATAAAATTTCGAAACAAATTTTTGGTTTAATAAAAAAGGAAAAAACGTGTGGGGGAAAAATTAAAACCCATATCTACCAAGTTTGAAGAAAATCGGCCGAGCCGTTTAGGCTTTTTTATTCTTCAAAAATCTAAATCTCGAGTATTTTTTTTTTTTTTTTTCAAAAATCAAAATCTCGAGTTAGATTTTTTTGACCCACCCTAATAACTTGCCTTATAGTACCTATAAGTCGCAAGAAGTAAAAACTAAGGAAACAATTACCAAACAAAATGTTCAAGGAAAATAATTGTATTCATAAAAGTAGCAAACTTGTTTTAATAAATAGCAAATATACATATCAAGGTGTAGTACTCCTTGGCGTAATGGTTAGTGCGTTGGACTGTCATGCGGAAGGTCTCGAGTTCGATTCTCAGCCGCTGCAAACATTTTTTCAGGGGTGTACTGCCTCTTGCGAGGAATTGACAAATCCTCTAAGAGTATATCGCTTGTCATGGAAAGTGCTGCTCATTAGCCGTTCGGAATCGGCAGAAAATTGTAGGTCCCCTCTGTTCCTGGTAACACGCACACAGGAATGGTTGAGAGTTGTAAGTCGCTAGGTCCTGGTTCACTTCGAGCTGTTGCACCACCAAATTTATTTTTTTACATATCAAGTTAAACATTTTCGTTTATAGCTTTTCCTAAAGTGTTCAACAGAACTGACAGTCTCGTTTTTGATGCTCCAACAATAATCAGCCATCATATGTACATTCCATCTACCTGGGTACCGTGCTTCCATGATTTTTAGATCTTGGTGAAATCGCTCACCCTGCTCATCACTGATTGCACTTAGATTTTTCAGGAAGTCAGAAAGATGCATTTGCAGGAAATGAACCTTCATGCTCATGTTGCAACCAAGCATTTTGAAACTCTGTGAAAGTTGCTGGACAATTTCTGTGAAATTCTCTGCCGTGAAAGAAGAAAACTGAGCATAGTTTCGAAATCAGCGTACCTATTTAACTTTATATCTGCTGAAAAACCGAACTGAACAGACATTTTTTTTTAAATTTTCCCCAGAACAAGAACCTGAGCTCGACTGTACCGATTTACCTACAGCCACGCATCGTTTGCTTATTTTTGCGGTTATTGGTTTTTTCGGTAATTGAGTGGCTTAAATTTGAAAGCTTATTTACAAAAATAAAAACTGGTTTGACCGAGTAGACGGGACAAACTTAACTACGTTAATATACTAGCCGTTCAAGGAATGCCTATCACTTTATCTTAGAGCCCAACTTCGGACGTACTGTTTAATTCAGAGATTCTTTCCTTAGCCGCACTACACGAATATGGAATGATGTGCTCGAAGCAATATTTTTCTCCTTTTGCGATGTTCAGACACTTTAAAGCAATGTACATCTATATCTCCTTTAAGATCCTCACCAACTTTCCTACACGCACGCACTGTGTCCAAGCATTTTGAGGGTAGTCAATAGTTTTGGTTGAAAAATGTAAGCTTTTTGGAAGAGTTCAGTAAAGGACTTTGTATAGGTACGCTCGAACATCGTTTAAGGGAATATCGGAATCTTACTATTCGATCTTCAATATTACTCGCGAAATAGTAAACAGTTATATAACTTATTTTCATATGAAGGTAAATTTTTAAGACACTCGAAAACTGACTACTGCACATGTACTAAACTAAATATTAAGACAACTTGTTCAAGTGAGTGTAGTAAGTAATTTAGCAAATAGTCAAACTCGGCAATTTTGGTAAGAACAGGATTTCAAACCCAACTCCCAACTCGAACTAAGTTCACTGTTTAAGTTCAAGTGTTTATAGAGATAAAGATAAAACTAAAATATAACAAAAGTGGGCGTGGCAATAGGTTCGTTTTACTAGTTTTTTTTATTTTCTGCCTCTAATTAGAAAAGACCGTGAAAATTTTACCCAAATTGGTTCAGTTGTATAAATATTGTTATTTTTTTCTTAATTCGAAAAATATAAATATAAATTGTATGCAAAAATTTGTTATAACTAAAGTTATAGAAAATAAGATTTTTAACAACTTTAAATAAATGCAAAATACAAAAGTTGTAAATTTAAAATTAGCGAGGTATTAAATATAAAAAAAAACAAATTCCCTAACATTTAAAATGGCGCCCAACGCAAATGGAGGAAAATCGCGAAGCATATTTAAAACTCCTTATGACATCCCTGCCCCCTAAATTTTTAAATTTTGATATGTCAGCTTTTTCTGGACATTCCAATTAGACTAAGTTGTCAAACTGGACAGGTAGCAACACACAGGAATAGAAGACGTCGCTTAGTTACAGCATAGTAAATGTCCCTACAGTTGTCTACTACAGTTTAAGATTGCATACTTTATTAGATAACAGTCTCAGAAATAAGTTGATACTGTAATAGAAAATGCCAATTATTAACACCCTTCCATAGCAGGGTTCTATAAATTAAAGTCTGAGATAGCAGACGTGACTAATTAAAAGTCTGAGCCGCCACAAATCTACAGATACGAGATAGCAAACATCCGTAATTTACAGACCGACAAGCAGATGTCGTAAATTTCAGATATCTTAAATTTTTGATGATCGATTTTCGACAAAAAAAAGTTCATAAATTAACCACCGACACTCGCAATGAGGGCATGAGATAGAAGATGTCATTAAATTACAGTCTCAGATACTAAGCATCAATAAACAACAGCATGAGAAAGAAAACGTCACTTAACTACAATCTAAGAAAGCAGACAACACTTAATTATAGTTTGACATAGCAGATTTCACTCAACTAAAGGGTGACCAGATAGCAATGATAATAATCTTTACAATTGTAATGTTTTAGCACATGTTAAAGTTTTCAATGACATCCAGCTGTCAAAACTAAAGTTTGTCATTTAAACATGCATCGTTTCACGCTTGCCGAACGTGTAAAAATTATTGAAGAAATTCTAAAGCTTCAGTGCGCAGGCAATTTTGAAAATTGAGAAAGCTTAATTTCCTAAAAGAGACGAAGTTGTTCATCGCAAGTCAGTTTGGTTTTAGAGAGAGTCTCTCCACTGAGGATGCTCTTTTTTCTTTTAGTTAAATTATTTACAAAGGGCTCGAAAAAAAAAATGTTGCGCTGGTCTTTTCGTCGATATTACTATCTTCTAGATAAGTTATATGGTATTGGTTTTCGAAGTTTTATGATAAGTTGGTTTTCTTCCTATCTCAAGGATAGAAGTCAAATAGTAAAAATTGGTGAGCATCTAAGCAACTCTCTGGTTCTTAACAAGGGAGTTCCTCAAGGATATGTTCTTGGACCTATATTTTTTCTAATCTAATTTTTATCGATTCCCTTTTGTCTTTAAATTTTTGTGGAAAATATTTGTGTGTTTTAATAGATCAAAATATGACCTGGTTAGACCACATCTCTTATTTAAAAAAAAAGAAAAAACATTTTAAAGTGTCTCTCCGCCATATCTATCATCTAAAAAAAATCTTGAGCTTGAACACAATGAAATCAGTTTATTTCACTCTATTTCATTCAAGATTCCAATATGGAATTTTTTGTTTGGGAGAGGCTTACATGTCTAATCTTCAATGTCTTGTTGTTTTGCAAAAAAAAAGTTATAAGAATAATTACAAGTCCAAATCGTTTGAGACCTTCCAAAGAGCTTTTTAGAAATTTAAAGGTTCTTCAAGTTAAACATTTATATTATTTTAAGGTTTTAAAAATTTTCTTTAATAAAAGTTCAATCTTTGAATAGCATAGTTTACGTAGCAATTCAGCTTTTTTAGAATATATCCCTCCATTTCGAACAACTCATTCAGAAACTTCTTCACTATTGTAGCCAGTGAATTGTTCAATAGACTACCTTTAAATCTGAGACTTTTAAGATGCTTACCAACTTACTTAAGGCAAGTTAAGCTTTGGCTTCTTGATTTTAATCATGAAGAAATCAAGGTTCTGTTGTCCTATATATCTTAAATCTTTAGCATTTATTGTTACTCGTATCATTGCTATTGTTTTCTACTAGCTTAATACAAAATTTTCAATAAATAATAAGAACTTAAATCTTAATATTAACTTAATAAAAAAATGAAAACAAAAATAAGAATAATTGAAATCGAATCAAATCAATGTTCACACCACATTAAATTAGTTCATTTGCATACATTTCTTTTAACGTTATATTACTGAGTAAATTATAAGACAGTTGTATATATTTTTGAAGTGACATATTCATGTCTATTACAGAATTCGCAGAATTTTACTCCCGGTGAGTTGACTCGATTCGCATCCGCTGTAAAACTCAATTATGAAATTCGTCGGATAAACTACATTGTCGATTCCTAAAATTACCTTATCATTTATGAACTTTCGTACCGACACTGTCAGCTACAAACATTTATTCAACTGGCCTAGGATGTGATAAAAGTATCGCTTTCGACCAACGAAATCAAGCATCGTTCATAGTGGTTAGTACGAAGATGGGGGACGGTTCAACACCAACCGTGTGCTCTTTTTTTTTTTTTTTTTAGATTTCTTGTTCTGGTTGCGTTGCTATTTGTGCGTTTTTTATTAAAATTTGTTAAACAAACACTTTAGCATTCAGTATGATAAGCTTTTGACTTAAATTTTTGTACTCTCCATTGTTTATTTTCGTTTAATCAAAAATTCACTTCAGATTCGTCTCGAAGTTTTGGTGCGAATGTAAAATGATAGAAATTGTATGGTATGCGAATGGATTGCGAATTCTGTAATACCATATAAGTTGAACAAAATGTCAGTGGTGCAGGGATTGTTACCGACATTCGTTCAACTTTCATTCGTCGGATTCAGTAATAGCAAAAGTTTGGAAATTAATTGAAACTGTCACTTTAGCTCATTCGCCGAATTCTGTAATAGGGGTGATTAACTATTTTTAGATTAAATATTTGTATCACTAATAAATCTTTAGTTTACCATTGGATTTAATCCCTAATGTATACATTTTTAAATAAAGAATTAATTCAATTGAATTCAAATGAATTTTTCGCACTGTGTAAAATGAAGACAACATAAAAGCTGCCAGTATCCAAAGAAGATCCAGAATCGATCCTTACCAGTTGCCAGGGTCAACCCTGTTTTTTTTTTTTTTTTTGCTTTTGAATTTGAGCCTACATCCATATAAGATTAAGCTGATGCAAAAATTGAAGTCAGACGGCATTCGGTAATTGGCCGCTCAAACTGTTACCCTGAGATCCGGATTTTGACCAAGCAAAATGCTTGCAATTATAGCGAACACGATCCACAAGTGTTCCTGCAAGCATAAATGAATGCACTCATTGGTGCGGTTTATGGTATAGAGACATCATCAGACCTTATTTCGAATCGAGGAAGAATACAGCGTTATCGTGTTTCCAACAAGATGGCGCTATATGCGATATATGTGACGCAAGGCTAATAGTTGTGAAAGAGAAATTTGGCTACTGCGTTTTTTGACGGCCAGAGTTCATCAAGCGATCAAACGAATTGACACGACTCGAATATTTTATACGACAGGACTGTGAGTTCTACTTTTCTAAGTTCATTTATACTTGAGAGACGAATAACGGTGTCATTTTCTTCCATTTTGATGATACAAAACCATTTCTTATGCCAATTTTTGAAATGTTAAGGTTATAGGCGAATGAATTTTTTCACCAAAAGTTCATGGTTGTCACAAGAAAAATGCATAATATTCACTGTTTGTGCGACAAATTTCAAACAAAAATAAAATTTAAAGTGTGAAATTTTTTGCCTCTCGAATTTTCTTATATTTGTAAATTTTCTCAATTTTTGTTTATCAAATTTGTCGAAGCATTAAATCTGCATCGCAAATAACTAAATAACTTACACCATTTTTTAGTGCACCAAAACAAAAAATTCGCCGACCTGTGAAATGGATAACAATACGCACACAGGAATTGTAAAGACTTGACAGTGAATAGACCCTGGTTCTCTATGAGATATTGCATCTCAAAATCATTAACTTATTTAAAGAAACCAACATGATGACTACCCTAGCTCAACGGCTTTTGCTCTTCTTGTCAACCTTACTGTAGACAGTAAAGTTCCAAAATTCCTACCTGTCACAATCTGTGTGATCTAGTATTTAAAAATTGTCAACTCAACAGTGGTTTGTTGCTGTGGCCTTCACAACTCCCTAGGTCTCAATAAAACTAAATTCCCAGATAGTCCCAAGTGGTCACGTCACACCAAGACTCTATAGTCCCGAGCAAGAACAACATGACAAAAAGAACACTCATTTTATTAAGTTACTGCCCCAACACAATGGTGTGCTCTGATAAGAACGCCAAAAGCAAACGTCGAACTTGAGTTTTGTGTATTGTTTGTCCCCTCCTCGTGGGGATATCTTCAGGAATTTAAATTTCACCTTGACAGTTTAAAAAGTTTTTATGTTTTTATTTACCGCGCTTGTCAGTGGCTTCGGATAACAGTGCAGCATCATTCAAGCCAACTGAACACTGAACAGACTCTTCTGATTTTTTTTTTTTTGTTTAATTACTGTCCCCACAGCGAGACAACCAATCCTGCCATAAATTCAAAACTCAAAATCTAATCGAACAAAATAAATTTATTTGATTTTATTTTTCGCGGTTTGAGCGGGTGGAGGATAAACTTTTTTACTTTTCACTGACTTTTCAAGGTATCTCATGTTTTGGAACGGAAGTTGTGTCTCTGTTGTCCAGATATTTGAACATATAGAAGTCCAATAAGCCAGGTATGAATTCACAATGGGACACGGACACAACAACGCAAGAAGCCGCTGAAAATTTGTTCGTGTTTGTTATTTATTGATTGTGTCCAATTTCAACACGATACTCTGAAATAATTAATTTGAATTTTAAATTTAAAGAAAAAAAAAAAAACCCAAACTTTGATATTGGATTGATTTAAAAAAGAATAAAATAAAAATAAAGGAAGTGTGTCGTGTTTCGCAAAATTGACAATCGTATATGGTTTGAGGTTGTCTAGAAAATAAAAATTTGTCTCAACGAGAAGATATTAAAAATTTTATTGAATTGTTGATTGAATTTAAATTCTTGTTCTTGGGTTGATGTGTTTTTTTTTTTTATTTTTTTCGTATGCAAATGAGATTGGACTTGAACATGATTTTAAAATGCTTTTATTTTGTAATAGATTGATCAAATTATTATTCATAAGTTACCACAAATTTATTTCAAGTAAAAATTTGTCAGAGTTATTTTATGGTGATAACTTTTTTCGTGTAGAATGTTCGCTTAATCATCCCTGTATGCTTAATTTTTAAATATGTATTGCGTATCAACAAAACCATTGATTGACGTTTCAACTGTCAGTTGTTAAAAAGTGGTTTGTGTCAAGACCAAACAACTAAAATGAAGAACAAGAACGCTATGGACGCAAAATGGACGAATGTTCGTTCACCCGTCAGTCGTTGATTCATGTGAATAATCCTTTAGCTCCACTGCAGTACCTTCTGTTTGTAAACGTCAGATTTACGAAAAATATGAAAACACGCATACTCTTAGAATATTTGTCATTTTCTTTCAAGAGGCAATAAAAAAATTAAATGCATGACTGGGTCGCACTAACTTGCTCCTATATGTAATAGACTAATTTCTAGAATTAATGTTATTAGAGAAAAACTGTTCATAAGCAGAAAATTTATTTTTTAAACGACTAAAACAACTTCCTTAGTAGTTGGAGGTATTTTGGATGCCATGTGATTCAAGCAAATATTAGTTTATGCAAGAACAAAAATTATAAGTATTTGTAGTGGTTTCTTAAAAAAATAAGCTTTTATATAAAAAATGTTTAAAACATTTTTAAGAAAAAATTTTGGTACGCCACTAAAGTTTTTATTATTATTCGAATAAAGATTAAATTTACAAAAAAAAATATTGAGCCATTTTCGAGATATTGAATTTTCCAAAAAATAAAATATTTTTCATAAAGTTTTGAAATGCAATGTTTTAAAACTTTTTAGAATCTTCTCTCTAAAAAATTTCATTAAAATCCGTTATGCCGATAACGAGAAATTCAAAATTTTTAAAAATTGTTATATGATAGGTACAGTCACTAATATCTAGTTTTCAAAATTTTTTTTATTAAATTATAGATCTTAAAAATTAATCGAAAGAAAAAAAGCAAAATTCTCGAAACCGTTTTCGAGAAAAATACGATTTTCGAAAACCATTTTTTAACATTTGTATGGAGGGTATTTTTAGGTAAAGTACATTTTTTTTTCTCATATCTGGTGGATTATTTTAAGAACCTTTTATTTATCAAGGTTTAAAAAAAATTGAGCATGGGGCTTTCGAAATATTGAGTTTCAAAAAAAAAAAATTTGAAATTTTTTTAAAAAATTCAAACAAAAATTTTTGAAAAATTTGAATACACAATAATATTGAAACAGCTGGGCAGCCTTAACAAAAAAAAAACGATTTTGAAAAAATCTGAAACAAAATAAAAATGGTACCCCCAAAAATAATATTTTTTTTTTGGAAATTTTTTTCCAACCATTATCTAGGTTTAACTAAATAAAATTTTATGTTTTTTTTTGAAAAATTCTGTGTGGGACAGTTTTTGAAAAAAAAAAAATATTTATAAAATTTCGAAAAAAATCGTATGACAGGTACCGTTATTTTTGGCCTTAAAAAAAAAAAAGAAAAAACATCCACGGTGAAAAAATTAAAACAAATATCTACCAAGTTTGAAGAAAATCGGCCAAGCCGTTGAGATGTAGTCGAACAGACAGACAGACAGACAGAATTGCGAGACCCACTTTATTAGTCTTCGCTTATGTTCGTTGAGAGAAATGAAAAGTAAGGGTATATCTTAATTCTAAAAACTTGGAGAATGATTTCGACAAACTTTCTTGATTCATGAAAAAGTCTTTTTGATAAAAAAAAATTAGTTTTTTTTTTTAATAAGGATATAACAATGGGTTTTCTTTAAACATTTTCAAAACCCAATCGGAGAAGTTTTGACACTTCAAATGATCAAGAGGCTACTATTTCATTGATCTTGGGTGGGTGTGACAAAAATCTTTACAAAATATTCGACAAAATACGTGGACTGAGATATTCTTAAAGAGGTTGAACTGAAGCACTTAAGGTTCTTATATTGTCTATTCCAACCGAGTAGATACTTGTAGGCTACTCCAACCTTTAAGATTGGCTACGCCAATTGAGTTAGTTGCCTAAAAAATAAGTAAATTAGTTATATTTACTGACTAGATGGGCTAGTCTAACAGACTACCGAGTGGATTCGCTGATATAATTGGGAAAGTTGGTTAAAACAACCAAGTAGTTTAGTTGTGTACTACGACTGAATAGATTCACTACTCTAATGGAGTGCATTTCTGGAAATAATCGAGTAGTCTCAATACTCCAATCGAGTAAGTATTTCAAGGTGAACGAATAGAACCCTAAGAGCCTTCTGAGCTAAGCGTAAGGGTTACATAATCTAGTTGACTGGTTTAATTTTTACTGGGTAAATTTGTATTTTTAAATATTTTTAGTGTACCTATTCCACTAACAAAAAAGTATACCCTCTGTATATTATCACCTCTGTTAATTTCAAGTCGGTTTTAGTCAAATTTTTTATTTGACTAAATTGATTTGAAAATGTGATTATCTCCAACTGCATAAAGATTTCTATCATCAAGAACCAAGTGCAACAGTGTGGGATGATGCCAAACTTTCCTAATGGCTCTAAACGTATGTAGAAATCCCCCAAGGTTGCATTCTGAATCCTATTCTTTTTGCCTTGTTCATCGTTAATGTTTCTAATATTCTTCATAGTGGACTAATCTTTGGCGGAAATAGTATCTTCTCTATGTTAATTTAAGCTTTAGCAAACTACTTAAGGAAGTCCCCTTCGCATAATGGTTAGTGCGTTCGACTGGCATACAAAATATCTGGGTTTGATTTACAGGGTAGCGATAAATTCTCTAAGAATATCTCTTGTCATGGAAAGCACTTTTCATCGTAGTCCTTCGGATTCGTAAGAAAATTATATGTAGATCCCCTCAATTAATGCTAACACAAATGCAGGAATGATTAAGAATTATAGGTTCTTAGGTTAAGGCTCTCTACGACAAGCTTAGATCTTTATTTTGTTTTTAAACATGACTAAGAAAAAGCTAAGTTTTCAGTCATCTTGATATGGGCTAAAATCCTTTCAAATCAAAATATGTATTGTCTAGGTTAGGTTAGGTTAAAGTGGCTGCTGACCGGAAAAGGACAGCACACTTAGACCAATATTTGGTCCGTTGTGATACCACAAGGATTTCAAAAATCCCCCTTACTCGTTAAACCATTTTGAGCTAATAATGAAGCGTTTGAGACAGTGAATGTCGGAATTATTTAGATCACTAGGATCGTTATAGTAGTAGTCTCCCAAGTGGAGTCTACGTCTTTGCGCTAGGGCAGGACAAGAGCATAGAAGGTGGGGAATTGACTCCTCTTCTTCTTCATCCATGCAGCTTCTGCAAAAGTCATTTGCAGGAACTCCAAGACGAGAAGCATGCCTTCCTATTAGGCAGTGCCCAGTAAGGACACCTATAATGGAGCTAATATGCAATCTACCAATAGAAATTAGTTGTTTTGAGCGTTTAGCATCAAACAATGGCCAAATCAGTTTAGTAGACCGGCAAGTTGGGGTGCTGGTCCACCTGTGGTTGGCTTTCTTTATGGTATCTTGCTTTAGCATAAGTTTACAAGTAGCTAGGGGTATACCGATGTTAGATTTGCTATCCAACAAAGGTAATATTGTTCCGTTTTTTGCAAGTTCGTCAGCTTTACAATTTCCTGGAATGTCTCTATGCCCCGGCACCCATGTAAGGTGAATGTTAAACTGTTTTGACATCTCCACCAGAGATGATCGACAATTTTGGGCTGTTTGTGAGTTAATGGAGACAGAGTCCAGTGACTTTAAGGCAGCTTGACTGTCTGAGAAGATACGTATATCGGTTGTCGATATAACGTTTTCTTTTAGCCAAGAGAGGACTTCTTTTATTGCTAAAAGCTCTGCCTGGAACACGCTACAGTGATTGGGAAGACGAAAAGATAGACAAAGATTTAATTTTTCGGAGTATACGCCTCCACCGACCCCGTCATCGGTTTTAGATCCATCTGTATAGAAATGAATTGCTTCGTCTATCAAAAACGACTCATTTTCCCATGAAGACCTGGAAGGGATGGATACTTGAAAATTTTTATCAAATTTTGGATGAGGGGTGGTGTAATCGACGTTACTAGGTAGACTACTGAACGAGTTCAGTATAGTAGAGTGACCAATATCATTATTGATCCACTGCGAGGAGGCTTTAAGTCGAATGGCTGTGTTAGCGGCCGATTGTTTGCTAAAAATATCTAGCGGTATGAGATGAAAAAGAACATCAAGTGCAGCAGAAGGAGTTGAGCGGAGAGTTCCACCCATGATTAAACAGGCTGTTCGTTGGACTTTGCTGAGCTTATCGCGGTTAGTTGCTGTTTCCAGCGCAGTCCACCATACTGTCACTCCATATGTAAGTATCGGTCTAATGACTGAGATGTATAGCCAGTGTGTTATATGAGTTTGTAGACCCCATTTATTACCTACGGCTTTTTTGCAAGAGAAAAGAGCTATGTTGGCTTTGTTGACTCTCTCTTGGATATTGGGCTTCCAGCTTAATTTCTTGTCCAAAATAAGACCCAGATATTTTGCTTTGTCTGAGAATTTAAGCGGTATACCTTTGATGAGGGGAGGGTCTATGTGTGGGATTTTATATTTCCTGGTAAATAGGACAAGTTCAGTTTTGTGGGGGTTGACACCGAGTCCACATTGATCTGCCCAGTTAGTAAGCTTGTTTAGAGCATTTTGTAGGAGTTCCTTCAGAGTATTAGGATGCTTACCAGATATCGCTATCGCAACATCGTCCGCATAGGCAATCACCCTGTGCCCCTCCCCTTCAAGAATCACTAGTAGTTCATTTACGACTAGGTTCCAAAGGAGAGGAGAGAGGACGCCGCCTTGCGGCGTACCCCTACTGACAGTCCTTCGAGTAGTAAAATCGCCCAGTTTTGAATTAATAATCCTGCTTATCAGCATATGATTTATCAAATTACTGATTGACTTATCCACCTTTAGAGATGACAGCGCAGATGTGATTGCGGATGCGTCGACATTGTTAAAAGCTCCTTCTATATCCAGGAAAGCAACTAAGGTGAACTCCTTATGATGAAGGGAGTGTTCGATAGTACGAACCAGCGTATGTAGAGCGGTTTCTACAGATTTCCCTTTGTTATAAGCATGTTGAGCATTGGATAGTAAGGACTTATCAATGTTTGCCCTCAAATGGATTTCAATCAGACGTTCAAATGTTTTAAGTAGGAATGATGAAAGGCTAATAGGTCTTAGATCTTTAGGATTAACATGGCTAGGTTTGCCAGCTTTGGGGATGAAAATAACATTTACTTCTCTCCATGACAAAGGAATGTGAGCCAGAGCGATACAACCATTTAAGATGTTTACCAGAATGGGTATCAGAATATCGGAATTTTCCTGTAATTCCGCTGGAATTATTCCATCTGGCCCAGGAGATTTGTATGGATTGAAGCTGTTTATTGCCCATTTTAATTTTTCCTCTGTAATCAGACCTTGTGGAGGAGTTATGCTACTGAGTATGTTGTTAGGACCAGGATCAGTGCTATTAACGTAAGGAGAGCTGTCTGGAAAATGTACATCCAGGAGCAGATTGAGCGATTCTTCGCTTGAGTTTGTCCAGGAACCGTCATTGTTTTTTAGGCAACTTGGCATTACTGGATTTTTGGAGAGGATTTTTCTTAACCTTGATGCCTCTGAGTTGCCTTCTATATTGTTACAGAAAGTTCTCCAGGACATACGCTTGGTTTTCCTCAGTTCTTTTTTATATAACTTGAGGGAGTCTTTATATGAATCCCAATCAGAAGCTTCTCTGGAGGTTTTCGCTCTATTAAAGAGTTTCCTGCATTCTTTTCTTAGTGGATCCAGCCCCGAGTACCACCAGTGTGGTTTCTTTTTACCTCTTATTTGTATAAGAGGGCAGGCAGTTTCCAGAGATTTGTTGAGGGCTGCTGTGAGGTCATTGACTTTAATATCAAGATCCTCAGTGTTGTAGGGTATGCTGTATAACTCAGGCCTGATTGACCTTAATAGAGTTGCCCTATATAAAAGCCAATCTGTTTTCCGATGGTTACGGAAGGAAGGTTGGCTAGGAGGTTCGTCCATTATTTCGAATTGTATGTATCTATGATCAGAGAGAGAATGATCATTTGATACTTTCCAATTCGAGATAGTATGATAAATTTTATCTGAGACAAGAGTTATGTCAAGTACTTCCTGTCTGTTTTTAGTAACAAATGTGGGTTCATTTCCAACGTTACATATTGTTAGGTTAGTGTTCAAAATATAATCGAAAAGAGACTCACCTCTGTCGTTTATATTCGTGCTACCCCACACTGTATGATGGGCGTTAGCATCACTTCCAATAATGAGGTCAGTCTTCTGCCTATCTGCATCAGTGATAAGCCTCCTCAGAGTGTCTCCTGGGAGGGGGCCAAGGTGGTCATGGCCTAGATATGCCGACGCCAGCCAGAAAGTTCTTTTGGCTGTTTCCAGTCTTGCGACGGTTACATCTCGATCACTGAAATTAGGTAGTAAAAATACATTTAGGCTACTTTTAACTAGTATGCAAGATCTGGGTTCACCTTTATCTAATGCATACAGCAAGTAGTAGTTTGGAGTCCTTAGTCCCCGAACGATGGATTTCACAATCCAGGGTTCTTGGATTAGGACGATGTCTTCTCCGCTGCTGGATAGACGAAGAAGCAGGGAGGCCGAGGCCTTGATAGAGTGTTGGAGATTAATCTGAAGAAATCGCAGCATCTTTGCTACAACCCTCCCGATCAACCTCCAACACGGTGACGTTGGAGTCTTCCGATTCCGAGGTTGAGCCCAGAAGAGCGTCCTCACTCAGAAGATCTTCATTGTTGTGGTCATCGATCTCCATGTCGCTGACTGTTTTTATTGTCTCCACTGTTGCCGAAGATGACCTGGATGCCTCTTCCTCTTCCAGTGATGGGAAGGTGATAGATGCACCAGGGTCTGCAGCAGCAGTTTCGACTACGTTGGAGGAAGTGGATGCACCAGTAACATCCGCGTCCTTTTTATACACCTTCAGTGTGATGGTCTCAAACCCAAACCTAATCACACCTTTGGTCTGCGCCAGAGGAGCAAGGGACTCCTTATTTAGTACAATAATTGCACCTCTGTAGGGTCCCTTTTTCTCCTCCAGTTTCGCAACTTTCCAGTTGTGAGTAGGAAGGGATGGGTTCGATAGCCGGATCATCTGGAGTATTACATCCATGCTGGAGAGTTCGGCTGTAACCATGGCGCGAGCTCTTGGTCTGCACGGGATTTTCTACTTAGCAACAACCTCGAGCTTAGCACCAGGCCAGACTTCCCCTAACCGGCTAACGGCCAACGATAGAAGATCACACGATCTCTGATCGTCACAAACCATGAGCTTAACATGTCCTTGATGCCAGCCTCCATCGTTTGTGATTGGAGGTGGTCCAGGGTTCTCCATCATGATACTCATGAAGCTCAACTGGAGCTTCCCCTTGACCACCTGCCAATTCGTGTATTTTATTTTTATTATTTATTTTATTTATTTTATTCCAATTTTAAAGTTATTTAACAAACATTTCTCAAACGTAATATATATTTAATATTTAATTCTAATTCAATTAAAATATGCATGATAATACAATAAAAAGAGATATTTACAATATTATATACTACGAAACTCTGGGATTATGGAAATAATGATAATACACTTTGTGGTATAAACAACCAGTAGCAAGTGTATAGCTATTTACGAAAAAATTCATGATTAAAAGCCGAGAAGATTGAAAGAAGAGTAATGCGCGATGTAAAACACACTACAAAAGGAAAGTGAATGAGGCAAGGAATTTTTTGATTTTGAATGAAGCATGATGCTAGTGAAAGAATTACTAAAAAATTATTATATCGAAACACATGTTTAAACTTGGTTAAGAGACCACTCGAAGCAGAGTTTCCACCTCAGACCGTGAAAGTAGCCAAACTTTGAGTTTTTTTAAAAATTGATTTCTTTGCGATACCAGATTGCATATATCAGCTGGCAGTTTGTTGAAAATGAATGGGGCTATAGAAGTTATGAAACGTCGACAGTGCTCTTTATTAACTCTAGGGATGTCGACTACCAGGCAATTTCTTAAGGAATACACTCCATTTCTTCTATATTGAATATTACCACTTCTTATGAAAAATATTTTAAGAATTTTAAAGATATAGAAATAACGTAACGGAAGGATTTTTGCAAGCTGAAATAATGGTAGAGAAGGCTCATATTTATTTTTATGTAATAATAACCGAATTATTTTCTTTTGTACTGCAATTATTGGATTCAGGTTACTTATGTAAGCGCAGCCCCAACATGCAAGACCATATTCAAGTCGTGATTGAACCAATGCGTAGTAGACTGCAGAGAGCAATCTTTGTGGAACAAGCTTGCGCAGAAGACACATTTTATTCAAGGAAATATAAAGAATTCTTTTTAAGGACATAATATGCGATTTCCAGTTCAGTTTGTTATCTATTATTACTCCCAAGTATTTAAAATCTCTGACAAACTCAAAGGCAAAGCATTCATTTCTGCAGTTTACTTTGTCGCATCTAAGATGATGGGAGATAATGTTATCAATAGCAATATTTGGGTTGGATAGTGAAAAAAACATCGCTTTAGATTTTTTGCTAAGTAGGAGTTGATGATAGTTCAGCCAGATATTTATCAAGCTTAAGTCATAACCGATTTGTTCACTTAGCGTTATCAAATCATCATTTGCATATGAAAGTGCAAGATCGTCAGCATAACCAATTAGATGGCCCTTTAGTGGTAGGTTGAATACTGAATTTATGTAAACGAGGAAGAGGATTGGTCCTAAAACCGATCCCTGTGGGACGCCAGTGTTTGGACAGCCCTCTTCATCACTTAAAAATCCATTTACTCTTACTCTTTGTTTTCGATTTATTAAATAGGACTTAAACCATTCAATTATATTTCCTCTAAAACCAACATTTTCAAGTTTTTGTATCAGCAAATTATGTTCAACCAGATCAAAAGCCTTCGTTAGATCGAGAAATAGTGCTACCGTTTTCTTATTATTGTCTAGAGCATTATAAATATTGCCTAAAAAGGCCAAAATTGCATCTTCAGTGCACTTGCCTTTCATAAAACCATATTGAAGTTTATTAAAAAAATAATGTTTTTCTAAAAAATCAAGCATTTTAGATACAATGATTTTTTCAAAGATCTTAGAAAACACCGATAACAAGGATATAGGTCTATAATTATTTGGATCACTCGTATCCCCTTTTTTGAAGATTGGTATAATTATAGAGGTTTTAAGGCAATCAGGAAATTGTCCGCATTGGAAGCTTTCATTAACGATGTACCTTAATGGATCAAGTATTGATTTTGCTATTTTTTTTATAACCGTATTACTAATACCATCTATACCACAAGAGTTCTTATTTTTCAAACTATTTATGATAGTTAAAAGTTCTATATTACTAACAGGCCCATAGAAAAAGGAACCTGGATTTGTTGTGTCGAAAAGAATTCTTCTATTGCTGTCATTTAAATGTATATGAATGTCAGGCTTAACATTGTTGGCAACAGTTTTAAAGAAAACATTGATGCCGTGGCCTAGATCCTCATTGCTCTCGAGTATTATGTTATCAATTTTAAGGGACTTTAAAACGGGCTCATTTTGTTGCTTTCCTAATATATCATTTACGATACGCCATTGTTGTTTTGGATTGTACCGACTTTCTGAAAATTTGTTGCTATAATACTCTATTTTTTGTTTTTCTATGAGATCGCGAACATTAGTTTGAAGCTCTTTATAAGCCTGTTTAAATGGAAGTTGGTTAATCTTTTTTTTATTTTTTGCATAAAATTTATTTTTTTCATATATTTTTGAACAGATTTCATCAGTGATCCATGGCTTTATTTTATTAATTCTACTATTATGTTGAACACTTTTGCAACTGTCTATATATTCCTTAAGTTTTTTCAAAAACTCTGTAAATGCACTAGAAGGGCAGTCAGAATTGTAGACAGAAAGCCATCTCTCTGATGAAAGACACTCATTCAATTTGGCAAAATTTATTTTAGAGGATTCTTTTTTAAAAGCGGGTTGATTAGGAGTATCGTTAGCAGTAACCTTATTTAAAGCACCCTTAAAAGCAAAGCCAGTAGCGTGGTGATCTGTAATACCTAGTTCCAGAATAAACGGGTAAAAATTGATAAGATCTGCGGACTTGAGAAAAATGTGGTCAATGCATGTTTTCGTCTTATTGGTTTCTCTTGTTGGTTGGTTTATAAGTGAACGAAACCCTAATGAGGACAGAAGGAGCATGTAATCATCACATTCCTTTGGAAGATTAAGTATATCTATGTTAATATCCCCCACCAAACAAATATTTGCACACTTAACAGAGCACAGTAGACGATCAAGGTCATCGAGAAAAATATTACTATGAACAAACTGTAGTCGATATAAACAAACAAAAGTCACAGAGAAATTCTTACCAAGTTTTATTTTTAAGGCAACACAATCGGCACTTTCAAAGTCTGGAAAAGATGCCTCTTCCACAACAAGTTCATTTTTCACAAAAACAACCGTGCCTCCCGAAGGATACTTTTCATTACAATGAGGGTATATAGAATAGCCAGGCAAAGAATAATTAAGAACTTCGTTTTCAAAAACCCAGATTTCCGTTAAAATAATAATTTGAGGCATAGTAGTAAAACTATTTTCTAAGTGTACACAAAAGTTATCAAAATTTCTTCGCAAACTTCTTATATTTTGGTGCACAATTGTTACGTCTAAGTTAGAACTACAGAAACAAGAACCAACATATGTTTCATTTAAATCATTAACACAATTTGGATCACATAGGTCATTTAAGTTACTTAACATAATTTATCTGATTCTTTTGTTGTAAGATTTAAATTATAATTGTCTAAGATCTTCTAAACTCCTTATATATTTGACCTCAGATCCATTTGTTCGTCTCATCATAATTCGTCCACGTCGCACCCATAGGAATTCATAGTTAAACTCTTTTTTTGCTGTTTTAGCTTCCTTCAGAAGATATTTCACATCGCCAGGTAGCCAGTCGTTTATGTAAATATTCCCCTTAGCGGAATTCAAAATCAAATCTGCCTTGATTGGCTTTTTATTTGCATATAACGTTGCAAGAATTTTTTCTTTTGTACATATTCGCATTGTCTTTAGCACCAGTACATCAGAATCGGAAGGCTTTCCATTTACTCTAATTTTTTTTCTGTAGCAGAGGTCAATGTCCTCGTTGGATATTTGCAGTCCAAGTCCAGTGTTTATGATTTTAACAGCTTCATCGGTGACACATTCATTGTCAACAGCAGGTACATTACGGATCTCCAAATAGTTGGCATGGGCCAAACAGTCAACACTACTGAGACGCTCTTTGCATTCAATTAGCTGTAATTTCAGTTGTTCATTCTCTTTTTTAATCTCATTCGCAACTATGACAGCCTCCTCTAAGGCAGTGAGACGGCTATTCATTGCATTAAGTGCAGTTTCGGTAGAGGAGAGTGTTTTTTTAAGCTCCATGATTTGATCGTAGACTACTTGTAGCGTGATGTTGGTGGGCTTATCGTTGTTTGTCCATTGAGATGACATAGATAACCTGCCGGAATCATTTCGTCTTTTTTCCGCAGAGATCGTGCCATCGACGTCGTTCCCGTCAATGATCGCGACCACGATTTTGTTTTTAACCACATCACTGAAGGTCTTATTCCCTCCACAGGGATGTGATGGAGCGCTGATGTTGTGCACTTTGGGGCGTTTGGGTACTGAAATTGTGCCCTCCATAGACCTTTGACGCTTCGACGTGGAGTCTCCGCTGGCCTGGACGCTATTATTAGCTAAAAAGCTTTTAGCCCACTTGATTTTTGCATCATGCTGAGAGTTCCCCCCGGCGCCAGGTTGTTCACCAAACACCCTGAGTATTCTCTTAGCATTGCGAATGTCCTTGTAGAGTGTCCTAGAAGGTTTGGGCTTACGTCCGCTCCCCCTAGGGCCTTCTTTAGGATTTGTGGAGTTGTTAGAGGTGGAGGGACCATGCTTCACAGTCCTACCACCGCTGGAATGAGGCAAAGAAGTTCGGGGAGGTTTACTCTCCTTAGTGGTAGCAGGACCATGCTTCACAATCTTACTACCACTGAACCGCGGTGTCGAAGTTTGGAGAGGTTTACTCTCTGAAGTAGTAATAGAAGGGCCATGCTTCACAGCCCCCCTGTTACTGGAAGGAGGTATTTCTACCATTTTACTCCTGCTTTTGCTTTCGGCAATAGGACTGTGAGAATCCACAGTACTACTACTGTATTGTCTATCTATATTTATTTTCTTAAGCGACAATGAATACCTGTCTGCGTTATAGGGTGCAACCATTTGGATGTATGTAAACTTATTCAAAAATTAAAAGTTGTACAAAAAAAATTACAATTTCGTTTATACAACTCAACTTTGACCTATGCAATACATTTTGAATCTGATTTGCTATTCATTTTTGTCCATTTAAAACCTGAAGCCTTAAACTATTTAAGGTGCTTTTAGTATTGCTATTTAGTAAGTAAGCAAACAATATTTCTAATTACTGTCTTAATATTTAAGCACTTATCTAAATAGACAATTGTCCAAAAAAAGAAATAAATATCGATGATTTGACATCCCTGTTTTAATCACATACGTCAAACAGAACTGTCATCCAAGACTCTATATGTTTAGTTTGAGTGTTGCCATTTTACAATATGGATGTTTTTAAAAATTTCTAAACGTATTAGAATTGTGAAAACTTGCCAAAAAAAAATAATGATTCTGCATTTTTCACTCCTTGAATGTCTATTGACAAACGAAATTCTCTCATTTGGGCAAACGAAAATTGGCAGGTAGCTGTCAAAACACTATTGCATCAACAGTAAATCAACATATCGCACCTCCTCCGGTGCAATATCGACGTAAGTGAAATTTTTTCTGAAGTGGTAAAATCGACGTGATTGTATCTTTGCTATTGTCCAAAAGAGGCCACTTTTTTGTTTGACACAAAAGCTCAAACGTATGGTATTTTGATAAACAAGAAAAATTAGACGTGATTCCTAACATTTACGAAAATTGCTTTTACTTCCTTATTACACCGGAGTGGAGGTGCGATATGGTATACCATTGGTTCATACCGAGAACATCGCTAATGCGCCGAGGACGTCATAGAGAGTCAATGATGGACACAGTAATACAACAGCAAACGTTCGTATCAACAGATTTTAGTGAAAGATTTAGTGATTTAGACTTACACATGTTCTCGTACGAAGTGCAAAGCGTTCGCAACTTACTCTTTAATGAACGTCAAACGAGGTTAAATTACTCCAATGCCCTGTTTAATTCGGTGTAAGTTTTTTTCGCAAGCTACTATATTGGGTCTCGAGCAATGATGACTCCAGCAGAACGGACCAACAGCTGATACAGCTCTGGCAATGATGAAGATTTGGAGACACCAATTTCCAGGAAAAGTGATCTCCTGCAAAATTTACCACAAGAAATCACAAACCTTTCAATCCTTGAAGGCATACATTGCCGATTTGGAGCCAGCTAGCGGATTGAAAGGTTTGACTTAGGTTTATGGTGCAGTAGGGTAAGATGATCAATCAATCGGATAAGCTTCTGCTTAAGCACTAGTCAACAAGCGGGCTAGCTTGGCACAGTGTAGAGTAGATGGCTTTGGATGCGTTTATTGGTCCAGTTGAGTGAGCGATCCGAATTCTGGATGATTGTACCAAAGCCAATACACAATAAGACACCTCGAAACCTACTAAATCCTTTGTTTTTAACTCAATCCAAACTGAATGACTCCATTAGAATGTCCAGCCATATCAGTTTCATCCACAGGTTTAAACGATTAAGGGTGTCAAAATGGCACACTTCAGCACTAATTGGGTAACAGTGCTAGACTGCTTGTGGTTGCCATTTCCACCTACCGATCTAGGGAGGTGGTCATTTAATCGATATATTTTGTTCAACATTTGGTGGAAAAAGTGTTGATTTCTTCATTCATAACGAAATGGTAGCCAATTTACATTATGACTTTACTTTTGTGTCACTCTGTATTATAGTTGGGAGCAATAAACCCAGCGGGAGTTTTAAGAACTATAAAATCTTTAAGCTATTAAATTATCAAAAGGACATTTTAACCACCTTTAGGGAAGTAAATTCGTATTCTTCATATTTCCAGTTAATTTTGTTCCTACTTTTCATTCCGCTCTTCCCGATCCTTCTTTCACTTTTGTTCACTGCAGTACATTTCAAAAATTGCAATGCGAATATGCATTCTACGATAAATTACTTAAAATACACAAATAAATCACTTTTTCGACAGCAAATGCTTACGAAACCCAAATCCTACCGAAAATAAACCTAATATCCGTTCTTTCCTCAACACAGCTTAATATTCATGGGTCATATGTGCTAATGAAGAAATAAAACCAACCTCAAACTCGATTTAAATTTAAAAAAGAAAATCCACCCATATGTTGCATAAAAAAAGAGCAATTTGAATATAAAATTCCATTGTTGTTATCAACCAGAACCATCCTCCTCCTCTTTGTAGTTTTTTTTTTCTGGTTCCACAGCCAACTGTAACGAACTCCTTCTGTCCGTTCGTATCATCATTCATAAATCAAACTTCAAATTGATTACCTTTGCGCTCTCCCTTCCCATAATCTAGACACCCAAACAAAAAAATTGGGTAATAAAATTATTCCTAATAATCATCATCATAATAATTATCAACCGAAGCGTAACGAATACGCAAAATTCATAAAAAAAGGCCTGCACACAAACTATAGTCAACCATCCCCTAACTTCAACCCGATTCGAAATGTTTTCCTTCAATTCACGGCACATGTTTTTCCAGAAGTAGAACGGGTGAGAGTATAGGCAAATGTCAGAATCAATATAAATATAGTTGTATGCGAGAGCAGCCTCATCTGCATCTCGAGGATGTCAGAGGAGCGCACGATGACGAGCCCGACCATCAGCCCTTCGCATTGTGTCACCCGGAATTAACCTCACTCTGAAACCCATAGCCATGAATAAATTGAATAGAAGAGCTGACAGGGAGGGTGCCTCTTGCAGGCTCGCAACTCGCGCAAGTGAAAATCACCGTTACTAGTTATGCATGCATTCGCAACTATTAAAATCATATTATCCACATAAAAATATCCCCAGGGGGTGTGGAAGACATCTAGACATCCCTGTTAAAGGGTGAGTTCAGTGAGTGCACTTGTTTTTTTTTTTTTATGTCAATCTGGGCTGTGTTCATGATGTTCAATTTTAGTGCCAATAATAATTGAAACATTATACGAGTAGATGTACCAGCACGCCTTAGGGCCATGTTTGCTCTTTTTACGTCAAATGTATGTCCACATATTTACAACAGGAAGGGGCTGCTCTGCTGTTGCATCAGTTGAAATAAAAAAAAAATCAACTCGAGAGAGGGTGACCTCCGGGCCTTATGTCTTTATATTCTAATTTAAATTTTATAAACCCCAAGTTGACTATGACTACTACAGTACCTACCTACGTATAGTGAACTTTTATGAAGGTTTTTGGGTTGGTTACATCATTTGTTGGGTTTTTTTTTTGACAAAATTTCCTGTGGTAGGTCCTTGTTCGTTTTTATTTTCCAACTGTAAAAGTGGATGTAATATGGCACTTTAGGTGGAGCCACAACATTTTACCACACATTTTTACACTTTCTGTTGTAGGTGCCAAGTGATAGGAAGAGAGTTCATAAAAACTCTTCTCTGTAGGTACTTGCTCACATTTTTAACACCATGATGGTGTTCGGTCCAAGTTTGAAATTGGGATATAGGAAGCAGTCTTATGATTTTTACAAACTCAGCAGACTGAGAAGACCATATTTATGGTGTTTTACGACACGTTCGAAATGGACAAGATTTTTTGTGATTGTGATCTACGAGTATGTACCTACCTAGCAAAAAGCTGTTGTAAATTTTAAATAAGAGCATAAAGTCTTAAACGGTCTTGAGGGTTATTTTACCATGGTCCAGTTAGTAGGTGATTTTTGACTATAAAAAAAGTGGTGTAGGGATAAATTATTTATAAACATTTATGTTGGTATGGTCACAAAAGAAATGGAATAAGTTTCAAAACACCTCGTATGAAACCCAATACGTTTTTCAAAAACTTGAAGAAAAACAATTTTAGCTTTTCTGTTTTTTTGTTGAAAACTATTTTGAAGAATTGAAGAAAGCCATCGATGTGTTGTTTAAGATCTGTTTTCAGCATTTCGAATTGACGAACTTTCGGAAATGAAGATCAAAAACTAAATCAATCTTCTCAACTCGACGAAATGACTCAAGGACGAAGTTCGGTTACTTCTGTAACGTACCCTCCGTTTGATTTCTTATATCCCGAGCTAGTGTGATCAATCGAATTGGCTTATTTATTGGCTATTATAATGGTTTATTAGTACCGCGTGGCGTAACGCTTAGATCGTTAGATTGTCACACCGGAGCGGAGGTTTGAGTTCGGTTCCCGGACAAACAAAGAAAGGTACTGCCTCTTGCGAGGATGTGACATATCCGCGAGGAGTATCTTTTGTCCTGAAAAGCGCCCCTTTTCTGTGGTATTCGGACTCGGCATAAAATTACAAGCCCCCTTCCCATACTTGCTGACATAACACATATCTGCATATTCTAACTATTTGGCTTCAGTTTATTGGGCAAGAACTGAATATCTTTTCGTTTAGTAATAAGTTGCAACTCCCGTATTTTAGTTACACTGGTCTGCAAAAATTAATTATCTTTTTTGTAATTTTCAAAATTTTGAAGTTTGTGAATCTAAAATTGGTTTAAAAAAAATTCAATTTAAATTCACCGGTAAAAATAAATTGCGCGAATGGATCGCACGAACACTTCATCTTATGTAAAAGACTTAAAATTTTAAAAATGAATGTTTCTGTAAATTTGGGAGCGTATCGGAATCCCGCTTTTCAAAATACCGAAAAAAAAGTTTTAAAATCCCGTCTGCTAAAATACTGCTTTTTAAAATCCCGTCTTCTGAAATCCCGCTTGTTCAAAATCCCGATATATTATAATCCCACTTTTTAAAATCCCGCAAAATCCCGTTTTTTAGAATACGTAGGTAGGTAACGTGTTGGTTATTTTCTAGATTCTTTAAATTCTAAAGAAACTTTGCATACACCCAACCTCGCAGCTACCCCAAATCCTATAGTGTATCCAAGCAGGGAGGTGGAGGTTGCAGGAGGGCAGCATGCCCTCCCAAAAACGGGATTATACAAAGCGGTACCCAACCTTGTAAATTTTTCTTATTGTACGAACATAAACTAAATTTCCAAAAAAATACTGACTCGGATTTTGAGATATCGAATTTTGACAAAAAAATTATTTTTTTTCTTCAAAAAGTCAAAGAAATTTTTTTTCTTAATTTTGAAATGCAATATAAAGGTTTTCATTAAATTTCGTTATGCCGATAATGACAAAATCAAAATTTGAAAAAATGGTTCTAGGTACAATCTTTATTTAAGAAAATTATTTTCAAATATTCAAAATAAATTGTTTTTTTTTTTTTTGAGAAAATCAAAAACAAAAAAATGGTTCTAAGGTGGGTGCCATTAATAACCATTTTTTGGATTTTTGTTTCCAACATTACCTAACGCTAGGTAATTTTGTGAATTTCGTTTCTAATCTGTGGAACAGTTTTTGAGAAAAAAATTAATCAGCAGGTACCAGGGGCGAACGCAGAAAATAATTTCGGGGGGGGTTTTCAAAAAAATTGTAGATATTCATAAATATATTTTTTTATTACTATATTGTAGGTACCTGTTAATTACATATTCTTTATTGTAATTAACATAAATATGTTATAACTAAATGATATTTGCTCTTAGGGATAGGACCTATCGGAACAATTTCATACAGGGCCCGTATTACAGATTACTAAACGAAAGGCAAAAAAACGATACCCTAGAAAACGATAGTCAACACATGGACCGATTATAGTTTACGATAATGGATGCATCAAAATATTGCCTGATAAAATAAAAAAAATCTATTTTTTAAGCGCATCCAACTTCATTCTTTCAATGTTTCTGACAAAAATAGTACATGTGTCAAAACAATGAAATACGAGTGCCAAAAGCAGTCGTAAGAGAAAACGATTATCGTTTTAAAAAAACGAGTATCGTAAAACGTAATCGTAATACGGGCCCAGCTAATCACAAAAACAAAACATCATAAAGATGGTGCAACGGATACCTATTTGGCAAATTTGAATAATGTTACCAAAAGTTGGAAAATATTCACTACGAGGGCGTTTTTGGTGCTTCCCAATTGGGCATTTTTATTCCGTAATTAATTGTTAGACATTGTGCCTTACCAATAATCAAATTTAGAGACGACTTTAATATTTGAGTGAAATGAACCAATATGTTATATAGTTAGCCATATATGTTACGAACTTAATATTGAAGTGGACTCTAAGTTATGAACCATTTATTGTACGGAACTTAAAAATTAAAATGTAACATGTATGGTCAGTTATAAAGAGTCCATTAAATAATGGTTAATTTTGCACAAATATTAAAGTCGTCTCTAAATTTGATTATTAGTAAGGCCCATAGACTTTTACTACAGGCCCTGTGATGGAGGCCATTATTTGGTTCGTAAAATATATCATTAATGCAACAAGAAGAAAAAGAGTGCAAGTGATTCCATAAGTGTACCTAACAATAGAGTTATAATAAGTTCTAGGTTCGCCTAGTGGTCCAAATCTGCAAAACTAAATCCGGCATATATTCATACGTGAAGTTATAACTTGTTGTACTTTTGCGATCATAGGAAAAAGAGTTATACGAAAAGATAAGGACACCAGCAACACTCAATTGGTGCCTAAGTTAACTATAGTACTACATAATAACCAAAACGCTATCAAAGGTTGGTATGTGCTACTCATTTGTAACTCAAACTTATAAAAATCGAAATCATTTATTAGCCCTAAATCGGCCCTTAAGATTAACACGGATATCTGTATCGGTATATTTGCTCCGTTCGTTTTCTGCCCTATATATTAGGGTGTGTCAAAGTGCTCAACTATGGTATTTTCAAATGTAATAGCTTTTTAAAGTTGCATTGCTTATCAAAATTAAATCCTGCGTTTACATTTTTCAATTTAATTAATATCTTTGGCTCCCTCAAAAATAGGATGAAATCCAAAAAAAATTGATTTTTCGAGATTTTTGAAATAGGTGTTGTTTTAAATTGCACCGTGTGGATATAAAAAAATTATATAAAATATTTTTAGGCTTTCAAGTCAAAGATAATTGCAAGGAAACACTTTTAAGCTTATATTTGTTTAAATTGAACACTTGATAAAGAAGCTATGAAATAATAAAAGAAGGAAGAAAAATCATTTTTTTATGTAAGATCGTTTTTTTTTTTTACAAAAAAAAAATTCTTAAAAAGCAACGGAACCACCTACAATATCGTGGTATATCTTTTTGTAAAGACAAAATTTTTTTCTGTATTTTGTTAAGTTTTTTTTAGTATATGTAAAAAAAAAAAAAAATGTACTGTAAATTAATTTTTTTTTTCAACTTCAACCCATTTGAGCGAGCCAAAGACGAACTATATCTTATTTTTTTTTTTACATGTTCTTAAACCTCAGACCCTAATACAACTTTTGAGCACTATTATACATTTAAAAATAAGAGTACTTTTTTGCGGCCATACAAAAGTGACACACCCTACTATATATAATGTTAATTATCAAAAACGCAATTGCTGTTCGATTCGTCTCTATTTTTTAATCATCAATTCAAATTAAGACAATTGCGTTAAAATACGAAGACACATGAAATAAAATGCATGACTGGGTCGCACAAACTTCCTCTTATGTAAAAGACTAAGAATTTCAAAAATTAATCTTATTAGAGAAAAAGCATAAAATTCATTTTTTAAATGACTAAAACTCCTTTAGTAATTGGAACTAAGCACAGGATGATATGTGTTTTGAGCAAATATTAGTTTATGAAAGAACAAAATTGTAATTCGTTTTAGTGGTTTCTTAAAAAAATTAGCTTTTGTATAAGAAATTTTTAAAATATATTTAAGAAAAAATTTTGGTACGCATATTTAAACTTTTTATTATTGTTCGAATAAAAATTTAATTTACAAAGAAAATATTGAGCAGTTTTTGAGGCATCGAATTTTCAAAAAGAAAAAAAAAATTTTCTTTAAAAAATTAAAAAAATTTTTTTAAGTCCTAAAATGCAATGTTTTTTTAAACTTCTTAGAAGCTTCTCTAAAAGTAAAGATTAATCGAAACAAAAACAAACTATCAAAATTCACAGAGCCGTTTTTCGATTTCGATTTTCGAAAACCATTTTTTAACATTTGTATTGTGGGTACTTTTATTTTGGTAAAACAAATTTTTTTCCTCAGTTCTTATAGATTATATGTATTAAAAAACTTTTATTTATCAAGTCTAAAAAAAATTGACCATGGGGTTTTCGAGTTTCCAGAAAAAAATTTTGAAATTTTTTTAAGAATCAAAAAATAAACCTTTTAAGATTTGTATACGCACTACGCAGTAATATTTAAACCTTGGAGGGGCTTCATAATGATTAAAATCGGTTGTACTGTTTTCGAGAAAATCAAAAACCAAAAAAATGGTTCGAAGGGGGCTTCCAAGAATAACCATTTTTTGAACAAATTTTTTCAACCATTACCTAAAATGACGAAATGAAATTTTATGATTCTTTTTTTTCAAAATTCTGTAGGACTGTTTTTGAGAAAAAAATATTTATAAGATTTCGAAAAAAAATTGTATGGTTATTTTTTGGTCTTAAAAAGAAAAGGAAAAAAAACGTGTGGGGGAAAAAAATTCAAAACGATATCTACCAAGTTCAACGAAAATCGGCCCAGCCTTTTTGGCCGTATTCGAACAGACAGACAGACAGAATTTTGTGACCCACATTTTTCGTCTTCGCTATCATAGTAATATCAACTTTGATACAAATCTTGAGTTCGATTTTTTTTACGAATGCATTACTTGCCTTATATACCTATAAATCGTAAGAAAAAACAACACTATCAGAAGATTTATGCACGAAAATAACACTTTTTTTTAACAAAATGAACTTTTATTTTTTTTTTGTGGTTTTGGGGGGGGGGTTTGAACCCCTAAAACCCCTACCTGCGTTCGCCCCTGGCAGGTACCCTTATTTTTGGTCTTAAAAAAAGAAAAAAACGTGTGGGGGGAATTTGAAATTCTATCTACATACAGACAGAATTGCGAGACGCACTTTTTTTTGTCTTCCTTATCACCGTAATGTCAAGTTTGATATATGTATATGTATGTAGTACTAAAGCACTATATGATTTCATGAAAAAAGTTAAAAAAAATTAAGAAAACCAATAATAATTTCATAATTTATTTTTACTTCAATTAATTTTTCAAAAATTCAAAAAATATTTATTTTAAGTTTTGAAATGCAATGTTTTTCAAACTTTTTGGAAGCTTCTTTAGAAAAATTTTCATTAAAATCCGATAGTGAAAAATTCAAAATTTTTAAAAATGGTTCTATGGTAGGTACAGTCAGTAATATCTTAATTTCAAAATTGTTTTTATTAAATTATAGATCGTAAAAATTAATCGAAAAAAAATTATCAAAATTCCAGGTGCCATTTTCGAGAAAAATACAATTTTCAAAAAACATTTTTTAACATTTGTATGGTGGGTACCGTTATTTTTAGGTAAAATCTTTGTACATAAAACTTTTAGTACTCTCATTAAGTCGAACGATTGGGGCGACATCTTAAACATAGCGATAGTACTTGTTAGATTTGTGTCTGCTAAATTTGGGAGAGTAACGAAATCTCGCCGCACAAAATCCCGAATTACGAAATCCCGCCGAAAATAAAAATAAAAATCCCGCCGACAGATATTTTTAGAAATATTTGGCGGGATTTTCAATACTATTTTAGTACTATGTATCAATAAAATATTTTATTTTGATTTATTTTTAAACAAATGGAAAGTATTTAAGGAACTGTTGGTTCAGGAAAAATTCTGTTGTTGTTAGAACTCCGACGAGGTAAGACCTCCTCCATCTTTAAAGAGATAAGATGAATTTCAAATTTCAATGGTTTGGTTAATTATTTTTGGACATTCGACCAAAATATTTTTGCACTTTTGCCAAAAATATTTTTGGACATTTTGTCAAAAATAATTTTTTAACAAACTTTTTTTCACCAAGTTTTTTAAGAATTTTTTTGTCAACAGTTTTTTTTTTTAATTTTATTTTTGAAGAAATTTTGATTTTTCATACATTGTTTTCTGGAAATTTTTTTTTCAAAAATATTTTTTGAGCAAAATTTTCCACCCACGGTACTTTTAATCAAAAAACTATTTACATTGGCGCCTGCCAGGCGACTTAACATACCTTAAGCGGAGCGACGGAGTCGCGTGAGCGGGTGTGTCCCCGAAAAAGGCAGTTAAAATCCTTAAGTCCCGCGAGGCTGGTCCACCCAAGGTACTGTTTGTTTATTAAACATAAACTGCAAGCACACCAATTATTGACGTCATGTATTATAAGAAAAACAAATTTTTATATCTCTAAAGTCGATTTCTTGGCAAACTAAGTGCCGTAGACCTATCAAAGTTGACACCTTTTTTTAATGTGATTTGTGGCTAAACCCATCATCTTAGAGAATTAAAAATTGCATATTCGTGATGTAGGGAGTGATGTATCACATGATTTTTTTTTGAAACTTTTTTTGGACATTTTTTTCGTATTTTTTTTTTTATTTTTTTTTTTTTTTTGACTCAATATACTCGTTCTTTCAAGACTTCTTTCGTGTTCTTGATAGTACTATAAGTTTTATATACAAAGATATTACTATAGGTTATACAAATATACAAAGGTAAAATAAAATTTTTTTCTCACATCTTGTAGATTGCATTAAGAAACTTTTATTTGTCAAGTTCAAAAAAATCGAGCATAGGGTTTTCGAAATATTGAGTTTTGAAAAAAAAAAATTTGAATTTTCTTTTTAAATCCAAACAAAAATTTCGAAAATTTGAATGCACAATAAAATTTTGGGCAGCTTTAGTATACAAACAATGATCAAAATCGGTTGTATCTACCGTTTTTGAGAAAATCAAAAAAATAAAATGCACGACTGGGTCGCACGAACTTGCTCTTATGTAATAGACAAAAATGAATGTTATTAGAAAAAAACTGTTTATAAACATGAAATTAATTTTTTGAATTACTAAAACAACTTCTTTAATAGTTGGAGGTAAATATAGGATGCCATGTGATTCAGGCAAATATAGGTTTATGCAAGAACAAAAATTATAAGTTTTTAAAAATTTTTAAGAAAAAATTTTGGTATGCCAATTTAAAGGTTTTTTTTGAATAAAAATTAAATTTACAAAAAAAAATTTTTTGAGCTGTTTTCGATATTGAATTTTCCAAAAAAAAAAATATTTTTCTTAAAGTTTTGAAATGCAATATTTTTTAAACTTTTCAGAAGCTTCTCTCTAAAAAATTTCATTAAAATCTGTTATTCTGATAATGAGAAATTCAAAAGTTTAAAAAATCGTTCTATGGTAGGTACAGTCAGTATTATCTTGTTTTCAATTTTTTTGTTATTAAATTATAGATCTTAAAAATTAATCGAAAGAAAAAAATATAAGCAAAATTCTAGGAACCGTTTTCGAGAAAAATACGATTTTCGAAAACCATTTTTTAACATTTGTATGGAGGGTATCGTTATTTTTGGGTAAAATAAATTTCTTTTTCTCATATCTTGCAGATTATATTAAAAAACTTTTGTTTATCAAGTTTCAAAAAACTCGAGCATGGGGTTTTCAAAATATTGAGTTTTCAAAAAAAAAAAAATTTGAAAATTTTTTTAAAAATCCAAAAAAATTATTTTTGGGAAATTTTAATTCACATTAATATTTAAACTACTGGGTACCTTTAGCAGAAAAAAAAATGATCAAAATCCGTCGTACCGTTTTTGAGAAAATCGAAAACCAAAAAAAATGGTTCCAAGGGGGGTACCAAAAATAACAATTTTTTGTAAATTTTTTTTCCAACCATTACCTAGCTTTAACTCAATGAAATTTTTTGAATTTTTTTTAAGAAAATCTGTGGGACAGTTTTTGAGAAAAAAAAATATTTATAAAATTTCGAGAAAAAATTTGTATGGCAGGTACCGTTATTTTTGGTCTTAAAAAAACAAAGAGAAAAACATCCGGGGGGGAAATATTAAAACCCATATCTATTAAGTTTGAAGAAAATCGGTCGAGCCGTTTAGCTGTAGTCGAACAGACAGACAGATAGACAGACAGAATTGCGAGATCCACTTTTTTCGTCTTCGCTATCATCGTAATGTCAACTTTGATCAAAATCTCGAGTTCGATTTTTTTACGAATGCATAACTTGCCTTGAAGTACCTATAAGTCGCAAGTAAAAAACAAAAAAATGGTTCCATGGGGGTTACCAGTAATAACCATTTTTCGGATTTTTTTTTTGTAATCATTACCTTGCTAGAGGTTGAAATTGTTTGAATTTTCTTTTTAAAAATTTGTCGAGCAGTTTTTAAGAAAAAAAATAATTTACAAAATAAAAAAAAAAAAAGTCGCATGGCAGTGACTATTATTTTTGGTCTTTAAAAAAAAGAAAACAAAGTGTGGAGAAAAAATAAATGATACTCGTATCTAGCAAGTTTAAGGAAAATAGGCCGAGCTGTTTAGGCTGTAGTCAATCAGACAGACAGAAAGAATGGCGAAACCCACTTTTTTCGTCTTCGCTATCATCGTTATTTCAACTTTGATTAAAATCTCGATTTTTTTTACGAATGCATAGCTTGCTTCATAGAATATACATATGTATATATAAAGCCACAAGTAAAATAAGTGTCCGATCTCCTTAACGGTGAATCAATTACATTTATTGCAAATAAATTTGTTATTAGACATAGTTTTCATGCCCGGGGAAATGTGCAAACGCTTCATAATGACGGGAGACCCCGAAAAACCAACAATCGCGAAGATAAAAGAATCATCAGAATTATCAAAAAAAGACTCCTTCATTTCGTCAACAAGTAGATCAGTGGGTAGTGGCTTTCGATCTTATCGAGCAATAAAAAAAACTATTTAATTCTCGGAAAACTCGGAGCGCGAACTGGAATGTGGTAAAATGGAAAGCAGTTCTCTTTTTAGAGGAATCCAAGTTTAATACAAAGGGATCTGACTAATTTCGTATCGTACGGAGGCCAAAAAGCGAACGCTTAAATCCTCGTTATACAGATGCCACATTTAAGCAAGATGGAGGGAATATTAATGTCTGGAGATGTTTTTCCAGCTAAGGAGTCGGCTCAATACACAAGAATACGGAATACGGAGATTTTCCAAAATATCATTTCACCTTTTTGAAGTAGCAATATCTTTTAAAAAGTCAATCCGGTGAAGAAAAGTCTCAGTTTTTTTTTTTTTTTTTGAATAGTTTAGCTTTTCGGATTCCGAAAAAATTATAGGTTTGTTTCTATGCCTGTTGACAACAAATATATGTACAAATGAATTGTTGATATTTCTTCACTAGGTTCTGATGGTTGTCCATGAGCTTTCAAGCCACGTAATGCACATATATGTGTATATAATAAGTTAGGCATGCGTAAAATAAATCTAACTCTTGATTTTTCGAGAAAACGAAGAAAGTGGATCTCGCAATTTTAACTTTCCTTCTGTTCTTTAAATTTTGTATATAGTATTTTTTAAGCCCTAACGCGTTTTTTTTAAGACCAAAAATAACAGTACCTGTCATACATTTTTTTTTTTTTTCAAAATTTTATAAAATATTTTTTTTTTATTCCAAAAACTGTTCCAAATATTTAAAACAAAATTCAAAAAATTTCATTTAGTAAAATGTAGTATGAAAAATAGTTATATATAACAAACAACCATTTTTTTTTTTTTTTTTTTTTTACGCCATCAGTACTGCTTAATGCAAGCATTTGTAACAATATTTCTTTTCTCTTCGGGTTTTTCACCTTTAGATACTGGGAAACATCAGCTTGTCACAGTCATCATTTAGCGTGGTGTTAGTTGTTAGTGAATAAATATACATACATATAGCCTAACACTCTACTAAAAAACGAACAAATATGACAAACAAAGAAATAATAAATATTAATCTACTATCTGTAGCTACAAAAATAACTACAAGTCAAATAATACTAGCTATAAAAACAATAACGTTACGAGTAATTTCGAATACTTAATGAGAACGCCCATACAACCTGTGCTTAAGTGTAAGCTTTGAGTAACTTAAATCGAAAACATCATGGTTTATATTAGCCTCATGTTTCATACGTGTCAAAGGCTCATTGAGACCATAATTGGTACGGTGGAAGTCTATATGAAAAATTTCAGAGTTCCGAGAACTGTGGCTTCTAGCTTTAAAATGGATTTGTTCTAGAAGAACCGGTGAATCTATGGAACCAACCAAGAGCTGGTGTAAAAACATAACATCGCTGACTTTCCGGCGTTTTTCTAGAGAATTCATGTTTAAAAGAAGAAGGCGACTGCTGTATGGAGGAAGATGATTTGGGTCACTCCAATTAAGATGACTTAATGCGAAGCGTACATATTTACGTTGGACAGATTCGATTCGATCAATGTGTATTGAGTAAAGTGGCGACCATACAGAACTAGCATATTCTAATTGGGGACGAACAAAGGTGTTGTACAACGAAGATGTTATAAGACTACAAGAAAATTCCTTACTCCAACGCTTAATAAATCCAAGCATTGAGTTTGCTTTACTGACAATTTTCTCAATGTGGAGTGAAAAGTCTAGATTTTGCGAGAAGTGAACGCCCAGGTCGCATGTTGTTTCTACCTTACTTAGAATGGCTTGATTAATGTTGTAATTGTAACATATTGGGTTTTTTTTTCTAAAGAAGGACATTGATTGGCACTTTGAAACATTTAGAAAAAGATTGTTATATGAGCACCATTCAGAAAACATATTTATGTCATTTTGAAGAGAAACACAATCGGATTGGCTTCTGATGATTTTAAATAATTTAATATCATCTGCGTAGATAAGAACCCTACATGATTTTACAATTGAAACAACATCATTGATTGATATTATGAAAAGAAGTGGACCAAGGTGACTACCTTGTGGAACACCAGAGTCAGCATTAATTGGATCAGAAATGATTCCTCTAAAAAGAACTTGGTATGTCCTTCCCTTCAAATAAGACCTGATCCATTGAACGAATGCAGAAGGGAATCCAAGAGATGAAAGCTTAAATAATATTAGACTATGAGACAACTTGTCGAAGGCCTTACTGAAATCTGTATAAATACAGTCAACTTGATGACCATCCTCGATAGTTTTATTTGTAAACGACGTGAATTCAACGAGATTAGTAACAGTAGATTTCTTTTTCATAAACCCATGTTGCTCGCTCGCAAGGAAAGGTTTGCAGCTGAAATAAAAACTCTTAAATATGATAGCTTCGAATAGTTTCGGTAAGCAAGAAAGTTTGGCTATTGGTCTATAATTAGAAGTATCACCGCGATTTCCTTTTTTGTGAATTGGTATAATGAATGAATTTTTCCAAATTTTAGGGAAAACAGCTTGTTTTAGGGAGTTTTGAAATAAAAACGTTAGGGGTCTTGCCAGAGGTTTGCAACAATTTTTTAAAATATACGCCGGAATTCCATCAGGTCCACTGGACGTGTCGTGGTCTAAGCCCGAAAGATGGTCTAATACATCCTCAACTGTGATAACAATATCACTCATTGAGCTTTGAGAAAAGCTATTCAAATGAGTAAAATTACTCTCACAAGGTTCAAAATCATCATCACAAAACGAAAGTTTAAAGAAGGAAGAAAACATATTGCAAATAACAAGAGGGTTGTTGTTGGTTTCATCCAAGTACTTCATAGTAGATGGATATCCGTCAGATTTTTTCTTGCTATTAACAAATTTACAAAAAAGTTTGGGGTCAACAAGAAGTGAAGACCGCATTTTTAACATATAACAATCATAGAGGATTCTGCATAATGATTGGAATTCTTCATATAACGATAAATAACTGTTGTAATCATCCAATTTATTAGATATTAGGTACTTTTTCCATGTTCTGTTTCTTAAGTTACGTAGACTACGAAGCTCATGGGTGTACCAGGGGGGTGTTGTTAGGGCCGAATGTCTCGATTTTTTTACAGGTACAGATGCAATGAAACATTCAAAGATACTTAAGTAGAAATTGGAAACCATCACATCAATGCTCCCAATCAAAAGTAAGTCAAAGTCAATGTTTGTAATTAGTTCATTGAGTAAAGGGAAGTTCGTTTTCTTGAAGTCAAATTCAAGAGAGCCACTATCAAAGTCATAATCAGTTGTGTGAGCATGGGAAATCAAAACAGAAAGTGGGGGATGGTAGCTATCAACTTTCGTCATGGGAATTGGACATAGTTCAACAACACAATTACAAGGGTTAGTAACGAATATCAGATCTAACTGTCGAGAAATACTATTTTTTATACAGCTCACTTGCTGTAAGTCACAAGATATCACATTGTCAACAAACGCTTCCTGCGGAGAAGAGACGTTGGTGGGTATTAAACATATTTCGTCATCAGAAAGAGTCCATTCTAGGTCAGGAAGATTAAAGTCTCCTGCAAGAAGAACATCGTCAAGAGGATCGCAAGTATCAGAAATATAGTTAATGGCATTTGAAGCAATATTATATATTTCCAATGGGCTTTTTGGAGGAATGTACATATTTATTATGTAAAGGAATTTATTTCCGATACATACTTTAACGCAAATAATATCAACTGAGTCAGTATTAGGGATTGGGAATATACAGCTATGAAAAACGCTTCGCACAGCAATGATAATTCCACCACCCACGGAAGCTAAGGGATCAGAATATCTATCTTTACGGTACACCACAAAATCGGTGGAAAATAGTTCATTATTTAGAAATGTTGAGTTCAGCCAAGTTTCTGTTAACAAAATTACATCGAAATCAGAGGCATGAGATGCTAAAAGAAATTTTTGAGTTTTCGACCGAAGTCCCCTCACATTTTGGTAGTAAAGGGACAGACGATCTAGTTTTTTGAAGGTTTTGGTACATTTTTTGCTTGCGAGGTCTTAGGTTTAAATTCTCTTACAATGACATTTTCAGGCCAGAGTTCAGAACACATTATCTTTTCATACAAACAAGATTCCGTTGTAAGTCTGAAGGACGCAAACGGACTACTTTCTTTATTAATCTTTTGACATTTAAGTTTTTTAACATCAATGTCGAAGTCTTTTAAATGGTCGATTATGTCTTTGATTGAAGTTTCCGGCTGAAGACGTGATACGTAGATTTCTTTCGGTTTAGGCAAAGCAGATAGGCGGTTTTTAATAATAGGAGGTTCGATGTTAACTATGGGAGCATTTGAAATGATAATAGATGGTTCGAATGTTAATTATGGGGACATTTGAAACGATAATAGGAGGCTCATTATTAACTATGGGAGCATTTGAGATGGTTCTTGGACTATCAATAGAACTAGAAGCAGACGTAGATGGCAATTCATTCAGTAACTCAGATCTTGGTGATTTTATAGATGTAGGTAACCATGTTTTTGTTTTCGATTTTTTAGAAAACCGCAGAACCGATTTTGATCAATTTTTGTATGCTAAAACTAAGGAGAAGTTTGAATAGTATTTTGTAAATGCTGCTAGAACTGCTAATGGACTTTTGTTAGCCCTTTAAAAAAAATTACTTTTACGATTTTTTTTTAAATTCAATTATGGACAATTTTCTCAAAAAACAATTATTTTTAAAATTCTAAGTCTATAAAACATGAAAGCAAGTTCAGGCAACCCGCTTGTGCATTTTATTTTCGTAAGTACTCAAAACTCTGCCAATATTTTAAACATTCAAGTCGCACTCAATGTGTTCATCAGTTCAAAAGTGGGTTGTGGGAGTTTTCAGACATGAACTTGGTTAGCACAATAATACAACACTTTATTGAGTTCCGGCGTTCCGGGTCACATTGGTTTTGAAAAGAGCGCGATGGCAAGGCCCCAATCTCTGCGTAGCTTTAATGTGTTAAAATACAGAGGCCGTTAAATTTACAAATACATATCAGTTTTTTCCTGTTTTGAGCTTAGTTACTTTTTGGAAACTTTCTCGCTTTCCTTCTCAGCACACCAATACAGATAGTTCGATCTAAGGTTACACAATTTTTCTCCCCATCAATATAGGAATTAAAATAAATAGGTTTAAGAAATAAAAGTGTCAAAATTGGACAAAGCACTGCGGAAAGGAGACTTTGAAGAACATTTAACATTTAAAGAGTTGTTAGAACTCCTTGAGTACTCAATAACTCATATTTTGTAAACAAAAATTGAATGCAAGGTTGTAGGTTCAGCTTCTTAAAAATGTTCCGTTTAGCTTGAATATATCTATTCTACACAAAATTCATGAAGATTTCTGAATATATAAACGTCTTCCCACTTGACACAAGTTGCCATACTTCAAAGCAATTGTTTATCCTTTTGCTAAGACATGAACATCGATGAAGAAGCTTTTTTTAACTGCTTTATAATTCATCCAACAAAAATATGCAGTACACGTCTTATGGGAGAGCTTTTTCAAAATCAGTAGCGTTCTATATTTTTGCACCATACTAAATTGAAAGAACTCCTCCATAAAAAAGTGTTTGTGCGCCCATAAATTTTCGATTGCATCTGACGCAGACCCGACGTCCTATTGACTGCACATCTGAGTGTGCACTGAATTGCTGTGGTCTATGGCTGTTGGTGCTATTCAATTTCAACCCCCATTAAATATTGATGTGCGTTCAGAGTTACCCTTGTTCATTTCGTAACTTGTTCAGTTTTTTTTTCCTTGGGTTTCTGTTGAGGTGCTTTTGATTTTAGAGCTTTAAAAAAAGGGTCCATTTAAAATCAACACTACGATAACCCTGTGAGAGCTTTAATGAAGGACAGATTTATGCAATTCACTGTAGCCAGAATGCAAACATCCTATCTTGCCCACACTGCATATTTTTATTGGACAGAGTATAGCTATTCAATTCCATCCATCATCACCAAGCTTGCAAGGCCTGAGGGCTCCTTAGACAGACTAAGGCTGCTTGTCATGTTTTTGAGCTTGAAGCAGTTATGATTTACAACTTCAGACAAAATATTATTTAAAAACAACTTGTTAATAAGAACAACATCGTAAATTTTGAAGCTTTGACATTTGATTTCAGAGTGACCCTTTGCCTTTCCGCGTGGCACTGTGTTCGTTACGAAATGAAAAAGTCATGTTTGGTGTAGTTTTTTTTTTCTCTCCGAACAAGGGATTACTTACGGTACATTGGTCTCATTCAAGCACTTAGCGTGTCGCATTTAAATGGTGCAACTTGCTGCTAATATTTCAGGCATACGCGACAAACCCTCCTCAAGGCTATTATCTGCTTTGCCCAAAACGAGGGGTGTTTATCCTGCCGTTAAGCCCTCATCATCGAGATTTGATTGACTCATCCTTTTGTCTGCTCAGCAGGAACACAAAGTAGAATATAGGTACACAAGTATGCAACTATAAATAAATTAGGGGAGCGAAGCGTCCGGGATTTATACCGCTCTCAATGTTGATTACTATAAAGCCGATGATCACCGAGCAAGCAAACAAGAAGTATACGTATTAAATTAAGACCTCATGCACTTTACACATTTTACATATGTCACGAAAGAAAAACCCATTCTTGTTTTCTGTGATTGAGATTCGCTTTAAGTGCAAAAGCATCCCTTATAGTCTTTTCGGCAAAACTGCAGTGGCAAGTTGGTTTTTCTTTTTGTATTGTTGCTTTTCTATAAAGTGTAATCCAATAATGTTGGATGTTTTAGGTCTGTAGAATAGATGTGTGTTGTTCTTGACTGACTGACTGATATGAGAGCTGGAAAATTTATCGCATATGGTCAGGTTTTTGGATTGCTGTGTGATGGTTTTTTTTTTGTTGTTGTCTTATATCAAAGCCTTTATGCCCTGAGGAGGTGGATTTACCTTTTTTGTTCTATCTTATCGAATGAAGTGTTTTTTTTTTTGATTGACTGTGATATGACAGTTTTTGATTTGAAACCAGAAACTTTTGATAGACACATTGCGTTATAAGGAATGTAATTGAATCCCACCGGTCTCACAGTTAATATGCCTATAAGGGAGAATAGGCATACAACAATCCATCAAGTTAACTTTATTGATTTTGAAGCTTAGAATCGTGTGTACCTTTATAGGGAATCCTTTGATCCAGTGGAGGGTCTTACGGTGACTACTGCTATTCAACCTTGAGCTACCCGATCTCAAAACTCATTTATACAGAAGGGCCTCCCATGGTGGACAGGTCGAAGTGGACTATGATGTTAGTGCTAATTACCCTCTAACGAAAGTGTGATCTCAGCAAGAAGCTTTTAAAAAAGACCTCAGTTCTAGCTAGGCCCAACTTTACTTGATGATCACCTTACGTGAGCTATTCTGACATATTTGGAGCTAAATAAGATCATTTAGGATTTTAAGTTCTAGCAAGGTTCCCAAAAACGAGATGGTGACGGATGAACCCATTATCGGCGAAAGGCAGCCATGATTTTCCCGAAGTGGATTACTGGCATCCGATTATCCGCCCAGGTGTCAATAACACAGCAAGACCCTTGACTGTTAACTTCCTTGTCCCCCTCGACGGGTTTCACCTTGTCGTGGTGGGGGGGCTTACGCCTATCCTCCTGCTGTGAAGCATCAGCAGGTGGAATAGGTAACTAAGAAAACCCAACAGGGAGTTTAGGGACAGTCAGGATCGAGACGATATGGGATGGTTAGGTTTCTGGTGACATGCCTAAGCCGGAAATTTAATGCATCCCGTAGTATTGATCTTGGTTGGTAAGGTAGGGTGGGACCGTAGGGTCTCTGGCTGCTTAGGCGGCTGGGGGTCTGAAAGTCCTACCAAAAAGGGTGTGTGTGTCGAGGAGTTAGTTGGATGGTTCTTTTGGTTCTTTGAGCCAAGGGAACCTTATTAATGATCTTGATGGTAGTACGGGTGGGACTGTGGATTCTTGACTGGGCATGCAGTTGGGGATTCTAGGTCTCACCTTGGCAGTTAGACTAGTAGCTTGAGCGAAAGTTTTTCTGGAGGATTTTGAGGAGTATAAGGATGTCTTGGGTGTCAAAGATGTCTAGAGGTGTCAGAAGTGGCAGATGTGGCAGCAATGTCATATCTGTCTTAGTATGCAAGAGGTGTCAGAAGGGACTGGCATGTCTGATTGCTGGACTACTGTTGAAGGTTGCTCACTATATACATGAGGCTTGGTGGCATGTCTCCCGTGTGTACCATGCGTAATTCCCAAGCGATCGTGTGGTAAGTGACTTTTGATGGTGGATCTGGTGGTTGGATGTGTCGGATGTGGGAAGTTCTTCAGCTGGTTCGGAGCCTGGCTGGAGTTCTTCAAAGGATGTAAGAGGAGTTTTTAAGGTTGAAAAAGGAGTCAAGAGGTGTCAGAAAGGTTTTGGGTTTCCGGGTACTTGTACCTGGCGTCCTTCGTTAATAGCGTAAAGTGGAGCGTCATCCAGAGTTCTTCGGAACAAGAGATGTGCATATGCTGCAACATATCACAACTTTGTTACCGAAGTAGCTTGCTACGGAGGGGTTAATGGCTAGGACTAAATCTGGCTCCTATGGTGGTAGGCCACCCGTGGGGTTATGGTATAATAACTAGGATTCCACGTAAAACAAGGTTCAGTAATGTTAACTTCCTTGTCGCTTAAAAATAGTTCGGTTATGGAGGACACCTGAGGAACCTCGGATAATGATTAACTCTCAAATGCCACAAAGAGCCGGAACGAAAGGTGCTGTACAAAAGCTTAAGTCTGTCCCCGGGCGGTATAAGGCAGATATTAGCACAATCCAGGAGATACCACATTGTACAAATTAGGAAGCGGATTAACCGTGGGAAAAGTTAACGACTTTAAACTGATAATTGATCAACTGGTTGTGATCCGCATCAAATCTACTTTCCGGAAGATTTAGCGATATACGCACGCGCATGATGCATGAAGCTAAAGAATCTATTAAGTAGAAGATTTATGGACTTCCGAACGGTGCCTGTTCGGATTACATTGCCAAAGTTGTGCTTGGGGACTTCAATGATTATTTCCGAAAGAAGTAAATAAACACACCCTTCACGAAACATCTACAGACAACGCTATACGACTTTCACTTTGCAGAAGTTCGTAAAACTGTGATATGTCCCAGTAGGTTTCCAAGGCTAAGTATCCACACGCAGCAACCTGGCACTCTCCAAACGGTCGAATAGTCAACCAAATCAAACATGTGCTAATCGTTCCATGATTGCTTATCCAACATATGGGCGATAAGCATCCGACTATGACCATTCATTCCTACATAGCTTTCTACGCCTGTAACACAAATTTTGGTAAAAAGTGAGGTCTCCAGTCGAAGACAATATTGTGAAAGCACACAGCCGTGGTAAGACCAACCCTCACATGAGGTTCGATTGTGTGATGGCCCGCACTTAACGAAACATATAACATCAATAAACTCAAGAAGGTCCAAGAAGCTCTTGGCGTTGACACAATACAGGGACTCTAGGATCTTTTACTGTTGGTTTGCCAAACCTTATGGTCACACTCAAAGCAATATCACTGAGTTAATTCAAACTAGAATTTTTTCGACTCGCAAATGATTACTGCAATGAGCATCGGTAAAGTATTTAAGGTTAAGTTTCCATTCAGAAAGGATTGTGGTAACGACGTGCGTCGAGACTTCGAACTGACTTCGACACAACTATCTTTATTGATGGCTCAAAGATGGTGTAAGATTTTGGTTCAGAAATCTTTGCTCTTTCGGCTTCCTGACATAGTTTGTGTATTTCAAGCTTAAATACTGGCCATTGGAGAAGTCGGCAAATTACACAAACAAGATCCAAAACTAGAACTGGAATACGGCTTTTATCAGAGACAGTCAGTTAAAGCCATTAATTCTAGTACATCATCCTCTAAATTGGTCTCGCAATACCGGAGTAAGTCCCGGTGTGACTTTTATCTGGGTTCCGGATCACAGTGGCTTTGATAGAAATGAACGGGCAGACGAGCTGGGCGCAAGACAAGGATCAGCTTTTCATGGCTCACTTGCGAAAAAGAGTCAACATTTCGAGTTGGAGTTATCAAGGGCAATATACTCTAAATTTGTCTTAACGAATCAAACCACAGATGAACCAGGTTTAACTAACGGCATTACATCCAGGAAGATTTGACCCAACTATAATATACCCCGAACAATTGATCTGATACGCAGACCTAGGGAAGAGATGGCCAGGATCGTTGCTACCTGTAGTGGACATTGGCCAATAGAAGACCATGCAGCAATGCCAGGCATTTTTTACAATACCCACTGTCGTAGCTGCGGGGACCAGCGGGAAAAGAAAACAGTCAATCATTTCGTCGGCAAATGCCCTACTCTGTTCAAAATTAGGAGACATTCATTCCGAAGTACTTCTTATATGACATTGACGAACTTTCGGAAATGAAGAAATGACTCGACAAACTCGACCGCAAGCTAGCGTCATACCACAATAATAAGGCACATCAAGACCTACTTCATCCTATTTTGAACTCAATCGAAACTGGACGACACCGTGAGCATATGCCACCATAACAATTCCATTCACAGGATCAACGATTTATGGTATCAAAACGGCGCACTTCAGCACTAATTGATTCACAGAGCTAGACTATTTCTACCTATTGACCTAAGACCATTTTCCTGTTACGGAAAAATTTAGAGCTCAACTGTGTCCAACTTCCTCTAGGCTTCGGCCATGCGATAATACTGTGAATACGTGAATGCACAACGAAGCGAAGGCCCACTGTAGAGTCTGGCGTGTACTGATGATTCAAACGTTGTTTCTTCTTAGGCTTCGGCCACGCACTGAGCGATTGACCGACGAGTCGCTGAGCAACGCAAACAAATTAAACCACATTAAACTGTATGGAGGTGGCCACATAAACCCTGGAGCGACTTGTGATTGTTTTAAGCAACAGAGCGACGTCGCTCAATCGCTCATTCATTGCTGCCCTGCGCAATGAAAACACCAGTAACACCTTTGGTAATGCGTTAGGACTCGCCCTAGAAACACCTGACTTAGGGAGAGTAAGTCCTGGAGCCAGTATGCTGGGCGTAAATGAAAAGTGGACACGTCTTAAAAATACTGTCATTAGTACTGCCAACTCCATCTTAGGCAGCAGTCGTAAAAATCGGAACGACTGGTTTGATGATGAATGCAAGCTAGCGACTGAACGTAAGAATGTTGCGTACCGAGCAATGCAACAATCTCATAGAACGCGGGCACGCGAAGAGGAATATAAAGAGCTCAGAAGAACAGAAAAACGGCTTCACAGACAAAAGAAATCAGCCTGGGAGAAGAACCTAATCTGTGAAATAGAAAACAGCCGAGAGCGACGTCCGCACCAGGCGCGGAAGTTCTACCAATCCGTCCGAAACATGACGCAGTACACACCACGCTGCACATACTGCAAGGACGGAGAGGGAAATCTGATCACCGATCCTGAAAGCATACTGGAGCGATGGGAAGTGTACTTTAATGAATTGCTAAATGGTCAGCTCACTGCAGAAGTGGAGGCTCCACTACTTCAAGAAGAATACCCTATGTTGCCGCCACCAAGCATAGAAGAGGTTGAGAAGGCTATAGGCCGGCTTAAACAGAACAAATCCCCGGGAGCCGATGGCATACCAGCCGAATTATTTCATCACGGCGGGCCAGCCTTACGTCAAGCAATTCATGATATTATAGTGCACGTATGGGAGCAGGAAGAAATGCCAGAAGACTGGCGAAAAGGCATAATATGCCCCATACATAAGAAGGGAGATGTCACAACGTGCAGCAATTATAGAGGTATCACGTTGTTGAGTACCGCCTATAAGATACTCTCCTCTATCCTACAAGACCGGATAACCCCATACGCTAAAACCGTCATCGGACAATATCAGTGTGGTTTCATTCCAGGCAAATCAACAACTGATCAGATCTTTACCCTTAGGCAGGCGATGGAAAAATGTCTAGAATTTAACATCCCAACATACCATCTGTTTATAGACTTTAAGGCCGCCTATGATAGCATAGCCAGGGTAGAACTTTACAAAGCCATGAGAGAATTCGTCATCCCAAATAAATTGACACGACTATGTAGGTTGACCATGACCAACGTAACAAGCCAAGTAAAAATAGCCGGATTGCTATCCAGACCAATCAAAATCTTTAATGGACTCAGACAAGGGGACGGTTTGCCCTGCCTCCTCTTCAACCTGGCGTTGGAGAAAGCAATCCGTGACTCTGGCACGGCAACAAGAGGGACCATCGTCAACAGGTCCAGCCAGTTACTAGCTTACGCAGACGACATTGACATCATCGGAAGAACCGAACAAGTTGTACAAGATTCCTTCATCCAGATCGAGCAGGCGGCACAAAATCTGGGGCTGCACATTAGTGAAGGTAAAACAAAGTACATGGTGGCGTCGAATGCGAGAGGAACAGTTGGTCAAACAATCAAGGTAGCGGAGCACGAATTTGAAGTGGTGCAATCCTTTAAATACCTTGGGTCAATAGTAGCAGCCGATAACAATATAGAAGAAGAAATACGCGGGCGGCTTCTCAAATCCAACAGACCCCACTATAGTCTGTCAAAGCTTTTCAAATCCAGAAATCTCACCATAACTTCAAAACTGCTGCTGTACAGGACCATGGTTCTGCCAGTACTCACATATGGATCCGAGACTTGGGTGCTTAGCAAAAGGCACTCCGACCTCTTAGCTGCGTTCGAGAGAAAAGTCTTAAGGAGAATTGTTGGCCCCATATGTGAGGAAGGACGATTCCGGAGACGGTACAATCATGAATTGTACGCAATCTACCTAGAAGCAGATATCGTGACAAAAATTAAGCTCGGTAGACTCCGGTGGGCAGGGCACCTAGCTCGCATGAGCGAAGAGGAACCTGCTCGGAAAGTTCTTTGTGGTACATTCTATGGTAGACGGCAGCGTGGTAGACCATGCTTGCGCTGGAGAGATGGCGTAGACCAGGACGCCCGAAGCCTTGGGGTGCGCAACTGGATGGCGTCGGCTCGAGACCGGGATAGGTGGAGAGACTTGTTGAAAGAGGCCAGGACCGGAACCCGGTTGTCGAGCCGATGATGATGATGATGAAAATATGTCTCATTATTATTATTCCGGGGGCACTGATCAAACCCTCCGCCATGCCGTGATATATACATATACCCGATGATTGAACTCCAAGCTTTATATGGCCCATCTGCAAAATACCGAAGCGAATTCTTGAAAAGACCAACGAATTTCAAGTTCATCCTTGCCAACATCAACGTCAAGCGTTATCATCATCAGTCGATGACCGAACTCGGGATCCCAGAAAAGCTGTTCAATCGGGATCGAATATGAATAGCCCTTACAGTGGACACAACACTAACATGCACAGGATTTCGGCAAGGATAAGCGCTATCATCTGTATGAATTGTTCTATCTGAAACGGACAGTGTGCAGCGAAACAGACGTTTAATCGGAAGGTACTATCTTCAACAGTTCTGACAAACTACAAGGATAGATGGACGACATCGGTGTAATCTGTCGCCCACAAAGTTCCACTCAAGTTTCAAATCTAAAATCGAAAATGGAGCTTCTTAGTTCATGAACATTTTCGTAACTAGTTTTTTTCATTCAGTTAATATTCTCCGACCATATGAATTTGAAGAGGATGTAAAGGAACCATATAAAGCAATAAATTGCACTTAGTTTCTTCTGTTCGAATTCAAATGAACTTTAGGAACCAGTCGACGTCACCCAATGAATCCAAATTCATTCATTTATCACTATTAAATATCTTTCAAAAAAAAAAAACAGAACACCTTTCAGTATTTCAAGAATCCAAAAGTATCCTTCTGACAGCTTTGAATGACATTTGAAATTAAAGAAAAAAAAGTCAACACTGAACACACTTCCTCTGCCGATGACAGTTCGCACAAACTGTCACTGCCTCTGAATGATTAGTAAAATCGAATGACACAACCGCGTCCATGAGGAACAAACCTCTTCACATAATAAAAACACAATCCACATATTATTATCTTATGAAATATATCACATGTTTGTCAGGTTTTATTTTAGTCTTAATTTCAAGAAATAGTTCTTCATAAACATGCATACGCCACATCTGTATGGAATCTATAGAACTGTCAAAACATCACCCTTTCCATCCTGACAAGATGTGTTCATCTTTCACAAATTCCATTCGAACTCTTTGGGTGGCACGCAAACATCTTAGAAAAACACTTGATTTTCTGAGATATGTGAAAATCTCATTAACTCGTAGGCCTACCTCAGAACTCTGACAGGACTCTGATCGCTAACATCCGTGTCTGTATGATCCGTGGAAAAACATTCTGCGACGAAAATAAATCTCGCGACCTACCGCTATCACACTAGGAAAAGTCTCAAATTTCCACCGCACAGACACAAAACAGAAGAAGAATGTAGGAGTATTTTCACAGCCAGACCAGACTAGACATGAGGACGGGAGACAGCATCTGTCAAAAAAAAAAAAAAAAAAAAAAAATAAGAAGTTGGCCCTACTGAGCTAAGCTTGTCCATTAATCGTTCACCTGATAATTGCCGTGTTCTGCACCATGCATTCAGATATTAAGTACAAGACGTTGGTTAATCGTCCACAACTCAAGTTTCTCTGCACGTTGTCTTGTATGCCCCTGGCCTCCCCCCTCACTATCCCTCGCCACATCCAAGAGGAGACCCCTTGTCTAATCGGAACATGTCCAAATAGTTGGTCGTCGCTTGGTTGGTTGGTCGGTTTGCTGATGGTCAGTTTTTGGTTGCATGCTCTTTAGGTGCTCATATGTGAGGCGAGTTGCACCACACTACACTGCGCTATCGGGATGTGGATGTCCATTTTGTTGGCAACAGTCAAGTAGGACTTGAAGGCTTCTTTTTCATCCCAACTGGTTTGAATCTTACAAAAAGGACTGCCAAGTCTATTTGTAGCATATAATTGCCAGCTTTGCTAGAGCAAACAGGTTGATAAATATATGCACTGCACATCATGCACACTGTGCAGTGTGCACTGGAGGCCGAATAAATGAATGCGAGGATGCAGCAGTGGCGGCCAGAGCTGGTGATGGTACTTGCATTCAGCATCATGATTATTTGGTCGTCGCAGATATGCAGATCTTGTAAATGGATGACACTTGAAAGCATGGTGGTGATTTATGTAGCAATTGTCTTGAGGAGTATGCAGGTATACTATAAACAAGCGCTTTCCGCGTAAGTGTGTGTAGCAATTAAGAAAAGGTATGGCAATGAAGAAGCTATTACGGAATCTATTCTAATGGATCCATTCTACATTATGTGAGCAATTAGACAATATGTGGAAAGAAATTGCGAGGCATTTTGAAAATTCTGGGTTCCGGCAATTTGCGTTTGGTTTAAAAATTGTTATGAAATATGAGGGAGATAAATATTAACTTTCCTACTGAAGGATATAATGTGAGGACATGGATTCTTGGTGTCCCTTTTAACTGACTAATCGGCAATACATTTCCATAATGTTTCTCTGTTTTTGTATGAAGTGATTTACTTTATATATTTAAATGTACTCGTATGGTTCCCTTAGAGATTTTTTTTTACGCGCACTAAAGGGGTTTTGACTACCCTTAAAATGTTAAGCATACTTCAAGCGTTAGGAAAATAGGAAACGATTTAAGAGGAGATACCGATGAAAAGTGATGGTTCTGAAGTTTTGGATATCAAAATGGGAGTGAAGGTAAAAAAAAAGGAGCAAGGTAAAGCATTCCACATTTGTATAGTGCGACTGAATAAATAATCTCTGAATTGAACAGTACGTCCGAAGTTGGACTCCAGAGTTAAATGATGGGCATTCCCTGGAACGTAACTATTACGGTTGAATTGATTAGGGAGAAATCCAACTAGCCATCTTACTAGTTTACTATTTTTAAAAATAACGGTAAAATATTGAAAGACAGGATATATTGCGGGGGTGCTTGTGAGATTAAAATGTTTCTGTTGTCCATAATTCTATCACCAACCATTTTAAAATCTCATTTGGATTATATCTAAGAGACTCAAGCAGCTCTTGGAGCACCTGCCCAAATATGTGAATTTCACTCAAGCTTCGGGCGAATATAGGCCGTGTTGATTACCCTCAGATCAGAAGGAGTGACAAATTTATTTCATCAATGAAGGAAACCTAATCACTTAGCAGCGTTTTTGGGGACGTCGAATATGTGGTCATTCCACACAAGATGACGTGGTTTGGGGTTCCGCATTTGATAATGCTATCGAGATAAGAAGTTAATGAGCTTATCATAAGCTTATCAAAATCCACATCTAAAGGACAAGGCCGTGAAATTGGAAACGAATATGAGAACCTGAAAATACTGCTAGAAGTTTCGAACAAAAGATCATTGATGAATATGAGAAATAGAATTGGAGATAAAACGGAGCCCTGTGGCACACCAGGATATCAGATTTGAAACCATCCAATACCACTTGTAGTGAACGGACCGAAAGGTAATTTCTTATCCAACGAAGAAGAGATTCATCGATAACAAATGCACGTATTTTCGATAAGAGACAAACTCTATCAAATGCCTTTGAATTATTATCAAGTGCAATAATCTTACTATTTCCAAAACGATGAAAATATGTGTGACACTGTTCGGTGAGATACACCATCAGATCAATAGTGGACCTATTCTTCAAGCTGATATCAGCTGATGAGCTAAATTGATCAGCGTTTTCATGACATTGGAAAGAAGGGAGTAAGTGCAATTAGGTGATAGTTGGAGGGGGAGGAGGATTCACATTTTTTAGGGACAGGCTACCCAAATGCTGTTTTCCAACCATAGATACATACAGTAGAGAAGTACAAATGGTATAAGCGTACGCAATGGTTTTGCCAGCGTTGAAGAACACGTCTTCCGAACAACCATTTGGGGAAGCGGATTTGTGAATGTCAAGACCTTTAAGTACTCTAGAGCAACTGCACGAAGGTTCGTTTTATAAAATCATTTACGCTCTCAAGTACAGGAGGAGTCATGTCACTCTCAGGTAGAGTCGAATTAACAACAAACTGTGCTGCAAGCAAATTTTCATCTATCGAGCTTACAACAGGAGTGTCATTGAAGACGAGCGTTGGAACTATGTAGTGTTTCGTGCGTTTTTTACGAATGACTGCACTGGAATCCATGTCACTATCGCGGAAAAATAGTAACCAGTTAAAGTTCCTGAAAAATGTATTGAGACTATCCCAGTTGGATTTCTACTATTGTCAGACGGTTCTTTTGGGAATTTTGTCTCTAACTGGGTTTTCTTGCTACTAGGAATTTGCACATATGAGAGAAAGGTCTGACAAGTCTAGAGTATTGGCGGATTGATCTGCAGTGTCAGGGATTCGAGTAAGCTCGTGAAGGAGCTGAGTCAAGTTACTCCGAAAATTTTGGACATACCTTCCTTCGGGTGTGGTGTGACCAGACTAGCGCACCCACGAAGAATTACGTACCTTCAAATCGCCCGTAACAACGATTTCACTGTGTGGAAAATAAGAAACAATTCTTTGTATATACATATACGGACAGCGCTTAAAATTCGCGAGAAGTCGAGTTACTATACAAACTTCGGCTGCGATAAATAAGACATGTATTAATGATACACTTATGGGCTTTAAACCGCATGAAATTAAAGTTCGTATTTAAACAAATGCAATTTTGTGATTGAAGCTGATAGGCAACATCATTTCGTACAAAATGGCTAGGCAATGGTGAGGAAGGAATAGAGGGACTATGCTATAATCGGGCAGGCTGAATTCAATGTGATCAAAGACTGCTGGCCTGTTTTTCGCAGTATGGATATATAAAGCACAGAAGTTTTTCCTAAGCCCCTGAATGTTGCTACAATCGGCTCTTAGTTTCTTAAAGGAATACACTTGGAGGAAGAGCTATTTGCTTAGCAACTCATCTAGCTCTGGATTGGGGCATGATAAACCTTTAGTTCGTAATAAAAACCTTATTAATTTGTTGACTTTGGACGGCTTTTTGTTTTGAATAATTGCTATAAAAAATGTTGCATATTTTTACTTGCGATATACATACATAATATGTACTCCCAAAATTGAGGTTATACCAATAAAAAAAATCATTACTTTTTTGCTTTTAATGAAACGGATATTAATTTTCAATAATTTTTGTTATTATATTTTTATTTAGATATTTAGGAACTGATATTTGAGAAAAAAAAATATATTAAAACAATGAACAGAATAATGTATTAAAAAATATCTTTTCGAAGTTATGCTACTTAAAAGCACAGGAGGAGGTCAAAAAAAGAAAACTGTCAACTATGACAAGCTAGACACACGAAGTTTCATAGTGCATTTATTTTTTGAGTTTTTCCCTTTAAATTTAAATTTAAAAATTATAAAAGTGTATAAAAAACTGTCACAAGTTGTGGTCATATAATTCTTAAGAAGTTACAATCAATTTCACTTTCTTAGTCCTATTAAATCAATCCTCTTAAAATTCTATAAAATGTCACCCATACCACCTGTTGACAAAAAACATTCTACACGAGGTGCAGTGGTATTACAAAAACAAACGATTACACCTGCAAAAACTGTGCCAAGCAAAGAAAGTTTAATACAACTTGAATTGAAGATTGAACAACAAATCAAGGGATTAAGAGAACTGATATTGCAAGAAAATCGTAGGTTGACCGAGAAACTTGATAAAATTGTCAGCGATTTTGCACGACGTTTCGAAATAGTCGACCAAACAATAGATGACCTATCAAAACGAGTCCAGCAACTTGAAATGACATCTAAACCGCCAGCTGGAGAAGCGATAGGCACATTGTTACTTGCTCAGCGCGTTGATGATTTGGAGCGCGGAAAAATGTCATCGGATGCCGTCCTTGTTGGTATCCCTAATGAAAATGACGAGGATCTACAAGGTTTGTTCAACAAATTGTGTGAGTCTGTTAACTGCACCCCAAAACCTGTGCCCGCGAACATATTTCGGACAAAACCTAAGGATGGTAAATTGCACTCCACAATTATAATTAAATTTAATTCACCCACTGAAAAGAAGAACCTTCTTGGGTCAATTCATCGCCGCTGGAAAGCAACCAAAACAAATACTTGCTTTCGTGACGTTGGAATCCCTTCTGACAGCAGAATATATGTCAACGAAAGCTTAACATCCACAAACAACTTGATTCTTCGGAAAGCTCTTCAACTCAAACGAGTCAAAAAGCTTTCTAGTGTTTACACACGCAATGGAAGAGTCTATGTTAAGAAATCAGCTGCAAGTTCAGAAGAGAAATCACTTTTAATATCCACTATTGAAAGCTTAAACATAATTGCCAATGATCTTATGAATGAAGGAGATGGAAGAGATGAAGGAGATGATGGTGAATCGTAAGCTGCACTCTGTGGAGATTATTATTTTTTACAATTTTATCTTTTTCTCTGCTTTAAAGTTTTCTTTTATATTTACTTTTGTATTCTTGTTTAGATTTTCTTTAAAGCCCTGCCAAGTGTCTGAAATCTGCACCTGTCACTGCCCTGAAGTAGTTCTCTTGTATAAATTAATTTCATTTTTCATATTTTATGAAAATGACTAACAATAATATTATTGATAATAATCCTCTAGCCTGTAACAGAAACCAAAAATTGAGAGTTATGCTTGATGTTTTGAGCAATCAATGTGGTGGCCTTAAGGTTTGCCATATGAATGCTCAAAGCTTACACGCTAAAATTGATGAATTCAGAGATGTTTGTGGGGTCAGGTATGGATGTAATTTGCGTATCTGAAACATGGTTCCAAGCTGAAATAAAAGATGTGGTTTATAGTTTATCCGGTTATCAACTATTGCGTGCTGATAGAGCAAATCGTGTTGGTGGTGGAAGCGCAATATACATTCGTGACAGTATATGTTTTAAACCTGTTGTTAAATCAGATGTCAATTGTCCAATCGAATACTGTTTTATTGAAATACCTAACGGTGCTAATAATTGTCTTACCGTCCTAATAGATATGTTGATTTTGTAAAATTGTACGCCGAGCTTGAGCGTTTTTCATGTTTCTATAGCGAAGTTATTTTATGCGGTGATTTAAATTGTGACCTTCTTCACAGAGAAATTTCGCAACCTTTTATAAGCAAATTAAAAACTTTCAATTTATCTTCAGTCAACACCTCATATCCAACACATTTTACAAATACCACCTCAACATTATTAGATCTATTCCTTATTAATAAAATCGATAATGTTCTACTTTATTCGCAACTTGAAGCACCTGCGTTTTCAAAACATGATCTGTTGTTTGCAACATTTAAAATAATTCCAAGGTTAAACATATCGTCTTTCAAATATAGAGACTTTAAAGCGTTAAACTTAAGTAGTTTAGAAAATGATATTATACAGATTAACTGGCAAACGATATATCTTATGTCATCACCGGATGACCAAGTTTCGTTCCTGCAAAGCTCAATAAAAGAACTGTTCAATACTCATGTACCCCTTAAAACAAAAACTACTCAGAATAACCAAAAATCCTGGTTTACGAGAGAAATCTATAAATGTATAGAAGAGCGAGATCTTGCATACAAGCGTTGGAAACGATTTCGAGTTCCTGAAATGCTTTCTGTTTTTCGTGCCTTAAGAAATATTGCCAGTAAGAAAATCAAAGAAGCAAAGTATAGTGTTTATTCAAAACGTCTCCATAAAAATTTACCGCCAAAGACGTTGTGAAAGAATATTAAAGAACTTGGTGTTGGAAGACAAAAGGAATCATGCCCTAATAACATATGTCCTAACTCTTTAAATAATGATTTTGCAAAAATCCAAAATTCACAGGTTGTTGACCCTGGAGATGGTATGCCCCACGGTTCCAAAACAAATCGTGGCTTTCGGGTTGTTGACCCCGATAGTGCCAATCGTTTTGATTTTCACAGGGTAGATGATGCTGATATCTTGAGTGCCATTCTCAAAATAAAGTCAAACGCAATGGGCTTTGACGAAATACACCCACTATTCATAAAAATAATTTTACCTCATATTCTCTCTGCCCTTACCCACATTTTCAACACAATAATAATGACATCGCATTTTCCATCCTGTTGGAAAACTGCAAAAGTGATTCCGGTCTTAAAAAAACCTGCAACCCGCTTATCTCAACAAGAATTTCGACCAATATCGATTTTGTCTTTTTTATCCAAAGTACTTGAGAAGCTGCTTCACAATCAAATTTCAGCTTTCATAAGCGCAAATAAACTTTTAAGCCCTCAACAATCCGGTTTTAGACAAAATCACAGTTGCATTTCCGCCATCTTAAAAGTTTCGGACGATATAAGAACTGCAATTGATAGTGATCTATTATCGTTTCTAGTTCTTTTGGATTTTTCCAAAGCCTTTGATACGGTCAACCACAAAATTCTTATATCAAAATTAAAGGAACAATTTTTGTTTTCAAATACTGCGGCAAAAATGATTCATTCATATCTAAGTGGGAGAAATCAATCAGTCATTATTGATGACAAAATATCCTGTCCCTTAAATCTTCTTTCAGGAGTACCGCAGGGATCAATACTTGGTCCATTGCTTTTTGTAATTTTTATCAATGATCTCCCATCTCAGGTTAAATACTCTTCAATAGATTTATATGCTGACGATGCTCAGCTTAGACTAAGTTGCAAGCTTGGTATGATTGAGGATGGTGCCAATAAAGTCAATACAGATCTAAAAAGCATATTAAATTGGTCAAACGCAAATAACCTGCATCTCAACCCAGGCAAATCCAAATGTTTAGTCATTTACAAAAATATCCTTGATTACAGCTATTTCCCTAACTTGTATCTCGGCGATCAACAGTTGGAATATGTCGAAAAGGCAAAAAACCTAGGTGTGCTTTTTAATCGTACCCTTACATGGGAAGATCATATCCAAACGGTTATCGGAAAGGTATATGGATCTTTACAAAGTCTCTCTTTATCAAAGCAATTTACTCCTCAACATATTCGTCTAAGCTTAGCGAAAACATTAATTCTTCCAATTATAACTTATGGATGCCAAGTTTTAAGTACTCATAATTCAGAATCGAAAAGAAATTTAACAGTAGCGTTCAATAACGTCGTTCGTTACGTATATAATCTAAAGCGGTATGACCATGTTTCAAGATACACAAGCTACATTACAGGCTGTAGTCTTTACGCATATTTCAAGTACTTTACCCTAAAAACACTGAATAAAATTCTAATTAGTAAAGAACCATCATACCTCTATGAAAAAATACAATTTACAAACTCATCTCGGTCCTTTTTGTTTATACAACCGAGATTTACTTGTAGAAACTCGGAACGTCAATTTTTTGTTAATGTTGTCAGGCAGTGGAACAGTTTACCATATGACATGAGAAGACTTCGTGGCACTTCGCAGTTTGATGCGGCCTTATTCAGATACTTGGTGGAAAATTAAGGAAAGATTAAAAAAAGTTAAAATTAAAATTATATGTAAATTGAATTAAACTTCATCAAATTAAAATTCATTCAGTTTCTAAGTTTGTCATTAAATTTTTATTTTGAATCTGTAAAACTGCAATTTAATCTTAAGTAATTAGCCCCTAAATTAACTTTTACTAAAATTTATAGGCGCAAGCCCAATGTAAAAGATTCAATCGAATAAATAAATGAAATGAAATGAAAAAAACTGTCTCAATACGATGAAGGGCTTATTGTGTGGAAATTAAACAAAATCCAAACAAGTGTTCCAAAATTATCGTTGGAAACCGCGACAGTCATAAAAAGACTCATGTCAACCGAAACCGTTCAGTACGTCCTCAGCAGTTGCCCGCAAAAAACCTTTCATTTAGTTGATTAATTGGAAGTAAATGGTTGGACTTTGCTACAAAGCACATTAATAAGCCATACAGCTTCTGGGAGAGTGTTTTGTTTATCCTTTTATTAATTTTCGAACTCGAGATTTTGATCAAAGAATAAAGTGAGTCCGATAATTCCGTCTGTCTGTCTGTATGTCCGTATGCCTGTCTGTATGTCTGTACCTCTACCTACAGCCTAAGCCACTGGACCTATTTTCTTCAATCTCGGTAGTTAAGGGTCTTCGGTGATTCCCTAGAGGAGAAATCGAAAGGTTATTTTTAGCTCTAAAACTAACGGTACACCCGTAATGCATAATCTTATTTTTGATAAAAAAAAATTAGGTGTGATATAACTGACATGGACTACATTTTGGTAAGAAAAATTTTGGGGCAAAATGTTATTAATGGTACCTGTCATAGAACCGTTTTTTCGATTTTCGACTTTCTCATTAACGGCTCTAACGATTTTAACCAAAAATTTTCACCAGAGGCCCTCTTAAGTTTAAAATAATATTGTATATAAAATTATTCGAAAAAATATTTTCTTGAAAACGTGTGAACGATTATTTTTTGAAATTATTCCCTAAAATCTATATTACTAAGCACTTAAAATTGGCATCCCAAATTTTGTTCTAGAAAAAATTGAAAAAAATTTGTTATATAAAAAATTACTTTAATAAAACGATTTTTAAACTTTATTTGCGTAAATTCCAGTGGCGTGGCGTCCATATAACACGATTCCTATCGTCTTCCCTTTTAAAAAATCCACAAATAACACAATCTACCAAATAAACATCGAATAACTTTAAGTTATCCTTTCTGCCTCTCGTTTGTATCGTATACTTTACTTTATCCAAACACATTCCACAATCCACAACCAACATTAATCAAGAGAGTCACAAAAATACTCTGACGTATACTTTTCAATCACCGTCTTATTTATTTGTGTTATATCCCTTTCTTCCCCAAGCATTATTTTTCGGATCCTCTTCGTCCAACATATTCAAAAAATAAGACGCTACATTCCGTCTTATAAAATTTTCGATGTATACCTGTAGGAGTTGGAATTATTTGTATTTTATTCTCCCTTTAGCAATTAGCATTGCATTTCAGTAGGAAGATAATACATTGCAGGAGTTCAGGTGCTCGCCTCTTTTTAACCTTTTGTAAGAAATAAGACGGTGTTCTTCGACTTATTTGTTCTTTTTTTCTTTAATACTCGTATGTCATATAAATATAAATATGGCATGTTGGTATTGTTGATTCTTGATTTTGAATTTGATTTGCATGCTAATGTTAAATGCACGATTGATGTTTTTGTAAATTTACTGTGATAATGTTGAATTATGAAATAAATCATGGTAGAATATATGGCAATTTGTCAGCAGTGTAAATTTAGCATATCGCTACTCTGGACAAATAAAATGCATTTGCTTTTTTTTTTAATAGGAATTTAAATTTAGATTCAATTGGCATTCAATAAAAGACTGTGTTGCACAGGTTAAATAACTTCAAATAAATCTAGTGTTTTGAAAAGCCAATTTGAACTTAATTAAAAATAGTGAAAAGTTAGATGTTAAGGTGAAGATTTAATTCCTTTTATTACCCACTATAGTGATACAAAAAATTTAGCTTCTTAATTTTAGTGCAGTTCTAGATTTTGTCTTGGAAATGTCTTTGATAAATGTAGATTGCTGTTTAACATTACCTATCGGAGAAACCAAATAATTTTAGTAAGGATAGTTGATAGTTTATATTTTATCCTTTTTTCCTTTACACACCAGGGATTTCGATCCCAGATCGAAATTTTTTTTTGGTGTGCGTTTTTCATGTATACATGTAAATCCTTCTTTAAATATGGATTTAAAGGTTTTGATCCCTGTCAAAGAAAAATAAATTTTTGTTGGGTGTTTAGGAACGCAAAATCTTGCGAGGGATCAAAATCTTCACACAGAAATTGATTTCTTAAGTGTAAAGAAAATCAACATATAAGAATCTACCTATGACACTTTAATGGAACCCTATTTAGAGTAGTGTTGTAGGGCAACGAAATTCAAAATGACTTGATACATAGTACCGCGGCTGTTATTAAATCTGAAATTAAAACAGAAATCATAGAAGCGCGGTTCGTGTCGATTATGATCGACGAAACATCAGATTTGAATCGTAGGGGACAACTGAGTGCCATATTTCGGTTCTTGTCAGAGAATGGAATACAAGAAACATATCTTGTATTTTTTGACGTTAGGGCGAGTCTTAATGCAGATGAGTTGTCCCATCATATATTTAATATTCTTGACACATGATTGCAAGGAAAAGTTAATAGAAAATTCCAAGGAAGGTGCCGCATTTATGTCAGACGAAAGGGGTGGTGTCTAAAAGGAGGTCCTTTTTTATTATGTTTCAAGCTCATTGTTGATTGAAATATTAATGTCTTGAAGTATAAAAAATATAGCTACACATTTTTCGCTAAGTCAATGTGGAATGCATTTGTAGATACCATATCCCTACTAGAAATGTTGGTTTTAAGGTTCTAAGATTTTTTTTTCATTTTTACAGGTGACAAAATTTTATAACGGGTTCCCATTTAAAATTATCCACGCCACGCCACTGGTAAATTCATACTTTTCCGTATATAAAACGGCAATTCCATGCATTTGAACATTTTTGTTTTATTAAATCCATGTTTTATATTTATAAAATGTATTTTAAATTCCAAAGTACTTTTACATAAGAGCAAGTTCACGCGATCCAGTCGTGCATTTTATTTTTTTTGTTTTCTTATCTAGCTCTGGATGTGGACATAATAGATCTTTAAATCGTAATAAAAACACCACCCAGGCATCAACCTATGTTTGCTATAAAAAAACGTTGCATATTTTTACTTGCGATATATGTACATAAATAATGTACTCGTAGTTACTATAGAAGTACGAGTAATTTTGCATTTGGAAACAAATTCAAACTTGACATTCTGATTAAAGTTCACATTACGAGCCCTATTACGAGCCCAAACGCAAAATAGTTGGACTACCTATAATACGGGAGGCGACCGTCAGATTACCTACCTCATCCGGAGATAGAAAAAAACTATAATTAGTCGATAGTGTTCATAAAAACATTTGTAAAACCACTGGTCGGGCAAACTTTTTCAGGGAAGTTTGGGTTGCAAAGGATCACTTCCGGTACCGTTTTTTGAAGAGAAATTACCTCATCGGGAGAACGAAAATCTTTATACAGGGTAGGATGAGTATTATATCAAGGTTTGAAAACTTTTGGTCGGGCAAAAAAAATCAAGGAATAAATGCTTCCCCGACCAACTCAAATAACGGTTTTTTTGATGAAAATCTACCTCATCGGGAAATGGATGATATTAGTACCAAAACAAAGGCAAGACAGTCTTCTTTTCAAATCCGTTGGTCGGGCAAACATTTTTAGGGAATAACCCTCCCCCCGACCAATTTTAGAAAAAAAATGACAAAAACAACTTTCTCTTATTTTTTAACTTCAAATGTCTAAAAAATTATTGCAAATGCATAATGTTACTATAAACAAAAGCCAGAATAGTATATTTATGAAATCCAGAGATTTTGTAGCTACCCCCCCCCCTTCCCTTCTTCGATGAAAAGTATTGTATAAATAATATTATTTTTCGTATGTTAAGTTCACTTCAAAAGTAAAGTAAAACCAACTTTCTTGATCAAATAGATATTATTTTACAATATAAAGACGACATACATTTGTCCCTTTAACAAAGAAATACTTACTACTTACAAGGGTTTCTCTTCAACACTATTTGCCTTACTAAAGGGTGATTTTTTAAGAGATTGAGAACTTTTTTAAAAAAAAAAACGCATACAATTTGCAAAATCTCATCGATCCTTTATTTGAAACGTTAGATTGGTCCATGACATTTACTTTTTGAAGATAATTTCATTTAAATGTTGACCGCGGCTGCGTCTTAGGTGGTCCATTCGGAAAGTCCAATTTTGGGTAACTTTTTCGAGCATTTCGGCCGGAATAGCCCGAATTTCTTCGGAAATGTTGTCTTCCAAAGCTGGAATAGTTGCTGGCTTATTTGTGTAGACTTTAGACTTGACGTAGCCCCACAAAAAATAGTCTAAAGGCGTCAAATCGCATGATCTTGGTGGCCAACTTACCGGTCCATTCCTTGAGATGAATTGTTCTCCGAAGTTTTCCCTCAAAATGGCCATAGAATCGCGAGCTGTGTGGCATGTAGCGCCATCTTGTTGAAACCACATGTCAACCAAGTTCAGTTCTTCCATTTTTGGCAACAAAAAATTTGTTAGCATTGAACGATAGCGATCGCCATTCACCGTAACGTTGCGTCCAATAGCATCTTTGAAAAAATACGGTCCAATGATTCGACCAGCGTACAAACCACACCAAACAGTGCATTTTTCGGGATGCATGGGCAGTTCTTGAACGGCTTCTGGTTGCTCTTCACTCCAAATGCGGCAATTTTGCTTATTTACGTAGCCATTCAACCAGAAATGAGCCTCATCGCTGAACAAAATTTGTCGATAAAAAAGCGGATTTTCTGCCAACTTTTCTAGGGCCCATTCACTGAAAATTCGACGTTGTGGCAGATCGTTCGGCTTCAGTTCTTGCACGAGCTGTATTTTATACGGTTTTACACCAAGATCCTTGCGTAAAATCTTCCATGTGGTCGAATAACACAAACCCAATTGCTGCGAACGGCGACGAATCGACATTTCACGGTCTTCAGCAACACTCTCAGAAACAGACGCAATATTCTCTTCTGTACGCACTGTACGCATTCGTGTGGTTGGTTTAATGTCCAATAAAGTAAACTGAGTGCGAAACTTGGTCACAATCGCATTAATTGTTTGCTCACTTGGTCGATTATGTAGACCATAAATCGGACGTAAAGCGCGAAACACATTTCGAACCGAACACTGATTTTGGTAATAAAATTCAATGATTTGCAAGCGTTGCTCGTTAGTAAGTCTATTCATGATGAAATGTCAAAGCATACTGAGCATCTTTCTCTTTGACACCATGTCTGAAATCCCGCGTGATCTGTCAAATACTAATGCATGAAAATCCTAACCTCAAAAAAATCACCCTTTATTACTGTGATTTGTAACATAAAAAACACAATTATTTATAAATAAAACTTTATAAGAATAACCTTAATTTATTTACTGTTACGGGACAATACTCATACCTATATCACACCTCAATACTTAACTATTAACAAAATAAGCCCAGAGTATCCAAATACATTTTCTAGAAATATCGAATACAAATTAAAATTTAAAAAAACATATTTTTTGTTGTAATCGAAGATCTATTTAAACAATAAAAATGACAAATTAATAAAATCTCTTAACTCTCTACTTTTATCTCAAGAGAACAGGCAGCAAAAATAAGTAAAGTTATTATCAAAAATCATAACTGTTAACTTAGCTCTCATTAAAATAAAATGCACGACTGGGTCGCACGAACTTGCTCCTATGTAATCGACTGGGAATTTTAAAAACGAATGTTATTAGAGAAAATTGTTCATAAGGATAAAATTAATTTTTAAATTCTTTTAGTAGTAACAGAATGCTATGCAAATATGAATTTATGCAAGAACAAAAATTATAAGTCCTTGTAGTGGTTTCTTTAAAAGAAGCTTTTATATACAAACTTTTTAAAAGCTTTTTAAGAAAAAAATTTGGTACGCTAATTTAAAGTTTATATTATTGTTCGAATAAAAATTAAATTTACGAAAAGAAATATTGACCCGTTTCGGAGATATCGAATTTTCAAAAAAAGAAAAAAATTGATTTTTTTTCAAAAATTCAAAAAATATTTATTTTAAAGTTTTGAAATGCAATGTGTTTTAGACTTTTTAGGAGCTTCTCTATAAAAAATTTCATTAAGATCCGTTATGTGGATAATGAGAAATTCAAAATTCGAAAAAATGGTTCTATGGTAGGTACAAGCTGTAATATCTTAATTTCAAAATTTTTTTTATTAAATTAAAGATCGTAAAAATTAATTGAAAGAAAAAAAATTTTATCAAAATTCTAGGTGCCGTTTTCGAGCAAAATACGATTTTTGAAAACCATTTTTTTTAATTTTTTAGCATTTGTATGGTAGGTACCTTTAGTTTTAGGTAAAATAAAAAAATTTGTTTCACATTTTGTAGATCATATTGAAAAACTTTTATTTATCAAGTTTAAAAAAAATCTAGCATGTGGTTTTCGAAATATTGAGTTTTGAAAAAAAATTTTTGAAGTTTTTTTTAAAAATCCAAAAAAATTTTTTTTGAAAATTTGAGTACACAATTCTATTTATGTTTTTGGGGAGCTTTAGCAAAAAAAAAAATATCAAAATCGGTTGAACCGTTTTTGAGCAAATCAAAAACAAAAAAAATAGTTCCATGGGGGGTACCCTCAATAACCATTTTTCGGAAAATTTTTTTCAACAAATAACTGGATATAATGAAATGAAATTTTTCTGTATCCTTATTTTTAAAATCTGTTGAACCGTTTTTGAGAAAAAAAAATGTTTATAAAATTTCGAAAAAAATTCGTATGGGGGGTACCGTTATTTTTGGTCTTAAAAAAAAAAAGAAAAAAACGTGTGGGGGGAAAAAATTAAAAATGATATGTACCAAGTTTAAAGAAAATCGGCCGAGTCGTTTAGCCTGTAGTCGAACAGACAGACAGACAGACAGACAGACAGACAGAATTGCGAGACCCACTTTTTTAGTCTTCGCTATCATCGTAATGTCAACTTTGATCAAAATCTCGAGTTCGATTTTTTTTACGAATGCATAACTTGCCTTATAGTACCTATAAGTCGCAAGTAAAAAGAACGTGAGAAATCACTCTCGCTATTAATCTGTTAATCAGTACTTTAGTTTTGGTTGATCTCACGTTAGTCAAATTGCTTGAAGATAGTGTAGAAAAGTGCGCGAAACAAAATTATAGGAATAAGCTTTAAAGAAGTACACCAATGTGGATAGGTTTCAACAGTAAAACTACAATAGACAAAAGCGAAACTCAGATTATAGATTATTTACCTCAAATTAATATGTTACCAACATCCTATACTATTGTACATACAACATTAAAGTATGCCCAAAAGATTGCCAATGAAATTGGCCAAAAAGAAATCGTATTAACCTATGACTTAGCAATTGCTAAAATGGCTATGCAGATTCAAATAAATGAAAATCCAACTTTTAACAATGTTTTTATTAACTTGGGAGCATTTCATATACAAATGGCTTTTTTTAAAGCTTTGGGAAAGTTTATCGATGGATCTGGTGTAGCTGATATTTTAGTTCATTCTGAAGTTTTGGCCGAAGGATCAGTAAATGGATTTATTGATGGCAAACATTTTAATAGATGCAAAAGAATACATCCTTTGCTATCCGGGGCAATTCAAACTTTACATTTTGAACAATTTTGTTTAGAAAATGAGGTTGATATTGTAGAAGATTTACATCGCATACACGATAACCCAATAGAACCAAATGAAGTCCTTGTTATGAGTCCATTATTAGAAGATGTCATAAGTAAATATAGGCAATATTGTAATGTTACTCTAAAAGGAGGTCATGGAAAAACTCCACAATTTTTCATGCAATACGTTGAGCTTATGAACGTATTTTTAGACTTTCGAGAAGCATCAGAACGAGTGATTTTGATTTGGATGTGGATTCTATATTTGAGTTGTCTAATTTATTTTTTATATTTAATCAACACAATTATGCAAGATGGATATTGAAATACCACAGTAACTTAGTAGAGTTAAAAATTCGTAATTCTGGGTTGATAAATGAGTTTAAACGATGTGCTTTTGGGATCAAACGCACGGCAAAGAGTCTAGCAAGAGCTCCTGTTGACTTAACACTCGAACAGACAATAAATGCTGATGTCGCGAACTCCTTAACTGGTGTTACTCATTTCACAAATTCGATTTCAGCAAGGCAGCGTTGGGCCCTCAGTCATAACATACGCATAAAAATAATTTCCAAAATGCTCGCTGAAATCAAGTTTGATCAAAAGGATGACATAACCCATGAACTTGCACATAATCGCATCCAAAAAGACAGAAAGGCGTTATATGAAATAATGAATTCTTTTAAACAAAATATTAATCCATTTGATCCAAATGTGGAAAAAGATAATTCATTTCATATTACAACAGGAAGAGCAGCGACCAAAGAAACTGCAGATTTTCTTTTAAGTGCTTTTCAAACCGGAAACAGTCAAAAAATCGCCTTTATCGAGGAGTGTTCTGAAAATGGTGAACGTTTCGTTAAACCTTTGAGTCGGAACAATATTCGAAATTTCTCATCTCAGTGTTTGAAAAGGTTTCAAAAAAGTAAAAATTGCGAAAAACAAGCTCTGATTAAAATGGAGAGAGATGTGTTTGGGCGACTTTTAGCTATAGCTTTGGAAAAGAAAATTGATATGGAAGTATGCTTATCATATCCACTTGCACCTGCACCACCTTCCCTTTGTCATTACAGTGGAGAAATGCATAAAACTGACAAATCTGTTTTGGCCAAAAAACTCAAAAACCGAATTCCTTTATCTGAAGCAATTTGTCCAAATATTGAAATTATAGATGGTTTTTACTTTTTTCATCTTTTGTGACCTTCAGTTCCTGAAACATTTGAAAAAATTTCCGAAAAGATTTTGAGGAGAGTATGCTCAACAAACGCTTCGGAAGTGCATTTAGTTTTTGATAGGTATTTGCATCCATCTATTAAAGATGTTGAGCATATTTTTCGTAACAAACAAGAAACAGTTAATTACACGATTCTTGGACCGTTACAAAAACGAAATAATGACTTCCTAAAGTGTCTGAAAAATACCAAATTCAAAGAAGCTCTGGTAAAATTTTTAGCACAACATTGGGAAAACGATTCTTTAGTTCCGATTCTTGGAAATAAGAAAGTTTTTTTGACCTTAGATGACAAATGCTTCTCCTATACAGTTCAAAGTCAATCAATTTTTAAATTTGAAGAAATTGCATTTAATTGTAGCCATGAAGAAGCGGACACGCGCATCATTTACCATATAAGCAAGTCAAAATCTCACTCAAAAATATTAGTAAAGGCATCTGATACCGATGTGCTAATAATATTACTGGGCAATATGCATAAGCTGAAAACTTTGGAGATTTGGTTAGCTGGAGGAAATACTAAATCTCGAGATATTAATTGCATCAATTACACTCAGCTAGCTACCGCATTAGGCAATAGTTTATGCGTTTCTTTGCCAGCGTTTCATGCATTTACAGGTTGCGATTATACGGCATGTTTTTTTTAGGACAGGAAAAGCAAAACCATTGAGTCTTTTAGAAAAAAATGAACGTTTTCAAACAGCGTTTGCAGCGTTGAGTAAAAGTCAAAATAATCTAGATGATGTTGACACTGAAACGATTCAAAATTTTACGTTGCAAATGTATGGCGTTAAGAATTGTAGCAACGTAAATTTAGCGAGGGTTCAAATGTTTCAAAGTCTTTATTCTGCGAAAAATAACACTCCTGGAAATATTTTCAAAAATATGAAACACTTCGACTCTAGTTTGATTCCGCCTTGCTTCAAATCTCTTCAACAAAAAATTAAAAGAACAATTTTTGTTAGTTCGATGTGGGCAAACGCGACGGAATCAAATTGTGTAAAAACTAAAGCCGACGATTTTGGCTGGATTTTAAAAGATGAAAGGTTCTTGCCTCTTTGGTATGAAGGGGAACCAACACCACTAAATATTGAAGACATTGTCTTAGATGAAATCGATGAAGAAACAGATTCCGTTTTAGAACAAGATTCCGATGACGACACTATTTAAAAAAAATTGAATTATTATTAATTTTTGTATGTACATAATATATACATACATATTTCGTGCAATTTAAATTTTATACATCTATATTTATTTTGAATAAGAAATATTTTTTTGCTAGGTATATTTATATAGTTAGAAAAGAATTGAAACTTTATATAGATCTATAAATGAACTTTTTTTGAATTTAAACCTTTTTGTAATTTATTTTGATCTGATTTGAATAATTGAAAAATTGTAATGCTGGATAATAAAGTGGGTCTCTTTGGTTAATTGTTAAGAATAAAGAAGTCCTTTAATTAATCGTGATACAAAATTTCAAAACACTACAAAAATGAAAAATAAATACTATGAATACTAAACTGTTGGAAGTTACTAATTTTATTTTTTGAATAATCACAATAATGGTAAGGCGAATAGTGTTGAAGAGAAACCCTTGTAAGTAGTAAGTATTTCTTTGTTAAAGGGACAAATGTATGTCGTCTTTATATTGTAAAATAATATCTATTTGATCAAGAAAGTTGGTTTTACTTTACTTTTGAAGTGAACTTAACATACGAAAAATAATATTATTTATACAATACTTTTCATCGAAGAAGGGAAAGGGGGGGGGGGGGTGGGTAGCTACAAAATCTCTGGATTTCATAAATTTACTATTCTGGCTTTTGTTTATAGTAACATTATGCATTTGCAATAATTTTTTAGACATTTGAAGTTAAAAAATAAGAGAAAGTTGTTTTTGTCATTTTTTTTCTAAAATTGGTCGGGGGGAGGGTTATTCCCTAAAAATGTTTGCCCGACCAACGGATTTGAAAAGAAGACTGTCTTGCCTTTGTTTTGGTACTAATATCATCCATTTCCCGATGAGGTAGATTTTCATCAAAAAAACCGTTATTTGAGTTGGTCGGGGAAGCATTTATTCCTTGATTTTTTTTGCCCGACCAAAAGTTTTCAAACCTTGATATAATACTCATCCTACACTGTATAAAGATTTTCGTTCTCCCGATGAGGTAATTTCTCTTCAAAAAACGGTACCGGAAGTGATCCTTTGCAACCCAAACTTCCCTGAAAAAGTTTGCCCGACCAGTGGTTTTACAAATGTTTTTATGAACACTATCGACTAATTATAGTTTTTTTCTATCTCCGGATGAGGTAGGTAATCTGACGGTCGCCTCCCGGACTACTATGATAAAAAACAAAAATCTTCTGATTCTTAAATTCCATCGGAAATAAAATCAATATTTTGGTATTTTTCTTAAGATATATTTATTTTGAATAGGAATAAGTAACAAAAACAAAATGACTTCAATTAAATAACGGTATAGAGCAATCTTACAAAATAAAATAACGATTTAAACATTTTTTTAAGTGCAAAATAGTTGGCCTATGGGTCTTAATTTTTATTTTACCATGGTGTTACGTCGCCTTTGGCCTTGATAACTGCTTCTATGCGTCGTGGCATTGTGTCAACTAATTTTTGACATTCTTCGTACCAAAAGACTCCCAAATTTTTTTTTTTTTTTTTTTCTTTTTTATAATCAATTCACGCTCAAGGGAATATGATTACCCTTTAAATGTTTTAAGACAGCGCGGGCGTGAAGTTACGGAAGAGAAAGAAGGATAGGAAAGATGTGTGGCACGATGTTCTATACTGAAGGTGGTTGTCTCAGATTTTTTTATCTCCAGGGATGGCGGCTGAACTAAAGCGGAGAATTGCCGTGTCTTATTTCTATATCTCTTATAATTCGCATTATTTTATTCGTTTTTCATCCTTGTTGGGCATACTAGTTTAACTCAATCACATGTTGTTAGTGTTATGCCTAAACAACATGTAATGAGTAAACCAGCAACCCATTGATGACAATTTTTAGAAGGTTTTAATGGAATTAAAGACGACATAGACGACGGCAGGGATCGAACCTGTGATACTGAGGTTGACAGGCGAGCACACAACCATCGCGCCACGTCCACCCCCAATATTTATGATTTTAGCTTTAAGGTCTTGAAGAGTCCGGCATGGTTCTTTTCGCAGTTTTTGATTGATTTTATGCCAGCCAGTTTCAATTGGTGAAAGATCAGGGCTGCTGGAAGGCCATTCCAGTAAAGGAATAGCTTCAGCAGATAGCCACGCCATTTTAGACCTTGCTGTATGGCAAGAAGCTGGAAAATATAGTCTCGATCACTAGCTTGAAGTCGTGGTATTGATGGGAGAAGCTCATTTTCCAGAATATCCCTGTACCTGGCAGCATTGACATTTCCATTTACAAAATGCAAATTGCCCAAACCCCGCCCCGACATGCATCCCCATATCATTAGAGATGCTGGAAACTTGACCGTTTTTTTAAGGCAATCTTTGTGAAAAACCTCTTTTGAATTTCTAATGACTCGTTTTCGTTCGTGGCCCACTCTAGCCGCTTTTTCTTTTGTTTAGGTGTTAAAAGTGGTTTTTCTTTGGCCTATGTTTTTAACGAATTAAAATTGCTCTAATTTAAATAAATCTAAAACAAACCTTATAAAACTTGTATCCAATTTTTTTCATAGTCCGTTTGCAAGTGTCGACCGAAACACTTTTTTTTATTCTTTCCCTCCATTGAACAGTTATTGCAGCGGCCGTTTGACGTCGATTTTCTTTTATTATTTTTTTTAAAACTCGGCAATCTCGAGGTTTTGCAATTGGTGGGCGTCCCGTTTTTTTACCGATCTCCACATTTCCACTATTTTTGAACTTTGAGATAATGTTTCAAATTGATGAGCGCGGTAAATTGATTGTTTTGCGATTTTATAGCTCCATAATCCGGTTTCGAAGGCTTTATTTATGGATTCCCTAAGGTCTCTCGATAATGCAATGCCACGCACCATGGTTGACATTAAATTGTTGCTGGCTTGCATAAATCAAGAGATCAATAAACAACAAAACAAGTGCATGTCATTTTTTTAATAACGGTTAACTGAAAATCTATTTAAATCTTCATAGGCCAACTATTTTGCATCCCAGAGAGAGTAGTCCAACTATTATGCTCTATCTTTGTTTGAGGGAATGCAAACTGGAGCCATATGTGCTTTCTCAAATTTAGTTTTGTTTGGTCTAATTTACTTATTAAATGTAATTTATTACATCGACAAAAAAAAATTAAAAAACAACTGCTTGGGGACCAGAAAATATAGGCACGTAAAAAATGTTAATTTGTTAATTGATGAGTAGGCCAACTATTTTGCGTTTGGGTCATACGACTTGCGAGTCGCAAAAAAAAAAATTGGCGAATGTGACTATTCGGCGAATCGCTTACTAGACGTTCGCTTCAAATGTCAAAAATTTGCTCAATTGAAATCTCGCTCTATTACAATTAACAAACGTTTGCCTTTATCTGTCAAACAGGTCGAACTGTAGATAATTCTTGCTGACTTTGAATAAAATCGAAGTTTTTGTGTTTGAGATTTGAAATTGTTTACATGTGAAATTAGTGAAAATAAAAGAAGATTATTCAAAGAAATAATTTTTTAATAAAGTTAACAAAAAAAAACAATTAATATCACAAAAAGAACAAACAACAGTACATTTACAAAGATTGTTGAGCTTATGGAAGTAAACCCCGACATGGCCAAAGATGTGAGATTCAAAAAAAAAAAAACCAAACAAAATATTGGGATCAATTTGCTATTGACCTAACTCCTTAAGACCAAGTAAAAATTATTCCAGAAATGCATTGTTAAAAATTACCTTCAAAGGTTCGACCTGACTACAAATAAAAAAAATAAAAAAAAAAAAAATAGCGACCAACAAGAAAGAAGAAAGACAGGAGGACATTGTTGGCAGCTTTCTTTGTCTCCTTTGGAACAGGCTGTGGATGTGTTACTCAGTTTTTAACAGACTGTGAAACCTTCCGGCAATACATTTCGACGGACTACATTTGAAGTGGAGTACATTTTGGTAAAAAAAACTTGAGAAAAAATGTTCACAGGATAAGTAAAAAAAATTAAGAAGCACACAAGCGATATGCTAACACAAATAGCTAGAAAAAACCAGTGATGTCAGTCCCCTAAAGGGGAAATAGCTTTAAATTGAAAGTTTGACGAAAATCGAAAATATAAAGACAGACACAGAATTCCAGGATCCATTTTTTTTTTCGTATTTTAAATTATTATCTTTCTATTGAGATTGATTTAAACATGGTCCGATTTGTTTTAATCCAAAACTTGGTATACTTACTTACAGTACCTGGATTTAAAAATGCAATAAAATGCAATAGTAGGAGCACACATTCCCAATTACTATGGAACACAACGTCGTTCAAGGGGCTGCCTCTGCTGGCTTCGTAGAGGCGCATTCTATCATGGCCTTAAGTGCTTGTATTGTTTCCGGATTCTTGGCATAACATCGGTCCTTCGCGGTTCCTCACAAAAAAAATGTCCAAAGGGTCAAATCGCAGCTCCGAGGCGGGCAATTGATATCACCAAGATGGCTGATAACACGATTATTGGGAATTCGGTGCTGAAAAGTTCGATTGTGACATGGGCTGTGTGGCATGCGTGCCATCCTGAACGAACCAAAGGTCGTCCTTCAATTTCAGTACAAAAAAAAGTCGTTTACCATGGCTCTGTAACGCCCACCCTTGACCAAAACGTTGTTCCTAGCCTCATTTTCGAAGAAAAATGATCCACTTTACAATCAGCACCAAACTGCCACTCTCTGTGGGGTGCATTGGCTTCTGGACAAAAACGTGCGGGTTTTCCGAGCCGAGATGAAAATGCGCCTCGTCAGAAAAGATCATTTTTCGCGCTCAAAATCGTTTATCCAATTCAAGCTGCTCTAAGGCCAAACTGCGAAGCGGATGGTCGGGTGTCTTCAATTAGTGTGTCAAATGGATCTTTGTGCGGAATTCTCCTCAGGCTAGTGCGTGAAATGTTGAGCTGTTGAGATCGATGGCAAGTTAATGTTCGTGAATTGAATCTCATACTCTCGGCTACAGCAGCCATATTCTCTATATTATGCGCACCTTACAACGACGGGGATCATGAGTGTTGTCTACAAGCATACCAACTTACGTACAGCAGGCGCGGTCAAAACTTTTTTCAAAAAAAAAAAAACGCACTGTTTGGGCTACACAGCACTCACTTTGGAAATAAGTTTTCAATATTTGACAACGTGGTTTAAGCGCAAAGCGACTCATTTCGTTCCGCGGAGGTATGATACTGACTTTTTGTGTGTATATATGTATTTACATATGAATTATCTACATTATCTCTATAATTTCATCCTAGGAGCTAGGTACATAATCTAGCACAACCGCACACATTATAGATTACATATATGATTTTCTAACCATTTAATTACTCACCTTTGATAAGAAAGTTTACCTTTACCTACTTAACCCAATATCTACTACATATTTCTTATGTGGCTTTTTCTTTTAGATATTTTTTTTCCTTTTTTATTAAAATCAAAACTCACTAATGAACTTTAACCAATGTGGTTTTATGCTTTTATTAATTCTTTCGAAAGCAAAAGCACACCTAAGGTAGGTATAGGAGGTTTTAGATATTAACCAAGACTGCATTAGTTAAACTATACTTACTTTCCAATCTTATTACCTCCTAATTGTATTATTTGCGGTTGGAAAAAAAAAATATAAACCTTTGTACGTATAAAAAAGGCTTGTTTTCAATTTTTAAATTGAGTTCAATTTGCTTTGATTTAATCTTTGAAGACCAAAATCAGTATGACTACTAATACAATGTACACTCCGCATCACTTGATTGAAGTTGTATGTCTTTCGTTTCATTTCAAAAATTCGAAGTTACGAATAAGAATTTTTGTCCACCTTTTGATCTCCAAAAATTTAGTTTCTCAAGCCATAGTGCTTGAATCACATTTTTATTTTCTGTAACAAAATACAAATTTTTTCTATAAAGCCAGTTATTTTGAAATTTTTGTTATTTCGCGTTCATTGTGTATGTCATCTACAATAAATAAATTTGGTGATGCAAAAGTTCGAAGAGAACAAGGACCTAGTGATTTACAACAACTCTCAACCCTCCATGTGTGCGTGTTACAAGGAATGGGGGGACCTAATATTTTCTGCCGATTCCGAACGGCTTTTCATTACCTACAAGAGATACTCTTAGAGGATTTGTCAATTCCTCGCAAGAGGCAGTACACCCTTGAAAAAAAAATTTTTGTTTGGTGTGACCGAGAATCCAAGCACGCACTAACCATTATGCCAAGGCGTACTATAAGATATAACCTTACCATCAAATCGTTCATGCAGAATGTCAATCATGCTGTCAACTGTCTGGCACGTAGCGCCGCGCGCCGTCTTGGTTGAACCACATGTCGTCTTGGTTCATATGGTTCAATTTGGGCCATATAAGAATTGGTTATCGTCGTTTTTTAGCGCTCGCCATAGACGGTGACCGTCTCACAAGCTTCGTTTTCGAAAAGTACTGGCCTACACCAAATCATTACCTTTTGAGCATGCATTGTCACCTCGTCGATATAGATGATTTTTCGACCAAAATTGGGGCCCTCTTCAAACGGCCCGAGCCCAGTCAGCGAATAAACGATATTGTCTAGACGACAGCAGCGATCGAACCTGTGATCTTGAGGTTGACAGGCGAGCACACAACCATCGCGCCACAGATTCAAGCAAGTATCCAGCCCGGAAACGCATATATTTCTAATTTAATTAAGAGTGTATATTGGCTAAGCCTATCAAGTGCATTACTATAAGATCTGCGTTAAGCACATTAGTCTGAAGACTATTTTGTAAATTTATATTGCGGGCTATCGTCAATAAAATTTCCCTCAGAATTTTTTCCCACCTTTCAAAATTGTCAACTTGAATAATGTCGAAAGTTTCCCTTGAAATTTATTGACATCGTGAATTAAGTTTCATTAGGGAGTTTGGTTCTCATTTCAAAAGGCCAGCCGCCAGCTTAGTATTGTCGTTTCCAATTTTCGAAGATGGAAAAAATTTAGAAGAAAATTTTGTTCACGACCCATTGTTAGGTCCCATTAAGTTTATTACTTGATTAGTTACTTCAAAAAGGTTCTTTGTGGTAGAGTTATGGAGACAGAAACTGTGTTGTTCAGGTACTCGTACAATAATAAAGGGTGGTTAAATTTTAAGAGCCGATGTTGAATGTGAACCACACCTAAACGTCAAGTTTTTTTCTGCATTTCATTTGACATTTCTCAATTTCAGACTAACTCAATTTGAACCATGAACACAATCGAGCAACGCGGTAAAGCTATTCAGGCTTATTATGAAAATGGGCGTTCAAATCAAAATGCATATCGTGCACTTCGTGATTTTTTCGGTCTATTTAATCGTCCAAATGTGCGTACAATCGGAAAAATCGTGCAAAAATTTGAGCAAACCGGGTCTGTAGGAGATGTGAAAACACCAGTGCATGCTCGTACAGCTCGTACTGCAGAAAATATTGCTGCTGTTCGCGATAGTGTGGCTGAAGAGCCGTCCACCTCAACTCGTCCTCGTGCCCAACAATTGCACCTCTCACGCTCGTCGTTGATGAACATTATGCATAAAAACTTGCATTTACACGCTTACAAGGTGCAATTGACGCAAGAACTAAAGCCTCTTGACCATTTCAAGCGTTGTCAATGGTCAGAATGGTGGCAAGAAATGGCAACAGTGGATGATCAATTTTCGAAGAAAATCATCTTCAGTGATGAGGCACATTTTCACGTCAGTGGATTCGTCAATAAGCAGAATTGCCGCATTTGGGCGAATGATAATCCAAGAGTGATTGTCGAAAAACAAATGCACCCACAAAGAGTGACTGTTTGGTGCGGTTTATGGGCTGGCCGGTCAGGCAGTTATTGTGAATAGCGTTCGCTATCGTGAGATGATAACGAACTTTGTATGGCCCGAATTGGAAGATATGGATGTGGACGATATGTAGTTTCAACAGGACGGTGCCATTTGCCACACAGCTAACGAAACAATGGCTCTTTTGCGCGACAAATTCAATGGCCGTGTTATCTCACGTGGTGGCGATGTCAATTGGCCGCCAAGATCATGTGATTTGACATCGTTGGACTTCTTTCTTTGGGGTTATTTGAAAGAAAAGGTGTACGTCGATAAGCCAGCAACAATTCAAGAGCTAAAGGATGAGATAATTCGGCACATTAACGGCATAGAACCTCACTTATGCCTCAGCGTCATTGAAAATTTGGACCATCGCATGGAGGTGTGCCGCCGAGGTCGCGGCGGCCATTTGGCCGATCTTTTGTTCCATACATAATTGAACCATACCATATTATCATAATCAGGCCCGGATTAATAGGGGGGCTAGGGGGGACTGAAGCCCCGGGCCCCGCGGACACGAGGGCCCCATCCCATTAAGAAATTTAAACCGTAAAACCGCGATATTCAAACTGTACAGTCTAATAAACCCCAAAAATAAAAACCAATGCACGATTGATTGGATAAATTATGTATCTACAAAAAAATTCCCGTATAGATCAAGATCTTGCAAAACAGATGGAATCAGAAATTATGTACTGGACTTAAGTATTAAAAAGAATAATTGCTACCATTCGCTTTTTAGCTGAAAGAGGTCTATCATTTCGTGGTACCAATGAAGTTATTGGAGTTCCAGATAATGTAAATTATCTTGGAATATTAGAATTGTTGTCTGAATTTGACCCATTTTTAAAGGAACATTTAATTAATCATGCGAATAAAGGTCGAGGAAATGTTTCTTACTTGTCTAAAACAATATGCGAGGAGCTCATTGCCAAATAAAGTATTAAATCAGATTATTAATGAGATAAAATCAGCTAAATATTGGGGCCTCATTGTTGATTCTACGCCAGATTTATCGTATGTGGATCAATTATCTGTAATACGATTATTTAGGTATTATTTAAATGAGCATATCCACGAACAGGTTGTTTGGATTTTGCCAATAAAAAGCCATATATGAGAGCAACAAAGTATCGATATATTACGCTTGCTGAAAGAATACGATTTGAACATCAAAGACTGTCGAGCACAAACTTACGATAATGCCAGTAAGATGTCAGGAAAATACTCTGGATTGCAGGCTCGTTTAAAAAAAGAAAATGAATTAGCTTTTTACGTTCCCTGCGTTGCACATTCATTGAATCTAGTTGGTGAATGTAGCGTGAATGATAATATTCATTCCGCGATTTTTTTAATCTTTTACGAACATTGTTCAACTTTTTTAGTTCATCTACAAATAGATGGAATGTATTGGAAAAAGAAAGTGGAAAAGAGTTTGTCCATAACTCGATGGTCGAAAAGAGCAGATGCCGTGAATGCTCTAGTGAATAATTTTGCTTGTATTTTTAATGCGTTATACTGCTTAACTGATGATCAAACTCAAAAATTAGATACTCGGCATGAAGCTTGCTCTTTAAAATCGAAAATTATTAAACTTGAAAATGCCTTTATGGCGGTATTCTGGAAAGGGATTTTAAATAGATTTGACGCCACCAATTCGTATTTGCAAAAAGTGGAACTAGATTTAGACGTAGCTAAAAACATGATGTTATCTTTGATAGAATATTTGAAAAATACACGAGATAATTTTTCACAAATTGAAATAGAATTGAAAGCCTTGAGCAAAGAAGTTAATCAGGAATATTCTGATTTCAATAAAAAAAAATACAAAAATATTGAATGACGGAGAAAAAGAAAAAGAAAAAGAAAAGAAAAGAAAAGAAAAGAAAAGAAAAGAAAAGAAAAGAAAAGAAAAAGAAAAAGTTTAGAATTGGCACTTTTTATGTAATAATAGATAAATTGCTCACAGAAATGCGTAAGAGGATCGAAGCTTACGCTTACACCACTGAGATCTTCAGATTCTTTTGCAATATTTTAATTATGAGTGAAAATGAAGTAAAAATAAAAGCAAACAATTTTGTCGAAATTTATCATAAAGATTTAGAAATTGAATTTACTTACGAACTAGAGCAGCTTATTCAAATGATGAAATTGCAGCCGCAAGTGTAAAGTCGGTAAACATCGACCAATATTTGCGTCTTAGAAGGGTACGACAGCATCTAACTGATGAGCCCACTGTCGTACCTCGGCGAAACGCACCTTGGAGTTGAGGTCACTTGAACTTTTTAATTGAATTTAATTCAATCACTCCACTTAAACAGAAATAATTTTCATTTCTCTATGTAACTCGTATTGATTTAATAAATTATTTATATTTAGAGTTATGTTAGAGTTTTGAATAATCAAAAAGAAAGGGTCTGACGGTTTTGAGTTCATGGTTTTTGGATTAATTACGAATTGGGTTATGTGATTTTAAGGCCAGGCGCGCACATTCAATTTTTAGTTTCGCAACTGTTTGGTTGCTAAAATGAAACATGTGGGCTTATATGGGACACCGCGCACTTAGAGCAACTCGATTCGAGCAACTAAAAAGTTTGTGTTTTTACACAAACTAAACGATTGTCTTCGCAACAGTTGAGCTGTTTTCTATAAGCGCAAGAGAGAAAAGAGTGTGAGCGTGAGTAAAGAGTTGCCAGTGCGCGGTTCTCTTTCAACTGTGATTAAACTATTTGATTTTGATCACAGTTGCCAGTGCGCGGCTAGCCTAATGCTTTTGAGTTTATGATTTTTTATTTGCGATTGAGAAATGAACACATTTAATTTTTCAAAAACGTTAAAAAGAGGAGCCCCTGATAAATAATTAGCCCCGGGTATCAAAAATTCTTAATCTTATCGGGGGTTGGAGCACTTGGGGGATAGCTTCGTGTATTTTCGATGCGTCAACTCCTCCACGCATCGTCTCTAAAAGCGTGGACTCCTAGCGCCCCGGGTTATTTGGGGTTGGCTCGCTTGAGGTTTAGGACGCTCTGCGTTCTTAGGGGTTGACTTGCTTGGGTTTTATATCTTTTTAGGGGGCCTCAAATTTGAAATAGCCCCGGGCCCCCATTTTCTTTAATCCGGGCCTGATCATAATAAAAAGAAATGACAATAATTTCCTAAATAATTTGTGTTTTATTCAAAATCAACATCGGCCCTTAAAATTTAACCACCCTTTAGAATTGAATATGGTTCCAAACTATGTTTTCAAATAGCTTTGGTATGCATGAAAGTTTTGCAATTCCTCGATAAGTTTCCTTATAATATACGACCTAACAATAACCTCATATTTATTTAATTTACATTTCTAAAAGTGATGAAACCATTTCACAACACCTACAGTGTTGGAAAAAATAATAGGTGTGAACGAAAAATACGCACACAATTTAATATTAGCATTTTGTTTATAAATATTTTTATTTCAGTATTATAAGTCTAATGCCATTATTTAAAATAAGTACTCGTAGTTACGAGTATATAGAAAACATAAAAAAGTAGTTAATTTTTCTTACAATAAAATTTATTTTTATAGTTGGAAAAAATAATAGGCGTGATTCACAGAATAATGTAAAAATTTATAAATTTAGAAAAAAACGGTACAAAACTTAGTTTTAAACTAATATTTGGTTGGATGAGCTTTAGGTTTTAATAGATACGTACTGCCTCGTAACACCGCGGCAGAGATTCCACTAATTTTTTGCACTTTTGCACTGGAATTTTTTCCCAAGCTTCTTTGATCCCAACCCATATAATGCAGTCTTGTACGAAAATTTTTTTTTGAGCAAGAACATTCTTGAGCTCAGACCACAAGTTCTCGATCGGGTTAAGATCAGGTGATTGAGCAGGCCAATCAATAACTGATATTTTTTTCGCTTGAAACCAACTTTTCGCTTTCTTGGAGGTATGCTTTGGGTCGTTGTCTTGTTGAAACTTCCAAAGCAACGGCATTTCATATTCAGCGTAAGGCAGCATGATGTTTTCTAATATTTTTAAGTATTTCTCCTGACTCATAGTTTCCCTAATCCAAAATAATGGCCCAATACCATACCAGGAAAAACAGCCCCATACCATTATATTTCCTCCACCGTGCTTAATGGTCTTTTTGGTGTACTTGGGGTTGAATTCATTACAAGGAGGTCGTCTTACGTAATGCTTACTGTCCGATCCAAATAAATTGACTTTTGTTGCGTCACTATCTAGAGAGAATATTTTTAAAACTCTCTATGGCCCTTTCGTTAAATGCCTTGAGCTGATCTTCTGCAAATACTTTTCTTTTCTTCTTGTTCTTTTCTGACACAAATGGCGTCTTTCTAGCGGATCGAGAACGTTTTCTTAATTTCAGAAGAAGTCACGAAGGGGTCTTTTTTAGCCATTTTTACTATCTGCCGATCTAGGGCATCAGAATTTTTTTTTTCTTCCTCTAGTTTCTTGAGATTTTTTCGGCCTTAAAGCATTTATTATAATGTTCTCTACTCTGAGCAGGACAGCGTTTCTACAATAAATAATGTATACGTTTTGTTCTTAGAGCGTAGCTTTCGAATGAGACGTCTCTCTTCATCAGTGCAGTGTCTGCCACGACCCAATATTTTGAAAAATTCTTTACCATTTAAACTTAAATCGTTAATATTCATTGAAAAATAATTACGAAATAGAACTTACAGTAAAAATATGTTGCTTCATAGTGTTTTTTCTGGTTTAAATATGTGCAAAACCAACACAACTACTTTTTTTTCCACCGAAAATGAATGGGACCTCTAATCTTATCTCGCGCAGATTCACTAATGATCACTAATTGGAGCTTTTAATGATTTATTATGTGCAGTAGGCTTTTAACATGCAGCTGAATAAAATACCGGTATGTTAACTTTACTCGTATTAAGCTTAAGTATGTACATACATATAATCTTTTAAGTTGACCATTCATTCACACCTATTATTTTTTCCACCACTGTATATCAGATCTTCATTAATAAGTACTTGGGGTAGCATTTTCAGCCATGTCAATCCGATAGATTAAATAAATTTGGACATCGTCCAAATAGATACATGCGTGTAATTTACAGTATTTGAGCATCGTTGTTGAAAAGGGTAAACAAAAGTGGACCTAAGATTGATCTTTGTGGAATGCCCGCAAGCGTTGAGAGGAAATTAGAGAGTTCATTAGAGTTCTTCCGATCAAGTATTCCTGAATGAGACCAACAGTGGAGTTTTCAAAGGAAAAATTGTATACTTATACTAACTTTTTGTGGTTCAGTGTGGTTCATGCGGAACCGAGTCAAAGGCTTCAGAAAAGTCGAGAAGAACCATTGTCGTTACGAAATTTGTAAGTAGGTATCTATTTCTTGCCGGATGTCATAATTTTATTTTTCGAATTACTAAGGTACAGCCGTGTTGTGGTCTTTTCAAAGGCTCTTATTTTTCATAACGTTTATATTGTATTTAATCATTTCAAGGGTAGCCAAAGCCCCCCCCCCCCCCTTCATAACTATTTGAAACAAATTTGTTAACCAAATGATGATTCCTAAAAAGTTCAACTTCAATCAAGTAACACAGAGTATAGGCGTGTAGGTAAAGGTTTGATAACCTACAAGCAAAAAACTTGTTCAAACAACCCTCTATACCTACCCATTGATAGACATCGAAAAATCATATTGAACAAACCGTTAAAGGATCAACCATTTCCAATAGAAAAGGTAAAAATGTAACCAAAAACCAAAAGTCCCAGAATTAAAAGCTAAATGTAAATTGATAAAACAAAATTATAAATCAAAGACCTAACCCCCTTTCTTTGTGCCATCACCATCAACAAAAGGAGACTCCTTTGATTATTCAGGAAAATAACAACAAAAACTTTGATTGAGTAGGCAAAGATGTCTGCTTGCAATTAGGTCGTCCTTAAAATTCAAACTACCATCATACACCTACTTAGGTTAGGTACCTATAGAATTTGAAGAAAAAAAAAACACGAAATAACGGACCATGGACGTAAAACGACGATGACAACGACAACGTTTCCCAAAACTCAGATTCCCTCGAACGAAACTCTCGAAAAAGTTTCGCTGTAAAAAATTCAAAAAAAAAAAGAAGAGATTTTCTGATATGAAAACATCAAGGACGACATCGGGCGAAAACAAAATTCAATTTTGTAATAATTTTCGAATGCCAATGTCTCCTTCCATTTGTCATCCCAAAAAACATCTCCTTGCGCTGCTGCTGGGTACGAAGGTACTTTATTGTCAATATGAATCAATGAAAAACGCTTTTTCAACTGGAAATTAAAGATCCACGCACGCCAGGCTAACAAAAGGATACGCAGGACGACGACATGAAAATAAAATACAACAAAAAAAAGTGAAATTCAATTCTGCTCCTTTCAATGGCCACCTCGCCCGCCACCGCAATCCTCACCTTCTCTCCTGCCATCTATCTCCCATTCCCTGTCGAATTTTGGTGGAACCTTAAACAAAAACGAGTGGTTAAAGAGAACGGATCCGGCCGTACTCTGGTGCTAGAGAAAGGATACAGCAGTGGTGGCAAAATGTTGACAGACCGAAAAATAAAAATATTTTCCTGTGTTACTGAACAAAAATAAAAGAAACAATGAAACAGGACACAAGAACAACAGAAAATGAAAAACAAAAAAAAAAAACAAAATCAAAATTAAAGTGAATTTTAAAGACTTCGATGTAAGTTTTGTGGCATATATTCCAAAATATAGCCGTCTCTGTTCCCTTGTGGTAAATAAGTAAGGAGTGGGTACATAAGGTGACATAACCACGCCCTTAAAATTTTCACAAATCACTCACACATAGCCGTTCTACTCGACTGTCATGTCTGTTTCTCTTTCTCACGAGCCATTCAAGTGATTTTTCACATCTTTCGAACTTCGAAAATAGGGGTAAATTCGAATGAACAAAAGAGAGAGAAAACGTATACGTCAAAAGGTAGATAAAGATTGTTTTTTTTTTTTTTTAAATAAAAATCTTAATACAAATAAAAACAAAAACAAACTTACCTTATGAGATCCGGTAGGCGTTCCAGTACTTTGGGGTGTGAGTGCTTCTTTGTATAAGATGGAGATAGCGCCACAGTGCAAGCAAGCATTAGTTCAGTGGACAGCTCGACGGGATGCTGGGGAGATTTCTCCTCCGGTAACTGGGGATACGAAAAAAAAAACAAAAAACAGAGACACAATATTATATTATTTTGAAATGGAGTACCTATAACGGGCTTTTGAAGGTGATGGCGTTGGGGAAATCTCACGTAGAAAATGGTTTATTGAATTTTTAGTGACTGTTTTGGATTTGTTTTTTTTTTTTTTGGTTTTCCATGATGGAAAATCAATAATGACATGAATATTTAAGAAAAAAAAAGATACAGCTCTATCGCACTTGCACTTTCGGTCTCCAAGTCCCAGAGACGTTAAAGATGATTAAGAGGCGATGACCTTTTAGCTATAGCATAGATAGATAGCCAGGTGCCTACATGTTTATAGGTAGAAGGTGTAAGCTCAGTGGGCTAATTTGGTGATGGCCGAATTTGGACAGAAGTTGCACACAAGAATTTATTTGTAAACGGGGGCAATGCGAACCTAGGTCAGACATGACATTTTGGAACCAAGAATTTAACGGGCACATTGGTGATTGTTATTTCACAACTTTATAGAAATCTGGGTTTGTAACTAAATAGGTATCTGGACCTTCTTGTAGGTACGGAAAATTATCCATGTTTATATGTAACCACACCGGTATAGGGAGGTACAGGTTAGGTCCCTGATGTTTTAAAGTCAGTTCAGGAAACTATTCTTGGGAAATCTGCACTACGTCGAATTATTTTCTACTTATTCAAATTTTAGTGCAAAATCTACTGTACTTTTAAAGCTGGATTAAACATTTAAATGTCCACACCTAAATTTCCTTGGATAAAGAGATCCAACATCTGTTTTTTAGGTCCCTTACGAGCAAACTCTCAAAAGAGTTAACTCCCACTAACCAAAATGAACTTTCTCCCATCAAATTTGTTAATGGGACATAATATAGATACCTAGTTCATAAATGCGGGAGTTAAGTAAGTTTTTAGAGGGTTTTTCAACAGGGACGCTACAAAAGTAGAGCGACAGGGACAGCAAACGACGCCCAAATGTGTCTCTCACACGTCGTTCTCAAGCGTTGGGCATCTCTGTGACGTCGTTGTGGCGAATTTTGCGAAAAGATCTTGGCCTACATCAGTGGCGTAGCGTAGGGGGGGCGGCAGGCTTGGGGGGCGGCAGGCTTAGGGGGGCGGCAGGCTTAGGGGGGCGGCAAAATGTCGCCGGTGATGCGGGTAGAGTAGAAATCATATGTTTCATGACAGATCGTTTGACAAGTCAACAAACAACAATGATGTAAATTTGAAATTTGCCACCCTATCTGTGGTTCGTCGTTGACCGCTTTCGTGAATTCGTAGACGGTGAGTAGGGCCGTAAGAGTGCATTCCGTATTGTCGCGCTGATCGCGAAACTAAAACAAAACGTTCCGAAACTCTCGCGAAACTGAAAGGGAGTGTTCCGAAACATATGATATGCATATGCGAGATATGATAAGATAACTAGGATTCGACGGAAACGTTATTCTAGTCTCAGCCAGCTCAATGTTTTTGCTCCCTCCCGCATCACAGAAAGTTATTTCGATTGTGTTGTTTATAGTTTAAATACTGTTGAATCTTCTAAAACTAAGCACTTAGTACTTCACTCAACCTTTGAACTAGTTTTTGAAAATGAAAAGAGTTAAAGGAAGCGGCGCGGAATACCGCAAGAAAAAGGGTAAGAAAGAAGCAGACGCGAAGACACGAAATATTTCAGTTCTAGTTCTGGTTCAAAAGCTACGTTAACGTCTTCGGCGGCATCCAGCAGCAGCGGAAGTGATTCCAATGTAAGTAAGATTCCTCCATCTACAATCGTGAGTGGCCTAGAATAGTCCTCCGGCCAATATTCATGGGAATGCATAACTTATTTTACGGGCAGAAGAAGAAGACGTGCCTGCCGTCGAAGTTGGAAGTCGTTCTGGTCTCACCAGAAGTATCTCAAGGATCTAGTCACAAGCCTGCAGAAAAAGTGAACCTCGTAAAGCTGTAAAGACGCTTAAAAATAAGTTTGTGGAAGTTCTTGAGGTACTGAAAGAATTGACGGATCGGTAGCCAGTCTTCTTCTGACAGTCATGCAGTCATTCAACTTCCTCACTTTTCTTAGCTTTTGAGCTGCAGAGCTACCTGAAGAAGATGACGCACAGATTTACCTGCAGCAATGTGGACTGAGTGTGGATAAGTGTGCTCAGAAACTCTGCGTTTTAAAAGCTCTCCTGGTGGAGAGCAGAGACCGTTTCGTCCAAGCCGCAATCGACTTTTCTAAGACTTTTTGGAAAAAACTCGGAATCGATCTCAAAACGAGTACAATTCGCAGGAAAAAGCGCATGCATGGAGATGAATCCGCAGATGCAGCTTTGTCTCACGAGGCTCATTCGTAAGGCTCGCAAAATCCGTTTATGAAACCGCTAATTCTATTTTACTTTCAATAAAAGATACTTCATTGCCTGTGAAATGATGTCTCGAAATTTAATTTTAATTTAGTATTGAATGGGGGCGGCAAAATGGGTCTCCCGCCCCGGGCGCCGAGATGGTACGCTACGCCACTGGCCTACATCCTTACAAGATTAAATTGACGCAAGAACTGAAGCCGCTTGACCACCAGAAGCGTCGTATGTTCGTGAATTGGGCTGATCAACAACTTGAAAATGATTCGGATTTTCATCGAAAAATCATCTTCAGCGATGAGTCTCATTTTGGCTGAATGACTTCGTTAATAAATAAAATATGCGGTATTGGTCAGGCAGCAATCCACACGTACTCCATGAGTCATCATTGCATCCCGAAAATATTACGGTTTGGTGTGGTTTATAGGCCGGCGGCGTCATTGCGCCGTACTTCTTCCGTGATGATCAAGACCGGCACGTTACTGTGAATGGGGATCGCTACCGTTCAATGATAACCGAATATTTTTGGCCCCAATTGATATGGACTTGGAGGACATGTGGTTCCAACAGTACCGCGCCACAAGCCACATAGCGAATGTCACAATCAATTTATTGGAAACTAAGTTTGGAGAACGTGTTATCTCACGAAATGGTCTAGTCGCTTGGCCGCCTCGGTCGTGCTATTTGACGCCGTTAGACTATTTCCTGTGGGGCTACGTTAAGTCTATGGTCTATGCCAACAAGCCAGCGACGATTGATGAACTTTGTACGAATATCGAACGTCAAATTGCAGCAGTAGCGGCCGATTTATGCTTGAAAACCGTCGAAAATTGGGTTCAGCGTCTGGACTTCCGCAAGCGTGCCCGTGGTGGCCATGCAAAAGAAATCGAGTTCCATACATAATGGCATCGAACGTACTTTCACAGGAATAAAGAATTTCATTGATATCCAAAACCGTTTTTGTTTTATTTAAAAAAAAACTTTTGTAGCGCTCTTATTGAAAAACCCGATAGAATCCCTTGTTATTGATTTCCAAGATCAATGTTCCTATAATTTAATTCAAATTAATAATCAACGTAATGATCTTGACCCGATACCTATACTTATGATATGATCTGTAGTTTCACATTTGTCTTGATAAGTCCAATTTCCCGATCATTGAATATTGAAATCTTCATTTATCATAAAGCAATTGATGCGACATATTTCTTTTTATCATTATGCAAGATGGCGCAACATGTATTACCCTATCGGAAGATGTTATAATTTTTGCAAATGGCGTCATACGTCAATCATATTTGACATCTGTGAACTAGACAGCTGCAGTATACAAACAGACAAGCAATGGAGCGCTATACTCCGCAAAAGCGTGAAATAATTGTGTCGATTTTTTTGACCAATTATCGATCTGCGGTGTTAGCGCAGCGTGAATTTCGACGCCGCCGGTTTTCTAATCGTGTCTCGCCAACTGGGCAAACATTCCGACGCTAAGTTACTCGACTCGAGCAGACTGGAACCAAAAGGAGAAAATGCATTGCATGTAGCCACTGGACTGCCGATGTCACTGAGAACGAAGAAACAAGAAACGAGCAAACATTGCATCAGTTAATGCCGCCTGCTTACCGTCGTCCGTCGCATGTGAATTACTGTCAAGCCAGCCTCAATCTCAACAAAGAATAGGAAAATTCTGTGTCGAAAATCATCATGAGCGACAAGGCGCATTTCCTCTTAAGGGGTTACGTCAATAAGCAAAATCTTCTTTTCTGGGACACTGATATCCGCGTCAGATGCACGAAGAGCCATTCCATCCACTCAAAGCTACTGTGTGATGCGGCGTTCACGCGGGAGGAGCGATTAGGCCGTGAGGACGCCATCGGCATTACGGTCACTGTAACTGGCGAGAGATACAAGCCATGATAAAGGACTTCTTACTGCGGGAATTGGATGGAGGCTTGGTGAACATGTGATTTCAATAAGACGGTGCAACTGCACACACGGCACGAACCACAATGTATATTGTGAAGGAAACGTTTCCTGGTCACAAATCTCCCCTTTTGGCGATATGTCATGGCCAGCAATATCGCCCGATTGAACCACCCCCAGACTTCTTTCTTTGGGGCTACTTGAAGTCGTGGTCTTATGTCAACAAGCCTCAGACAATCGCAGCCCTCAAGGAGAATATTATACTAGAACAGTTATCACCGGAAATTGGAGGATGCTTTTGTCCAGGAGATGCCCTTCAGTAGTAGAGTTGTCGACATCGGTTCGGTTGTACTTCGTCGTACGAAAATAGAAGAGGCCTAATCCGGTTTGAATGCTATTATAAGCGAATTGCCCAATGGGATTCCAGCTATACTTTTAAAAAATTGTGCAATTACGTAAGCGTAGCCAATTTCTATAATTTTTAATCTTTCTCTGGCTGAAGGCCAATTTTTGGATGGTTGGAACATTTTTTTTTTGTCTCCCATTTTCAAATCGGAGTCAAGGCATCAGGAAATAACAAACTAAAGGTCTATATGTAAGATTTCAGGTGTTAAAAAAATATTTGAGAAATATTAGTTTGTAACAGATTATCACATCTGTTTTCGAACCACATACATACATATCTGTTTTTCAGCATGGGTTTGTGGCAGGTAAGTCAACGGCAAGAAATCTAGATTTAATGAAATTAAAAAAACAAAAACATGAAATCTTTATTTGAATCGATAGTACGGTCAACTGGCCGCGGCTGCGCCTCAAATGGTCTATCCGCTTAGTCTAATTTTGGCAAACTCTTTCTAACATTATCTCACGAATAAATGCTTCAATTTTGGCTTCCAGTGCGTCAATCGAAGCGGGCTTGTCGCTATAGACATGAGACTTAACATAGCCCCACAAAAAATAGTTTAGAGGCGTTAAATCGCACGATCTTGGCGGCCAATTGACCGGCCCCAAACGTGAAATAAACTGTTCACCGAACTCGCCTCTCAATTGATCCATTGTTACGCGTACTGTGTGGCACGTGGCACCGTCTTGTTGAAACGACATGTCATGCAAGTCAAGCTGTTCCATTTTAGGCAAAAAAAGTTTGTTATCATGGCACGGTAATGCTCACCATTCACAGTAACGTTGCGATTCGCATCATCTTTGAAGAAATACGGCCCAATGATTCCACCAGCTCATAATCCGCACCAGTGATTTTTCCTGGATGCATTGGTAGCTCTTGCAATGCTTCTGGCTGCTCTTCACTCCAAATACGGCAGTTTTGCTTGTTCACGTATCCATTCAACCAGAAATGAGCTTCGTCGCTGAACACAATTTTTCGATAAAAAAAGTGGATCTTCGGCCAACTTTTCAAGAGCCCATTCACCAAAAATTCGGAGTGGTGGTAGGTCGTTCGAGTTCAATTCTTGCACCAGCTGTATTTTGAAAGGCTTTACATCTAAATCATTCCCCAATATTGTCCACATATAGTGGAGTAACAGAGGCCCATTGCTGCGAACGGCGAGCGGCGCCGAATCGATAATTCACGGTCATCAATAACACTGGCCAATACAGCTGCAATATTTTCCTCAGTTCGCACTCTACATAAGCGTTTTGGTGGTTTAATGTCCAACAATGTAAATTTGGTGGCAAATTTAGTCACAATAGCCCGAGTAGGTCCTAGGTCGATTAAACTGACCATAAAATGGAAGAAGCGCACAATGAACTTTCTTAACAGAGCACGCTTTTTGATAATAAAATTCAATAATTTGCCAGCGTTGTTCGTTTGTAAGATGATTCATGGTTAAATAATAGACCAAACTGAAGATGTTTGACAGTGACACAAAACACGAAACGTGCATGAGCTGTCAAAACCAGTGTTGCCAAAAAGGAAATACCAACAAAATTACCCATTAGATACGACAATGGCGTACAATTTTAAACAGCTTATTATTAAGCTATTAGTGTGATACTATTTAACAATTTGCTATACCTTTAAAGTAGTTTACCAACACTCTTTCTTAAATAAACATTTTCTTTCTAAAGGCATTTTTCTTAATAAATTGCTTCTGAACACACCTAAAATTTGTGCAATAAACTAAGTAAACAGACCTTTTCTGTGGTTTGTAAATAGCACGATACTAAAAAAATAAAATAAATATTCGATTATTTTAACTTTAATAAAGAGGCAGAGAAAGTATTCGATTATAATTGGAAAAATCGTTGATTTGACAACTTTAACATCATACTAAATCAACTTAAATTTTGCGCCAATATTTTTACAGAATTTTCAAAAGCATTTGACAGAATAAATCATCATCTTTTACTTTATAAATTAATTTCTCTAGGTATTCACACTTTTGCAACTACATAAGTGTAGCTTACAAAAAGTAAAAATTTATAATTAGTTCTTAGACAACATTTTTGTGCCGTCAGGCGGCCCACAAGGAAGTCATTTAGGGCCACTACTATTTTTGTTATTTGTCATACCATCTATTTTTAATGATTCGGCTTGCTTTCGTTTTGCAGATGACCTCAAAATCTTTCGCAAAATAAGCCGTGAGGCAGATTGTTTTCTTCTCTTGGAAGATCTGGCAAGATTTGATTATTGTCAAGTCTTGTCGTGTTTAAGGAATTGCAATCCAGTTATTTTTAATTATAATTCCAACAACAGTAATCTTGAGCGAGTAGAAAGGAAGAAAGATCCAAGAGTAATCTTAGATACAAACTTGTCATTCTTACCTTATTACGATTATATGATTAATAAAGCTAGTCAATTGTTAAAAACGAAATACTAAAGAGACTTGGGTGCTTAGCAAAAGGCACTCCGACCTCTTAGCTGCGTTCGAGAGAAAAGTCTTAAGGAGAATTGTTGGCCCCATATGTGAGGAGGGACGATTCCGGAAACGGTACAATCATGAACTGTACGCAATCTACCTAGAAGCAGATATCGTGACAAAAATTAAGCTCGGTAGACTCCGGTGGGCAGGGCGCCTAGCTCGCATGAGCGAAGAGGAACCTACTCGGAAAGTTCTTTGTGGTACATTCTATGGTAGAAAACAGCGTGGTAGACCATGCTTGCGCTGGAGAGATGGAGTAGACCAGGACGCCCGAAGCCTTGGGGTGCGCAACTGGATGGCGTCGGCTAGAGACCGGGATAGGTGGAGAGACCTTACATAATTCTATAGTATTTAAGGTCAGTTCTGAAGTATTGCGGCATTGTTTGTAATCCGTATTACAATAACTCAATAGATAGAATTTCAAAAAATTTCACAAGATATTCCTTTTTCAAATTGAATTGGAGGATTCAAAGGCCATCCTATAATAGCAGGTTGTTATTGTTTGGAATAAGATCTCTTTTGTTAAGATCGCAGGGTATACTTACTTTTCAGTGATGTTTATCAGAGACATACTAACTTTCCATATTAATTGTCCCCCGTTGCTGTATGGTTAGTTGGGGGAAAAATATTGTAATCTAATTGACGAAATAAACTTAAACTACATAAAATAAACTATATGACTATATCCCAAAATGAACAAAGCCCCATCTTGTAGAAAGTTGGAGTTTGTTAATTTTTATTATTTTTTAGATGAAAAAAACTGACAAACCTTCATTCGTCAGACAGGCCTTTAACCTTTTTTTTTTTTTTTTTTTTATAATCTACACGCGCTCAAGGGATTATGATTACCCTTTAAATGTTTGAACACAGCGCGGGCGTGAAGTTAAGGAAGAGAAAGAAGGATAGGAAAGATGTGTGGCACGATGTTCTGAGACTGAAGGTTGTTGTCTCAGATATTTTATCTCCAGGGGTGGCGGCTGAACTAAAGCGGAGAATGCCGTGTCTTATTTCTATGTCGCTTATAATTCACATTATTTTATTCAGGTTCATCCTTGTTGGGCATACTAGTTTAACTTAATTACATGTTGTTAGTGTTATGCCTGAACAACATGTAATGAGTAAACCAGCAATCCATTTGATGACAATTTTAGAAGGTTTTTAATGGAATTAAAACGACATACACGACGGCAGGGATCGAACCTGTGATCATGTGGTTCACAGGCGGGCACACATCCATCGCGCCACGGCCACCCCCACAAGTCAAAACTTTTCTTGAACAACAATATCTTGGCTGGTACCTTCGGCGATGATGTACCTTTGGCGCCTGCTTGACAACTAAATATACCCTAAGTGGTGTTGCATATGAGTGGGTCAAAGGAAGTTAAAATCTTTTGATGCTGTGAAGTGTGCCTGGGGCGGTAATGTTTATCAAAAGAACTGTTGAAATTTGGGCCTATTTCGATTTTGAAATCAATATACCTAAAATTGCCAAATTGGGTAAATTTTTCTAAAAAATTTTGGCAGTTTATTCGTTTCTTAATTATATCATTATGAATAATTCCTACCAAAATTGGAATTTAGTTCATTTTACGACTTAGTACGTTTAAAGGTTGAGATTGAGTTCCTCAAAAAAATTAGAGTTTGTTCGTATGAGCCATGGTAGAATCTCAATGGATCAATTGTTTTCCCCAGGTGTGGTATGCAATTGGGACTTGACAACTTTGATCTTTCACTGTGAACGCACCCTGAAACCAATGAACACACTGTCAATGTCAAAACATTCATCAATCAAAAACCATAATTTCATCATGGTGAATTGAAATTCACGAATGAAGAACGTTTACAAATAATTAAAATTGATTAGGTATACCAAAATACCGAGTCGGTGATGGCAAGTTGAAGAGCGTTAAGGCCAATTTTTGGTCGTGATTCTAGTCTCATAGACAAGCAATCACCTACTGAACGAATTTGAGTCTAAATTTTCAATACTTGTACTCCCGTGCCAGTGGGTCGATTCCACGTTATTCTTAAGAATCGGTCATCGCTAAGACGATAGTTTTTGAAAATATCTTGGTCTGGACCCTTATCAAATGAAGTTATATCAAGAACAAACTAATACAAATGATTATATGAAGCGATTTTCTTCTCGGATTGGGCTCTAGAAAGTTCGAAGATGAGGATGACCATTGTGATGTACTTTTGTCAAAGACTGAGGTTTTGCTCGCCGGTTTAACGGGGTTCTATCTAATGTAGTACTAACTTCAGATTTTAACGTCAATATTCCTTAATTTATGAAAATATCGAAAATCAAATCAAATCTTAACTTAATTTACATTTATTATTTTATATACAATTTCAATAGTTAAATGTCTTCTTTGTTGGTATCCTCGGTTTGTTCTTCTTTGAATATTCGCCTTCCGTAGATATTCCTTTAGTATTCGTCTTGTCACTATACGCAGGTGGATTGTAGATGAACAAGGGCTGGTACTTTAAGCTTGATCAACGGACGAATCCGGCAAATCAACGGATGAATCCGGCAAATCAACGAACGAATCCACCAAATCAACGGACGAATCCGGCAAATCAACGGACGAATCCGGTAAATCAACGGATGAAATCCGGCAATAGCTTGGGTTAATTTGTTTGAGACCCCTTAATACTGGTGGGAGGAAGTCTTCAAACTATCTCACTTAATTACCTTCCATTGATCGATCTCGATGTTCCCTTGTTGAAAGTCCGCCACACTCTATTACTCGATGTTTCCCTGGTAATGGTCCACCGCACTCTGTTTTTGTCGAACGTTCGGCGGTCTTTTATTATACTTTTCAGACAAACCATGCGTGAGCTGTAAAGTTATGAAGTGCATATTTACACACAATATGCCTTCTTTCGCTACGTCATCGCTATTTTCCATTAATAAACATCGTTTTCCCCCACATACAATTAATGGTGCGGGGGACGGGGGACATCATATTTACACATACGTTATCTCCTACTGCGCTTCATACACACAAATTGTTACAAAATGTCATTGACTGTAACAATGAACATATGTATGTTGCAACGGTATTTCATTGGTCAATTGCATGGATAAGGCATTAAGATATGTAGTTTGAATAAGACGGTGCCACAAAGCCACACAGCGGCCTCATTGATTGGAAGTGGGCCTTTGCGATCCTTTTATTTACTCTAGATAATTCCCATTCAGAAGCTTCTGGAAATGCTTGAATAGATCATCATCATCATCATCATCGGCTCGACAACCGGGTTCCGGTCCTGGCCTCTTTCAACAAGTCTCTCCACCTATCCCGGTCTCTAGCCGACGCCATCCAGTTGCGCACCCCAAGGCTTCGGGCGTCCTGGTCTACGCCATCGCCATCTCTCCAGCGCAAGCATGGTCTACCACGCTGTCGTCTACCATAGAATGTACCACAAAGAACTTTCCGAGCAGGTTCCTCTTCGCTCATGCGAGCTAGGTGCCCTGCCCACCGAAGTCTACCGAGCTTAATTTTTGTCACGATATCTGCTTCAAGGTAGATTGCGTACAGTTCATGATTGTACCGTCTCCGGAATCGTCCTTCCTCACATACGGGGCCAACAATTCTCCTTAAGACTTTTCTCTCGATCGCAGCTAAGAGGTCGGAGTGCCTTTTGCTAAGCACCCAAGTCTCGGATCCATATGTGAGTACTGGCAGGACCATGGTCCTGTACAGCAGCAGTTTTGAAGTTATGGTGAGATTTCTGGATTTGAAAAGCTTTGACAGACTATAATAGGCTCTATTGGATTTGAGAAGCCGCCCGCGTATTTCTTCTTCTATATTGTTATCGGCTGCTACTATTGACCCAAGGTATTTAAAGGATTGCACCACTTCAAGTTCGTGCTCCGCTACCTTGATTGTTTGACCAACTGTTCCTCTCGCATTCGACGCCACCATGTACTTTGTTTTACCTTCACTAATGTGCAGCCCAAGATTTTGTGCCGCCTGCTCGATCTGGATGAAGGAATCGTGTACAGCTTGTTGGGTTCTTCCGATGATGTCAATGTCGTCTGCGTAAGCCAGTAACTGGCTGGACCTGTTGACGATGGTCCCTCTTGTTGCCGTGCCAGAATCACGGATTGCTTTCTCCAACGCTAGATTGAAGAGGAGGCAGGCCAGACCGTTCCCTTGTCGGAGTCCATTAAATATGTTGATTGGTCTGGATAGCAATCCGGCTATTTTTACTTGGCTTGTTTGTTTGGGATACCGAATTCTCTCATGGCTTTGTAAAGTTCTACCCTGGCTATGCTATCATAGGCGGCCTTAAAGTCTATAAACAGATGGTATGTTGAGATGTTAAATTTTAGACATTTTTCCATGGCCTGCCAAGATCTGATCAGTTGTTGATTTGCCTGGAATGAGACCACACTGATATTGTCCGATGACGGTTTTAGCGTATGGGGTTATCCGGTCTTGTAGGATAGAGGAGAGTATCTTATAGGCGGTACTCAACAACGTGATACCTCTATAATTGCTGCACGTTGTGACATCTCCCGGGGCATATTATACCTTTTCGCCAGTCTTCTGGCATTTCTTCTTGCTCCCATACGTGCACTATAATATCGTGAATTGCTTGACGTAAGGCTGGCCCGCCGTGATGGAATAATTCGGCTGGTATGCCATCGGCTCCCGGGGCTTTGTTCTGTTTAAGCCGGCCTATAGCCTTCTCAACCTCTTCTATGCTTGGTGGCGGCAACATAGGATATTCTTCTTGAAGTAGTGGAGCCTCCACTTCGGCAATGAGCTGACCATTTAGCAGTTCATTAAAGTACACTTCCCATCGCTCCAGTATGCTTTCAGGATCGGTGATCAGATTTCCCTCTCCGTCCTTGCAGTATGTGCAGCGTGGTGTGCACTGCGTCATGTTTCGGACGGATTGGTAGAACTTCCGCGCCTGGTGCGGACCTCGCTCTCGGCTATTTTCTATTTCACAGATTAGGTTCTTCTCCCAGGCTGATTTCTTTTGTCTGTGAAGCCGTTTTTCTGTTCTGCTGAGCTCTTTATATTCCTCTTCGCGTGCCCGCGTTCTATGAGATTGTTGCATTGCTCGGTACGCAACATTCTTACGTTCAGTCGCTAGCTTGCATTCATCATCAAACCAGTCGTTCCGATTTTTACGACTGCTTCCTAAGATGGAGTTGGCAGTACTAATGACAATATTCTTAAGGCGTGTACACTTCTCATTTACGCCCAGCATACTGGCTCCAGGACTTACTCTCCCTAAATCAGGTGTTTCTAGGACGAGTTTTAACGCATTACCAAAGGTGTTACTTGTGTTTTCATTGCGCAGGGCAGCCGTGTTGATTCGAACCTGATCGGCGGATGCAATGCGTCTTCGCAAGGCAATCCGCCCTCGGAAAACCATACCAACAAGATAGTGATCCGAGTCGATATTGGCACCTCGGTACGTTCGTACCGTCATCAAGTTCGAGTAGTGGCGACGGTCTATCAACACGTGGTCTATTTGGTTACGAGTGACTCCATCAGGTAATACCCAGGCGGCTTTGTAGATATCTTTACGGGGGAACCTGGTACTCGTAACGACCATGTTTTTCGATGCTGCCAATTCTAAGACTCGAAGTCCATTGTCATTAGTGTTCTCATGCAAACTATGGGTGCCTGCGTAATGCCTGAATACTGGCTCCCGACCTATTTTTGCGTTCAAATCCCCAAGGATGATTTTAACATCATACCTTGGACAGGCATTGAGGGCCCTCTCGACTTGTTCGTAGTAAGTCTCTTTTTCTTCGTCTGAGGACTCCTCCGTAGGTCCGTGAACGTTAATGAGGCTGATGTTCGTAAATTTGCCTCGCACGCGAAGGGTGCATAGCCTTTCGCTTATAGCGTTAAAGCCGATGATAGTAGACTTCATTGAATAGATAAATTTATTATTAACCTATTAACTTTAGAAATAGCTCGACGATCGAAAGCTTCTGAACAACCAGAAGTTTGGATCTTCACAAAATAAATTCTGGTGTTCCACAAGGCTCCGTTTTGTCTCCGAATCTCTTCCTTATTTTTATAAATGATCTCTTGTCTGAAACTTCTAATCCACTTCATTATTTTGCCGACGACTCTACTCTCAGTTTCTTATAGTCGGTCCTAAATCAAGTCCATCTTCTTCGGAAGTGAAATTACAAAGTTACCTTCTGATAACATTAAACTCCAATTTTTACAATATTGTTAAATGGGGTAAAAAAAAAAATCGTGTGAAGTCCAATGCTTCGAAAAATCAATGTTGTCTACTGTAGTTAAAGCAAAATGTACCCCTATGCCATTGTTTTTGAATGGCATTTGCATCGCAGAAGCCAAAAAGCTCTCAGTACTCGGTATGTGTGTCAACGACGATCTCCGTTAGAATGACCAAATTCTTGAGACCGCCAAAAACGCTGCTAAATGCTTAGGATTTCCCTATCGGTGTAAGAAATTTTTCACCCCTTCTGATCTGGCTACCATTTATAAGGCGTTTATACGTCCGAAACTCGAGTATAACTCACATCTTTGGGAAGGCGCAGCACAAACTTCTTTCCACTTATTGGACTTATTGGATAGAGTCCTAAACAGAATATTAAAACTGATAGGAAACAGAGGTATCGCATGGATTCATTCCCATCTCTTGAACACCGTCGCATCGGAATGTTTCATGTATTTCCTTGTTTTATCGCTTCTTTCACAAGCAATGCTCAAGTAGCCAGTTGCATATTCCTCCCCTTTATACTTACCCGGCCCGGTTTTCCCGTGCCATTTCAATTTGCAAACATTCAAAACCAATGTTCATCGACACTTCCTTATCCCCCCCCCCCTTTCAAATTTCGCCATTCCCAGTGCTGTGTTTAACATACTGCGTATCTACCCTTGAGCGCGTGTGAATTATAATAAAAAATATAACAAATTCGTCAATGGTCAGGAAGTCAAAACTGGTTGCTTATCGCAGTTGTGAATTAAGATTGCTCGGCGAAACAAATTCAGTCACCCTACGATGGGTCCCGCGGAACATCGTAAAAGTGGTACAATACTTATGCCACTGGAGCGGGAAAAATATAGAGTTCACCAAAGTTTCCGCAATTGACAGATTTCAAGGAATCTCTGGCCAGATTTTCAAAAAAAAAAAACAGATACTTACTGAAGTTGGAATCCTCACGGGTCACAACAGAGGATGTCAGGAAGAGGGCTTATCTCATTTCCTTTGTGAACGCCCCAGCATAATATAGCCAGAACTATAGAATAGATGCCCTCGGAGAAAATTTTTTCGACGAGCTGGGTGACGTCTCATTTTTGCCACTAAAAAGGGATGGTTCAGGGAGGCATCCCAGACCCAAGACTTCCATTAAATCCTGGTCACTAACCCTTCCTATTCCTACATTACCCACACCCTGGGGAGCACAATAGATCCATTGAGATTCTCGTGAAGTTATACGGCTTGGCGCATCATCACCCTACCTAACCTTACTTAACCTAACCCACTTGACGTTGACGGATATCATATTCCATACATAGGGTTAAAAACCATAAAATCAAATCAATCAATAAAATATGAAATATAAAATTGTATTTCATTTAAAAGTTATTGAAAAAAAATAAAACATCGACTTGAAACATAACACGCACCCTGTGCCATTTTTTTCCAAATCAAATATAGTTGCATGAATTTAAGTGTTGCCAAATGACATTGAACTTACTGAGCATCATTAGTAGCTATGTAGCTGAAGCACATAGGCGGTAATATACATAATCAAAATTAACAAACCAACCAAAGGGTAGTTATTTTCGACTTTTTGATGCGCAGTTTAGGTTTCTTTTTTTATTTTTTTTATAAACTTTATTGGTTTAGAGTTCCCATAAAGTTCTAGTTTAATGTCTGATAAAATCTGTTTTGATTTTATTTTTACGCACTTTCAAGTCGATTTATTTTTTGCTTCTTTGGGCTTGTGTTTACTTTAACGATAATGGATAGGCTGACCTCACTATAGGTATAATATATATACTCAACATATAGCACCATTATACTGCCGCCGCCGCCGCCGCCACCCGTCAAAAGCACTTGAATGTATCTAATTTATTGATTTCCAGGCAGCCGCCTTACCACAAAAAGATTATGTTCTTCGTGTAGTTCATGTTGTTTTTTGTTTTGTTTTATAAGATGCTTTTCTCGATCGTTATGATATGTGAACGAGGAGAACTATAACAATAAAACAATGATGGCCGACAACGTAAACGACATCGACATTAAGCCCGCGATTAAATGAGGTAATTGTGGCGCGCGGTGGAAATGACATATGCAACGTTTCGTTCAATAATGCACATCCACATTCCACTATCCACTTATGGACTGCTGTCAAAATTTAACAATGGAGTATTTTATGGCGCGCGCTTTTAACCAATGTGGCACTTAACCGAGTGATCAATTCATCATTTCGCTGGCTGCATCTATGTATTATGATGATGGTGATGGAGAGGAGTATAAGCTGGAAAGTTAACAAGTGGCGCCACTTGGTTGACATTTATCCGAATTAATAGATTACATTTTTATAGGTTCTGTTGATTTCAACGGCGCGGATATACTCTGGTCTTGAAAGAGATAATGATAGTGATTTGGGCTTCGGGTTGAGCAAAATAATAAAGATTGACTGAAATATCCAAGGTTTAATATTCAATTTTAATGAACCAATCTAATTTTACTTGAAAGGTTGCAGCAAAATATTGCCGGTGCGTACTATTATTAATGTCAAAAATAATAAAATGCTAAATTTGGATCCGAATAATGAAAACTATACAGGGTGTCACAGATGTTTTTATATTGCGAGTAATGCCCTGTTTGCATATAAATACGTAAACACAACCTTCACAAAACGACATCAGATAACGTCTATACCGACTAATAGACTTTCCGGCTTTTTTGCAGCTTATGATGCGGCGATAAGTATAGAAGCAAGTTTTTAAGACGAATGCGCTCTCAAAAGGTTCGAACCACCAACTCAATCGACCATGTGCTAATCGACATAAGGCACGTATCTGACAACTTATGGCCCCTGTACATGATGGGCCATTGATGGTCGATGTGCAATAGGTGCTATACGTCGCATCTACACGATGGGAACGTTCAGCTTTGATTTTTGCATTAAAAGATGAACGAATGGAAAGTATTTACAAAGTCAAACAATCAGAAGTGGGCTACGCCATCATTGGCTCACCATCATTTGATGTGCGGATAAAAAACCCACATCAATGCCATCCCAGGCCATCGCACCACGCCATAAGCCATCCGACGCCACTAACCCATCTACACGATGTCTCACTGTAGTGGCCATCGTTATTTCCCCTTTTTGTAGAGTGGCCATTTAAAACGAGTTAACTTCGTGGGACAAACGTTGACTTTGACATAAATCGTGTCAGAAATCGTGGGGCTGAAAATCAACTCCGACAAAACAAAGATGATCAGCCTCGGAACCCAGTCATCTTCTCTCATAAATATTTCTCAACAACCGGTAGAGAAAGTGCAGAGCTTTCAATACCTTGGAAGTATCATCTCTACCGAGGGTGGCACCAAACAGGACATCAGCAGTCGAATCGGGAAGGCAAAGACTGCTTTCGGTATGCTTAGAAATATATTCAGGAATAACTCTCTAAGCTTAAAAACCAAGCTACGGCTGTTTCGATCCAGCGCCGAATCCGTTTTACTTTACGGTTGCAGCACTTGGAAAGTAACAGTAGGTGTCACTAAGAAGCTGCAAACGTTCTACGAACTACGAAACATCCTTAGGATTTTCTGGCCCAATCGTATATCAAACGAAGAGCTCCTCAGGAAAACGGGCCAGGAAACTATTGACTCTATTATACGATGTCGAAAGTGGCACACGACGTCGAAAGTGGCACACTCTTCGAAAAGGCGACAACTGTATTGCGGCGCATGCAATGCAGTGGAATCCGCTCACTCAAGAAGGAAGAAGAGCTGGACGACCGAGAAGCTCATGGAGAAAGATAGTCGAGGAGGAATCAGCCCAACTAGGCAAGAGTTGGAGAGAGTTGAGACTCATATCCAGGAACCGAACACGATGGGGAGCTGGCGTTGTGGATGCCCTATGCCCCACTAGGGGTCTCCCACGGACATAAAAGGTCTGAGGACCTAAGTAAGTAAGTAAGTAGTAAGCAACTGTCTGCTGGGCCTAAGATCAGATCGCAAGACCTTCGCAACAGTGATGGTAGCCTAATCTTTTCGAACAACAGTTTTTTTTTATTTATAATTCACACGCGCTCAAGGGTTTGTTGTGAGACCTTTATAATGTTGACCATAAACATAGCACGAGCGATGGGGAAATGAGGGATGGACAGAAAAGAAGTGTCGATAAACATTGGTTGGAATGTTTGCAAATTTTTCAGTATCGTGCTGTGCGACTAAAAACGAATCTCTGTATTTGACGGTATCTTAAAAAACTAGGCTTGAAAGTGAACTGGCTGCACTGGACATTCCATCACTCCATCATTCTGAATACATTCTGTTCACTTCCAAGTAACTACGATTACACCATCCCTAAGATTCAACTTGATAAAAACTTTCAGGTAACCATTCTTTCTAGAGAAATCTGGAAGGACAAGGCATTCCTGGAAGATAATTCAATCCATTTTTACTCCAATGGATCAAAAAGTAGTGACAGGATCGGTGAAGACTAAATTTAAGTCTCTCTCTTCGTCTTCCCAATCACTGTAGCCCGTTTCAGACGGAACTTTTGGCGATTAAAGAAGTCCTGTCTTGGTTTAAAGAAGCGTGATAACAATCAAAGACTTCCGCATCTTTTCGTACAGCTAAGCATCCATTAATCTCTTTATTCTGTTACTATTACTACCAGTTGAATAACAGCCCTTAACTACCGATCGTCTATGATAGAGATGGCGCAGTAGTTCAACATTCACCTCATGCTGGTTGCCGGGCCACAGGGACATTTCCGGAGATTATAAAGGTGACGAACTCACCAAAAGTCGACCAATCATTAAAATATAGCTACGTGAAAACATAAAACAAGTTGCTATACAGAGAACAAACCTTAGGTAAAGAAATATCACCACCTGCTTGGCGACAAAACATGCTGAATCTTAAGCGCTCCAAAAGTTAAATATCTTTAAACAAGTCGCACATACACTTCTTAATAGGTGTTATAATAGGACACTGTTTGATAGGCAGGCATGCCACGTGGTTTAAAGTTTATTCTAACGATTTCTGCAAAAACTGCATGGACGAAGAAGAGGAGGAATCGATCCCTCACCTTCTCTGTACATGTCCTGCTTTATCCTAAAGACGTAGATTCCATCTGGAAGATTTCTACTACAATGATCTTAGTGATTTGGTTAATATAGATATAGTCAATCTTGCCTATTAAATATAATGGTTTAACGATTAGGAAGAAAGACTTCAAGATTCAATGTGGTAGGATTTACCGAGCCTCGAGCACACCACGTATGACTGTCTCTAGGCAAAAAGCGGCACTTAAATATTTGTTCCACCCACTTCCAACCATTAGCCTTGCAATAACCGTCATTGCAAAATGCAAAGCAAACCAAAAACTTGACATATGACAGTGAGTGCCTCGAGGAATGCCTAGCTTCGCTGTATGCTTTCCTATTAGCCAGTGTCCGTTACAGGTAGCTACGATCTTGGCAATGTCTTGCCTGGGTCTGCATATCAGATCTAGATATAATGCAGTTAGTTAACTCCTCCACCTTCGGTTTTATTCGCTAAGAAAAATTGAGAGAATTTTGCCCTTAATAACTCCGAGCGGAATTTTCGACTCTTTTCACAGAACTGCCAAACTGACAGTTGTTTTTTTTCGTGGAAACATGACAGCAGAACTCTCAAAAAGAACACCACATGTAGTTTAGTTCATCCAAAAAGTCTATTCAAATTTTGAAATGTTCCCTGGATTTTCCAAAACCTTGTCCTAGCATTTATGAACACGGGATACAAATCAACCAAATCGAGCGATCCGTTCTCAAGTGATGATCCTACATATGTACATACATGCGGCAATTTGTTCTTTATTTAAATTTTTTGTGCGCTATTTAATTTGAATCCGGCCCTAAATAACAAACAGCGAATTTTGTATTTTGTCTTATAACTATAAAACTATAGCCTAGTTTCAACAAACAACAGACCGACATTCTCATCTAACTGAGTAAAAAGTCTATATCCCTTCTCGTGAGCATCACCACCGATCACAATCAACTGGATTATCACAAGAAAAAGATAAAAAGCAGCATGGGCGACTTATGCAAAGGATGCTGTGATGAGAAGATACATTAGGATACTCATCACTACCTGTGTCACTGCCCTGCACTATATCATCTGAGGAAAAGGCAAGGATACACTTCTTCAACGACTTTGAGGAACTTACTGATATTTCAAGCAGAAACCTGTTGAAATTTGTTAACGCTACTAAATGACTTGAAAATTCCTAAGCTATATCAACCAGAAAGAATTTTCTTTTATTTTAAAATTAATTTCTTTTTTCAACATAGTCTGCACTTCCTCCAACGATATTCCAACCTTTTTAACCCTTCCAAGAAATAAGTTTTATCAAACTCTACAAAATATGTATTTACTTTATTATTTGATGAAAATCTTTTTCCACCGAGCCATTTCTTATTTGGAAATAGAAAAAAATCTTAGGGAGCAAAGTCTGGAGAATAGGGTGATAGCAGTTCATAGCGCAATTCAGCTAATTCCACCAATTCTCTGTTGAATTTATCCAGTAAATTGGCATAGTAGTTCCTGGTAATTGTTTTTTTCCCGTGGGAATCCCAGAAAACTGTTGCCAAAACTTTTCCAGCCGACGGAACCTTTTTTGTCTTTTTGAATCCACGTTCACCTGAAAAAGTCCACTGTTTCGATTGTTCTTTAAATTCTGGTTTGTAGTGGTGTATCTTAGTTTCATCAACAGTTAAAAATGCTGAAAAAATTGATTTGAATCACGCTCAAAGATTTCCAAACTCAGTTCTGAAGTAACGATCCAATTCCGTTTTTCAAATTGTCATGCAGGATCCGAATCATTTGAAATGGATACAATGTTAGCCATCTCGTCGGACACACCATGCTTTATTTTGGTGACTATTTCTTGAGTTGTGACTTCATTTTGACGTTCTGGATGCTCAGCGTCTTTTGTTCGCATACGACTGTAGCAGTACGAACCAGTTACAGCGATGGCAACACTTTAATTTGGAAACCAGCAATTCACATCATATAAACTTTATATACAGCGCAAGCAAATCGTATCATGCAACGTATATGCATAAACATAAATGCTTAGCTGTTTAAACCACCGCATCGGCATCAACCGTAAGCAGATCACACCACCAAATATATACATATACCTACCACCAAGTATATAATCAAACTTAGCTGTTAACACAACCGGCATCAACAGTTTCTGCTCTTACTGAAATTAATCTTTTGTAAACCTTCAACGAGCGAAGTTTATCTTGAGCTCCATTTATTTGTTAATTATTTATTTGCCAATTTATTTAAATTTAATTTAATAAATAAAATATTATCTATTTTACATTAATTTACGAATTTCTTTTCTTGGGCTTGCTATAGCTAAACGATCACAACGAAATTCTGTGAACCACTTTTGGACCATTCCATGCGAAGTAGCAGAGTCTCCATAGTATTTTTTAAGTTTTTCCTCAGTTTCCTCAATAGTTTTACCACTCAAGAAGTAGTGCTTTGAAATTTACTTTTTTCTATTTTTTTTTTAATAACACAACTTGAAGTTCTTTCGAATTTTAAAAACGGTTAATAATTGTTAGATCTATTTGAATTTTTTTTCTTAGCTGAGAAAAAAATTCGAAGCCATCTTAGCGACATCTATCTTTAAAATCCCTGACTTATCGAATAGCTCTCGTACACCAGCGATTGCCACTCTTGCGAAAACACGGGTGTCAGTGAGTTTATTGGGGCAATCTCTCCCAAAAATTCAGAAAATCCTCTTGAGGAGAAAAGAACAGACCCTTCGACTTTTTCAGCAATCCTGACCAAACAAACGGATAAATACACCAACCACTAGCCTATCAAACTCATCTATCAGACGTTGCAAGGTGCCACATGCTCCTACGGGCGTGGTGGAGGGATGCTTTCTCAAGTGGGGGTAAAGAAAAGGATCACGCCCTTGAAAGGCCTCTACCTCTCATTAACCACGTGATTATATGATGACAAAAATTTCTTCAATAACTTTAAAGTACCCTCCGACACTTCAGGCTGAAACCCGTTAACAACCTTAACGGGCTTTAATGACATAGAATTTCAATACATGGGAGTCAGTCAGGGTATTACAACGGGTCTACATTGAACTTAGTGTGACGGTAACAAGATCAACTGTCAGCCCATTAACCTTGTATCAAAATCTTAGATCCGTTCACCCCCTTTCCCAACATTTTCAAAAGATTACTGCAACAGATTGTCTTTTATATAGATTGGCATTATATAGATTGCATAAATTGAACCTATAATACCTTAATTGTTATTATAAATATGCATACCTTCTTTGAATAGAAAAAAATGATTTATGTTTTCTATTTCAAGAAAAGTGGGATGAGATGAGAAAATTACTTTACGCAGCATTACTATATGAGACTTTGGAGGCGAGTCATCCTATTTCAATAGTTTTTGTTTGCTTTACAATTAATTACTTTCGATAAAATTATTCAATCAAATGCAGACTCACTAATAAATCATACTTTCTTAATTATTGCAAATAATCTTCAATGATTGATTTATTCTAAAAAAAAAATATTAAAAAAAAGAAACTCTTTCATCATTTTGCTTTCTAGAATGAGATGGAATTCAGTTAGATATGTATGTCTATATATAAACACAACCCGATTCCCAATAAATAACAAACCATCGATCTCATCTTGTGTGCAGCGTCAAAAAATAGAATTCCAGAAGCACTACAAAGAAACACAACCCATCAATAAATACCACAACTCAACTAATTGCCTGCGCCTACGAACGGGTAAATAGCCCGTCAATCAATCATCAGTTGAAACGACACGCGTGCTAATGGATGCCGTTCGGTCTTTGGAGTAAACACACAAAAACAAAGCATTAATGTAGGTGTCATCGCCACATGGTCATAACACGCAAGCCGCCATAACCACCAGAAGTCAATTAGGAAATGTTTAAAAAAAAATATATAAAAAATGTGCAGCCCCAAAAACTTACTTGTAAACTCTGGAACAAGCAATCAAAGAGAGCCGTAATGGAATTTCCCAAAATGGAATGCCGACCAATTTGCGGACATAACGTGCAGGCGTTGCGATATAATTGAACTGCGAGGATAATTGCTCTGAAAAACAGAAAAATGTTTGCGTTTTTAATAGGAACGGGTTTTCAAGACAAAAAATTAACATACTTTTTACTAATTTCCGAGTTTTGTTCGATTCCCTTAGTGACCACGCAGGATGTTATAATTCCCAAGCCATCCATTAACAAAAAGCACTGAAAGTCAAATACTTGGGCTTTTGCCATTAATCGCACCAGTTGTCCTAAAGGTCGTTCTAGACCCTGAGCACCTCCTCCTTTGGAAATGAGATTCAAAAATTTCGGTACTTGACTTTCACGCTTCATGTGCATTGGAACCGGTTGTAGTTCTTTTAGGTATTCCTCAGCACTAGGAAGAAAAAAAAAAGATTTCTTAGTCGAAAAAGACTCAAACTGATCTACGAAACTCACCTTAGTGACATCCTTTGCTTGAGTTTCTTCATCTTCTTCTTGTAGCCCCTGGAATGTTCTCTACTGACATCTGAAACCGTCGACGAAAGATCTCCATCTCCGTTATGGGCATCGCCTTCGCCGTCTTCTCCATCTTCACGCTGGCCATTTTCGTCAACGTTTCGACCGGGAATAGTCAACTCCAATGCCCTCTGTCTTATATGCTCAATGTTTTCTTCATGCCGCCTCGCCGATTCTTTTTGTTTTTGTAATATCTTTCGCTGTAGCTCCTCTGTAGTTTGTTGCTGCTGCACCTGCAGAGCAAGTAATCTTTCTTCTCGATCTCTCGCCTTTTCCCGTGCCAGTGCCTGACGCTGTTTTTCTTTCTGTTCTTGCATCTTTCCTATGCGCTGTTCCTTCTCCAACCGTGTCTCATTCATCTTTTCAAGTTTTCGCTGCCGGGCTTGTTCTAATTCTTGCCTTCTTCTCTCTACCGCTGCTTCTTTAGCTGCCTTTTCTTCCAGGCGTTTCTGTCGCTCCTGTTCAAGATCTTGCAAACGTAAATCGGTCTCTTTCGAAGACTCGATCAAATCTAAACGTTTATTCTGGGCTTCGATGTTTTTGATAAAATTAATCTCCTTCAGTTTCTTTTCCTCATCGTGGGCTTTTTCGATAATTTGTCGGAGATACTGGTTACGGTTTTCAGCTGCACGTTGCAGACGTCCTTCCATTTTTAAGCGTTTCTCTTCGATCAAATGCTGTTTGGCGGCTTTGACATCTTCTACTCGTGCCAGCAAATGCTGAATCTTGATGGCTTTCTCTTTTTGCAGATCAGCACGCTTCTGCTGGGCTCGATTTTGCTTTGCTTGGTATTTTTTCAAAGTCTCCTGAAGAGACCGTCTTCTTGAGGGACTCGATAATTTCTGATGTAACTCCTGAGCTCTTCCAGGATGGCGGCTAACGTACGCCTGCAGTGTGGCCAGTGCTTCTTCGCGTTCTCCCCATGACATATCTGAGAGCAACGCTTGATAACGGGTCTCTAAGCTCAGATTTTCATCTTCAACAAATAGAACACTAGCATCGTTATCATCATCATCGAACTCACGTTCCTTCTCTAGCAACACTTCACAGTCAGTTTCATCAGTTTCTGTGTCCACGTCGATTTCTGTATTCTCCAATTCACGAATTTGCCTCCGCAAAGATTCTTCTTCTTCCAGAAGCTTCCTCTGATCCTCATCACAATCCGTATCGTCTTTCTCCTCACTCTCATCACAACTCGAAAGAGTATGGTTAGCTGCCACAGCCTGGTAAAGATCACCTATAGCCTTGGAGAAATCACGGTTTGTTTGGATTTTGATATCAATCTTATTGGCATCACCATCCAAATCTGGAGTAGCACTTTTCGCCACTTCAGAAATGTTCTCTTTGTCTATATTTTCAGTGCTTTCCCTCGATTGGCCAGGAAGCTTGTGAAACTTCTCACTGCGCATATATTCCTTGTGCAGTGAGGTAATCTTCAAACCAGTGAGATCCGACTTTTGACGTTTTATAAAAGTTTGACGTGTATTTGATGAGGTTCCAGATGATGACGATGAGGAATTTAAACCACTTCCGGAACTTACAACGGGTTTTGCAGGTGTCCTTTGAGGCAGTGAATTCACCTTCGCTTTGGCATTTTTGATTTCCGGCTTAGCCAGAGCTTTTACGACAGGCTTCTCTGAAGCTGCCTTTGATATTTGTTTCGTATTGAGCTTTTCCTTCGATGCTCCACGATTCACTGGAGGAGGAGATGTCCTATCTGCATCTCTCTGTTGTTCTTCTTTTTCATTTAGCAGCGCCAATGTTGGCAGACTGGCATATCCAGTTGGTTGATTGAAGCGATTAGCCCAATGCAAACTTGATCTCCGGCGATTCTTGACTGTCAACCATCCACCATCGTTGTGATTGGAATCTATGGTCAACTGCTTGGGTTCGGAACGTCGGTCGTGGGGATCAAAAACGCTTCCCTTAGAAGAACCAATTCTTTCACTACTTGCCTTGAGTGTAGAGCTGGAACTCGTAACATCTTCGCGTGATGATTTCCTAGAAGACGCTTTTGACTGGAATGGTCGCTGGTTTTTGTTGGGCATTTCAATCATGGTGCGAGATCGTGTTGCCAGTCGAGATCCTGTATTCGCGGGTCTGACATTCGTTCTGGCTGAGAGAGGAGGAGCATTTGAAATGGGATTCTTTCGAGGAACATTTGTCGATACATTGGCAGGCTTTGGAATCGGAAAACGACGCGCGGTTGTTGGCTGGGGTTTTTGCACCGATTGCACTGAATTAACCGGTCGAGCCGATGGACGAGTAGAACTGACTTTAGCTGCACTCACAGCTCGATTGGCAGGTGGGCGATTTACAACACTGGAATACTTGAGAGGACTGTTTTGGACTTTTTTCGGTTCAATTGGTTTCACTGGATCGATTTTTTTAACCTCGGTTGTTGGTGGAGTTGCAGGTTTTTTCGCATCCTTGGCCAATATCTCATTTTCCATGGCAGTTAGTTTTTTAATGGTCATCTCTACTGCAGTTGGCTCGCGACTAATCACAGAGCATTCACTTTCCTGGGTGCTCTCGTTAGCTTGTTCCTCTTGCTTGCGAATTTTTTCACGAATTTCTGCTAGTGTAAGATTTTCATCTTCTAAATCTGTCTGGGCGTATTGATCTCGCTTTTCAATTGAGATTTCGATTGGAATTTCCATTTCGACCATTTCATTCCAGCTGATTTTCGTTGTCTCTTCATCATGAGGCTCCTCCTGTTGCTGTTGCTGAAGATGTTGTTGTTGCTGTTTGGGGCATTCTTCTGGCTTAGTTATGATGAGAGTATTTTCAGACTGTTGAGGTCGCTTACTCGACGAGAATAGTTCTCGAATATTTACACGAGTCGCACTTTTCGAGGCGACATTCTTACGCGGGGATAAATTCTTCTCTTCAATGGTGGAGCATGGGCTACTTTTACCAGAAAAACAAGGACTGGACTTGCCTGACACTGAAACCGGACTTGATAGACTTTTAGCTCGCACTCGTGGCACTGGATTACTCTTACGCACCTCCCAGGCTAGTGAATGTGGTCGTTGGGGCAGTGGTGTGGCTTCATAATCTCCCGACATCCTAAACCATTCACTGAGAGCCTTGAAATCACGCACATAATTCTCTAGCACAAGAATTGTTTCTTGACACGAAGAAATATTCTCATAGCACTCGACAGTTTGATAGATTTCATTGACTGCTCTCTGAAGATTTCCAAAGAGTAAGGCCCAATAGCGAGCTTGCAGTTCGGATTTTTTATCCCGACCTGTCGACGCACTTCGTACTCTTGGTCCTGAATTTTGTTTTGCTGAACGTAATTGCTGTTGCTGTTTTCTACTTGGAGTTAGCAGTGGAGATCGAGGAGGTTTGCGATGCATTACAAGATTACTTCCTGAAATAAAGAAGATTTTTTAGATCAAGTCCTTGGACAAGTTTTACGTCAAATTTTTGTGTTGATTTAGATAATTTAATTAACATCTTGTGAATGCGAATGCTACATACAAAGAACAACCGCCATGAGTTTATGGAGGTATCATAAGAAAATTTGTGTATTCAAAGAGCTTGCAGTGAAGAATTTTGGTATTATATGGGGATATGTTGTCATATCTTCTTAGCCCATATACACATCTTGTCAATTCATTAAATACAATACGGAGCTTTTTTTTAGACAGGAAATCTAGTTTTGGGTACACCACTTCAGAATATGAGACTATTCGTACAAGTAGCGTTTTGACCAAGTGGGGTAAAGTGACCCTGTAGGCACAGCATTTTGTGAGTTCCGTAAATGCGTTCCACAACAGAGTGTACAGAATATGTCATTCGTAACTTTGAAACCAAAACTGGTCTCAGATTTTGCGTACGCAACAGATAACTTGTTCAAGGATATGTATAGAGGGATTGGGGACATTCCATGTCATGCTCCCTCTTTGATATCACCATAGCCTTGGTTTTTTCAGGATTATTCTCCTTAGTCCAATTGAAAATTTCTTGAACATCTTATTTAATAAGGAAAACGAGGTCATCAATCAGGCCAATTCTACTTTAAAAATACAACTATATATCATCTGCGTAAAGATTACACGAGACATTTTCACAGATAGAGGCAGGTCATTTATAAAAATGCAGAAGAGAATTGGACCCAGAAACAAACTCCGAGGAACTCCGGGTTTTAAGCTGCTAGGCTGTGATAACTTATCCTGAACTTAAGAAAGAACTTCATGGTTAACTTTGTCACAGTCCTTGGAGAAGTCCAGTACACATAATATGGTCAAACTATTTTGGTCATATCGCAGTCTTATATCCTCGAAAACCTTAACCATGGTAGTTGAACAAGAGTGGTTCGCTCTCAACGCGAGTTGATGAGGAGATGAAAGATTTTTCGAGGTAAAGTGATTAATAATTTGCCGCGTAAGGATCTTCCCAAAATCTTTGAGAGGAAAGGTAATATACTCGGCTCGGTAGGTATAGATTTTTTTTGAATAGGAATTATCCTAGCTGATTTCTACAAGTTTGGGAAAGTCGAAGACGTAATGCAGTGATTGTAAGTGGATTAAAAAACATAATGAATCTCAAAAGGTAAGGTCTTAACGACTTCATCTTCCGAGACGACCTCAAAATCGAAATGGTCCTTTGATATCTTAGGTTAGGAATATAAAGTGACTAGTTTTACAAATTATATAAAGAAAGGAGACCTTCTAAACTACGGCAACTACAGACGCTTTAGCCTACTTAACATCAGCTACAAGATCTTTTTAGACTTGACCATATGCAAATTCGGTGGCTTAGAAAATCTCTGGCCAGTGACACTGAATGAAACCCATGGTTATGATTCGAAGTTCAAGTTATATGAATATTATTTTAGCACCATTATTCGTTTCCCACCATGGTCTTCTTTTTTATATATGTAAAAAGCGATTTAACATACGAACTTCAGCTACAATAGGATTTGTGGTTTAGCACTCAGAAAATTGTTTCCCCATTATACTTAAACTGAAATTTTCTTTTATGTTCACAAAAACTTTAAGGGCCAGATAGTATTACACAACTCTAGACGAGTCGACTCTTATCTATGACGTTGTTTGATCAATCTCCAAAGCTGACTCCTGTCATTAAAGCGTAAACCCACCCCCATGCCACTGTCCATGAGCGACATTCATATAGAGGAAACTGAAAAGCTATTAGCTATCAGTATTTGTATTACGAACCAGCTATTATGAAAAGAGCACAAATTCGACGTTGCCAAAAATGCTACTAATTGCTTAGGCTAACTTTAAAGATGCAAGAAGTTTGCCATCACCTTCGGGAATATAAAAAGCCTTCATTCGTCCAATGATTGCGTACAATTCCTTTAAATATATGGCCGACTGCTTTTAAAACAATTCAACCGCAATTCTTAAGCTTCAGGAAATGCTCATCAATTTACCCATGAGCTCAGCTTCGGAAGTACATTCAAGTACAGATATTCATTCTTTAGCCGCACCAAACTAATGTGGAATGCCTTGTCGGGCTTTATTTTTCACTTAACTTTTAATATTCAGAACTTCAAAAAGATAGGTACCTGCTATTATGTCTTAATCATCTTAAGGATTGTATAAACTCTTTTAAAGCAATCGCATTATGGGAATTAGGGTCATGGAATTAAGCTTTCGAAGTAATAAGCCCATTGGGTAACGTAAGGTTGACGTGGCTATCAGCTGGAGAGCCGACACACTTGTGATACCACATTGAAAGTTGGAGAAATTCTGCCCAATCATAAACTAATGAAGACTTCATCGATGTCTTAGATGGACTGCAAAGTCTCAAACAGAATGCAAAACCTGGCGCTGACGGCATTCCTGCACTTATATTAAAAAGATGTTCAAATTATCTTTGCCTTCCTTTGCTAATTATTTTCAATCTTTCCTTGTCTACTGGAATGTTCTTGGATGAGTGGAAATCATCTTACTTGATACCAACTTTTAAATCGGGCTCAAAAAACAATATTGCGAACTACAGGGGAATTTGTAAACTATCTGCGATTCCTAAACTTTTCGAAAGCTAAATAAAAATAAGCTTGATTTTCTGGCCAAGGAACACGTTAGTATTCACCAACATGGATTTATTTCAGGTAGGTCAACTGTTACAAATTTAGCATGATTTTCTTCTTTTGTAGTTGAATCTATAGAGAACCAAAGCCAAGATACTATCTATACAGACTTCAGTAAGGCTTTCGATTCAGTTTGTCACACAATATTGCTTCGTAAACTTGAAATTTTCGGTATTCACTCAAGCCTACTTCAATGGATCGGTTCATTTTTAATGGGTAGAATTAAAGAAGTAAAAATTAATGAATATACTTCACGACCTATTTAGTTGTTCTTCAGGTGTTCCACAGGGCAGCCACCTCGGTTCATTACTGATTATCATATTTATTGATGACATTGTCAACCATATCAATTTTAGCCAATGTCTTGTATATGCTGATGACCTCAAATTATTTTTGAAAGTAACAAGCAATAGTGACTGCCTTAAACTTCAAATGGACTTGGATAACTTAGGCCCATTTGCTGATACAGAACATAAATACTTATGTTCCACATAAACTCTTATGTGACAGTTTACGTAGAGGAAAAAGTAGAACATAAGCGCTTAGGTTGAACATAAATATTTAAGTTTCGTTTCAGCAAATGGCCCTTATCCTGCTGGTGTAAACTAAACTAAAAACATTAAAAAATGTTTCGTTACTTTTATCTCCAGAAAACACTATGTGTACGAATATCCATATTCTCTAGATTGCAATCTTCTTCAGAGAACTGCAAAAGCGTAAGATTTAGGAGTAACTTTCGATTCCAAGTTTTCATTTGCTCCTCACGTTGATACTATTGTTACTAAAGCTAATTCAATGGTAGAATTCATAAAAAGAAATTCTATAGACTTGTGATCCATACACCCATGTTGCGCTTTATATTACTTTAATTAGATCTATTCTTGAATACGCGGATGTTATCTGGAATCCTCACAACAACTTTTCTCCGATAGAATTCAAAAGGTCCAGATCGCTTTACAAGGGTCGTTTTTCAAAAACTTCATTGGAAAATGAAAAATCTTTTGGGCTTGCAGATGCTCAAATCTAGAAGAACTATTCATGATATAGTCTTTGTGCGTGATATTTTGTGCTACCACATTAAGTGTCCTAACTTACTCTCTATAATTTTTATCTATGCTCCATCGAGACCGTTGAGTGAAAAACACCTTCTTTTTCAGCCTAGACACAGAACAAACTACGGTATGAACGAGCCAATTTGAAGGTCAGTTAGGGATTTTAATGAAATTGATGCTAATATTGATTTGAAATTGTCGAGAAATAAGTTCAAAAAAGACATATATTACTTATTTTTGAGAAGTTAATCTTATTATTTTTTATTTTTTAAGATAATTAAATAATTTTTGTACATATTTTTAGTAATCTGTTGAGCCTGAAACTCGTAGATAATAAATAAATAAATAAAAAGTCCTAATGAAACGAGCGCGATTGCCTTCATCTATATTTGGCAGATCACGAAGATCATTGTAGTAAAAATCTCTCAGGTGGAACCTACAGGACATATACAAAGAAGGCGAGGGATCGATTCCTCCTCTTCTTCGTCCATGCAGCTTCTGCAGAATAAACTCCAAGCCGGGTTGCGTATTGCCTATCAAACTGTGCCCTGTTATAGTATATATTACAGAGCCTATGTGCGCTTCAGATCCAGCATTGGCCAAGAATGATTTCGAATATCTCCATTATATTTAAACATTATTCTTTTTGCTTTGGTTGTACTATACGATACCCCATTATACTACAAAAGCGTTCACAAGTTTATTAAGCATGTAAGACATGTTCGGAAGCTTGTCACTAGCCCAATTGGGTCCTTGCTTTAATTACCTAGGCTGATTTAGTGTTTCTCTTACACTCTTCTCCCATTGACCAGCTTTCTATCCACTTGAAATCTCCGACTGTTTATCTCTATTCAGAAAATAACGGCTTTTATTATTCGAAATTTCAAACCTAACCAAGGAGTCACACCAAATATTCTAACCTCTTACCACAATCTCTTACACAAAGATGTCGCTGCCTGTCCCAAAACACACAAAAAGATGATAGCATTCATTTGGAGGAGTCATACATTTTGATGATTTAAAGACCAAATTTTAACTTACTCTCATTTGGTGTTGTTTCATTATTCGAACTTATTTGATAGGCCAGCAAGTTCTTAGCATCTCTGCCCTCTTTGTCCAGCACCTTTTTCATTTCCATCTCTTAGCAATAATCCAGTGTCTAAATATCCAGACGGAATGAGATTTATGTAGCACCACAACAAAAAGCACTGTGCGGCGAGCCAGACCTGTAATTTGCGTTATTCAATAAAAATGTCAGTAAGTGGGACAAAATTAATTGAAAATGTAAAAATAAATATTATTTCAGAATCTGTGTCAGCGGCAATTTGTTAAATGGCAAACGATAGGGTGCATGCAGGAGAATTTCAATTATTTCATACCAGGTGGTGGGTGGTGGTGGGAAAAGAGTGGGTGAGTAGAAATGGTTTTTCAATTCAATGTATTTTTTTTTTCTGTTATAAAAGCACGTTGGTTTTGTTTGTTCGTTGTAAAACGATTTGATATTCGGGACACAATAAATTACATTGCACAATGTTTTTTTTTATAAGAATTTGTGATTTTTAATTAGAATTCTCTTTGTTTATTGGAATAAAACAAATTTCGGTTCTCGGTTTTGCGAGACAAACAAATTTTGTAGAAAAAACTGCAGCGCAGCTGGTTGAACTGTCAAAAATGACAGAATTGCTGTCAGTGAGGTGGTGGTGATGAATATTATATGGATGTGATTTTTGTTTTAAGTTTTCAGTTGTCTTACTTCAACAATCCTATTTAGTCGAAAGTATTGCTAACTTTAACAGCCGTATTTAGTAACTCGTTTTAGCGATGGAGTTAAGTTACTTAGACTTTACAAAGACTCTTATCCCGAAAAGCATATTTATAAAAAAAAATACATGAGGAATACAGGCAGAGTAAGCTAAATGGCTTAAAGCCGTTGTAGTATCAAGGGGCACGATAGTGCCCAGCCAAGTTTTGGCACTACACCCTTTTTACAGGAACAAACTCAGGCGATTTTTGACCCCTTCCTATCTTCAGTACCAATGAAGTCAGAAACTTAAAACTCCGAATATATGCTAAGCTAGTCAGGCACACCAAATTTCAATTTTCCAGCATAAGCGGTTCCTGAGATATAAGGCCTCAAAAATCACAAAAACCGTAACTGACTGACTGACTGACTGACAGATCATCAAAATTATGGAGCACTTCCCGACATCGTAGAATCTTGTAATTTTGCACAACGGTAGGTCTTGTCATGCAAGCAGAGGAAAAAATCAAAAATTTGAAATTTTCCATTCAGGGGGCGTGGTATCCGCCCACTTTCTCCGAATTGGTATTGGTTGAATGGAGCACTTCCGACTGCTGTAAAACGATGAAATTTGGTAAAGTGGTAGGGCTTAAATTGCATTCAAAGAAAAAAATATAAAATTGGCGTTTTCCATTCCTCATAACTAATGTTAATTATTTTTGGCACACTTCCGATTGCAGTGGATGTAGAACAATGAAATTTGGTAGAACGGTAGGGCTCAAATTGCATATAAAGGACCAAAAATAAAAATTGAGGTTTTCCATTCAGGGGGCGTGGTATCCGCCCACTTTCTCAGAAAATGTTTAATTTATATGGAGCACTTACGATTGCTGTAATTAAGGTAGGTATGTTAGTGTTAGGTATCTTGCTAGGACAAGAAGAAATAATTCAAGCGTTAATCAAAACAACCAATAACAACAAGAAAATATACCAAAAGAAATAGGAAGCTATAAACTAAGTTGATTTTAGTAGGTAGAGTCCACCCTTCTATCTTTTGACATGGCAGAATATTAAAATCTTTGCAAAAAGGAGTGAGATCAGACCAAAAACATAAATGTTAGAAAAAGAGCCAAGTTCTTCTATACAAAAACCTTTGTGTAACAATTCAGCCGTGAAAAGTGCTGAGATCTAAAAGTACGCCAAGTTCTTACTTCATGAAGGCTTAATACCGAATATTTAAAGCAGAATAATATTGAAACAGCTACAATGTAATAGAGAAATTTTGTTATTTAATGATTACTGACTAAAATTTGATGGGCGTACTTGGCAAGTTTTTTTGTATGCCCAATTCATGCCAGAATTTTATATTGGTGATTTTTTTTTGTAATATATTTGTCATAAGGAAGGTGTAGCTGCAATGGCTTAACTATTCCGAGGTTGGAACGAGTATTAGTGAAATCTAATAAATATGGATGTAATGGTTGTTCAACTTCAAATCTGAACATCAGCATTGTAAACTCAGTATAACAACTATAACACTGAACTTTTATGAAAGACTAGAAATACAAATCTTTGAATTGAGATATAGTGTATTCAGTTGTCGAATTTTCATAACAAAATGATTGCAATTAAAGGTATAACATCTCATTTTTTCTTGCGATCTTCTTTCACGTTCAAAAAAAATGGGGGAACATATCAGATCTTTGATGAATTTGTTTTTAATTTTGTTTCAATAAAATTGAAGAAGATTATAAGAACTGTTCGTGTTCATACTACTTGATTTACTATAGAGAACTCAATGTTCTCTCCGAAACATAATAGCCGTGTTTTTTTTGGAAAAGTTATCCGTAGTACAGTAGGATTTTATACGAGTATGAATAACAAATACAACATCCGCAGTAGGATCACTATGGAAAACTTTTCCAAAAAAACACAGCTAATATCGTCCAGTTATTGCAAAAATGTACTAAATACAACTCGATGGGCTTAAATCTAATAACACAAAGTAGTGACTTTTCGCAATAACACGACGATATCAAAAACAAAATCATTCAACCATCTCTACCACTTGGGATCAGATTTATAAATCTATGAAGTACAAAAATCGTTCTTCATATCAATGTTATACTTATCACGAACTATTTATTTGAAATAAATGTATGTTATCTCTTTCTCAAAAACAGGAAATGGCACGAGTACGATAACTTGGCCGCCAAGATTTGATAACGGGTTTTTGTAGAGGGGTCAAAAACAAGCACTTTTTACTATGGGAGGGGGGGGGTCTATCTCACCCCGTTTAGGAGGTAGGGGCACTTTTAGAAAAAATGGTTTAAATTGAAAAAAAAAATATAAAAAACCAACGGCAACATCTACAATAAAGTGCTATACTGCGTTTGAAAGCCAGAAGATTGTTCTATAATCCTGCATTTAAATTAAATTACTCATATCAATAGTTTTTGACAAATTCGCATTTAAAGTCCAAATATTGATAAAAAAACGTGAAAAAAAAAGTTTAGACCGGTTGTTTTCAAAATTGTGAAATGAAATTGTAAATTAACTTATATGTGTTTCATGTATCTATCAGTTCTTAATCGAACACAAAAAACCGCATGTTTCTATGTCTTCTGGTTTTTGAGAAAACCTCCGTTTAGGAGGTAGAGGCACTTTTAGAAAAAATGGATTAAATTGAAAAAAAAATATTAAAAAACAACGGCAACACTTACAATAAAGTGTTATATTGCGTTTGAAAGTCAGAAGATTGTTCTATAATCCTGCATTTAAATTAAATTACTCATGTCAATGGTTTTTGAGAAATTCGCATTTAAAGTCCAAATTTTGATAAAATAACGTGAAAAAAAAAGTTTAGACCGATTGTTTTCAAAATTGTGAAATGAAATTGTAAATTAGCTTACATTTGTTTCATGTATCTATCAGTTCTTAATCGAACACAAAAAACCGCATGGTTCTATGTCTTCTGGTTTTTGAGAAAATCGAAAATAACCAAAACTACTTTTCTACAAAATGTTTGATATTTTTTGCTTCCTTACATAAATAAATCAGTGCTAGCTTCCAACATTACAATATATAAACAGTAAAGTACGTATGCGGGGGGCATGCTGCCCCCCTGCAACCCCCCTGCTTAGGCACACTATAGGATTTGGGGTAGGTGCGAGGTTGGGTGCATGCAAAGTTTCTTTTGCATTCACAGAATCTGTATTTAAAAAAATTCAAATTTATTCTATTTATCCAATGTCCACTAAATACATATAAAATACAATAAACGATCTTGAAAACCAAAACAAACTTCTGACCGTGTTCACCAATACATGGCACTATTTCTCTATCGAAAATACTGCCTAGAAAAGAAATATAAGGGCGACTGGGGTTCGCAAATAATAGAGTTTTTATCAGATGTAAAAAAAGTTTACCCTTGTTATACCGATGGTGATATTTATGTGAGGGTTTACAGTTAAAAGACATCGATCCTCCCACCCTTCAGAGCGAAAATTTAGAAAGTGTTTTACCGCCAAAACATCCTCGGCTTCCCACCATAAAAGAGTAACTCAACGAACTCGACAGTTATAGTACGGACGATAGCTTTATTGACGAGACTTACACACCTTTTTAATACATTTTGACCATTTTTAACTAACTATGGCTGACTAACTTCTGACTAACTGACAAAATAACTGACCCAGATGCAATTCTATCTCCTCATGGTGCATTCTGGGTAACGCTAAATGAATTGCGGTACTGAACTAACAAAGATTCATTATGTTTATTAACATTAATCCTTAAAATGGAATCACAGTCACCACCAAAAATCAAAAAAAGTAGTTTTGGTAATTTTCGATTTTCTCAAAAACTAGAAGACATAGAACCATGCGGTTTTTTGTGTTCGATTAAGAACTGATAGATACATGAAACACATATAAGCTAATTTACAATTTCATTTCACAATTTTGAAAACAACCGGTCTAAACATTTTTTTTCACGTTTTTTTTAATCAAAATTTGGACTTTAAATGCGAATTTCTCAAAAACTATTGATATGAGTAATAAAATTTAAATGCAGGATTATATAACAATCTTCTGGCTTTCAAACGCAGTATAGCACTTTATTGTAGGTGTTGCCGTTGTTTTTTAATATTTTTTGTTTCAATTTAAACCATTTTTTTCTAAAAGTGCCCCTACCTCTTAAACGGAGGTTTTCTCAAAAACCAGAAGACATAGAACCATGCGGTTTTTTGTGTTCGATTAAGAACTGATAGATACATGAAACACATATCAGCCAATTTACAATTTTTTTTTTATAATCTACACGCGCTCAAGGGATTATGATTACCCTTTAAATGTTTGAACACAGCGCGGGCGTGAAGTTAAGGAAGAGAAAGAAGGATAGGAAAGATGTGTGGCACGATGTTCTGAGACTGAAGGTTGTTGTCTCAGATATTTTTATCTTCAGGGATGGCGGCTGAACTAAAGCGGAGAATGCCGTGTCTTATTTCTATGTCGCTTATAATTCACATTATTTTATTCGTGTTCATCCTTGTTGGGCATACTAGTTTAACTCAATTACATGTTGTTAGTGTTATGCCTGAACAACATGTAGTGAGTAAACCAGCAGCAGATGACAATTTTAGAAGGTTTTTAATGGAATTAAAACGACATAGACGACGGCAGGGATCGAACCTGTGATAAAGAGGTTCACAGGCGAGCACACATCCATCGCGCCACGGCCACCCCCATTTCACAATTTTGAAAACAACCGGTCTAAACATTTTTTTTCACGTTTTTTTTATCAAAATTTGGACTTTAAATGCGAATTTCTCAAAAACTATTGATATGAGTAATTTAATTTAAATGCAGAATTATAAAAAAATCTTCTGGCTTTCAAACGCAGTATAGCACTTTATTGTAGGTGTTGCCGTTGTTTTTTAATATTTTTTTTTTCAATTTAAACCATTTTTTCTAAAAGTGCCCCTACCTCCTAAACGGGGGGAGATAGACCCCCCCCTCCCATAGTAAAAAGTGCTTGTTTTTGACCCCCCCTACAAAAACCCTTTATCAAATCTTGGCGGCCAAGTTATCGTACTCTCCCCCAGGAAATACATAATCTGATAAAAATAAAAATAAAGGAAACATTTAAACATTCTGATAAGTAAATGTATATCTACCTATTTTAATTGAAAAAAAACTATTTGTTTTTGATAAAATAACATAATATCGTTACTTGTAAAACATGTAATTTGTTATTTTGTATCAAGCATCTCAAGATCAAACATATACCAAAATGTCCGTCTTTTAATATTTCGATCTCTAGATGATTTGACAGATTCAGGAATTCGCAGTTAACCGTTTTCGATTGGTCGTTCAGAAGCATTCAGAACATCTCGGAATGGCAATTCTCCTTCTGAAAAGAAGACTTTTCTCGATTTAATCTCCATACATCCATACTCACATAATTAAAATGTAAAATCATGAGTTTTATTTGATTCAATGACAAAAGTTTTTGCTGGATTGTATTTAATATTAATAAGTATTTAAATGGAAATTGAAACAAGAAAACATGTAATTGAAGTAAAATAAAATAAAGTTATTGTAAATTCATTTTAGAGGTTATGTTGAAATTTTAAATTTATTAATCACAAATATTGTGCTAAACAAATTTCAGAATCAATCTGTGTTATATTGGCGATTTGTCTTATACTTTTTTGCGTATTTTAACAAAATGACAAATGAAAATACTAGAAAAGTGGTTCTCTTTGAACTGACAGACACAAAATTTAAAAGGCAAATGTAAAGAGTTTAACGGACAACAAAAATGCCACTTTGCCTTTGAAAGACAGACAAAATTTTGTACAACGTGATTCATCCTTTACCAGAAACAGATTTTACAGCTGATCAAATTCGAATTGAAAGTGATTTTACACAGTGGTATGGGCGGTTTATTAAAAAAATAGAGTACAAAAATACAAAAAATAAGGCTGTTTAATGAATGACCACATGACATTAGCTGTCCTCCATCATCCACTTCAGGAGATCATGTTTTTGCGAACAATAAAAGAAAAACGGTCCAGAAATAGATTTTGTATTCAGATGAAGGACAATGAACTTCAATTTAGAAACTACTAAAACATATCGGAATACCTGTCGCTGAACTGACACATAAACTTGTTTGCCTTTGAAAAGACGAACTAAATTTGGTCAATTGAAGGGCCAAATTCAAATTAATTGTCAATTATGTTGTTCAAACACCACATCACGTGAACTGTCAAAATGTAACAATTCAAAGACATGCACCTAGTATTACGATTGCCGATCGAAAAGACCATATTAACGGTTCATTAATGTCAAACTATTGAACTTATAGTTATAATTTAAATACCAACTTAATAGTTAATTTATTGTCTGTACAAAGAATCCCAGACTCTACCGTTAAATACAATTCGAATTTTGAATGACAATTCTTTTTGTTGACTTATGGAGCCTGTTTGGTTAAATAAAAACTAGACTGACAGTTTTTAAAGTTTAAATTTGTAAGCATATGGAAGATATACTCGTACTTTTTAAAGGATTCGTTTCCGGTTCACCTAATGTCTTACTTTGCAATTTTGCACATTGCACTTGCCGGCAATATTTCTCCATTTTACCGCTCCAGACATCCTTTATTTTATTTTTTTTTTGAATCACCGGTCTATTAAGCAAGATTTCGAGAATCTATCGGCTGAAGTTCCCGCGAAAACTACTGACAATGAGTAAAGCTACGAGAAACTGGCATAATATCTAGATTTAAATTACAAGATATCAACTTTCCAAACTTCTTGATTATTACAAAATTTGGTTTGATAAAAACCGTTCACAAAACAAACCATTCTCAACAGCCAATTGAGGGCATTTGTAATGCTACGTTTTCTTGTAAGGTCGTTAGAAAAATTTAAATGAACGGTTGCCAATAAGGAGTTGGGTTGAATCTGGAAATAATTGTCCCTTGCAATAACTTTTATGCTAAATTCGAAATAATGCTCATAGAGTCTCCAGAGAAAAACACTAACATTTGCTGGGCCAAAAGTTATTTGAAAATTGCCTCCATGATTCACTTTGCAACTTTGCGTTTCCAGTTCGCTTAGGCTAGGCGCACACATTCAATTTTTAGTTGCACAACTGTTTGGTTGCTTATAGAAAACATATGAACTATTTGGTTGAATGTCCGCGCAGGTGCATATAATTATATGTTACACAAAATAGCGAACTCATTTTAGGCAATCGTTTAGTTTGTGTCAAAACAAAAACTTTTTAGTTGCTCGAACCAAGCAGTTGCGAAACTAAAAATCGAATGTGCGCGCCTAGCCTTAATGCCTCTTTAGCAAAAATCTAACTAAAAAGGTCCTGGGAAATGCTTGACATTTTTACTTCGCAAGATTTTTTTTTTGGTCTTGAAAAGTGGTTTGTAAGGACGAGGTATATTAAATCATGAGATATGCATATGATTTGAGAGCAAGGATCTTTAACTGCCATTTAAAAATGGCGGCCACTCGGAAATATTTGCAACTTTTGTAAAGCGTATGAACTAATTTTAAATCACAGTCAGAGATCAGAATCGGTAACATAACACCTCCACCGGGCATGAACGATGCCCAACATCACAACCTCAATTGGAAATTGGATCAAGAATCTTATTATTATGGATAACAGGATATGTCACTATAATGAACATGGATTTCTGTGCATCCATTGTTTCTTTTCTAATCCGACCATAGTTCACGGCCAGTGGAGGTAAAATGTAAAATAATAACCACGTATGGGTACAATTAAAAGATTGCATTCATTAAAGTCGACATTAAATTCAGCAACCACCATTTATTTGCCAACCTGTATAGGAATCTAAATTTGCCCCAATATTACTAGAGAAAAATGTTCATAACCATAAAATTTATTTTTAAATGAGTTAAATCAACTACATTTAGATGGAGCTAAAAACAGGATGACATGTGATTTAAGTAAATATGAATTTAGGCAAGCACAAAAATTATAAGCCGTTGTAGTGGTTTCTTAAAAAAATAACCTTTTATATACAAAACTAGCTTAAATACACCCGCTTCGCCGGGTGCTATAAAATAACTAATTCAATACAACATACAAAAAAATTGTATTTGTATTGTGTTCAATTTTTAATACATTTTATTCTAGTGCTTTTTTATATACTATATTTTTCGTTTTTCCATCTGTTAAAATTATTAAGGCAGATGCGGCTTGCCTGCACGTGAAGATGCAGCATATAGTTGCCCATGCGCAAATACTGGAACCTCTAAGTTAATACCGCATATTCCCAAAGATTGGAATATTAATTATTAATCGTAATGGCAAAAGCAAGTCGTATAAGAAACTGCAGACGTTTGAATTCGAATGATAAATAAGTTGGAATCATTGGAATTCTCGGAATTAAGACAACTTCACCTTTATATTTCCCTTTTAAAATTGTTGCTTCGATCACATTGTTAAACCACCTTTTTACTGCAAGTCTTGTACTCGTATCATTGCAAAGCCGAGATTGATTAATATTGCGTAGCATTATTATCGGCGCCCCAACTTTTAATAGTTGTGTTCAGTGACGCTGTTCCGAACAGTTTAGAGCAGTTTGGAACAGAAAAGTACACCTTTTTGCTGTTCAATGAGAAATTTTCTGTTCTAAACTGTTCTGATTTGCTGTTCAATGAGTCTGTCTGGAACAGCTTAGAACAAGATTTCTTGCCCTCGCTTTTTAGTTAGAGAAAGGTAGAACAGATAACTGACTGTTCTAACTTGTCTGACATTTCTCATGGAAGCTGTTCTGCTCTGCTCTGTTCTGCTCTACTCTGCTCTGTTCTACTCTGAACTTTTATTCACTGAACAAAACTAATGGTAGATAATGTGGTGGCAAACCAGGCAAATCAAGAGAATTTAAAAATTCAGCGGGATAATTCACAACATCATCTTGATTCATAACTGTGTCGATGGACTTGTATGCAAAAAATTGAGTTGGTATTTTATTCAGAATGTCTGCATTGATATCATTTACGTCTAATTTTTTTCCAGCTAAAATTGCTCTTTCACTCAACCAATTATGATTATTGAGTTGTTGTGCTATATTTGGAAATACACTCTTAATCAATTCTTGTTTTGATTGAGTCATTCTACAGAAATTGGTTGGTAGTGTTACTAAGCCAGTTGAATTATCAACATGTAATTCTCCATCTCCAATATACAATAACTGTTTAGAAAATTCGGCTGCTGTTTGATCATTCTCTAATTCAACGCGAATATTTTTAGTTAGGGTTAGTTTTTTTACATGCCTCCACAAATACGATGATTTCAAACACGCTTTCAATTCATCAGCAGCTGTAGATCGAGGAAAACAGACAATGTTTGGCGAAAACCAGCTGCTAACAATATCAAGGCACCACCAAAAATCCGTTGATTTCCACGTAAATCTTGCAACGTTCTATCTAACGCTTCCAAAGACTTTTTGTGAGCCATCGTACATTCATCCCAAACGATTATACTTCATTTCTGTAAAACTTTTGCCATGCCTGAATTCTTAGAAATTTTACATGTAGGTGTTTCAGTAGCATGCAATGGCAATTTAAGTGCAGAATGTGCAGTTCGACCGCCTTCCAATAAAGTTGCTGCAATTCCAGAAGAAGCGAGTGCCAATCCAATTTGGGATACTGATCGTATGAACGCTAGAATTAATGAAATCAAAAATGTTTTTCCAGTTCCACCAGGTGCATCTAAAAAAACATTGCACCTCTTTCATTACGAACAGCATGCAAGATTGTATCATATACACGCTTCTGTTCAATATTTAATTTTGGAACATTTGACCGCACAAATGCCTCCAATTCAACACAATCATAACATAATTCACGCCGCATTTCCATGTTGAATAAATCTTGCGCCGAACGATTAGGTGCTATCATTCCCAACTGAGATAAAGCTTTATTTGCAATAATTGAGATACAAATATCTTCAATCAAAATAAGAGCTTCGTTGTGGATTTCCGGATTAATTAGCAAATTTGGATTTGAATTAATGGTACGTAATCTACGTAAAATATCATCTGACAATTCATCTTGATGGTTGTGCCATAATTCAAGCGAATTTCAAGGTGAAAATGTTGAAATTATTATTGCGAGAGCCAATGATCGATTTGGTGATGGATCCTTTAAAAGAGAAGCATTGACATTTGAATATGGTTCATTTGACAAATCTGGAAATGAAATACATCGAATTCAAAGAATAATGTAATCGATCGAATCATTTAAGCCAAACATTAATTGTACCTATCGAAATAGAACTTGTGTCTTTGATTTTGTTAAATGACGAAACAGAAGCATTCTTCTCTTTCTCATTTTTTTTTTTCAAGTCATATTTTCCAGACATAAGTTAATCAGATATCAAATTATCTTCATCCCAATCTATACATTGAAAAACTCCCGTCAATTTTTTTAAATCACTGGCATATAAAATATATATATATATACCAAGCACAGCGGTGTCACTTTTTACTTGCGATATAGGTACTATAGGGCAAGTTCTGCATTTGGAAAAAAATCGAACTCGAGATTTTGATCAAAGTTGACATTACGATGATAACGAAGACGAAAAAAGTGGGTCCGGCAATTCCGTCTGTCTGTCTGTCTGTATGTCTGTACCTCTCTCTACAGCCTTACCCACTGGACCTATTTTCTTCAAACTCGGTAGTTATGGGTCTTCGGTGATTCCCTAGAGGGGAAATTGAAATTTTTTTTTTAGCTCTAAAACTAACGGTACCCCTCATACACTCGTAATGCAAAATCTTATTTATCTCGAAAACGGCTCTAACGATTTTGATAAAAAAAAATTAGGTGTGATATTATGGACATGGACTACATTTTGGTAAAAGAAAAATTTGGGGCAAAATGTTATTAACGGTACCTGTCATAGAACCGTTTTTTGATTTTCGACTTTCTCATTAACGGCTCTAACGATTTTAACCAAAAATTTTCAGCAGGAGCCCCCCTAAGTTTAAAATAATATTGTATATAAAAATATTCGAAAAATTATTTGTTGGGTTTTTTGAAAAAAAAAAATAATTTTTTTTGAAAAAACAATATCTTCAAAACCTATGAACGATTATTTTTTGAAATTATTTCCAAAAATCAATATTATTAAATACTTAAAATTCGCATCCCACATTTTTTTCTTGAAAAATTTTAAAGAAATTTCTTATATAAAAAAATTATTTATTTAATAATAAAACGATTTTTTAAAGTTTGTTTGCATAAATTGATACTTTTCCAGAAATCAGACGGCAATTTCAAAAATCAAAATCAAAAATCAAAATCATTTTTTATAGACCGGTGACTAAATCATCTATTATTCCAAAAATGTTACATAGTCTCGTTAAAGATATTTTTGTTAATCTGTTAAAAGGCCACATAAGTGATTTTCAGCATGGTTTTTGGAAAGGTAGATCTATTGTATCTAATTTAGTTGAGTTTAGTAACTTTTCTATAAACGCTTTGGAAAATAATGAACAAGTTCATGTAGTTTACACAGACTTTACTAAAGCTTTCAGTAGGGTGAATTTAAATATTCTGTGTATGAAGCTTGAGCAATATGGTGTGTTCTTCATTGTTATTATGGTTTAAATCTTATCTATATGGTCGTAAGCAAATTGTTGTTGTAGATAATATATCATCTAAAGAAATTTTTGTCACTTCAGGTGTCCCTGAAGGTAGCCACTTGGGTCCTTTCTTGTTTTTATTATATATAAATGATGTACCTGATTTACTCAAGTTTTGTAACTGTCTTTTGTTTGCAGATGACATTAAGTTTTTTGCAAAAGTTTCATGTGAGACTGATCGTTTGCTTTTACAGAAAGATCTGAATGCATTTTGTCACTGGTGCTCACAAAATGATTTAAAACTCAATGTCGATAAATGTTCTTCTATGTCTTATAATCGTTCTTTGTTTCAAATTATTCCAACGTATTTCTTAGACAATGTTTGTATTAAAATTGTTCATGATGTTAAAGATCTTGGTGTTATATTTGATGAGAAGTTCACTTTCCAATGTCACATAAATTACATAGTTTCAAAATCTAATTCATTGTTAGGATTCCTAAAAAGGAACTCTTCCGAATTTTCTGATCCCTATACAGTCAAAGCTTTATATGATAGTATCGTTAGACCTTCTTTGGAATATGCATGTGTAGTTTGGAATCCAACAACTCAGAAAGATATTCATAAAATTGAAAGAGTTCAAAAAAATTTTTTGCGTTTTGGCCTAAGAAAATTTTTTGGCAATGTTGATATAAGTGCTTATTCTTACCGTTCAAAATGTCTTTTATTAGGAATGCAATCTCTTGAATTGCGTAGAGAAATGTATAGTATAATGTTTGTCAGAGACCTTTTGTGTAATTTTGTTAATTGTTCTCATTTACTTTTCCTATTAAATTTATATGCTCCCTCGAGATCACTTAGGATTAGACCATTATTATTTGAAGCTCCACATCGAACTAACTATGGTTTTCGAGAACCTTTGAGTCATTGTTGTTCTATATTTAATGAGGCTTACTATTGCTTAGATATAAGTTTTGAAAGAGATAAGTTTAAAAAATTATTAATATTGTTTTTAACTCATAAATTTTTAAATAACTAGTATTTAAGATTTTTTTCTAGTATAGCTTGTAAGATAATAATCTGTAGATCACGTATCGTAGATGAATAAATAAATAAATAAATAAATTCATGTTTTATATTTATAAAATGTATCTTAAATTCCAAAGTACTTTTACATAAGAGCAAGTTCGTGCGATCCAGTCGTGCATTTTATTTTTATTTGCGAAGATGTTTTGATTGATGTCCTAGAAGCAGTTTCAAGGCCAACAGTTTTAAAAATTTTACTTATGGGCATTTCTTCACGATCATCATCAACTTTCTTAAATTGACCTTTAGATGTAGATTAGATGGTTTATTAGTTGAAGGCAGTACACTACCACCATCCTTTGATTCAATAATTTTTTTTTAAAGCATCCCTCTCTTTAACTAATGTCGATTTCCTTTTACACTAGGGATTTTAGGGATTGCGATCCCTTGTCAAAATTTGTCTTTTTAGTGTGCGTATTTCGTATACATGTAAATCCCTCTCCAAATACGGATTCGAAAGATTTGATCTCTGTCAAAAAAAAATCGATTTTTTTGGTGTGGTAAAAGTCAAAATTTGACAAGGGATCGCAATCCCTAAAATCCCTAGTGTAAAAGGAAATCGACATAACTTTACAACAATTTCTTTAATATGGTCTTCCATCCTTTTTTCGATTGTTTCAAGTATTTTTCTTGTTCTATGTGATGCTTCTCGAACTGTTCCTTTTGGTCCTTTATTTCTTTTTTAAGCTGTTCTTTTTTGCACTGCCATTGCTCGATAACTCCATCTGATTCTTCCTTATAATAACTTTTTTTGCCTTCCATTCTTCGCTATACTAAATCAAATACATATTAAATTATTGGACATATCTACACAACTTAAAAAGTAAATGCAATAACCTACTCAAGAAAAATTCACAATCCAGGATTTTTAAAAATAATTTAGAAAACCAGTTTACTTACCTTAAACAAATCTAATTAAGCTGAAAATTGAAACTTAAAAAAACTTAACGAAAAAAACACTTGCTGCTAGAACGTTGCAGCAATTAAAAAGAAAGTTTTTTCCGAGCCTCACTCTCACGAAAGAAAAACAAATTACAAACAGACATTTGCCTTAACAAAAAATTATAATTAAACAATTTTTTCCACAGTCAAAGTGCCGAAAAATCAATTCGAAAGTCTTATATATTTAATTAATTTTATAGTGTGGGTTGTGTTGGTGTATTTTGATAGAGTTTCGCACATTTTAGATAGTTGTAAAAGGTATTTAGATTATGTCTGCTAATAACTTCGTTTATAATTATCTAATCTTCACGATTGAGGTATTATTTTAAATGTTAAATGTAGCTCGGATTACAAAACTTCGGCTGGACCAATTTTCAAAAAGTTTGTTTCTAAACCATCTCCAAATAGTCCCCTTTCATTTAAAAAAAAAATTATAAAAATCCATCCAGCCGTATTCTAGTTATAAGGTCACACACAAAAGTTAAACTCGTTTTTATATATATAGATTATTAAAACATTTATTATTAAGGTATTAGAATGATACTATTTAACAATTTGCTAACTTTAAAGTAGTTTAATAACTCCTACATAATTTTAAATTTGTTTTAACTAGTATCGTACTAAATCAATTTTCTTAATAAAATGCTTCTGAACACACCTAAAACAATAGCCGTGTTTTTTTGGAAAAGTTATCCGTAGTACAGTAGGATTTTATATGAAAAACAAATACAACATCTACAGTAGGATCACTGCCGATACTCGAATAAACGTCAAATCTCTATCCGCAGCAGGATTTCACTTCTCTTTTTATCGGCAGTGATCCTACTGCCGATGTTATCGGCAGTGATCCTACTGCGGATGTTGTTATTCATATAAAATCCTACTGTACTACGGATAACTTTTCCAAAAAAACACGGCTAATGATAGTTCAGGCAAAAAACTAAGTGAACAGGCTTTTTCTGACGTTTGTAAATGTCAAAGAGTCATATGAAGTTACCACGATAATAAAAATTAAAATAGGTATTCTATGATTTCAACTTTAATAAAAAGGTAGAGAAAGTATGATGCTACTATATTCTATTAAAATTTGCAAAATCATCATTTTAACTTAGTTTCCTATTACAACAGCCTTAACATCGTACTAATTCAACTAAAATTTTGCGCCTTTATTATTTATACCCGGGTATTTAAAGAAAAACTGATTTTTTTTTTTTCAGAAATTCAAAAAATATTTTTTTTTTAAGTTTTGAAATGTAATATTTTTTAAAAATTTTTAGAAGCTTTGAAGTTTCGAAAAAATGGTTCTATAGTAGGTACATTCAGTAAAATCTTAATTGTAAAAATTAATTGAAAGAAAAAAATGTTATCAAAATTCAAGGAATTGTTTTTGAGAAAAATAAGATTATCGAAAACTATTTTTAATGGTGGGTACCGTTATTTTTAAATAAAATAAAAACATTCTTCTCACATCTTGTAAAATATGATTTTTGAAATATTGTGTAAGAAAATTTGAGATTTTTTTTTAAGATTCAAACATTGTTTTTTGAAAATTTGAATACACAATACTATCCAACTTTTTGGGAACTTTACCACAACAAAAATGATCAAAATCGATTCTACCGAAAAACAAAAAATAGTTCCAGGGGTGTACCATTAAAAAAACATTTCTTTTTTCAAGCATACATAGCTTTTTTTAAATCTGTCGAAGTTTTTGAGAAAAAAAAAATTATTCAAAAAAAATTGAAAAAAAAGAAAAGAAAACGCGTGGGAGAAAAAATTAAAAATGCTTTCTACCAAGTTTTAAAAAAATCGGCCCAACCGCTTAGGCTGTAGTCGAACAGACAGACAGAATTGCAAGACCCACTTTTTTCGTCTTCTCTATCATTTTAATGTTAAGTCTGATCGATAATTTCTTTTACGAATGTATAACTTGCCATATAGTACCTATATGTCGCAAGTAAAAACGTAGAGTATGATTATTCCAGTACTTTGTCACTTTCTTAAAAGCTAATTTGATCCTCGATATTCAAAAAAAAAAAAAATAATAAAAAGAAGGCTAATCCTTTTATTCATTAATTTATTAACCTAAAGCTTCAGTCACGTAAGAACTAAGAACATTGAATTATGGAAACCAAAATAACATTAAATTGTAGGTGTTGCCGTTTTTTTCTATTTTAAATAGGGTAAAATAGACTCTCTCCCATGCGATTTTTGTCCTGTTTTAAACCAACCTACGGGCAAAAAGTCTCCCCCAAGTCCGTCCATTCTAGCAGGCAGACTTATATGTATATCTTTTTCAAATTCCTGTAAGTTATCTATCCATCTCTTCTTCCGAAATCATTTTAAATTATTTTGAATAAAATCAAATCAATTTAAAAAATAACGTGGGCAATTATAATTATTTTTATTAACAATTCAAAGTTTAAGTGAACTCAACTCCAAAGTGAGTTTCGCCCTGGTACGACAGTGAGCTCATCAGTTAGATGCTTTCATACTCTTGTTGAGGTCACCTGAACTTTCAATTTAATTAAATTCAATCACTCCACTTCAACAGAAATAATTGTATTATTTCATATATCTTTATTAACAGTTTTGTATATGTATACCTATCTCAAAATCGTGACGTCTCAGAACTCTGACATTGTATATACAGGGAGTCTGACTTCGGATTCGTTCAGCACACCAAAAACCATCAGAGAGGTTCCTTTTGGTTTCTGCACCAAAAACCTCGTTGACGAGCCTATTCCCATTTCACTCGTCTCACCTTAACCTTGACCTCTAACCTAAGGCTTACGTCTTCGATTTTTGTTTTCATCCTTATAACATTGTTGTATGTATATGAGGGTATCCAGCGGACCTTAAGATTTTCGTTAAAAAAATTCAAATCATTAGCACACCAAAAAAGTTGATGTTTTTATTCAAAGTAACGTCAGAAGTGTTAATCAAGTCGCGTTACTAAAATTCATCAATGCATCAAAAATTAATTGATAAAAATATGTCGAGTTTCTACACAGGTGCACAAAAAAATAAAAAAGTAGTTAATTTCAAAAACCAAACCTACATGTCCTTACGTATTTTGACTTGAATTTCAAGTAAGAATTGGTCCACCACCCTCCAGTTTTTTTCAAATCGTAAAAAACTTACGATAAGTTCATCGACCATTTTTTTTTCGGAACTGTTCACTATTTTGTATGTTTAAGTTATTTCTTTTTTAAGTATCACTTACTTTTTGCTATATGCCCTTATTTCATAACTTATACTACATCAATTTAGTGTTTAAAATTATAAAATAATAAAATAAAAGTCCAAGAAATGTACATGAAATAAGTTAAAAATTTTTATCAATTTTCGTTTAAAATAAAAATTCATTTTAAATAATCTATTTAGTGGAATAAAAAATGATACTTACACCCATGTTCTGTATTCCGAGTGAAAGTGAATTGAAAACGAATTTCAATTTCACTTAAAATGAAAAGGCATGTTCTACATTCCGAGTGAATTCAATTCACTCCGAATTTATTTGTGAAATGTCAAAATCAACTGAAAGACAATTTGCATCATTTATTAAAACATTGTTTCTTGTGCACATCGAAAATAGATTCACTATTATTATTAATAAGTGGTAGAAGGGACGAAAATCAATGATACAGAGTTTGTGGAAAAGTTTTACGTAGTAAAGCCATAATTTTAGATCTTCCAGAAGCAGCGTAAGTAAAAAATGGGGAATGAATTAACATGGTCATATTTGAATTGTTTGTAGTTTCAAGAGAAGCTTCAGACTAAGCGAAGAGACATTTGTTTATATTTTTGAAATAAATCCCTTAATAAAATCGACTTCAATTCCCTTAACACAAAATTTCTTCCTTCTTATTTCATAAATTGCAACACAACTTTTTCTTGTCGGGAGCTCTTTTGTATTTTCTTGTAAACAACAATTTATCAATCAATCAAATCAAAATCAATCAATCAAAATTTCAAATCTTTATTTACACGTTTATCAATTTCACCAAATAAAACTAAGTGAATTGAATTCACCGTAAAACGCTATGTATTCGAAATGTAGAACACGAATTTTCATCTCCGAAAACTCAATTCACAAACTTCATTTCGGGTGGAATTCAGAACACCAACATTTCACATTCGGAATGAACAAATCACAAAAGTCATTTTATGCGGAATGCAGAACATCAAAATTCACTTTTGTTGCTCCAATTCACAATAAGTGAAATGCAGAACATGGGTGTTAATACAGTTACTTTTTCAGCACTCACTCTCTGGATAACTTCAGGTTTCTAGGCATTTCTAAGCTTTTTTTTAAATGTGCTCTTTAATTTTCTATATCTAAAATAAAAATTACGCTGTCGAACATTTTTTTAATTCCTCGATAAGTTTGTAAATTTTTGAAGCACATTAACTTTTCTGGGCTGAATTTCTTCATTTTTTTATACAGAATATGCACAAAAAATTTTATTACGATATATAAATGCATCAAAAAGATATGAAAAGAAAAGTGTAACGATCTAATTTTCAAAAAGACCGAGGGACGTGTTTTTTTTCTTAGTTCACCATTTCAATATTATTAGTGGCACACCCAAATATCAACATAGATTATACTTAGTGAAGTAACTACAATAATTATTTCAATTTTCAGGTGGATCAAACATTACATCAAAAAGTTACAAAGTTTTGAAATAAAAAAACATTGAAAGGGACAAATAATTTATATTTGTTATGAGCAGCATAGAATAATGGCAGGGAAATCCACCAAAACAAATATAATCCTTTATTCTAGATATATCACCGATTCTTGTTCTTACGAATCGGGATACCAGCAGCATATATACTATTTACAGGTTGATACTATTTACACGGATTTCGTCAAAGCATTTGATACTATATGTCACATAATTCTCGTAGCTAAACTTGAGCATTTTGGTATTCGTAGATGACTTCTGAAATGGATATCCAACTATCTTAATGATAGAACTCAATGTGTGAAATTAGGGAATTTTGTTTCTAATATCATAAAAGTTACATCTGGAGTTCCTCAAGATAGTCACATTGGACCACTTCTTTTTAACATTTCTGTAAACGATATCCCATTTCTTCTTAAGACTGCCTCGTGTTTGATGTACAAATGCTGACGACATACAAATTTGCCTGTGTATCAGAAATGGAACTGAAAATGAAAATCGTCAAAATGATTTAAATAATTTGGCTGCTTGGTGTGAAAGAAACATGTTCCCTTGAATATGAAAAAATGTAATGTTTTTACAACACATCGCAGATTCTTGATCTTGATCGCAAATCCGGTATTCGTGATCTTGGAGTCATTTTTGATCCAAAGATGTTGACTATGTTATTGCAAGGGCAAACTCTATGCTTGGTTTTGTCAAGCGAAACTGCAGTGAGTTCTCCAACCCTTATGCTTTGAAATCGGTTTATATGTCCTTAATTCGTCCTATTCTTGAATATTGCTCAATTGTATGGACACCATCCATTCATCCATTTGGATCACCCATATGGGCTTTCACAAGATTTGTAGTCAGGCAACTGAAGTGGAGAATAGATACTCCTTCGTATGCTTCCTTATGTGCATTGATTGGACTCGATTCCTTACAAAAAAGGACGTTCTTTTCAGTGTCTATTGTTCGTTCATGATGTATTTTCATATCGTATAAAATGTTAGTAATCTGAAAGATTTAGATCCGTAGATGAATAAATAAATAAATATAACGAATATTTCTAAAGTCATACCAGTCATCAAAACTACTTGTGAAGCTAGCTTTTAAACGTTGAATAAACCATTTTAACTTTTCCCTTGGTTTGATACAGATTTGGTAGTATATAAATTTTATTTTGAATTTTTTTTTGCATATTGGTGAATATCAGTTACACTATGAAAACGTATTCCATTTGGTTCAAACGCTGACAATAAGTTTGCTTTACTATACTTTAACACCAGCACTTTATTAGATTTAAGTTTTGAGCAGAGTTTTTCCTTGATCGGAAAAATGGGAAACAACGTTCGAATAGAATCAAAAGTCAGACACCGTTTCCTTGAGGTATCAATATTAACATAAGTACTTCAAAAAACTCAAAAACTTGTTTTAATAAATCTTGCACTCACAAAAATATATGAGTTTGCTGAAAATCAACTATGTACATATGTACATTATGTATAGCTGCGGTCAAAATAATAATAATGAACCTTTTGACACAACTAAAACTAAAATAAATTAATCTACTAATTTTAATGAAATAAATATGTATGTATGTATGTAGTCATTTGATTTTTTAGGCTTTTAATTTCAGAAAAAAAAAATCATTTTCAAATTCAATAAATTTGTTGGTAATTTCAAATCTATCCAAGTCATATAGAAAAAAGCGGTCAAAAAAATAGTAGCGCATTCAAAATGCACCTTCAAATATGACAAAAGGGGAAGTCAAAAGACGAAAATTTCTACCATAAGTGATAGTCGAGTGTTTGAACCTTAAATTAATATTTAGTTGCATGTCCCTTGTTAGAAATAACAGCAGCACAACGCCGTTACATCGAATTAATAAGATTTTCACATCTTTCTATAGGTATGGGTCTCCAAGACTGCTATATAGCTTCCGAAAGGACTATGTTAGTAGTTGGCTTATAACTAGCAACATACTTCTGGCTTCGCACCAAAGATTTTCTATAGGGTCTGGGGATGGCGCAGGCCACTCCATCACATTAACCCTGTTTTCTCGGAACCACTGCTTCGCAAGTTTATTTGTATGCTTGGTGAAAGACCAATTTCACCTTCAGCATATGAAACTATAACTTCCTCCGTGATTTTCACATAAAGATGCTGATCCATAATGCCTTCAATCCGATATATGGGACCAAATTCATAGAAGGAAAAACATGCCCAAACCATTATGCTAGATCCTCCATGTTTTATTGTCTTGGCCGTAAAGCATGGATTATATTTCGTGTTTGGAGGCCTTCTTAAATATTGACGAGATCCCTTTCCACCATATAACACAATCTTGGACTTGTCTGACTACAGAACATTCCTCCACAAAAACATGAAAATTCAGGAACTTACCAATGATTTTATTTACACTACTATTATTTTGACCGCAATTGTATGTACCTACCTCATTTATAACAAACATATTTTATCTACAAAGTCATCCATGTTCTCTCGAAAAAGCTTGTACTCCTAATTGTAGCTGCTCTGCATTTGGCAGTGGTACAATTGACAAAAAATCAAAATTTCTAAAAAGGAAATCTCATATTTTCATCATATGTATTTGCATCTTCAAATTATCGCTTTATCTTTTGTTTCCTTGTTCTTTGGATGTGAATTTAGAACTGCATCGTATGATAAGCTCATTAAATTCTGATCTTGATACCACTGTCAAATGGAGAACCAAAAACTGCGTATAATTTAATGCTGCAAAAACTCAATGCTGTCTTCTGTCGTTAAAGCGGAACCCACATTATTTGCTGCTCTCCATGGGCGGCGCTTGCATTGAGGAAACAGAACGGCTTTTACATCTGGGTATGTGCATCACAGACCACCTTTTTTGAAGTGACCAGATATTCGACTTCGCCAAAAACGCTGCTAATAATTTAGATTTTCTTCGTCGATGCACCCATTCTGATCTGGCTGTAATCTATAAAGCCTTTATTCATCCAAGGCTTGAGCATAATTCCCATATTTGGGCAGGTGCTGCAATTACTCATTGAGCCCCGTTGACAGAATCAAAGAGCTTTAAAAACGATAGGTGATAGAAGCATAAGAGTAGTAGAATCACATTACTTGTTCTAATCTCAAGATCTAGAGTTGAATGCTGATTTGGACGTGCTTCTGTAAAACTCCTCAAGCAGTAATAAACCACAAATATCTTCTGTCTAGCTTCCAAATAAAATCCATCATGTACATAATTTTGTGTGTAAAATATTTTTATTTCTTGATTTATTGTCAAAAAAAAGTTGTAGATACAGAAAACATTATTGTTTTTTTTTGTTTGTTTTTTCTTCTAATATTTAATTAAATATATTTATGTATTTATTAACGAGTCTTTCGGAAGCCCCCATTCAATTATTAAAAATTCATCATTAACATTAAAAATATAGTTTTACTCATTGTTTTTCTTTTGTTTTGTTTTATTTAAAATAAAATTATAAATATTTATTTATGTATATATAATATATATATGCAGATCATTACACATGTGTAGATTTGTTGTTTAGAGTTTGTTTTTGTTTTTTTTTGTGTAGTTTTGTTAAATGTTTTGCTCATTTATGAATATTTAAAATAGTTTAATATTTGTGTAGGTAAAATATATATTTAAAATAAAATTACAATATTTTTTTTCATAATAATAATAAAATCTCTCCTAATTGTTAGGAAAATAAGACACAAACAATATTACAAATACATAAGTATGCATATACATAGAAACAAATAATCAATCAAAAAATAAATTATCATATTTTAATATTAAAATTAATTTAAATTTTATACTTAGTATTTGTTGTCAAAAAAGATTTTGGGATAACATTTTGTGCACGTTTTGTTGTAAAAATTAAAATTCTATACAGCTCTATAGCTTCATTCTAATCAATCGTCTGCATTGTTGTCTGTTTTAAGATCATATTTAGCACACAGTTCCTCGGGCGACAGCCCTATCAGATTCTGCAAATCTCCAACAAATCGGTAGACATAGCGTTTGCCCGCCGTCTTGTGGATTATATTCTTATCGTAGTAGTACCGCAAACCACGACTTAGCTTCTCGTAGTTCATTTTTGGTTTATTCTTTCGGATGCCCCATCGACGGGCCACTTCATCCGGATCGGTTAGTTTGAATTCCCATCCATCACCGGTCCAAGATATGAAACTTTGGCAGGTTTTATCCATTAGCAGTTCCAACAAGAACTGCCACAGTTGAATTGGTCCAGATCCGGTGAAGCACGGTACTCCACCAGGAGCCGCGGGATAGCCACCTGCGCCCAGACCTTTTTCCAAACCCATTGAGCTCATGTACGCCGCCAAATTGTGCGGACTCCATTGATCTTGTCCAAGATTAGGTTGATGAGATTGAGACTGCGCATGATGACTACTTTGGAACGCTGACGGAGGTGGTGCTTGATGGTAGGACACAAAATCCGGTGGCGGGTAGTTGTCGTGATACCGCGGTCTTGCGTACGGATTGTACTTGTGTTCGCCAAGTATGCCCGAGTAGTAGTCAGGCCCTGGTGCGTGGGATGATGCTGAACCGCCTCCCCCTCCGCCGCCTGTGTCTAGTTGATATGAGGGCGGCGGCGCGTGATGAGGATGATGGTGATCCATCATCGTTGAATCGTGGAAGCCATCATTGCTACTGAGACCCGGTTCCTCTTTGATATGGTGGTACAGTGGAACACCCGAATTACTCGCTGCTCCTCCAACAGCATTCATAGCCATGTGCATGTAGCTGAGGTTAAGCGCAGCAGAGTTGTTATTATGTGAGTAATCCGCGGGCCCACTTCGTGGGTCTCCATGATTCACTATTGTCGAACCACTGCTATTGCTACTGTTACTGCTACTTGTCGTATTGTTGTTGTTGCTATTGTTGTTCGAAGCCACTTGGTGGTGCTGTTGTTGTTGGTTGGGTTGGGGAGTATGTGAGGCAATTTGTGAATGAATTCCGAGCCCCACTCTCTCCGACTGGGATAGTTGTTGCTGTTGTTGTTGTGACATTTGTTGCTGTTGCGTGGGATGTTGTTGTTGCTGCTGCTGTTGCTGTTGAGACGATGACGACGACGACGACAGTGGAGGTGGTGGTGGAGTGCCGCTATGCGACGTCACAGATGCTCCAATTACCGTTCCACCATGCGAGGTTGAATGAAAACTGCTATTATCACTAGAAGAGTAATCATGTGCGGTTAATCTTTGATTATTATTATTACCTAAATAATTGGCTATTTGGTCTGATCCACAGACAGAAGACGAACCACCACCACTTGTCATATATAAAGCTCCAGCACCATCCTCACAATCTTTCTGCAGAATCTCCAAGTGCTCCCACAGTATATCGCCTGTGAATGGTGGTGCGATAGCCAGAAATCTCTCTCTCCCCAATGCCACCATTGCCCGTCCAGTCATCTTAAGGAACGGCTGGATATTCATCGATTCCAATGAGAATTCCTTGGTGGCCCAATTCAGCCAATAGATCACATGATCTTCAGTCCATTCGCGTGGATCTTTGGTGATATTACAATTTTGTACTTCTTTCTCCCACGATGCAAACGAAGCCTTCAGAACTTCAGCAACTTTCTTATTGGTACCCGGAGTGAACGGAGGTATCTGGGCCGGCACATCCAACGATGCTTCATGATCTGACAAATCCGACAAACTTCGTAATGTCGATCCATCTTCATTTGGTGGCAATGACGAGTCCTGATGGTGCTCCTCCTTAATGAATACATTCTTACCCTGAACGAAATTCGGTAGAAATGTAACTTTACGATTCTTCTTCAATCGCATTTTATTTTAAATTTCAAAAATTTTGTGATCTCAAAAAAAACTTAATATATAGTTTAACTATATACTAGATCGTTCTTTTTTTGTTTTAGTAGTGTATGTGGTGCGTATGTACAGATATTACGAAAGATAGTAGTGTATTATACGTTTTGCCCATTTATACTATTTATTTATGTAAACAGTAAACAAGGATAGCAGTTGATTGATCATCGATGCAAAATTAAACATAATTTCTAATAGAAAATGAAATTAAGAAAAAAAAAAACAAAAAAAATGAAATCAGAAAAAAAACAAAAATCACAAAATAAAAGACAAAAAAAAACAGAATAGAAAAAGTAGGTATAGGAGTAGAGTTGGTAGAGGCTAGAGGAGAGTCAGTGGGAGAAGTGAATTTTGTTGTTTTCTCCTCGGAAAATTATTTGAATAAAAATGAAAATATTAAAATAAAAAAATTATAATAAATTTACAAAAAGGCCACACACCATAATATAGGCAATCGCTCTCGTGCAGCTTCTCTTTCGCTCTCGGTGGATGTCAGCTTCTTCAGCTTTTCCCCGTGGCGACGGCGACTACGACGACCACAACGATCGTAGAAAAGACGAAACGATCTATGGCGGCTCTTAGCTGGCGCTCCGCTCCGCTCTCTCTCTCTCTCTGGCTCTTCTATTTTCACAACCAACAGCAGTATAGATATGTATGTCGGTAGGTAAGAAGAAAAAAAAATTACTTCCTCTTCAGTTCATTCATGGATAGAATCGATCGTGTCCGTGTGTATAGTTGTAGAAGAAAAAAACACACGAATCAAAGAAAAGTGTAAAAAAAACGACAGCGACGAGGAACGAGAAAAGGCGTTCAACAAGTGATCCTCCGGATACGGCAACGAGTACGAAGCCTATTATCGCACTTGCGCATGATCCACATTCATTCTTTGGTTCTTTTACTTTTTTTTAATTTACAGATTTTTTGTATTTCGTTCATTAATTTGCACGGCGAATGAGAATTACGCACTGATTCATAAAAGTTTGCTGCTTAACGATATTCACAGTTAATTTATCTTAAATTTTGTGTATATAGGTATTCCACTGCACAGGGCACCAGCAGTTTTGATTTTGGATTATTTTTGGAGGTTGCTGCTTTTGTTTTTGAGATAAATTCTTTTACAATTATATTTTAATCTTCTTTGCACTTTCGATTTAGATTTCATTTCATTCTGTGTAATTTTAATATTGCTCTCTACTAGCGCAAGTTAGTCGTGTAGAGGGTCAAACTTAAGCGAACAGACAGGCGGAGTAGACGACGAACGGCGAACGGAACGACGATGGCGAGCAAAATGATATTCAACACATAAATTCAACACTATTTGATTGTTCATCTCTTTCCAACTAGAACAACTATGAGTAGGCAATATATACAATTTTTGACAGTTCACTTCCGTTGCAAACCAAACAAGATAAAACAACAGAAAATGACGAGTGAAAAAAAAATGCCATTTCAATTTGAAAACAACATAACAAAAAAAAAGCGCACCTGACATCAACTCAATATTGCTAGCTCGCTTGCGCTGCAATAATTAAATTGGCCATATGGGATCGTTTCATTTTTATTATCATCATTATCATCATCGTACAGGGTTGGTGTGTGAGTTGAGTTTGTTTTTTTTTGTTCTTATTTTCTATTTTTTTCTTTGATGAGACACGAGAGTGAAGTGAGCAAGTTACCACAGCGCAACGGACTTGGTATTTTTTGTTTAATTTTTCGTCGGTGGATGGTGGTGGTGGAATTTTTTCTCGTATCGTCATTCGTTTGTTTTCAAATATTTTTGTTTGTGCTACAAAACTACACACCCGCATGAATGGTGGTTGGTTTTGGTTTGCTCTCGGGCACTCTTCGTCTGATGGTATTTTTACTTTTTTCTTTGTTGAGAAATGATGACAGTTGGAAAGGGTGCGATCAGCTATCTTACCATACAGTAGAGTAGAGAAATAGTAGTTTAGTTTTGTTACTTTTTAGAACCAAACTTTTATTGGGTTTTATTTGTTTGGTTGAAAGGTGAATTATCTACTGAAAAAGGGTCTATTAGAAGAAACTCATCTCAAATGAGTGTTTTGAGTTGAAAACGCATTCTTTCAAAAGAAAATTATCGGCTCAACTTTCCAAAACGACAGCAGGAATTTTCACATGTGGTTTTTTTTATTCGATAGATAATCACTAAAAAACACTATTTATCGCAATCTTAGAGTGAGGAAAAAATTATTTCTATTTTTAATTAATTTTTAAAGTTTCACTTTTTCATACAAATTGAACACAATAATGGCTGCGATCCACATGAAAAACTTTTTTTTTGCTTTATTTTGACGTTTCTCCTCTCTTTCTTTGGTTCAGTGATTTTATACGCGCTGTTTTTTTGGGATATTCTTGAAATTTATTGTTTTCGTTTGTATTTTTTTTAGGAAATTATTCATTTATTTAAGGGAAATTTCGTGGAAATTTCCTTTTTTCGAATTTGAATATTTAGAACCAATAATATTTATAATATTTTGGAAGTACAAAAGAAACTTTGCGGGCACCCAACCTCGCACCTACCCCAAATCCTATAGTGAGCCCAAGCAGGGGGGTTGCAGGGGGGCAGCATGCCCCCCATACATATCTCACTGTTTATGCGCCATAATGCTGGATGCTAGCACTGATGCATTTATGTAAGTATGTAAGCAAAAAACAAAAAGTAGTCTTAGTAATTTTCAATTTTCTCAAGAACTAAAAGACATAAAATCATTCGGTTTTTTGTGTTCGATTCAGAATAGATAGTAACATTGAATACATAAACCAATTAAGCACTTTAATTTACAATTTCGCCAAAAAAATTGAGTCAAACAAAAAGTGAGGTTAAAACCGAAAAAGAAAATATTTTTTTTTTAGGATTTAGGGGGGTTTCCTCACTCTAATATTTTAACCCTGTTCTATTGAGACCCATACCTAACTGTAAAAAAAAAATCAAAACTCAACTCCTGCTGTCGTTTTGGAAAGTCGCCCCAAATTATCCGCCAGAGAAAATTAAAAATTTAGCATTTTTTATTTTTAAATTCATTAAAAAATAGGTGTCAGAACATAAGAAATTTAAAAATATTGCTCCTTCAATGACGATAATTGACAATTGAATTTGGACTGCCGCAAAATATTTAATAAAATTCATGTATCCAAAAAATTTTAACATTAAATAAATAAAAAAAACATTGTGTGGTTTTTTATTTTCACCGAATTTCCTAATTTAACACAGTAATATGTATATACGTACATATATGCGTGCCGGTCGTTAAGAACCAGGAAAGCTAAACACATACAAAGTTCAAAAGGTCAGTTTATAGAGGGCTAATATTTCGTTTACAGCTATTTATGTACAACTTACTTCATATATGTATATATAAATTTTAAATAAATTATAAATTTACCATACATATTTAGATTTCACATACATAAGTAACTAGGTTTTTCTTAAACATTTGCAAATTATTTACAGATTTTAAATTATTTGGCAGCTCATTAAACATTTTCACACATTTTAATAAAGATGGTTTAGTGGAGGCTTACCGTTCATTGATAAAACAAATTTTCTTCTAAGTGACGTTTAATTACTAAGATTTAGCTAAGCCACCGAAGGAGTTGGTTTAACGAAGGAATAATAATGATAATGGCATTTGCTGGATAATCCGAATTTTTCGATAAGAAGACCAAATATTTATAAAACCCGATATGATTCTTTAATCTAAGTAAAGAGGAATTCCGAAAGAAATATAGGTTTTCCAAGAAAAATATGTAAATACCTTGTTGAGGCAGATCTAAAAATGCAGATGGAAGAGGTGGATATATTCCTGTAGATTTACAAGTTATGGCTTCTATTGATATAATATTAACATAGTTTCAAATAACATTACTGGTTTAAATAAGGCTTAAGTATAGATTATGGTGATATTCACGGCTTTACCTGGGAAGCATTCTATTTTTCACTTTAAGAATATAAATGAACACATTGATAATGGTTCTTTGATTCACACTAAGCCATTTTGATATATCTAACTAACTATTAATTCTAAGATACTTTATTTTTTCTACAACTTCTTTTACTTTGGTTATAAATTTTAATTTCAGCTTCTGTTTCTCCATCAATTAACATAAATTTTGTTTTTCCCACGTTCAAACTTAATTTCCTTATACGAAACCGTTTGTTAAGTTGTATTAAATCAAAGTTCACTATTTTGACACATTCTTCTACATTTTTGCCTACAAAATGCAATAATCCATCATCAGCAAACAATTTTAAAAATGACTATTAAATAATCTGAAGTATTTCATTAATATCAAAGGGCACGGTAGTGCCCAGCCAAATTCTGGATTATCACACAAATGCTTCTGTTCCAGCACCAGTTAACAAGCTGCTAAGTTTGACACAGTTTATATGGTGTCGGATGAGTGTCGTGGTTCGATTGAGTGAGTGATCCAAATTCCGGATGATTGAACAAAAATAAACACGCAATAAGAGACCTCAAAACCTGCTCGATTCTTTTTTTTTTTAAGTCAATCCAAACTGAATGAGAATGCCCACAATTTCCCATATCAATTCCATCTGCAGGCTTACATGAGTTATGCTACCAAAATTGGGCACTTAAGAGCTAATTACCAGATTGTTACAACCTCCACTGATATTTATATACTGACCGGAAATCAGTCCACTTAGTTGTTTGCTGAAGATTAGGAAATCAACTGGGAATAAACTCTTGAAACATGTTGGTAGTCCTTGACAGACTGCATTTGGTGAGCAAACTTTCTATTGCCCAAAGAGATTGAAATAAGCGTGTATGGTGTTAAACCAACTCTAGTCTAACTCAGACTTAACTTAATACTAAAAAACTGCACAACGATTTATTTTTAACAATGGATAAATATAACAAAAACGTGAAGTGAATAGTTTGACTGCTTTTAAACGATGCAATATCATCTTGCGATTTTTAAACCCTCAGACGAGAGACGTGTGTTTCTAATGTTGGTAAAATTGCATATCATTGTTTCTTCTTTGTGGATTTCCTTATTGTTCGGGTATGTTTCCTTTTCCTCATAAAAATTTGTTTTTATCAAAAAAGCACATCATTCAATACCTTAACTTAAAAAGTGATTCTGTTTTCTTACTTAAAAGAAATTAAAGCTAGTATGTAGTTTTCAAAAAATAAAAAAAAACAAAATGTCGAACCATTTCTTAAAGTTTAGGGAATTTCTTATTTTATCAGGTTTATTTCTTCTCCTTCCGCATTGAATTCGTGAAATAATTTTATCAGCTTTGCAGAAAGTTATTCCCATACAAATTTTGACAACTCGTTTCTGCGGTTTATCTGGCTTTTCTGTGTTTACATGAATACCCTTAATAAGTTTGCGAATTTCTTGCGAACATATCATATATCTAGAAAATAAAAGACGTTTTTTGTACGGTTCAAATTACATAGGCCACAAATTATATCTCTTCGATACCGTCTAAAATTGAGTTCCAAAATTTCTGTTCCGTTTTTAAATTTAAAGGCTCATTTCAAATACAGAAACCTCCCTCCTAAAATAATTGTTTTCACCTGGATTTATATTTAGAATTTTATAAATATAGCCCTAGAGATAGACTCCCTAGCCTTTTCAATATGCATCTAATATCTCCGGTGGTCTTCTTTTACAATGCAATCATAGACAAAATTTGCTAATAAATAAAATACTAAGATTTAAAGTTCCAAATCAAGTTCTTGCCAGTTCTTAACGGAGGTATATCCACAGCGAAGAGAAAAATAAGCAGCATTATTTTTTGTCTAAGTTGTTATCAGGTCTTTTTATAACTTTGGTCAAAAAGTCTGCATTAGCCTTCAAGTTATATATACAAATTTTCGGCCAACCGGACTTCATATAAATAGCATATATGTCGGAAAATTCATGGATAATTTGAAAATTCTTCTGGAAAAATATTTCCGGATTACGAGCGAAAACACATACCGAAATTTATAACAGAAAACTAAATTGGAAGGGAGTTGATATTATATGCTATTAAAAACCATGAAATACATTTGCTTACTTTAAATAAGTGCAGTCTGCAATTGCGTTCAGTTTAGATGTCTTTCATTCGACTTCTGATAACTTTTAATTTAACTGAGTATAATGATGTTCAGAATTTCTCATTTTGCAATTTAAATTTCTCTCTAAAATGAGATTTCTGAAGTAAAGCCTAGTACGCAGATCGAGACAAGACAAATTTTATCTCTACAATTTTAATCTCTACAAACCTTTTCCAAATCTCGCGCAAAAGTTTGAAGTTGGAGAATTAAAAAATAATAGGGGTATTCCCGATTTGGTGCATCGAGCCTAGTAAAAATGCGAAATTGTATTATTTTTTAGTAGACCGTGAACGCACTTTTTCTCGCCTGTTTGCAACACTGAAGTAAATGTCAAAATGAGTTTGGCATTTGTTTTTTGTTTTGAAAATTTAATTTTTATAAGAATTGAAGTTTGTTCAAGTTTGTGAAGGATGCCAAAAAAAAAACAGAAAAAGAAAATATCACAGAATTTTTAATAGAAGATGCTGCAGATAAAATTATGTGGATCGAAGGTATCAAATAAAATTCAGGCCGAAAATCATAAAAAAGCTACATACATATGTAGATGCATGTATATTTTATTTTCAGAAAATGGGTTTTCCCTCCGGCCGCGCTTTTTTTTCTTTTAGGTCCATTTAATTTAGGTCCATTGAGCTGTCAAAAAAGCGACTACAAATCTTACACCGTTGTATTTTACTGTTGCAATAGGTTTCGGGTATAGCTAAAGTGCGACGCTATTGCAAAATTGCACTTCGTATATTTTGTTGTTGTAGTGTTGTAAGATTTTACACTTCTGCATTTTTACAATAGGGGTATGTTGTAAGATTTTACACTTTTGCATTTTTGCAATGATACTAGACCTGTTGCATTAGATCGTGAATACCCCTATTGATACTAGACCTGTTGCATTAGATCGTGAATACCCCTAATTTAATGTGTTTTGTTGTATATCGCTGGAACGGGTTGTCTTACAAAAATCGTTCATACCTTTTTGGAATCTTCTCTCGATGCTTTCAAGAGAAGCATCAGCACCTTTTACATAAAACCAGTTTTGAGAAATATCACTTTCGGCTGTCAAAATTTGTCCCGCAAAATAATAGGGGTATTCACGATCTAATGCAACAGGTCTAGTATCATTGCAAAAATGCAAAAGTGTAAAATCTTACAACACTGCAATGATACTAGACCTGTTGCATTAGATCGTGAATTCCCCTAATGCTTGTATCATTCTTTTCCTGGCAAAATTTAGTGGAGACATTTTGTACAGCAATTCACAAAAGTATGAATTTTGCGCGCGAACTGCGTACTGCTCGGAAAAATATCCAAGACAAAATTTGTCCCAGGAAAAAAAATGTATGGGAGACAAAATTTTTCCCGATCTGCGTACTAGTCTTAAAAGTTACAATTTTATAATTTTATCATTCACATTAAATAAAAGCCCAGTATAAACCTCGAACGCAGTTTCTTCAAATCTCTTAGACATCATTGAACACAGTCATTGTATATTTTCCTGTGTACCAGAGCGCAAACTCTATTTTCACATATATTTTTCTCGTTTCTTCCTTCGCATGTCTGCTTAAAATGACTTTCTAAACATTTTGACAGTTCCGAAATACCATCAAACTCAAAAAAATTGCCTCATTTTTCATTTTTTCTCAATTTTCTACGACATTCCGTCACACACTCTCGCTCGCAAGGGATCCCCTAACGCAAAACAAAAAGCGAAAAGCGAGGAAAAGTGCAAAAATACAAGAATAATTCTTTTTATTTTCAATTACCCATAAAAAACTCTACATACAACAAACAATTTTCCTCCCGTTTCTGATTTCGCGCTCTCATCTTCTCTTCATCAAAAACAAAAATTCCACCATACAAATTTCTTGCAAATCCTAATTCGAACGAGAAAAAATAGAAAAAGAAAATTCTGTGTATTGTTCCACCTGAGCGAAGAAAAAGAAGCAACCAAAAAGTGAATAAACGTCCAGAGCCAGAGAAGGAACCAAATAAAACAAAAAAAAAAACGAACAAAAATTTCACCAAAAAGACGAATTAAAATAAAAGAAGAAAAGAACTTCAATTGGCAGTGAAAAAATTATAAAAGGATTGTTTCGCTTTTTACATTCTCGGTGCATTGTGTTGTGTATGTGGCAGTTTTTTTTGTTTTTTTTTTTTGCGCAAAAGGTTCGACTTCTTGTGCAACTTGAAATCGCAGTTTTTACCTCATTAATTTCGCAGTATCCAATCCATCGTGAGAGTTGAAATAAAAACGGCAAAAAGGAAACAAATAACAACTTCCTGTATTGTGTTCAGTTTGTCCTCATCCTCCTCCTGCTCCACCTTCAGTAACCCGTGAAAGCCCCCACCCCCCATCTGAAACATTGGCATTGGGTTCCTGTTCCTCCGCCGTCAGAATTGTCGCCGCGAGTAAACCATGTCCTCGTCCTCGACGAATTCTCCCGCCGCAGCTGGAGGAGGTGGCAAAGGTGTAACAGCTGCTGCTGCTGATGATCCGGCAACCATGGAGGAGCTGCGCTTGGAAATCGAACGCTTGTCCAGGGAACTAGATCAAGCCAGCAGTGAGAAAATTCAATCCGCCCAATTTGGTTTGGTGTTGCTAGACGAGAAGAGCCTTCTCCAACACAAATGCGAGGAACTAGAGACTTTGTATGAGAATACAAAGCATGACTTGGACATAACGCAGAAGGTGAGTCGATTTGTATCTTTGATGTGTTCTTCATATTCCCTGTTCCATGATTTCATTAAAAAAATACCTGGAATTGCTTAGTTTTCTGCCCCAGTTTGTGATGAAGTCATACAATATTAAGTTGTTCTCCTAATCCCTCGAACTACCTTACTTCTCCACTGACTTGACGTCTTGTCATGATGCCTCATGAATACCTTTAGCTTCGTAGGTGAATAATTAAATTTAATCTTTTTTAAAAAAATCGATATTTCAGTTTTCTATTGGCCGGCGTTTGTGTGTTTGTTACAAAGTGACAGCAGGTAACTACTCGGGTACAATGGAGTAATTCTACAGGAATGAATTATTAATTAAATCGTGATGCCGGCTGAGTTGTTGGTGGAGATTGAGTTGAATTATGAATTCAGAATCTATTTACAGAGGTTTCTTGTGTATTAGTATTAATTAGAGAAAAAATCATCTAACCAGGTCGCACCTGAACGTGCAAACTTTTCTTGGAAAAGTCATCGTTGAGATCATTAAAAGTTTGTTTCCTTCAAATCACATGTTATAGGTAGTAACTACAGTGGTGCGCAAAATAAAGGGTGGTAAAATTTTAAGGGCCGATGTTGATTTTGAATAAAACACAAATTATTTAGGAAATTATTGTCATTTCTTTTTATTATGATAATATTGGTATGGTTCAATTATGTGTGAAACAAAATATCGGCCAAATGGCCGCCGCGACCTCGGCGGCCCACTTCCATCCAATGGTCCAAATTGTCGATGATGCCGAGGCATAATTGAAGTTCTATGTCGTTAATGTGCCGAATTATGTCATCCTTTAGCTCTTGATTTGTTGCTGGCTTATCGACGTACACCTTTTCATTCAAATAACCCCAAAGTCCAACGGTGTCAAATCACATGATCTTGGCGGCCAATTGACATCGCCACCACGTGAGATAACACGGCCATTGAATTTGTCGCGCAAAAGAGCCATTGTTTCGTTAGCTGTGTGGCAAGCGGCACCGTCCTGTTGAAACCACATATAATCCACATCATATCTTCCAATTCGGGCCATAAAAAGTTAGTTATCATCTCACGATAGCGAACACCATTCACAGTAACTGCCTGACCGGCCTTATTTTGGAAAAAATACGGCCCGATGTTCCGCCAGCCCATAAACCGCACCAAACAGTCACTCTTTGTGGGTGCATTTGTTTTTCGGCAATCACTCTTGGATTATCATTCGCCCAAATGCGGCAAATCTGCTTATTGACGAATCCACTGAGGTGAAAATGTACCTCATCACTGAAGATGATTTTCTTCGAAAATTGATCATCCAATGTTGCCATTTCTTGCCACCATTCTGACCATTGACGACGCTTTAGAGAGGCTTTAGTTCTTGAGTCAATTGCACCTTGTAAGCTTGTAAACATAAGTCTTTATGCATAATGTTCATCAACGATGAGCGTGAGAGGTGCAATTGTTGGGCACGACGACGAGTTGAGTTGGACGGCTCTTCAGCCACACTATCGCGAACCGCAGCAATATTTTCTGCAGTACTAGCTGTACGGGCATGCACTGGTGTTTTCATATCTCCTACAGACCCGGTTTGCTCAAATTATTAAATTGACCGAAAAAATTACGAACGAACGAATTTGAACGACCACTTTCATAATAAGCCTAATGTCGTTTTTATTTGGCAATCCGGAAGCCTTCCGGACTCTTCTGAAAGTGTTCAATTGGGAAAAAATGACAGTTCTGATCAGCGTTGCCGCCAAAAAAAAAAATTCGTGCCACACTCTTTGAAAAAACGTGCCATTTGTGACATTTTCGTGCCATATGAAAAAAATTCAAGTTATTCTTTAAAAATAAATTTTAATTAAATACTATTACAAACAAATAACAAACAAAAAATCAGTTCCTCTATTCGTGTATAGGTATTTTCCAGAAACAGGAGTTTTTGGCAAGTTCATAATAAGTAATAAGTTTGTATTATTTAACTACCTATTTCACATCACATGATGAGTACCTATTATTATTAGTAAAAAATATAAAGACGTAATAAAGCTTTATTATAATAAGTTAAATAAATAAATTAGCTGGAGGTTTGAAATTTTGGCAATTATTAGGCTTAATAATTTTATTATATGACATTATAGCATTAGTTGTTTTGTATATGACAGTTTGTTTTTGTTGTTTGTTTTAATATTATTTAGCCTTGAAAACACTCGCTCTGCTGATGCACTTCCGTGAGACAAACTGAGAAGAATCAACATAAATTTTAAAATATTAATGAACATTCCTTCGTCAATATTGTTTTTTTAATTTTTACAACTTAACCTAGAACGTTTTGGAATCGTCAAGAAAAATGCTTTCGGCTAGTCCAATCTGAAAATTTTTTCTTATTTCGCCAAAAAGAACAAAAGAAAATTCTGATAACAAAATATTGAAGTGTGGCAAAATACCTTGTATGTTTGGATTATTTTTTAAAAAGGTTGGGTCAATTATCTTAAGCGCATTCAGGTAAAATAATGAAAAAAAAAACGTGCCATATTGAAACTTTTCGTGCCACCGTGCCACGAGAAAATTTCCGTGTCAAAATGACACGATCGTGCCACATCGGCAACGCTGGTTCTGATTCTGAAAAGAAGAGAAATTTGCTTCTGTTCTGGATTTGAAATCAGAAGCAAAACCAGAAGCACTCACACATTTATATACCTAAACGTCAACCTCAACAGCTGTGATTTTTGGTATCCAAATTGTTCGAACCAGGGTTGGCCGAATTAACTACACTACATTTTCTACATGATTTACTACGTTTATATGAGGTGTTGAAGCGAGCTTTAAGCTCGCTTCGAACCTTTATACAGTGGACTCTCGATAACTTGAACATACGATAACTTGAACATTCCAATAACTTGAACAAATATTTTTTCCCTTTACGCATTCTATACCTTGAACGGACTATTTTTAGGACTCAATACCTTGAATTTTTCTCCTAAGTACTCTATAAGTTGAACAAGTAAAATTTTTGCGAGCTCTGTAACTTGAACAAAGTTTAGTATTGAATTTCTTAATTTTTTGAATTTATTCAAGGTACCTGGGATGTTGGTACAGAATGCAAACGATTTTTGTAAAGGGGAATCCCATTAAATTTCTTTAGTATTTCCGTATAAGGTTTTATTTTTCATAATCGGTGAATTTCATTTGAACACGTGCGTATTTAGGATTCGAAAGTGAAAAATGGGTTTAAAAAAGGCCAAAAATAGAGTGTTAACACTAAAACAAAAAGCTGCAATAATTGAAAAAATTAAAAACGGAGTCAGCATTACGTCTTGTGCTAAAGAATTTGGTGTTTCAAAAGGGACACATTAAATATTAAATGTTCAAAATGTGCTGCGCAAAGCTAAGCAGAGTAAAATAACGATTTTTTTTTCAAAGTCGTAATAATAATATCATTATTTATGTTTTAAAATCATTAAAATGAATCATTATTAAATAAAAACAACAATTTTTTAATTTGATCCAGTAACTTGCACAATCCTATAGCTTGAACACTCCTGGTTTCGTCCGTATTTAAGTTAACGAGCGTCCACTGTATACCTGTATTGAGTTGAAATGAGCTTCGTTCGACTCGATCCCAATCGCTCAGCGGTGTCGAGTAGAAATGTGGGTCGAAAATCCGACCCTAATCCAACTCGATCTTTCGATACTGCATATAAACGTAGTATTTAACTACGCGTAGTTTATTAAAGAAACTACATGAGTAATTTACTACAATTTGTTACGTCTGCTACATATGTATGTATGTAGTTAATTCATAAAAAATCAATATAATAAAGGAAAACAAAACAAATTTTGCACTTTTATGATGTAATGAAGGTTTGTAAAAAAAAGTTTCATTTACCATAAGGATGAAGAATTGTAGGAATAACTGAACGTTTAATTTAAAAATTCAAATTTCAAATGCACAACTGACAGTTAATTGACAGCAATGCTACAATTTGTTACATTAACTACAATTAACTACATTTAACTACATTAACTACATAAACTACGTAGCAGACGAAACAAATGTAGTTACTTCTAAAAAGTGACAATTCGGCCAACCCTGCTTTCAACAAACATTTTTCTTGATTTTGATTATTGTACGTATTTGATGTTTCACATTCACAATCAAACAAAACTTCAGAATCATCAGAAGCAAACAAAAGTGTTCAGTTGGGATTCCGGATCGGAGAGAGATTCCGGATTGCCAAATAAAAACGACATAACTTTAACGCGTTGCTCGATTGTGTATCTTTGGTTCAAAATGAGTTCCTCTGAAATTGAGAAATGTCAAATGAAATGCAGAAAAAAAACTTGACGTTTAGGCCTTATATACAAGGGTTTAGGTGTGGTTCACATTCAACATCGGCCCTTAAAATTTAACCACCCCTAACTTTAGTATTTCGTTCCAAATCCATTATTTTTAAGAACAGCTTGGCACTTTTGACACCTCTCAATAGGAATAGACTCCCAAGGTCATTTTACCGGTTGCCATAATTCTTCAAAAGAGGTACCTATATGTATTTTGTTTGGCCAAGAGACTTCTTCACATCTCTCCACAGGGCCGGCCATTCCCCAACGTCGATCTTATTTCTCATAAACCACGTCCTTGCTGACTTCGAGGTATGCTTAGGGTCGATATCTTGTTAAAAAAACAACCTAAGGGGCATATCTTGCTCAGCATACAGCAAGATATGGATGTACCTTACTGAGTTCATAATGTCCTTATTCCAAAATATTGAACCAGCACCAAACCAGGAAAAACATCCCCATATCATCACAATGCCGCAACCATGTTTAATAGTCTTGACTGTGTACTGCGTTAAAAACTCTTTTATTTTTGGTCTTCTTAAAATTTGCACCAAATAAATTAATTTATAAGTCGTCAGACCATAAGATGTACCGGCATTTCCAAATGCAGACTGATCTTATTTCTAACCCAAAGTTGTTTTATTAATAGTAAACAAAAATTTGATGGTTACCCCTCTGTATTAAAATTATACGATTCTTCGTCAATGGATCCAAAAACAATATCCAATCTTTTTGCAGAATTTTTGGGGCAGCGTTTTCGTGTGACAATTCTGAGGCCGACGTTAACTATTTTAGTTATATGAATGGCTGCACCCTTCCATAACTTCCCTTATTATTGACACATCATCGGTGATAAATAAAATGAATCAGTTTAAAGATGATTTTTCTTTTGGTACTGACGGTCTCCCTTCTGTTTTGTTGAAAAAATGTACTGCCAACTTAGCCCGAATTCATTCTTATATACCTATTTTTTGCACAACGAAACTTAACAACGGTAACCATTAAAGGGCCAATAAAACAAAAGCACCGGCTAGATCCATGTAAAACAGCAGCAAGGGCATACAAGAGCATTGCGACATATTTTATAGGCCATTTTAGTAGCACTTGTTTCACTCTTTCTCAAAGAAATTAAAGCCTTTTAAAATTGCTTTTTTTTTTTGGCCAATTTCTCGGCATCTAACCTTTTTGAAAATCCTGCGAAAAAGTTTAAGTTATGGCAAGAAATTGTAAGTGTTGATGTTGTTTTTTTAAATTTCTTAATTTCCGTTTTAAAGTATTACCTTTTTTACTTGCGATATAGGTACTATAGCGCGACCTTAGAACAATAGGGTTCTAACTGATATTTTTTTCAAAAATGAGTTATATATGTGGTCGTATAAAATCGAGTATGCTCTTTCGATTCGTTTCATCCATTTTTATCTATCTCTTTTAGTTTTCTAATTAGTCAATAAAAATGGATGAAACAAAGTTCTATGTACATCAATTTCTTAAAAAACTAAGTTCACAAAGTTCTAAGTGGTATATAGAACCTAGTGTACTTAGAAAAATAAAAATAAATTGCACATAGAACTTTGTTACACAACAGGATGTAGATTGAACTTTGTTGCTTCAAAATATTCAAACGATGCTCGTAGTTAGGACTATTAAGGCTATGAATTTTGTGTTAAAGTTGAATTTTATCTAAAATGCATTTGAAAAGTTTGTAGTGTGTAAATTTTCAAAATGTTTGTTCTAAATATGCATAAATTTTAATAAGTAAAGGTAAGGTTTTCTAGATTCAAAATAGCTATTTTGGCTTTTAGTCCATAAAAATTGGCGTTTCGTCCCGGCGATCTTACATGGACTCATCAGTTGACTGAGGACCTTGTCAATACGCAATTTTTGTTAAATTCAGCTCATCTTTTATCGATTTTTTAATGAAAATCCAATGTGAACTATGCCCAACAAAGATTAAAATTGTAATCATTAACGTTGGAAGATTTTGCCCGTGGCCTAGCATTGATTCTATGAAGGTTTTATAATAAAAATTCTATATATATCACTGAAATAAATCAGCCAAGTAGAAGAATTAGCACTATGAATGGACTTGTTGAATTATTGATTCAAAATGGCTTTTTTGGCCTTTAGTCCACAAAAATTGGCTGATTTATTTCGGTAGTGTATAGAATTTGTATTATAAAACCTTCATATAGGTAAGTATTTCCATTTCAAAAATAAATAGGTGTACTTTATTAAATATAGGTACCACTCATTTAAAATGTCGTGGTAGAGAAAGCTTTTACAGGAATGTTTTCGGTACGAACATTAACCTTGATTTTTACCATCCCAAGTTTGATAAATGTGGCAAATGTGAGGCCTATAAAGCAGCAAGAAAAGAATATGCGTTAAGTGAAAAATTTATGAAGGAACATGAGGTCCCATTTAAACTTAAAAAAGATTTTGTTCTATCATGTAAAGGTGAAGAAACTTGCCATATTTGCTAGGCTTGGATGCATCACTTGAACGGAATATCAAAAAATAAGTAAGCTAGATTGCAATGAAATTGCGCAAGATACTCTAGTTGCTATAATGCTATACCTCATTAAGAAAGATTTAAGGCTGTTATCTTTGCCAAACGTATTATAACTTTCAATGAAAGTCTTGCGCCTCTTGGAACGAAAAGCGAAGAAATACCTTTTACTGCAATTTGGTATGAGGGTAACTTCCGTTCGACACTGAATTCATACTACTTAACTTTTCAAAAAGTCAATATATAAAGTCAACTTTTGTTGAACCATCATCATTTGTCCGCTCTCAGCCAAGAGAAATATCAATCGACAGAATAAATGTTATTGAAAAAAATCTCTTTCAACTGTTTCCAGAAAATAGAAAACAATTCTTGGACAATCTTCCTGCGACCGACTTTAAAGCAAACTTAGACTAGTTTTAAAAATGTTGCAAAAACAATTTTTTCTTAATAAATGATTAAGTTTTGTTAACATAAATTTGTTTTCTTTTTTGATTTACAGTTCAGTTAAAAAAGAAGAAATTTTAATAGAAATAGTTTGCAAATCGGTGTACATAGAGCTTTTTAAATATATCTTAATAATTAATTTCTATATCCGGATTACTATAAGAGATTTAGTGTTTTCCTTTATAACTCGAGTATAAAAAATGTAGTTAGGGCCTTCACGATATTATGGGCAGTGTGAGCTTTACTATTATTTAACTTTTCTTTAATAATGTTTATTTGTTTTCCTTTATAAAAAATTCAAAAAAAAGGAATAAAATCTTCGTTCAACGAAAATTCTTATTTCTTTAAGATAACAGGGTTCTATCTGAACAATTAAATTTCTTATCATGACACTAAGTTCTATCAGGTAATTAGAACCTTTTTGTTCTATGCTCAAATGACTTAGCGTTGAGAAACAAGGTTCTATCCATTTTTTCAACCACCAATTACTGCAAAATTATGAAATATGTTGCAGATTTTTAAATTCAGATCAACATAACTTAGTACAAAATTTGTGTTTTCAAAAAATCATGTAGATCCAAACAAAAATATAAAAGTTATAGACAAACAAAATTTCAATCTCTGTTTTCTCAAAAGTGACTTGAGTGCAGTTAGAACCCTATTGTTCTAAGGTCGCGATAGGGCAAGTTCTGCATTTGGAAAAAAAATCGAACTCGAGATTTTGATCAAAGTTGACATTACGATGATAGCGAAGACGAAAAAAGTGGATCCGGCAATTCCGTCTGACTGTCTGTATGTCTGTATGCCTGTATGTCTGTATGTCTGTATGTCTGTATGTCTGTATGTCTGTATGTCTGTACCTCGAACTACAGCCTAAACTACTGGAGGTATTTTCTTCAAACTCGGTACTTAAGGGTCTTCGGTGATTCCCTAGAGGAGAAATTGAATTTTTCTTTTTAGCTCCAAAACTAACGGTACCCCCCATACACCCGTAATGCAAAATCTTATTTATCTCGAAAACGGCTCTAACGATTTTGATAAAAAAAAAAATTAGGTGTGATATTATGGACATGGACTACATTTTGGTAAAAAAAAATTTTGGGGCAAAATGTTATTAACGGCACCTGTCATAGAACCGTTTTTTTGATTTTTGGCTTTCCCACTAACGGCTCTAAGGATTTTAACCAAAAATTTTCAGCAGGATTCTCCTTAAGTTTAAAATAATATTGTTTATAAAAATATTCGAAAAAATATTTGTTGGGTTTTTTGAAAAAAAAAAATAATTTTTTTTGAAAAATCAATATCTTCAAAACCTATGAACGATTATTTTTTGAAATTATTTCCTAAAATCAATATTATTAAATACTTAAAATTCGCATCCCATATTTTTTTCTTAAAAAAATTTCTTATATAAAAATGTACTTAATAATAAAACGAAAAGTTTGTTTGCATAAATTCATACTTTTCTAGAAATCAGACGGCAATTGTATGCATTTGAACATTATTCATTAAATCCATGTTTTATATTTATAAAATGTATCTTAAATTCCAAAGTACTTTTACATAAGAGCAAGTTCGTGCGATCCAGTCGTGCATTTTATTGTTTTAAAAAATCGTCCCAATTCGATAATGGTACGTAAATAATTTGTGGGAGTTTTTGATTTAAATTTTAGAAGGTCATTTAAAAAATATAAAAATCAATTTGATAAAAATAAATAAATTAATGGTACAACAGCTTGTGAAGCCTAAGCTCTGAAGATGAGATGCTTGAGGGGTAAATTAGGAAAAACCTACAGTTTTCTGCCGAATTCGAACCAGGTAATTCTAGATAAACTATTTTCTTCACCGTCGGCGTCGATTCCTCAAAGTTTGATTGCCAATTTTGAGATGACCGTTTCGGTAATCAGCCAACACCAGAGAACATCGCGGCGGTCCGTGAGAGTGTACAGCAGAACCCCAGGCAGTCAATTCCTTGCTGTGCATAAGAATTCAGCCTTTCGCAGATTTCACCTTTTTTTTATAATTATCGCACACTCAATGTGCCAGAGACACAGTGTGAACATTAAGAAAAAAGGGAGGGGTTAAAAAGGAGGTGTCGGTGTACATTGGTTTTGAATTCTTAAACATTGCAATGACAGGGAAAGAAAGAACGTGGTAAGAACGAATCTCTGTACTTCGCAGTACGGACGAAGTTGGGCTTAAGGGTTAACTGATGGGCATTCCTAGAAGCGCGAGTATAATGGTTGAACTATTTAAAGACAGGAATGCAGCTGGCTATTTCATTAGAATACGTTCACATAGTACGTGTAAATAACGGTAAAAAAGGGTGAAGCAAGAAACATTACGACGATGTTCGAGTGATGTAAATGAGTCTATGATGTTATTGTCACCAAACATTTTAAAAGCTCTTCTTTGAATACTGTCCAAGATGCTTAAAAAGATTACTGGAGTACCAGCCCAGGGATGGGAGTTATATTCAAGCCTTAAACGTACATATGTATATAGGTTTTGTAGATTGTAGGCAGATCAGAAGGACACGTCTCACAACACCCAAACATCTTGCGGCATTTTTGGCGGCATCGCGTTTGTGATCGTTCCACAAGACATAGACAACGTTGTTTTTTCGCTGACTGGGCTCTTAGTGAACGTCACAAATGACTGTATGAACGATAAAGGATAAAGTTATCTCTAGCAGAGGTGACTTAAATTGGCCTCGCTAGATTTATTTCTTGTGAGGTTTGCTGAAGCGACAAGTCTTTGCGAATAAACCACAATACGCTTAAGGTGGACATAACACAGGCCAACGCTCAATTTCAATGCGGAAGAGTCATTGCAAATTGGACAACTCACATATCTGCCACCATATGAAGCCGAGATGCGCATTTGATCGAAGTCATATTCCATGCCATACATGGGCCTCTCAAACTTGTTTTATTCCATTTCATTATCTAGCCGCCCTTTTTGAAAAAAAACTCTTAACATAATTGATTAATAACACAAACTTTGTTAGTAAGAAATTTAAAAGTTGATAACAAAAATAAAATAAAATAAACATTAAAGAGCACAAAATATTGCAAACTACAACTGCACTATAGAAGTCTAATCAAATACAAACAAATTGTTGCATTTTCAATTTGCCTAAGACCTTTCTTGTTATCTTTTTATTTGTTTTTTGTATAATTGAAATGAAGGAAATAATTTTATTAAATTCAATTAAAACGACAAAGACAATCTCATCTCAATATGACATCTTGTGGAAGACACAGTGAATTCATTTAAATAGGAAAATGCTTACAAAATACGTATAAAGTAACATTATTATTAATGCTGAAATTTTAAAATGCATTTATAGACAATTAAAGGTAATTACTATTAGTTATATGGCGAAGTATGGTGTGTACATATTTCGAAATAGAATGAATCAAAGCGCTCAAAGAGAATGCATTTTGCAGACTCCGAAAGAATTCCGAAAAAACATACCCATCACTTATTGGGATATAAATTTCAGAAACATTTCATTTGATTTGATTTTTTGTAAAAGGTAAACTTATTGACAAGGTTCTAGAAGTTCCGAATTAAAGGTGTTTATGTTGCTAAATCATTTTAACAGCAAATATCACATCGAATGTGATGCTTAATTCATTCATGAAAATGTGTTTTTGTGCGTACTATAGAACTCTTCAATAATAATAATAAAAAAATATGTTATTTTACCTTTTGTTTTTCTTCATTTGATTCAATTAAAAACGCATTTTTTTATTTAGTTTTTATATGTATATATATTTCGAGGACTTATTTGCCTCATCATCAGTACCTAAAAATAAATACATGCGTTTTGTATTAACAAAAATATATACGAAATTTAATTATATATAAAAATTACCAAGATTATTTTATAGAAAATTATTTGATAACAATCTGTTTTTTAGACATTTGTTTTTGAAATTAAAAAATTAAAAATTAAAAATCATTGAACAAATTTTCTTATAAAGTTACTAAGTATTTAAAGTGTATACATTTATTTAATTTTGAACTTGATTGTTCTGTAAATTTGCATTAACTATTAGATTGTAGTATGTATTAGTATAGTCTTTTTTGTCTGTTTTGTAGTTACACGCATATGTGCCCGACACAAAAACATAATAGTCAAAGGAAATTGTTTTACAGATGACTGAATTAACATTCAAAACAGCAAGCAATGGAATTTGCCCTATCTCGAATTCAGAATTTACTTTTTGTGGTGAATGACCCACGCACTTTTCTATTGTGAATGGCTCAAAAACCAGCCAGCCGAAATAATTGTAGAAATAACACTTCTATGAATTACTGGATCTGGCTTTTCAGTAACAATAGGCAGGTTGGAATTTTTGTAATGGGCCGAAGTTTGGCATGGAAAGGTCGACAACGTTCAAGGGTTTTCATTGAAAATATTAAATTGAAAAAAAAAACGACAAAAGAAAAAAAACCATCAAAACCAGATAAATAAATTTTAAATATTCTTTTCATTCAACAATAATCGTAGATTTACATAGATGGTTTTGATGTGAAGGTTGTGCTTTGCAAAGCCGTTGGACCATGGGTTAAAGACTTTATTTTTTTTTTTCATATTTGGTAAAACTTGGGGACCAAGTTAAAAAATTATCAAGTGGACATACGGTAACGTAGTCTGGTGGAATGCACTGGACAAACCTACTAACCTTAAAATCATGACCAAGGTACAAAGAATGGCATGTATTGGGATTACTGGGGCAATGAGGTCCACCCCGACAGAGGGTCTGGAAGCTAGAATCGGCAGCCAATAGCGCACTTCGACTTAGCCAGCCGTGTAACTGGCGAAATAGTGCGATAGGTCATGCGCAGATTTTACAGAAATACATTGGAAGTAGGGTATGTACTGACTACATAGCACCCCGCTTAGACTTTTACAAGCCGTTCAAGACCGCCTTTCCTAGCAGAGAGGACTGGCAAATCAACGAGCCATCTACCTGCGAATCGATGATATCTATATATACTGACGGTTCCAAGATGGAAACTGGTGTTGACGCAGTATTCTTTTCAGAAACCTTTGGACTATCCAGCTCATTCAGACTTCCTGATTACAGCAGTGTCTTTCAAACTGAGGCAATACCACAAGCTGATATCACCTTTTTCATTGATAGCCAAGCGGTAATTGCCATTGAAATCAAATCGAAGCTTGTAATTTGCTGTCGCGAAGAGCTTAGGGTTCTTGGTACACAGCACAACATTAGACTCTGCTGGGTTCCTGGTCACAGTGGTGTGCCAAGAAATGAAAGCGCTGACAAGCTGGCAAGAATAGGATCAACACTTGATCCTAATCAAGCAGACACAACAGTTCAAGTCCCACCCTGTAATCTTAAACAGGTAATCAAGAGTGAAATTCTAGCCTTAGCAAACAAGAGATGGAACTCTCCCGATTCCTCTCTTATAACCAGAAAATTATGGCCTAGTTTCAGTAAACAAAAGACCGATGTTATCATCCAACTGAATAAAAAGTCTCTTTATCTTCTCGTGAGCATCATCACAGGTCACCAGCAACTCGGTTACCACAAGAAAAAGATGAAACTCAGTATGGACGACTTATGTAGAGGATGTGGTGACGAGGAGATACATGAGGAAACTCCTCAATACCTGTGTCACTGCCCTGCAATATATCATCTAAGAAACAGGCATCTAGAGAGACACTTCTTCAGAGACTTGGAGGAGCTCTCCGACATTCCAAGCTAAATCATGTTAAAATTCATTAACGATACCAAATGGCTTGAGAATTTCTGATCTCTGAAAACCCAAGTACAGTACGATAGTGTAGAACGAACGAAAACGATAACGACGCACGTGTTCCTTGTGGGAGCAGCACCAACGGAGAATGGGCACCTCGCCTATACACCTGCGGTTGCCACTCCTACGTTGAAGACGAGCATCAGTGGGTTGATGGGACCAACCCTACCTAAGATTGGTAAAATCCTCTTTGGTATGGAAACCGCCTCTTCGACTTAACTAACGACCAAACAAACGAACATATACACCAAACACTGACTTTTCAAACTCATCTACCAGACGTTGCAAGGAGCCATATGCTCCTACGGGCCTGGTGTGGGAATGATTACTTAAGTGGAGGTAAAGGAAAGGGGGTATCCTGAGAAGGCGTATACCTCTCCCTAGCCATGTAATTATTATTATGTGACGATAGAAATTTCAATACTTTAGAAATACCCTATGATATTTCAGGCTAAAGCTTGCTGTAACCCATCTACATCCCTAACGGGCTTGATCGACATAGAATTATCATAGGTTTCAATACAAGGGTTCACAAACCCAAGGGTATCACAACGGATCTACATTGATCTAAGTGTGACGGTAACAAGATCAACTCTCAGCCCACTAATCTAACCTAATTAGTAAGCTCATCAAAACCAGAGATTTAAATATAAAAAAAAAAAAGTGTGAGTGCCAGGACTCACGGTTAAGATGTGTAAACATCAACGTTCGTCCGAGTTCCAAATTTTTGTTATCGAACGTACACAATAAACATACAATGCAATCGTACTATACTATATATCAGAAACACTGGTGCCTGCTGCTGTTTGCACGGCACCTCAACTTAAGAATTATAGAGAGAGCGATGGTCAAAACGACAATCAACAAATTGATAATCAACTATCACCTTACGCGATTCCACCCCAGAATTTCGACAGTTCTTTGTGCTTTCCCACTATAGTATAGCACTATAAGTAATGCTCTTCTCTTGTCTATGATAAATGCATATTTTGACTCTTAAATCCGCAAATAAAGCATGAAAATAGCCCTCAAGTTTTTATTTAATAATAAACTTAAACAATTCCCGCTCAACCCCCTTTACAAACTCAATTATGTCAAAAATTGATATACATATCAAATACCAAAACCAAAAGTTACACTATGTTTTCCGAGTTTGCACCAATAGCGCTAGTTCCGTAGTTCTGGCAGTCCATGTATAATAAGTCAATGGCTTTACATAACGCTTTACTTATTTCTAGTAAAATAATTATTTCGGAACGAGTCCAAACACATTTTTCTTGTTCATTTTCCATTATTACTTATGTATGTTTAGGATACTCTTAATGTAATGATTAAAAAATTATTGAGTGAATTTAAGATTAATGGGATCAAAAACACTAGTTAACAACTAAAACCGAATAACAACATAAAAAATTGTGTCCACTAACTATTTCGGTCCTTTTTAGGCTAGGCGCGCACATTCAATTTTTAGTTGCACAACTATTTGGTTGCTTATAGAAAACAGATGAACTATTTGGTTGAATGTCAGCGCAGGTGCATACATATTATTATATGTTACACAAAATAGCGAACTCATTTTAGGCAATCGTTTAGTTTGTGTCAAAACACAAACTTTTTATACTGTTCAATTTATATTTGCAGTACAGGCCTTATGGGAGAGCTTTTTCAGAAACACTGGTGCCTGTTGCTATTTTCACGGCACCTTAACTTTAGAAATTGCCACCGAAATAAGAAAGAGAATCACTGAGTTACATTGAAATTGTTTGTGTAATCTTCTTTGAGCTCACGTACAGCCCACCATGACCTATCTGCTCCATGAGTAAAAGGAGACTGATCGCCAATTTGCTACCAACCCTTATTATGTTTATTAAAACAAAAACTATGGCATTTTCTTTGGTTTGTGCCTTGTAACTTCCAGGATTTAAGCTTTTTCGAGCTTTTGATAGCAAATATTTTTCTGAGATTTGCCGCAATTTTTAATGCTCCTACGGCAATCCATAATGGTCAGACTGAAAGGCAAATATCCTATCTTCCCTGTACTGCAAATATAAATTGAACAGAGTATAGTTGCTCGAATCAAGCAATTGCGAAACTAAAAATTAAATGTGCGCGCCTAGTCTTACACGCCATGTCAGCATATTACTGCGATTCCCATAGTTCGCACAGCCGTGTCGGCACTTATTCATTTCACACAACCCAAAAACCTTATCGACAATATGCTTCGATGAGGTAGTTCGTGGCGTGTGTTAGGAGTAAGTGGACTCCGCTGCGTAACGTTAAGTTTGTTTGACTTATGTTTAAACAGGGATGTTGCTTTTTACACTTATATTCAAACAGAGATGTTATCTGATAAAAAATAGACTGTTTTTACACGAATCCGATTTTAATCTCTGTTTCTCTTTTGGCTTAATTTTGAGTGCATCAGTGCTTTTAAACACAGCGATTTTTAATGTAAGTTAACTTTGTTCATGCAAAAAGGAGACATCTTTTCGCACCCCTTACTCTACTCAGTTAAGTGAATTTCACTGAGCGAACGCCAAATATAAAAAAAGAAAACCACAAAGAAGAAGAATGAACGATAACTCCGCCTTTTTCTCAACCTCAGCAATTGCGTTTAAAGCTAGATATACATTGTTCAAATGCATGACAAGCATGCGTGTAAGTGCATTATTGAAAAAGTCACACATATAGATCGGATGTAGGCTTGAAGAAAAATCCAAATCCTTTCAATCTAGCCTACTGCATAGAAATATTGTATATGCAAGATTGATGATTGATCATGCATTTATTGGTTCATTTGCGTATAGTACGTCGAAGAGATGAGAACACAGCACAACATAATAAGCACTGATTAAAATATTAAAACAGCAAACGAAAATTATATGATGAAATAGACAGACAAAATAAAACAAATTACTCGGATAAAATTTAAAAAAAATCTCAAAGAAATTCGTAAAAACACAATTTTACAGAAAAAAAAACTCACAAAGGGCAACGTCCTCTTGCCACTGAAATAATAGACTTGCAGGTGCTTGTCATGCATTTGAACAATGTACATATATATCTGGCTTAACGCCGCCAACAAATATACTTACTTATCATGCAGCGAAAATACTCGTATCAAAACTTTTTTTTTTGACAAGCCACTAGATGGACCGTTCATCTTATCAAAATCAAACCAATCGTTTAATTTTTGTTTAGGTTTCTGTACTCTATCTTACTCCCTTCGTCAGAGATTTATAAACCGATTGACATCATTTCCACCTTGTAATGGAATTATAAGTGGTAAAGCCTAATTTTTTAATCCATTGAAGTTCGTAGTCATCTTTCAGTTCATGGCTTGAGAGATGGAGAACGATCTATATTTTGATATAGTGAATGCCAAAAGTATAATTTGATATAATAAAGAATATTTAATTCGATAATTAAAATAATTATATGGTATGACAGATATAAGGGAAAAATTAAATTTTGACGTATCGAGAATATTTCGTTGTAGATGTCAACTGATTGCCCTGAACAACATTTTAAATGGTTTTTGGAACATTTTTTTAAGTTTTTGATTTTTTTGTAAACGGTACAACCGATTTTGATCGTTTTTTTTTATGCTAAAGCTCCTCAAAAGTTTGAGTATTATTTTTTTTTGTATTTTTATTTATTTATTTATTTATCATCAATCAGAGATAATATTCTCTTATAGACTTAGATATAATTATTATATACATTAGTTTATTATTAAATGAATAACAAATTTTTAATTAAATAAACTTAACAATTACAATTGATTCGTTACTTTATTGCAAAATTATTTCGTTTAAAACATGTAATTTAAAAGTTTCTCTTGAACAGTTTCTAAAAATGTCTATTCTATAACAAACAACATTAGTTTCCCTGATGCAACGAGTAATTGGCTCATTCAGGCCATAGTTAGTGCGATGAAAGAATTCATATAATATATTAGAATCCCGAACATTTCTTTGAGGAACTCGAATTTTAATAAGATTTAATAAATGTGAGCATTTTATGTGATATGTTAAAATATCTCTGATAAACATAACAAAATTCCAAATTTTTTTTGGAAAGACAAAGATGCAAAATTTTAGTCGAATTAGTACGATATTAAAGCTGTTTTACAATGAAACTAGGTTAAAACGACGATTTTGCAAATACATAAGAGAAAGTTCGTGCGACCCAATCGTACATTTTATTTAATGTCAACTCTGAAAATACATTTTTGGGAGCATGAAATAAAATTTAATTGTCCATCACTTCACTAACGTGAAGTGGATTTCTTTAAAAATAAAATGCACGACTGGATCGCACGAACTTGCTCTTATGTAAAAGTACTTTGGAATTTAAGATACATTTTATAAATATAAAACATGGATTTAATGAGATAATAATGTTCAAATGCATAAAATTGCCGTCTGGTTTCCGGAAAAGTATGAATTTATGCAAATAAACCTTAAAAATCGTTTTTTTATTAAATACATTTTTTATATAAGAAATTTCTCTAAATTTTTTCAAGAAAAAAATGTGGGATGCGAATTTTAAGTATTTAATAATATTGGTTTTAGGAAATAATTTCAAAAAATAATCGTTCATAGGTTTTGAAGATATTGATTTAAATTTTTTTTTTTTTTTTTAAAAACCCAATAAATATTTTTTCGAATATTTTTATATACAATATTATTTTAAACTTAAGGGGACTCCGGCTAAAAATTTTGGGTCAAAATCCTTAGAGCCGTTAATGAGAAAGTCGAAAATCAAAAAAACGGGTCTATGGCAGGTACCCCTAATAACATTTTGCCCCAAAATTTTTTTTGACCAAAATGTAGTCCATGTCCATAATATCACACTTAATTTTTTTTATCAAAATCGTTAGAGCCGTTTTCGAGATAAATAAGATTTTGCATTACGGGTGCATGGGGGGTACCCTTAGTTTTGGAGCTAAAAAAAAAATTTCAATTTCTCCTCTAGGGAATCACCGAAAACCCTTAACTACCGAGTTTGAAAGAAATAGGTCCAAGGGTTTAGGCTGTAGTGAGAGGTACAGACATACAGACACACTGAAACATGTTTTTTGTGTACTAAATTTTCCTTAAAATTTTTATAAAAAAAATTGATATGCAAATTGTTAGTATTTAATAAAATACATTTTAAAACGTAATTTAAAAATTTAATCGTGTATCGGTTTTCAAGATATTGAATTTTCAAAAACAAAATTGTATTATTTTTTTAAAAATCCAAAAACTATTTTTTCGAAAAATTTTTTAGTTTATATTTTTTTAAATGCAAAGCAGCTCCTGCATAAAAATTTTGGTTAAAATCGTTAGATCCGTTGGTGAGAAATTCGAAAATCAAAAAAACCGTTCTATGACAGGTACCCCTAATAACATTTCCCCCCAAATTTTTTTTTCACCAAAATATAGTCCTTGTCCATAATATCACACTTAATTTTTTTTATCAAAATCGTTAGAGCCGTTTTCGAGATAAATAAGATTTTGCATTACGGGTGTATGGGGGGTACCCTTAGTTTTGGAGCTAAAAAAAAAATTTCAATTTTTCCTCTAGGGAATCACCGAAGACCCTTAACTACCGAGTTTGAAGAAAATACGTCCGGTAGTTTAGGCTGTAGTTCGAGGTACAGACATACAGACATACAGACATACAGACATACAGACAGACAGACGGAATTGTCAGACCCACTTTTTTCGTCTTCGCTATCATCGTAATGTCAACTTTGATCAAAATCTCGAGTTCGATTTTTTTTCCAAATGCAGAACTTGCCCTATAGTACCTATATCGCAAGTAAAAACATTGAATGAACCCACCATGAAATCTTTCGTTAGGGGGTTGAATTTAGTTCTAGCCAGCAATGGAAAGTAATAAAATCGAGATTGCAGCACTCAAAGTTTCCAATGTAAACACGATGTCGTAAGTACGCAATATTTCCAATGTAAACATGGTGTTAAATGCAATCGTCGGTAAGGTAGGTTGCTACACGGAACGTGTAACCGTAACGTGTAACCGTAACTTGTAACCGTAACGGGTTACAAGTTTTACCCACGTTTTCGATTCACTCTACCGCCGGGAAAGATGTTTACACATCAAAAATATTTTTGAAACCATATAACTATTCCTATGCAAATTTGAAAAATATACTATTGTATTTCCAAGACAAATATTTCCTAATATAGGTAAATAAAATTTGAAATTTATAGAATTGAATAAGAAAGTCAATGTTTTCATATTTGCACACGAAATTGTTTCTAAGTGGTTTTCAATGGCTGTTTGCTCATGTTTTATGAACTTAATTATTATTCAAGAGGAATTTGTTTAAACGCGGAAATTTATTCAATAGTTCCGCTTTAATTTTATGTCTTCATCTTTGGTATTTTAATATTAAATACCTACATTTTTATATTCTTATCGGTTAAATCCCACATGCTTCATAACTCACATCATAAACTCCCTATACCTAAGTTTGTGTAGTGAGTTCTCTTTCCCAACTCGAAGTTGGTAACTCTTTGGCAAAAACCCAAATATAAATGTCATAAAATCCTGTAAGGAACGCTAAACAGCGAAATCCTTATAGATAATTTCAAAAATGTTTGTTGACATTCAATTTAGAAATTCCATAGAGAACCATAAATCCCCTCTCCAATAAAAAAAAGAAGAAAAATACTTACCTACCTAGGTATGTAGGTAGTATGTGTAATGGAAAATTCGTGCTTCTTCCGGATTTCGTCGAAATTTTAATTTCCGCAAATATCACAACGAAAATAATATGCTTTTTTGAATTTTTTTTTTCGACGAAAGAATAACATGAACATCATGTGATGCACGTTTAAAATTCTCTATTTTCCCCCAAGGTTGTCTGATAACTGGTATTGGTATTTACAATAACAAAAGAAGAAGAAAAAAAAAAACAAAAATTCGTTCAATGGTGGCCATATTTTATAATACACACCAACACCACACATCTGCTCAGGTACTTTAAACTTTTGATACGAGTACCTAGTGATGAAAAACTCACTTTCTTTATCGAACTTGAAAATGTAGGACAAAAGAGATTTCCAAAAAGCCTCAAGGCATCTACATACCCAACCTTACATAGGTAGGTACATTTAAAAGGTTCAAGATAAATGGCGCTATGAAATAAACAAAAAGGTAACCAACTCCCAAAAAAAACCTCAATAAAACAACCATAAAAGTTCGTCATAAAAAAAATATAAAACCGACAATAAACAAGTCGAACAAAAAAAAAAAAAATTAAAAAATTGCGAATTTTATAAAACCATTGATCACGAAAAAAAGAGGACAGAATCATTGACTTCAGTTCAGATTCAAAAAAAAACAAAACTTAACGAAAGAAAGAGGAAGATATAATGGCGTACCATGATGGCTGCTCATTAGTTAATAACCATCACAAACACCAGGTAACCGCTCAGTCCAGATACTCCACATCTATAATCATACATCTGCTGTCTGAGTCTTCTGTCTACTGATTACGTGTTGACTTGGCTTTTGTTGCCATTTGCCATAGCCATTGCCACACGGCAACGGCACACTCTGCTCTGCTCTGCTGGCAGTGGCAGCACAAAAATAAGTTAAAACCTGGCTATAAAGGGAAAAAATTACCCCAGAGTCCAACGAATTTGTTTGTTAATTAATTAAAAAAATTGCACCCCTTTCACGTGGGAGGAGGGGGTTGAGTTTGGGTTTAACTTTGTTTTCAATGAAATCATGCCAAATGCAATTCCATTGCGAAGTTACCTACCTGGTCGACCGGGGGTCAGTGGACGAGTGTAATAGAGTTGGTTTTTGGACGTGTGTAGGTAAAGGTTGATAAACGGCTAAGAGTATAGAGGTCTTTTATAAGGTACACTAAGCACACCATCATCATCATTATTCATTCATTGCCATTCGGAATCGTTGACTGCCTTGTTGACGATGAATCATCATAGTTTTAAAAGTTTAAAGTCTAAAGCAAGGTTAGCCGTTCATAGAATGTGGTAATGTGGTAACCACAATTCGCGCGCTCACCCGGTGATGTGTGCGTCCGGTTTAGATTAGATGGAATGGATGGTTATAAATGTTGCCGTTTGAATACATTGCAATAATCCATCCATAGGCCTCTCTTGACTCTCTAAAACTACTCTTGTCGAGTAGGTAGTTAGCTAGGTATCTGCTATCTACTTCAATTGTCGCTAATTTTGAATGCAAATGAAGGCTATTTGTAGTACCTACCAATGGATGATGTGATGATACGATCGCAATGATAGGCAAAGACAGACTCTCACACGCACCCACTTTTGCCTCAACATTCCGTGTTTGGAATCAGTAAACGGACAGACCCGACAGACACATGAATGAGAGTGCTCATATGGGCATGCATAATACTCGTATTGAAGGGGTTATCACAAATAATTGCATAACTTTTTTGCTCAATTATTATTTGTGTTGGGTAAAATTGTGATATACCATGGAAGCCTACCTAGTTGCTATCTACATATAAGAGAAATATATAGAGCAATCATAAGCTTATAGTATTGCATGTTATAACGAGGTGAGAAACAAGCTTTCATCGTTATCTCGCACCTCTTGAAATTGAATACTGTTTTGTGAGAACGTATAAATTCGAGACGACCGACCGACGATTCGATTTGTTTTTCTGTGTATATCTTAAGTACGTCAGAGGAATAGTGAAATAGGGGTGAGAAAATTTAAGATTTAATTTTATAGAAACTTTTTAAAACAGAGCGTTAAACATTTTTGCCAAGAAACCCGATATCGGTTGTCGCCGCAATTTATATTTTTTTAAATAAATTGGAAAAAGTCAACAAAACAGAAATTTAATATTTTTATTTGTTTTATTTTAAGATAAGAAGATATACAAAATGACAATGTCGTACACAATCTTTATTATCTTAAATGCAGTCTCCATTGGAAGAGAGCTTAAAGCAATGTTTGCCCGTCTTTCATAATAAAAGAAATTAAATACCTATAAACATTTAATGAAAAAATAACATTTTTAGGATTTTTTTTTTAAATTAAGTAAGTAATCGAGTAAGAATTCATGTACAGCAGAATTCGGTTATTACGACCACTGACGGGAGACAAATTTTCGTCGTTATAAGCGAATGCAGCTACATACATATGTATATCCGAACGAAACAATTTTTACTTGCGACTTTTGGGTACTATAAGGCAAGTTATGCATTCGTAAAAAAAGTCGAACTCGAGATTAGGAACCATTTTTTTGTTTTTGATTTTCTCAAAAATGGTACAACCGATTTTGATCATATTTTTTTTGCTTGGGCTCCCCAAAAACTTAAATACAATTGTGTATTCAAATTTTCAAAAAAAAAAAATTTTTGGATTTTTAAAAAAACCCCAGGACCTTATTCGGAATTCTCCCCCCCCCCCACCAAAATGAGCTTTTTTTTTAACGAATCGATAAAAAAGTGTTTGCTGTTGATAAAAAACATCAAATTATGGAGGAGAAACACTTTTTTATGGTAAAAAAGTGAAGTATAAGCCGACCACCCACAGTACTATAACTAAAACTAAGTACTTTTTTATTATGATAGGATATTTGCTTTTTTTGCTTGCTTACGCATTACGGCGTATAAACAGTGAAATATGCAACCCCCCTGCTTGGGCACACTATAGGATTTGGGGTAGGTGCGAGGTTGGGTGTATGCTAGGTTTCTTTTGCATTTACAGAATCTGGATTTAAAGAAACTTTGAATTTACCCTATGGCCTATATTCATTTTTTTATACTTCACTTTTTTACCATAAAAAAAGTGATTCTCCTCCATAATTTGATGTTTCTTATCAACAGCACACTTTTTTTTATCGATTCATTACAAAAAAAGTGCATTTTGGTGGGGGGGGGGGGGGGGTGGAATTCCGAATAAGGACCTAAAATCTCAATAGCATACCTAATATTTATAAAAAATTTCATGAGAAAAAAGTTAATGCAAGAAATTACATACATTTCAAAACTTAAAGATAGGATAACTTTAGAGCGATGTATCTCGCAAATTCCTTGATATAAATTTCCCAAATTTTGGGAAAACATAGAACAGTCTACGAGTATGAAAAAATAAATGAAACAAATCCATAATCCAAATTTCATTTCTTGCATTTATTTCCGCAAAAGCACCCCTGTGCGGCGTTATATCCTTGAGATATCCATCTCCATGCAAGTTAAGACAAGAAGAAGATAAATTCAGTCCAAGTTTTTTACATAGAGTATCGATGATTCCGAAGTACATATACATATGTAAATGCATAAACGTCAATTTCGCCCATTTAACCCTTCTTTATTCGTAATTTGCATGCGTCTATAAGGTTTACTCTCAAAGATATTTGATGTCTCCATTTCCAACAATCCAATTCCAATCCAAATTTTAGAGCCTATAAAAAAATTAATGCTTTCATACCATTGCGATTTTTTTTAGCTTTGCGAATCGAACAAAAAAAAAACAAATTTCCACTTTTATTCCCGAGTCATCTGTCAATAAAAATCCTTTTATGCAAAAAAGTGTACCCCTATAAAAATGGATTTAACGGTTCCATTTATCAGATTTGATCTTAGCTTAGAAAGAGTTCGGAATTCACATCACGCATACCTGAGAATAACCGCCATCAATTCCAAAATGGTGTTTGTATATTCGCGTATATTAATGACTTTACGAGTATATTGCCACCTCGTTGTGCCATAAATCTCAAAGAAGCGGTTATTCCAATACCAATAGGTAGGTAGTACCTATCGCCCGAAACCGAAATTCCGCAATTTCTAGCCTCGACACATGCTGCATTCATGCCTGGCTCAGTGAATGGTTTTGTTTTGTTTTTTTTTCTTTTGTTTAGATAGTTACCGCCATAGATTAACCGAAAATGTGGCATTGTAAAATTTATTAAACTTCCGCCACCATAGATGAACGAACATACCTTAACGATTTTCCCTTAAGCGAGAGTAAAGAGAAATATTAAGCAATAAATAACCATAAATCATTAATGCAGAATGATAAATGGAGACCTTTAAGCTATGTGTCAAGGATTTGAAAAGGATGCTCCCTCAGGTGTTTTTTGCAAGCTGCGTGTTTTCAATCTGAACAAAAACAAATATGTATAGAAAAACCGGACGTAATTTCCCATGTAAAATCCCATATCCAAGTTCCGCTGATCCAACAAAAGGACTTTGTAAAATCCGCGTAAAACTTTTAATTAACATTTTCTCTCTTTGAGTGTAGACATGTGTATGTACTGAAAAAAAAAAAATATCCTGAACCGGAAAATCCCTACCGTTTCCCCAAACGCCAATTTCGAGTAACCAATTCCGTTCAACACAGTTTTAAACTTTGCCTCAATTCGAATCCTGGAACTATTTCATTTGTATCTATGAAATTTTAATTAGATTTATGTCGTTACTTATTTCATTATAAAACGAAGCTATGAAGCTCATGCTATCTTCCTTCATTGTCAATTTGATAAAGTGGGCCAAAAGAAAAATGAAACTTTTTTAATTTTATGAGAAATTTTCCTTGCAAAATTGCACTCGCGGAAAAACTTTAAGACCACCTTGTGCACATCAATTTTGCGAGGATGTCTCCCCAATCGATTTGGGAAGAAAAAGTTATTTAATATTTTCGAAAAAGATATACAAAAATTTAATACTCCCAAGGATAAGAGCACGTTATTATGATGTGCGAAATAAAAATTGAACAATGCATTGGCATAAAAACGGACACAACGACGACGAGGCCATTTTTTTTCTGTGGATGCAGAAGAGTATTTTTATCCCTTCTCTATGGCATCGATGGACGGAGCCATAAAACTGCAAGAAAAAAAAAGTTTTCCACTAAAAATGCGATAAAAAAGAGAGATACAGTTGTTTATATGGAGACGGATGAGAAGGATTTATAGTAGGTAGGCACCCATATACCCAGTAGTCTATGGGCTTCTTAGTTGGTTTTGTACTTTTTTGTTCGATGGTTTATTGAGTGTTGTATGAAGATAAGCAGTGTTTTAAAATTTAAGATCTAAGGCACATTGACTGAAGTTGCAAAATAAATTGCCATTTTATGTCTAATTCCAGGGAATAATTGCCAGAAAAATGTAAGTTGTGGATGGGTGTGATTTAGGACATTTCAAAAAATTTAAAGCTACTCGTAAATGTTCGACTAAATCTCACGAACTTCTTTTAGAATTGTTCCTTTTAGTTTTTGTGTAAAATTTTGTTCAAGTTCAAAAGGATTTTATTTCGTATAAGCTATATACATAATTTGTAGATCTTCCATTTTATAACATGGCCTACGCCGTCTGTCAGTTGGCAAATAGTGCTTAATTCTTTAATAACAAAATTTTGTTATAAGTATATTTCTGTTAAGATACTAGTACGGTCTAGAACGCCAAAAAACGCACGATTTTTGGGAATTTTTTCTCAGAAACTTTATTAGGTAATAACATATTTTTTTTTTAAATAATGAATACAAGCGTCAAGAGTACAAACAAAATTTTTTTTTAATTTTCAAGTTTTGGCGAATTATAGAGGGCCCAACGTCGACTCATCAAAAAATACATTCTTCCATTGCGGACAGTTAATCTCAGGATTGGCTGGACTGAAACAAAAAAAAAAAACAGAGTGGGTTACTTAAAGGAAGGTTTCTTACGAGACAATTTCCCACAATTTGTTTAAAAACTTAAAACAAAACAAAATGTCAAGCTTGAAAAAAAAAACAAATTTTTTTTGGCAATTTTTTGGCCATTTTTGGGTCGCCATTTTTTTTGTTCATAACTTTTTGGTCAAATTGTGGTAAATTGTCTTAAAAAATATAAAAACAATCAAGTTGCAACAAGATTTTTGAAAATCGGTTCAGTAGATCCAGAAATTAACTGTCCGCAATGGTACAATGCAGGGTTCGGACTTAGGTTTTAAATTTTCGAAGTAGATACGGAAAAAAACTGAAGTAGATCCAAAATTTTCGAAGTAGTTTTAAGAAATTAAATTATATAAACATAACATATAAGTAAGTTCGGATTTCAGACTTTTAAATTTTTTTTAATTAAATACATATAACTATTTTAAAGTAAATTTTCCATCAACGAACTTGTACTTTTGTATGAATTTTATCAATTCACAAGGTGGCTCATATAAAATCTCTAATTTTTCTGTAAGTGATGTCGAAAACATTAAATTTTCCACGGTGCTTACGTTTAAACGATGAATTAACTTGTTTTTTTATGTAATACAGAGTGTTCAGCGCTATCTTTAAATATGTTGGCTAAGAATTTCAAAGAGAAGTAGATCATGAAAAAAAGAAGTAGAGAAGTAGATTAAATTTTTCTCTCAAAATCGAAGTAGATCTACTTCGATCGAAGTAAAGTCCGAACCCTGGTACAATGTGTTTTTTGATGAGTCAACGTTGGCGCCCTCTCCAAAAATGGAGAGAATTTGAAAGGCAGTACTGATCCACATTCGTGTAGTGCGGATCCTATCAAAGAGGCTCAAGTGGATCTTTTGAACCCCTGTCAAAATATGAGAATTATACTTGAGCTTTGGACGAATATAGGCCGCATAGATTACAGCCAGATCAGAAGTGGTATACATTTCTCGTAACGTCAAAGGAAACCTAAACACTTTTTGGTGACTTCGAATATGTGGCAAAACCACACAAGGTGGTCCATGATGCACATACCGATGCTTATGGATAGCGACAAGGCGGGTGGGTTGCGCTTTAACGACACAAGACCAATGAGTTTTTTAAACTCCCCATTTGACAGTGCTATCGAGATCTAATTTCTTCTGGATCCATATCCGAAGTACAATATTACGTGCAAAATGGAGCCCTTTGGCACACCAGCAAGAAAATTCGCCTCTTTTAGGGACAGGCTGAACAAATTCCGTCTTCCATTCACTCAGAAAGATACCAGTAGAGTAGAAAAGATGGAATAGCCTACAAAATAGTTTTGTTAGCATTGAAGAACACCTCTTCAGAACAATTGGAGGCATACTATCTGGGCCATCGGATTTGTGTATATCGAGATCTTTCAGTACTCTGTGCAACTGTGCGAAAGAGTGCGAAAGAATATTGTCGCATACAATATTTACGCTCTCAAGTTCAGGGGGAGTCATGACACTTTCTGGCAGTGTTGAATTTACATCAAGCTATGCTGCAAGCGAATAGGCTTTTTCTTATGATATTACAAAAGGAGTTTCATTCAAGACGAGCGTTGGAACCGAAGACGACGTAGTATTTCGTACATTTTCTACAAATGACCAGAAATGTGTACTACCTTTGGGAAATTGTAGTATTTTTTGCCTTAATTGTTGGTCATGCAAAAATTCGATTCGTCGAATATGATCATTACGGGTCCTTCAGCTTTAATCAAACTATGATTTTTTTATGTCGGTTTGATAGATTTTTTCCTATTTGGAATAAAATTTCGACAATAATTAAATTTGTAGTCATATCTGGCACTGGAGTCAACGTTACTATCGAGGAAGCATAGTGACCAGTTAAATCTTTACTAAAGTTGAAGTTCTATTAATCAATCTTGACATTACGATGGTGATAAAGAGTCTTGGGTTATTCCATAGCGGGGAAATTGAAATTTGTATTTTAGCTCTTCATATCATTAAAGGAAACCAAAAGCTCATAAAATAGAATTGAATCAGTAGTATATATATATAAGTTATGAAAGGCAAAATCAATGTTTAAACTAGCTCCTCCTATTATTGGGTGTATAGCTAGGACACACTCATATAACCCCCCATAGATTCACCCAACAATATATAGTAATTGATATGGTCAACAAACATTTTGAATCCAAAACTTGTAATTTTACCAACAAATAGAGTACGAGATTAACCTGTATAAATCCTTGGAATAATTTTCCAATCGTAAATTTTGTTTGAAATAATAAAAAGTTTACATTATCCTAGATTGAGAGAAAGTCCATTGACATCAGACTATTTCAATATAGCTGATAAGTCGTCATTAACTCGGTACATGATAAGTTCCAATAGTCCAATAGATGGAACATTTAAACAAACTTAAATGAGGTCATTTATAAAAATACAAAATAGTAGAGCACCAACAATTGAACCTTGAGGTACACCTTTTTTGTATGTTTTTATATTGCGAAAACCTTTTAGCAGCGACCACTTTTTGTTTTCTATTGTTAAGATATGTATCATCACTAATTTTTTCGCACACTATAAAAAGTCTTTGAAAAATGAAAAAGAGATATAGTGCTATAGTTTTCCAAATCAAAATTCATCCGCATATAATCTAGAAACTTAACCTGTTTCACAACTTTGTTTACTCTTAACTCTGAAATAGTCGATACAAAATTGTCGAGATTGAGATAATTATTTATTTGATTAGTTAGAATTTTTTCAAAATCTTGAAAGACATGCTTAAATGCTTGTAAATAAATTGTCTTTGAATATTTGTTCGAGGATTTTACGGAGATTAAAAATATTGCTGGCCATTAGAGCTATGTATATTACATATTTTGTTCAAGACAAATTCCTGTTAATAGAGTGTTTTGTATGTAGAAAATTCTTCTATGGGCTTAGATTTGCATTTTTGACCACAGGTACACTTATCCAGTTTGCAACTATCAGAAAAACAAGAAGTAGAAATTAGACAGTAAAAATAGCCAAACAAATTCCAACAAAACTGAATTTTGGTTTAGATATTTTTTTTCATGTTTGAAGTATTTTCTATCATAAGTCTGGTCCGAGACAAAAATTTTTAGGGCAGTAAAATTTACTACAAATAATTTTTTTTTTTTTTCATACATATCCATCACTTGAGATAATGCATAGAGGAATCTCGTACCGACTTAACTTAAAAATGAATCAACTTAGGGAGCTCGTTCATAACTCAGGTTTTAGATACGAGTAATTTCATTGTCTACAAGTTTTTCGTCATGTCGATTTGTTGTAAAATAAAATTTGAAGAAGTTATTAAATAGGAACAAAATCACCACTATTTCACATCGTCAAAACGTTTTATTTTTTAGGAATGTTCCATTTTTTTTATTTTACCAATACAGTTGGTTATTTTTAATGAAAGTACAAACAAATCATAAATGCTTTTAAGTTAATACATTCTAAATACCTATTAGATGTGACAAATAACCTTGAATGCGTCATTATTGCCATATTGACTGTCAATTTATATCATGATTCAGCTATTCAATCAAGAATAACCCCCTCATATTGTTATGTCAAGATATGTTTTAATTGTTTATCCAAACATGAAAGATACAAAGAAAAAAAATCGACAGGCAATAATAATTTATCTTATTAATCACATCGAATATATTGCCTACCTTTATATACATTATAACTTGCATACAGGGTGATTCGATATGAAATACTTTCGACACATAATAATTATTTTTATATTCCTAAAGTCTTAGACTAGGCATAGTTGATACATGGTATCGTTTATCTCTCCTTTTTTCCAGCGTCGCATCATTGGCTTTCATAGAAGATATCGACAGGAATTGTTTTTGGATAGTTTCAAGTTACGTTATAGCCTTGTCATATATTACCTCTTGTTATAATGGCTTGTGAGTTGTCCAGTCATGACGGGTGTCTGGATTCGATTCCCAGTCACTGCCGTATAAAACTAATTTTTTTTCTTAGAGACTGCTTCTTGCAAGGAATTGTAAATCTCATTTTAACAAGTCTATGTAAATGAGATAAAATGCAAACGAACGAGCGCTTCTGGAAAAAACTTAGAATTTTAAAAATGAATGTTATTAGAGAAAAAATGTTCATAACCATTAAATTCGTTGTTTAAAGTCTAAAATAACTCTTTTGGTAGTATTTAGTACTTATTCAATTAACTTACACAATAAGATACAATATCTATCTTCTAACCTAGTGAATGCTAAATAAAAGATTTTACTAACATAAAAGCTACTTTATCAATGTTAAGTTAAAAATTCAGTTGAATAGTTATAAATTAAAGCAAAATTACCAATAGCAATAGAGCGCATAAAGCACGCAGCAATTTCTGGTGAAAAAACGGTGGCGTATGTAATGCAGTCGTCTGCATAAAGCTTCGTCTTTGTACCTTTTTACTAAATCTTTATTTACACAAGTTGAAAAGTGTCCGATAAGCCACAAAGAACAAGTTACATATCTGAAAATCATCTGCATACATTGTACGGAGCTGTGCTGGACAACTGAAAAAACTTCATTTAAGAACAGCGAAAATAATAGTGGTCCTAAAATTGATCCCTGGGGAACTCCACTTGCTAGTGGTAAAAAGTGAGACAGAGCTTTGTTAAATTCAACCGATTGCTGTCGACCTGCTTAAGACGAAGAAAATTTGTAGGACTGAAAAAGTTTTGAACACAACTTTGAGTCAACCGACCGTGTCGAACGCCTTAGAAAAGTCAAGGAGAATCAAAAACATTACCTTTAATTCATCAATTGTCTTACTTATGTGTTCAAAAACACTTAAAGTCGTAATACATTTATTTTTCTTTCGAAAACAGGGGCCCGTTCTAGAAATATAGGTACCCATTTGTTTCTGCATAATTCGTTTAAACATCTCAGTTGTTAAGATAGTGTTGAAGATAAAATTATAATAAGGGAGGTTTCCGCACTGCGTGAATCGCATCAACACCTTGCAGATCATCATCGAACAGTGCGTTAAATATCGATCACCACTTCACCTGCTGTTCATCGATTTCGAAAAGGCGTTTGACAGTGTCAATAGAGAATTTATTTGGCTTGCCTTGCGCAGGAGGGGCATCCCGGATAAATTGATCGCTATAATCAAGGCTACATATGAAGGATCCAAATGTCAACTTCTGCATTAAGGAAGGTTGTCAGAGGAGTTTGAAATCCAAAGTGGAGTTAGACAAGGTTGTATACTGTCACCAATACTTCTCCTGTTGGTAATAGTTGATGTGCTGCATGCAGCTTTGTCGACTTTAAATGGAGGAATTCAGTGGATCTGCTATCACACCTGAAACATCTGGACTACGCGGATGACGTGTGCTTACTCTCTCATAGGATCATGGGTCTTCATCAAATGACAACAAGGGTGGAGAGAGAAGCCGAAACCGTCGGGCTTAAGATCAATACGGCAAAAATTAAAAGGATCAGCCTTGGAACTTGCTCATCTACTCAAATAGATATTTGTGGACAACCAGTGGAGACGGTAGAGAGTTTTCAATACCTTGGGCGCATTGTCTCTACTGATGGCGGGACCGAACTAGATATAACCAGCCGAATCGGGAAAGCAAAGGCTGCGTTCGGAATGCTGTCCAAAATATGGATAAACAACTCTATAAGCCTAAAGACCAAGCTACGACTGTTCCGTTCCAATGTAGAATCCGTGCTTCTTTATGGATGCAGTACTTGGAAAGTAACACCCACTGTCACAAGAAAGCTGCAAACGTTCGTAAATAGATGCCTGCGAAACATCTTGCGGATTTTCTGTCCTAACCGTATCTCCAATGATGAACTTCATGCGAGGACAGGTTAGGAACCCATCGACTCAATAATACGAAAACGTAAGTGGCAGTGGATTGACATACGCTTCGAAAAGGCCACGAGTGCATTGCGAGTCAAGCGATGCAATGGAACCCTCTCACGAAGCGAGGCAGAGGAGTGGGCCGACCCAGAAGTACTTGGCGAAGAACGGTCGAAGAGGAATCAGCACAACTGGGGAAGAGTTGGAGAGAGCTGAGGTACATCTCCAGAAACCGTACACGATGGCGCGTAGGAGTAGGGGAGGCCCTATGCCCCGCAAGGGGAACCACACGGATGTAACAGGTCCAAGGACCTAAGTAAGTATATGATTTTTTATGAAATTTTAAATGCTAGAACAAAAAGTATAAATCGTTGAAGCGGTTTCTTAAAAAAATAAGTTTTTATAAATAAAAATTTTTAAAAATTTTTAGGGAAACAAATTAGTAGGCGAACATTAAGTTTTTATTATTGTACAAACAAATTTTAAATTAAAAAAAAAAAAATAGATACCAACCCATTTTTGAGATATTAAATTTTTAAAAAATCAAAAAAAGAAATGTTTTTATTTTTTAAGTTTTAATATGCATTAATTTTCATACTTTTTAGGGAACACTTATTAAAGTCCATTATACCAGTAATGAGAAAGTCAAAATTCGAAAAGATTAATGTTGAGGATACATTCATTAATGTCTTAATTTTAATGTTTTTGTTTTAAATTATAGATCTTAAAAATTAAGCGAAAGAAAAAAAATTATCAAAATTCTAGAGTAATTTTCGAGAAACCACTTTTTTTAAGTTTGTGTTATTTTCAGATAAAATATTTTTTTTCGTACATATCGTAGATAGTATTAAAATACAGGTAACGTTAGTAACATTTTTTCTTGTTTTTTTTTTTTGTTTTTTGACCAAAATGCAGTCCATGTCTATATTAGCACACCTAATTTTGTTTTTCAAAATCGTTAGAGCCGTTTTCGAGTTAAATAAGATTTTGCGTAACGGCTGTTTGGCAGGTACCGTTAGTTTTAAAGTCAGAACAAAAATTTAAATTTCTAAATTCTTAAATAATTCTAAACTTTTAAATTTCCCCTCCACCCACACACGTTTTTTTTTCTACCTGCTATACCAAATTTTTTTTTCGAAATTATAGAATTTTTTTTACTAAAACTGTTCCTGAGATGTAAACAAAAAAATTTCATTTAGTAAAAGCTAGATAATGGTTGAAAACAAATTTCCAAAAAAATGGTTATTAATGGTAGATAATTCCCAGAGAACCATTTTTTACTTGAGAGTTTTAGGTAGGTACTATAAGAAAAGTTATGCCTTCGGAAAAAAAATCGAATTCGAGATTTTGATCAAAGTTGACATTACGATGATAGCGAAGACTAAAAAAGTGGGTCTCGCAATTCTGTCTGTCTGTCTTTTCGACTACAGTCTAAATGGGTCGGCCGATTTTCGTGAAACTTTGTAGATAATATTTTAAATTTTTTCCGCCCACACGTTTTTTTTTGGTTTTTGATTTTCTCAAAAAACGGTACGACCGATTTTGATCATTTTTTTATGCTAAAGCTCCTCAGCAGTTTGAATATTATTATGTATTCAAATTTTCCAAAAAAGTTTTTTTTGGACTTTAAAAAAAAAAAAAAATTTTTTTCAAAACTCAATATTTCAAAAACCCCATGTTCGATATTTTTAAAACCTGTTAAATAAAAGTTTCTCAATATAAATTACAAGTTGTGAGAAAAAAAAATTATTTTACCTAAAAATAACGGTATCCTCCATATAAATGTTAAAAAATGGTTTTCGAAAATCGTATTTTTTTCGATAACGGTTCCGAGAATTTTGCTAAAATTAATTTTTACGATCTATAATTAAATAAAAAAAATTTTAAAACAAGACATTACTGAGTGTACCTACCGTAGAACGATTTTTTCGAATTTTGAATTTTTCACTATCGGCATGACAGATTTTAATGAAATTTTTTATATTTTTTGAATTTTGAAAATAAAAATCTATTTTCTTCTTTGGAAAATTCGGTATCTTAAAAACGACTCAAAATTTTTGTTTGTAAATTTAATTTTTATTCGAACAATAATAAAATCTTTAAATTGGCGTATTCAACTGTAAACAATTTTTTTGGATTTAAATTTTTTCTTAAAACTCAATTATTCGGAAACTACGTGCTCCACTTTTTTGAAATTTGATAATTAACAATTTTTTACCACTATCCACAAGATGTAGGAAAAAAATAAATATTATTTAAAAATGATGGTACCCACTGTATAAGTTTTAAATATGGTTTTTGAAAATCTTATTTTCCTCGAAAATGGCACCCATAATTTTAATAATTTTTTTCTGTTTCGCCTAATGTTAAATCTATAATTTAATAAAAAACTATTTAAAATTAAGTACTGACAGCACTTCTAATATTTTTTTTTTCAATTTTTTGCTTTCTTATTATCGGTATAACGTATTTAAATAAAATTTTAAAACACATGCTTTGCATTTAAAACTTAAAAAAAAATAATGTTTTTTTTTAATTCGACATATCAAAAAGAATGATATTTTTTTTTGAAATTAAAAATTAAAAATTTTGTCTCTAAAATTGTGTATATTGAAACTTATTTTAACGATTTAAGATTGTTTCTTATTTCATATTCATATTTGATTATGTTGACTATTAAAAACGTTGTTTTAGCCACACATTTTTTAAAGCCAAATTTCAATTTTCAATAATTAACTTCTTTTATTTGTATGAATATTTTTGTTTACCACTGTTTTTTTAACTTCAATGACTGTATGATTTCATGTTAAAAAGCTAGTGCCCTAATGATGTTCTTCCTGAGACGAAACGCGTTTAAATAAATTGTTGAAAAACAAAAGTCTTATTATATCTTTTAAAAAATGTCAACAATTAACTCAAAGTTTATCTCTCAAACCCTTATGGTCTATTCGAACCACCCTGTATATGAATGAATGTCTTTTTGTACATGAACCCAAGAATAATAATCGATTTCATTGTTTCAAGTATCGCAAAAGCAATTAAATTGCAAGATAAATTTTCTTTGCAATACACCAAGCCATAGATATAAGGTATAGGAAGGTTAGAAAGATGTACCAGTAAAATGAAACAAAACAGGCAACACCCTCATGCAGTAGCAGCTTCCAAATTGTGGCACTTAATCTTCTCAGTTGACGTATTATTTTCTAATCTAAATGAGATCAGATTTCCTTCTGGCATGTAACTTAGGTAGGTGCTCCAGTGTACCCACTATCAAGCTTATTTACACTTGAAGTCTTATAGCTTTTTTTCTTGCTAGCCTTTCAACCCCAGAGCAAGATTAATGAACGAATAGGGCCAAGTGCATTTATTTTTCCCTCTAATTTTAATCAAATTTAGAAACAGCTCTTATACTCGTAGCAGGTGCTATCCCTATCCCGACGCTAGTTCTTCCCTAATGCTGGTAACGACGACACGGCGGAAAAGTCAGCAGCGGGATTCGTGCATCTGGTTCTGATTTGAACCCCTAACAAAGTTAATTGACCATAAAATAACGCTCCAACTGCATTTGCAAATTAGAGGCAGTCGCCGGTGATGGCACTGCCATTGCTAGTGCTTATCACCCAACAAGCATTTGCAACTGAGTCGTCCTCTAATTTAGCAATTACATGATTTCTTTTCACAGGTAGTAAGAGTGCTGATAATCATGGAAGAGAGCGCCTCAAGGCAGAAATACAACTTGAGCATATCCTTCTGCTGGAGATGATGTAACTTCGCAATTAGAAATAGGAGCGTCGACTTTGATGTGAATTGATTTAAATTTTCATCTCTCAATTCAATTGCGATTGCGAGCGATTGGCGCTGGTTAGGGATTTATCTGTGTTCTCGTGGGCATCAATTTGGAATTTTATTTTCTACGCCACTTGTGAAATGAAATACTTTATTTTTGCTTTTCACTTATTTTCTTGCCGATTCACCTATAGTTGAGTGGTTTCGCCTAAAGTTTGCAATAGTTTTACGCTCCAATAAATAGGAATGTAATTACTACAATTCTGTTCATCCATAGAGTACGAGTTTGTACATAACGTACTACTCGGCTCATAGCTGTTTACGACAGGTACATATAGGTACATACCATATATGTATGTAGATTGCCCCATCAGAACTTGAGTGTAAAATATTATTCCAAGTTTTACTTTGATGTTGAGGAAGAGTAAGTGCTGGTTTTTCGCACTATCATTAGCGAAAATTATTGATGGATTTAATTTTGGAAAAGGAAAATTCCTATTTGAAAGATTTTCTCCAGGGTTTTAATGCTTGCGCTTGGCAATGTCTAAAAGAAAAATGGGCAAATCCAAAGCTCGGTTTCAGATCATTGATTTCATATAAAATGTCTTGATTTCGTTTGACTTGGTACTTTTTGATCAAAATTTTAATCTTCCTTTTAAAGAAGATTTCGGCTAAATGCAATTTTGAACCGTTCGAAGACAAATTTTTAAAGCTTTAATGGTATAACAGATACGCTATAGTCTTTAGAAGACTATAAACTCTTTCAGTCAATAATATCAAAAAAAAGATGATAGAGAAAGGCTAGTTCCCCGTTTGTCAGGGCAGGGATTATCAAACTTAAAATTTTAATTCAAAATCGAAGACACAAGTTCAATGCTGATTTTTTTCAAAATATTACGTTTTTAACTGCTATTGTCGTTTGAAACTGAGCTCTGTTATAGGTGTCATAATGGAACACTGTCTAATAGGTAGGCACGCCAGACGACTTCGCGTCTACTCAGTCGATTTCGAACGAATGTCCATGGATGAAGAGAATGAGGAAACAATTGAAGGGTTGTAAGTCTAAAGGGTCTAAATGCCAAAAAATCAAAAATCAATATTTTTATCAAAATACAATCTAAGTGCCAAGCCTTATAATATCAAAATGGATTCAAGTGCTTATTTCTTTTAAAACTGTACACACACACAAATAAAGTTGTGATAGACCCTAAGTGCCAAAGGGCTTTTTATTATGTTTTTCTCGTATACATATCTCTAAATTATAAAAATGGCACTTAGACCCTTTAAAATTACAACCCTTCAATTAATGTTCTACTATATCTCAAAGATGAAGACTGAATTTGGGGGAATTCTCCTGGTCTTACAGGCTTCATAAGCAACTGAAAATGGTTCAACGGTTAGGTTAGGTTAGGTTGTTGGTCTGACAATTGATGTTGCTATCGTCACACTTAGATCAATGTAGATCCATTGTGTTACCTGTGAGTGTAATCAGTAATCACTCTTTCCTGATAAAACCTATGTATTCTATTAATCAGTCAAGCCCTTTTGAGGCATTGACGAAGTTCAATATGTGTATTCCTCTGCATAGGTCATCTGTACTTAGTTTCATTTTAAATTTATGGTATTTCAATAAATTATGTCCGGTGATTATGCTCGTAAGAGAGCGAAGGGACTTCTTACTAAGTTGTATAATTTTGTCAGTTCTCTGCTTGTTAAAGCAGGGCCATATTTTCCTAGTAGTATCACAGGTGTCAAGAAGATTCCACCTTTCATTGGTTTTCCTTAGGATTATGTCTGAAATTTTCTGTTTAATGTTACAGAGTGGGATGCTTACCATCTCTGCTTGACTAGCGTCGAGCGCTGATCCCTGTCTTGCCAACTCATCGGCATTTTCATTACCTGGTATGCCGCTGTGTCCCGGTACCCAGCAGAGTCTAATATTGTGCTGCGTACCAAGAACCTTAAGCTCTTCGCGGCAGCAGGAGACAAGCTTCGATTTTATTACAGTGGCAGAAATCGCTTTTATTGCCGCTTGGCTGTCAATGTAAAAGGTGATATCAGCCCGTGGTATCGCCATCATTGATACCTGTCTAGCAGCTGTTGTCACTGCCAGGACCTCCGCTTGGAAAACACTGCTAGATCTGGGAGCCTAAGTGAGTTGTTTAGTTCAAGAGGTTCTGAGAAAAAGCCTGCACCAACACCTGTGTCCATTTTGGAGCCATCAGTATAGATTGCTATTTCTGATTCACTGGTGTAGGGTTGGTTGTTCAGCCATTCTTCTCTGCTTGGAAAGGCAGTTTGGAATGGTTTATAAAAGTCAAGCTCGGGTGTTGTATAATCTGTAATGATGCTATCACCCAAGTATTTCTGAAGAATTTGAGCATGTCCTATTGCGCTGTTTTTCCAGTTATTAGTCTGGCTTAGCCTTAAGGCGCTATATGCTGCGGATTCTTGTACGAAAAGGGTTAGGGGTTTCAAGTTGAGTATCGCCTCCAACCCTGCAGTTGGTGTGGATCTCATGGCACCCGTAATCCCAATGCACGCGAGTCTCTGTACTTTTGTCAGAGTTTTGAGGTTCGTGCTTTTTTCCGTTGCATTCCACCATACCAAATTACCATAGGTTAGTATTGGTCTGATTATCGCCAAATACATCCACCTGATAATTTTTGGACTAGGTCCCCAGGATTTCCCAAAGATTCTGTTACAGGAGTAGAACGCAATCATTCCTTTTTTCGCTCTTTCCTTAGTGTTAAGACTCCAGTTTAATTTCCTATCTAGAATCACACCAAGATACTTTGCATGATCTGAAATCTTCAGCGGGGTGCCTTCAATTGAAGGTATTCTGAAGTTTGGTATTTTCCTTTTATTTGTGAAGAGGATTAATTCTGTTTTTGACGGGTTAACCATCAGGCCGCACTTTCTAGTCCATCTATTAACCTTAGAAAGGGCGTATTCAATCTGTTCACTGATAGTGGGTAAGAATTTACCTGTAGCTAATAACGCAAGATCGTCAGCGTAGGCTACTATCTTTACACCATAGTGTTTTAAATTAATGAGAATTGTGTTCATAACCAGCACCCAAAGGAGTGGTGAGAGAACTCCCCCCTGTGGGGTGCCCCTGGATGTGGACACTCTCATCTGTATCCCTGCCAGTTCGGAGTTAATTTGCCTGTTTTTTAGCATGCACATAACCCAACGTATTATCGAATTATCGATTTTAATGTCTACTAGAGCTGCCTTTACCGCTTTATTGTTCACGTTATTGAAGGCTCCTTCAATATCGAGAAACGCAGCAAGGGTATATTCTTTGTCGCTCAATGTCTTCTCAATCGTGCTAACGACGCTGTGAAGTGCCGTTTCTATACTCTTCCCCTTTGTGTAGGCGTGCTGAGCTGGGGATAAATCAACCAGTTTCAGAGTGCCACGAATATGTAGGTCTATCAGTCTTTCAAACGTTTTAAGAATAAACGATGTCAGACTAATTGGCGTGAAATCTTTTGCTTCTGTATGACTGGGCTTGCCAGCTTTTGGAATGAAAACCACTTTGACTTCGTGCCATGATAAAGGAACATATCCCCATTTTAGACTGTTAAGGAATATGTTTTTCAGGAGCGGTATTATTTGGATTTCGCTTTTCTGTAGCATCATTGGGAAGATGCCATCAAGGCCAGGGGATTTATACGGAGAAAAGGAATGGATTGCCCATCTTATCTTTTCTTCCGTTATAATATCCGATGGTATAATGTGTTCCGTGTAGGGTTCTGTTTCAAGTTGCTATCATTTGACCCGCAACCCGGGAAGTGAGTATTTATTAAGTGCTCAAGAGTCTCATTGGAGGATTCTGTCCAGCACCCAGTAGGCGTTTTAAGAGATCCTAAAGGGATTGAATCTTTGGAAAGAATTTTCCTTAGTCTAGCAGATTCGTTTGTCCCTTCGATTTCACTGCAAAAAGTTCTCCATGAGCTTCGTTTCGCTCGTTGCGTTTCTGCTTTAAATTTTCGTTGACTGGTTTTATATACTTCCCAGTCATTCTCATTTCTAGTGTTTTTGGCAGCATTGAAAAGTCTTCTTGTTTCTTTTCTCAAGTTACCGAGTTCTACCGTCCACCAGTGTGGTTTCTTTTTTCTTTTCCCTATATATTTCAGTGGACAACTTTTCTCGAAGGCGTTACTAAGAATCACCCTGAGTTCTTCTGATGCTTGATCAATATGCTTGGGTTCTTGAATCGCAGTGTTATTGAAATTTTTGAGTTTTTTCTCTAATTCCCTATTAAAGAGATCCCAGTTGGTGTTTCTGAAATTCCTATAAGGTTTCGGAGTTTCCACTGTATCATTTATCAAGAAGCCTATAAGCCTGTGGTCTGAGAATGATTCTTCTTTGAGAACATTCCATTGGTCGATTGAAACTGTATCTGAATTTTTAGTAACAGTTATATCAATCACTTCTTCCCTGTTTTTTATAACAAAAGTGGGCTCATTGCCCCTATTTGCTACCAGTAAATTATGTTCTATAATAAATTCAAAAAGAGACTCACCTCTACTGTTGGTGTCGGTACTTGCCCATTGAGCATGATGTGAGTTAGCATCACATCCTAGAACCACGTCCCATCCTTCGATTGCTGCTCGCTCTACTAGCTGGACTGTTAGGTCTGCAGGTGGTTCCTCCGTCCCGTCATATGGCATATAGCAAGATGCCAGGATGAGTGGTGGGAGCCCGAACCGCTCTAGCTTCACGGCAGTCTGGTCTAGATTACTATATGTAGATAGAAGAAAAAGATTAAACTGTTTTCTAGCTACAATGCAAGTTCTAAAATTACTGTTTGATACCACTTGTGCAGTTTTGAACAGTGTAAGTCCTTTTGAGTGCAGGCCTTTAATTTTGGCACCTGCGATCCAGGGTTCTTGAATAAGGGCGATGTCTATTTGCCTACTCTCCATGAGGTAGACAAGGTTGGCGCTGGCTGCTTTACTATGTTGGAAATTAATTTGTACTAATTTCATGTTCATAGTTTATTAAAAACCTCCCGCCCCTTACTTACTTGCTTGTTCTTGTAGGCTATTAGTCGCAGTTTGCACCGGTTTATCCCGATCCGAACTTTGAAGCCGATTTTCCTCAAAAGTGGTATAGACTTGTGACTGAGCTGCACAACCACTTCTGTGCCGTCTTTCTTCTGCTCTCCCATTTCAAGCACTTTCCAGTTCTCACTGAGCTGCTCAGTATTTAGGGATTGCAGGTACCTCTCAATGCGGTCCCTAGCGATGGTTGGTCCTCGCATCATCATCTTCGCTTTGGGTCTGTTTCTTTTTTGGTTAAGAGGGTTCAGATCTACCAATGTGTTTCTTTTTTCGTTCTGAGTGTGTTCAGATTGCCCTCTATGAGCTCAGAATAAAATAACTTAGCAGACATACACAAGATTTTGACAGATGGAAAGTACAAAAAAATGGTGACAGCTAAGTGCTCAGGTGTGTTTCAAAAATATCTCAGAGCGCTCAGAACACGCTTGGTTCAGAGAATGTTCAGAACATGCTCGACATGCTCGAAGTCTATTCAGAGCTTCTGAACTTAAAAAGAAAAATGCCTAATATGCACTAGAACCTAGCTTTCAATGTGTCATATATCGTATGAACCCAACAAATTTTTGCGCCTTCGTAGATATCAGAAGTGGCTTAGGTACAAAAATACTTCTGGTTCGATATCGTAAGTTCGACCTTATCGACAATCTAGTAGAAAGAGTCTCTAAGTCCTTGCGCATCAGTACACTCTGAAACCCCAGAAAACCTTTGTAGTATTTAAAATCACACTTTTCTAAAGGCTTAATTTGCAAACCTCAAAAGTATATTTACATTGTCTCTCCCTAAAACCTCCTTGAATCTCAAACAAATTCTAAAGCGCACTTTCTTTATCGAAGACAACAACAAAAAATACATATATTATATCTTCCATCTTTCCCTCCTTTAACGGTTTTATATGAAGAGACAAATCATATTCAACCTTCCCCCAACTGCCTTCGAGCGTTATCATCACTATTTTTAGTTTCTAAATCAAATGAGACAATTTAAAATGTCCCACCTTATCTGCCGCCTTCAATGCAATTGCCCTTAAACGGGGTGGCATAAAAAAGAAAACGAAAAAAAAAATCCCAAGGCAAGTGCGAAACACGAAGACTAACAACAAAAGACTAGGCTGCGAAGGAAGATGCAGCAAAAACAAAAGACACAGAAAATAAAATGAGACTTCCGCTGCCTGCAGCGCTACTAAACATAAACACAACATGAATGCAGTGTCGTGTGTGTGTTTGTGATGTAGTGTGGTGGAATTTGTGTGGGGGGTGAATGTTGCACAAACTTGCTCCCCATTTTCCATTTTAATATAGGGGTTAAGCCTTTTGCACAAATATACATAAATGTATGCACTCTGTCGCTCTTCCAATACAAGGCACAAGGGGGATGGATGCTGTGCTGTCCACATTTACCGTTGGTTGGACATGAAAACCTAATAGCCCCCGCTTGATGTATAAAAGAGCCTCGGGCCGGGTTCGGGTAGTGTGTTCAGAGTCAGACACAAATGATACTACTAATAGTGCAGTGAAATCATTTTCGCTTCAATTCATTCCGAGTTAAGTGCTGGATGAGAGTTGTTGGAAAACGAAAACAAAACAACAAAAAAATCTCCAGAAACATGAATGGCCAGCTTGGGTTGGTTTGGCTTTACCCGGTGCTGTTCTGACGGTCGAAGCAGAGTGGTGGATGGACTGTGAAGCCAAAGCCAGGGAGGAAGGAAGGACACACTGGTTGTTTTGTGTTTTAAATATGAAAAGTTTTTCACTTTTCTGTGAAAGAAAGAAAAATTGCATAAACTGCTTCGGTAAAGTCGAATGAAATGAGACGTAACCCAAAAGAGGAGGCTAAATAAAGGCGCAGCCAGCAGCACCAGCAGCACCAGCAGCACCAGCAGCACCAGCAGCACCAGCAGCACCAGCAGCGGCAGCAGTAAGATGGGCCAAGCGGAGGGAATCGGATTGTAAATTAGAGCACAAAGACAAAAACGAATAAAGTTGGCAGGGGGGAGCAGAGCAAAACGATAAAACTGAAAAAAAAAACAAGAACGAAAAGAATATTTTTCAGTTTAATGGCACTTGGAAAACGTTCCTATAGTGCTATAGGTGCTGGTGCTGAGGCTGGTGCTAGTGCTGGGAGTTGCCTCTACTACTGCTTTGCCTTTGTGGCGTTGGCTTATGCCTTGTTGAATGAGACTATGAACACGATGACGACTTGGACGATAATGATGATGCTCTGGGGCTGGGAATTACGACGAAGTCGACAACGACAACTTTATTTTGTTTCCAGGGATGGCAACAAACCAGAGGCTTATATATTTTTTTTTTCAAAATTCTGAGTGTTTTTTTCACCTCATTCGTCCTTTCTCCGACTTGGTTTGTTTGCTCAGAGGCTTTTATGTATAGGTAGGTAGGCTTTTCTGTTTTATGTGGTGCATTTTCTGAGAGCCAATTGTCGATTGGCTTATTGCAATCTCGTTGTCCACTTCAAATTTTTGATGAAAATCCAAATGCAATCTGACAGAAATTCTGAAATATGCTGTTGTTTATGTTGGGTTGTGTTATGCAGTTGCAGTGGTGGAGTTGGGTTGGGGGTGAATTGAAAAGTTTGAAGGACATGATAAAGTATACACAATTATAGGTATAGTTATGGGAAACTTGTGTGTTTATTTGAAATTTGAAAAGGTCAAATGGAGGAGGAGGTGCACACAAAAAGCCAAATTGATTAAAAAACAAATGAAGTTAAAATATTCACCAAAGGAATAATAACAGCGTACCTACCCACCAGCCACGAATTTGATATGAATGTAGATTTTAATTTGTGTGTGTGTGTTTTTAATAATTGAACTGTGACATTTTGGTCTACAGTTTTACCATTTGATGTGAAATAATTGCACCTGGATGATTTCCACCATTCTTTTATATATTCAAATAAAATTATTCATTTTGATGGTGAATTTAAATGATTTTTAGTGGAAAATGGGTGTTTCCATTGTTACGTTTCTGACAGTCTTGATTTTATAAATAATTCACAGAATAGTTTTAATTTAAAAAATTGAATTTGAATAATCTATGACAGACCTAATGATGTTCTTCAATCAAAGAAATAGGTACGTTGTTTATTTTGGAATCTATTTCTGATGTGTTACGGGTTTGACTTTTGATATTTAATGATAATGTCATTCGTTTTCAAATATTTACATACCTCGAAGATGATCTTCAGGACCTCAGTTTAGATATGAGAAGTAGAACTATGGAAAACTGTCAAAATGCTAGTTTGAATTTGTTACTGGTGTGACAAGTAAATATTACAAGTGTGACCAAATACGATTTTAATAAATGAAGAAAATATAATAAACGAAATTTGAATGAGAAATTAATATTATCATACATTATAAAAATATTTCCTTGCTAATTCCAGTGCCTTTTTATGTCAAAGTGTGGAAGATAGCCACATAAAATGTAGAGGAGATTTACAGGAAAATATTTTCCTGCAGCCTGAATGTCATATTTAAAAACAAAAAAAAAATCAAAATTAGTTAAAAAATAGGAAGAATAATTCCTGAAATGCCAACTCTTTTCAAGTCTTACACAACCTTTAAACTATGTATATATAAATTCGGCTACAGTAGAAATGTCAAACTCAATGAAATTTTATTGACAGTTAATCGAAATTTAAAACTTGACACTTAACACTATGAATAAACTACTCTGCTCCGAGTTTACTTACTTAATTTGCCTACCTACCTACCTAGCTCCCAATTCATGAAGGCTCACTGCCTGACACAGAACTGTCTTTTGGTTTAACGTGAGCACCTGTCTATTATAGCTTGATCTCACGGAGAGCCCAGTCTCATAGGAGTCAAATTGAGTCCTGACCATTAACCCCAACCAACCGAAGCCGATTCAGTATCAAAGTTGTGATATGTTGCAGCATGTGCACAGCTCTTGCTTTAAGGTGAGGTCTATCTAACACCTCTTGAATTCAAGCACGCTTGAAAACCATATGTTTCCGCATTTGGAGTAAACCACGCCACCACGATACTCCCACAAGGGGCCTACCTCATAGATAGTCTGAGAAAGAGAGGTTACACTACGCAACCCTTCCCTAACTCCTGGGCACTATCTCCCGTGGTGCCAGAATATAGCTTCCGGTGGAGCTTCGCAACCGAGGTCAACCAAAGTCAACCAAGGCCACTTACAGATGAGTTCCTGCAAAACTCAGGGCCTGTCAACCCCAGGATACACACACCCAGCAATCGATCAAGGTAGTAAGCAATCACTAAAATGTGCTTAGTTATTTTTCGTCATTGTCTTAGGTTGGGAAAGATACTCCCGAGCAATCTTCTTGATTTCAACGATCGTTTATTTTTAACACATTTCCAAGATTGCTAAACCAAAAACGTCCGAACAAAGGAGACATTTTTAAACTCAAATGCTTTAATTTATGAAGCTGAAGATCGCTGCATCGAAATTTATGTTTTCATCTAGGATAGCAGTTCTCTATAAGTATCAAAGATATTGGAATATTTTAAACGCCAAAATGTTGGGCGCAAATTTTCCTAGGGGCGATGTCCGTTACTTTTTTTTAAATTGTATCTCGTTATATTTTATTTTAGTGAGTTTTAAAACTTTTAAGACACAAACATTTTTAGGAGAGGATATAGACCGTAATAATTTTTTTAGAAATAAAATAAATATGACCCAATGTAGAATATACGTTTCTCTAGGGGCGATGTTTCTCCTTTTTTTTATTTTTTTTTTTATTAAGCTTATTTAACCATGATTTAACCATGAAATTAACAAAAAAAAAACAAAAAGTTTGGACCCTTATAACTTTGGGTTGACTAATCGTAGGTAAAAAATCATCATCATCATCGGCTCGACAACCGGGTTCCGGTCCTGGCCTCTTTCAACAAGTCTCTCCACCTATCCCGGTCTCTAGCCGACGCCATCCAGTTGCGCACCCCAAGGCTTCGGGCGTCCTGGTCTACGCCATCTCTCCAGCGCAAGCATGGTCTACCACGCTGTCGTCTACCATAGAATGTACCACAAAGAACTTTCCGAGCAGGTTCCTCTTCGCTCATGCGAGCTAGGTGCCCTGCCCACCGGAGTCTACCGAGCTTAATTTTTGTCACGATATCTGCTTCAAGGTAGATTGCGTACAGTTCATGATTGTACCGTCTCCGGAATCGTCCTTTCTCACATACCGGGCCAACAATTCTCCTTAAGACTTTTCTCTCGAACGCAGCTAAGAGGTCGGAGTGCCTTTTGCTAAGCACCCAAGTCGCGGATCCATATGTGAGTACTGGCAGGACCATGGTCCTGTACAGCAGCAGTTTTGAAGTTATGGTGAGATTTCTGGATTTGAAGAGCTTTGACAGACTATAGTAGGCTCTGTTGGATTTGAGAAGCCGCCCGCGTATTTCTTCTTCTATATTGTTATCGGCTGCTACTATTGACCCAAGGTATTTAAAGGATTGCACCACTTCAAATTCGTGCTCCGCTACCTTGATTGTTTGACCAACTGTTCCTCTCGCATTCGACGCCACCATGTACTTTGTTTTACCTTCACTAATGTGCAGCCCCAGATTTTGTGCCGCCTGCTCGATCTGGATGAAGGAATCGTGTACAGCTTGTTCGGTTCTTCCGATGATGTCAATGTCGTCTGCGTAAGCCAGTAACTGGCTGGACCTGTTGACGATGGTCCCTCTTGTTGCCGTGCCAGAGTCACGGATTGCTTTCTCCAACGCCAGGTTGAAGAGGAGGCAGGCCAGACCGTCCCCTTGTCGGAGTCCATTAAAGATGTTGATTGTTCTGGATAGCAAACCGGCTATTTTTACTTGGCTTGTTACGTTGGTCATGGTCAACCTACATAGTCGTGTCAATTTATTTGGGATGCCGAATTCTCTCATGGCTTTGTAAAGTTCTACCCTGGCTATGCTATCATAGGCGGCCTTAAAGTCTATAAACAGATGGTATGTTGGGATGTTAAATACTAGACATTTTTCCATCGCCTGCCTAAGGGTAAAGATCTGATCAGTGGTTGATTTGCCTGGAATGAAACCACACTGATATTGTCCGATGATGGTTTTAGCGTATGGGGTTATCCGGTCTTGTAGGATAGAGGAGAGTATCTTATAGGCGGTACTCAACAACGTGATACCTCTATAATTGCTGCACGTTGTGACATCTCCCTTCTTATGTATGGGGCATATTAAACCTTTTCGCCAGTCTTCTGGCATTTCTTCCTGCTCCCATACCTGTACTATAATATCATGAATTGCTTGACGTAAGACTGGCCCGCCGTGATGGAATAATTCGGCTGGTATGCCATCGGCTCCCTGGGCTTTGTTCTATTTAAGCCGGCCTATAGCCTTCTCAACCTCTTCTATGCTTGGTGGCGGCAACATAGGATATTCTTCTTGAAGTAGTGGAGCCTCCACTTCTGCAGTGAGCTGACCATTTAGCAATTCATTAAAGTACACTTCCCATCGCTCCAGTATGCTTTCAGGATCGGTGATCAGATTTCCCTCTCCGTCCTTGCAGTATGTGCAGCGTGGTGTGTACTGCGTCATGTTTCGGACGGATTGGTAGAACTTCCGCGCCTGGTGCGGACCTCGCTCTCGGCTATTTTCTATTCCACAGATTAGGTTCTTCTCCCAGGCTGATTTTTTTTGTCTGTGAAGCCGTTTTTCTATTCTTCTGAGCTCTTTACTCGTATATTCCTCTTCCGTAGGGAAATGCTCCTTCCAAATATTTCTAACGCATAATTAAATAAACCTTCCATACTTCCAAATGTTTTAAAAGATTTTTATAATTCAATACTAAGGGAAATTTGTTTGGGATATTTAGTTTTATTGTTCAAGGAATTTTAGAGAATTTCAAATTTCCAAATTTCTTTGTGGAAAAAAATTCCCTGGAGATTTCCTATAGTGCTCAATATTAGGTCAATGGATTTTTCTTTTGAAATTACCAAGTATTAGCAGGACTCGCAATATAATGGGTTTGGAAATATTGATACGTCTTACATGTGAAGAGTTTGATTCGTCGAACTGAAGTAGTAACTATTTTATAGGTTAATTCATCGGCGGATCTTTACTAAAGTGTCTTTAACTATTTCGAAGTCGTTTCTATTAAAAGTGATTGACAAATTTTTTTCAATTTGTTGATAGCATATTTTCTGGTTCTTCTTTTCATTCATTTCAAGATCAACAAGTTTCACCTGATTTAAAACAGCCTTGAAAGACTCTAATAGAAACATTTTGAGCATACACCAATAATTGAAAATTTGTCGAAAATAGTGCCCTCGGTGTTTGTGCCTGTCCTACTCACCAACTGCCTTACGTGACTCAGCTGGAATTGTTTTTCCGGTTGATTCCGAATTACGGCATTGTTATATAGAGCTTCTAACGATGAATGCTGTCATATGTGGCTTTCAAATCTACTTAAAATTCCTTGATTTTTACAGTATTTTCCAAAGTGCGAAGATTTAGTCTATGGCAGATCGGCTCGATCATGAAATTTCGTAACCTCGTGTAGGCTACGGTAGCAAGAACTCCTCCCCACAGCCGTCCGACGAGCTAAGATGAGCAATGACTAGTCTGGCTCGCTGCCGTAGCACATAGGTCAATTTTTAACATTTATGCGGCCAAAAACATTCATCCACTTATATTCTTTGTATTGGGTTTTATATGACGAAAAAAAATATAATTTTAATAAAAAAAACTATTTTGAGGTAAATTTAGAAATATTTTGAGGTTTTTTAATTTATAATAATAACATTTAGATATTTATAATTATTGATTTAAGAAAATAAAATTTTTTTAACTTTATTTTTTTACTTTTTAACAATTTTTCAGCTCACAAAAAATAATAAAAATAATAATTATTTAAACTTAATTCATAATACTCGTAATTCAATAACAAATTCGTCTAGTGGTTCAATGCCTGAATCGGGTTCGGTGTTAGAATCTGCTGGCACAAGCATATTTCTTGCTTCAGGGCAAAATGATTTTAAAATGGTTTGCTTTTTTGGCTTAAGGCTGCTTATGAGTGGATCGGAACTAAGTAATATATACATTCAAATTGCACTGTTCTCTTGAAAATGTCCTTGCAAAATTTTCGCGATATAAGCGAAAATGTTTATTGTGGGCCTCTGCAGCTTTCTCTGGTAATTGGCCTATTGGCAACAACAAGTTTTCGATTATGATTGCACCGTGTATCAATATATTGTGCATTGTCGGAGTCATTGGGTGCCAATTATAAAGATTGATGTATAGCTGACCTGTACCTTTGACAAATTGGTCATATTTTTGTGAATCAATTTTGTGTCCACTTGAAATGGTTTCCAATATGACCTTTAATCTACAGCTACGAGCAACTAATTAGAAACAAAATCTCAATGAATGAAAATGCACCTGTAAAATCTAACGGTTTTTTTTAAATTATTTAAATGTTAGTTTCTTGTTTACTTAGCTGTTGACTTCTAGAGTGGTAGGTTATGTGATATTGGTGCTTATACGAAAGAAATTTTAAAGGAAGTTCGAAGGTTCCGTTTAGCCACGACTCATTATTTTTCAAAAACGCCTCTTCTTTTCTATAGCATTTTGCCCATTTTTCCTTCAAAGTCGATTTAAATAAGGAAAATCTATGTTTAAAACTTTTTTATCATCCACAGTACTGCCATAGTTTGACATTAAGCGATTTTCTAAATAATTAATTTTAGCTTTAAAATCTGGTACATTTTGTTCTTTCTTAAACTCATAGAGGTACCTCCGACTCACAATTTTCACCCCTGATGTGCTCGGAGTTCCAACAGCAAGAAAACACAATGATTGTTTCACTATTCAGAATTTTAATTTTTTTGACCGAAAAATCTGTGCTGTCAAAAATGTCAATATTTTTGTCATCTGCAGTTTTGTGCAGCCAATTTTTATTACATTTGGAGATGAAAAGGTTATACTTCACAATTCAAAAAGAATTATCATCCGATCTAACGCGGAAATATAACAAATTCAATTTTGAAAAGTAAAATATTAAAAATATAGCCAAAAAAATACCCAAAGTTTAACAGCACTAAATTTTTAGAATCATGCATTTCAACGGAGCAAATTCTAATAAAAATAAGAAATCATAACTGAGTTATCGAAATCCATCACTATATTATTAATAACACACACAGAAATAGAAATATTGACCTTACAACTTTATTCGTCCTGTAAACTATATGGTAAGAAAAACGTGTACTGCGGTTAGAGATCAAGTTAAAATTACACGTATTTGCAAACGGTGTGCTTTTGTGAGGTAAAAAGAGTAAAATTAAAAACTGGGACTATTCTCCTAACGATCGACAAACTGTTTTTTTTGTTTACCGTAAGTTTACAAAATCGACTTTTGGCCGCATAAAAGCTAAATATTGACCTATGTGCGTAGCCTGGGCCCTCTTACTCCTGCTGCAAAGTTCATCATAATGGACCTGTAACATGAAGTTTTAATGATAGTAAGGAAGGAGAGGTTTTTTCAACCATCGGTTCCCTTACAGGTGGCGCCCAACGTGGGGTACTGCGCTATATAGAGGATCCAGTAGTCATCGTGGTATCTATTAGACACAAGAGTGTGAAAATCCTCGAGAGGGCCAACAACACCTTGGACCTTACCCTGCTATGGAAACGGATCGGGTTACGTAGGTATCAGAGAATTCCTTGGACCATCGTTTTACAAAGCCTAGTGCTCAGTTTGCTTTAAGAATATTCTCGTCAATATGTGAGAGGAAGTTAAACTCTTTATCACATAAAACACCAAGGTTGCGAATTGACTAAGCAGTGGATATGGGTTGATAATGGAGAAAGCAGATGATGATCATTTCAATATCGGTTATAGTAAGAATTAATAGGAGAGGTCCTAAGTGGCTGCCTTGTAGAACTCCGGATGTAGGTAAATGAAAACAAAAAGAAGAAAACATTTAAGTTGGTGACATTGTGCTCATCAAGGAAAACCGGCCACCACCAACAACATGGATGATGGGAAAAATATCGGAAGTACATCCCGGCAACGACAACAGTGTTCGAGCTGCAACAGTGTTTAGCAACAATAAACATTCTAAGCGGCCCATCATAAAATTGTGTCGATTGCCTATAGAACAACCAGATATACTAGTGCGACAAATAAATGTATCAACAAATCGAGTACAACCGTACTATTCGGACTACTGAACTTGACTACTTCCCTACCCACCCCTTGTCAGCAGAAAGTCGAAATTCCACCATTTGAAAGCCAACCAGGAATATACTTCGAAGATGTAGGACAAGCAAATCTTATTTCTTGTTCCTCGAAGACGATTGTGGTTTTTAACATGACTAACTACTGGCATGTGTTCGAAACTTATGCAAAACTAGTTAAAGCAATGGAAACATTTTGTACATCAACAAAACTTACAGAAGTAAAGTCAACAATGTGTGAAGAAACATTGAGACTATTTCAACACCAACTTCAACAAATTGAGCTCAACAACGAAATCCTGCTTCATGCTAATGACGACTCAATGAGAAGGCAAAAACGATCACCCTTTGATTTCATCGGAACGGTAACCAATGAACTATTTGGAATACTTGATCACAGATTCGCTGACAAGTATAAGGAAACAATTCAAACCGTTAACGAAAATGAGAAGCATATACTAGATCTAATGAAAAATCAGACGACCATAGTTGATTCTACTGTGAACATCTTTAAAAAAGAACAGTTGGAAAATAAGGAACATATTCAGCTTTTGAGTAATAATGAAACAAAGAGGTATGAAAACATAAAGATGTTCTCCTCAGCCGCTCTAAACGCCATCCTTATAATGATAAATTATAAGTCGACTGAGAGCATACTGCTTGATATGGTGCTTTCTTCATCCTTACAGTGCAACAATTTAAAGACGAACTTACGAAAATTCATGAAAATATCCCCCGATCTTTGATGATTGCTTTAGAGAGGCATCATGAATCAATACTCCAACTGTATAAAACCTTAAGTTTGAGGGGAAGAGTTACTGGCAGCAACATCATAATAGAAATAATTCTTCCTTTGCTGTACAACGAAGAATTCAAACTTTATAAAGTACTCCCAGTTCCAACCTTCAACAATGGAAAATTCACTTGCATCATTCCATCAGCAGAATATTTACTGATGAATGAATCTACAAGTAAACCACTACAACCCGATCAACGAAGAAGAATTTTTACGTTGCAAAGAAAGGCTATTTGAAACTTACTGGTGTACTCTCCAACACCCATTATATACAGCTGGAGCTTCAGTCAGCTCATGTGAAATTAACATAATTCAACTCAACCATCAACTAATGGACTAATGTCAGATAAAAGACATTCCAGCCAAGCCTTACTGGATTGAGATGCATCAACAGAACACTTGGATCTATAGTGTTCCAAATTCAACGATAGTCAACATCAATTGCAACTTCAAATTAGTACCGACAAACTTCAGAGGTAGTGGGATAGTGAAGCTGCCAGCAAACTGCATGATCCATGACCAGTTTATAACAGTTATTGGAAGACAAGCGATGACAAGCAGAGTGAAAACTCTTAATTTTTGCCATCATTCAACATCTCTGACCAGTTAACTTTGTTAAACTCCAAAACAGAGCAACAACCGATCCTACATCAGTCAAATATTTCTTTGGAAATATCAAAACTGGAAACTGCAATAGAACTTCAAATGAGTCAAGTACTCGTTTTTTGGATCTACTGGGTTCCTGCTTGTAATCTTCCTCATAGCTATCATTATCATAGTTCGAAGAATAAATCGAGCGCCTACGCCAATGAAAAGATCAACGCAAACAATAAGAAAGGAACGCCGAAACACTGAGACTTCCTTCTAGGACATCGATTTCTCTGTCGTTCCAAACTGAGGGGCCCAGCATGTTGCGAAAACAATAGAATAACACCACACACAGCATAATTCGAATTACCAAATAGAACAGTAAACAAAACAACATAAATAACAAAACACCATTTACAAAATAGCACGAACAACACCCAACAGCAACACCTCCAACAGATATACATATATGTACAATGTACATACACGAATCAACCTGTGGCTATATAAAATTAATCATATTTCCTTACATTGCATTTTTGTATATTTGTACATTTTGTTTAGAATTAATTTATTGTAAAATATGCATTTATTTTGTATAAAAGTAGGATACTTAGAACAAGAAAGTCACTTCTCAATCGCCAAGCAGTGTGTTTGATTTCTAAGAGCAACTCGCTCGATTTAAAGCATACTTTTCAACTTCGCTTTCCAACTCAAGATTGTTCCTTTTTTAAAGAGCTACCCGCTTAGATTGGAACAGTCTTTACGAGGGCGGGTCAATAAGGCCGTGACTTTTTGAATTTCTGACCTCTTTACTGAAACAGCAACACTGCTCCTGTCAACAGGCATCTGTCAGTTGACTCCTGTCAAAATTTAAACTTGCTGCGTCAGTTAGTTTGTGTTTGACAGCTATTTTTATCAGACTACTCACTAATTTGAGGAGAAAATGGAAAAAAGTGAATTTCGTGTGCTTATTAAGCATTATTTCTTGCGAAAAAAAACCATTACCGAGACCAAGGCTAAGCTTGATAAATACTATGGGGACTCTGCACCATCGATTTCAATGGTAAAAAAGTGGTTTACTGAATTTCGTTTTCATCATTCATTTCATCCACCCTATTCTCCAGATTTGGCTCCGAGCGACTACTTCTTGTTCCCAAACCTGAAGAAATGGCTTGGTGGAAAAAGATTTGACTCCAATGATGAAGGCATCTCGCAAACAAAGGCCTATTTTGAGGACCTCGACAAATAATTTTTTTTGGAAGGGATAAAAAAATTGGAGAAGCGTTGGACAAAGTGTATAGAGCTCAAGGGAGACTACGTTGAAAAATAAAATTATTTTTTTTTATCAAAAAATCTGTGTTTTATTCCAAAAGTCCCGGACTTATTGACCCGCCCTCGTATATTCTCTGCTCGCTCTATAATATAGCGTTCTCGCTTAAAGAGGCAAACGACGGCGTAATAGCCAACGTTTTGAGTACGAGACGAATCTAAACAGATCCAACTGAGGGCATCTTTGCAGTACGAGACGAACCTAACAATTAGCGAATTGTCGACTTAACATTGGTTCTTCGAGTCGGAGCTGGCATTTGCCATGTGCACATTGAGTGATCTTTTTTAGTTGTAAACATTCATCATCACTTCAGTACCCCTTGGCATAATGGTAAGTGCGTGGGACTGTCATGCAAAAGGTCTAAGGGGGTGGGGTGCGACTCGATTCTCAGCCAAAGATTTTCAGGGTTGTACTGCCTTTCTTGTCATGAAAAGTGCTACTCATTAGCCGTTCGGAATCGGGAGAAAATTGTAGGTCCCATCCATTCCTGGTAACACGCATACAGGAATTGTTGTGAGTTGTAAGTCACTAGGTCTTGGTTTTCAACCAGCTGTTGCAACCACCAAATAAATTTAGACATTGCTCATCATACCACGTGTATGCTCGATTTGGTTGGTGGTTCGATCGTGTGGACAACCTCAAGGTTGTTTTGTGGATACTTAATCTTTGAAACCTAGCGCTACTTAGCACCTCACAACGAATTACTGCAAAGTATATTAATAAAGAACCGAGCACAATTTTGACATTGCGCTCCATACAGGTGCCGTTGGCTCCGCTTTTATTGACTATTCAGCTTCATGAGCAGACGTGTATTCCCTAATAGAGATGAAATTTTGGAAAACAAACATAATGTTAGGGTAAATGGTACAGTGATTGAAGTGCTTGACTGTAAACTGCGATGTGTGGATCTGAATCTTACTCAAGCCAGTACTCTCTGAATTTTTTGCCTGCTCGAACTTAAATATTTCTAAAATTTTAAATTTGCAGAAAGTATTTCAAAAACAGACTCAGAATTTCTCCATAATTATTTTATTTTATTTTCAAAAGCTCATGTTTTAAAATAATTGTGGCTTAAAAACATTTAATAGTATTTTTTTGTCGGAATATACCAAGGTTCTTATTAAATATTAATCCATTGATCAATTTTGGATCCATACTATATTCTCGGATTAGTTCCCGGACGACTCCTAGTCTATTTGGTAATTAGTTCCCCTTCTTTGTGTCAACATTTCTTCTTAAAAATTAAACTATCTCCAACATTTTTGATTTGATGTTTGGCATCCAAACCCCCCCCCCCCCCCATTTTCCAACCTCAAGTCATTTCAAATGCAATTAAAATTCATTCAAGTCTCCACATCTCACGAAGTTGTCCCATAACCGGCACAGCTATCTACAACCAAAAAGCCACCTACTATCTATCTCCCTCGATTGCTTGCCTTTCCTTTCCTTAATGCACAAGCCTCAACCATGTTCATTTTCAATCTCCATCAATTTTAAATCACCACCAGCCATCAGCATCCAGGACCCAGGACCCAGAAACAACCAAAGCTAAAGCAGAATCAACTTTTCGGCACACCAACCATCCATCCAGCCAGCATTACCAGTATAGCAGGCAACACTAACGTCTAATTTCACCCAGATTGTCCCGCATGCGAGGATGATGATGATGATGATGATGATGATGATGATGCTAGTATAGACTCTGGGCCAACTTGTGCCCCAAGTAGTGTACTAGTGTGGGTCACCATATGCAAATTAAATTCTCTCTAAATTAACCGGCTTCGGTGGAGTTGCCGCATCAAATAAAACATTCAATGAGTGTCTTATCTACATCGTAGGTGTGTGTGTGTGTGTGTGAGTGTTCACATGTTCGTGTTCTTGCCTAATTACAAAAGGAAATCCTTTGCTTTCGTCGTTACGTCGCGCCCTCACAAAAAAGCCTTCTCATTCTTGTTTGTATAATAAGCCTAAATTAGTGTGTATCTGTGTTATGGGTTGTTGGGGATGTTCCACACCCTTTACAGAGAGGAAAAAAAACATCCGACACTACCATCTGGTTTTCTTAGCTGGATGCGGTAAGGTGAAAATAATCGTCCATTTGCCTGTTTTAGTAATGAAGGCAATTCTCCACTGCTTATCGTCAATTATAAAGGTTGACGATAATGAGAACAAAAATATTATGGTTATGGTGAATAGAGCTCTCGCACGGATCTCGTTCTCGTTGTTTCATCTGGTGGCGAAGCGAGCTGGAAAAAATATTTTCCATTCTGATATTCTGACCGGATTGCCACCCACTTGGCGCGCACGCCCATCATCTGTATTGACTGTCAACCATTTGTCACTTGACCCATAAAATCTTAGCCAAAGAACAATGAGTCCAAGGGAGATTCATACATTTATTTTCCGTTTCTTTTTTTGTGTTTCTTTCTTCTTCCTAACAATTCGTTGAAAAACAAAAGTATACCACTCACTGGGAAGCAAAAACTACGAAAATAAAAAAAAAATAAAATAAAAGGCAAAAGCAAAAGGCCCAGCAGCCTTGAAGGGATGCTGGAATAAGTCTCGTTTCTGGGTCCAGAATCGACGACAATAAACGAGGTTAGAGATGGAATCAGCGGCAGCAACTGGTAATGTAATGCATTTTGTTGAATTATTTCATCTGCGTTGCTGTTTCAATAGTGTTTTTCTTTTTTGTTTCTTTCTCTGAGATAATGACAAGAGTGTGGGGCTGGGGAGAGGGGTGGGCGTAGCCGGGGAAAAGTTAAGCTGCTCCCACCACACAAATGTAATACGAAATACAAATAGCATTGTTTTCCCTCATTTCCTTCCTCCATACTCACAGGTTGTTTCGCAATAGAATTAAGAAAAAGAAAAGTGCAAGTAAAAAAAGATTTAGTACTTAATGTCAGACTTCCACTGACATCTGCATACAAATTAATGTGGTTTTCCATTGGTTAAAATAAATCCATTTATTTTCGATTTCGATCTGTCAAAATCTTCGTATTTGCCTAATTTTGCATTCCATTGGGCAAACTAATCAAGTTTTTTTTTCCGATTTAAAGTCAATTTTGCAAATCTAAATTTTTCGTCAGATTCTTTTTCTTATAATTAGCGCGCACAAAAGGGGTTATTAATACCCTTATAATGATTTAAATACCACAGCTATCAGTTCGCAAATATGGCCCAAGCACAGACAAGCTGGCCGTTAGACCCTGCTAAGTATTACGCAATTAGTGTTTACATCGTGGTCGAACTCGAGCCAAGAAACACTTGAACTCTTTATGGAAACGAATTTCCCGGGCTGTAAGAGTAATGAGGGATCAGGTTTTGCACAACCAGAAACCTTTGATATCTTACAATCAGTACCAGAATTGGAACAGGTTATCACAGAGCAGAAGATTATGTGGGCAATAAACTCGTTCAAACCCTATAAATCAACTAGACCAGATGATACTATTCCGGCATTTCTTCAACATGCTTTACTGATAATCCTCCCCATGGCTTAGGGTAATCTTCAAAAGTTGTATTAAATGGAGATACGTCCCTACGTACCGACACATTCGACTGCAAAAGATTACAGACCGATAAGTCTCTCTTCGTTCCTCCTCAATACACTGGAGAGAATTATTGATCTGCATGTTAGGGACCTTCTCAATCCAAGCAATCTGTGCAGCTACCAACATGCTTACCTTAAAGGTAAGTCAGTGGAGACTGCGTTGCACGAGGTCGTCTCACAAATTGAGAAAAGTCTCGAGCACAAAAAACATACCCTGGTAGCATTTTTGGACATATCGAAGGAGCGTTTAACAACGTTAAAACGGAGTCCATTAAATCTGCTCTGGAAGAAGATGGAGTTGAACCTGCCATTGTCGATTGGATTTTTAACATGCTCAATGGCAGAATCATTAACTCACAACTTGGGGAAAATATTGTAGAGAAAGCAGATACAAGAGGCACTCCACAACGAGGACGACATAGTAATTTTGATATTAGGTAAATATCTTACCACCATCAAAGATCTTACCACATACAAAGAACTATCTTCTTGGACAGCACAAAGAGGTCTCGGAGTTAACCCTTCCAAAACCGAACTAGTCCTGCTTGCGAAGAAAAGAAAATTGGAGGAATTTACCCCTTCAAAGCTGAACGGCATTCTTCTGAAACTTTCCACCGAAGCTAAATATCTTGGAGTAATTCTTGATTCCAAGCTAACATGGAAACGGAACACAGAGGAAAGAATGAAAAGAGCACTATACGCTCTCTATACATGCAAAAAAACCTTCGGTACACGGTGGGACATGCGACCGCAGGTCATCCAGTGGATGTACACGGCGAAAGTTCGTCCCATACTTACCTATGGGTCGATCGTGTGGTGGAAGGCTGTAGAAAAAATTAGCTATCTCAAAAACCTTAATAAGGTACAGAGACTAGCCTGTTTAGGAATAACGGGGGCACAGGGTTCTACGCCACAGGCAGGGCTGGAAATTATTTTAAATCTTCCAGTCCTGCTCGAGCACATAAGATGCACAGCAGCCAAAAGCGCACTTCGGCTTAAAGAAATGAGCTCTTGGAAGCACAGCACTTATGGTCATAGGTCTATCCTGCAAAGGTATGACACAGTGGCCGGGCTTAATGTGACGACTGACTACTTACCACCCAGAATAGATTTCAACAAACACTTCTCTATTACAATACCCGAAAGGCATGGATGGGAACCCAACTCACTAATTAGAAGGAACAGGAGCTTGGGTGTTCTGTGAAGCTCTCAATATTAAAGAACCATTCAAACTCCCAGATGAGTGTAGTGTCTTTCAGGCTGAGTTCTACGCCATTGAAAAGGCGGCAGAATTGGTAAGCATAAAAAAATTGAACTCGTCGGAGATCTCATTCTTCGTGGACAGCCAAGCTGCCATTAAAGCTTTAGCCAGTGAGACTATAAGATCCAAGACAGTAATAAAATGTCGAGACATGCTGAACAATATTTGTAACACTAACCAAGTCAAGATCTGTTGGGTTCCAGGACATAGTAATATAGAAGGAAATTAAAAAGCAGATGAACTGGCAAGAAAAGGGTTAGTATCAAATAATAACAGCAGTAGCCATTTAAATATGGGAAAAAAAATTCCGATTGGCGTGATGACTGTGTCATCTCTAGAAGTTTATGGCCTAAAATTAATGAAAAGGAAACTCAATATATTTTATCGCTGAGTAAAAAGAACATTAGAATCCTGATAGGTGTACTAACGGGTCACTGCGCCATTGGCACAATGGCCACTAGAATGGGTGCATTTGCACCCGATTTCTGTAGGAGCTGTCAGGATGTTGAGGAGATTGAAACCATTAAACATCTGCTCTGCGACTGTCCGAACCTCCAAACAAATCGGCTCCGTTACTTTGGAAACAGGTTTGTTGGAGAACGGGACGATCGATCTAACGCAGGTCTCAATGGCGAATATGAGAAAATTTATAGTAAGCACAGACTGGTTCGCAAATGAACCAGTCTACATAAGGCATTAGTTTAGGAGCATCTCTGCTTTTATTAATAGGGTATCACAATGGACCAATAAGCCCCCGTGTACGCAACAGCATCTGTGCTGTGCACGCCCCTCCTAACCTAACCTAACCTTACCTAAGAGCTCTCCACCGTTCGTTAGAATCGATCTGATTACAGAGGTATCTAGTTAGTGAGTAATGCAGGGGTAGAGCCCCCATTTATTCGAAACGGCCTTTTTTTTATCCTTTTTAACTTCTTGAATGTTTCAGCTTAACTTCTTATCTTAAATAAGAACCAAGTATCTTTCTTCGTCGGAGAATATTAGTAGTATACCTTCATCGGAGAATATTAGTAGTATAACTTTAATAGAAGGGGGTCTTTATTGGGAATTGTATATTTCCTAAGGAAGATTACAAGATCCGTTTTGTGAGGTATTTCACCCAGTCCACTTCGATCGGCCCAGTTTGCCAGCTTGCTTAGAGCATATTGTAAGAGATCTTTTAGGGTATTAGGATACATACCTGATGTGACAATAGCAATGTCATACGCATAGGAAATCATTCTGTAAGTCTCCGCTTCCAGATATCTCAACAGATCATTCGCTACCAAGTCCCAAAGAAGGGGAGATAGGACCCCACCTTGCGGCGGCGTCCCTACACTGAAAGATCTTCTTGCAGAAAACCCGCCCAACTTTGTATTAAAAAATCCTGCTACATAGTTAGCAATTCTGCAAGCGAACCTTGTGACGTGCTTTTTGCTTTCCAGCCGAAGTTTAGCTCGCCGGTCTTGACAGGGTCGGCCTGAAGTAGACACGAAACTTCAGAAACTTATTACAAAATCTTTATTGAAAATAACTCTTATATCTATAATATGTACACAATATTCTGTTGCTACTATTTCAGTTATTTTGGTATTCGAATGATTTGCCGGTATCAACTCTTCTGGTTTCTAGTCTTGCTGTCTCATATCGGTTATACTGGTTGCTGATGATTCGGATTTCGGTTTTATATTCTAGTAGTTGGTTTCGGCTGATCTGGCTTCTGGTAATTCGGCTTTAAAAACTAGTCCTGGTCCGGGCTTATGACAGGTACAACGCCCATGGTGGCACTAAAACAGCAGGCTAAGACGCTCTGGTGCATCAGCAGGTACAACGCCTCTGGTGGCACTAAAACAGCAGGCTAAAACGGTCTGGTGCATCAGCAGGTACAACGCCTCTGGAGGCACTAAAACAGCAGGCTAAAACACTCTGGTACATCAGCAGGTACCAAAGCTCCTGGTTGCAATTACGACGTTAAACTTCGAACTAAGGCCCCTTACCTCTGGTGGGGGAAAGCCTCAGTAAGAAATAGCTTGACAATCTTTCCTACCTAACTTGTCCTTCAACGAACATCTTACCACTTGTGGGAGGAAGCTCCTAGAAAACAAGGAAAGCTAAAATGACCAAATAGCCTACACTTGTCTACGACTGGAGTACAAATGATCAATAACACCAATTTACTAGGTCGCCTGACTGCGTATGGTCGAAAGGGTACTTTTCGTTCACGTTCATCCAAGTAGGTCGTCATCATGCTTTTTCAGTAAAGACTGAATGTGAACTGTGTAAGTGAGGAACAAAAAATAATAATGTTGTTGATTTTCCTTATGACGTCATGTATCCATGGTGCGTGTGAATCGAATTTGGTGAGGTACAATTTTACTAGTAATACCAAAGTAACCACAGATTTCCCTCAGCGTGCTGACCCGTAGATAGTCTATTGTCAATGCTTGTTCTTAAATGGATATCAATCAGTTACTTAAAAGTTTTGAGAATGATAATAGAGTAATAGGTTTGAGATCTTTCGGTTCTACCTGGATACATTTGGCCGCTTTGGGTATAAATACAAATCTAAGTTCTCTCCAAAGCACAGGAATATGGACCAAATTTAGACAGCTATAAAAGAGCATTTCTATACGATTGACATAATAATATCACTAGTCTTTTAGAGTTCGGCTGATATTGTGATATTGGTTTGTCTTGAAGCTATTGATTGATTGCCCGCCCAGTACAGATATTAGAATTAGAATTAAAAAAAAAATGTATTCATTCATTCTTTTTTCATTTCCAACTTAAAACTAGTACAATCGTAATAAGAAATAAATAAAAGTTATCATTCTTTAACTTGCAAGTTAGTGTTGAATGATACATTTGTGAATTAATTTTACAATAAATTAGAAACTGTTGTGGGGTAACAATCAGCAATATAATAATAAACAATGATGAATAGATAGAATTCGCAATTCCTTGTATAAAGACCAACTTTCAGTATAACGATTTTTGTTGCAAATAATTCGAATAAAATGTTTTTGAGCAATCAATTAAGGTCTAAAAGTATTTGCATATTGTAACTTGATGTAACTTGATTGTAATTTGATGTTGTAACTATGGTCTTTCCAATTAAGATTAGAATCAATTGTAACACCCAAATATTTAAAATTATTTACTGAATCAATTTTGAAACAAGAATTGGAACCAGAATATTCATGTTGGAAATTAGGTTTGCCACAATTGAGAATTGGAAAGCAGAATTGCCTACAACTTGAAGAATGAAAAAATAAATTGTAATTACAAACTCGATGACCAGATATTTTGAAAGTCATGAACTTAGTTTAAATTAATACCTATTATTAAGGCCACTTATGATGGATCCAAATGTCACGTTTTGCACGAAGGGAGGCTGTCAGAAGAGTTTGAAGTCCAAAGTGGAGTCAGACAGGGCTGCATTCTGTCACCAATATTGTTTCTGTTGGTGATAAGCGATGTCCTGCGAGCGGCCTTGACGGGAAACGGAGGAATTCGATGGACTCTGACGTCTCACCTGAAACATCTTGACTATGCGGACGACGAATGCTTGCTCTCTCATAGGATCATGGATCTCCACCAAATGACAACAGGGGTGGAGAGAGAAGCAGAAATCGTAGGGCTGAAAATCAACTCCGGCAAAACAAAGATGATCAGCCTAGGAACCACGTCATCTTCTCTCATAAATATTTCTCAACGACCGGTAGAGAAAGTACAGAGATTCCAATATCTTGGAAGTATCATCTCTATCGAGGGTGGTACCGAACAGGACATCAGCAGTCCAATCGGGAAGGCAAAGGCTGCTTTCGGTATGCTTCGAAATATATGGAGGAATAACTCTATTAGCTTAAGAACCAAGCTACGGCTGTTTCGATCCAACGTCGAATCCGTGTTACTTTACGGTTGCAGCACTTGGAAAGTAACAGTAGGTGTCACTAAGAAGCTGCAAACGTTCATTAATAGATGTCTACGAAACATCCTTAGGATTTTCTGGCCCAATCGTATATCAAACGAAGAGCTCCTTAGGAAAACGGGTCAGGAACCTATTGACACTATTTTACGACGTCGAAAGTGGCAGTGGATCGGACACACGCTTCGAAAAGGCGACAACTGTATTGCGGCGCATGCAATGCAGTGGAATCCGCTCACTCAAGAAGGAAGAAGAGCTGGACGACCGAGAAGCTCATGGAGAAGGATAGTCGAGGAGGAGTCAGCCCAACTAGGCAAGAGTTGGATGGAGTTGCGACTCATATCCAGGAACCGAACACAATGGCGAGCTGGCGTTGTGGACGCCCTATGCCCCACTAGGGGTACCCCCCGTGTTACTTTACGGTTGCAGCACTTGGAAAGTAACAGTAGGTGTCACTAAGAAGCTGCAAACGTTCATTAATAGATGTCTACGAAACATCCTTAGGATTTTCTGGCCCAATCGTATATCAAACGAAGAGCTCCTTAGGAAAACGGGTCAGGAACCTATTGACACTATTTTACGACGTCGAAAGTGGCAGTGGATCGGACACACGCTTCGAAAAGGCGACAACTGTATTGCGGCGCATGCAATGCAGTGGAATCCGCTCACTCAAGAAGGAAGAAGAGCTGGACGACCGAGAAGCTCATGGAGAAGGATAGTCGAGGAGGAGTCAGCCCAACTAGGCAAGAGTTGGATGGAGTTGCGACTCATATCCAGGAACCGAACACGATGGCGAGCTGGCGTTGTGGACGCCCTATGCCCCACTAGGGGTACCCCCCCGTGTTACTTTACGGTTGCAGCACTTGGAAAGTAACAGTAGGTGTCACTAAGAAGCTGCAAACGTTCATTAATAGATGTCTACGAAACATCCTTAGGATTTTCTGGCCCAATCGTATATCAAACGAAGAGCTCCTTAGGAAAACGGGTCAGGCACCTATTGACACTATTTTACGACGTCGAAAGTCTCAGTGGATCGGACACACGCTTCGAAAAGGCGACAACTGTATTGCGGCGCATGCAATGCAGTGGAATCCGCTCACTAAAGAAGGAAGAAGAGCTGGACGACCGAGAAGCTTATGGAGAAGGATAGTCGAGGAGGAGTCAGCCCAACTAGGCAATAGTTGGAGGGAGTTGCGACTCATATCCAGGAACCGAACACGATGGCGAGCTGGCGTTGTGGACGCCCTATGCCCCACTAGGGGTACCCCACGGACATAAAAGGTCTGAGGACCTAAGTAAGTAAGTAATGAACTCAGTTTCCACTTAGCTTATGGTTAGAAAACCAAGTCCTTAGAACTTCAAGGTCCTCTTCAATTTGCAAGAAACAATTAAGATCCGAATTTGACTTGTAGGTAAATAATATATCATCTGTAAAAGCTGTCGAAAGGCCATTTAAAGGAGCTTAAAAATTGAGTTTATATAAACAAGGAAAAACAAAGGGCCGACTACAGATCCCTGAGGTACTCCATTCTTCACTATGTGTACCGTTTACAATTACTTTTTGAACTCTTCCTTTTAAGTATAATTGCAACCATTGAAAAATTACTCCTCTAAATCCTGCATTATACAACTTACCTAATAGTAAATCATGGTCAACCATGTCAAATACTTTTGTCATATCGATGAAAAGAGCCATTGTAGATTTATTATCATTTAAGCTGCCATAAAGTTGACTACATAGCCTAAGAATTGCATCTTCGGTTGATTTTCCTGAACGGAAACCAATTTGATTTCGCTAAAAAATCTGTTTTAATTTAGGAAAGAAGTAATTCTCTTGATCATAAGTTTTTCAAATATTTTTTTTTGAAAAATTAGGAAGAATAGAGATAGGTCGGTAGTTAATCATATTTTTCCTATCTCCCTTTTTAAAGAGGGGAATAACCTCAGCACACTTAAATTGTTCTGGAAAACAACCTTGTTCAACACTTAAGTTAAATATATAACTCAAAACATCTGAAACATAAAACGCAATTTTTTTAAGTAGGTTACTCGATATTCCATCTGAAGTGTCAGAGTTTTTATTTTTCAGAGATAAAATAGTTTTGTAGGTTTCAAAAGAGGTGATTGGACTAAAAGCAAATCTATTTGGTTGTATGTAGTCAACATCGAGACAATGTTCAGTATAATAATTACAATTACCACCGGAATCAATGGATGGCTTCAATGTATCAGATATTTCTGTAAAATATTCATTAAATTTTTTCGATATACAGTTAAAATATGTTAGAGGAACATTATTAACTACAATAGTTTCTATTGCATTAGGCTTCCTTTTTACTTGCGATATAGGTACTATAGGGCAAGTTCTGCATTTGGAAAAAAAAATCGAACTCGAGATTTTGATCAAAGTTGACATTACGATGATAGCGAAGACGAAAAAAGTGGGTCTGACAATTCCGTCTGTCTGTCTGTATGTCTGTATGTCTGTATGTCTGTATGTCTGTATGTCTGTATGTCTGTATGTCTGTATGTCTGTATGTCTGTACCTCGAACTACAGCCTAAACTACCGGGCGTATTTTTTTCAAACTCGGTAGTTAAGGGTCTTCGGTGATTCCCTAGAGGAAAAATTGAAATTTTTTTCTTAGCTCCAAAACTAAGGGTACCCCCCATACACCCGTAATGCAAAATCTTATTTATCTCGAAAACGGCTCTAACGATTTTGATAAAAAAAAATTAAGTGTGAAATTATGGACATGGACTATACTTTGGTCAAAAAAAATTTGGGGGGAAATGTTATTAGGGGTACCTGTCATAGAAGGGTTTTTTTGATTTTCGAATTTCTCACCAACGGCTCTAACGATTTTAACCAAAAATTGTATGCAGGAGCTGCTTTGCATTTTAAAAAATATAAACTAAAAATTTTTTCGAAAAAATAGTTTTTTGAATTTTTAAAAAAATTATACAATTTTTTTTTGAAAATTCAATATCTTGAAAACCGATACACGATTAAATTTTTAAATTACGTTTTAAAATGTATTTTATTAAATACTAACAATTTGCATATCAATTTTTTTTATACAAATTTTAAGGAAAATTTAGTACACAAAAAACATGTTTCAGTGTGTCTGTATGTCTGTACCTCTCACTACAGCCTAAACCCTTGGACCTATTTCTTTCAATCTCGGTAGTTAAGGGTCTTCGGTGATTCCCTAGAGGAAAAATTGAAATTTTTTTTTTAGCTCCAAAACTAAGGGTACCCCCCATACACCCGTAATGCAAAATCTTATTTATCTCGAAAACGGCTCTAACGATTTTGATAAAAAAAAATAAGTGTAATATTATGGACATGGACTACATTTTGGTCAAAAAAAATTTTGGGGCAAAATGTTATTAGGGGTACCTGCCATAGACCCGTTTTTTTGATTTTCGAATTTCTCATTAACGGCTCTAAGGATTTTAACCCAAAATTTTTAGCAGGAGTTCCCTTAAGTTTAAAATAATATTGTATATAAAAATATTCGAAAAAATATTTATTGGGTTTAAAAAAAAAAAAACAAAATTTAAATCAATATCTTCAAAACCTATGAACGATTATTTTTTGAAATTATTTTCTAAAACCAATATTATTAAATACTTAAAATTCGCATCCCACATTTTTTTCTTGAAAAATTTTAGAGAAATTTCTTATATAAAAAATTTATTTAATAATAAAACGATTTTTTAAGGTTTATTTGCATAAATTCATACTTTTCCGGAAACCAGACGGCAATTTTATGCATTTGAACATTATTATCTCATTAAATCCATGTTTTATATTTATAAAATGTATCTTAAATTCCAAAGTACTTTTACATAAGAGCAAGTTCGTGCGATCCAGTCGTGCATTTTATTTTCCCTCAAATGTTGTCAATTGCTTTCCATTTTTCTATAATATTTCCCTTTAATTTTTCAAATAAGTTAGACTTTACTTTTCGCGAGTCAATTCAACATTTGTGCTAACAGCTTTACAAAGTGTATAAGGTAATACTTTTTTAGTTTTTCATTGTTTGGGTATTTGTTTTAGCTTTATAATAATTTTGCTCTTTTGTTTGATCTACTTTAAGAGACTCACATTCACCCAAGGCTTTAGAAATTTATTTTTATTCAAATTTTTTATCGATACAGAAGTACATGACTTTATATGTTTTTGCAATATTGAGCAAACGAAGTAGGTGGGTCCTTTTCTGCATAAACCTGATCCCAAAATTCATGCGGTGGTATAATGCTCTTTTGTTTGTGTTTCTGATGTAAAAATCAAATTATTTTCTAACATATTAAATATTATATTTAAACCTTGTGGACACACACTATTGTTAGTGTTATTAATAGTTTGGGAGCTTCCTGGGAAATGGGTATCTGAAAGGAGGTTCAGCGATTCTTTGCAATAGTTGGTTCATGAGTCATCAGCATTTTTCGATAAGCAGCTAGTCATCACTGAATTAGCTTAAAAGATTTTTCTTAATCTAGATGCTGCTTCGGAGGTTTCTTGTATGTTATCTATCACAGAATATTCTCCGAGAGGATGTTCTGGATTAACTCAATTCTTTTTTATATACTTATAAGAATTGCTAGGAGTCCCATTCTGTCGCATTTCTAGTGCTTTTTGCTCAATTAAATATTGTTGTACCATTTTTTTCTAATTGGTTCGAGCCCTGAGTTCCACCAGTGTGACTTTCTTTTAACCCCTAACATGAGTTAGCGGACAGGAAATTGCCAAAGATTTATTCAGAGCTGTAGTGAGATCCTTGACTTTACTGTCGATTCCTATATGTTAGAGGGATGACCTAGAAGTTAAGGTTTGAGCCAGTCAGTTTTCCGATAGTTACGAAATATTATACGACTAGAAAGTTCATAATTTATGCTAAATTGGATGTATCTGTGGTCAGAGAACGAATGCTCTTTCGATACTTTCCAAATCCATAATAATATAGTTGATTTAAGCTAAAACAATGCTTGCAAACCATAATTGGTCAACAATTCGGCTGTCTCAAGGAGTTGTATTTTAATTTTAACATTTGTCTTGATGTTAAACTATTTTTGAACTATGTTATCTTCTTTATGCCTTTTTATTTTGTCTTGACCTTTAGAGAGTTACATTTAACCAAAAATTTCGATATGTATTTTTCAAGCTATTTTAACAGACTAGACTTAAAATTATGTTTTTCCAAATGGAACATAAAAAAACATAAAAAAAAGTTAACTCATAAGTAGTCGAATATTTATCGGCTTAAAATCAATGGCGCAAAATTTTAAACTATTTAAATCCTAATAGAGGGCATAAAATGTACTTCAAACTTAAAGCGTTCATCTAACTTTAACAACACCAAAACATTTCTTTATTTAAAAAAAATTACTCTACTCTTTATCCAGGTTGAAAATAGTCATTTCAAAACAAATTAAAGCGAATGGCGCAAAATTATAAACAGCCTATTATTAAGGTATTAGTGTGATAGTATTTAACAATTTCCTAACTTTAAAGTAGTGTACTAACTCATTCTTAATTTTAAACATTTTATAACTATTGGTGCTTTCATAAATGCATGGTTGCGAAAGTCTGACGAATGCATAACTTTCATAAATGCAAATGATAAATGTCAGATTTTCATAAAAGCAAAACGCAAATATTTGCAGCGCAAATGTGCAACTATAAAAACTCACATGCAATCTGAATTTCTTTCTTAATGAAAGAGATAGGTATATAGTATAAACGATTTCCTTTCTTTTGTTGTTCCATCTGTCAAATTCTTTCTTTGAAAATTCAAGGTCCAATTGAAAACAGTAACAAACGGCACCACAAAATTGTTCTGGCTCAATAAAAAGGTAAATGCTTGCAAAAAAACTAAAATACATATTGCTTTCAGTAACGCGATTCTCACAACATTTATTTATTGTTATTGAAAACACTTTATAGTAACCCATTGAAACCAAAAAAATCCTTAAAATCAAATTTCAAAACTTAAAATTTTGACAGTCTTTTGACATATGGCGCAAATCAAAAAAAGTGTTCATAAATGCAGCGTAAAACACATGCGCAAATATTTTGTATGACTTTAATATGATTGCAATTAATCGCATGTAAACAAAGCAACCATGCATTTATGAAAACACCCTAGTATCGTACTGAAGCAATTTTCTTAATAAATTGCTTCGGAACACACCTAAAACAATGACAGTTCGGGCAAAAAACCAAGTAAACAGAGCTTTTTTGACGTTTGTAAATGTCAAAGAATCATATGAAGTTAGCACAATAGTAAAAATAAAATAGGTATCCGATTATTTTAACTTTAATTAAATTAAGCAAACTCGTTGTTTTAACTTAGTTTCATATTAAAACAGCTTTTCAATCGTACTAATTGAACTAAAATTTTGCTCAAATATGTTTTCGAATGCCTAATTACGAGTAATGCAAAACCAATATTATTTGAAAAACTGTATAAAATTATGAAAAAGTTAGAGTCAGCCGTTATCTGTTGAAGTTCCTTGTCTTGTTGCCATTTGAAGGTTAACATTTTCCGAGGTTTCTTGTGTCTCACAAGTTTTTCGATTGTTGGATAAGTTATCCCGATGACACAACTCCCAAACCTGAAGGCCTAGAGTCCTTGAATTAACTGTTTCCGGCATTGTACATCGAGATGTTGACGCTAATCACTGCTAGCCTGGTCGCTACTTCACCTAACAAATAATATGGGTTGCAAGATGGAATCTTGTGTGACCTCGATTTTAGCTTCAAATTTGTATCACAACCTTCTTTGGTGCAGAAGATGACACTGGGATTCATCATTGGTTGTCACCTTGAAAGTAACAATATTATTTTTTTTGGGATGGGTAATGACTCTAAGATATGATTCGGGAATTTTATCCCGGAAAATAAAATACCCCATTTTTAGAACCGGACTTGTTTTCATAGAGTTAAAAAAAATAATTCAGCTCTCAGCTTTTAACATTAAATTGATGTATGTAAAAAATGTAGTTCCGAAACACCCGCTATCTACGTATATCTAGTCCTACAAAAATTTGCCTCTGGTTGATCCAACGATGTTTATAACGTTTCTTTCAATGGCTTAATTGGAATCAAGCACGCATCGGGAAGTGTTTATTGCGCTCTCATTCTTGTTTCACATAATGCCTCTTTGTTTTTTTTCTTCTTGTTTTTGTTCTGATTTTCAGTTCTCTAGGTTCTCAGCTCTCGGAAAATCTCTGGCTTTGATCAAAAAAAAAAAAAAAAAAAAGCCATGCAAATAGTAGTTTCTGAGTTGTGTGATGGAATTGTGCTGGTGTGTATTTTTTGCGAAAAGAGAGTGAAAAACGCTTGAGCCAGCATACTTTTTCCGGCTCCACATCCACATGCAAAAGAGCCGTAGTGTTCATTAAGTTTAATGACAATAGATTTAATTGCAATTTCCTGTGCCCTAGAAGCATCATATACCAAGAGGCAAAACCGAAAGAACTAAAGAAATGTGCTAAATCGAACAAAAAGAGCGCGGAGGGTTTGGCACAAAAGAGATTGTAAATTACCAACGACCGCGACGCACGGAGAGAAGAGTTTCTTATAATTTACACTCAATGTAATTGAAAATTTATGGAGTGACAGATTTTGCAATGTAATTTTACCACTAATTGGGGGGGATTGAGCCGTGCGGGGGGGTTGTTAATTCAAACGAGAGCAGTAGCGCAAATGAGGAAGAAAGTAAAATATGGCATTAATTAGTTTGTTGATGTTTTTGTGTATAACTACGTGTATATGGATGTTTGTATTTTTATAGGGCTGATTTTATGTCATGATAAGGAGTGAAATTTTATTCAAAAGACGGAGCAATTAAAACCTCGAGTGTGCCTGCCTCAAGTGCCAGTTAATTGCAGAAAATGATGATAACGAGAAATTGATCAATTAGTAGAATTAAAATAAGCAAACCGACATTAAACCGCCCTGTAGGTCACGACCCCTAGATATTGGAGTGATGAGTTCTTCTTTACACATAAATAATATACATATACATAAATCGACAACATATACCTACATACATACATAAGCTCAAAAAAGAGGTGCTAATTGCAAAATTATTTGAAAAGTGAAGAATTCTAAAATAAGTTTTACCCATTTTTGACATTTTGCAAAATAACTTTTGAAACATTAAATTTAGAAAAAAAAAATTCTCCACAAAATTAAATTGACACGCAAATTATATGTTTATTTCTGTTGTTATAAATCAATAATACAAACAAAATTGGTAAATAAATTGGTAACATATTGCCAATTTCTTATAGGGTTGGCTTAGTTGCAACATTAGATCTTATTTCTCTCGAGTGAGGAGGGAGACCCTCCTGCCGTCAATGGTCTCGGTTTTAGGTAATGTGGGGTGATGATGCGGTAAGCCATATCATCTCAATCGGATCTCATTAGATCCATTGTGCTCCCCAGAGTGTGAGTAATGTAGGAATAAGAAGGGTAAGAGAAAGGATTTAGTGAAAGTCTTATGTATGAGGTGCCTCCCTAAATAATTCTGATTTCCGAATAAAGTTAAGAATGATTTTTAGTGGCAAAAATGAGACGTGGCCTAGTTCGCCGAAAAAGTATTCTCCGAGGGCATCTTTTCTAGTTCTGACTGGGCTGAGACATTCACAAAGGAAGTGCGATAAGATCTCTTCCGCCTCTTCGTCGTGACACCCTCTGCATAAGTCAGATGCGCTGATGTCCATGTAGGTTCCCATTGAGTTGTGACCCGTAAGGATTCAAACCAAGAGAGACAATTGGGGTCTGAAATATCTGGCCAAAGATTTCTTGCAACTCGATAGGTGTCAATTGTTGACCATCTGTCATTTTCGGTCTTGAGAAAACTTTGGTGAATTCTATACTTTTCCTTCTCCAGTGGCATAATCAGCCAGGGTACAATTTGGTGCAAGTGATGAACCGTTTTTGGCTAGTTCATTAGCCATTTAATTTCTCGAGTACAGAGCGCTGTTAACGAACTTTATGTGGCCAAAACTCTACTACTTCGATAGATTCGAGCCGTGGTTCCAAAAAGACGGCGCACACGCCATACTAGCGAGCGACGCAATGCTTGAAGTTCTGAAGAATAAATTTGACGACTGGGTAATTTCGCGGTGAGCGTACATCAATTGGCCGCCTCGATCACCACTTGATACTGAGGCTATGACAAGTCCTAAGGCTACGCCAACATTGGTGGCACTGATTCCGGAATAACGCCGCGTGTATTACCAAAATGTACCGACAGGCATACAAATGTATGTACATATATAAGTCCAAAATTGGATTTGTGTTTAATCTCCCACTTAATTGGGAAATAAGTTTCAAAAATAAAAATCGGGGCTTATGTCCCTGCGTCACCCAAAAAGGAAGCTTAAATCCTGAGAACCCTCGAAGCGATCCACCCAAGCAACTCTCATCCAAAAAAAATGTTGAAATTCACGTTTGTCTGACGACAAACCAAAGTTCAAAGCGGAACATAGTCCTAAATATAAATTTTTGAGACGCCACTTAGGTCAGACATATGTAAGTCAAAAATGCAATTTGGATTTTGTGTCCTACTAAGACCCAAAACTAAAAATTATGGATTACGTCCATTACGTCCTTGGGCCACCGTGATTTTATTGTTTTTCTTCAATTTTGTATTTCCCTGTAATTTCTACACCTGTTTTTAATTTTTTCTTTTTAATAAACAATTTGTGTCTCAAGAAAACCATCTCCAATATTTTACATACACTTCTGCCAGATATCGAACTTAATTCTCCTGAAGCATAGTTTATAGTCCAAGATACCAAAATACGAGTATGAGAAAAGACTTTTGCTATTTTCGTGTCGGGGGTATAGAAAAAAAAAGGAACTGAAGCTCTGTCGTCAAGAATAATAAAATTAATTAAGCTGATTCATAGAACTCAATAATAAGCTTTTTAACTAAGCCTTATCGGCTGTTTTTTGGGGATTCTATAAAAACCAAAAATCGACAAGAAAACTCATACAATTTGGTCTTTGAAATTTTATGACTGACACCAGCTATAGATTTCATTGAGAAGAGGTTAACTGTCAAACTGAAGCAATTTCAATTGCTAAAACTTGACACTTGAATGAAATCAAATACTAAAACTATTAGTTCTCGACATATAGGCAAATACCGACAAATCAAATATGGTGGGCGTTTTTTTTTTGTCAAGATAGTGGCCTAGCACCACCTCAAATTTTTCGGGATCTTACGCATATACATAATGATATTAAGGGCACTTTAATGAACATTTCCTCGATATTTGCGCCTGAGGCAGTAATAATTTTTTTTTCGAAAATTTTCTTACAAAGACATACCCAAGATATACCCAAATCTTGAAAAAATCCAAGATGGCAACTGTTTTTCTAAGATCGTTGTCTAACACCACTTCTAAATCTTTGAAAACTTACGCATATCTTACGCCTATAAATATACAATTAAGGGCACTTTTGCGAACATTTCCACGAAATTTCAACTTGAAATAATTGCGCCTGAAGTAGTAATATTTTCTTCGGCAATACCTTTCCAAGGTATACCCAAGACTCGAAAAATCCAAGATGGTAGCGGTTTTTTAAGATCTAACCTTACTTCTGATTTTTGTACTACTTTTTTATCTTGACCTAACCTCCACACCCTACTAGGGTTTTATGGCGTAATATACAAATCACTCTGAATATTAAAATAAAGCACCGATTACACTGGCAATAACAGTGTTTGTGCCAAATAAACCCAATACAATACTCCGAAGGTTTTACATGCCGTGAATTATAGTGTAATGGCTTTACAGCCAGAAGTCGGTTTAATAAATTTAGTTACCTTATGTTGGCTTATAGTTAATTTTGTACCAATTAAACAATCAAAGTTTTGAAATTACCTAAAAAGGTATTAATTTTATTTTTTCAAAGTTCAAAGGCTAGGGCCTTAAACAGTTTTTGAAATTTTTATTCATCTGTTAAATTGTAATTCATGACCCCTAAATCTTAGTGTTATGGACTCATAGTTTTAATAGTATCCTTTAGATTCCTAATAACCAATTTTTCAATGAAAACATTTCAATATTTACTAATTAAACCAGTCATGAAACCATTTCAACGCTCTTATAAAAAAAAAAAACGAAATTCTTACATGACCAAAATCCTGCAATATCCCAAAGGCAGAAAAAAATTCTGTGTCATTTGTCAAGAACGTACAAAATTCAACTACATCATCGGTTCCAACGCTAACCCGATATCTAGCAATGATAGCAAAGCAAGCGATGATAGCAAAATTGCCCCTCCCGCACTTAAGAACGTAAATCATTCAATGGGACAGGTATATATCCGCACTAGGGTGACCGCAACTCTCGAAGAAAATTTTTTTTTTCGAATTCTTTATGGGGGAACCCCATAAAATGATCAGCCTTTGCAGATTTTTAGGTAGCCAAAATTTCAGCTCGATTCGATAACGATAAATGGTGCCGACTTACGCTCAAAGTTTCAAAAATCTCTGTTTTTTCGCTGTTTTGCGAAGAAAATTAGATCTAGCTCCCAAACAGCTGACCTTATTCTCACGATTTATGTTCTAAATTAAAGGTAGTACTTTTGCCAATGCTCAAAATAAATATCAAGACTTAATTTACGTAAAAATAATAAAATTCGGATAAAATTGATTGATGTTCTGTTTTTTTTTTAAAAAATTGTTTTATTTTGAAGAACGAAACATATTACAGTTTTCTTGCACAAAAGTACTATAAAATCGTGTTTTACATTAATGATACATACTAAATGAAATAAATACTTAAAAAAAAAAACAATACAATCTAATCTACAGATTTACTTAAAGTGGTTTTTGAGACATCAGGATATAATTTTCGGCACTCTCTCACAACTTGAAGGACATATTGCTTTTGATACTCATCTTTTGTTAACAGGTTATTAAAATCTTTAATAAATTTGACTCCCTTTTCTGCCATGTCATTTACGACCTTAAGTGATCTAATTTTTTTGAAACCGTCCATAAAATGCGGGTTTTCGGGCCAAAGATTTGAAGGTTCTTTAAGAAAATCTGCGTTTATTTTTAAACTTTAGAAAAAGTTCAATGTCTCTTTGTTGATTATGTTTTTTAACCCAGCTGTTACAAATTGTTCAATTTGATTTTTCTGAAGCTTTGGATTAAAAATTCTGTTGTTTTTGAAGCTTTGGATTAAAAATTCTGTTGTTTTTTACCTCGTTTCTGTCAAAAGTATGTTAGCTATTTCAGATTTTCCGCCTTCGGCTAAAGTTGGGTCAAAAAATGCCAGACCTACCAACTCTGAACTCAAATACCATAAATGGTTTGAAAATTTTGCAAGAGCTTTCTCAGAAATATCCTTGTCTATTTTCTGGTACTCAATACAACTACGCAAGAGATCAAGATCTTGTTTAGGAGCCATATAAGCCCTTGGGGCATTAAACCAAGCTTTTCAGTAAATTTTAACAATGAAAACGCAGATATCACCCAGAGCATTTCGTTCTTCATTACTCATGCTAAACTGGTTTTGAAACATAAATATTTTTAAACTATATAGATAGCCATCCATCTGGCATGATGAGTTGCGCCTGGTGTTCTAAATCCAACGACGTTTCCATCTATCACTCCAACAAACACTTGAACCAACTGTAGAAATTCTTTGTAGTCATCCCTAGGCTGACATTCATTGAGTTTTACCTTTAATTCACCTGCAATCTGGGTTATAATATCAGGGGCTAGGTGTTTTTTACCATTTTTATCACTGATGCCTGTGTTATATGATTTAGGGTCTATTTTTGACAATTCATTGTGAAATCTTTTGAACATATCAGGTTGAGGTCCAGTGGTTGAACCCAATTCCAAGTCAAAAATACCTCTTAGTAAAACTTCAAGAATGTGGTGACGACACGCCAGGTCAAGTAACTCCTTGTCCAATTTTGTTTTTTGTGTTTTCAAATGTCTTATTTTTGTTTCGTTGGTGATTTCTCCACTCATTTTATAGTTTCTCTAATTTTTTAATTGCATCTTCTTCGTATTTTGATGGAATTCTTGCTTTCTCCCAAAAAATAAGTACCTCTCGAATGACAAGTTTTGCTGATTCTTTCAGGTTTAACTTCACAGTTCGCAAATTAAAAAACAAAGTTGGACGATTTGAGGTTGGTTTACAACCTGTTATTTGATGAGACGCATAGCCTATAAGAAATATTTTTTCACGGGTTCTGGTTTTTATATTTGATGTGGATGCCATATCAGAGAATACAATAAATGTCTGTAAAATCCCTTAAATTACTAAAAATATTATCAAAAACACAACAGAAATAAAACACAATTCTTTATCAGTCAATTTATTATACATAAAAAATAATAATACAATAAAAAGCGCGAATTTGTTTTAATTTATGTCGATTTCCTTTTACACTAGGGATTTTAGGGATTGCGATCCCTTGTCAAATTTTGTCTTTTTAGTGTGGGTATTTCGTATACATGTAAATCCCTCTACAAATACGGATTCGAAGGATTTGATCTCTGTCAAAAAAAAATCGATTTTTTTGGTGTGAAGAAACGTAAAATCTCTGGTAAAAGTCAAAATTTGACAAGGGGTCGCAATCCCTAAAATCCCTAGTGTAAAAGGAAATCGACATTAATTAGTCAATTTATTTATATAAAAAATATAATAATAAAATACAAAGCGCGAATTTGTTTTTTTTTTGTTCGAACTTGCATCAGTGCTAATTAATCAACGACTTGAAAGCTTTTTGGTATGTGACATTCAGATTTAGCATGTGAATTATGTATAACAGTACTATCTTAAGGCCCAATTTGTTCACATTTTGTTAAATCTGTAATAGATTTTCACAGGCTCTGAATAAATGGAGCTAATCACCCAATATTGGCTGATTAGCGATTCTGATATATTAACAACTCAAAATATGGATTCATTGCCAAACATTTTGGTTAATAGGCAAATTCGTGGATTAGGCAGTCACAATAATTTTTGATTATTGATGATTAGCTGTGAACAAACTGGCCCTTAATTTAATACATAAATAATGAGAATAGGGTCAACTGTTTGGGAGCTAGGGCTAGATTACTTCGCAAAATAGAGAAAAAAAAGAATTTTTTGAAACTTTGAGCGTAAGTCGGCACCATTTAGCGTTATCCAATTGTCCTGAAATTTTGGCTACCTAAAAATCTGCAAAGACTGATCATTTTATGGGGTTCCCCCGACCCGATTTCGAAAATCGATTTTTTGCGGTCACTCTAATCCGCACTCGTACAGTTGCAAGATATAAACAAATCCGCTGGCCCTGATGGTTTTACCCCCATTCTTCTAAGGAACTATTCATCGCTGGCAAAACCATTGCGTATACTTTTCCATCGCTCCTACTGTTCTGGAATCTTCCTTAAAAGATGGAAAACAGCCTTTGTCCAGCCTGTTCCTAAAGGCGACGACCCTTCCTCCTCCTTCTCCTCCCAAAAAATTGAACTTACTTGCTTTCTTTCCAAGATCATGGAATAGCTGATCAATCATCGGCTCAAGAAGTATCTCGAAGACATAAAGCTTCTTAATGACCGGTAATACGATTTTCGCAGCAATCGTTTCGTTTCACTGGTGATCTGATGTCATGTCTCATGTCTCATGTCTAAAGAGTGAAACCGATCTTTACATTGGGCCGTACCAACAATCAAATTAAGAAACACGACTTTAATATTTGAGCGAAATAGACCATTATTTAAAGAGCTCTATAAAGTTAACAATATTGTTATGAACTTAATAAATTATGAACCATTTATTGTACGGAACCTAAAAAATAAAATGCAGCATATATGGTCAGTTATATAGAGTCCCTTAAATGATGCTTCATTTCGCTCAAATATTAAAGTCGTCTCTTAATTTGATTGTTGGTAAGGCCCATTGTTTTGAAGACATTAAGATTATTGCGATTTATATTTTTAAGACATTTGATAGAGTTTGACGTCAGGCTCTCTTATTGAAAATGCGTGCTTTTGGTATAAATGAAACTCTTATTCTTTGGATTAGAAATTACCTTCTGAATCGTTCAAAACATGTTGTATTGGAAGATTTCAATTGATTTTATCACCGATTCTCTTCTTTATTTTTTGAATGATCTTTTGTTTGAAACTTCTAATCCACTTCATTGTTTTGCAGACGACTCTACCCTCAGAAGCTTTTCATACTCTTTCTCAAATTCACGTCCATATTATTCGGAAGTGGAATTGCAACGTATGATACCGTTCATTAAACTCTGATCTTTACAGCATTGTTAAATGGGGTATACAAAGTCGTGTAGAGTTTAATGCTGGAAAACTCAATGCTGTATTTTGTCGTTGAAGCAAAATGTACTACTAATGCCATTGTCCTGGAATGGCACTTGCATCGAAGAAGCTGAAAAGCCTTCAGAATTCGGTATGTGTGTCAACGTCTTCGTTGGAATGACCATATACTCATATACAACGCCAAAATGGCTGCAAAATGTAAAGGATTTCTCAATCAGTTTAGAAATTTGTCATCCCTTCTGAATTGGCTACTCTACAATTTATAAGAGCGTTTATACGTCCTAAGTTCGAGTATAATTCACATCTTGTGACAGGTGTTGTCCAAAATCCTATTCATTTATTGAAAAGAGCCTTAAAACTGATAGGAAACAAAAATATCATGGAATCATTCCCATCTATTGAACACCGTCGGAATGTTTCATTGCTTCTTTTACAATCAATGATCACTCGAAGTAGGCAATCGCATTACACACCCTTGTTTTGGACGTACCGACAAATACAGAGATTCGTCTTCGTTAGTCGCTGGGCACGATTATGGAATAATTTACCCCGCACGGCTTTCCTTACCATTTCAATTTGCAAACATTCAAGACCAATGTTCATCGACATGTCCGTTCCGTTCCCCCTTTATTTACCCATTGCTCTTCCTATATTTATGTTGAACATTATAAGGATCTCAACATAAAACCTTGAGCACCTAAAAATAAAAAATTTTTTTTTTGTCGGGTACTGCCTCTAACAACAATTGACAAATACCCTTTAGAATGCTTCCTACCAAGATCAATAGTACTCGTCTTAGTCGTTTGGACTCGTGAGAAAATTGTAGATACGTTCCCTTAAAACTTTTTTTGATTTAAAAAAGGCAATAGCCAGTTCAGCAAATTTTAACAAGCAAAAGCAAATAACAACAAAACTAGAAGTGAATACAATTTAAGTCTGGAATCAGAGTTATCATAAGCGAATTTAATTTATTTATTATATTATAATTTATATCGTTGTGAGCTTAGATTGCGCTTAATTCAATTGTAGAATTATGTGAAATGCACTGATTTTGACATCGAATTTCATTAAATTTATCATAATCACCAACCAAAGACAAAAATATGAATATAAAAGTGAGCAGAAGCGCTTTATTCACTTTCAATTTCTGCACTGGTAATAAGTTTCACAAAAAAAAAAAAAAAAACACGACCATTTTCTCAAAAAACACAAATGTCTAATGAATAATAGCAAAAGTTTAAAACTAAGCCCGCATCTATAAGGAAAGAGTAAAGCTTTGAAAACATCATACCATCCCAGAGTTTTTTTTTTAAGACTATCCAATCAAAAAAAAAACATGATAATATAAAATTGAAACTTTATATATTTTGTCTTCATTGTTGAATAACGTTGCTGTAGATACCTATCTTACTTTCAGAAACTTAGTTTACAAAACGTAAAAAAATAATAGCTCTTGCCTAAGGGAACTTCTTATTTATAACCCTTAAATTATTTCATCTCCAACTAGCTGAACGAAATTTTTCGTTGTAACGAAAACTTATCCTTTTGTATCCGTATATTAGAATCCCAAGGCAGTTTCTTTAATTTCAAATTAAAAACGAAAAAAAAAACACAAGGTAATCCAAATTCACAATAGTGAATTATGTAAAAGAAAATTAGGGCAGCATCAACTCGCAATTAATTTGAATGTTTACAACCCTCTTCTATTGTCAGAGGAGGAAATACGCGCATAAGCAAACCTATAAATTCCTCCACCTACCTCAATTGAAGGATATAAAAGAACTCGGTGGCAGAATAAGGGACTTTAATATTCAAACACAAAATGGAACGAACCAAAAAAAAAAAAAAAAAACTTACGTCCACATAAAAAGAATGAAAAATCAGCCAAAACGATGGAACGCACAAAAAAAAACCACATCCGCCGCCGTTGCTCGTCGTCGCTTTAACAAACTCAGAATATGAAATTACGAGTACACAAAGGTGTGATGAGCGCTTTCAAGGCTACCACCCTTACAATTTACATGCATAACTGAACGTATAGTCATGCGAGTGATGGAGTGGGGTTGATTTAAGCCCCCTTAAATGTTTGCGTTCAAAAAGGCCATCTGAGAAGTGCGGGTCGGGTATTTGTGGAATGTAGATCTCATTTCGTGTAAGCCCCAAACACAACAAAAACAACTGAAATAATCCAAAAACAACAACGAGCACAATAAACATTAAGGGTTATACAAAGTTAACCGACACGGGGGAACATGATAAATATAGGGTAGGCTGGCGACTATACTGGCGTTCTGGGTACTGTTGCAACATCTCACTGTAACTCGCGTGCTCTTAAGCCAAATTGTGTTTACCCATTTCGACAAAGTGAATGAATGCTTAATAGGAAATGGGCGCGGCATTATATTACATCTCACAGAAGTGAATGAGATTCAACCGTCAACCCACACAGACCGAACTTATAACTAGTCATGTATTTTTCGTCATATGTTCCAAAAAAAAAAGAAAAAGTTTATAAAAACTCTAATTTGGCCAAGTTGAAGGAATTTAATATCCGCTTTTAGCAAAGTTTCAAGGATTCATTCATTTCCAAACCAACCACGTACACACGTACACATATTCAAATTCAAAAATAAAGTTTAAGGACATTCGTCTATGTTTGATTTCTACTGAAATCCTAAATAGTAGAATTTTTTGTTCTCATAGTTTTTCATTAACCAATGCACTGCACATCCTTTCATGTGGAATATATAAACAGTGACACATCTCTAGACTGTTTCTATCTACACGCCAAAGTGTGCTCACACTGAGTAGCATTGGTGTTGAGATAGGCTGAACTATTTCACAATTCGAAACTATAGAGGCATGAATAAATTTATTCGAGAGTGTTTATCCTTGTCATTATGATTTTTCATTTTAGATAGCTCCAACTAACCCACAATCCTGCTCATTTCCCCCCATCTCCTGGCCCTGTCCTTCGTCTTTTTGCACCCTCATATTCCTTATTATGTATATTTGAGGTGATGCATCTCTGTGATTGTGTGTACAAACGCAAGGATGCCTAACACTGAGGCTATGCAAATGGAAAGTGATTTAGTTTTTTTTAATTTTACTAAGAACTTTTCTCCAGTAGAGGAAATCTACAAAAATGTTTGCTTTGGTAGCTTTGAACCGAGTTAAGGGGGGATAAAATGGACGTTGAGAAAAAAAAGTTTTGTAATTTGTAGACATTTTTAAGTATTCTTCACTTGTAAGGACATCTTGTGCAAAATAACATTTCTTTTACTCTATTTCGTCATGGTCGTTACAATAAGCTAGGAAATCTTAAGGCGCCTTAGTGGAATAAGTTTTAAGAACAAAAAGTTTTATGAAGCAATACGAGAAACTCATTCAATAGTATTTCATAATTGTTTTTAAAAGCTTTCCTCACAGACGAAAACAGGTCAACTGTTTTCCTTGAAGGTGAATTTATGTAAGGGACTTAAACAAACAAAACATGCCTCTTCACAACTTATTGCTGAACAAACCTTCAACAGTTCTTCATATCAAACTCAGAGCACCAAGTTCTAATATTCTTTTTTTCTTGTCTTATTTTCAGGCTCTTGCTAAATTCCAGTCGTCACAAAAAGTCACAACAAAAACCGGCATCGAACAAGAAGAAACCCTTCTCAATGAATCGGCCGCCATTGAAACATCACTCAATTTACAAATTTTCGATTTGGAAAATGAAGTCAAACAGCTGCGACATGAATTGGAACGTGTGCGTAATGAACGTGATCGTATGCTGCAGGAAAATTCCGATATTGGTCGAGACAAGTCTGACAACGAAGCGGAAAAAATTCGACTCAAAGCTGAATTGAAAGAACTTAAATTCCGTGAGACCCGCATGCTAACTGAATACTCGGAATTGGAAGAAGAAAACATTTCACTGCAAAAGCAAGTGTCCAGTTTAAGGAGTTCACAAGTAAGCTTTAAACCAAAAAGAACTCCTTTTAACTCTTTCTAATTATGTTCTTTTCTTTTTTGCAATTCCCATAGGTTGAATTTGAAGGTGCCAAACATGAAATCCGAAGGCTCACTGAAGAATTGGAGCTCCTCAACAATCAAGTCGATGAGTTGGCTAATCTTAAAAAGATTGCCGAAAAGCAGATGGAAGAAGCTTTGGAAGCTTTACAAGTAAATACATTTTTTCAATCCATTTTTCTTTTCTTAACTAAGATATATTTGTTTGCAGGGTGAAAGGGAAGCTAAATATGCTCTGAAGAAGGAACTCGATGGACATATCAACCGAGAGTCTATGTACCACATAAGCAACCTGGCCTACAGTATCCGTACCATTGATGAAAACGCTGGCGTCAACAGTGACGGAGAAGAAGAGAATTTAGCCCTGAAACGCCTGGAAGCCGATCTATCAACCGAACTGAAATCACCCGATGGCACAAAAGTGGATCTTTTCTCCGAAATTCATCTGAATGAACTGAAAAAATTGGAAAAACAATTAGAATCAATGGAAAACGAAAAGGCACACATGACATCGAACCTGCGCGAGGCCCAAACAAATCTGGATAAGAGTCAAAATGAGTTGCAGAACTTTATGTCTAGGCTGGCGTTGCTTGCAGCGCATGTAGATGCCTTGACTCAACTCAAGAAGCAAATCGACACCAAGGATGACAAACTAATGACATTGGCTAAAAACAATAAAGACAAGAACGATGAATTGAATTTGAATCAAAAATTGCGTGATGTCCTGACGCAATATTCAAATTGGTTTACCCTAAGTTCCAAGGAGATCGATGGCTTAAAGACTGATATAAGTGAATTGCAGAAAGGTTTGAATTACTCCGATGCTATGGTAACCCTTCGCAATGAAATAACAAATTTGAAGAACAAATTGTTGTCGACGGAGCAAAAATCACTGGACTTGCAAAGTGATGTGCAAACTTTGACACACATCTCACAGAATGCTGGACAAAGTTTAGGTTCGGCTAGGTCGACATTGGTGGCGTTAAGTGACGATTTGGCACAATTGTATCATCTAGTCTGCACTGTGAATGGTGAAACGCCAACAAGAGTGCTGTTGGATCATAAGAACGATGACATGAGGTAAGGTCAGGGTGGAATTTTACATTAAATTCATGTAGTTAGATGCCGATGAAGACTTGGAAAGCTCTTCTAAGATGATCTGGGCTAGGAAGCTAGTATATAATGACCAGTTTTGGGGTCATCAAATCCACTATATTTAGTAGTTCATAATCATTAAAATTATTTATTTTAAATAATAATCAATCTTTAATATTTTCCTAGTTTTGAGAATGACTCACTCACCGCCATTCAGTCACAATTCAAGTCCGATGTGTTCCTATCAAGATCACAGATAGTCGAAGACCTCCAAGGCTTGGCTGATTCAGTTGAAATCAAAAAGTACGTTGATACGGTCAACGATCAAATTAAATACCTTAAGACCGCTGTGGAACACACAATCGATCTTAATAAAAATAAGGTTCGAGGCGACGTCAGTGAGGGTAAGCCATTTGGTTTTTCTCTTGTCGATGTCCTTTTGACACCTTTGCTTATTGTTTAGACAAATTTAACCGCGAAGAAATCGAAGAATTGCAGGAGCAAATTATCAAGCTCAAGAGCCTGTTGTCAACGAAGCGCGAGCAAATCGCCACCCTGCGCACAGTACTCAAGTCCAATAAACAAACTGCCGAAGTCGCACTCACCAATCTCAAGTCAAAGTACGAAAACGAGAAATTAGTCGTGAGCGATACAATGTCCAAATTAAGAAACGAACTGAAGATTCTAAAAGAGGATGCAGCTACATTCTCAAGTAAGTACTTATATTAAAAAAAAAATTACTTATTTTTAACGACTATTTACTGCCATTTTTATTTGAAATTTTAGGTCTACGTGCAATGTTTGCAGCTCGTTGTGAAGAATATGTTACACAGGTCGATGATCTGAATCGTCAATTGGAAGCAGCTGAAGAGGAAAAGAAGACCCTCAATCAATTGTTAAGACTAGCTGTCCAACAAAAGTTATCGCTGACACAACGTTTAGAGGAAATGGAGATGGATCGGTGGGTTACTTTTCGTCGATAAAAAATATTAATAGCTCAGTTGAGTGAGAGTTTGGTTTTGTGAGATAGAAGAGCAACAGCGCAAAAAAAAAGCCACAGAATGATGTATTTTTGAGTTTTAATTTTCGTTTTCGAATTAATTCAGAAAAGCAATAATCATTGAATCGATATCCCTAAAAAAAAAACAAAAACAAAATAAACAAATAATTATATTGGTAAGAATTAATTTTCTCAGTCGATGTGCATGTGCATGTACTAACATGAGAAAATGCAAAGAAATAACTTTGCTAAAAGCCCTGCAGTAATTATGCGCCACTAACTCTTAATAATAGAAACGTCTGTTCTTTGTTTTATGTAAAATAAACAAAAACAATGCTTCATATCCCCGCTTTTCAAAAATAAATTAATTGTATATAAATAATCAACCAAAGCTCTGAAGAATGAATGTATATAAAATGCAAGTGGGCGAGTGGAAAGTCCAAACATAGTTATCGCTCTGTTGGCTTTTTTATTACTAACTTTTGTAAACGACAATGCTACCAAAAATTGAAGACCAAATCATTTTTAATCGTTTGATATATGCAAAGAAAAACAAAATATACCACACTTAAAGTGTGAACGGTTAAGATGTCACTTCATCGCAAGAGGCAGTACCCCTCCTTTTCCGTGGTAGTGATTGAAGTTAGCCAGGCCTTCGGTGTGATAGCACTACAATCTACGACACGGAGTACTATTTGCTTGTGTTTCTAGTAAATATTAATTCGTATTAATAGATACTTAATCAAAAATACTACTGCCGCTCAAACGTATCATAAATATTTAAACTCAACAAATTGAAATATTAAGTTCCACTTAAATATTTATGATTCGTTTAACGAACGGAATTAGACCAAAGAGCTTTATTTATGCATTCGTTGAATCAAATATGCGACAACTTTTCCAGTTTTATAACGCAAATATAAATGTATATATGACTTCTTCATCCATGATTTCATTTGAATTTATAATAATCAAAATTACTTTTTGCCATGAATGTCCTTAATTTAAAGCCCAAAAAGTGCCGCTCATTTTAGCCGTTCGAACTCAGCTAAACATTTTAGGAAGCTCCTCCACTCCAAGACACACGCACACAGGAATGGTTGAGAGTTGTAAGTCACTTGGTCCTGGTTCTCTGCGTGTAGTTAAAAAATTGACGTCTTTATGGCAGTGCGATTAATAGAATATTCCACGTTCGTATCGATGTTTCGAATTCATTTTAACATATTTCCTGTGAAGGAACTACAAGTGGATATGATGATTAGGAACGGTTTTCTGCATTCTATTCATACATTCTTCGACTTTCAAAATATCAACTTCAAAGAAATTATTTTCACAACCAACCCTTAGACCGTTATTGATCGCGTTTTGGTTTTCATACCATTTTGCCAAAACTTAAACCAGAATTATTTTAGAATTTAAATATAATTCATCAGATATTTCGCTAAGTCAGGATTCAAACTTTTATTAAAATGCTCTTTAGTTTAATAAGTATATCCTTTAATGTCCATAAACTAGGTGCGGTCGGTCGGTTTTTGTTAAAATATAGATTACAAATTACCCAAAACACCTTGAATCAGAATTTAAATGACGTGACGTTTTCGCATGGACTCTCTAAAGGTGCTCCAACATACGGGTGTGATTATTTTTTTAAGACTGATATTTTGAAAGTCGAATTTTTCCTGAGAAGTCTTGCATTCCATGTTCTTTAATTCTGAGCTCAAGGTTCGGATTTCGAATTCCCTTCTTCCAAACATGGAATATTGACCCTGAATCACTTCTGGTTGGTTTTGGCTTTGCGTATAGGAACAGTGTGTTGGTGAGTGATTCATCTTTCTCCATAGAAAAGTGAATTAGTTAAAGTGAGATGAACTGGAAAAGAATAGATTGAGCCATAAGTCTTACCCAATTTTAAATTAAGTTAAATTATGGAATTTTCTAGCTCAATTGTTGTAATTCATGTCCAGTTAATCTTAAACATGAATAAAATATGATCATATTAGATATCTCTCAACCTTCCATCTTCTTCAAGAATTAAAATTAAAATTAAATTTTACTAAAAACCACTTCGTAGACCTTCCCGTCACTAATAAAATTACACTATTAATTTTTGCGAAATCGGCTCAGTAGTTTTTTAATCTATAAGCCACAAACAAACAAAAATTCATTTGTGATTATCTAGCGGTCAATATACGGTTCCGGCAAGTCTTATAATGAATTCAATAGTTCATCGTATAAAACTATGTTATAAAGTGTATTGGGCCGCTTTTTTAACAGACTTCACAATGAAGACCCCTTGTATTAAATTTCCATTTTATAACCCATCAGAATAAAATTAAAATATTCCCAAAAATATAGGTGGATATTCTTATGTACACTCCTTATTACTTAATCTAACCCCCAGTTTCACAGTGGAAGTTTAAACTAAGGTTTAAAACAAGACTTTAAATTTAAAGTTTAACTCGTCCAGTTGACGTTGATTAACTTAATTGTTTTCTCTTTCTATCTGAATCAAAGAAAAAAACAATTAAGGAAAGTTTGCTTTGTTTCAGTTGTGACCTTTGACAAAAAAAAAATAAAAAAATGAAAATAAATTATAAAAATAAATTAAATGTCTGAAGGTTCTTGAACTGAGGTTTAAATGGTAGAATAGTGTCCTTTAACTTTAACTACAGAATGAACCTTGTTCAAGGTTTAAATGAAACTGTGAAACCAAATATTTTGTTCAACTGAAGCTTAAACCAAAAGTGGGGCTTAAACTTCCACTGTGAAACTGGGAGCAAGCGATCTGTTTTTCCATCTAAGACCATTAAAGTACAAGAATTTTAAGATATGACTTAATTAATAGGTGACTTAAACGGAAACCGTCTACGTAGTGATGTTTCCTTGTCAATTTTTGTGCTGCAGTCCATAATTTAGATCTGGTTCTTACAAATAGCCCATAAGTTTTTTATGAGTTTTAAATCCTGAAAAATCCCTGACCATTCCAAAACTGTTCCTTGATTTAAATTCATGTAGTTTAATTCATGTGATAAGGGGCCAATTCATGATGAATAGTGTCATCGTTACAATGGAAGAAATGACTTTGCTACTTAAAATTTCAATATATTGGTCTGACTGGTACAAATGGTCCAGTACCGTGAATTATCCCTGCAGAAAAAAATGGGTTTCGTCAGAAACCATGACATTTTTCCAGGCTTCTACTGACCATTCACGATTTTGTTTGCTCAAAACAATTGTTTCTTCCGCATTACAAAAGACAAAAGTTGATTTCTAATCGGTATCTTTGCTTTCCCACTTGTTTAGATGAGCCTCTGTTGAACTGTCATCATATGAACATCAATCCCAGCCTCATATCATAAAACTCATAGCTGCACTCTTTTTTTGGATCAATTTTACTTTTTCTTTTCAAGAGTTAATCAGCCTTCTTGGTTGTCCTTATTTTTTACTTACATTTGTCCTTTTGTTTGACTACGAAATCCCCCCATATGCCTTTGTTGCTTCAAAATTCAACTTACTAAATTCAGATCGACTCCAACAGGTTCCGATATTTCTCGATACGTCATTGAAGTGTACTCAGCGAAGGTAACTATCTTCCATAACAAAAACAGAGAAACGAGTAAACCCTACGAAAACAGAAATGTGTTAATGAAAAATTATTAACTACTTAAATGATAAAAATTCCAAACAGTATTTTCTCCCACACAATTAAATACAAATATTTGGTTAATTCTTCGACCTGTGTAATTGGCAGCTTAAGTGATATCAGTCAATCTAAATACGAGTATTAGTGCTCTTTCAGATTTATCCTTGTTTTGAAAATCAAATCTTGCAGCTTTGTGTTAAGAGTTTATTGTTAAGTTGAATGCACAATTTTTCTGCTTAAAATTAAACATTGTCCTTTATTTAAATAACAAATTACTCCTCCCGCTGAAGAAAATGTTATCTTAAAATAATTTAATCAAGCTTATACCAATTGATCTAATAAATAAAATTTATTTTCAGTGAAATGCGACATGTTCGTCGACCAATGCTCACACCTCGTGGTGCCAGTGGCAAATCATCATTTTCCCGACCATCGCCACGAAATCCTTCAGCAAACAATCAGAATCCCTTCTAACATAAAATCAGCGTGCAGCGTAAACTTTTAGCCTTAGTTTATACTTTACTTAAGTTATAAAATGTTTGTTAATTTTATTTAAATCCCTTGAATAAGCAAACAAACGAGAAAACAAAAGTTATACATCCATCGTTATTTACTAAATATGTCTACAAAATGAAGTCAAACTAATTTGGAGAGATTGCATTCGTTCCTATTGCCACAACGTCCAATTATTTTTCCATTCAAAAACAAAACACAATGAATGAAATTAAAAAAAAAAAATATGTGGCACTATATCCAAACGGAACGCAATCAGTACCTTTTTGTTGTTATTCTCTCCACTTAGTACACTATGGTTAAAGTTATTATTAATATTATTATCATCAGTATAAACGGTACGTTACTTAGTATTTCAATTAAGATTATAAAAAAGAAAAATGTTTTGTTTTATTAAATTGTTTTAGTTTTTTTTTATATAAAATGAAGGAAGTTTAATTTTCTATTGGTATTTTGAAAAGAAAAAAAGCTGTACGCGAAAAAATCAGTAAACACATATATCTTTATTATTATGTTATTTGTTTTGTTTTTATGAAAATAAAAAAATGAAAAGAAAAGTAAATAAAAAGTCAATACATGTTCTTCATACAAAACCAGAAAAGCAAACAAAAAATGCAGCAGATGAAATTTAAGGCAGCAACAATATTTTATAGTCTCTAAGACAAAAACGTAATATTTATCAAAACTAACAACAAGAAACTCTAGTAAATAAATAATCTGAAGTTAAGGAAATAAAATATAGAAATAATTAAAAAAAAAAAAACAATTTTATAATAACAAAATAAAAAACAAAAACTTGAAAATAATTATTAAAAAAAAACTAAATAAATCGTCCATCATTAAAAGTGAATTTTATTGTTTTTGTTTTTTGTTTGTTTGTGGCTTTGCAATTTATTTTCTACAAACTCTATCTATTAAAACAAATTTTATCTATTACCTTTAAATATTATATTTGAGAAATATAATTTTTTATTTCAATCAATATGTCCTTCCACACACGTACACACACAAATCTATTTGTTTATTGTTGTGATTTTTCATATAACAAAAAAAAAAATATATAAAAAATATATTTAAATAAAAAAAAATTAAATAATGAATAATGTATTTAATTATATATTTAAAATTATAAATAAAAGAAATCTAAACTTTTATTATTATATACAAAAAAAATATCATATTGAAAAATCTTTGGAATTCTAACATTTTACTATTAAATCTAAAGAAAACAATGGAAATAATTATTTTCGTTTTAGTAAAAGACTTAAGTTTATTTAAGAATTTTGATGTGGTTTGAAAAGTTATTATTTGAAATGTTTTCTTGTGTTTGTTTTCTTTTATAATGAACACCTGGAATGGGGAAACAAAAACTTAATAAAATAAATAAAATCCGAATATTCAAAATAAAACAAATAAATAGAGTTTATTCTAGAAATTTAGGATACTTTAGAATGAATTTTTAAGCCAAACATAAATAAAAGTTTGGAAACATAGACTCACATGAAGATGATGGTTTAAAATTGATAAAGATGAATATAAGAAAAAAGATTTGATTAGGGAAACAAACACGATATTTAGGGGTGGCCGTGGCACGATGGTTGTGTGTTCGCCTGTCAACCTCATTATCACAGGTTCGATCCCTGCCGTCGTCTATGTTTTCTTTAATTCCATTAAAACCTTCTAAAATTGTCATCAATGGGTTGCTAGTTTACTCATTACATGTTGTTTAGGCATAACACTAACAACATGTGATTGAGTTAAACTAGTATGCCCAACAAAGATGAATACGAATAAAAAATAATGCGAATTATAAGGGACATAGAAATAAGACACGGCAGTCCTCCGCTTTAGTTAAGCCGCCATCCCTGGAGATAAAAAATCTGAGACAACAACCTTCAGTCTCAACATCGTGTCACACATCTTTCCTATCCTTCTTTCTCTTCCGTAGCTTCACGCCCGCGCTGTGTTGAAACATTTAAAGGGTAATCATAATCCCTTGAGCGCGAGTAAATTATAAAAAAAAAAAAAAAAAAAAAGATACGATATTTGTTCACTTCTATTAAAACTGTCTGAGATTTGTTACTTTTCAATAGCATTTAAAATTCGGTAAACTTTTTAAGAACATTTTTTGAATTTTCTGCTATCGATAAGAATTATAACTTTAATGAAAAAAATCAAATTTGATAATTCTTTGATCAAATATCACAAAAAGAGCAATTTCCAGTGAAGGAATAATATGTTGTATGAGTCGAAATCTTTGTGAAATAATTTATTTTTGATAGACTCAATAGATAATATTTGGATGGCACTTGGTGGAACTTTGATCACATTCTTATGAATAAAAAACTCTTTTTTTTAATAAAAGATCCACAATATTATTTTATATACAGTGGATATAGCGAATTTGTGATGTAACGAATGCTTTTAAGATTTACATTAACATCTCTCAATAGCGAACGATGGTCACAATTTGCTATCCGATATAACGAACGCATAAATCAATAGACATAAAATGTGTTCTTGGTGCTATTGCCTGGGCTCTTTTGGAAGTTGTTACCACATTCTACTTATGTTCACGGCTGGTGAAGTTTCAGCACCAGTTCAAGAAAACATCAAAAGATCGTTTTACTTTTTGTTTAAACGCACCAGGACAGTTGAAAGTAGAGCCTTAAGTTGTTGGTGGTAAGGTAAAGAAGCCACGATCCAATAAAGCACATTGACGCAGCTCCTAAGCTAATGTGTTACGATGTGGATAACAAGATAATAATATTGACATTTTCACTTTGAGACGGCTTCAAGAAAATGCTTTACAATTGAAATCTGAACTTGAAGTGAGACAATGTCTTATAAATGATTTTTTTCTGCAAAATAATTTGTGTACCTACTATAATGGCATTCAAATTAATATAACCAATAAGAAAAATATGAATAAATAAATTTATCAATCACTTATTTAAATTTTTTAAAAAGTCAAAAATCGGTCTATATAAGGAACTCCCACGGAGAATGACCTTCAACATCATATCATTCGTTATACTGGACGTTCACTGTACTTTATTTTATCAAAAATAAAATGGCTGACGTGTTTAGTCCTATGAAGACCATCATCAATCAGAGAGGGAACTTAATTTTCTTGTACAAACATACATATTTAAATTAGAATGGTTTGGAAAGCTCATACACAAAGAAAAATAATAGATTACAGCGAAGACTTAAAAAGCAATTTTTATATGAAATAATTAAAATTAAATAAACATGTGAATTATATTTTAATGTTGAGCAGATATCTATTGTTAATTAAGTTAATTTGATTGTTGAGTAGACATTTTCTTGCATTCTGTGTTTATTTATTTCGAAAATTTCAAACTTGCTCAACACTAGTCCGGATTTTAAGTTGTAATGAAATTTATATGTTATCTTAGGAGCAAATATGTTTAGAATTATGAAGAGGGATTTAAATGAAATGCTCCCTTTATATTTTCGGTGAATCTTCTTTTTCTAAGTTTCATGAGGGGTTTCCGATGTAAATGGCGCGCCCACAATTATTAAATGAAATGTTGAAGACAAAACATTTCTTTAGTTTGTATGATACATTATGTTGTTACATAATGCGTTGTTGAGGGTTGTATCATTGAAAAAGCTGGGGAGTCATTCCGTAATTTTCATGATTTTGTTTACGTTACTCTACCAATATTGTCTCGTCTATCGTTCGCAGATTGGTGCATTTCAGAAACTGTCAAACTATAATTTGGACATTGTGTTTTGTGTTAGAATCACTCTAAAATCACTGGTACCTTCCACATCAACCAACCAACCAACCAACCAACATCTCAAGGTTAAGGGCAAGTCTTATTACTGGAGGTATGCAAGTTGAACGAAACCCGTTTGACAAATTAATATATGTTTATATAATATAATGTATGTATAACGCCCACGTTCTTCATTTAACTTATTGTGAATTCGGGGAACAAAAGTTAATTTTGATGTTCTGCATTCCGCATGAAATGAATTTTGTGATTTGTTTATTCCGAATGCGAAATATTGTTGTTCTAAATTCCGCCCGAAATGATCAATGTGAATTGAGTTTTCTGAGATGGAAATTCGTGTTCGGCATTCCGAATACATAGCGTTTTACGGTGAATTCAATTCACTTAGTTTTGTTTGGTGAACATTTACATTTGGGCGACAATTGACAAACATGTTAATAAAGCTTTGAAATTTACAACTTCGTTTACAACTACAAACAATTCAAATATGTCTATGTTAATTCATTCCCCATTTCAACTTACACTACTTCTGGAAGATCTAAAGGCTTTAACACGTAAAAATTTTCTACGAACTCTCTCCTTGATTTTCGTCCCTTCTTCTACTTATTAATAATAATAGTGTATCTATTTTCGTTTTACACAAGAAATGATGCAAATTTTCTTTCATCTTTTGACATTAAATTAAAATAAATTCGGAGTGAATTGAAAAAAAAATTAATTCACACGGAATGCAGAAAATGCCGTTTCATTTAAAGTGAAATTGAAATTCGTTTTCAATTCACTTTCACTCGGAATACAGAACATGGGTGCAAGTTATATTTTTCATTTTAACTTTCTAAAATTAAAAAAAATTCCTTCTACGAACCATTTTAAATGTCAATTAAGGCAACACTATCGCTCAAACGATATCGTCTGATGATAATCGATTTACGGAATGACCCCCTTATTCATTATGCTGTCCCGTCGTTGTATAGTTGCGTATTAACGAGTAGATTCTGAATATGTACATACTTTTTTGATTTGGATATAACTTTTGGGGCTCTACCGCGGCTTAAAGATCTTAAAATAAGGTAAACAACTACAGCAGCAGCGTGAGATGTTGGTCTTTATCAGGATATCGCTTCATGATCCAAAAATTAGTTTTGACTCTGAGGGATGAATACCTATTTAATTTTGCAAAAGGTGTCAGTAGTGTATGGAAGAAAACAAATTCTTATTCTTATATTCTTATTCTTATACTGCTCTCAGTCTCATCCGTATCATCTTATTTGAACAGAATAATCCATAGAAAAAATAGCCATAATAAAATAGGACTGAGAATGTAAATACTGCCGAATTCTTTAAAGAATTTAAGCCCTGTTATCAGTATCAACTCATTTCTACACACAAGAACTAATACCTTGTAATTGGATATTGCAAGATCCTCATAATCATCAAGTACGTGGATGGTATGTCAATTGTTAGTACTAAAATCGGTATCAAGTAATTTTTTCACAAAAGAATAAACAGTATTAGATTGGACACGGTATTAGTTAGGACCTCGAAGTCGAGAGTCGAGCAGAGTTCATATATATGTATGTATGTTTTTATATGAATTTTTGTTTACTGATACGAATAAATTCCGAGCGAAATTTGTAAGCATCATTTACATAACCAGTTTTCGATGGAGTGAAAAAGGTCCCAAGTGTTTTTCGAATTGAAGCCAGTTGACAGACTCAAAACTACCTAAAAATATGAAATCAAACCGTCACGGATTTTGTAACACTGAAATTGTCGCTTTCGCACAATTTATAATTTTGTTTATTTTGAAAAACGAAATATCGATTTCATTTTTAAGACATGGATCCAGAGCTCAGATTTGTATTGAAGTAAAGAAATACCATTTCCGAGATTACTTTTGGACTTTTTTTTTTTAATTTAAATTTAATTTATATTAAAATTAAAATCGATTTCTCATATTATTGACAAGTGTTGATGCCTAAATTCTACATTGAATTAAACAAACTATTCAATGATATAATTCACTTATGAACTTGGAGCTAATCCGTAAAAGAGATCTGCTTTTCCAAACATCGCTGGTTTCCTCTTGTGATGTCAGCCCCTCCAGTGGAATTTTGATTGCAAAGTTAAGTTCCCGTTTTCTTAAGACCTTAGTATATTTTATATGGATTTCTGGTCTTATGAGCATTAACTTTAATTATTTAAATAGGTCAAAGTAGGATCGTTCTGCTCTTTGTTATACACATGCGGGTAAGCTTTCCTTTAATGTATGTAAATATGTCAAAATGGTCAATTTTGACTAAGAATAAAAGAAAAGTGACAAACAAAATAAAACTAAAAATTACAGCCAGAAGCAATTTTTCAAACCAAAGTTTTCATGTGAGAAATTTAAGCCCAGTGTAAAATAGAAAGTTAAAATTACATGACTTGATGATACTTAGTTTTTTGCTGCATTAAAAAAATATTCTAATAATATTTCATAAATCTCAATTCTCACATCGAAGTCCTACAAACTAAAAACAAAAAGTGCATTAGCTAAATTTGCAAATAAAATAACTACATATATACAAATAATTAAAAATATGTTGCGTATACGCCCAGTAGCTGAGTTAAATAATAATTGTAGAACATTTTAATCCATAAATAAATTTAAAATATCTTCACATTGGTATCAAAATAAAATTAAATAAAATATACCCAAATTTAGATCGAAGTTTGTTTGTTGCATAAATTTTAAATAGAATTTCTTAATAAATGTAAAAATTATCTACCTTAACCATAACAATGTAGCAAAGAAAGAAAAACAAACTAAACATTTTACTCCAGCTTATCGTTTGCAAAGAACTGGCTTTAAAAAAAAACAAGCCTATAAATTCCCCATTCCAGGTGGATAACGAACATTTTGTGCTCCTAACAAATATTTATTTCTACATTTCTACCTGACTTTCCCTTATACTGTTGTATGTATTTATAAAAAATTTTAAAAATTAAACAAAAAACGAACTTTTAAAAAGAGGAAAATAAATTAACCGTCGCAATAAATTTTTAAAAAAACAAAGTTTATAAATAAGTTGGTTAAGTATAAGAAACAAAAAAAAAATTAAATAAAACACAATCTATACCGAGCCATTCAATTGAATTTATTGAAACAAACAAAAAAGGACACATTCGTTAAAAACAAAAAATAAATTCACCATAAAGACGTACACCGTTAAGAACCAAGAAAAAATGAACATAAACTTATTTAACAACAATTCATGTTAATGTAAGTAGAATAATTAATTTATAGCGAATATGAATAGCTATTACTCAACAAATAAAAAAAATACAAACTTCAATGAAAGTGAGACTTAAAAACAAAAATGAAATGGAACCATCTATAAAACCAAACGAATTTTTGGAAGAAGAAACAACAACAACAACAACAACAACAACAACAACAACAACAACAAAATATTAACTAAAAATTTATCAACTATATGAAACAAAAATATGAATTCTTGGATTATTCGATTTTATTGTAATTTTCACCGTCCCTTTTTGATCATTACGATGTAATACAAAAACTAATAACGAAACTAAACAAAACAAAAACTGATATTAAAAACTAAGTTTAACGTTAAATAAAAAATAATAATAATAAAGTAATAGCTAAAATGGACAAAATTAAAAGAGAAAAGCTATTTTATATCCTTGTTATGTTTCAATTTTGTGTCACTTGTTTTTGAATTTTTTATTTTAAAATAATTTTGAATGTGGTTATTTATAAATAAATAAATAAATAAATAAGAATTTTTGTATTAGACATAATAAATAAACTAATCAAGAAGAATGAATTACTAAACTAAACTTTTAACACAAATAAACCCATAAATAAACAAAGAGAAGTCATAAAATCATAAAAGACACATGAATTGCATGGATAAGTAAAATTAAACTAGTTTTTTTAGAACTAACAAGTCAAACATTTTTAATGGGAAAACAAAAATAAAATTTTAAAATGAAAACAAAATAGTAATACAAACTTATTGATATTGATATATATTATTATATAAAATATTGACAAAAAAAATTAGAAAAAATAAATTATACTACTATGAAAGTAAGAAAGCTTGGTTTTGATTTTATTACAGGGTGACATCGTGGAAAATTCTAAAACAAAAAAATGTCGAACATGCATTTGCTGTACAATGAAGTGCAGCGTTTTCAAGGGTATGAAATTTGGTATGAAATTTTAAACTTTTCTTTTCGCGGGTATTGATCATTGTAATATTTTAGATTTTTTCGGAAACTTCCGCGTTATTTAATAGAAATATTGATTTATTTCTTCTTCCCGAAGTTTCGAAGAAATTGCACTCTTCGTTGTTACGGGATTAGACTGACGTTTGGTTGATGTTGTTGGTTACTCTTTTTCTTAAATGGTACTTTTGAACGAGTAAGTACTTGTCGACCAAAGTGGTATCACCTTGACGACGTAAGATGCTTCTAGTACTTGAACCAGAAGATCTCTTTTAAATGACGCGTTTGGGATTTTTGTTAGTTTTAAGGTTCCTTGTTTATGAGGAATGTATTTAAAGTTTGACTAATGCAACCCTACTGACCTGCTTAATCTGGAATGTTTATAGATTGTTCTGAAATGTGTATAGTGTTTATGAATTGTGATAGGTCAGTTTTATTGGAATTGTGCTGGGTATCAACATACTCCCCGCCTTGAACTATTGTTCAAAGGTGTAAGGTGAAGGCTTCGTGACTTCGTGGAGCTGGGATCGGGGGTTTCTTCGGACGATATATGCGGCTTCTTATGACTCTCCAGATGAAGTATACAAAGATCACGTCCATACAAGAAACGAAAAAATAACTGACAACGAACTGAGTTTCTTCGAGTTGTTGTTGTGCGATATTCTTCTGTAGTAGATCTAGTTCGTATAAGCGTCTCCGAAATTGTACGAGTAGTTGTATATGATGGTGACTCATCTTGATTGATTGTGGATAGTTCTGAATGAATTCCGATAGGTTGCTTGTAGGAACATAGGATGCTCGTCTAACACTTGTGAAAATGTTGTGTCCGTGGATGGTAAATAGGTCTGGTTTCACAATACACCCAGCTGGGACGGTTAAGATACCAGAGTTGTTTAATCGGATTTGAGATTGAGATCGAAGTGAATACAACCAGTTATTTGATTGGTACAGTTGTCTCCAAAACTGGTCATCTGTAAAGTCTTCGTGTTGATTGAAAACCTGGTTCATAAGATTGAACTCACAAAGACTGATATTAGAGCCTTTCTGATAAAGTGGATGCTTTTGATGACACATAATGTCATTTTCTAGAATCCTTGAACATGTACTAAATTCTGACTCATCTAATGTGTAATACTGTGTCGATGTAGATTTATAATTATGTAATCTGAAGACTGAAACTGGGATCACACAGTATAGTTCATAATGTTCGGTTGTGACCAACGGAAGTGATTATTTGAAGATTATGTTCGATTCAACGATTCGTCCTTCTGCTGTCATCAATTTTTAGAACATTGCTATGTTACCATTTGTTTCTGACAGCCGAAGAGCTGGTGGTAGATGGGCCTTGATGGTTGTTATCTCTCGTTGCAATTGGTTGGGATGTATCAAGTTGGCTCTTGATCACGCCTGTGATAAGGTCCAAAAGTAATGTTTGCATTCTTTGAAGGTTTGTGGCCCCTAAAAACATTTGAAAGCCATGTGCAAGAACTAGCTGTTTTAACTGATGAATTTCAGTCTTCAGTGTTTGATACGCTAAACTGATTAATTATGACATTGAATTCCGTTTCTAGTGATCGGACTTGTTTTTCTAGTCTTCCTTCGTTGGTGCGAATTATATTTGCGGTTGATCACCGAAAAAAAAACGTTGGTAAAATCAACAAATATCCTTGGTTGATTTTGCGTCAACCAAGATGCGTAGTCAATTTGACTACGCGTGCGTGATCAGTCTTTTTATCAAAACTTTACAATTTTCGTGATCGATTTCGTGTTTAAATAACTATTTCGCATTATAAAATGATGGTAAACGTGTTAACGTGTTACTACCCGTGATAGAATAATCAGTTTCATTGTTAATTGAATTTGTTAATTTTGAAATACTTTTGTGTTTAAACAAACATTAATATGTTTCAATGACTATGTTCGTATAAGGTTTAATACAACCGTTGTTGATCAAGCAGGAAAATGTGTCAAAATATTTGTGCTTGAAGTTACATGTTCGTGCTTAGATAACTATGTTTGTGTTTAGCTAAAAATAACAGTCTTGTTATTTACATACGTTTGTGATTAGCTGATCATTTTAGTTGTTAACCAAGCAGGAAAATGTGTCAAAATATTTGTGCTTGAAGTTACATGTTCGTGCTTAGATAACTATGTTTGTGTTTAGCTAAAAATAACAGTCTTGTTATTTATATACGTTTGTGATTAGCTGATCATTTTAGTTGTTAACCAAGCAGGAAAATGTGTCAAAATATTTGTGCTTGAAGTTACATGTTCGTGCTTAGATAACTATGTTTGTGTTTAGCTAAAAATAACAGTCTTGTTATTTACATACGTTTGTGATTAGCTGATCATTTTAGTTGTTAACCAAGCAGGAAAATGTGTCAAAATATTTGTGCTTGAAGTTACATGTTCGTGCTTAGGTAACTATGTCTGTGTTTAGCTAAAAATAAAAGTAGTGTTATTTATATACGTTTGTGATCAGCTGATCATTTTAGTTGTTAACCAAGCAGGAAAGTCTGTTACAATATTTGTGCTTGAAGTTAAATGTTCGTGATTAGATAACTATGTTTGTGTTTAGCTTAAAATAACCCTGTTGTTATTTATAAACATTTGTGATTGACTGATCATTTCCGTTTGTAACCAAACAGGAAAGTCTGGTACAATATTTGTGCTTAAACTTCAATGTCCATGCTCAAATAAGTATGCTTGATTGTTACATTCACTATTTTCCTAGCTAATATACAATTGTTTCTGATTGGTTCACAACGATGCGTTTCTTGCAATGTTTTTTATACTTACTTTTATATTTCTGTGCTTTAAAAACTTTTAAAATAATAGCAAAAACAGATTATATTTTATTCAATTCATGATTTTTTTTATTTTTTTCGTAAATCATTTTAAAAACAATAATGATAGCAAAAATAAAATAAATATAATATAGCACGGATATGCATTTACTATAGTCAAAATTAAATATTTTCTTAGAAAATAATATTTTTACATAATTTACAAAATAGTTATAAAACAAAGTTATTGCAATAAACATATATTCTTTCTAGACAAACAATTTCTTGTTTTTTTAAGCTAATATTTTTACATTTTTAAAAGATAAAAGAATAATTTATCTATTTGGACTTCATTGATTATTTAAATTTAATTGAAACATTTTTTAATTATTTTCTTGTAAGTCTCGTACCAGTTCAAAATACATAAATATTTTTTTTAGATAGTAGCATTTCTACTTGTTTTAAGAAAATATTATAAAAAAAAAATTAAGTGCCATTTAATAATTCATATGAAATGTAGTGATTAAAATAGTCTGATGTACTATAATTTTCATAAACTGCATAGCTAAATAGTTTTGTTAAACAGAAAAAAACGTTCGATTCGATTAATATCTGAAGGTCACTTAGAGAATAATTACTTTTGCAGTCTATTTTGCACAATGTGACAATATTATAGCAAAAATGGTTATAAAAGTGTTAAAAGGAACCGAGAATTTCTTTTCTTTTAGTGCTGATCAGATTTTTAATGCATATATAGATTTTGTTTACAAATTGGGTATTATATTTTATTTTTGGAAAGATTCCCGATTTGCTATGTTGGATAAACAGTAAAGAAATAAGAAGTAAAGAAATTTTTAAGAGAGTGCGACTATGGCGATATCGAAGATATCGAAGAGGAAGAAAGCGATATAGAAGACAACGTGGAGGAGCAAGAGGAAGGCTCGGATTGGGAAGAATGTGTGGATTCATTGGACTTGGACGAAGATGCTGAGGATAACATACCTCTTAGCTTGTTAGAGAATAAGGCAAGTCAAAAATTATTCTATTTTCCAAAAAAGTATTAGAGGATAAGACAGACACATTTGGTCAACTCAGAAAAGCAAAAACTACATTCGTGGTACCAGTGTTGTCAATCAAGCCAGAAGACTTATACGCGAAACCAAAGGAATAACTGACCCATTATTATGCTTCGAAGATTTGTAACAGTTGAGTTAATAGAAGAAATTGTGAAGTGGACAAAGTTTGACAAATGCTGAAATTGAAACCAATATGACAAATTATGAAAAGGAAAAAGGCCACTGTGAGATTTACTAGCTATTGTCAAATAAAAGCTTTGATATAAATTTCAGTTCTAACATCCGCGCTAAAAGACAATCATCTAACAATAGAAGAACTTTTTAATTGCAACTTTTCAGGTAACAAAACAGCTAAATATGGATTAAAAATTGTCATGCTGTGTGATAGTGGAACTAAATTTATGGTAGATGCAGTGCGATATTTGGGAAAAGGTACACATTCTGGTAACCTGCCACTTGAAGAATTTTGTGTTAAGGAATTAACCAAAATTATTCATGGCTCAAACCGAAACATCACCATGGATAATTGGTTCACATCAGTTCAACTGGCAAAATCACTTCTTTATGCTCCTTACAAACTTTCACTTGTAGAGACAATGCGATTAAATAAAAGGGAAATACCGAAGGAAATGATGGAGTCCAAGACCAAGCCATACCAACCTACATGCTATTGGATATTTAGGATTTAAGACAAAAAAAACTTTAAAGCAAGTATCAAGTGCAGTAAGTAAAAATAAACTATAAGTGATTTTTCAAATTCACAATAAATTATTATTGGTTGAAGACTTTGTCCGAATTCTCTCACCTTTATTGACATTTTGTCAATAGTTGGATTAAAATCGTTCGCTTGGGATACCGTTAAAATCATTGACTTCTGCGAGTCCTTTATGGTAGGCTTAAAAAATTTTCTTTTTCTTGTTCCGCTGGTTGATGGGGAGTTCGAGTGTCTCGCTGAAGGTGGTAGGATGGCATGTAGGAGATTTGTAATTATTATTTCGTCGTCGTTCTATGAAAACTCCCTAAGTCCATTTTTTGTTTTTTGAGATATTTGCATTTGAACTTGGAAATTAATATAAAAAAATCCAAAAATTATCGGAATAGCATGATCTCAGGCTTCAATTGTAGAATTTGTTTGGCGTAGGCATTGTGCAATAAAATTTTTTGCAAATGGTTTATCCGAAATGAATTAAATAAGAATTGCATCACATTTTTTTTTTAAATGGACTTAGGGAGTTTTCATAGAACGACGACGATTTTTTCTATTGGATAATTAGGATTTAAGACAAAAAAAATTTTGAAGCAAATATAAAGTGCAGTAAGTAAAAAAAACTATAAGTGATTTTTCAAATTCACAATAAATTATTACTGGTTGAAGACTTTGTCCGAATTCTCTCAACTTTATTGACGTTTGGTCAATAGATATGTGCCCTTAATATCATTGACTTCTGTGAGTCCTTTATGGTAGGCTTTAGAAATAAAAATTATGGAGTGCAAAATCGCTTCTTTGTGAGCCTTACAAACTTTCACTTGTAGAGACAATGCGATCAAATAAAAGGGAAATACCGAAGGAAATGATGGAGTCCAAGTACAAGACATACCAACCTACATGCTATTGGATATTTAGGATTTAAACAAAAAAACTTTAAAGCAAGTACCTATCGAGTGCAGTAAGTAAAAAAAACTATAAGTGATTTTTCAAATTCACAATTAATTATTACTGGTTGAAGACTTTGTCCGAATTCTCTCACCTTTATTGGCGTTTGGTCAACAGATATGTGCCCTTAATATCATTGACTTCTGTGAGTCCTTTTTGGTAGGGTTTAGAAATAAAAATTATGGAGTGCAAAATCACTTCTTTATGAGCCTTACAAGCTTTCACTTGTAGAGACAATGCAATCAAATAAAAGGGAAATACCGAGTAAATGATGGAGTCCAAGACCAACAAGTATCAAGTGCAGGAAGTAAAAATAAACTAAATGATTTTTCGAATTCAAGTGATTTCTAAGACAATGTGTCTGTTTTTTAATAAATAATAACTAATAAACATAAATAGTTTAACTTCACAGGAATTTATTAATTAATGGTTACCTGAACGTACTAAAAAATATAGTTACCCTCCTAGGGTTAAGAACAATTGACAATTCACAATGAAAGGGGGAAACGCTCTAACAACTCTCTCAACTTGTTTGTAAATTTGTCTGATTTTTAAAAGAACCTGATAAAAGTATAGTTTTTTCCATTTGGATTTGAGTGTGAAGAAATGGGAGGTCCATCAAAATCATTTATATTGTAAACAAAAAAGCTTTGAGTCGCACCTAATACTTCATATGCATTGAAGTGATCAATGTATTCCGATACAATACATTTTTCACAAATAACATAAATAGTTTTGTTCAAAATAAATAAACATTCAATTCGAAAAATTTCTGAAGATCTACTAACATAATTGTTATTTTTGTAGTCTATCTTGCAGAATGTTACCGTATTGTAGCAAAAAAGTTCATTGAAGTTAGTCGTGTGAAGTGAAAGGTTTTGTATCTTAGGAAAACAGTGATGATCTTTCAGCAAAAGCTTATCATTAGGTAATTTTGAATATGTGGGGGAAATGCCTACATTAGAAATAATTCTTCTACAGAACATTAAAGAACTTTTAATTCCTAAGGACAGTGGTAAGTTTCGACGTGAAGTGATGTTATTACAATAGCTTTTCAGTACTTTGTGTTTCGATTCAAACCTGAAAGACCAAAAGTGTTTAAAAGGACCGATCATTTTTAAAACAAAAGGATAATGAATCATGAAATGAAATTTAGGCTTTAAATTTTCCTGAAAGAGTTCAATATATGTTGAATGATGTGTTGATATGAGATTTTTTAAAATAGATATTTCATTTTGTTGAAAATTTGATTTTAAAACAATATCTAAAATTTTATTGAGAACGTTTAACAATTTCCAATGAATGTTTTTTTGAGGAACTAGATCACCAATTATTATGGGCAAAAATCTGCAAAATGTCCACATTTCTTTTGCTGACATGTTCAGTTTAAGCTTTTTGATATGCTCAGATTTAATAACTGGCGGGATATTACCAATTTCATATTCACCATATCTAAAAAACTGTGTTCTGTTGTTCAGAACATCTAGCGAAAAAAATTTGTCATGGATTATAAACTGATTAAGCAGCTTACATAAATCATAATGACAAACACCCTCAAATAAGTCATGCATTATATCTACAGTAATGTTTTTAACAACATGAAATGAAGGTATATTATTGAAAACTGATTCTTCTCTTATCCCGGTATTTGCCATTCTATCACTAACTTGTGGATATAACCTAACATCAGAATTATAATTTTCAATTGTTCTATGATGACGGCTATCATCTGAACAAAGCGAATAGTTTTGAGTCTTAGAACATTTGCAAATACGACAATAATATTGGGAATTAAAACCTTTTGTGTAACCTAAGATTGAATTAAGCCCAAGGTTATCACCTGTAATGAGTCCTAGTACAAAGTACACTTGAAAAATTTCAGATTTAACGTTAATCAAAACTCCGTTTTCTTCGAGGTTCTTAATTTCATCAACAAGTTGGTAAAAAATTGAATTTTCACCATAAGATTTATACTTTGAATAAAACAACATTGCTACAAAAATATTTTCCAATTCGGAATTAACATATTGCGGAAGACTAGGAAAGTTATAGTAAACTGCTCCAATAGAATGGCATCCACCATGAGATCCTAGCGGATTATTCGATTCAAAGTCATCAAAATACAAGTTAAAAGGAATTACTTTGTCACGCTTACTTTCTGAAAATCTTGAAATCCTATCTTTCCAAATTTCACTAGTTACCAAATGGGGAATATCATTGATTTCTAAATATCTCCTATAATCGATAGCAGACTTAAAGATTCCTGGAAGCTCAAAAAACTTTTGGAACTGAAATTTTAAGGGCAATATAACACCATCTGATTCGATAGCATCCATAGAGGGTGTTACTCCGCTTTTGACGCAAACCTCGTCATCTATAATATAACTGGAAGGATCTCTATAGAAGTCATATTTTTTTGCTGTTTGAACGAATCTGTAGAAAGTTTTGATACTTTCGAAAGGGTTCTTTAAAAACAATAAGGTCCTTTGAAATTCTTCTTCTTTTTCTGTTTTAATATGTAAAGAAAATTCTTTATAAAGTTTTGTAAAAATAATTTTAAAAAATCCTTCAGTTAAATCTTTAATAATTTCTTCACATATTTTTCGTGATAAGCTAGGGTTTCCATACAAGTTACTTAAGAAATTAATTGATGATCTTTCTATAATTTTAATTATATCACAATCTTCACCTATACTACTATTTTCTGCATCGTTTTCAGTGTCATTATTATTTGAGGATTCATGTGTAAAATTAAGATTTTCTGTTCTAAAACAATTTAAGGAAGGAGTTGAGCTAAGTGAAATATTTTTACACGAACGTTCAAAATGCCTTTTAAAACTTTTTAAACTAAAAATTTGTTTACAATTAAAGCAGTGAAAGTCATCAGTTTGCTTTAAATAATGTACAGTTTTATAATGAAAAACAAGTGTTTTTACATCAGTAAAGGATGTTGTTGGGCATAAATGGCACTTAAACATTATTATAATTTTTCAAAATATTGTCTAAAATAAGAACATCTGGTGGAACTCTTTCAGAACTTTCAATTTTAAAAAAATATTTTTGAAAAAAAAGCCATACAGACCTACATGCTATTGGATATTTAAGATTTAAGACAAAAAAAACTTTAAAGCAAGTATCAAGTGCAGGAAGTAAAGAATCAAACTTGTACTTGATTTCGTTAAAATAAACTATAAATGATTTTTCAAACTCACAATAAATTATTATTGGTTGAAGACTTTGTCCGAGTTCTCTCACCTTTATTGACATTTGGTCAATAGTTGGATTAAAATCGTTCGCTTGGGATACCGTTAAAATCATTGACTTCTGCGAATCCTTTATGGTAGGCTTAAAAAATTTTCTTTTTCTTGTTCCGCTGGTTGATGGGGAGTTCGATTGCCTCGCTGAAGGTGGTAGGATGGCATGTAGGAGATTTGTAATAATTACTTCTTCTGGCTCTAAAAAAAAACGGTAAAATTTAATTAATTACTTTATTATATCAAAGCATATTAAAATTTAAACATACCTTTTAGAATTGTTTTCTTATTTAAGAAACCAAGCAGCTCTTGGCTATTTCTGTCTTTGATCTTCTCGTTGAAAACTGGTATAATGGCGGCTTTAAAATCGTCCCATAGTTCTATCAGACAGTTTTGCTTCCCCGGAAAAAGATTTTCAAAATCTATGTTTATCTTTAAAGAAGAATAATAAAGAAAAAATAGTAAACAAATGCTTTGAGAATGCGTGGGTGTGGTTATGTTACAAAAAAAAAAAATTAAAGATACTTAACCATATAAACCTTATAAAACCCAGTTACATTAATTGTTCAATAATACATTTATTTTATTTTAATAGCGTAGTTTAGATATTACAAAGTATTTTTTCGTCTGCTAAGTTATAATAGTTATAATATAATAAACTTTTACAAATAACCCAAGATTTTCTTTCTTTGCCTTTTTCATGAAAACGTTGAAACAGTTTTGGTAAGATTTGTTTTTTAAATAAAAAATAGTTTCAAGAATTCTTTGAAAGACGATTAAGACTCAGAAGTGTTTCAATTATAAAAATTTATCATATACTACAATTTCAAAAATGCAAAAAAGAAAAATTAAAAATTTGAAGTAAGAACGTTTATTGATTAGATTAGATTTACGAGTATGTGTTCAACGCAAAAACAAAATATGTGGCTTAGATTTGAAGAAAAGTTAAGTGGGTTGGGTCCTAATTAATAAAACGAATGAAAGACATAGGTATATGAAGTTCTTCTACGTTATTGATATGCTCCCTTTATCTACAATGCAGATGCAGATATTTAAGACAAAATAAATATTAAAGCAATTACCAATGTTACTCCAGCAGAATGCTTGATTAAGGGCCAGTTATTCAAAATTGTGGAAAAATTTGTGTTTGTAATAATTTCTTGATGTCTTGTCTTGAAAGTAGTTCTCCATTTAGATTTTACTTCATCCCAAGGCTCTTTATGAATTTGTAGCCATTTTATATCTACCAAGGTGTCATCTGAATAAAAAAGTTCAGATCATAAGATGAGGAGGCTTAGAGAATAATTTGCATTGTTTGGAGATAAGAAATTACCTTGTAACAATTCGATTTCTTCTTCGTTCAGATGTGGATTGAAAAAACTTTGATTTGGGTTTGAGTTGCATTTATCTTCGAACGTGTCAAGGCCAATTTTTCGATTTCGGCGCCTTAAATTGTAGTAGCGGGTGTATAACCTTCCTGTTGGATTATCTTTTGAAGCTTTCATAGGTGCCGAAAAATAAATACTCTGGAATTTATGAATATGTATAGTAGTACTGTATCCGTAATAAAAACTTTGACATATTTGTATGTTTTTTTTGTGTGTTCAAAAAAAGAAATACTTACAGGATCTTCATGAAATCGATCATGGATTCTTGAAGCAATGTGTTGGAAATCTTTACGTGATACAGCAGTGTTGTTTTTTGTGAGAAATGTTGTTATGCTCTCAATTAATATACTTCGAGAAGTTTCTCCAATTCTTTTATTCTTATTAAAATCATTGATCACGAAGTTGCCAGCAGGAAAAGACTGAAGAACAGTATCTATATCCTTTAAAATATAATCAGATTAAACTAAACAAAGTTAACCTCTTGATATTAAGTTTAAGAACCTTTGTTGCCAGGTTCTTACAGCAAGAAACCGAATAGTGAAGATTTAAAAAATATACAACTCAAAATATAAGCCTTTTAAATTTGCCTTATCGAACTAAATTCTTATTATTCTTGTTAAATCTTATTCGTAAGTTCTATTAATTGAATTATCAAGATTAAATTATGCAGACTCAGAGTTTTTTTAAATAAAAAATAACTTTATTAATTAATTCGGGCAACAAAGGGTTAAAACAAATGTTTAAAAGAGCGGTGTTATACAAAGCTTCCAAAGCTAATGCTGGGTGATGAAGAATTCGATATGTTTGAAGCGTTCGAAAAAGGTGATGGTGACCTTGTTGAACTTTCACGTTCTATTGAAGAAAACCTAATATGATCGGCTAGATGTTTTTTTACTTCGCCTTCTATTAAATTTTTGACATTTAATAAAATTTCTTCCGATGGATCTAATGGATTTCTTATTCCCTTAAATAAATATATTATAAATTTCTTAAAAATATTATGTGGTGTTTGTGAGAAACATGATACCTCCAAAAATTTACTGACCGTTAAGTTATTTAAAAACAGCTTTTGCTTTAATTCTAAAGAAATGATAATGGCAGTTTTAAAGTAAAACATATTTTTTTGAAGTGATGTGTATATATGTTTCTCCTAAATACCATATTTATGCACAGATAAGAAATATGAGTAGGTATTTACATTTTCTGTTCGCCATTGATTTAGTTTATGTTTGAATTCAACTCTAATTCCGAATGGCTTATTTGAAAAAAGATCTTTCAAATCTTCATGGCTTATATATTTCAAAACATTTACATTGAGTTTTTGTGATACAAAATAATCATACAAATCAATAAATCCCCACGAGGCGAGCAAATTAAACATTTCATTATCAGTTTCTTCAAGGTCTCCAAAATTATTTAAATCACCATTAGTGCTGTTGTTCAACTTGGCATAAGTAGGTAAATCTTCAGGATCATACGTATTTTCGTGTATGACTTGTTTTGGATGTATTACTTTGTTCACATAAGAGTGTTCATTAATAAATTCTTCCATGTTTATTGTGGAAATAACACTATGAAAAAAAAAAAAAAAACAAAAATGTCAAATTCAAATATTTTGAACATAGGACCATTTCCAATTTTAAATCAAATGTACCTATGTTTTAGAATAACTCGACGTATATATTTTTAAATTTATAATTAAGGTAACGAAAACAACTGAGGTTGAGGTGTTCTTCTTTTCAATAATAAAATACAGTTAATATATTATTTTTTATAGCTTGGTCTTTGATATTTCCAAATATTTATTGTTTTGAGACGAAATAAAACCAATTTAATTGAAAAAACAAATGGGGTCACCGGGCTTTGGTCCCCTCATACATACTATGCTAAGGCTTTTTAAATAGAAAGTAAAATTCATATGAATGATAAGATAATGTAGCATGTTCAGAATGACAGTTGAAAAATATACCAATGAAATCCATACAAGATTCAATATTTTTATTTCATGAAAAATCTTAAGGCATGATCTAAAACTCTCAAAAGTGGCATTTATAGTTTTTGGATGAAAGTGGAATTACAAAAAAACACTCTCTCGACCAACATAAGAAATCTTGTTGAAAAATGCCGCGTGACTGAAAACATAATTCTCTCTCCTAGCTAAACTGCAAGTGCTAAAGACATGATCTAAACCTATATTGATTGCAATTGTAATCCTCTAAAAAGCTGCATTTATCCTTTTTGAATGAAAGTGGAATTACAAAAAAACACTCTCTAGGTCGGCATACAAATTTTTTTGAAAAAATGTACCGTGACTGAAAACATAATTCGCTCTCCTAGCTAAACGGCAAGTGCTAAAGACATGATCTAAACCTATATTGATTGCAATTGTAACCCTCTAAAAAGCTGCATTTATAGTTTTTGAATGAAAGTTGAATTACAAAAAAACACTCTCTAGGTCGGCATACAAATTTTTTTGAAAAAATGTACCGTGACTGAAAACATAATTCGCTCTCCTAGCTAAACGGCAAGTGCTAAAGACATGATCTAAACCTATTTTGATTGCAATTGTAACCCTCTAAAAAGCTGCATTTATCCTTCTTGAATGAAAGTGGAATTACAAAAAAACACTCTCTAGGTCGACATACAAATTGTTTTGAAAAAATGAACCGTGACTGAAAACATAATTCGCTCTCCTAGCTAAACGGCAAGTGCTAAAGACATGATCTAAACCTATATTGATTGCATTTGTAATCCTCTAAAAAGCTGCATTTATAGTTTTTGAATGAAAGTTGAATTACAAAAAAACACTCTCTAGGTCGGCATACAAATTTTTTTGAAAAAATGTACCGTGACTGAAAACATAATTCGCTCTCCTAGCTAAACGGCAAGTGCTAAAGACATGATCTAAACCTATATTGATTGCAATTGTAACCCTCTAAAAAGCTGCATTTATAGTTTTTGAATGAAAGTTGAATTACAAAAAAACACTCTCTCGACCAACATAAGAAATCTTGTTGAAAAATGCCGCGTGACTGAAAACATAATTCTCTCTCCTAGCTAAACTGCAAGTGCTAAAGACATGATCTAAACCTATATTGATTGCAATTGTAATCCTCTAAAAAGCTGCATTTATCCTTTTTGAATGAAAGTGGAATTACAAAAAAACACTCTCTAGGTCGACATACAATTTTTTTTGAAAAAATGAACCGTGACTGAAAACATAATTCGCTCTCCTAGCTGAACGGCAAATGCTAAAGACATGATCTAAACCTATATTGATTGCAATTGTAATCCTCTAAAAAGCTGCATTTATAGTTTTTGAATGAAAGTTGAATTACAAAAAAACACTCTCTCGACCAACATAAGAAATCTTGTTGAAAAATGCCGCGTGACTGAAAACATAATTCTCTCTCCTAGCTGAACGGCAAGTGCTAAAGACATGATCTAAACCTATATTGATTGCAATTGTAACCCTCTAAAAAGCTGCATTTATAGTTTTTGAATGAAAGTTGAATTACAAAAAAACACTCTCTCGACCAACATAAGAAATCTTGTTGAAAAATGCCGCGTGACTGAAAACATAATTCTCTCTCCTAGCTAAACTGCAAGTGCTAAAGACATGATCTAAACCTATATTGATTGCAATTGTAATCCTCTAAAAAGCTGCATTTATCCTTTTTGAATGAAAGTGGAATTACAAAAAAACACTCTCTAGGTCGACATACAAATTTTTTTGAAAAAATGAACCGTGACTGAAAACATAATTCGCTCTCTTAGCTAAACGGCAAGTGCTAAAGACATGATCTAAACCTATATTGATTGCATTTGTAATCCTCTAAAAAGCTGCATTTATAGTTTTTGAATGAAAGTTGAATTACAAAAAAACACTCTCTAGGTCGGCATACAAATTTTTTTGAAAAAATGTACCGTGACTGAAAACATAATTCGCTCTCCTAGCTAAACGGCAAGTGCTAAAGACATGATCTAAACCTATATTGATTACAATTGTAATCCTCTAAAAAGCTGCATTTATCCTTTTTGAATGAAAGTGGAATTACAAAAAAACACTCTCTAGGTCGACATACAAATTTTTTTGAAAAAATGAACCGTGACTGAAAACATAATTCGCTCTCCTAGCTGAACGGCAAATGCTAAAGACATGATCTAAACCTATATTGATTGCAATTGTAATCCTCTAAAAAGCTGCATTTATAGTTTTTGAATGAAAGTTGAATTACAAAAAAACACTCTCTCGACCAACATAAGAAATCTTGTTGAAAAATGCCGCGTGACTGAAAACATAATTCTCTCTCCTAGCTAAACTGCAAGTGCTAAAGACATGATCTAAACCTATATTGATTGCAATTGTAATCCTCTAAAAAGCTGCATTTATCCTTTTTGAATGAAAGTGGAATTACAAAAAAACACTCTCTAGGTCGACATACAAATTTTTTTGAAAAAATGAACCGTGACTGAAAACATAATTCGCTCTCCTAGCTGAACGGCAAATGCTAAAGACATGATCTAAACCTATATTGATTGCAATTGTAATCCTCTAAAAAGCTGCATTTATAGTTTTTGAATGAAAGTTGAATTACAAAAAAACACTCTCTCGACCAACATAAGAAATCTTGTTGAAAAATGCCGCGTGACTGAAAACATAATTCTCTCTCCTAGCTGAACGGCAAGTGCTAAAGACATGATCTAAACCTATATTGATTGCAATTGTAACCCTCTAAAAAGCTGCATTTATAGTTTTTGAATGAAAGTTGAATTACAAAAAAACACTCTCTCGACCAACATAAGAAATCTTGTTGAAAAATGCCGCGTGACTGAAAACATAATTCTCTCTCCTAGCTAAACTGCAAGTGCTAAAGACATGATCTAAACCTATATTGATTGCAATTGTAATCCTCTAAAAAGCTGCATTTATCCTTTTTGAATGAAAGTGGAATTACAAAAAAAACACTCTCTAGGTCGACATACAAATTTTTTTGAAAAAATGAACCGTGACTGAAAACATAATTCGCTCTCTTAGCTAAACGGCAAGTGCTAAAGACATGATCTAAACCTTTATTGATTGCATTTGTAATGCTCTAAAAAGCTGCATTTATAGTTTTTGAATGAAAGTTGAATTACAAAAAAACACTCTCTCGACCAACATAAGAAATCTTTTTGAAAAATGCCGCGTGACTGAAAACATAATTCTCTCTCCTAACTAAACTGCAAGTGCTAAAGACATGATCTAAACCTATATTGGTTGCATTTGTAATCCTCTAAAAAGCTGCATTTATAGTTTTTGAATGAAAGTGGAATTACAAAAAAACACTCTCTCGACCAACATACGAAATCTTGTTGAAAAATGCCGCGTGGCTGGAAACATAATTCTCTCTCCTAGCTGAACGGAAAGTGCTAAAGACATGATCTAAACCTATGTTGATTGCATTTGTAATCCTCTAAAAAGTTGCATTTATAGTTTTTGAATGAAAGTGGAATTACAAAAAAACAGTCTCTCGACCAACATACGAAATCTTGTTGAAAAATGCCGCGTGGCTGGAAACATAATTCTCTCTCCTAGCTGAACGGAAAGTGCTAAAGACATGATCTAAACCTATATTGATTGCATTTGTGATCCTCTAAAAAGTTGCATTTATAGTTTTTGAATGAAAGTGGAATTACAAAAAAACACTCTCTCGACCAACATACGAAATCTTGTTGAAAAATGCCGCGTGGCTGGAAACATAATTCTCTCTCCTAGCTGAACCGCAAATTCTGAAAACATGTTTGGAAATTATCTTGATTGCATTTGCAATCCTCAAAAAAGCTGCATTTATAATTTCTTACTTAAAATGCAATTAGGAAAAAAATATTCCGAATTCATCTATTTTCAAGATGGCGCCTGAACACAAGAAAATTCTAATAAAATATATGTATGTATATACATTCCTATTATACCTGCAAATACTTAAAAAGTTTATGATAATTTGTATTACTTACCTGCAATTTCTTCTTAGATTTGATTTTAATGGTTTTCTTTTTAATTTTTTGACTTTTTTATTGAAAATTTGGGTTTTTAAAAAGCACACGACCCGTCTTAACACAATCACATGCACGGCACTTACATTTTTAAACGTTTGATCTGGTCTGGACCCAAGCTCATTGAAAACTGAATTGACACGAACGTTGGTATTTGAGCATTGGTGCGTTCTCTTTCTTGTAGACTATTGTTTTTATGTCACAGTTACACTGTTCAGTTCAGTTATGATGTTTTCCATTGGTAAATTTAGATTCCAATCTAAATATTTATATTTTTCGTCGAGATTGGAATGCGATTTTAATTTTATTGTTTTTTGTTGTTGTATTTGTGTAATTTCTGTTTGGGTAATTGTTTGAAAAAAATAAAAGCATGCAATTGCAATGAAAAAGTCAGACGTATAGATTGGATGTAGGCTTGAAGCAAAATCAAATACTTTTGATTTACATTCAATATAGCGTATTCCAGTGAAATAGCGTATATGCAAGATTGATGATTGATAATGCATTAATGGTTCATTTGCGTATAATACGTTAAAGAGATGAGAACAGAGCAACACATAAGCACTGATTAAAAGATTAAAGAAAAATTGTATGATGAAATGGACAGACAAAATAAAACAAATTACTCGGATAAATAAAAGATTGATGACTCAAGATTGATGTTTTTATATGCAACTTCAATCAGAATTTACTAATACATTTGCGAGTGCTTATCATGTATTTGAACAATGTATATCTGGCCTTAAACTGGCTCCATTTTGTATTGCATATAATTTCTGTCAAGACGTAATTTTCAAAATTAAAAAAAATTAAAGAAACCTAAAACCGCATTTTCAACTTCGCGTCTGAAAAAAGTTGTTATTTTAGAAATGAAAAACACCATTTGATTGTAACAATAAAATTAAGAAATGATCATTGTTAAATATTGTTGATTTGTCAAATTATCTTTTATTAAAACTTAACTCAAAAAAAAAAAATTCAATTCAAGGCAAAGTTATACTTCCTTGTTATATATTGGAGAACTTTAACACTGAATTTGATGAAATAAGATGTAGAACTAAATACGAGTATGTGAGAAGAGCAAACCACTATTTTGTTCAAGATTAAAAAACAAACTTCACTAAAACTTCGCAAAAAACACAGTTTTTTTTTAATATATGTCAGATTAGATTATCATTGCAATTATTTGTTATAATGTAAATTATTTTTATGATTCATATTTTAGCTTAAAAAACTATATTTTTCCCTACCTGACATGTTCACACGAGGACTTTTCAATTAAATTTTCGTACATGATTTAATTTTCAAAAGATTCGTGTTAATAAAATAAGAAAATTAGTGCTAAATTTCTCGAACTGAATGGCTACTATATTTGGTGGAAACACTGCAATGTGAACTTTCCTTAAATTGTGTCTCTTAATAAGTTATCTTATTTTGATCACGAACGTTGGTATTCAAGCACAAACATGGCAGTTCTACGACGTTTCAGATGACTCAACAATGTTTCTAATCATTTTACAAAGTGTGAACAACGTTCATGATAACTTAACCACGAAAAAACTTCGAGTATACAAACTTTAACCACGTTTCTGATACTTAAATTACGTTTGTAATCATTTTATAATGTGTGTGTGGTAAAACCTGCGTTCGGGGAACAGTCGATGTTGTTTGTAAGAGCCCCCGAACGTGAGGAATTTTAAGTCCCCTATCACACGATGATTCTTTGCGTCTTATTCTTATTCTTTTTCGACTTTTTCATTTTAAAAATCAACCTTTGAGGCGCACGCTATTACACGATACACAACAATTTTTTCAGTTCTCTTTCAAAAATATGATATATGGTAAATATCAAAAATTAGTTTTTACTGTTGACTTTGGCGTCATTAGTGTATCGAAAAAAAACTAATCTTTGATAAATAAACAAACGCATGGAGGTAAGAAATGGGATCATAACTATAATTATTTGATTATGCTTTTGGATAATGAACGATAGTTAAATACGGCTAATATCTCAAAGTCATACAAAATAACCTCTTTGGTCCACTTTGTTAAATGGGGAAAATAAATAAGTTTTCATATTTTTTGTGGCGATTGGAATGCTTTTTCAATTTTACTGTTTTTTGTTGTTGTATTTGTGTAATTTCTGTTTGGGTAATTGTTTAAAACAAATAAAGATAAAGAGAATTATCTTAATAAATTTACTAAATCGTTTTAATGAAACATTGATATGATCTTTCACTCATAAACATACTCATTTTCACATTTTTACAATCTATTGGTCTATCATGTTCGGTGTTCTTTAACTATAAAACTGATAATGCAATTGTATAAGGCTAGCCGCGCACTAGCAACTTTTAGTTGCGAAACTGTTTGGTTACTTATAGAAAACAGATGAACTGTTTGGTTGAATGTCCGTGAATTTGCAGATAATTATATGTTCAATAAAATGGTTAACTTATTTTAGGCAATCGTTTAGTTTGTGTCAAAACACAAACTTTTTAGTTGCTCGAACCAAGCAGTTTCGCAACTAAAAGTTGCTAGTGCGCGGCTAGCCTAAAGGTGAAAAAATTAAAAAAAACATAATTTTCTGTTAATCACGTTCATGTTTGATTAGCTATTAAAAAAGTAATTTAAATATGATTTCATATAAAAGTCAACTACAAACATATGTAATCAAACATGTTTATGATCTTTCATTCACAAACATACTCAATTTCACATTTTTTCCAATCTATTGATCTATCATGTTCGGGGTTCTTTAACTATAAAACTGATAATGCAATTGTATAAAGATGAAAAAATTAAAAAAAAAACATAATTTTCTGTTAATCACGTTCATGTTTGATTAGCTATTAAAAAAGTTATTTAAATATGATTTCATATAAAAGTCAACTACAAACATATGTAATCAAACATGTTTATGATCTTTCATTCACAAACATACTCAATTTCACATTTTTTCCAATCTATTGATCTATCATGTTCGGGGTTCTTTAACTATAAAACTGATAATGCAATTGTATAAAGATGAAAAAATTAAAAAAAAACATAATTTTCTGTTAATCACGTTCATGTTTGATTAGCTATTAAAAAAGTTATTTAAATATGATTTCATATAAAAGTCAACTACAAAGATATGTAATCAAACATGTTTATGATCTTTCATTCACAAACATACTCAATTTAACATTTTTTCCAATCTATTGATCTATCATGTTCGGGGTTCTTTAACTATAAAACTGATAATGCAATTGTATAAAGATGAAAAAATTAAAAAAAAAACATAATTCTCTGTTAATCACGTTCATGTTTGATTAGCTATTAAAAAAGTTATTTAAATATGATTTCATATAAAAGTCAACTACAAACATATGTAATCAAACATGTTTATGATCTTTCATTCACAAACATACTCAATTTCACATTTTTTCCAATCTATTGATCTATCATGTTCGGGGTTCTTTAACTATAAAACTGATAATGCAATTGTATAAAGATGAAAAAATTAAAAAAAAACATAATTTTCTGTTAATCACGTTCATGTTTGATTAGCTATTAAAAAAGTTATTTAAATATGATTTCATATAAAAGTCAACTACAAAGATATGTAATCAAACATGTTTATGATCTTTCATTCACAAACATACTCAATTTCACATTTTTTCCAATCTATTTATCTATCATGTTCGGGGTTCTTTAACTATAAAACTGATAATGCAATTGTATAAAGATGAAAAAATTAAAAAAAAAACATAATTCTCTGTTAATCACGTTCATGTTTGATTAGCTATTAAAAAAGTTATTTAAATATGATTTCATATAAAAGTCAACTACAAAGATATGTAATCAAACATGTTTATGATCTTTCATTCACAAACATACTCAATTTCACATTGTTTTTAGTTTATCACGTTTATTGTTGATTAACAATAAAATCAATAATGTAATTGTTGATTAACAATGAAATCATATTTGAAACAACTATAAACGTATTTGAATCAAATATGTTTGTGATACTTCAAAAATAAAATATCAACAACGCTCCATTGGTTGATTTAAACACGCAGCGTTGGTTGATTCAACTACAAACGTATTCAATTTAGCCAATTGTTAATCAACCACGAAAAATAGTTGAATCAACCAAGGTTTTTTTTTTCGGTGATCCTCATTGACATAAATAGTTTATATGACATGGGACATATGTTTTTCATACTCCGAAATTACGTAAGACTCCAAATATCGAATTAGCCAGATTTCCAACTATGTTGACTGCACCACGTGTTGGACGAAGTACATTTGAAAATTTGAAGTACTTTTGAAAATTCGAGTGACCTCGATTCAAAATTGTGTTTCTCCGTACCGGGACTCGTTAGAAAATTTCTTCATCTTCCTTTATTGGTGTAGGGGCAGTACAGTCAATAGGGAGAGGAAAAAAGCAACTCAGATCCGGCTTTTGTAGGGAGCACGGAAAAACAGGGGATCGTGTTTTGAGGGCGAGAGGTAAACTTTTGGCTGTTGGAAGCAATGAATTCCTCATATCTCTCTAAGATTCCGTTAGCACAGAAATTTAATATTTGGTTAGTTGATTTTGGAGAAGAATTTATCCATGTTTCCAATAGTCGTAGGGTAAGAAAAAATTTCTTTAATACAGGTCAGCTGTTTTGACACAGGTTAGTGGGAATACTCGGGGGTCATTCCGTAAATTGATTATCGTCAGAAAATATCGCTTTAATGATGGTGTTGCCTTTATTGGCTTCACGTAAGTCGATAATCGTCGAAACGCTATCGTGAAACGGGTAGCGTTAGGACCATAGCTAAATTGGTATCGTCTTGAATTAGTTTGAAGTTTGTAGGTGACTGTAGTTGAATGATTGGGCGCATTCACTAACCTAGTCACTACGTAGTCAAAAAGTCAACTAGCTTTGTGAATGTAAAACTGCGCTACAAAGCTAGTCAATTCAAACTGTCATATTAATGACAGATGTAAACATATAAAATAAGAAAAATTGTGTTTTGAGAACTTTAAATAAACTTTTTTTACAGTTTAAATTAAATAACATCAAATATAAGATATAATATTAATTTGTTTAATAATTTCACTTCGAAAATATCTTCCACCAAAAATTAAATTTGTATTTTCAACGAACAGCTGATTGTGAAATGTCAAAATCAATATCCACCAGCTTTGAAGTAGAAATTTTTACACTACGTTTGAGGGGAAATTTCAACTTAATTTTTAGTTGTCTTTAGCCAATCAGAACGAGTTGACTACGTAGTGACTAGGTTTGTGAATGCGCCCATTGAGTTCCCATTGTAATTTGACATCTTGTGTTGTTATCTGTTTTATACACAAATTGTGCTTAAAATGTTTCGGCAAAGCAATTTTCTAATTCTAAAAAGTAAAAATGAAAAATTAAATTTAGCAACTACCGTTCGTGAACAATGCTACTTTTTTGTGATATTTTACCGCTGTACGCAAACTTTTGGGGATCACTGTATTTGATTCGTTTATCCAAGAGCTCGAATTATCGATGACCATGGCACATAGATCAGATAGCACTAGTAATTTTAATTTGAAAGCACAGATAGTTTTCGGCTTATTGCGGTGGAAACCGAACAAGATAAAATTTAACTTGATTAATACGCATAATCTCTCCGGAGAGTTCACTTCGCCTCTTCGTGAAATAATCATGCACTCGTGCAGAATATCTATTGAAGCATTAGCTTTGCTGGTAAAAAAAAAAAAAAAAAAACAAACTGCAAATATAATTCTTAATTGTGCTTTGATATATTAGAATGCTTTTGGTAATATGATGAAGCTCAAATAACTTCTGTGCACAATTTCTGTTTGCAAAAAATTATCTTTATAATCTCGTTGTCATCCAGAAAGCCAGTAAGATAACTCAAGCATCTTTTTCAAATCAAGCAGTTTTTGCAAAGGTGTATTTTGCAATATTTTCTCCATGCAACATTAAAAATTTTAAGTCTGGAAGCATTAAATTGAAAAGCTAAGCGTTCTAACATGTTTTGCATAGTATTCTTTCATCAGATTTTGCTTAAGTTTGAATAATAAAAACTGATTACGTTTTTCGAAGCCTTCGAAAACTATTTCTAAACAATATCTGTTAATAGATAGAATTTAGGAAAAAAGTCTATAGCATCTTTTTCGCTCTCTATTTTTACTTGCCACTTATAGGTACTATACATATAAGGCAAGTTGTGCATTCGTAAAAAAATCGAATTCGAGATTTTGATCAAAGTTGACATTTCGATGATAGCGAAGACCAAAAAAGTGTCGGTCTGTCTGTCTTTTCGACTACAGCCTAAATGGCTCGGCCGATTTTTTTTTAAACTTGGTAGACATCATTTTTAATTTTTTCTCCCTACACGTTTTTTTGCCTTTTCTTTTAAAGCCAAAAATAGCGCTACCTGCCATACGAATTTCGCACAGAATTTAAAAAAAAATTCATAAAATTTCATTTAGCTTGCGCTAGGTAATGTTTGAAAAAATTTTTTATAATTTAATTATGAGTGGAAACGATAATCATGGTGAAGACGATCAGAGCGATGAGAGGGAATCAGAAAAGAGGAGATACCCATCAGATTCATCATCACGGTCCTCTTCTGAGAGTGATGGCACTGCGGCACCCCCTCGGTATGTGAGTATGATTTTACCTGAAAATATTAATACACCATATGAGTCCAGCACGTCCTCGACCTTTTTGCAAAACCCTGTAAGTTCGCGGAGAACTTTAGACTTGGGCGAATTGCATACGGAATGCGATTCAACCTTGATCCCACATGCAAATGAGGAGCATCTGAATGAGCTCATCCAATTGCAACATTTTGGTTTGCCGACATGGAGGAACGTTAGGTACTCAAAGGCGATTAGATCCTTGGCTGCAACACCGGGTTTTGTAGAACTAAAAATAAATGATGAGTTATGCACTCTCAATAAGGGCAAGGACTACCTTGCTTCAACAGAGCAGGTAATGGCTGCATTGAGTAATGCTTTATTAGAGCAAAAGGCTTTATTAAAATCAGGTCTACAGAGTATAGTAGATTGGGCGTTCCAATCAACAGGGGAATTAAACCCAAATTCTTTTATTTTAAAAACGATTTCGGGGACAAGAATCTCATTTTTCAAAAAACCTCGTTTAACTTTCCCATCACCAGTAACCCGGCAGAAATTTGCAACAGCATGTTCAGAAGACATGGACATGCAAATAAAAGAGATGAAACAATTGAACATTTTAGAGACACCTCCAGCGGTCGGTCCAAGTTTCCTTTCCAAGATGTTTTTAATAAAAAAATCAGATGGGGGCGTTCGTCCTATCTTCGACCTGAGAGCCTTAAAGGCATACGTGAATGTAAAAACATTCAAACTAGTGTCTCATTCCACGATTCCAGAGTTTCTACAACCAGGAGACTGGATGGTAAAATTAGATATTTCCCAAGCTTACTTCCATGTGCCGATAGCAGAGACCCATCGACGTTTTTTAAGAATGATCTACAAAGAGGAGCTGCTACAACTGACTTGTCTGCCATTTGGCCTAGCTTCAGCTCCAAGACTGTTTTCAGCTCTCACGTGCTGGATCGCGGAGATTCTACGCAGACAAGGTATGCGAGTCCTCATATATTTGGACGATTTCCTTTTCGTAAATCAGAACCCTTCCAGACTAGAAGAACAGGTTACGGAAGCCGTTCGAATTCTAGAACAATTGGGTTGGAAGATAAATTACAGGAAATCAGTATTGGTTCCAAACCAAAGGCTGGAGTACTTGGGCGTGGTTTGAGATGCTTTCAAAAATACTATGTCCCTGCCGGACGAAAAGGTAAACAAGATTCGAATTTTCCTTCAGACAATGTCACAGCTAGGTTCCTGCACTCTTCATCGGTTGCAACAAGTTTTAGGCCAGCTGAATTTCGCCATCTTTGTTGTACCCAGAGGTCGACTCCACTCTCGCTATCTTCAGATTTTTTCAAGGCAATACAACATACGGCCGAGACAAAAACTCACCATCCCTCGGAGGGCTTTGGAAGAGATAAATTGGTGGCTCGGAGCCTTAAGGAATGTCGGGATACTGCACAATATAGACGTGACACATTTCCTAGCAACGGATGCTTCGGATATTGGTTGGGGTGCTCAGCTGAACGAGAAGTTCCTCTCAGGCCAGTGGTCAAAAGTTCAGAAGAGATGGCATTGCAATTTAAAAGAAATGTACGCAGTTCTGATGGCGATAAAGAGACAGGAATCTCTTTTGAGCAATGCACACATACTTCTTCAATCGGACAATCGAACTCTGGTTGCGTACATACGCAAGGAGGGAGGAACAAGGTCAATAAACCTATTAAGCTTGACGTACCAACTTCTACAACTAACCGATCAGCTCAACATAACATTATCCGCATTTTACCTTCCGGGAAGGTACAACGGAATAGCAGACAGGTTGTCAAGGGGCCGTCCAATACCGGAATGGCATCTTCTGCCTCAGGGAACTGCGGAAGTTTTCAAAAAGTGGGGGTGGCCAGAGATAGATCTATTTGCTTCCAAAAGATCAGCGATTCTCCCCAACTATGTGTCAATAGACAGCAGAGATCAGGATGCAAAATATATAAATGCTTTCAGCCAAGTTTGGGATTACGGTCTAGGCTGGATCTTTCCACCACCCAACTTAATGCCAAGAGTACTAGCCCACTTAAACAAATCTCGGGGCACGTATCTAATAGTATCTCCCGAATGGGACCAAGTTTTTTGGATGAGCGATCTCAAGGCTCGGGCGCTGGAGCCACCCTTAATAATTCAGAACCTAAAGAAGATTCTGTTGGATGTGACAACGGGCCAACCTCCCCTTCAGGTAGAAAATTTGATCCTGAAAGTATGGATAGTTGGGGCTGGAGCAGAAGAAAAGAATTTATTGAGGGGAGATTGGAGAGAGTCTACATTGAAAACATATTCGCCTGCTATAAAAAAATGGCTTATTTGGTGCGAGAAAAATAACATCAATCCAAAATCTCCTACTGGTTCTTGTTTAGCCAGGTATTTGGCTAGTCTTTTCTTAAAGGACAAATATGCTTCTAGTACTATTCTCGTTCATAAGTCAGCTATTTCAACATTTTGTGATCCTACGTTAGCTGAGAGTCTACCGACAAACTTTTTTGTGCGGCGTATTTTGAGAGCTATCTGCTCAGCTCAGCCGTCGTCTGAAAGGCCGTCCATATAGGATCCAAGAAGTGTGTTCAATTGGTTAGCATCAGGGAACGAAACAAGAAGGGACTCTTTGTTTGAAGCCTCGAGAAGAACTGCTTCTATATTACTTTTGGCGTCAGGCAGAAGAGTTCATGACCTGACACTTTTAAAACTTTCAAGTGAATATTATAAGGAAGAAGAAGAAAGTATAACTTTTCACCCTTCATTTGGGCAAAGACGGATTCCGCAAAGCACAAGCAATCAAGTTGGCTATTATTGTGTCACGAGGATAAAAAAGTCTGTCCTGTTTGCTGCGTAAAACAGCTGATTAGACTTTCTCAACCAAGGAGAGTTCTTGGCAACAATTTAAATAGTTTGTTCATAACTATTTATGGACCAGTAAAAGCCGCATCGAGAACGGTAATTGCAAGCTGGATTCGTACCATTTTAAGAGATGCGGGTGTAGGAGCAACACCTGGAAGCTTTAGGGCAGCGGTGGCATCATTGGGTTGGCTTGAAAAGCAACCAATAGATTACATTTTGGCTAGAGGCAACTGGAAAGCTGAGAATACATTCCGAAAGCATTACTGCAAAGAGATTAACTCAGATGCTATTATACATAGGTTCACCTTTTCTTTTCAAAAATTTCAAACCTACATAGATAAATTAAAATATTTTTTGATAATAGTCTCGGAGACTTCTAAGTTAAAAATTATGTAACTGAATTTGTTTGTTTGAAAATTACAAAAAAAAAAAAAGGTATATAAATAAATAAATAAGAGATCATTATAGCGTTGTAGATAAACACCACCAGATAACAGACAGGTCTTCAACAACGACGCTGTGTGTTTTCGGTAGGTAAATAATATGACGGTTTTACACTAAAATAAAACCGATATTATTTGCCGCAAAACACACAGCGTCGTAGCAAGTTCCTTGCTGGTGAAGCCACTATGAAAAAATATTCGCAAAGCGCAGCTGGTGGTATTGGTTTGTGTAAGGGCTCCCCCTATACGAGAGAAATTACAGCAGAAGGTGACAGGTATGTACAGAGTTAAGGGCGAGTATTGACACATGGAGTCACGGCACCTGGCAGTCAGCGCGTGAACCTTCAATTGGAGATAGATTTTCTTTCGATTTGACGTTCAATGTATTTCCCATAAGAAAAAAGCAAAAAAGGGTCGGAAAAACATTGATTTAACTAATGAGTCTTATATGAACCGGTATGCATTTTATGATTTTAAAAGAATAGTAATATGTGTTTATTTCTAAATCAAATTGAAAATATAGTAAGAAACTTAATTAATCTTTTGTAATTTGGCTTCAAAAATCGTAAACATATCGTATGTGAATGACAGATGAAACAATTTTGTTAAGAAACAATTTGTATGGTCTTCTTTGACCAGCCGTATTTTAGTCTCAAGGTAGAATATTTGTCCTTATAAATCAATAATTATCTATTTAATTTAAAATAAAACAAACATAAAACTCCTGTGTGGCCTGGCCAATTCTAAGCCAGCAATTTTTTCAAGTGTAATTAAATTTCTATTTAATATAAGAAAACAAATGTAACACAAAAAACACAGTAAAGTTTACTAATACTACCTCTATTAAGTTTTCAACTCGAGTTGGCCGGTGTACATCGTTTAGTAGCCGTGTTTTTTTGGAAAAGTTATCCGTAGTACGGTAGGATTTTATATGAATAACAAACACAACATCCGCAGTAGGATCACTGCCGATAAAAGGAGAAGTGGAATCCTGCTGCGGATAGAAATTTGACGTTTATTCGAGTTTCGGCAGTGATCCTACTGCGGATGTTGTATTTTTTATTCATATAAAATCCTACTGTACTACGGATAACTTTTCCAAAAAAACAAGGCTAGTGTTTTCATGTTTTGTGAAATTTTTATTTTTTCTTGTTAACAAGTTTCTATGATAAAAAAGACAAATTGAAAAGCAGGAAAATGTAAGAAACTTTGTTATTTTTGTGACTTAATTCAAAAAATTCATGTAATCCATTTTTTTAAGTATTTGTTGTTGTTTTCTTGCAATTTCTTTACTTTTTTTTAGTACAAATTGCACAGGATTAATTATGTTTTTGATGTATTTTCCACCTGTTTTAGAAATAAACACATATTATTATTCTGTTAAAGTCATAATATTGATACCCGTTCATATAAAATTAATTAGTAAAATTTATGTTTTTCGAGCTCCTTTTTGCTTTTTTCTTATGGGAAATACATTGAACGACAAAACGTAAAAAATTCTATCTCCATTTGTCAGTACACACACTGACTTCCAGGTGGTGTGGAAAGCAACTTACCAGGTGCCAATACAACTGCTTCTTCAACAACGACGCTGTGTGTTTTGCGGCAAATAATATCGGTTTTATTTTAGTGTAAAACCGTCATATTTTTTTCGAAAACAGTTCCGAGAATTTTGATAAATTTTTTTTTCTTTCGTTTAATTTTTACGATCTATAATTTAATACAAGAATTTTTGAAATTAATATATTACTGACTGTACCTAACATAGAACTATTTTTTTCGAATTTTGAATTTCTCATTATCGGCAGAACGGATCTTAATGAAGTTTCTTCTAAAAAGTTTAAAAATTATTGCATTTCAAAACTTAAAAAAAAAATTTTTTTAATTTAAAAAAAAAAAATTTTTCTTGGAAAATTCAATATCTCAATATCTGTATATCTTTTTTGGAAATTTATTTTTTATTCGTTTAGTAATAAAAACTTTCAGCTGGTATAACAAAATTTTTTCTTAAAAATTTTTGTTCTTGCATAAAGGAATATTTGAATCACATGGCATTCTGTTTGTAGCTTCAACTACTAAAGGAGTTGTTTTATAGTCTATTAAAAAATGAATTTTATGCTTATGAACAGTTTTTCTCTAATAACATTAATTTTTGAAATTTTTAGTCTTTTACGTAAGAGCAAGTTCGTGCGACCCAGTCGTCCATTTTATTTTTTTGAGTCATCAGCTCCTCAAATATTTCTTGTTGTTGGTTTTGTTCGTATCTTTTTTTTAAGGTATATGTTGAAAACTTTAAACCGCTCCATGAGGTGTTCATACGAGTAGGTGAGTGAGACTCTTACCGCACTAAAACCACTGTCCACCTCGTTTGCACTTAACTTGAAAATTATCCATATCTATTTATTTTCCACGAAATTAAATTCAATAATAATATGCAAAGGAGTAAAAGTTGTCGTAAGCGCATTAAAATCACAAACTTAGTAAATCTGTCAAAATTTCCGTACAAATAATGATAGAATTACACAGCTTACGACTTTTACGACGCCTTCACGCCTTTGCATAAATACGCTTAAAGTGTTTGCATGTATGTAACTGATAGTGATAGTTTCTGCATATTCGTTGAGTAATAAACAAATACATTTCTCATTAGTCGACAAAAAAATCCATTTTCGAATTAAGTCTAGCTAGCGACCCCAAATCGGCCCCATGTGCACTGTGGCGTATACGTAATGAAATTCTGTATGAAGAAATTACTTTTTATCATATTATAAATTGAAGTGGATTTTACATTTTTGAACAACCATTTTGATGCACTTGGTATTTTGATATATTTTTTAGACTTCCGCTCTCTCGATTAGCATGGGGGCAGTCTGACTGGTAAGAGGAGTTACAATTTTCCGTGAGCATTGACTTAATAAAAGTTAAACAAATTTTCTTACTTGCGTTCTCGTAAAGTTGGTTTGCGTTCTATAACTTTTCAGCAATACAAAACCATAAGGTCAGACAGTTCTACCTTTGCAAACCCCGAGCCAAGGACTTTTTGGAAATAAATATAAAACACAATCAAAACATATATTTATTGAATTTCATTAAAATGGGCGAAAAGAAATAGTTTCAATTAAATTTAACTTTATGTCCTTTTTAAGTTATGCATAAGAAACAGAAGACACTTTATCAAAATACCCACAAAATATACAGAAGGTGAAGGGATGCCATCTTTAATTTTATGAATTTAAGGAATGAATATTATCGTCAGATAAAATAAAGTGCAAAAGAATGTAATTTGATTTCATAATGCTCCAATTGAAAAGCAAAGAGCATTTATCGCTACATTCCACATTGATGATGTTACATATTTTTAGTTGTTTAAACTCTACCTAAGATAACCCGTTAGGGCTTTCTCTACAGCATTTGTAGTTGACACGCAACATATTAAAATTTGTCCTCCAAATTATTGCTAAGTAATTCAAATTTTTCAAAAAAAAAAATTCTTGTAATCAGCTTCAAAGCTTTTTGTGGGAGGAAAAGGAATACCACAGCATTTGAGGCTCGAAAAAACTCTTTATCTTCGACCAGAAATATCAAAAAAGAGCTGCAGTTGAACATCGAACCAAGAACTGTACATAAACGACTCAATGAATGAAGTTGAAATGAGGCTAGTTCAGGCCACAGGGGCAATTTTAGTGCTGTATTTAAGGACGATGGCATGCTTGTCTCGGCTCAGCTAAGCTCGTCGGACGGGGGGAGTTCTTGTCCTTATCAAGACACTTTTAGCTCAATTTCATATTTATCATGCCAAAATTTAAGTTAAAGGAATAAAAAAAGAGGTAAGGAAGCTACTTAACTATGTCGGACGGACACGGACTGGACGATTAGAAGAAAGCTGAAGAAGAAAAATAACACACTCACTTGCCTATGCCATAACCCTGGTGAAAGAATGGAAAAAGTACGGTAATATGTCTTTGAATTAAAAAAAAACTATTCTAATTCCTAAAACTATATTTTCACCTATTATAAAGAAAAAAATCTAACCCCCCCTTATACTATAACTACAACTAAAACCTTAAATCTAATCTACTCTATCTCATCAATAGACTTTACCTTCATTCCATTGTCTCACCAAGATAATGGTTCGCTAGGAGCAATTAGGTTGGCCTGATGTTGTTGGCGAAGCTTGGCCATCCCACCCATGTCAAAGACATATCCTTTGCTATCTTCCTTGGCCTAAGTTTGTGGAAGATAGCCCCTAAATTGCTTTCCAGCTATATAGTCCTACCGTTAGTTCGTCATGTATCTACACCTAGTCTCGTACTTTGCCTTATAGACGGCTTGACGCGGTTCTCCACACACCAATTGCTTTAGATTTAGCAAACCATCATTAAAATATTATTGCTACAAATTTATTCCAACTTCAGTAAAACGAATAAAAAAAGTTATTTGATTATCTTCCTTCAAAACAATATAAATGTTTAATTTTTGTAAATTCAAAAGAAAAGGTCAACATTATATATAAAAATACAAAATTGGCAAAAAAAGAGTTTCTCAATTCCATGGGATTAAAAAATATAAAAAAAAGCAAAAAAAATCTGTCCTTAAATGTATATTATAAGTTGATTTTGGTTGGGGTATTCTTTGCTCATCCCAATGAATTCATTTTCTTATATATTAGGTACTCACGTTTTTACCCGTCCCTCGAAGTCCTGCCGGCAGCACAGATCAGGAACGTTATCGTTGATTAAATTTCACTTAAAATTTTTTTGTGCACGTACAAATAACAATTCATTTAAGCACAGATTTGATATTTACATTTAAAATTAAATTTACTATGGTAAAAAAAAACTAAATTTACTTTAAACAAAATTAAATCAAATTGAAATAATTATTGATACAAAAAAAATTAAAATTATTATTTCACTAATTTGTTATTAGTTCTTTGTTCTTTCTTTTCTTTTTTTTTTTTTTCACTTCGTTACTGCTTCACTTTAATCTCCTTATTCCTATGTGTTGGTGTACTGTTTTCTGGAACTTTCTTTAAGCTTCTTATATCCTTCCCAAGATCCTGGTTCTTGGCTACAAAATTCCCTGCTACATATAATTTTTCCTCTTCTTGATGGTAGGGACAGGGCTCCTGTATCCTTATACAAGCAGAGGCACCTATTGCGTCTATTCTGATTGGTATTGGACCCAGAATCACGAATATGTACCTAAGCGAGGAAAGTATCATATTCATAAATTAGGCTCCTATTGTCTACGTCTGCGTCAGTTAAAACTACATACCTCTGCGCTTTTGGCGTAATTGATATATTATATGTGGCTTTAGAATATTTGTTCCACGTTTATACACCATATATTCTGCTTTAACTCTCCCTTTTTTCTGATTTTATTTAATTTAAATTTTCAAATTCAAATTCTTTTTATAATTAAGCTATTACGTTTGATTAATTTCAAACCTTTTTTCTTGAATTTAAATTTATATTCGAAAAAAAATTCTCGGAAATTACTTCAACACCGTACAAAAATCACAAGTCGTTTGATCCCTTTTCTTTTCCTAAGTTCACAAAGACCTTTATTACATAATTAACTTTCTTTGTTTTATCAAGTAAATAGATCGATAACTGCTAGATAGTTGGATCCTACCTATCAGTTAACATATCAAACACCTGTCCTCCTCACTCCCATATATTTAATGATATACCTACTGATACCTACTACAGGTAATATTACTAATATAATTTAACTAACATTGTACTATTTATTTGTTTGATACCTTACATCTAATATCACAGTATCTATATTGCAAGAATCTTATCCTAATAACTTTTGATTAGTTTCCTAATTTTTTATTACTACTACATTCTCTATTATTATTTTCAAAGGGTAACCGACGCTAGATTCCTTCTTTCCTTCGAATTTTTGCTTTTCTATAATCATCTATTACTATGATTATAGATGGTTCATCGGTAATACATACTAGTTTTAATTCGCCGTAAATAAAAATGGCCGTCACAAAGTGTATTTATATGTTTTAACTCCTTTAAGAGTGAGACCAAGCTATACGACTCGATATGTCAAATTTGATTTGCATAAAAAATGTGTTTTTGCATCAAACGTGGCGGACAGTTGACACTTATTGGTAAGTATTTTATTTTTCTTTATTTATAATTATAATAATAATTATTTTACTTTATATTTCTTTTTTTAAAATTTTAGATACCACTGACGAATGACTATGGGGTATAACAAGGTAAGTACCACTGTTATAAACATCATTTTAAAGATGTAAACATTGGTAGAAATCTGTGCCTTTGCCGAAATGGTCGAGGCCGAGGTGGCTATCTAATATTTATTACATCTGACTATTTCTACCATGAATCCACATTTATCCATTTTATTGTTTGTATCTTTTAGATATCTACTCGTACATACAGCAGAACACGCCGAACAGACACAAACCGAAGAAAAGCTGCAATCGCATTTCTTGTTAAGATGTAGGTACATTGTGCAAATGTGCCTACCAAAATTATGCTAATTGGATATGAACCCCGCACCGTAGGGATTTTTGCACCACCGATGCTCCCTTGCGCAATATACAGGTAGAGGAGGTGTGTATGATCGCCTCTTCCCTGTGGGAATTATTATGGTATTATGTTTTGATGTAGTTAGTTTTGTAGTTAGCTAGTTATGTAGTTAGTTAGTTTTGTAGTTAGTTAGTTTTTTCTTTTTTTTTTTTTTTTATTTACATATATTTCTATTAGGTATTATGCGTATCGATTTTATTTTTTTTTTTTTTTTTTTTTTTTCTAAAACGCAACTGAGCCACGTTACAGGATCGACGATTATGACTGAGTGGTCGTGAGGTCATAAGCATCGTAAAAAAAAAGGGGTTTAGGTTGCGCCTTATTACCTTATTTCGTCACAAACGTGTGGCAAGAGCCCCGCCCTGAACTCTCATGCCTCTATCGACACAGCTAGGTATTGTTAAAAACAATTTTGCTTGGGTTATGTACACGATTCGAATTATCGCTACATTAGTCAGAATTAACAGAAAGTGGACGTAACTAGTAGAAATATCACAGATGGAAAAATTAGGTTTTATTTGTTATGGCAAAGTCTTTGATTTTCAAAATCAAGAATGTTAACCTATGCTTAACCTATATTGCACATTATTTGATAATTGTTCTTAAAAATAACAAAAAAATAAATAAATAAAACTATCTGTTAGGTAATAAATCCAATATAAACTCTCTATTTGATAATTATTACCTAAAGCTAAAAAAAATATCACAAATGCTATCACAGTTTTATATTTCTATCTTAGGGCTACAGTTTATCACAGAAATAAGATTATCACAGGTAAGGATTATCAGTATCAGTAGTATATCACAGAAGAAAAAAAAGATTTTACAGAGTATGGGTGATATGCATAAAACGGAAGTATTTACTACAAGTAAAAGATAATAGTAAATACTATAACTTAAAGCAAATGGTTAAATTTAAAGTATTTACTTCATTCCATATGCATAAAGTTTAGTACTTACTAACTGGCAAATACTTTCAGTATATACTAAATTCATCCAAGTAAATACTAGAATTCATCGGAAATTGATAGTAAATACTAATAAATACTACCAAGGCTCCTATGTCTAATAAAGTAACGGCTTCCATATTTTTCTAATTGTTCTCAGATTGAAATAAAAATAAAATAAATACATCCTGAAGATGTCTATAATCATAGACGAAACGTCGATAAAATAAACAACATTTGTCTTTCATTTGATTGAAATCAACACTGGCTTAAAGCCCATAATACAACATATTTAATTACATAATGGGAACCTGTATTTGCCTAGCCAATCATTTTTTGCTCCCAGCTGTTCTTCATAGCTCGATGGAAATTTTATCCAATGAGAAGCTTTGTCTTTTATTAATTTTGCAACAAAATCAACTGTTCTGGATACAGTACTCTGATGAACGCCTATATCTTCCCAACGCCAACTTGAAATCCAGGATCTCCAACGTATCGTACAAAAATTCGCATCTTTTCTTGATGAGTGATTGCCCCTCCTCTTGTTTCAGTTTGAGCTCCTTAAAAAGTATTATATATATATGAACCATTTGTTGAACATAAGACTCTAAATAAACTTGGCGACTAAGGGCAAGTTTTAAAACTTCGCCAGTAACTAAAAACCACTAACTCCTTTAACTAACGGAAGCCTATTGGTATAGTACCGCAATATACATATATAACAGTTTTCATAAGTGTTTGCTTCTTGTAAAATTATAAATTATATTTTTAAGTTAACAGGCGTATAAGAAAATAGAAAGTTTTACACCATTTCCGCGAACTAACAAAAGGCTCCAAATAGTAAGGGTGTGTCAAGTTTTAAAACTACAAATTACGATTTTGCAATGACTTACCAATGAAGTATTCACTCAACCAATCTACGTTTTCCCTCTCAAAACGATAGAGTTGTTTAAAATTTGATTCTGAACCCGATCTTCGACTTTTATAGACTTTTTGTGAACTAACGCGTACAAATTCCGCCATTTCAGTACAGTCAACAGTAACTTAATTTTAATTTATATCAGCGACGTGAATCCTTTGAGAATAGAGTTAAGACTGTAAGTCTTTATGGTTTCGAAGCTACATAGTTATGTGTTTAAATCAAAAAAAGTATGTACTTTTAAATTTTCATGTTGCTATCCTTTGACTTTGAAAAAAAGAAGTAATTCCTACAGAAAAAAAGTACTTGCTACTTTTAATGCATACGGAATAAAGTATTTACTGAAAAAGTTCATCCGAAAAAAGTAAGTACTGTGACCTCAAGTAAATACTTTATTTTCAGCATTTACTGCATTTTTATGCATATCAAAAAAAGTAATTACTTAGAAATTCTCAAGTAAAAGCATTTACTATCTTTTATGCATATCACCCTATATCACAGATTTTAAGCTATGCAGCCGGGATTGTCAGATTCGTCAAATGATTAGGTGTGAAGATCCTTGGCATGGAAAACTCCGACTTTTTCTCCTTTGAGATTTCCAATGTCATACAAGGAGTTTCCAATTTTCTTTAAAACAATGGATTTCACAAACTTCGGACCTAATTTTGCGTTAAAGCAATCTGCTAAGTTACTCTGTTTGAAACTTCTTCTGTAAACTATTTGTCCTACACTATACTGGATGTCTCTACTTCGTGTGTTATAAACTTTTGCTATCTTTTGGTGTGCAAGCTTTAAATTCTCAAAAATCTTTTTTCTGATGAGCTCTAGCTTATCACTATTGTTATTTATTTTAATATTTCCATCTTTTAAAGCGTCTAATCTGCGGAGAAGTTCATATGATTCTCCATTTTGTATCATTTGGGAGCCGAATACCGCATAGTAAGGCTCAAAACCAATGGAGTCATGAATGACACTTCTTAAAGAAAACGCTGCATTACTAGCATGTAGATCCCAATTTCTTTGGTCATTGTCTAAATATGATCTGATCTTTGCTAGTATAGAACGATTTACTCTTTCTGATGCATTCGCTTGTGGCGAATAGAATGCAGTTCGGACGTGTTTAACACCATATCTTTTGAGAAAGCTGGAAAATAGTTCTGATATGAACTGTTTTCCATTGTCTGAGTGTACGTATTCTGGTACACCAAAAATATGGAATACGTTCTCTTCTAAGTATCTTACTACTTCTGATGCAGTAGCTTTCCTTATCGGTTTTAGGAAAACAAATTTACTAAAATGGTCTAAGCATATAAATATGTGGGTGTGTCCGGTTTTTGACCTAGGATAAGGTCCTAGAAAATCTATATATAGTCTTTGAAATGGTCTCTCTGTCATAACTTGATTTCCCATTAGAGGTCGAGATATAGTGTTTAAAGGCTTACTACATTTGCAAACGTCACATGAATTAACGTGTTCTCGTACGTCTATGGTCATATTTGGCCAGAAGTACCTTTGTCGCAATTTCGCTAGAGTCTTATGTATACCTCCATGTCCTGCAGCAGGCGAGTTATGAGCCGCTTGCAAGAGACTCCTATGCAACTCCCTCGGAATCCAGAGTTTCCAGGCTCTGTCTTCCTGTAGTTCGTCTCCTGTCCTTATGTTTGTCCGTTTGTATACGAATCCTTCCGAAACACATACATCAGGGAGACGGTCTTTGTTTTCGTTTACCGTTTTCTTCAGCTCCTCATATTCCTGCGAACAGAAATATGGGGAACTGAGATCAACTTCCTGCATTTCTTTTTCGGGATTGAGCTCGTCCATGTAGATACGGGAGAGAGTATCAGGGACTACATTGAGGATACCTTTCCTATGTTCGATAGCGAAATCAAAACCTTGCAGTTTGAAACTCCATCTGGCCAAGCGTCCAGATAGATCCTTCTGAGTCATTAACCATTTTAAACTGGCATGATCTGTTATTATAGTGAACGGTAATCCCTCAATGTAGGCCCTAAACTTCTTCACTGACAGAACGGCCGCCAAGCATTCAAGTTCAGTCACTGTATAATTCCTTTGAGCGGAATTAAGTTTCTGAGACATGAATGCTATGGGCCGCTCATTCTCTTCCGCATCTTTCTGAAAAAGAACACTCCCTACGCCTGAAGTCGAAGCATCACACTGGATGTAAAAATGTTTCGAAAAGTCCTGGTTCGTCAGTATTGGAGCAGTTATTAACATGGTCTTTAGTTCATCAAAGGCTTTGATCGCTTCGTCTGTCATTGAGAATGATTTACCTTTTTTCAAACAGTCTGTCATGGGAGCTGATATTGTTGCGAAATTCGGTATGAAACGCCTATTACACCCTGTCATCCCTAGAAACCGACGGAGTTGCTTAGGAGTCCCTGGAATTGGAAAATCTTTCAATGCTGAGACTTTTTCGGGGTCAGTTCTCAGACACCCATCACCGATGAAGTAACCAAGATACTTAATCTCCTTGAAACAGAATTTACTTTTCTCCACGTTAATCGTGAGACCAGCATCCCGTAGACATTTAGCCACCTCTTCTAGTGCCTTAATGTGAGTTCCAAAGTCTGGAGAGCAAATCAAGAGGTCATCAAGATAGACAAAGACATTCTCTCTCATACGAGCGGGAATGACTTTGTCCATCAGCTTACACATTCTCTGAGCGGCATTGCACAGTCCAAAAGGCATAACCGTGAACTGATACAACGGCCGCCCAGGGACTGTGAAAGCTGTTTTCTCCCTTGATTTGGCCTCCAGAGGAATCTGCCAAAATGCATCTTTTAAATCAATGCTTGAAATAAAGTGGGTGTTTTGAAGTCGACTAATTATGCCTTCTATGTGTGGAAGAGGATAAGCAAATTTCTTGGTAGCCGCATTCACTTTACGTGAATCCAAGCAAAGTCTGTTCTTTCCAGGTTTCCTCACCAGCACCACTGGGGAACTATAGGCACTGTTGCTTTCTTCGATTACTCCAAGAGCGAGCATTCGGTCAAGTTCCGCGTACATCAACTTCTGTACTGCAGGTGAGATTGGGTAGTGTCTTTGTTTGATGGGAATGCTTTCGTCTTCCATCTCAATGACGTGTTCTTCTAGACTTGTCTTTCCCAATCCCAACACTGCAAAAGAAGGAAAAAGCTGCTTGACCTGCTCTAATTCCTCAGTTTGTGCTGGTGAAAGTTGCCTGACGGGACCAAGATCCTGTCCCTCCATCGGCAATGGAGTGTCAAGAGCACTGACAATGTGTGGAGCTACCTTGAAGGCTCTCCAAAAGTCGACGCCTAAATACAGCTTTTGCTGTAAGCCTGGTACGACATACAGTTCCATTTCCTGAGTGTTCTTTCCCCATGAAACCTTTGTTTTGAATCTACCTAATATCTGTTGCTTGTTCCCGTCAGCTGTTTTAATTCCTATATTCATTTTAATTATTTCTATATTATGATTTCTTACGAAATCCATTGCACTACTCCCCAAACAGCTAACTGATGCTCCACTATCTAATAGACCGAGCATCTCTTCACCTCCTATATATACTTTTGTATATGGTCTATTGTCGTCAGTATTTGTTATCACAGATGATTCTATTCTAATTTTATGAAACCTATTAATTGCACATTTTTCCCTTAATTTAAAAATTTTCTTGAAATTCCTTGACATTTTAATAGTTTGTTCTAACTCTTCTCCAAAAATTCGTTTTCTTGCTTCTTGATAATCAATAAGTCTTTGATGAAGAGTTTTCCTAGGATTCGAATTAGGTTCAATCATATTTATCTTTTTGGTTTCATCTCTTCTTAAAATATTTACTTTTCCTGGGCGTTGGGATTCCCGGGAAGTTGAGTTTTCGTCGGTAGTTGATTCCCGGACGCACTCCCGACTTGAACTTTTCCCATACACGATGCGCATTTGAAAGAAATGTTTCCTTGTCCACAACTAAAGCAAGTCATGGTATGGAAACTCGAAGGACAAGTCGTATTCTTAGCTCCTACATCTTTCATATGTTCATTCAAACCTAAATGTCTTTTTTCATTGTCTATATGTTTAGGTAGACCCAAACATCTCTTATTATGGTTCATATTCCCTCTGCTCTGTTGAATAGCTGCAATATCATAGTCTTCATCTCCTGTCTTGTATGAATCATCTTCTTTTATCCATTCATCTTCTTGTATATCTTGTCTACAATGGTCTACTTCACTTACATTTTTCCTAAACTTAAAATCTCTTGAGGCTATATGAATTTCCGCTCGCCTACACTGTTCTCTTAATTCATGAATTGAGTTGATCGAACTACTAAAAATCAAATTAGCTACTCTGTCTTTAATGTTAGGCATTAAAATTCCTATCAAATCCTGTTCATTTGGACGATTTCGCATTTGAAGGAATAGGGCCCTAACATCGCTGTAGAATTCGTCAAAGGTTTCATGAGGAAGTTGTCTTCTGTCCATAATTTGACGCAAAATCTCGGGGTCTCTTCTTTTATTTTTATACTGATTTAACAATTCAGCTTTTAGATCATGATAATTGAGTAATATATCTCCAGCATTTTCTTCAAGGTACTGCCAATACCATCTTTCGGCACCTCCTGTAACTAAGTGATGAAAATTTGCAAATAAATCTTCATTACTTAAATCGCATTTACGTTGGAGAGTTTCAATCCTGAAAATAAAACTTTCTACAGGCATGGACTTTGATGACCCATCAAACTTTATTCCCCATTTATGCACGTCTACTCGTCTAGTGGAATCTCGTGAATTTAGAGGACCTCTATTCATAGGTATTCTCGATTTAGAAGCTTGACCTAATGTTGTAGGGGCTCGCGGATTGGAAACTACTGGCCTAGATGTGGTCACGTTCTCGGTTTGACGAATCTGTCGGGGAAATGAATATTGTGTTGAGGAGTGTTCATAATGTTCAAGTTCATTTATTTTTTTATTAATTTCACTGATTTTATTTTCCATAGCGACGAACATCTTCGACATACCCTCATGGAACATAATCAATGTCCTATCATTATTTTCACGGACGGCTAGTGAAACTGCCGTGCCTATCTTATTTGAGACACTCTCCTCGGTAATTCTCCTGATGAAATCTGAGTCAGACTCATAAGGATAGCGTGTTTTATCATCACTCCTGCGCTGTGAGTTATTCTCACCAGATCCTACAATTCCTTCAGTGTCTCGTCTATTAAAACCCAAACTGGGGTTAAACTCTTGACGAGTCTGTTCCCTATTCAACGTAACGCGTTTTGTATTTCTTTCAAGAGCTTCCGTGTTTCCACGAACGGTTTTCTCTTGAATTTGGATTAGACGAATCTGATTGAGGATATCGTATTCATCATCTGGATCATGAAGATCATTATTTTCGTCGATCTCTTCGATCGTAGGTCGAAGAAGCGCAAATTCCCTAACCGACTCACTTTGAGTTCTACCTCTTGGTAAATTTTCCTCAAATCTATTGCTTTCCTGTACCCCAGGCAAATTTTCCCCTAAGGACCTACTCAATGCATCACCGTTCAGAGTAGACATAGCACTAGGATTGTCTTCGGGTGCAGGAGCCCTGTCTTCCATCTGTTCTGTCATAAGACTCCTAAGAGGATATCTTATGCACGGTCTAGACGAAGTGTTTTTCGGAATTGCTCCTTTCTTTTTACCTGACATAACTTTCTTCTATTTAATCGTTTTCTCTAACTTCAAAAAAAAATTCTTAAATAAAAATAATAAAAAAAAAAACAAAAACTAAAAATTCAAAAATGATCCTGTAGATATTTAAAAAAAATATTAGAGTTCAAAAATGTTTATGAAATAGAAATGTATTCAAATACAAAAAAAAATAGGAAAAATTTAACAAAAATCTGTATCTAAAAAAAATTCAAAACGAATAACTAAGCAATATTAATTATATTTCAAGAATTCTCCTTTTCTTCAAAAGGAAAGATTATTTCTCACTAGCTCAAATTTTTGATAGAATGCAAAAACTAGTAGTTAAGAAAAATCAGAAAACTAAAAACTAAAAAAAAACTAATGATATTTTTCAATTTTGAAAGCAAAACCAAAATGGTAGGATAATTCAAACTGAAAACTTAAAACCTATAAATTCACAAAAAAATTAATATTTGTTTCCAATCATGAAACAAAAAAAATTGAAAAAGGAAATTCACAACCTATAAATAAAACGTATAATTTATCTTGTAAAAGAGATAATCCAAAATTCTAAACCTAAAATGAAAACAAAAACGTAGTATGTGCAAAGCGAAAGAAAAATAAAAGAAAAGAATTGAACAAATTTAAAAAAAAGAAAAAAAGTAATAACTCAAAAATGAATAAATGAATAAAAATGAATAATTCAAAAATTTCAAGTTTTTTTTTTTTTTTTTTTTTTTTTTTTAATATCTATAATTTAAATTATTTACTTTAGCTGTTAAATTCTGAGATTGGATTTTTTTTATTTTTGTATTATTACAGTGGTGTGTGGAGTTCCTAATCAAGTATCCTTTCTAATAAGGAAACCGTACAGTCTGTCTATCTTGTCCGTCAAGTCAGTTGTCTTGTCGAGTCTTCGTGTTCATAGCTGGAACCCTCTTGACCCCAGCGAGTGTTGATGCATAACCTTTCTTCTCTGCCACAACTTGCAACGAGTGTGGAACCCTGATAGAAGGCTGGCATAGTTTTCCAGTTAAGCGTCAACACGGACAAGTTTTCCAGACCAAAGCTCACGCCTCACTATAAAAACCTGGCTGTGCCTTATGTTCCCGGACAGCGCGAAGCATATGGCCTTTCATACTTGTCCCACTCCTGCTTTCATGTTAATCTTCCAATTCCCTCACGGAAACGCTGGTTCTGAAGACCTACTACGTTTTGGGCAGAAATCTTCAGAGTATTCATAAAGAAGCAGGAGTATTTACGACTAGTGAGTATGTTATATTGGACAGAAAAGTAAAAAAGAAAGATATTGAAGAGGCTATTGGAAGTCCAAGGTGACGACCTTCCGCAGAAAATCGTCCCCTTGAAGTTACAATTGGTCTCATGAGTTGTTAATAAAAAAAATTCGTTGGGCGCCATTGAAATGAGGCTAGTTCAGGCCACAGGGGCAATTTTAGTGCTGTATTTAAGGACGATGGCATGCTTGTCTCGGCTCAGCTAAGCTCGTCGGACGGGGGGAGTTCTTGTCCTTATCAAGACACTTTTAGCTCAATTTCATATTTATCATGCCAAAATTTAAGTTAAAGGAATAAAAAAAGAGGTAAGGAAGCTACTTAACTATGTCGGACGGACACGGACTGGACGATTAGAAGAAAGCTGAAGAAGAAAAATAACACACTCACTTGCCTATGCCATAACCCTGGTGAAAGAATGGAAAAAGTACGGTAATATGTCTTTGAATTAAAAAAAAACTATTCTAATTCCTAAAACTATATTTTCACCTATTATAAAGAAAAAAATCTAACCCCCCCTTATACTATAACTACAACTAAAACCTTAAATCTAATCTACTCTATCTCATCAATAGACTTTACCTTCATTCCATTGTCTCACCAAGATAATGGTTCGCTAGGAGCAATTAGGTTGGCCTGATGTTGTTGGCGAAGCTTGGCCATCCCACCCATGTCAAAGACATATCCTTTGCTATCTTCCTTGGCCTAAGTTTGTGGAAGATAGCCCCTAAATTGCTTTCCAGCTATATAGTCCTACCGTTAGTTCGTCATGTATCTACACCTAGTCTCGTACTTTGCCTTATAGACGGCTTGACGCGGTTCTCCACACACCAATTGCTTTAGATTTAGCAAACCATCATTAAAATATTATTGCTACAAATTTATTCCAACTTCAGTAAAACGAATAAAAAAAGTTATTTGATTATCTTCCTTCAAAACAATATAAATGTTTAATTTTTGTAAATTCAAAAGAAAAGGTCAACATTATATATAAAAATACAAAATTGGCAAAAAAAGAGTTTCTCAATTCCATGGGATTAAAAAATATAAAAAAAAGCAAAAAAAATCTGTCCTTAAATGTATATTATAAGTTGATTTTGGTTGGGGTATTCTTTGCTCATCCCAATGAATTCATTTTCTTATATATTAGGTACTCACGTTTTTACCCGTCCCTCGAAGTCCTGCCGGCAGCACAGATCAGGAACGTTATCGTTGATTAAATTTCACTTAAAATTTTTTTGTGCACGTACAAATAACAATTCATTTAAGCACAGATTTGATATTTACATTTAAAATTAAATTTACTATGGTAAAAAAAAACTAAATTTACTTTAAACAAAATTAAATCAAATTGAAATAATTATTGATACAAAAAAAATTAAAATTATTATTTCACTAATTTGTTATTAGTTCTTTGTTCTTTCTTTTCTTTTTTTTTTTTTTCACTTCGTTACTGCTTCACTTTAATCTCCTTATTCCTATGTGTTGGTGTACTGTTTTCTGGAACTTTCTTTAAGCTTCTTATATCCTTCCCAAGATCCTGGTTCTTGGCTACAAAATTCCCTGCTACATATAATTTTTCCTCTTCTTGATGGTAGGGACAGGGCTCCTGTATCCTTATACAAGCAGAGGCACCTATTGCGTCTATTCTGATTGGTATTGGACCCAGAATCACGAATATGTACCTAAGCGAGGAAAGTATCATATTCATAAATTAGGCTCCTATTGTCTACGTCTGCGTCAGTTAAAACTACATACCTCTGCGCTTTTGGCGTAATTGATATATTATATGTGGCTTTAGAATATTTGTTCCACGTTTATACACCATATATTCTGCTTTAACTCTCCCTTTTTTCTGATTTTATTTAATTTAAATTTTCAAATTCAAATTCTTTTTATAATTAAGCTATTACGTTTGATTAATTTCAAACCTTTTTTCTTGAATTTAAATTTATATTCGAAAAAAAATTCTCGGAAATTACTTCAACACCGTACAAAAATCACAAGTCGTTTGATCCCTTTTCTTTTCCTAAGTTCACAAAGACCTTTATTACATAATTAACTTTCTTTGTTTTATCAAGTAAATAGATCGATAACTGCTAGATAGTTGGATCCTACCTATCAGTTAACATATCAAACACCTGTCCTCCTCACTCCCATATATTTAATGATATGCAGTGTAGTAGGTAATATTACTAATATAATTTAACTAACATTGTACTATTTATTTGTTTGATACCTTACATCTAATATCACAGTATCTATATTGCAAGAATCTTATCCTAATAACTTTTGATTAGTTTCCTAATTTTTTATTACTACTACATTCTCTATTATTATTTTCAAAGGGTAACCGACGCTAGATTCCTTCTTTCCTTCGAATTTTTGCTTTTCTATAATCATCTATTACTATGATTATAGATGGTTCATCGGTAATACATACTAGTTTTAATTCGCCGTAAATAAAAATGGCCGTCACAAAGTGTATTTATATGTTTTAACTCCTTTAAGAGTGAGACCAAGCTATACGACTCGATATGTCAAATTTGATTTGCATAAAAAATGTGTTTTTGCATCAAACGTGGCGGACAGTTGACACTTATTGGTAAGTATTTTATTTTTCTTTATTTATAATTATAATAATAATTATTTTACTTTATATTTCTTTTTTTAAAATTTTAGATACCACTGACGAATGACTATGGGGTATAACAAGGTAAGTACCACTGTTATAAACATCATTTTAAAGATGTAAACATTGGTAGAAATCTGTGCCTTTGCCGAAATGGTCGAGGCCGAGGTGGCTATCTAATATTTATTACATCTGACTATTTCTACCATGAATCCACATTTATCCATTTTATTGTTTGTATCTTTTAGATATCTACTCGTACATACAGCAGAACACGCCGAACAGACACAAACCGAAGAAAAGCTGCAATCGCATTTCTTGTTAAGATGTAGGTACATTGTGCAAATGTGCCTACCAAAATTATGCTAATTGGATATGAACCCCGCACCGTAGGGATTTTTGCACCACCGATGCTCCCTTGCGCAATATACAGGTAGAGGAGGTGTGTATGATCGCCTCTTCCCTGTGGGAATTATTATGGTATTATGTTTTGATGTAGTTAGTTTTGTAGTTAGCTAGTTATGTAGTTAGTTAGTTTTGTAGTTAGTTAGTTTTTTCTTTTTTTTTTTTTTTTATTTACATATATTTCTATTAGGTATTATGCGTATCGATTTTATTTTTTTTTTCTAAAACGCAACTGAGCCACCTTACAAAGTTTAAGAAACTTTTTGGCGAACAAAAAGCTTTTGCTTCGTTAAATTAATACAATAAAACGGCTAGTTTTATAAGAAAGTTTTTAGCAAAGCCGCAAGCCTTTTGGGGAAGTATTACTTGGTTGTATGAGTCCAAAAATTGAATAAAAAAACTCAAAAGCCGAAAAGCGGTTTTATTGCAAACCATGGGAAAAGCTGAGTCAAAGTTGCATGCAAAAAGCCGTTAAACATGAAGAAGGATCACTCATGATCTAGGGATGTTTTTACTTTAGTGGTGTTGGAAATATAGTCAAAATCGATACCAAAACGACGGGTTCTAGTTACGTCAATATTTTAAGAGAAAACCTAGCTTTTACTGCTTCAAAACTGTCTTTGGGATATTATATATATTTATTTTCTCATTAAAAATGTTATATTTTTCAACAAGATAACGACCCAAAGCATACACGCAAAGTAGAGTTTTTTGCTCAAAACAATGTTGATGTACTAGAATGGCCACCTCAATCCGCTCACTTTCATTATGTTGAGCACTTTTGCTCCATTTTGGTTCACAGGATTCCCTTCCCAATTCGCGACCTTAGAACAACAAGGTTCTAACCGACAATTTTGAAAAAAATGAGTTTTATATCAAATCTGGGTAAATTTAGGGTGCTCTTTCGATTCCCGTAATCCATTTTGCTCTATCTCTTTCCATTTCCACGATAGACAGGGCTACAGAGTTCTATCTGCATATTTTCCATTTGAGATTTAATCAATAAGGTTCTAACTGCCACTTAGAACCTTGTTTCACAAAATATCCAGAGCTACAGAGTTCTATCTGTATATTTTCGATTTGAGATTTATTTAAAAAGGTTCTAACTTCCACTTAGAACTTTGTTTCACTAAATTCAAAAAAAGAAACCATGCAGATAGAACTTTGTTACATATTTAAATGCAATTTTGAAATAGAATCAAGTAGATTTTGAGATTTATTTCAAGTAAATTTAAATTTGACCATTATATTTTTTTTCGTGTATTTATCAGCTGTAACAACATATTATTTGTTTATGTACTATCTTTTTATTAACAAAATAATATTCCACATCTCTTTCACAATAAAGAAAACTTATTTAAATCTTTTTATTTCATCCAATCTCAATTATCCTCCGTAATCGAAAAAATTAAGTTCACAAGGTTCTAAGTGCTACATAGAACCTTATTGTTCTAGAATATAGTGCCGTATCGTTGAGCAACAAAGTCCTATAATGATTTTTAAAGTCAAATTTAAGGGTTAAAAACCTGGTTTTATTAGGCTTTAAAGTAGAAATTTTATAGATTGTGTGCATATTCATCGGGTTATAAAAAAAAAATTTTAATTTTTTTAAACAGTATCCGAATAAAAGACTTCAAATATTCAGATGCGTTTTTCTCAAAACACACTTTGGTGTACTTAGAACCTTGTTGTTCTAGGGTCGCGAATTCCCCATTTATTTTAAAAAGTATGCAAAATAAATGAAAGATAATTCTAGTTCAAATTTTAAAAAATCTGGTCTGCAGTAATTTAAAATAAAAGAGGAGTTATTACTTTACTTATTAAGTTTTTTTTTTTTAATTTATCAAGTTTTGTTTTGAATATTTAATATGTTCTATGTTGGTCTTTTGAATTTACACTTTATTTTGTCTTTTTTTTTTAATAATGCAATATCGTTTCTTTTTACTTGCGATATAGGTACTATAGGGCAAGTTCTGCATTTGAAAAAAAAATCGAACTCGAGATTTTGATCAAAGTTGACATTACGATGATAGCGAAGACGAAAAAAGTGGGTCCGACAATTCCGTCTGTCTGTCTGTATGTCTGTATGTTTGTATGTCTGTATGTCTGTACCTCGAACTACAGCCTAAACTAACGGAGATATTTTCTTCAAACTTGGTAGTTAAGGGTCTTCGGTGATTCCCTAGAGGATAAATTGAATTTTTTTTTTTAGCTCCAAAACTAAGGGTACCCCCCATACACCCGTGATGCAAAATCTTATTTATCTCGAAAACGGCTCTAACGATTTTGATAAAAAAATTAAGTGTGATATTATGGACATGGACTATATTTTGGTCAAAAAAAATTTGGGGGGAAATGTTATTAGGGGTACCTGTCATAGAACAGTTTTTTTGATTTTCGAATTTCTCACCAACGGCTCTAACGATTTTAACCAAAACTTTTATGCAGGAGCTGCTTTGCATTTGAAAAAATATAAACTAAAATTTTTTTTCGAAAAAATTGTTTTTGAATTTTTAAAAAAATAATACAATTTTTTTTTGAAAATTCAATATCTTGAAAACCGATACACGATGAAATTTTTAAATTACGTTTAAAAATGTATTTTATTAAATAATAACAATTTGCATATCAATTTTTTTTATAAAAATTTTAAGGAAAATTTAGTACACAAAAAACATGTTTCAGTGTGTCTGTATGTCTGTACCTCTCACTACAGCCTAAACCACTGGACCTATTTCTTTCAATCTCGGTAGTTAAGGGTCTTCGGTGATTCCCTAGAGGAGAAATAGAATTTTTTTTTTAGCTCCATAACTAAGGGTACCCCCCCATACACCCGTGATGCAAAATCTTATTTATCTCGAAAACGCCTCTAACGATTTTGATAAAAAAAATTAAGTGTGATATTATGGACATGGACTACATTTTGGTCAAAAAAAATTTTGGGGCAAAATGTTATTAACGGTACCTGCCATAGACCCGTTTTTTTGATTTTCGACTTTCTCATTAACTTCTCTAAGGATTTTAACCCACAATTTTTAGAAGGAGTCCCCTTAAGTTTAAAATAATATTGTATATAAAAATATTCGAAAAAATATTTATTGGGTTTAAAAAAAAAAAAAAAAAAAAAAAAAATTAAATCAATATCTTCAAAACCTATGAACGATTATTTTTTGAAATTATTTCCTAAAACCAATATTATTAAATACTTAAAATTTCTTATATAAAAAATTTATTTAATAATAAAACGATTTTTTAAGGTTTATTTGCATAAATTCATACTTTTCCGGAAACCAGACGACAATTTTATGCATTTGAACATTACTACGAGTATCTCATTAAATCCATGTTTTATATTTTATAAAATGTATCTTAAATTCCAAAGTGCTTTTACATAAGAGCAAGTTCGTGCGATCCAGTCGTGCATTTTATTTATTCTCAAATGTGTAAATAACCTTTCATGACCACTTATATGGTCTTAAAAGAGTCTTTAGCTAAAATTTATAACAAATTAATCTTAAAGGTTTCCCTTGAAGAATACAATATATCAATATATTGCTTCCTTGATGCAACGTGAGATCGGTTCATTGGAACCATAATTAGTTCGATGAAAATTCACATGGAATAAGATGTTACCCCGAGTGTTTCTTGGTGGGATATGAAAGCCCAATCTTTATAATAAAAATGAACACTTTATTCGAAAAGAAAGTATGTCACGAACAAACATAATAGAAAAATATTTCCGGCGGAGTGAAAGAGTGTTAATACCAATCAACCAATCAACACCTAGCCTTGTAACGGGGAAAATCACCGTACCATTCCCAGTTAAGTTTAAAGATAACATACCTTGTGAAGTTTTTTTGCACCCTCTCAATTCTTTCAGCGGCTGTTATATAAAAAGGGTTCCAGATTACGGAACAGTACTCCAGAATAGACCTTACTAATGAAAAGTACAGAGTTTTTAGTTTAAAGATGTCATAAAACTCACGGGTATTTCTTTTAACAAAGATTAACATTGAGTTAGCTTTGTTGATTAATAAGATCCATCTGAGGATTAAAAGTTAACTTTTGATCAAGGATAAGGCCTAGATCTTTCTTTTCTGACACTCTTTCTAAAGGAAAATCAGATAACCTATAGGTGTAAAAAATAAGGTTATGTTTTCTTAAACAGGTAATAACTTGACATTTAGCAACATTTAAGTGCAAATAATTTAACCCACACCAACGCGAAAGCTTTAAAAGATCGTCTTGAAGAAGTAAGCAGTCCTGAATTAAGTTAATTTTTCTGTAAAGCTTTAAGTCATCGCGGTACAGAAGACATTGTGAGTGATTAAATATCTCTGGTAAATCGTTAATAAATAAAAAAAAAATAACAATGGTCCTATGTGGCTTCCCTGAGGAACTCCAGATGGTACATGAATAGGTTCAGAAAAAAAACTGTCAATTTTAGCAATTTGGACCCGATTAGATAGGTAAGATTCAATTTAAGAAAGCAAATTTTAATGAATATCTAGAAAAGCCAGTTTCTGAAGTAAAATCTTGTGGCTAAATCTGTCGAATGCTTTCGCAAAATTCGTGAAAATAATATCAGTGTGAAGATTATTCTTAAAACCTGATAGTTGACGAAAATGGAAAAATTCGTAGCAGTTGATCTTCCAGATACAAACCCATGTTGGAAGATAGATATATGTTCCCTTACAACAAAGAACATTTTTTCGCAAATTATTTTTTCAAAAATCTTTGGGATATTTGAAATCTTGCAATTCGGTCTGTAGTTTACGATATCTTATTTTAATCCAGCTTTAAAGATAAGGGTTAAGAATGAGACTTTCCATTCCTTCGAAAAATGGCCAGTATCGAGTGAAAGATCAAATAAAACGGATAAAGGTTTTAGCTATAGAGATAGCAGCTTTTTTTAAAAACAATGGTAAAAATCCATCAGGTCCAGCGGACTTCGATGGATCGATTTCCACAAACGCTTTCAGGATTTCAGATTCATTAACCCGAAGAAATCCCAAGTTGAATCTTTCAGGCAAAGCATTTATACTATGAGTAGGTTGTTCATGAGTGTAAACTGATTTGAAGTACCTAGCGAACAAATAACTAATGACTGAGATATCGCTTGTTGATGTATCTAAGTAATTCATACAGCACGGAAATCCAGTACATTTTCGCTTTGAATTGATAAATCTCCAGAAATGAGTTCCATCAGTTTTAATCTTTGATTCAGTTGTTAAAACATAGTTTTGGTACAGAAATCGATTAAGGAAATCAAACTCGCGTTCAAAGTTTAAGTAAGTCCTGCGCATTTCAGCGTCATTTTAACAAGATTTGCACCTTTTATAGGCTTTATTTTCCTGATTTTTGAAATTCGATAGCCTTTTGTTAAACCAAATTTTTACTTGCGACTTATAGGTACTATAAGGCAAGTTATGCATTCGTAAAAAAATCGAACTCGAGATTTTGATGAAAGTTGACATTACGATAATAGCGAAGACTAAAAAAGTGGGTCTCGCAATTCTGTCTGTCTGTCTGTCTGTCGCTTCGACTACAGCCTAAACGACTCGGCCGATTTTCTTCAAACTTGGTAGATATTATTTTTAATTTTTTCCCCACACACGTTCTTTTCTTTTTTTTTTTAAAACCAAAAATAACGGTACATGCCGTACGAATTTTTTTTACGATTTTTGTAAATATTTTTTTTTCTCAAAAACTGCACGTCAGATTTGAAAAAAAAAATTTATTTAGTTAAAGCTAGGTACTGAATGAAAAAAATTTTCCGAAAAATGGATATTGAGGGTACCCCCCTAAGAACTATTTTTTTAGTTTTTGATTTTCTCAAAAACGGTACAACGGATTTTGATCATTTTTTTTGGTGCTAAGGCTCCCCAAAAATTTTAATAGAATTCTGTATTCAAATTTTCAAAAAAAATTGTTTTGGATTTTTAAAAAAAATTTCAAATTTTTTTTTTTTAAACTCAATATTTTGAAAACCTTATATTAGATTTTTTTTCAAACTTGATAAATAAAAGTTTGTCAACATAGTCTACAAGATGTATGAAAAAAAGTTTTACTTTACCTTTAAATAAAGGTACCCACCATACAAATGTAAAAAAATGACTTTCAAAAATCTTTTTTTTTCTCGAAAACGGAGCCTTGAATTTTGATAAAATTTTTTTTATTTCAATTAATTTTAACGATCTTTACTTTAATAAAAAAAAATTTAAATTAAGATATTACATCTTGTACCTACCACAGAACTATTTTTTTAAATTTTGAATTACATACTCATTATCGACGTGACGGATTTTAATGAAATTTTTTGTAGAGATGCTTCTAAAAAGTAATTTTTTTTTGGAAAATTCGATATTTCAAAAACGGTGCAATATTTTTTTTGGAAATTTAATTTTCATTCGTACAGTAATAAAAACTTAAAGTAAGCATACCAAAATTTTGTATATAAAACCCTTTTTTAAGAAACCACTACAAGAACTTATAATTTTTGTTCTTGCATAAATTCATATTTGCATAGCATTCTGTTTTTGTCTCTAAAAGAATTTAGAAAATTAATTTTATCCTTATGAACAGTTTTCTCTAATAACATTCGTAATTCCTAGTCTATTACATAGGAGCAAGTTCGTGCGACCAAGTCGTGCATTTTCAGTGCTTCAATCTCATTTGTAATATTAAAATTAATAAACAATTTTTCATCCGGATCAAAAGTCCATTTTATGTCACCTACTTTAAAATCACCAGCATACAATACATGCTCTGCAGAAGACAGATTATCAAATTAATATAGCTAGACAATTGTTTAGATGCACACTATATAAATCTACAGAACTTCTAGGCGGAATATAACTGCTTATAACATAGAGTACACTCTTATCATTCAATGTTACTTTATAGATTAATTGATCGATATCAAAATTAGAGTTACTTGCAATGGAGTCAGATACGAGCTCAATAAGTCTGCAAGGTAAGCTTGATCGAACCGCAATCAGAACACCACCACCTCTTTCCAATCCAGTTATCTGAGAACATCTATCTTTTCTAAATAATGAATATTATATCTAGGAAGATTTTTACCACCTATAATAAACCTTGAACATTTGATTTGTTACACAGAACATAGCCAGAGGATCGTTTCCATCTTTAGCAAACACTGCCCAACATGAAAGCATCAGCTAATCTAAACTTTTCTCACAAAACTCAATGTCTCAGCTGTGGAGACCAGCAGGAAAAGGAAAAAGTCATTAATTTCTTCTGTAAATGCCCTAATCTGGCCAAAAGAAGAGCACAATCATTAGGAAATGCAATTTTAGCAACATTGACGAACTTTCAGAAATAAAAATCCCTTCTGATCTCGAAATCGCTCTACGAAAAACTGCTGTTACTTCTATAACGTGCCCTCCGTTTTGATTACTTTGTCACTTTTTGCCATTTCTACCTAGCTAACTTTAATGCACAAAATACACTGTTTTATATCAAAATTGTCTAGAATCTCTGGAATGAATTCGACAACTTTTATCGAGTTCCTAATATCATTGAAATTTTCCTTTAAAAGATGTTTTTATTTTTTAACTCCAAAAATAGAATCATTCTCCTGCATCCTTAAATGTATTCCTATGCATCCTAAGACTTATACATACAATACACTCTATCTAATTCAATCATCATCAAGAGTAAGGTGTTAAGTCCTTTCTAAAGAACCCTTTAAACCCTAACTCTAACCAAAAATCCAACTGCACAAATCACAGCATTCCCTTAAGTATATACCTACCAGCCACAAAACTTAAAAAGACTTGCAACTCAATTGATTCGATTTAAATTTTCAGATTCCATTTCATTCAATTAACCCACAACTGTTCGGGTTCATTCAATTATAATAAAAAGAGTCAACAGAGGGACTATTAGAGAACCCTTAATTATCGTCAGATTTAAGCTTTTTGTCATTCTTCATCAAGAGAATCCCTTGAAATCCTCAATATGATAACGAGCATTACAATATAATCTGTTCCAATAAAACGCAAATTAAATTCCATTCCCCGAATAAATCCGTTGCTCTGTGTAGAGTTTGCAAACATCCATAATATGAAAGATGGCATTTCTTCGTGTGCAATTCCCAGCAGCCACAAATCCTTGTTCATAAAATCCTTTTCATATTGGAAATTCAATAGGTAGTACGTGCAAGCTATAGTACCACCACCGAATATCAGTTTAAACCAAATCAATTCTGGAATCTGTATCTAACAAGGAAAATGCTCGTCCGCCTCTCGCTCTCTCTCTCTCTCTCTGTCCATACCCACTTAACTTCTATCCTTAGTGTTAGCTGTTGTCTTTGGGATGATGTCATCACTAATGGTATATTACCAAAGTGTACCACCACAGCTTCACCACCTGTCCCAGTCTCAATCCAAAGCCCAAAAACTCGATGCTCCTACATTGGCATACGTCTTACTTGCAGTATTGGGCTTCTTCTTCAGAATTTTGCCTTGAGCGTCATCCCAATGCAATGAAGAGCAAACCTCAAAGTCAACGAAGATTCTTCCTGTCCTGTGTGTGTACCATCAAACAGAACGGAAATCTATCAAATAACAGAGATACCACCACGAGGATGACTAACAACGACGATGACAAGGACGATGAGCTCGACAACGGCGACGGCGGCGACGCGCCCTGGGATAATATAAAGGACTACTGGCACTAGAAGGTATAAGTACATGGAAGAAGTAAAAATATTCCATTTGAACCATAGAACCGTTGAACACGGAATATGCATCATTTGCACAAAATGGAAGCATCGCAGAGGAACTGAGAAAACCAGAACAAGGACATTGGAGATGGGAGATGGGCTGTCTTTATGGTGAGAGTGATGGCGAATGGCGAATAGATTTTCCGTGCAACACTTGAATGCGTTTGACTTGACGTCCGATTAATGAAACCCTTACTCGTTGGTGAAAGGATACTATGGAGCGCTTTACGAGTATCTGCACCCGCAGTGGTTGGGGCAATATCTCCTGCCTCCTGGGATTCCTTCAGGTGCATCCACATATAATTATGTATGTGTTTCGGATGACTATATGTGTGAGGGGGGGATAGTGTACTTTTGGAGGGTTTGTGCCAATTTGCATTCACGTATCCTGTGGTGTGGAATCAACGTGATGGAGTGGCAGTCCATCAAGGAGAAGCTATGCACGACGACGACGTTAGTTTTGCAGTACCATCCTGTTGCATAAACACCCATACAAACACAAAGAACGGCTGGTTCTCATTATTTCGTGAGTGGAGGACTGACTTTTTCAACCCGCCTGGCTGACTATCTAACCGACTGCATTGAAATAAGGGACTAGCATGCAAATTAAGGCATTATAACTGCATTCGACGAGGAAAGGTCTTCTGTCTCTGCATCAGAGCCTTGTGATTTGTTCGTCGTGTTGCGCCTCGTCGCGGTCGGTCGGTCGGTCGTCGTTAGCTTTCATTCCTGTGCAAACGCTAAAAGGCGATGAATTTCTTTTAGCTGCAGCTATAGCAACACCAGCTTCAGCTTCAGCACCAGCACCTGGGAATTGCATTGTTTCGGGAGCATTGTTACAGGGCACAGTTGATAAACCTAGTTTGAGATTTCGAAATATCATCAGGGAGAGATTTCTGAATCCAACAATGACAGACCGCTTTGGGATTGGAAAACGATGAAGTGAAAATTCGAATGCAGTATCCGCACAAATAACTGGTGGCGATGACAACAGCGACGAATGAGAATCACTATACGACGACGACGTTAGATCCAACCATTGCGATATGGTTGGAGGGATTTGCAAAATGAACCACTTATTCCAAGCATAATGAGATTTTTGAAATATAATGAAAACCTTGAGTTTTAGGGCTTAAAGTTTGCACAACAGTCAAACTCAAGTTTCAGGTTGTGAACCACACATACCCACATACTAAGGCTCAATATGTATAGGAGAGGGATAGAAATGTATGTACATATGTAGATGAGGGACAGAGAAATAGTTTCGAAATTATTAGATTGGAATTCTATCACAAATGACTTAGCCTTTGGATTAGGTTTGTAGGATTTTGTATTCATATGGAAATGAAAAGATTTACAGTGCTGTCCAAATAAAATATAATTGATTTAGTTTTTGATTTTTAAAGCAGAAACCGATACAAAAAATTGCTTGAATATTGAACCGATAACCAATAAATCAGTTCTTCATAGTACACATTTCTATTTACCTTTCATATTTTCACAGATTATAAATATAAGCCACATAAGTCACCAAGTTAAGCAGGCTTAAAAAGGATCATCATCATCATCGGCTCGACAACCGGGTTCCGGTCCTGGCCTCTTTCAACAAGTCTCTCCACCTATCCCGGTCTCTAGCCGACGCCATCCAGTTGCGCACCCCAAGGCTTCGGGCGTCCTGGTCTACGCCATCTCTCCAGCGCAAGCATGGTCTACCACGCTGTCGTCTACCATAGAATGTACCACAAAGAACTTTCCGAGCAGGTTCCTCTTCGCTCATGCGAGCTAGGTGCCCTGCCCACCGGAGTCTACCGAGCTTAATTTTTGTCACAATATCTTCTTCTAGGTAGATTGCGTACAATTCATGATTGTACCGTCTCCGGAATCGTCCTTCCTGACATATGGGGCCAACAATTCTCCTTAAGACTTTTCTCTCGAACGCAGCTAAGAGGTCGGAGTGCCTTTTGCTAAGCACCCAAGTCTCGGATCCATATGTGAGTACTGGCAGGACCATGGTCCTGTACAGCAGCAGTTTTGAAGTTATGGTGAGATTTCTGGATTTGAAGAGCTTTGACAGACTATAGTAGGCTCTGTTGGATTTGAGAAGCCGCCCGCGTATTTCTTCTTCTATATTGTTATCGGCTGCTACTATTGACCCAAGGTATTTAAAGGATTGCACCACTTCAAATTCGTGCTCCGCAACCTTGATTGTTTGACCAACTGTTCCTCTCGCATTCGACGCCACCATGTACTTTGTTTTACCTTCACTAATGTGCAGCCCCAGATTTTGTGCCGCCTGCTCGATCTGGATGAAGGAATCGTGTACAGCTTGTTCGGTTCTTCCGATGATGTCGATGTCGTCTGCGTAAGCCAGTAACTGGCTGGACCTGTTGACGATGGTCCCTCTTGGTGCTGTGCCAGAGTCACGGATTGCTTTCTCCAATGCCAGGTTGAAGAGGAGGCAGGCCAAACCGTCCCCTTGTCGGAGTCCATTAAAGATGTTGATTGGTCTGGATAGCAATCCGGCTATTTTTACTTGGCTTGTTACGTTGGTCATGGTCAACCTACATAGTCGTGTCAATTTATTTGGGATGCCGAATTCTCTCATGGCTTTGTAAAGTTCTACCCTGGCTATGTTATCATAGGCGGCCTTAAAGTCTATAAACAGATGGTATGTTGGGATGTTAAATTCTAGACATTTTTCCATCGCCTGCCTAAGGGTAAATATCTGATCAGTTGTTGATTTGCCTGGAATGAAACCACACTGATATTGCCCGATGACGGTTTTAGCGTATGGGGTTATCCGGTCTTGTAGGATAGAGGAGAGTATCTTATAGGCGGTACTCAACAACGTGATAACTCTATAATTGCTGCACGTTGTGACATCTCCCTTCTTATGAATGGGGCATATTAAACCTTTTCGCCAGTCTTCTGGCATTTCTTCCTGCTCCCATACGTGTACTATAATATCATGAATTGCTTGACGTAAGGCTGGCCCGCCGTGATGGAATAATTCGGCTGGTATGCCATCGGCTCCCGGGGCTTTGTTCTGTTTAAGCCGGCCTATAGCCTTCTCAACCTCTTCTATGCTTGGTGGCGGCAACATAGAGTATTCTTCTTGAAGTAGTGGAGCCTTCACTTCTGCAGTGAGCTGACCATTTAGCAATTCATTAAAGTACACTTCCCATCGCTCCATATGCTTTCAGGGTCGGTGATCAGATTTCCGTCTCCGTCCTTGCAGTATGTGCAGCGTTGGTGTGTACTGCGTCATGTTTCCGACGGATTGGTAGAACTTCCGCGCCTGGTGCGGACCTCGCTCTCGGCTATTTTCTATTTCACAGATTAGGTTCTTCTCCCAGGCTGATTTTTTTTGTCTGTGTAGCCGTTTTTCTATTCTTCTGAGCTCTTTATATTCCTCTTCGCGTGCCCGCGTTCTATGAGATTGTTGCATTGCTCGGTACGCAACATTCTTACGTTCAGTCGCTAGCTTGCATTCATCATCAAACCAGTCGTTCCGATTTTTACGACTGCTGCCTAAGATGGAGTTGGCAGTACTAATGACAGTATTTTTAAGACGTGTCCACTTTTCATTTACGTCCAGCATACTGGCTCCAGGACTTACTCTCCCTAAGACTGGTGTTTCTAGGGCGAGTCCTAACGCATTACCAAATGTGTTACTGGTGTTTTCATTGCGCAGGGCAGCCGTGTTGATTCAAACCTGATCGGCGGATGCAATGCGTCTTCGCAAGGCAATCCGCCCTCGGAAAACCATACCAACAAGATAGTGATCCGAGTCGATATTGGCACCTCGGTAAGTTCGTACCGTCATCAAGTTCGAGTAGTGGCGACGGTTTATCAACACGTGGTCTATTTGGTTACGAGTGACTCCATCAGGTGATACCCAGGTGGCTTTGTAGATATCTCTACGCGGGAACCTGGTACTCGCAACGACCATGTTTTTCGATGCTGCGAATTCTAAGACTCGAAGTCCATTGTCATTAGTGTTCTTATGCAAACTATGGGTGCCTGCGTAATGCCTGAATACCGGCTCCCGACCTATTTTCGCGTTCAAATTCCCAAGGATGATTTTAACATCATACCTTGGACAGGCATTGAGGGCCCTCTCGACTTGTTCGTAGTAAGTCTCTTTTTCTTCGTCTGAGGACTCCTCCGTAGGTCCGTGAACGTTAATGAGGCTGATGTTCGTAAATTTGCCTCGCACGCGAAGGGTGCATAGCCTTTCGCTTATAGCGTTAAAGCCGATGATGGTAGACTTCATTTTTTCGCTGACTAGGAAGCCTACCCCGAGCACATGGTGTTTTGTATGACAGCTATAGTATATGTCATATTCCTTCTTCTGTAGAACACCATTCCCTGTCCATCTGATTTCTTGAAGAGCTGTTAAGTCAGCTTTATATTTTGACAGGGCATCGGCTAGCTGCTGAGCAGCCCGAGCTCTATAGAGCGATCGTACGTTCCATAAGAAAATTCGTAAATCGTTTTTCAGTTTTCGTTGCGTTGGTTGTCGTCGTGTGATCAGTCCGTTTCCGAGGCTTGTTGTCGGTCTCGTAATTCAAAAGTTTTATGGGACAGGGAATTAACCTGTCGCCAACCTGAGGAACCAGCCTGATCATATTAGCCAAACCTTTTTAAAGGCTTGTTTCTAGCGGCCGCCACGGAGAGGCTATGATCAGACTTCCACCAGTCCCGAATAGTTACGGCACGTGCATGTTTTCGTATGCTACATGTTATTCCCCCTATTCGTCTGATGGCTGACCGCCATTAAAAAGGATGCAAGAAATATAATATCATGATAATAGTTGATGCTCATACATACCAGTCCAGATGTACAAAAAGTACTGAAAAAAAAACAGAAGTTTTTATTTATTTTATTTTTAATTCAATTCGATATTTTAAGTTAAAATTCAAAGCTTAACTTTAAAAAAACAAATAAATATTGACAAAATAAGAAGCAAGACTGAGTCGCCCGAGCTTAATCTAATGCTCAAAGTTTTTATACAAAAAAATGATGTTATTCAATCACATGAAATTTATTTTAACTTATACGATATACATATGTACTATGTAGGTATGTATATTTATGTATTTCAAGCTATGCATTCGTAAAAAAATTCGAACCCCAGATTTTGACAACAGTTCACATTACGATAGGGAAGGCGAAAAGAATGGGCCTCACAATTATGCCTGTCTGTCCGATTTTCCTTAAACTTTGTAGAGAGCACTTTTAAATTCCCCACACAGGTTTTTTTTTTCTATTTTTAAGACCTTTCATAAATTTTTTTTCTAAATCTTAGAAAATACTTTTTCCCTAAAAAACTGTTCCACAGATTTAAAACAAAAATTCATTTAGTGAAATCAAGCTAATGGTTGAAAACATTTTCCCAAAAATTGTTATTAATCAGCCCTATCATTCCACCCGAAAAATTTCCCTTTTTTATTTTCCCTTATTTTGAGTTTCGGGCGAAAAAAATTTCATGTTCGAAAAATTCCCCTTATTAGGAGCATTCAGTTCGGTTGAAATGCAACACGATTTATATTTAAAATGTTCACTTTTTTTTTTGGAGGCAAATAAAAAAATAACAAGAGGAATCATGTAAAACATATCTTTATTTTAATACAAAATAAAGTAAAGAAGTATAAATTAAATATTTCTTTATCATCAGGTAGAAATAGGTACATTATAGCGCTGTTGAAATCTGAAAATTATTTATAGTTAGATATTAAAGAAGTTGAATGTATAGTTTTATTCTTACAATGGTTCAGGTAACTGCAACGGATTTGAGTGGTCTCTTAACTGCCTCCCAATATTTCAACGCAGTATTATCTACATCTTTATGGTTTGCGTTTTAATTTCTTTAGAATGATTTTTTTAAGTTTATCATTTACATTTTTAGATTACACTTTTTTCTTTTAAATAAAAATATCAACCAAACCAATTTTTTTTATTCGTCGCTTGATTTAATTCTTACTAGATGTCAACAACTGTCAAAACAAAAAGTCAGATTGTTAGGTTTCTTCATATATCGAAGACGAATAGTCTTCATGATTAAAAACGGAGAGGGAAATTTTATGTATCCGCAAATTCAGAAATTTTTGTTCTTCAATAAATCGATTGGAGAAGGATTAAAAATCGTATCATTGCACTCAATGGACAATATTTTAACAGGAAAATGCAAAACCGAATTTATTTTGAGCTTTTTTTAAACAAGAAAAAAGTAAGCTCAGATTTCATTCTTTGTTTCCATCACATAGATGGGAAAATTTATTGATACCTCAGTTTTCGAACCGTCGCACAGTGGGGCAAAATGGCGAAAAGATGGCATTAAATCAACCAACAGGTCTAGAAACTTGAAATTTGGCACAAATACTACTGATACAAATGTTAATACATGGCCAAAGTTTCTAATGGCCACGCCCATTTCTAGGGTTACCACCCATACAAATTTCATTAGTTTACGAAACTACTCAAAAACGGCTCAAACGATTTAAATGAAACTCTGCGTGTGTTGCACCCTTCGTGATTGTAATACAACTACATTTATAAAAAAAATTAAAAAAAAAAACAATTATAGGGTTAACATTTTGGAATATTTTGTGCTACTAATTTTTGTTTGCTAAACTTAGTATCCTTTCTTCAATAGAAATAAATTCTTTGCTTTTCAGCTACATATGTACACTTTTAAAAATTCAATTTTAATAGGTCTACAATATATATTTGAGCTTGAACGTGAATTTTTGTATATTATTTTAACACCAGAAACTAAGCGAAGTGGAACAAGGCAAGTAAGAAAAACAGTCGATTCTACCTTGTTCAATTCATAAAGGGCTTGCTTATTTGAATTGTGACCAAAACTCCCATCAAAGTACCATTTAGAGTACAAGCATACGTTTATCAATTCTTAGTGAAGTGAATTAATCTCGTCTTTTTGGAGAATAATTAAGCCTTTAACTGTTAAGTTTAACAAACTTTGTAAACTTGTACTCACAGAAGTTTTCGAAACAATGATACATATATATTCAGGATCGGTAGATATACATATGTAGCAATTTTTTTAACACTCCTGAACTATTTTATACGAAGGAAATACTTAATAAGCTTTTTATCTGATAATTTCATATTGAAATTTGGATAAGCCTGCTTCGAAAATTAACGCTAAAGCTTCTTCACCATTCATCGAAGTAGGTTAAATGGCCTCTCTTAAAGCTTTCCTACACTGTTTGACTTTTCTAAGACTTTGGGGTACTTCGTGAACAAGTTTTGCAGCTACCGACTGCCCATATATTCTCAAACTAATTTCAGATGAAAGAAAGAAGAAAGAAAGAATGTATGTTATTTCAAAAGTTAGCCAAGTATTGAGTTTGCCTTACAATTTCTTCCTTTAAAAAATCCATCTGGCTATTAAATCCTTGGCAACTTGACTTCTTCTTTATACTAAAAAGAACTTGCCTGGTTATTGGTAGTATTTTTGATTTTGTTGGACGTAAGAAATGTCAAAAATACAATAATATTGACGAAAAATATCTTTTTCTAGAAAGTGACGTCACCAACAAAAATGTATACAACACACAGGGGAGCAGATTGGAGCAAGAAAATTTTACACATTCTGAAAGCAGAATGTACACTTAACAAAATGACATATAAAACTTATTGGCACCTTACGGCGAACGATTTCAGAGAAATGCAAAAAAACAAGCAATTTTTTAGCTTTTTCTTATATTCAACTACAAATTAAAATAAAAAGAATTTATTTTTTATAAAAAAAAACATACAAAAATGCTCCTGAGCCTACTGATTCTATTGCAATTTAATTTAATTTGATACACGCAATAAATAATAAACTGTACACAATTTACCTAACCAACTCGAAATGACAAAAAGAGGTCTGCGATCGACTCAAAACGTGAACTTACTCTTCATTTGAGACGATCTGCAGAAGATTACGTGATTCAAATAAACTTTCTCTGTCTCATTTCTAATTCTCTATCATATTTGGAAGAGAAATAGAACGGTTATTTAAGTCAAAGTTCAACTTCATAATTTGATTAAATGCCAGCTTTTTTACGTTTTGCCCCATTGTGCGTCGCGTCAGTTCTAAATTCGAAGTGAAATCTTGTTCGGGCGAAATTCCTGATTGCTTTTTAAAATCCGGGGGAACAAAAATATTTCGGGTGAAAGGTTATTCGGGCGAAACTCCTGATAGGGCTGAATCAGCCCTATCAGGAGTTTCGCCCGAATGTCATTCCACCCGAAAAATTTCCCTTTTTTATTTTCCCTTATTTTGAGTTTCGGGCGAAAAAAATTTCATGTTCGAAAAATTCCCCTTATTAGGAGCATTCAGTTCGGGGGAAATGCAACACGATTTATATTTAAAATGTTCACTTTTTTTCGGAGGCGAATACAAAAGAAACAAGAGGAATCATGTAAAACATATCTTTATTTTAATACAAAATAAAGTAAAGAAGTATAAATTAAATATTTCTTTATCATCAGGTAGAAATAGGTACATTATAGCGCTGTTGAAATCTGAAAATTATTTATAGTTAGATATTAAAGAAGTTGAATGTATAGTTTCATTCTTCCAATGGTTCAGGTAACTGCAACGGATTTGAGTGGTCTCTTAACTGCCTCCCAATATTTCAACGCAGTATTAGACCTTTATGCTTTGCGTTTTAATTTCTTTAGAATGATTTTTTTAGTTTATCATTTACATTTTTAGATTACACTTTTTTCTTTTAAATAAAAAATATCAACCAAACCAATTTTTTTTTTATTCGTCGCTTGATTTAATTCTTACTAGTTGTCAACAACTGTCAAAATAAAAAGTCAGATTGTTAGGTTTGTTCATGTATCGAAGACGAATAGTCTTCATGATTAAAAACGGAGAGGGAAATTTTATGTATCCGCAAATTCAGAAATTTTTGTTCTTCAATAAATCGATTGGAGAAGGATTAAAAATCAAGAAACAGGAAAATGCAAAACCGAATTTATTTTGAGCTTTTTTTAAACAAGAAAAAAGTAAGAAGAAGTTAAAACAAAAAATATAAAAAAAATTCTTATAGTTTTTGTTTTTGGTTTTCGTGGACTATATTGAATAAATCAATTGAAAGCTTATTGTGACCTCTAGTCCAAATGCGTTTCGCCCAGGTACGACAGTTGGGCTCATCATTAATATAATTTACATTGCGTTCCTGCTGTAAATTTTATTTGTGTTGATAATCATCGACTAACATATTGCGTCTTAGAAGGGTACGACAGCATAACGAAATTTTGATTTTTAATAAAAAGTTTGAAAATTATTTCATATCAAAGTTTTTTTTTTGAAAATTCAATGTCCCAAAACTAGGTTTGTATTTTTCTTTTGAAATTTAAATTTTACTTTTACAATAATTAATCCTTAAAGGTCGCGCCCTCAATTTTTTTTTAAATGTTTTAAAAAAATTGTATATGTAAACTTATTTTTACTTGGGACTTATAGGTACTACAGGGCAAGTTAAACATTCGTATAAACAATAGAACTCGAGATTTTGATCAAAGATGTAATTACGATGATAGCAAAAAAGTGGGTCTCGAAATTCTGTCTGCCTGTCTGTTCGACTACAGCCTAAGCGGCTCGACCGATCTTTGTTAAACTTGTTAGATTACTTTTTTAAATTCCCCCCCCCCCCACACATTTTTTTCTTTTTTTTTAAACCAAAAATAATTTTAACTGCCATACGAATTTTTTCCGAAATTTTATAAATATTTTATATTTTCTCAAAAACGGTACAACCGATTTTGATCATTTTTTTTTGCTAAAGCTCCCGAAAACTTGAATAGAATTGTGTATTCAAATTTTCAAAAAATTTCAAAGTTTTTTTTTTCAAAACTCAATATTTCGAAAACCCCATTTTATTTTTTTTTAAACTTGGTAAAAAATAGTTTCTTAATATAATCTACAACATGTGAGAAAAAAATGTATTTCACCTAAAAATTAAGGTACCCACCATACAAATGTTTAAAAATGGTTTTCAAAAATCTTTTTTTTTCTCGAAAACGGCGGCGCCTAGAATTTTGATAAAAATTTTTTTCTTTCAATTAATTTTTACGATCTTTAATTCAATAAAACAAATTTTGAAATTAAGATATTACAGCTTGTACCTAGCATAGAACCATTTTTCAAATTTTGAATTACACATCGGATTTTATTTAAATTTTTTATAGAGATGTTTCTAAAAAGTTTAAAAAACATTGCATTTCAAAACCTTAAAAAAAGACATTTTATGAATTTTTGAAAAAAAAACATCATTTTTTTTTTTTGCAAAATTCGATATTTCAAAAACGGCTGAATATTTTTCTTGGAAATTTAATTTTTATTCGAACCATATTAAAAACTTAAAGTTGGCGTACCAAATTTTTTTCTTAAAAATCTTTTAAAAATTTTGTATATAAAAGCTTATTTTTACTTGCGACTTATAGGTACTATAAGGCAAGTTATGCATTCGTAAAAAAAATCGAACTCGAGATTTTGATCAAAGTTGACATTACGATGATAGCGAAGACCAAAAAAGTGGGTCTCGCAATTCTGTCTGTCTGTCTGTCGGTTCGACTACAGCCTGAACGGCTCGGCCGATTTTCTTCAAACTTGGTAGATATGGGTTTTACTTTTTCCCCCCGGACGTTTTTTTTTGTTTTTTTTTTTAAGACCAAAAATAACGGTACCTGCCATACGATTTTTTTCGAAATTTTATAAATATTTTTTTTCTCAAAATCTGTCCCACAGAATTTAAAAAAAAAATTTGAAAAATTTCATTTGGTTTAAACTAGCTAATGGTTCAAAAAAAATTACAAAAAATTGTTACCTATTTTTGGTAGCCCCCCTGGGTCCATTTTTTGTTTTTGATTTTCTCGAAAACGGTACAGCCGATTTAAATCATTTTTTTTATGCCAAAGCTCCTCCAAACTTTAAATATTATTACATATTCAAATTTTCAATTTTTTATTTTTTGGGTTTAAAAAAAAAATTCAAAATTTTTTTTTGGAAACTCAATATTTCGAAAACCCCATGCTCGATTTTTTTCAAACTGGACAAATAAAAGTTTTTTAACATAATCTACAAGGTTTGAGAAAAAAAAAATTTGTTTTATCTAAAACTAATGGTACCTTCCATACAAATTTAAAAAAATGGTTTTCGAAAATCGTATTTTTCTCGAAAACGGTTTCGAGAATTTTGCTAAATTTTTTTTTCTTTTGATCAATCTTTACGATCTATTATTTAATTTAAAAAGATTTGAAATCTAGATATTACTGACTGTACCTACCATAGAACGATTTTTTCGAATTTTGAATTACTCATTATCGGCATAACGGATTTTAACGAAATTTTTTATAAATAAGCTCCTAAAAAGTTTAAAAAACATTGCATTTAAGAACTTAAGAAAAAATATTTTTTCAATTTTTAGAAAAAAAAGTAATTTTTTTTTGAAAAATTCGATATCTCAAGAACGGCTTAGTATTTTTTTTGGAAATTAGACTTTTATTCGTACAATAATAAAAACTTAAGGTTGGCGTACCAAAATTTTTTCTTAAAAATGTTTTAAAAATTTTGTACATAAAAGCTTATTTTTTTAAGGAACCACTACAACGACTTATAATTTTTGTTCCTGCATAAATTCATATTTGCATAGCATTCTGTTTTCATCTCTTACTACTAAAAGAATTTAAAAAATTAATTTTATCCTTAAGAACAGTTTTCTTTAATAACATCCGTTTTTAAAATTCCTAGTCTATTACATAGGAGCAAGTTCGTGCGACCCAGTCGTGCATTTTATTTTTTTTTTACACTAGAAATTCCCTAAAAATAATTTATATGGCAAAACAACGTTTGTCGGTTCAGCTAGTATATATGTATATTAAAACTTTTCTATCACATCTGAGTTTCCAGATAAAACATTTTTAAAAAATCACAATTTTCTTTAATAATGGAGAGATGGGTTTTGGATTTTTTTAATAAAATCTAAAAGTTCAAAAATACCAATTTTTTGCTATTTGTTTCAAATATTAAAATAGATTTTTAGGAGGAGAATTTCCGTAATATGTTTTTTGGTGACACAATATTTGGTAATGGAATACATAACCTCAAAAAAAAAACAAAAACGACTTTTAACATTAAGGTTATGTATAATATCACGAAAATGGGACAATTTTGAGGACAAATACGAATTCAGAGCATCATGTTAGTTTGGTTTGAATAAAAATAAAATATTAAGGGACAACCCAATAACCACAATTTATGGTCCTTTTCGTGATTTCCAATCGTTCAATATTCCGGGCATACAATCTACGGTATTTGAGATAATTCGTTTTGGTTTTCAGTTATTTCCAAAGCCCCAATTGCTGATATATGTGTGTACAAACAAATGTACATCTTTGCAGTCTTAATTCTACAGTTTAACTAGTTTTCATACATTTTCAGAAAATCCTTCAAACAACACTCCGATTCACATTTCCCTCATTTTAAAACCGTATTAGGGTCATTGTTGTGATACGTAGGTCATGTTGGTACTTCAATTCAATAGTCCGTTTTATTCCCATAACTATATCAAGTGTGTATGTATAGATTTAGTCCTTAACCACCAATCGAACGTTACAAAATGAAGTCTCCAATATTTTCAGATGGTTGCGCATTTCTATTGAAGTCAGAAAATAGCTTTACAAATTATTTCCCATACGTTATTGATGAACCGGAATTGATGATTTACCTATAACCCGTGTCGAGAAGTATCGCCGGGAATATTAAAGTAGTCTACGTTGTATGTCATTTGCAATTTGTGACAGGATTGTATAAGTTCAATACATCTTTCTAAACTGACGGAAATCAATAAATTCTACCACAATTTTACCTTCAACATGTGGATCATCATTATCATCATACGAGTATGTACAATGGAGTTCTTTGTGTATCAAACTGAATGGGGGAGGACAGATTAAATTTCCGGCTACACGAGCGAGAAAAGATGCGAATAAATAACCCCAACATGAAGGAATTAATGGGTTTCGGTATAGTTGAAGTTGAAGAGGAAAGCTTTGAAGTTTTTTCTTTTTTTTTTGTAGGACACTTAAAGGGACACTGTTTCGTTTGGGTTTGTGGCACACATGAAAGGGAAATTAAAATAATAATCGATCGAATCGTATGAGCTTTTCTTTTCATGTATTTATTCCACTTGGTCTATGGGGCAAGTGTTTTTTGAAATACTCTCCGTGCGTAGGCTTGTGGATCTTTATGTTGTGTAAAGACTTACAGCATAAACGGATGGATGAATTTGAGAGGGGACAAATTCGAATTTTTTGGTTTTTTTTTCGGGAGTAGAATTGGTTGTTTTCTGATTCAAATGTTCTCGAAAACGATTCTAATGATTTTGATTATACCTACTATCTGTAATGTACGCAAAACTCTTGATCATTTATTATCATATTTGGGGATAAATTTGGTTACTAACCTATAGACCTAGGCTTAAACAAGCAAGAAGAGCTGACATATTGCATTATTGTTTTAATGTTTTGGCATACGAGTTTCCTTCCAGGTCACATGGTAGTTAACTCTTCTGGATTGTTTACTTTGTTATGTTGATTTGTTTTTATGATATCTATAAAGATGAGGGTGCATTTAAATTTCTGAAAATACTCCATATTCTTAAGTTTCTTAAGGAAGTGAGTCTTGAGGAAGAGCTGAAGTACTAGCGATCTTACTGAGTTCTAGACGGGGCCACAATAGATTCAAAGGTAGCACTTATACCCTAACAATTATTCATTCATTCCTCTGAAACTGAGAAAATGAACCAAGAATAGCTAGATAGAAATGGCAGTTACGATCATGTCTTTCTCAGTGATCCTATTAGCACTAGATTACGGCGTTTTGATACCACATACTCGTTAGACTTGTGGATTTAATGAGATATGGTGAGGGATTTTTGAGATTTCCTCTACAAAGATCAACGAGTATCCGTAACAGAAGTCATTGAGGTTCATCCTAGAGTTAAAAAAAGAGACCAAGTCTTTGATCGTCAGGCAACATAGTTCCTTAAGGTCGTCGAAGAATAACTTTTCGAATAGTTTGGCTCTCATTCTGGTTAGTGCAGGACATTTACAGAGGAAGTGAATAACTATTTCCAGCTGATCTCGACAATTTCAACAATAAATATTGTAAGAAATGTCCAACCTTGCAGTATCTTCCCATATTTGTCAGTACTAAGTGCATGTTGCAATTACCCTTTTGCTGTTTTTTCGGGTCGTAGTATAGGTGGACCACATCTTTATAGATATAATGCAGTTAGCTTAAATGCTCTATGTACGATTGGATTATGTGAGAGGAATTCTAAATCTTTCCGTAATTGAGCTATGAAGAGCTGATCCATACCTAGTCAGCTCATCAATCTATTCTTTTCCCTCTATTCCACTGTGAACTGAGACCAATATAAGAATGACATTGAGGTTAATGTTCAGGCTGGCAAGCCCATCCCGGTATTGCTTCACCAATTTAGAGGGTGAAAAAGCTGAATCAATGGCTTTAGCAGCCACCTGGCTGTGTGTTAAAATCGTCGTATTCCAGTTTTGATTTGGAACTGGTTTAAGTATTTTGTATGCTGCCCTTATTTGGATTAATTCAGCTTGAAAAACACTTGCAAAATCAGGTAGCCGAAAATACCTAGAGACATTTAAAGACTCAGAAAAAATTCCCAAACCGATACCAAACTCCATTTTAGACCCATCCTTCCGCCGCCGTTGTTTCGATCTATTTGAGAAACTGGAAATTCCACCTTTTTTCTATGTACGATCGTCTTTTTCCATTTCCTGAAGCTGGTACTCTTCTTTCTATGCCTTTCGATTCGTATTGCAGTATTTACGCATGTGTATCTTAAGTCACTTACATTATGTTATACCACAGACTAGTTGATATCGCAGATGAATGCACGCGGGGAACTTTTTTATTCAGTTGAAAATGCATTTGTGCTTAATCTCCCTCAACCAACAACGCTCTCCAGTTAGTTTAATCCTTGACAAAGTTGACTCAGGTCCCCTTTCACTTGGTCCCGTAACATTAGGGGAGTTTTTTCCTACATTGTCCATCCAGGTAAGATTCCAAACTTTTACGATCTAGAGCGTTTCTGTCTGTTTGCTCTACATGCATTTGGGGGTGGCCGTGGCGCGATGGATGTGTGCTCGACTGTCAACCTCATGATGACAGGTTCGATCCCTGCCGTCGTCTATGTCGCTTTAATTCCATTAAAAACCTTCTAAAAATTGTCATCAATGGGTTGCTGGTTTACTCATTACATGTTGTTCAGGCATAACACTAACAACATGTAATTGAGTTAAACTAGTATGCCCAACAAGGATGAACACGAATAAAATAATGTGAATTATAAGCGACATAGAAATAAGACACGGAATTTCTCCGCTTTAGCTGAGCCGCCATCCCTGGAGATAAAAATATCTGAGACAACCACCAACAGTCTCAGAACATCGTGCCACACATCTTTCCTATCCTTCTTTCTCTTCATTGACTTCACGCCCGCGCTGTGTTGAAACATTTAAAAGGGTAATCATAATCCCCTGAGCGCGGGTAGATTATAAAAAAAAAAAAAAAAATGCGCTAGACATCTAAGCCAATGAACTCGTATTCACTTGACTAGTTTCATGTATAGCTCGTAAACTTCGTAGTTAAATCTTCTTTTCCATTCACTTTTAAACGCATCCTGAATCTAATAACTTGCAAATAATTATTCTCTACAAGCGGTCAAAATCTTCTTGGTTGTATTTGGATAGCGTCCATGCTTCAGCGCCTTAGAGCAGGACTATTACATTTTACGAATAGTATTAAGGGCTAATTTATTCACACTCAATTAAAAACAGTATTTTGTCAAGTTAGCTAAATTAGCTTTAGGCTATTAGCGCAATTAAGTATTCTCCATTTAAATTTTCTATTTATTCACTCCTCTTTAGCTAAGTACCTTGATTTTAATAAGACATTTAAATTTAAATGTTTGTTTGAAAATTCCCAGGGATTTTTACGTTATTGTGTGTAATAAACTGTCAAAAGTTTGAATATTTAAAATAATTTGAAATTGATATAAATTATTAAAATGTCGACAAAACGCGTAAGGACTTCAAATTTTACAGAATTAGAAGAAAATATTCTTCTTGAATGCATTTTACGACGTTCTAAAGTTATAGAAAGTAAAAAAACAGACGCATGCACCCTGAAAGAAAAACAGCGCGTTTGGGAGGAAATCGTAGTTGAATTCAACTCATTATGTTCGAATGTTGTAAGTACATAATTCAATTTTGTCCTATGTTTTTTTTTGTTTTAATTGTATGCATTTATTACAGGCTCGACAAAGCAAGGCTCTCAAGGACAAATATGCAAATATGAAAACTGCGCTTCGAAAGCAATTCGCAGCTGAAAAAACAAGTCGAAAAGAAACTGGTGGTGGAAAAGAAATGCAAGAGTGGCACCCAAAAACTGAGGCATTGGCTGAATTAGCAAGACTAATCTCACTTTCTATCCATGGTACGTCACCAACATGTGATGATGACGAAGATGATAATGTTGGAAAGCCAATTGATTCCACCGACATGCGATCGGCTGAGGTTCAGCAAAATGATACTGCTGTTGATGGAATTACGATCCTAGATGGCATTTTAATAGAAGAGCCAATTTTGCTTACCGAAATACCGGAGCAATTGGAAAAGGAATCATGGTCGCACTATAATCCTACTATGCTTCGTAAGCCCAACAAGCATAAATTAAAGCGACCAAACAGAAACGAAGAAGATTCTCTACAGAATTTGAAAAAAATTAATAGAGAGAGAATTGGAAATACGTGAAGTTGAGCATCAACAACGTTTTAGCCATCAACAGAAGGAACACGAAGCACGTATTGCTTTATTGGATGTCCAAAAACAAGATTATGAAAGTAAGGTAAAGTTGCGCCAAATAAAAATTGCCAACTTTACCCAAGAGAAAAGCCATGAAATAACAGATTCCGAATAATAATTTATGTACATACTTGTTTATTGTTAATAGTCTTTGTTATTTGTTTAATAAAACAAAACATTTGTTTTTATGTTCATATGTTTGTAGTTTTTAGTTCTTATAACTTCTTTTACAGAGTACGAAAGTAATTGTTGAGTAAAAGATCACGTGCATTATTTCGATCATTTCCTTCAGTTGTATTTGTATTTGGAATCTCTGTCGCAGCCATCATTTCGTCAAATCCTTCCAATTCAGTCGGCGGTAAAGTTTCATTCTCATCGATTGCAATATTATGCAAAACTGCGCAGGCAACGATGATTAATTTGACAGTTGTCTGTTTAAGTCGCATGCCCATAGATAACACTGGAAATCTTCTTTTTATTACGCCAAAAGTCCGCTCTATGACATTCCGCGTACGAATCTGACTTTCGTTATAAAGATTTTTCAAATCACTATCAGGATTGATAAAGGGAGTTGCCAAATAACGTGTGTTTCGATAACCCGAGTCGCCAATGATTATGAAATTATTAAAATTACCTCGCTCTAGTTTCATTTTGAGTTGAGAGTTATTGAAAATAGTTTGGTCATGTGATGCACCAGGCCAGCGTGCGACAATATTTATAATTTTCATGTTGGCCGAACACACCGCCTGTACATTAAAAGAATACCAACCCTTTCGATTGCGATAATTTTCTGCATTCTCCCCACCAGGAGATTGAATTTTTACATGCGTGCAGTCAATAGCACCTATGGTTCTTGGAAATCGGGCGAATTTATAGAACTCCTCGCTAGCTTTAGTCATTTCCAACATAGTTTCAGGCATCCGAATGAATCTCGATCGATTTTTAGCGATGGCCCGTGCTACTTTTGGCAATAAAATGCAAACGGAGGAGATGCTTACACCAGCAAAATCAGCAATAGATATTTGCATTGATCCAAGTGCAAAAAAACGTAATGTAATCAGCAGTTGTGCGATTGGAGAAATATACCGTGACCTAAAAACACAAAACAAATTTTACTGAAATGCTATCTTAATTTAACACTTTTAACATTGCCTACCTTTGAAGAGAGTACTCCAAATCCGGTCGAATAATTTCAAGGACCTTAACCACTGTTTGCTTGGTTAGACGAAACCTTTGGAAGAAATCTTCATCATCCCATTTTTCCATGTTAATTCTATCGGTTATTCTATACTGCCTTCGTTCAGGTGCAAGCAAATTTTCGTCGTCCTCATCACTCATATCCAACAAGTATTCTAAATTATTATCCATTTTGCAATACGTTTTAATTAAACACCAATGACAATTTATTTTTGCGCAGACTTCAAAATAAACAAAACCTGATTGTCACAGCTAATTGAGAATGAATAAATAGAAACACTTCAGTTAAATCCTAATAGCTCTCAAAATCCCTCTTAAAAGGTGTATTTTGTCGTTTTAGTAAAAAACGTATTTAAATTAAATGTATAATTAGTTAATGAAGGAAACGTCAATTTAAATCGTTAAAAGTGTGTGAATAAATTATATTTTTTTAAATCGATAAATTTCCCATTCTTAATCATAGAATTAAATTTAATTGAGATTCAATAAATTGGCCCTAAGTCAATCTAATGCTTCGGGATAAGGCCTTACTACAGAATTCTCTTACTACAGATTCTCTCCGAAAATCGCTATTGCCAAAAGTTATTCTTCACTTGATTTCTGCACTAGTGTTGTTGCCAAAATTTATAGCGAATCCGAGGTAGCCAAAGTACTCTACTACGAGTGTCACTCGTAGTTTCCAGTTACCCATTTAAGTCGCTTTTTATATACATCAAACGCTTTAGTGACAGACCGCTGAGTTCTGCCAATCATGTCAATAGATATCATCTACGTACACGGTTAAAAATTCTGGGATGTTTTTTAATACGGCCCTTGTATTACAGCCGTATGCAATACATGAATAATTTGTTTTTAATATTCCAACTTTATTAAACATTTTTTGTAATAATTTGGTATTAAAACTCAGTACATTTCCCACTAAAATGTTTTTTTTAATACTTTCCCACTAAAATTTAATCTTCAAATATTAAAATATAATATTTCTATATTATAATCTATTACCATTATTATTGAAAACTTATATTTCAATTAATTTGTTATTTGATTTTAGTAAAATATCTGGTTAAAAGTGACCACAATAAAATAATGTATTGAAATCTAATATTTTATTTTCTTAAAATTCAATAAATTTTGTATTTAGCGCGAAACTCTCGGCTGTATTACACTTATGGAACAGTACATTCTAATACACAACAATACTTATCTTTAATATTTCAGTATTACATTTATGTAGAAACTGTATAATAAAATAAAGTATTGTAATTTAATATTTGATTGTATTAAAATTCAATAAATTTTGTATTTAGCCCGAAACTCTGGACTCAATGCTCAAGAAATACTTTTTAACTCGTACTTGAATTGAATATCGAGGTATTAATTTTGAACACATTAATATTAGATTTTAATACATATGTAGGTATTGATTTTTAATATTGAGTATAATTTTGTCGAAAGAAAACTCCGTTAGTTTGTTTCAACACGTCGGCGGCGTCGGTCGGCAACATGGAGTTCCTAATGGAGAATTTAGTTGGGATTTACATTAAAGTGAAAAACGTGGAAAAAAATACAATCATTTAAAAATCAGACGCATGAATCATCTGAATCTTTAATTGTTTCAAATGAAGATATCCTTCTTTCAAGTAAGTAATAAATAGCAAGTTTAAGTGCCATATATTTATTTCCTGGAGAGTGCAAGCCGTGCTAATTTGTTTAAAATTTGTTTTTGTTTTAGTCTTGGAAAACGAAGAACTGGTGAACTGATTTACTTTGAAAGATCGAGACGTGCTGATTCCAGTGGATTCCTTGCGGCAGTTTTCAGGCTGTGCCTGCTTCCTTGAGGTTCTTGACACTGCTGATGGAGAGCCTCCTAATCAAATAAGTGAACATTTGGAAAAACAAGAAGCAGCAATTGGGAGCTCTCTTCTTTTACACAAAAAAGTAAGTAACTTTTTCAATAGTAAATTTAATGTACCTATATAAATAAAATTTTCCTAATTTTACAGGGATTAAAAGCACTTATAAAAACAAGCAAAGTGGCATACATTTTGGATGAGTACGCTAAAGGATTCTTCTCGAAAGGCGTTGGTGACGGCGGGAGCTGAGTATCTGCTATTAATTTTCAATACTATGTGGGTTCAAAAGTAATCCAATCAAATCTTATAAATAATATTGAAATTTAATAAATAAGTATTAGTTTTCAATACTATGTGGGTTCAAAAGTAATCCAATGAAACCTTAAATAGTATTAAGATTTAATAATCTTGTATTACATTTAAACTCTCTTTGGGCTTAAAACGAGTAAACAAAATATTCAATTTAAATGAAAAAATATATGTTTTCAATATCCAGCGTATTAAATTCTAATACAAGTGCATTTAAAACCAATACAAGAAGTGATGAATTTTATTTTTTTGGTTTAAATACTAATACTTATGTGTGTTACTATTTAATAATACGAACTTGTTTTTTAATATAAAACAGTATTGAAATTCAATATGTATTCTATTGAGTTTGAAAATCAAATATATTCAAAGTATTACATTTAAATACGATTTTGGACTGGTCATATATGCAACCCAAAAAAAATTAAATTTAACGCCAGGATTTTTAACCGTGTATGCTAACAGTTGCACAGATTTCTAAAAAATTATGCAGCAACTGTTGACATGTGAGTTCCGCACAATGAAGACGTTTCAAAACGAATTTAAAGAAGTATATTGACAGTGCATCACCTTGTTTTTAACCTTTTCTTGATATCGAATTGCAGTAAGTTCGTTATCGACCTTAACGGGCCATCGAACACTCTCCATTGTCATTCTGCACAGGTGTTAAAGTTTTACAGTAGTGTCAAAACTATAGAAATAGCTCTGTAAAATTGGTCTATATAGATGTTGTCATAGGGAGCTTTAAAGTCGATGAATAGATGGTTGGCTTCGATGCTGGGTACTTCTTGGGTTTTCTCCAGGATCTTCCGGATTGTGAAGATTTGGTCAGTTATGGAAATACCTATAATCATAATCACATTGATTAGGGCCGAGGGGTTTTCACCCTGTCTAGTCCTCAAAGTCCTGACTGACCTCAGCTGTTTTGTTTTATGTTAAAATTCGCACGTACGTGAGGGTTTATTGATACTCAGATCATATTAAATACAACACGAGCGACGGGAAAGTTAGGGAGGGAGAAAAAGGGCGTGTCGATGAACATTTGGTTTTGAAAGTTTGCATATTGAAATGACAAACGGGAAAATAGTGCTGGGTAAATTATTCCATAATTGTCGTGTGTGAATATAAAATGAATCTCTGTCTTTAACGATACGTCCATGATTAGACTAGAGGGTCTGGGCAGAGTGAATGGCAGATTAATAGAGACCGCCTGTTTAAACCAACTAATAAGATACAAAAACCTTAGACATAAAGAGAGCCTTCGACAACACATGCGTACCCATCACCATAACGAGATATTAGGCACTAGAACTGCTGAACACAAGCAGGCCAAAATGTAAAAAAAATAATCACAGCAAGAGGCTGTCCTGCGGTCCTCAGGGTGGTGTATTATCGACCTTGTTGTGGAGTCTTGAATTGTTAGAAAATCTTACCTCCCAAGGTATATGCTGCATTGGTTTTGCTGATGATATTGCTATCATGACACTACACTGAAAATAAAATCTAGGTATATATGATAAAAGTATAGGTTGATCTGACAAAAATTTTGTCAATATACGTCCAACAAAAAGTTATATCAAATTGACAAAAATTATAGAATTTTGTTGAAGTAACAAAAAATATTTTGTTGCATCCACAAAATTATTTTGTTATGCTAACCGATTAATTTGTTGAAATAACAAAAATATTTTGTCAATATGACAAAATTTCGTAGAATTTACAAAATTAATTTGTCATATTAACAATTCTTTTGTTGTATTAACAAATTTTTTTGTTAATGTTAAAAATTTGTTTTTTTTTATTATTATCGGATTAACAAATTTTTTTTGTTAAATTAACAAAATTGTTTTATTAAATTAACAAAACTTTTTTGTTATATTTTGTTAAATTAAAAAAAATATTTTGTTAATTCAACAAAATATTTTGTCAATTCAACAAAATATTTTGTCAATTCAACAACATATTTTGTCAATTTTACAAATTTCTTTTGTTGAATCCACAAAATTAATTTTGTCAAAATAGTTTTTTTTTTGGGATTTAAGTCCACAAAAATTGGCGTTTCGTCCCTACGATCTCATATGCAACCATCTGTGAGGGCGTATGGACAATACGCAATTTTTGTTAAGTTCAGTTAATCTTACAACGATTTGTTGTCAAAAACCAAATGTGAACTACATACAGTGTCGGACAAAACTAAAGCACGAAAAAATATCACATTGGAAACATACGAATAAAAAGTGAAAACACTCGTGATACTTTTATATTTTTTATTTTTTCTTAATCACAACATATTATTCTATATTTTACAGCTTTTAATTTGATTTTAAATCTTAACATATTTCTGAAAAATAAAAATTGTTCAAAACTTATTAAAAAGTAGCGCGACAAAACTAAAGCACATTTTTGATTTCATATACAAAATAAATAAAAAAAAAAGTTATGTTACTATTTGGTGTCGTAAACATTATTTTTGATAATTGCATCACATCGACGAGGCATGGATGCAATGAGATTGTCAATTATTTGTATGGGGATGTTTTCCCAGACAGTTTGTACTTGTTGTCAAGTAGCGAGTCAAAATTGTTACATTTCGTCCAAAATTATCCTTTAATCTACCATCTCCCATAGATTCTCCGTTGGGTTGAGATCAGGGGATTGCGCTGGCCACTTTATAGCCATGATATTACCTTCATTAAGCCAATCTTTCACCAATTTAGCGGTATGTTTCGGATCGTTGTCATGTTTGAAGATCCATCGCAACGGCATATTCTCCTCCGCATACGGAAGCATGACGTTTTGAAGGCTTTCCTGGTACATGAAACGATCCATTATACCACTTATCTTGTGAAGTGGCCCGATCCCTTGACTGGAAAAACATCCCCAGACAGTAATGTTCCCCCCACAGTGCTTCACAGTTGCCTTGGTAAATCGAGGATTGAGGCGTTCACCTTTCGGGCTTCGTACCGTACGAAATCTGTCCGATCCTTTTAAATTAAATTTCCATTCATCAGAGAATAGAACCGTCTTCCATTTTTCCGTAGTCCAGCTAAGGTGCGTTTAATCTTGCACGTTTATTATTAAGGGAAATAAATGGCCCTTTTTACAGCACGACGAGCTTTCCAGCCACCATCAACCGCTCTTCGACATATCGTTCTACAAGAGATTTATAAGTCTAGTTATTTTTTTATTTTTTTTAGGGTAATATAAGGGTCCTTTTTGATTAACCTCATTATTCTTTTATCGCAATGCGACGTGGTATTTCGAGGTCTACCACCATTGTGCACTGTTTGAACACTACCCCGAGCACGAAATCGAGCTATTATTCGAGAAATAACCGTATGGCTTGTACCATATTTATTGCCAATAAATGTAATTGATTCACCGCTTTGAAAGTCGGGCACTATTTTTTCTTTTAATTTATTGGAATATTTATTCCGCGCCATTTTAACAATTTTCATTTAAATTTTAAATTCTTCATTAGCTTTGACCGTTAGCATGGTGCAAAGACCCGCGATTAATTTTTTTTGTTTTGCCTAGAACATGCTTGACAAAATAACAAGTGAAGGTAGTAGCATTTAAGAAGTAAGCGGTAAAATTCGATAACTGTAAACAGAAATATGGTACATGTGCTTTAGTTTTGTCGCGCTACTTTTTAATGAGTTTTGAACAATTTTTATTTTTTAGAAATATGTTAAGATTTAAAATCAAATTAAAAGCTGTAAAATATAGAATAATATGTTGTGATTAAGAAAAAATAAAAAAATATAAAAGTATCACGGGTGTATTCACTTTTTATTCGTATGTTTCCATTGTGATATTTTTTCGTGCTTTAGTTTTGTCCGACACTGTATATCATACACAAAAGAAATGTCATGATCAAAAAAATATACGGGCAGAATTTTTGGTTGCCTTACAAAATAGTTTTATCAATATTTGTCATTTTAACAAAAACGTTTTCATTTTTTGTTAAATTAACAAAAAAAATTAACAAAAACTTTGTGATATTGACAAACATTTACAAAACAGATTTTTTGTAGATACAACAAACATTTTGTTAACATCACAAAAAAGTTTGTTGATGTGACAAAAATCTCTAGTTTATTTTGTTCTATTAACACAACTTGGTTTGTTAAATTGACAATATTATTTGTAGTGCATATTTTGTTAAACTGACAAAAAATCATGCTAAATTATAAAAATGTTGTGAAATCAACAAAATCCTTCTTTCGTATTGACAAAAATTTAATCAAAACGATAAAATTGTTTTGTTAAAGGTGAACAAAACGTTTTTGTCAATATTACCTAGGATTTTCAGTGTAGGTAAGTTTGAAGAAACATTATCTAAGGAGAACTAACAATTACACGGAAATGGTATCCATATATAAACCCCTCCAAGACGACATCATTACACTATATGGCAAACTCCTCTGAAACAGAAACTTAGAAGCTATAGTCGGGAAAGCCAGAAAAGACTTAATGATTTGTAAGAGACTTACTGGCAAGTCATGGGGATGTAAGCCGAACAACCTCAGGGGGATGTACACTATGATGATAAGACCCTATATGGTGCGGTTGCATGGCATAAGAGGACCGAATTATCAACAACAGGGAAAACAGTAGAAAAAGTTCAAAGGCCCGCATGTATCTGTATTACGGGAGCATTGAGAAACTTCCCTACCGCAGCTATGGAAATTGTCCTCGATAGCAATGGGAGCTATCATGAGATTCACAAAGGAAGGAACTGGGACAGGCAAAATTATTGATCTCAGGGAAAGAGACTTAATCAGCAGGTCCACACAGGGCCGCCGCTACCATATGTGCGAAAAGTGCGGCGCACAAGGGCGCCAACGTCTAGGGGCGGAAAATTAAGACATCGATCTAACTTAACCTATACAGCATCATCCAAAAGTTTTCCTTAAGCTATTGGAACCTGTTTACATTTGACCGTTCACTACATAGTGCCCACAAAATCTACTACAAATATTTATTCATATTTTGTTTGTGATTATCACAAAAAATAACCTCTTCGATTGCACTCATAGTCTAAACTGCTTTGCACGCAACCTACATCTCAGACTTATAACAACCCATTATTTACAAAAAACAATTCAAGAACTTGCACACATGTACAAAAATAAGGTTTTCACCATAGATGAACAAATACATCGTTAATCTACGGTTTTCACCACAAGACATTGTTTCAAAACTCGTACATTATATTCATTAATATTACAAATACAAATACATATTTGGTTAATGTGTCGAATGGACTCTAGATTTTTCTGATTAGCTCGACGCTGACATGTGTTGCATCGAATATCTTCTACTAGTCTGTGGTGTGAATCCCCGAATCGAAACCACGGACTTTATTTCATATTTCATTCATGCCCTGAATATTATACAAAGCAGTCACGCACATTCTATTCATTAGATTATAGATTTAAATTCGTTTAAATTTTATTTTAGCAAATATATTATGTACGTATGTATGTAGGTACAGAAAAAATTACATATATGGTAAGTATATTATTATATTATTATTAGAGTTGAGTCGTTTCGTACTTTACAAGTTGTTTTTTTTTTTTTTTGAAATAAAGTAATTAAATAAAATTTAGGAACCACAACAAAAGAAAAAACCTTCTGGAGCCCAGTTTCGCCAGCAGAAACAAGGAAAAGAGATACATAGACAGAAATTGGCTGGTTCTCTAGATAAATTTTTAAATAGATCAAGAAAAAACCAATCAGAATCTCAAGAAAATTTAGGCGAAGCTTCAACAAGCTCTCCCTTAAGGTATGAAGGTATGGTGGAAATATTTGATAAAATGGTATGTAACTTTTAAGTTCTTAATTAGAAAGAAGCATCAGCCAATCAAGAAAAAATAGTTCTGACGACATTTCAAGCACTTTATTGTCAACAGAGATCCATTTAGATTTTAGTGATGATCCCGGTCTGTGGCCTATCAATATGTCTATTGATCTTGTTCATAATTTGGTTAAACGTGGTCCAGTACAGATAAAAATTATGATTTTCCTTGTAATGACGATGGAAGAAAATTTTCTAAGAGATATTATTCCCGAAACCTCCCTAATGGAGAAGAAGTAAGGAGAGAATGGCTTATTTACTCAGTTTCGAAAAATTCAATCTATTGCTTTTGTTGTAAGATATTTGGTAAAACTGTAGTTTGTAGTAGTTTGTCTTTTTTAAATGGGTATTCTGATTGGCAACATTTAAGTTTAACATTGAAAAGACATGAAAAAAACGTTTCTCATACTGGAAATGTGAAATCGTGGGTAGAATTAAATAAAATGTTAAAAAACAAAACCACTGTAAGCCATGTGCAACTGAGAATATTAGAATAAAAAAAAAAACATTGGTGTGATATATTAGAACGAATCATTGCCGTTATTAAGTATTTATCTCGACAATGCCTTGCTTTTCGGGGTGCTTCAAAAAATTTATATGAGCATAATAATGGTAATTTTTTAAAAGCGATCGAAATGATAGCATCCTTTGATTCAGTCATGCGACAACATATTCACAGCACTCAAACCTCAACATCTAATTCAAGTCGTATGACTCACTACTTAGGCGATCAAGTTCAAAACGAAATAATTGATTTACTCGGCACGACGATAAAAAATTATATATTAGATAAAGTCAGAGAATCAAAATATTTTTCTATCATATTAGATTGTACACCCGATATAAGTCACACAGAACAAATTACTGTGGTAATCAGATATGTTAATTTAGTCAATGAAACTAAACATGTTGCGGTTAGTGAAAGTTTCATTTGTTTCTGTCCAATCTCTAATACTACAGGTGAAGGTCTTTTAAATTTTGTTTTGGATTTATTTTCAAAATTTAATCTTGATATTCAAAACTTACGCGGTCAAGGTTATGATAATGGCTCGAACATGCGTGGAAAACACAATGGGTTGCAAAAAAAAATTTTAGAAGTAAATAATCGTGCATTTTATGTTCCCTGCTCAGCACATAGCTTAAATTTAGTAGTTAATGATGCTGCAAATATTTCACACGAAACTATTAATTTTTTTAATATTATTCAAGAAATGTACGTGTTCTTTTCGGCTTCTACAAAAAGATGGTCCATAATCTTAAAACATGTACCAGACATACAATTGAAAGCTTTATGCGCTACGCGATGGTCTGCAAGAATAGATGCAGTCAAACCATTACGGTACCATCTCGAAAAAATATTTGATGCCTTGCTGGAAATCTCTGAGAATAATTCTTCGGAATGGGATCCTACAACATCTCATAAGGCTCATTCGCTTGCATTAAATATTCAAACTTATAAATTTATTTGCTCAGTAGTAATATGGTTTGATATTTTGAACAATATAAATGATAAATTAATAGTTAAGTTCACCGAATATCGCACAGATGAACACTTTGAAAAGATATTAGAAGAAGCCACTAGTATCGCTCAACTTCTTAACGTTGAAACACATTTTCCACCACTAAGCATGATTCGTCCAAGAAAGAAACCAAGACAATTTGAATATGAACACATTGATGAAGCCTTACTTGATCCTAAAATGAAATATAAAGTTGATTTTTTTTTTCGAATCGTAGATCAAACACTTACCTCTTTAAACAACAGGTTTGAGGAGCTAAAATGTTTTGTTGATGTGTTTGGCTTTTTTAGCGTTCACTTATTTGACTACAGTGATGATGATTTAATGACGCATTGTAAAGAATTAAATTTGAAGCTCAAAAATAACCGTGGTCAATCGGACATCGACGGAATCGATTTATTTAATGAAATGAGAGCTTTGAAATTGCATTTTTCAGAAGAGATGGCAAGTGACCCCAAGACTTTGCTGCAATATATTTTCTATAATGATTTAATGTCAACGTTTCCAAATACGGCAATAATATTACGAATTTTACTTACAATGCCGGTCTGTGTTGCGTCTGGTGAACGTTCATTTTCGAAATTAAAAATAATAAAGAATTATTTAAGATCAACTATGTGCCAACAAAGGCTTAGCAATTTAGCAATAGTCTCGATAGAACATACTATTTTAGAACGGCTCGATACGAAACAAATTATAGAAGACTTTGCTAATTTAAAAGTTAGGAGAGTTCAAATAACATAAAATAATGCGCAAATAATTTTAGTTTTTGCAATATTAAATATAAAACCTATATGTATTTACACATTACCTATGTTTATAATTTATTTTTATATTATTAATTTATTTATAAATAAATGTAAATTATTTTTGTGGAAGATAATATACATTGCTTAATTTTTGGTTTTCATACTCGACAAAGATAATGTTGGAATTGGGTTTGAAGAAGATAAAATGGAATTGAATATGATATTAGACGTTCGGTTTCGGTCCTCATTCCAAGTAAATACCCCTGGCACCCGAGACAAGGGGCGGAAATTTAGGTTCTTGCACAAGGGCGCACGAGTAACCAGCGGCGGCACTGGGTCCACAGTGACAAAACTTCTTGACATCCCAAGATCCCATCGTAATAAGAACATTGCCATCAAGTTAGATAGTCAAGCGGCACTTAGGGCACTAAGCTCATACAACCATCAGCTCTAAATTAGCTTGGGAGTGCATAAGCAGAAATGAACTTGGCAAACAGAACAAAGTCACACTTCACTGGGTACCTGGTCATGTGGGTGTTGATGAAAACGAATAGGCAGACTCCTTAGCAAAAATTACTAAAAACTACTACGGGGCAATTACTACCAGCAACGTTTTGAAAACTGGATAAACTTAAGTATAGAAATAATATTAAAAACTGAACTTTTTGAGAGATTTTAAATTTTCTTTTTAGCCAATATTCCCCAAAACCCATACAATTAATTCCGTTTTCAATGCTTCCAATAGAAAATATATAAAAAAAACATTTTATATTCTACAAGGACATCCAATCAAAGGGACAATCAGTGAGAAGAAAAATAAACTTCTCAACTCAATCATATTAAAATTCTCCTTTGACAACACAATAATCATGATCCAATCCAAAAAACACGTACTTCAAAAGTTGAGCTGTAAACTTTTGACATACAAAAATGTCCTTTTCCTGTCAGTCAATCAACTTGTCAAAATTGGAGATAATTCGATTTTATTGGAAAATAACCTCTGTGTTGACTTCCATACATACATACATTATGTACGACTGAGTTTTTCATCGGATGTTCCCTGTCTCCCTTTAATGTGTCTATTCATACTTTCATTCACACAACCATCAACCACTTCACAATTAATCATCAGGCTTCCATCCGGAAGCTTCATCAAATTTATTTACCATGTAGCTTGAACTGAGATACTCTACACTCTACACGCGTTGTCGTTTCATCCTCAACTAAAAGTCTAGATGAAAGCCTTGATGAGCTTAACTGTAATGAGGCAGCAACACACTCAACTCGAAACACGTTTATCTGGCACGTCGTGTCGTCGTCGGCTTGCAATCTTCCAAAGTTGACAATCGGATGTGGAGGGCACCACCCTTTAATTTAGGCGTCGACGGTCTCTTAAAATGTAGCAATGAAAATAACTCACGCAAACCAACAACGCCATCTGAAGGTGCCACGGAATGCTAAAGCGGCATTAAATTCTAACAATTAGACTATGAGAGTAGCTAGGACCCAACCCAGACTTATCCAACAGCCAACAACACAGCGCAATCGGTTCCGAAAACCATCAGCTCCATCCTGTACGTTGTCATCGTTCGTTACAATAAGTACCTCATTACAATGCTGGAAGGCCGACGAATTTGTGTCGACGCTCGTCGTCGTGATCATCATCGCCCCTGCCGTCACCCTGTGCCAATAGTTGCCGAGTGTGTCACACGGAATACGAGAAAATTGCAGCAATCACGGTTTTACCGTTCATAAATTTACCAAATGTTATCCTTGTCGGCTTGACTCGGTTCTTGGCGGCTTGGGTGGCAGGAAGATAAAGTAGGAAGGGATGATGCCAAATTGGGAATGCTTGTCGTTGTGTTTCTGGGCGGATTTGGTTACTTACAAGGGTGTAGTCAAAGGATTTCAAAAGAGGCACTTAGAATAAATGTCCCATGGGATTTCGACAAGGGATTTGCCAGTGACCCATATCGCCATATCCAACCCGAGAAGTTTTGATAAAGTTTCCCTTAGCCTTTTATGTGTGGATAAATGGTCGTGCTTTTTTTTCGTTTTATATACCTACAATCATTTATAACTAAGAGTGTGTATACATATTACATATATAAATGCGACTAAACTGTATTTTTAGGGTTATGTCAATCGTGTGGAGTGGGTAATGGGAAAGAACTACGCCATGATCACAGGAGCGAAAAGGTGTTGGTAACCGCATTGCTCTTGGCTGTGGTAATCTTTTTGTATAACGGATAAGCATGAAAACGATTGAAGGCCCAGTGGAATTTTGGAATGAAAATCTTTCGTCCTCTAGAAAAAAGAAATGTTTTATATTTTTGTGTTCGCTTCGGATAAAGTCGTATAGCAATAAGATACAATATTGAAACTTGGGTTGGTTTTGTATGCGGGTCGTTGGGCTTATACGTATGTAGGTACCTGAGATGAAATAGGAAATTCATGATAAATTCGAATCAATACTATTAACTTGATTTATTTCAAAGGAACTGGTTGGGTCAGATAAGACATAATTAGATTGAACTTTTGTCGTAAATTTATGTGAATGGAATTGTAGACCCAATGAAAATACGAGTACATACACAAAATGAGTTGCCTGTGAGGTTTTTAGGAAAGAAAACGAAAGGAATTGCTGTTTTTTTTTCATTGTAACAGGTAAAATATGTAGGTACCAAATCCCTTTGAATATATTGATTTTGGATATTAACTTGGAAAAGGTTTTTCATTTTTCATGGGAAATAAGAATCACAAAATCCTATTCATGGTCTAAAAATATTTTTGATGACTTACATATGTTCCCATTCTGTGAGAAAATACAGTTTCTAAAGGACTACAACAACATTTTTCCCAGTGATTGTAGAGTCTTGTTGTTTTGCTTTCTAAAGATTCACCATTAAAATATGCCTTTAAACGATATTAAACGATATTTCATGACAAGCGAAGGCTTGGTGTCATTTTTCAACAAAAATAACACCCACGCAGCTTTCATCCTTCGCAAATCTTAAATACATATTTTACTTAAGAGGCTTTAAAAGAAGGTACCGATGCACATTGGTTTTAAATTCCTTCATATAACTGTATATTCTGATTATTAATCCATCGCACCTACACTTCACAGTTGAACTCATCAGAGTTGTATTTTTTGTGTTTGTGATTTTTGAGTTGTGTTGTTTTCAAATGATCGTGGGCTAAGAAGGAACTTCCCGTTTTGTTAAATACTGTTGAGGTAAATTTTACTACAACAAGTTTCACCAGTCTATTCGTTATCCATTCTCCTCTTCAACCTTTCGTTTCCAAAATGCTATCAGCTCCAAAATCATCTTGGAAAAGCAGGGGCCAAAGTACCGCTTCAGTGACCGAGTGAGTGAGTCCCATCAGTGATTGAATGAAAATGTCAAATTAGTGTAATCGATTGCTCGATGACGTAAGCGGTAATGTCAAACTCACATAATTCAGTCACGTATTAATCGAAAATGGATGCGGTAATTTGGCTCCAGGTGTTGAAGTCGTATAAATATAAGGGCCATAAAAAAACTCTAGAGGTCTAATCCAAGTTCTGTTGGGGGAAAAATAAGTAGCTTTGTGATAATTTTTTTGTGAATATCATTTAAGTACCGATAGGCCTTCATTTTCTTGAAAATACAGTATACTTTCATAACCCAATTTTTAAATTTGTTTGTTCTTTTGGGAATCTTTCACAAGATCACCTTTGTTTCGTTTCATTTGTGATACCTAGCAAGCTGAATAACTTTAAACCGACCTGTAAATTTTGTTCTCTTTGATATTCTCAATTTTGGTCTTTTGTCAAATTTACACATATTGTCACATCTTTGTTATTGAAAAAAATTAGGGTTTTTCCCCTAAGCTCTTAAATGTTTCGCTTATAAAATCATTTACTTTTTTTGGAATTAAATTTTTGTGATATTAATTCAGATTGGAATTATCTTTTTGCTAATTTAGGTTTTGGTAAGTTTTCACTACGCATAAACAAAAACACTTCTTGGCGCCCATAGTAAGTGAGGGAGCACCTTAAATCGCTGCCGATTTGCAGTTTAATTGAATGCGACTTCGAGATATGACAGATCACCATTATCTTCTCCTTCTCATGTCATTCAAATTTCTGTCGCGGGCACACCGGTCTTTTGCAAATATTCCTTAATTCGTTTTTTTATTAATAAATTGGAATTTGAATATTCACAGTCGCTATTTATTCAAACAGAAAAATTGTTCAACCTAAATTTTGCATTCTAATATCACGAAATAAAACTGCAACAATACAAACCAGCTGTTTTTGCACTACGCGTAACACAGGCTGGTGCGAATACTGATCTATCAGAATTTTGCCTACCTGCCTATAACTTAATATATAACTTATATATATATGTATTACTCTTTTGCCATCACGGCCTTAAAAGTTTTGTCAGATATATGATGTTGCTTGCCAGAGCCTTCCACAATACGGAAATTATTCTAATACGAGCTTTAACTTCATGTGGCTCAAATTTACTGTCCGCAATCATCCATAATTGTTTCATTTACAGAAGCGCCCAAATATTAACAACAATTCAACTCTTGACGAGTTTGATGTGCTGTCTGATTCCATTTCCCGAATTTTTCCTGACTTTCACACCATGAAGTCGTTATTACCGGGCGACTTCAAGATACACAATTCAAGTTGGATCCACTCTTCAGAACAGACAACACCCGAAGGAAAATTTGTTCTTATCCTTGCTGAGATGCACCACCTTATTCTACTTATAGAAGATGAGGCCACTCGAATACCACATGTTGCTGGGCAAAATGCCCACATTCCTGATTTCTTATAATATCAGTCAATTTCTCGTCTCCCATTCATCCAGTTAAAGAAAAACATACCATTAGGTCCGTTGGGGAATACGAAAAAGCCAACTGGGACAGTTTTAATATCGATAGTGACGTTGCGATGCCACTGCAGATTTGATCACAGAAATGATTTTTCTTGGGATGCTTATATTCCTTAAAAATTAAGAGTACAAAATGTAAAAAAAAAACAACTTCTTCTTCGGTCCCAACACTCATCTACAACGACAGCCCGATTATCTAGCTCTTCAGATGTACTTGCAACGTTGTCTGACCGCAATATTGCCTCACCTTTACTTAATAACGTAAATAATTTAATGGAACAGGTATATTTGTGCATTCATACATTTGCAAGAGCCTTTAGCGATTTTGATATTGGGCCGTATCTACCAACAATCAAATTAAGAGACGACTTTAATATTTGAGCGAAATGGACCATTATTTAAGGTACTAGTACGGTCTAGAACGCCAAAAAACGCACGATTTTTAGGAATTTTTTTCTCGGAAACCTTATTAGGTAATAACATACTTTTTCTTTTAAATAATGAATACATGCGTCAAGAGTACAATAAATTTTTTTTTTTTAATTTTAGAATTTTGGCCGAATTATAGAAGGCCCAAAATCGACAAAAAAAAATCTCGAGCTTTGAAAAAAAAATTTTTTTTGGCAATTTTCTTGGCCATTTTTGGGTCGGCATTTTTTTCATTCATAACTTTTTGGTCAAATTGTAGTAAATTGTCTTACAAAACATAAAAATAATCTAGTTACAAAAAGTTTTTTGAAAATCGGTTCACAAGATCCGGAGATTAACTGTCCGCCATGGGAAAATGTGTTTTTTGAGGAGTCGACGTTGGCGCCCTCTATAATTCGGCCGAAATTTGACAAACAAATTCTTTTTGTACTCTTGACACATGTATTCATTATTTAAAAAAAAAAATATGTTATTATCTTATAAAGTTTCCGAGAAAAAAATTTCCAAAAATCGTGCGTTTTTTGCGATTTCTAGACCGTACTAGTACCTTAAAGAGCTCTATACATGTTATGAACTTAATATTTATGTGAACTCTAAATTATGAACCATTTATTGTACGGAACCTAAAAAATAAAATGCAGCTTATATGGTCAGTTAAATAGAGTCCATTAAATAATGGTTTATTTCGCTCAAATATTAAAGTCGTCTCTGGTCCTGATGGTATATCCCCCATTCTTTTCAAAGAGGTGTTTTTCATCGCTGGCTAAAGCATTGTGAAAGCTTTTGAATCACTCTTACTGTTCTGGAATATTTACTAGAAGATGTTCCTAAGAAATGCAACCTATCCTACCACTACTTCTACTGATCATTTGTACTTACATCCCTTCTTTCTGAGATCATGGAATCGCTAATCAATCATCAGCTTAAGAAATGTCTCTAAAATCGTAAGGCACATAATATTACATTGTCGACAAGCATAGATTCATTAGGAGAAGAAACTTTTATAAAAAGAGTCTATTCTATATCAGGAAGATTGAAATCGCCTGCTAAAAGGACCTCTCAAGAGGGTAGGATTTATCAGAAACATAGGAACAAAATTCATTGTTCCAAAAAGAGGTGTTCAACCATGTCTCCGTTAGCACTTATGTACATAACAATAAGATGCATTTGGAAAACAAACCGAACTCGAGATTTTGATCAAAGTTGACATTACGAAGATAACGAAGATGAAAAAAGTGATTCCGGAATGTCTGTGTGTCTGTAGCTGTACCTCTCCCTACAACTTAAACCACTGGAGCTATTTTCTTCAATATCGGTACTTAAGGGTCTTCGGTGATTTATTAGAGGGAACATTTTTCTTAGTGCCAAAATTAACGGTACCCCCCATACACCCGTAATGCATAATCTTATTTATCTCGAAAACGGCTCTAACGATTTTGATAAAATAAAAAATTAAGTGTGCTATTATGGGCATGGACTACATTTTGGTCAAATTCTAGGAAAAAATGTTATAAAAGGTACCTGTCATAGAACCGTTTATTTGATTTTCTACTTTCTCATTAATGGCTCTAATGATTCTAACCAAATTATTTTTAGCAGGAGCCCCCTTAAGTTTAAAATAATATTGTATATAAAAATATTTGAAAAAATATTTTTTGGTTTTTTTGAAAAAAAAAATCCAATTTTTTGTTTAAAAATTCAATATTTTCAGAACGTGTGAATGATTATTTTTTAAAATTGTTTCCCAATATACTAAACTAAATACCTAAAATTAGCATCCCAAATTTTGTTGTTTAAAAACTTTTGAAGAAATTTCTTATATAAAAAATTACTTTAATAATAAAATTTAAAAATAAACTTTGTTTGCATAAATTCATACTTTTCTGAAAATTGTATGCATTTGAACATTTTTATCTCATTAATTCCATGTTTTATATTTATTTATACATAATTTTTAAATTCCAAAGTACCTTAACATAAGACAAGTTGTGCATTTTATTTAGTTTTCTGTCGCTGTCCCCTTTCATTTTGATAGGAAAGTGAGGCCAAATATCAGATATAAATATTATCAGTTATTAGATAACAAATTTTCAATTTATTTTTATTTATGATATCCAATGTTTTTTAAACTTTTTAGCTCACGCACGTTTTGTGTTTTGTGTCACTGTCAAACATCTTCAGTTTGGTGTTAGAGCTGTGTAAATCGTTCATTTCAAATGATCGAATCGTTCAACAATCGATTATGAAAATGATCCGATCTTTTCAATCAATCGATCATTCGATCATTTTCATTTCACTGAAATGATTCAATACTGTTCCTATTCGATATTAATTTCGATTTCGATGATAAGATTGACTTGTGGCTTTGATAGTTCTCACAAAATACTCTATGATGAGGCTACTTCATGGATTAAAAAGTGTCAAAAAATTAAGAGATTTTATTTGTTGCTTCGGAAAAGAGCAATTTTAGGGCTTTCGGCTAACATTTGGTACGAAATATACTTTGTACGTCATAACTGAATTCGTCCTCTATTCGTCAAGTCATAAACTGTCAAATTCCATCAAAGGATGGCTACGATCTCAATGGATTAAAAAACCTCTAAAAATACCAAAAAAAAGAGATTTTATTTGTTGCTCCGGAAAAGTGCAATTTTAGGGCTTTGGGCTAACATTTTGTACGAAATATACTTTGTACGTCATAACTGAATTCGTCCTCTATTCGTCAAGTCATAAACTTTCAAATTCCATCAAAGGATGGCTACGATGTCAATGGATTAAAAAACGTCTAAAAATACCAAAAAAAAAGAGATTTTATTTGTTGCTCCGGAAAAGTGCAATTTTAGGGCTTTGGGCTAACATTTTAAACTTTGTACGTCATAACTGAATTCGTCCTCTATTCGTCAAGTCATAAACTGTCAAATTCCATCAAAGGATGGCTACGATGCCGATGGATTAAGAAACGTCCAAAAATCCACATTAAACATACCGGATCCTGATACATCAAATAACATCAGTTCAACCCAACAATTGTTTTTGCGGCCTACAACATCAACGACCAACCCGATCAATCATGTTGTTCAATGCCGAGTTCAACCCAGAAATTCCAGTCCACCGTCCGTTTAGCGTTCATAATCCACGTTGATTGAATCGGAAGAAATGGAATCAAGTAAATCATGATTAATCGAGTCAACTGATATCGAAAATCGAGACTCATTGAAATGATTGAGATTGAAATAGAAAATCGAGAATCCAGAATCGAGAATCATGTAAATGATTGAGATTGAGATCGATTAAAATGATTGATTTCGATCATCAATACTTTTCGATGATCGGATCAAAAAAATCGAATCGATCCCGATTGACACCATTAATCGTCTTACAAATGAACAACGCTTGCAAATTATTGAACTTTATTATAAAAATGCGTGCTCTGTTAAGAAAGTTCATCGCGCGCTTCTTCCATTTTATGGTCAGCTTAATCGACCTACTGAGGCGGCTATTCAGGCTATTGTGACTTAATTTCGCACCAAATTTACATTGTTGGACATTAAACCACCAAAACGCTTACGTAGAGTGCGAACTGAGAAAAATTTTACAGCTCGATCGGCCAGTGTTAGTGATGACTGTGAATTATCGATTTGGCGCAGTTCGCAGCAATTGGGCCTCTGTTACTCCACTGACCTGGAAAATTTTGCGGAAGGATTTAGGTGTGAAGCCTTTCAAAATACAGCTGGTGCAAGAATTGAAGCCGAACGACCTACTACAACGCCGAATTTTCGGTGAATGGGCTTTTGAAAAGCTGGACGAAGATCCACTTTTGTATCGAAAAATTCTGTTCAGCGACGAAGCTCATTTCTGGTTGAATGGATACGTGAATAAGCAAAACTGCCGTATTTGGAGTGAGGAGCAGTCAAAAGCATTGCAAGAGATACCAATGCATCCAGAAAAAGTCACTGCTTGATGCGGATTATATGGGCTGGCGGAATCATTGGGCTGAATTTCTTCAAAGATGTGAATGGTGAGCGCTACCGTGCGATAATAAAACTTTTTTTTGCCCAAAATGGAAGAGCTTGACTTGCCAGACATGTGGTTTCAACAAAACGGTGCCACGTGCCATACAGCACGCATAACAATGGACCAATCCAGAGGCGAGTTCGGTGAACAGTTTATTTCAGGTTTGAGGCCGGGCAATTTGCTACCTAGATCGTGCGATTTAACGCCTCTAGACTATTTGTTGTGGGACTATGTTAAGGCTCATGTCTATAGCGACAAGCCCGCTTCGATTGACGCACTGAAAGCCAACATTGAATCATTTATTCGTGAGATACCGGCCGAAATGTTAGAAAGAGTATGCCAAAATTGGACTAAGCGGATGGACCATTTAAGGCGCAGCCGCGGCCAACATTTGCATGAAACAGTCTTGAAACATTAAATTATATCGACGCGTCCTATCGATTCAAATAAAGATTTCATGCATTTTTCTGAATTTTATTTTTTTTTTTTTTTAATTTCCGATAGCTCTTAAAAAATCACTCGTTAGATTACAGCCAGATCAGAAGGGCCGACAAAGAGAGTCGGAGACAAAACGGAGTCCTGTGGCACACCAGCATTTATTTTTTGATTTCCCGACTTCAAAACATCAAATAAAACTTGTATTGAGCCTTTCGAAATGTTGTTTCTTATCCATCGAAGAAAAGGTTTAACAATACCAAATGCACGAAATCTATCAAATGCTTTTAAAATATCAAGTGCAATAAAATCTACTTTCTACAAAACGATGCTAAGATTTGTGCCACTTTCGGTGAGATATACCGTTAGATCACTGGTGGACCTATTGCCACGAAAGCCACAATGCTTTAGTTCTTCAAAATATTTCTTGGGATGATAATTATTCAGTGTTTCCATGAGCTTAGAAAGAAGGGATGTAAATGCAATTGGGCGGTAGTTAAGGGACAAGCTGGACAAATGCTGTTTTTCATCCACTCGGAAAGAGACCAGTAGAGTAGAACGGATGGAAAAGATAGTTTTTCCAGCGTAGAAGAACACAACTTTCATTTTATTTATTTATAACACTATTTAATGACCACCCCAAATCGCCGACCCGTGTTATTTCCCTCAGTTATCCAAAGTTTGCTTGTTGTTCCTTTAAAGAAGATGATAAATCAAACCTTAATAGAAAAATAGTGTCGTATCGAAAGCTTCAATAGCCAAATGTCTCCATTAGCATTGTTATTCGATCATCATGTCTGATGACCTTCAATCAAACTTTCAACAGAAAAAAAAATCGAAGTTCCCATGACTCCGAATAAAATATATGGATTAAGCTAAATTTTAAAATGTCCCAAAATATATCACTCACAGACCATCAGCCGGAGGAGAGGAGACTCCAACATCCTTGACATGCCTCCATCAATCATAAATGACACTTCATTTATTTTTATGTTGATGCCTGCCTTTTATAATCTAAAAACACAAACAAACACAGATATACACACATACCTCATACACAAATAAATAGACTAGAGCTCCATCCATTCATGTGTTCATAGGAGCTTTCCAAAAGCCGAAAGCCGACATCATTTATTACTTTCGAACATGATTTTCAATCTGCCTAAGTAGTTTGTACCCTGTAGGCATTGTTTGTTTACTTACTCATAAGCCCCAGGTGGATGGGAATGGGAATGGGAACGTACTATTGGGCTTTTAAATTAACCCTGCAGTAAGCCTATTAGCAGCAAACAACCTTTCTGCCAAATATTGAAACAGACCCAAACGGAACGGTCTAATGTAATGGATATCATAATCAATGCGATTACATCGGAAATAATCTGTAAATATTTATCCAATATCCCGGGAGAGAGAGAGGAGAGGTTTGTTCGTGCATAACGATGAGGTATATCATTCAATCGATCTATAAAGGTGCACCTATAAGAACGATTTAGAAATTAAGTTGGGACCATAAGGTTTTCCTTACGGTCATTTGTTCGTCAGGAAATTGACATCGTTTCGAAAGTTTTTTTTTTTTTTAAATAGAGGAGCCAACATGAAACATCCTTTTTCCTGAAGCTGATTCTCGAAGGATGTGGCAAACAATTGAGTGTGCGATGGGACGATGACGACAACGACTCTACATCGTCGATCGACGACACTATAAAAGTAGGGAAGGGTTCTTCGCTCATAAGGCATGAGAAATAAAATCTAAATGATGGGTCCCGAATGGGTGCTTATACGCACTCATGCAGAATGCCAAATCCTTGCCATTTATCATTTTCATGCCCTGCTACCCGTGCAACCAACCTGGAGCAGATAATAGCACATAAAGGGTACACAGAGGCCCATCTAACACTTCCACCAACTGCAAGAATAAGATACATCCGCAGACAACTTTACAGCCTTCTCTGCAATGTCTCCCTCTTGAGTCGTTTCGACAAGCTTCAAAATGTTTACTTACAAGCAAACCCAGCAACCCACTTCGGGCGGCCTATATCGAATACGTAGAAGATTACTTTAAAATGACTGCCAATGCTATCTTCACCCCGACAGACCAAACAGATGGGGGAGGAAGTCTATACTGCTGAAAGGGATATCCTGATAGAATCATTTGCATATATACCTTCCATTAATAACTGTATTAGAGTGTAGGTAGGAGTACGAGTATATCCATGTTTACGTTCATTTAGAGATTGTCTGCCAGGCTGCACGTCTGCCATATTGGTAATTGAGATTTTGAACTTGAGTCTGCTGTTAGGTATCATAAAGTTTATTTACCTAAACCTTCTTCATTGAAGAACATTTTCGGCGTCGCGTCGTCGTCGGTCGGTGGTCGGAAGTCGGCGGCCACTACGGGGAGACTGTCAACTGGAAAATCTAACTGCCTTTACTCCGTTCTCAAGATACCACACATCCTATAAACTAAAAAACAACCAGCTCAACAAAACCTATAGGGGTTATTTACGTATTGGTTGTATGTTTTCACCAAAGTTAACAGCCCAAAACTTTTAACAATAACTTTTCCATGGGGCTTCAGAAAGCGCCTTCGAAGTGAATTTCACCTACCACAATACTATTAGATATGAGTTCAGTTATGTGACTATGAGAATTTTATTAGGATGATATGTGTGTAGCTGGGTGAATTTGTTAAACTTCTTAGAAGCTTCTATATACGTACCTAAAATTGGTCCAAATTGGTTAAGTCGTTAATAAGAAAATCAGCTAGTAAGTTATCAGGGGAGAAAACTATAATATGAGAAAACTGCGATGCGACAAAACTATCATCCGAAGAAGCTGCCATGCAAGGGAACTATCATTTGAAAACTATATCATGCGAGAAAATTATCATGAAAGAAAACTGTGATGCGAAAAAAATTTCATGCGAGAAGGCTATCATGTGAGGAAACTATCATGCGAGAAAACTGTAATAAGAAAAACTACCAGGCGAGAAATAATCACGTAAGAAAAGTGTCATGAGATAAACCTTTCACGCGAGAAATATGTTATGAGCCAAAACTATCATGCGAGAATATTATTATTAGAGAAAACTGTCATGCCAGGATATAATAATGCGAAGACTATATCATGCAAAGACTATAAACATGTGAAGACTATATCATACGAGCATACTGTCTTGACAGAAAACCTTTACACGAGAAAACTATTGCATGCGAGAAAATTACCATGAGAGAACATTCTCAAGTGAAAAAATTATCATCAAAGAAAACGATGATGCGAGAAAAATATCATGTAAGAAAACTATCATGTGAGGAAGCTTTCATGGGAGAAACCGCAAATGCAAGAAAACTACCATACTATCATGCCATAAAACTATGATGAGTAAATAATAATATGCGAGGAAACTATGATTAAAAAATATATCATGCGATAAAGTTTTTACGCGCAAAATATGTTATGCGAGAAAAGTATCATCCTAGGAAACTATTATCGAGTTGACTGTCATTCGAGAAAACGATCATGCTAGAAAACTTTAATGAGAAAGAACTACCAGGTGAGAAAAATATCATGTAAAAAAAGTGTCATTAGATAAATCTTTCACGCAAGAAATATGTAATGACCCAAAACGATCATGCTAGAAAATTATTGTTCGAGAAAACTATCATGCCAGGATACAATCATGCGAAGACTATATCATGCGAAAACTATATCATGCGAGAAAACTATAATTGGAGACATTAATCATACGAGAAAACTGTGTTGACAGAAAACTTTCACACGAGAAAAATATTGCATGCGAAAAAATTACCATGAGAGAACATTTTCAAGCGAAAAAATTATCATCAAAGAAAACGGTGATGCGAGAAAAATATCATGAAAGAAAACTATCATGTGAGGAAGCTTTCATGGGAGAAACCAAAAATGCGTGAAAACTATCATACGAGGAAACTATAATCCCATAAAACTATCATGCGTAAATAATAACATGCGAGGAAACTGTGATTGAAAAATATATCAGGCGATAAAGTTTTTACGCGAGAAATATGTCATGCGAGAAAAGTATCATACTAGAAAACTAGTAGCGAGTTTACTGTCATTCGAGAAAACTATCATGCTAGAAAATTAATAATGAGAAACCAAAAGTGCGAGAAATATATCATGTGCGACAACTTTTATGAGAAAACTACATAAATATCATGTGAGAAAAGAATAATTGGCGAAATAAATATATTATACGCGAACAATATCAATGTCATGAGAGAAAATTATCACGTGAGGAAACTATCATTTGAGGCAATTATCATTCGAGAAAATTATCATGAGAGAAAACTATCATGCAAGAAAATTATCATGACTGAAAACTGTCATACTAAGAAGCTATCATGCGAGTTAACTGTTATTCGAGATGATGAAATGATTGTTTCATTTGAGTAAACTACCATGCAATGGAATATCATGCGAAAACTATATCGTGAAAGAAGTCTGTGATACGAGAGAGCTATCATGGCAGAAAACTATCATGAGAGAAAATTATAATGAGAGGAAGCTATCATGCCAAGCGAAAAAACTATTATGCGAGAAAACTATCATGAAAGATAACTAGCATGTGAGAAAAATATCATTCAAGAAAATTATCATAAAAAAAAAAACTGTCATACGGGAAATCTATCATTCTAGGAAGCTATTAGCGAGTCAACTGTCATTTGAAAAAACTTTTAAGCAAAAAAATTCTCACGAGAGAAAATTAACATTAAAGAATACTGTCATGAAAACTATCATTTGAGGAAACTTTCATGGGAGAAACCAAAAGTGCGAGGAATATATCATGCGCGAAAACTACATATGTATATCATGTGAGAAAAGTATAATTGGCGAAATATATCATGCGAGAAAACCCTCAAGAAAGAAAATTACCACTTGAGGAAACAATCATGGGAGAAAAATATAATTAGAGAAAACTATCATTCCAGAAAATTAACATGAGAGAAAACTATCATGCTAAGAATAAGCATTCATGCGAGTTAACTGTCATTGGAGAAAACTATCATTTGCGTAAACTACCATGAAATGGAAAGTTATCGTGAAAGAAAACTCTGATTAGAGAGAACTATCATGCCAAAAAAGTATCATGAGAGAAAATTATACTGATAGGAAGCAATCATGACAGAATATTATCAGACGAAGAAATTATCTTACCTGAAAACTATTACAAAAGATAGCTATCATGTGAGAAGACTATCATGGGAAAAACCTAAAATGCGTGAAATATATCATACGGAAAATTATTATACGTAAAAGCTATCATTTGAGGAAACTATTATGCAAGAAAAGTTTAATTAAAGAAATATATCATGGGAGAAATTTATCACGAGAAGAAAATTATCATGAAAAAAAAAAAAACTGTTATACAAAAAAAATTACCATCCAAGTAAACTATTAAAGGAGAAACATATATGTACATCAAACGAGAAAAGTAAAACAGACTCCTCAACAAGAATCTTCTTCTTTCTACGTAAAGTTTGAAATTCTACAAAAGCCAAACTAGTGATATTCCCTTTTACTTTATTTTCGTTCTCGGGCTTCTGGCAAAAACAAAAGTTCGAAACGTGCGTAGCCTAAAAACCATTGTGTGTAAATTGTTTATTTTCTTGCTGATGAGGCAGTGTGTCGTCAAGTTTTAAGAAGCCTACATGTTGCTGCCACAGACAGTACTGCGTGTCATTTGTACAAGGACGAAAACGAAACCAAAGTCTTGGGATTTAATTGACACTGGTATCTATTTTATGACAAGCCTTCCTTCGGGGAGGACGGAAACGGATGTTTTCTTCTTACTTGTCACAAAGACAAAAAGAAGAAACCTACTTTGTAACTTATACCTCATATTAAAAAGGTGATGTGATGGGATCTTGTGGCTCATTGCGTGGGATAGACCGGGCCCACTATTGGGCTGAGAAGTTAGAGTTAGTGAAACTTTCTTGACATAGCTTCAACGAGAGGTGATTAATGAAATTACTTGTCTCAAAGTTCTTGTGCCGGCCTTTAAATGTGACAGTGGCAGTGGCAGTGGCAGTGGCAGCTTTGTCTTGACAGTGATTCTTTTGAAATGAAATATAAGTAGAAGGTCGATTGGGGTTATTGCGGAGAAACCTCATGTCAGAGGTTGTGGATAGAGAGAAAGAGAGTGAAAGATTTTGATGGGATTTCAATTGAGTAAGTTGAACTTTTAAATTAGATTTTTTTTCTCTGAAGGGTTGATTCACTGTTTTATATTCTGTGGCTGGCGAAAAGTTTACGATGTGGTGATGGTTGAGGTGAATCTAGATAAGTTTATCTTTTCTTTCTCCTAATGGAGCACACAAAATTTAAATGTTAAACTCTTTTTCGAAATTCCCAGAGCTGAGCTAATGGTGAAATATATGTGTATGTTCGTTTATACGTGAATTTGAGATAGATTCGGGATTGTTTTTTCTTACTTTTTTTTTTGTGCTTAGGGAAATAACTTTTACGTGATTTTTATGGATTGGATTGAGTAACAAAATAGGAATTTCTTGGAACACATCCAACTCAGCAAGGTTTCGAGAGTATAGCATATAAAAGTTTGAGTGAAATGAATATGTTGAGAATCCGAAAAAATATTTTTATATTATAAAACTTTTTTACCCTCACAACTTCTATGTCAATATTAAGTATGATGAAATGAGAGAGACCTGATGGTGTCATCGTGTGTTTTTGAATTTCAGCCAAGCGTAGATATTTTTGTTTCGGATAAACTTTTCATATTAAGGTTGCAGATTTTCAGAAAAAAAAAAATGCTTGATTAAATATAACAGTTACTAGGGCGGTAGGGAAGTCCAAAGACGGTTAGACTATTTATTACTAATTAAATTACTTACTAACCTACTTGGTTCCCGATCCATGAAAGGTTTTTACCTGCTTCACGTCAATTTTCATCTTCTCGATCCCGAGCACGCTATGCTTTTAGGCCAATCTGGTATCCGCGATGCCTTGGCCTTTCAACTGGAGGTTTGGTCTTTTTTCTGGACTACATTCACATCTTAGTACGGTTGTATCTTCTCCTTAAGATCAAATATACATCGAGCATTCATACATCAATTAATACTGATTATTTTTGATAATGGATCTTAGAAATTTCAGACATCTGAATGCCCGTGGAGTAATTTTAGTTCATTGAGCGCTATCCACCATGTTTTTGTTCATTCATTGACGCTATCATGAGCGTTTTGTAGTATTATTATTAGAGCTTCATAGGTTGTCCTGCCCAGTTTTAGTATTTCAGTGCCTACAACAAACTTGTCTACAATAGTGTCATTCGTAGAAGGTATATCACGTGTGAATAAAAGAAATAAAATTGGTCCTATTAGGCTTCCTTTTGTTACCCAAGCCAATATTTCTCTGAAATCTCAGTACTCGTTCCTGTGACTTTAATCAAAGTGTCTATTCTCAAGATATTCTTTTGGAATCGTTTAAAATCCCTCTGGCAGAACTTATTTTAATTGAAAAGTCAGGCCTACGTGCCACACATTATCAAAAGCTGGTGATACATTAAAGAAGTCCGCTGAACAAACTTTCTTTTTTTCCGAGGGCTTTCTCCATTATGTTAATGATATTATGCACTTGGTTAATTGTCGAGTGGTTGCTTCTAAATACGAACCGATGCTCTGGTATTAGGTAGGCACTTTTCTTCTATAAATTTTGGTTGTAGGCACATTTGTAATATTCTCTCAAAGACTTTAGATATTACGGGCAGAAACAAAATGGGCTTTTCATGTGATGGCTTACCTTATTTTAGAACCATTATAGGTTAGGTTAGGTTAGATTAGGTTAGATTAGGTTGACATGCCTGTCAGGAGGAGAGCCGACACTGAGTTGTTCCAATGTGATACTACATTGAATATTGGAGACTTTCTACCTAACCGTTAAACCATTTGGAACTCCAAAAGAAGCGAGCGAGATTGCCTACACCTATATTTTCCAGATCCTTAAGATCATTGTAGTAGAATTCTCTCAGATGGAGTCTAAGTATTTAGGATAAAGTAGGACATTATGGACAAGGTGAGGGATCGATTCCTCTTCTTTTTCGTTAATGCAGCTTCTGCAGAAATCGTTAGAATAAATTGCGTGCTTGCCTATCAAACAATGTCCTGTTATAGGTAACACCTATGCGATCTGCTTAAAGATATTAAACCTTTGGAGCGCTTCAGATCCAGCATTGCCCTAATCTGTTTTGTCGTCAAGCAGATGGTGATATTGTTCCACGTAAGGCTATTATTCAACTGGTAGGAACAGAATAAAGAGTTGCATAGTGGACGCTTAGCTGTATGAAAAGAGGCGGGAGTCTATGATTGATATCATGCTTCTTTAAACCAAGACAGGACTTATTTAATCCACCTGGAGCAAGCTGCAGTGATCGGGAAGACGAAAAGAAAGACTTAAATTTAGTCTATCTGAATATACACCTCCACCAAGGCCTTCATAAGTTTAGACCTATCGGTGTAAAAATAGATTAAATTATCTCCCAGGAATGCTATGTTCTCTCAGATTTTTCTAGAAGGGATGGTTTCCTGAAAGTTTTTATCAAATTGAATCCGAGAGATGCTGTAATAGATGCTACTTGGAAGTGAACCGAATGAGTTCAGAATGATGGAGTGGCCAATTTCATTATTTATCCACTGCGAGGAGGAAATAGCTGTGTTTATAGCCGTTTGTTTACCGAATATATCTAGTGGTGTTAGATGGAACAGAATGTCCAATGTAGCGGAGAACATATCCAACGTGCGAAGTAATCCAACCATACACAGACAGGCTGACCTTTGCACCTTGGTTAGTATTAAAAAAAAAATAAGTGATATTTTTTAGAGCTGTCCATCATACCACCACAACGTACGTCATAATTAATCTGATAACCGAGGTATATAGCCAGTAATTAATGCGGAATTGAAGCGCCATTTATTCCTAATAGTTTTTTGGTATGAGAAGTATGCCACTGTATCCTATTTAAATCTTTCTTGAATTTAAGTTTCCAACTTAACTCCTTATCTAACATAAGACCCAAGTATGTTGCTTAGCTGGAGAAAGTAAAAGATATACCTATCATTGAAGGGGGGTCTATATGGGAAATTTTACATTTTCTAGAGAAGAGGACAAGATCTTTTTATTTTTGGGGTTAACACTCTGTCCAAACCCAGTGTTAATTCTGAAGTTATTTTCAACACAAATGACATTCCAGACGTCAACTTTGAAACGTACATACTGCATTATACTATGTGGATAGAATAAGATGTTGAACATGTTGATAAATAAACAACCTAAGAGCTCTTCGAAACAGCTAAGAGAACCTAGTCACCGAAGCACAGGGAATTGAAGACGTGTTTAAGCAGCATTTTCAGCAGCTGCTTAATGGGCATTATTTAGAGGAAGCCACAGGAGAGCAAAGAAGCATAAGACCAGTCAATGAAGATCCAGTCCCACCACCCAGTACTGAAGAGGTTAAGAAAGCAATCCACAAGCTTAAGATCAACAAACCCGCAGGTTCGGATGGTCTACCTGCGGAACTCTATGTTCTATATGTAAGGAGGAGATGTTCTGATAGGGTGCATGCACAAGCTCATCAACCAAGTTTGGGAGGAGGAAAGTATGCCCGACGACTGGTCAAATAGCTCCATATGCCCAAACTACAAAAAAGGCGATCCTATGTCCTGCAAAAACTACAGAGGCATATCCCTGCTTAATGCGTACAAGATCGTATACACCGTACTATATATTCACCAAATATACCATATATTCACATTGAGGCAAATCCTGGAAAAAACCAACGAATTTCAAGTCGAGACCCACCATCTTTTCATCGACTTTAAAGCCGCATATGACAGCATAAGTCGCCAAGAGCTTCTATTGGCGATGTCGGAACTCGGGATCCGGAAAAAACTGATCCAGCTATGCCACATGACGTTACAAAATTCGCGGTGCAACGTGCAAATGGGTAACAGCTCATCCGAGCTATTCCAGACGTGCACAGGGTTCAGACAAGGAGATGCGCTATCATGTGATTTCTTCCACCTAGTCCTAGAGCAGATAGTACGTAAGAGTGGTGTTAACCTGGAAGGCACTATCTTCAACAGGTCTTTCCAACTGCTTGGCTATGCGGACGACATCGACATCATCGGCCGCTCCAAGCGAGCTGTGCTACAAGTGATTCACAGCTATTGAAGAACAGGTGAAACGCGTTGGTCTTGAAGTTAACCAAAACAAAGTAGATATATGCTATCAACAAGCAAAGCCTCAGCTGTCCACTGCCTAGGACAAAACGTCACTGTTGACCATTAATTTCGAGGTAGTCAAGGAGTTCACCTACCTCGGAACAAACATCAATCCCACGACGACACCTTAGTGGAAAACCGACGAAGAACTACCCTAGCGAACCGCTGCTACTTCGGTTTGGTTGGCGAAACAAATGGCTTCAAAACTCTTTATCGAAAGACTAAGTGCACGCTATACAAAACCGTAAATTTACCAGTCCTACTCTACAGCGCCGAGTGCTGGACGATAAGTAAAAAAGGGGAATTGATAACGGGCATTTTCGAGAGAAAGTTTCTTCGACGGATATTGGGTCCTATATATGCGAAGAGGGCGAATGGAGGAGAAGATTCAATCGTGAATTATACGAGCTGTACCAAGATATGGATATAGTCGAAAGAGCCAAAACACGTCGACTACACTGGCTCGGTCACATCGAGCGAATGGGCAACAACGCTCCAGCCAAGAAAATCTTCAAATCCCAGCCCCCAGGTTCGAGACAACGAGGAAGACAGAACCCCTCCGCTACAGAGACCAGGCGGTTACAGACGCAAGAGTGCTTGGTATCGACCACTGGAGGGAGCTCGCAACCGATGGAAGAGCGCATTATCTCAGGCCAAGACTCTCCATGGATCGGGAGCCGGATAAGTAAGTAAGTAAGTAAGAGGAATATTTCGAACAAAATGCCTATTTACTGAAAATAACAACATTTACGAAAAAAGAGGCTGGGTGCGACCCACACTGATAACTTCCCATTTGTGGTCTTGAAAACTTTATATTTAGATAAAAACATATTGTGACGTTTTCTTCAATTTTACCATAGCTATTAATGGAATTTGAATATGTGGGACTTGGGTACAACTGAACAACCTTATTCATATACGTATGTACTGTACAGTACATACATTCTTCTAAAAACTAAGTTGACAATAAAATTATAAAATTATGTATTATACTCGTATTATAGAAATTACTTTATTATTTCGGTTCCAAACATTTTAATTGAAAAAAAATTTAAAAACGAAATATTCAAATATAAAAGATATGGTTTGGTTATTGATGGAAGGGTACTTACAAAATATATCCGCTCTAAAACTAGATATGTGTCAAATATAAACCATTTGTTAGAAATTGTATTATGTACAAAATTAAATAATGGCTAAGTCAATATCATTGCTCGTTCTCAAGATATTCTAGTCGAAAAACAAATATTACCACTTTTTAGTAGATTTTTTTTAAGGTGTGCCCAGACCAAAGAAACATTTTTTAAACATTTCAGAAACATTTAAGAAACATTTCAGAAACATTTAAAAAACATTTCAGAAACAGAGAAACATTTCTGAAATATTTCTTAAATGTTTCTGAAATGTTTTCTTTGGTCTGGACGCTCGGATCCACTCTTGACGAAAATTTTAAAAATAAAATCAAAAAGGCCATTGATATATCTGAAATTTGCGAAAATATAAATTGTGATAAAGATGAAGTAGACAAAAAAATTCATGCGCTTAAAGAACAACACAGGCGAGAAAAAAAATTTACAGACAACTCAATCTGAAAACAATGGGAAACAAAGAAACATTTCAGAAATGTTTCTCAAAGCGTCCACACCAAAAAAACAAATCAGAAACATTTCTGAAATGTTTCTGAAATGTTTTTTAAACAAATGGGAAACATTTCAGAAACGTTTTTTAAACAATGTTTCTTGAAATGTTTCTTTGGTGTGGACACACCTTTATATTTTTGTTAAAACTTTTAATTCGATACCTGTCAAAATTTAACTATATGTTAATAATTGTATTATGTCGATACCTTCCCGTAAGAATGTACTTAGCGACACTTTTCGAAAATGACTTTTTGATGAGGAAATATACTATATGTTAAGGGCCACGTTTTGGCCTGGTTTTCGCCAACCTATTATGCATGAAAAGGAAACTAGAGTACAAATAAAAAAATTTATCAACTGCCATGTTTTCTCATTAAAATAATGTTGCCCCCTGAAATTTGTATTATCCGCCAAAAAAATTATGCTAAGCGACATTAATAAAGATCTCATTGTCGTGAGCAACAAAATATTTTGTTAGATGTCACTTAGTTTAACCAAAATTGTCTCTTAGCACACTATGATTCAACTAGAACTTTCTGCGTTTTTTTCGTTTCCTGAACAATTTTAGAAATGGCGCTTAGTATACATTCTTACGGGAAGGTATCGATGTATAAACCAACATACTTAAGAAGGAACTATCGGTGTTCATTCCCAAAAAATTCGACTTGAAATACAATATTAACTAGTTTTCACTAGAATTTTTAATAGTTTTTTTATTTAAAAAAAAAAACTATTAATTCAATATTTGTCAACATTTTACCAATTGTACAAAATTATACTATGTATAAAATGAACTAAATTAGAAGTCAATATCACTACTAGTTCTCGAGAAATTTGAGTCGAAAAACAATTTTTACCAATTTTCAATAGAATTTTATATAGTCTTTTATTTTTTGTAAAAAAAACTGTAAACTGATTTTTTTGAAATTTTCTCCAGTTGTCAAACACATTTTTTTTCGTAAAATAAAATTATTTTGATTTTCAAATTGTTTTCGGTTCTTAGAATATCTGGGTTATGAAATTTTTTTTTCAGTTTTTTTTATTTAAAAAAATAACGGTATGTTCATTTTTTTCCAAATTCATACCAAATCTGTATGAATGTATAATGAGTACATTAAATTTTATTTAAAATCAATAGCATTATTTTTTCGTGAGATATTTGAAACTAACCAAAATTTTTACTTTCTTTTTAAACCGTTATAGTGAAAAAACTGCTCACTGGATTTTAATAAACGCCCTTTCAGCCTCTTTCGAAGTTATTATCTATTAAACAAAATTTATTTGAAGTCGATATCTTTACTCGTTCTTGAGATATCGACGACGAAAAATGGTACGAGAACGTACGGACGTACGAACGTACGCACGTACGAACGTACGAACGTACGTACACACACACACACAGACATCTCTCTAAAAATGATTGATATAGCCTCTAGGGACCTTGAAACGTCGAGAAATGTCAAAAATTCCAATTTGACAAATCGGACCGATTACAATAACTCCCTATGGGAAGTTAATAATTATTAAATTTTCTTCTTTCTTTTGTAAGAAAATTCTTGTTTCAAAAATTTGCGTTTAATTCTTCGTGACTTGGGCATCAAACTCATTAAGAGTTGAGTTGCTGTCAAGATTTGGACTCCTATGAATGCAACAGTAATGGATGATGAGCTTGCGGACAGTAATTTTGAGCCACATGAAGTTAAAATTAAAGTGAAAGAAGTAATTGTCTTTGTGACTTCCTGCTACGTATCCCTTTAAGTTTTCTCTCTTAGTTTTAGACTAATTTCTTTATTAGAAGTATATTTTATTATTTACGCAAATAATGTACATTATTTTTAATATTTTAATAGCGTAAGTTTAACTTTCATTGTTTCATTTTGTTGTATAGCCTTTTAATAAAAAGTTCTACAGCAATCCCTGTAGAAACGTTGGGAAAAGTATGTGTAACAAATTTAGTTTTATTGCTAAAAGAACTGTGACCAAAACAGTCGAAGGAAAACATATTCCAATCAACATATATACGAGTAATAGCATTAGGTTTTAGCCAGGCAGGCGAAATTCTGAAAAATCAGCATTCGCACCAACCTGTGGTTCACCTAGTGCTAAAACAGCTGGTATATACTTAACAGGAATAGGCGTACACGTCAAAGAAATTCTTTCTTAGCCTACGCATAGTTTATAAAGGTATTGACGTGATTTAAACCAAATAAGATGGTATGAAAATGACAAGTTTCAGTTTTCACACATAACTTGATAGGTTGACATGCCTTTTTCGGATGTTTGAGGTTAGAATCCCAGCCTATACAAAATAAATAAATAATAAAAAAAGAGGCCATTACGGCTCGTAGAGAGATCGTAGAGTTCCTAATGCTAGTGACTTAAAACTCTCAACAATTCCTGTTTGCGCGTTACCAGAAATGGAGGGGACCTACAATTTTCTGCCGATTCCGAACGGCTATTGAGCAGCGCTTTTCATGACAACGGTTCTCTTAGAGAATTTGTCAATTCCTCGCAAGAGTGATTCAATTTAATTCAATTGAAAGTTCAAATGACCTCACTCCACTTAAACGGAAATAATTTTCATAGTTCATTCATCTTTGTAGATTAAAAAGTTTGACCATTGAGATTAATATTCTTGGTGTCTGAATTTAATCAAATCCTTATAGAAAAATAAAATTCACAGTATATTAATGCTGCAAACTTTATAAGAGTCGTTAAACATCGACCAATAATTATTGTGTCTTACAAGGGTACGATAGCATCTAACTGATGAGCCCACTGTCGTACCTGGGCACTTTGGAGTTGAGGTTATTTGAACTTTAAATTGTATTTATTATTATGGTCAAGTATCTAAATGTATTAAAGTACCTGCTTGACAAATAATTAATTCGAATTCATCAAGTCATCAATTCGTGGAGACAATGTAACACAAATTAGCAATCACTTTGTTGGAAGAGCAACAAATTTCAGAAAATCCAAGAAGAAAATACTGATACAATTAACCTCCTCATTAATTATTTTCAACTTCACGAAGAAGGACTGGAATTTTCTCGAAAACATTGAATTAATTTTCGCAATGCATAATGGAAAATACTTACAGTATAAATAAATAGTTGTAATCACATTCTTTTAAAGCACATTTCACAAACTACAGAAGATAGGATAGGTGGGGTTCTGATTTATAAAATTTCATGAAAATATCTTTCTGTAACAGCAGTTTTGTAATATTAGATGCCTTGATGATGACTTAAATGGAACTAATTCCTTCAATCAATTATGATCATTACTTTTAAGTAGTTTTCGGAATGGAAAGAGGAATTTTACTTCAAAATAAATCTTTACTGTTGCTTTGTAAGAAGCACTTAATTGAATTAAATCATAGAAGGAAGCCTTTTGAAAATTTTGAAAGAGCAAACCAAATAGAAAGCCAAAGTATTCTATTGTTGGGCTTAATTAAGGATAAGTCTTAACAATGTGTTTTGTATTTGATCTATACAGACAGTGATTCCTTAGAGAACCCTAGGTTCAGGTTGCCATTCCAGAATCGATGCCCAGAGCTAATATGCCGGTGGAGAGAGTGTCAAGAAGTAAGGAATGTCTTCGGAGAGAAGAGAAGAACCTTTATTAAAACAAAAATCTTACCAATTCAAGTCTTGCTGGACTTTCTGTGACATTCACTTTCAAGGCAAAGTCTGCAGACTTTTTGAATGTGTTTTTTTTATTTTTAAATGCGTGATGGAAGGAATGATGACTTCATACTTACAGGCTTTAAGAAAACTTCGCATTTTGTATATATTTACAACATAAATTAATATTACTGTAGACTTCTTTTGAGAGATTAAACCTTGAAGTGAAATTTCTTTAAACCACTTTACTCAGTCCACATTGTCAAATTGCTTCTCCGTGGTTACCATGATAAGTCTCTCCATTCGGAACTTCGGACCATTGTATAATTTCTCGAGTGCCATTTATCCAGTTAAAGAGAAACATCTCACAAGAACCGTTTGGTAATACGAAAAGGCAACTAGGACAGTCTTAATATCTTTTTTTGAATCTTTAACTGGTCATAATTTTTCCTACATGGATTCTAGTGCCGATTTGATCAAAGAAGGGAATTCTCTTAGAAAGCGTACTTAATTCTTATAGAATTAAGAATATAATACCTAAATAAACATCTTGGTTTGATAAAGACAGCTGTAAAGAAGCTAACAGGTTGAGACAAGTAACTTCTCCATCTTACAAAATTATAAGCTCATTAAATTCTGATCTTGCCAGCAAAGTCCAATGGAGAATCAAAAACCATGTAGAAGTTAATGCTTCGAAAACTCAATGCTGTTTACTGTCGCTAAAGAGTAACCCTCCCCAAATGCCACTTTCTATGGGTGGCACTTGCATTGAGGAGACTGAATAGCTTTCAAGTTCTAGGTATGTGTATCACAGACCATCTTTTGTGGAGTGATTACATATTTGACGTCGCCAAAACCGCTGCTAAGTTTTTAGGTTTTCTCCGCCAATGCTAGAAGTTTTTTAACACCTTCTGATTCGGCTGTTATATATAAAGCCTTTATTCTTCCGAAGCTCTAATACAATTCCCATATCTGGGCAGGTGCTCCAAAAACCCACTTGAGTCTCTTGGATAGATTTCAAAAAAGAGCTTTACAAATGATAGGTGATAGAAATATAACGAAAACTTTTGAATCTCTCTAGCACCGTCGCCGCAAGGACTCATTTCTATCATTTTTATAAACAGGGCTCTAGTGAAATAGCAAGTTGCATTCCTCCCCTCAAAAAATTCAACAGAAATACCCGTACTTCTAGGAATTCTCACCAATTTACCCTTGAGCCCAATTTCAGACATACTGTCAAGTGCAGAGGTTCTTTTTTTAGCCGCACTACACGAATGTGGAATACTTTACCCGTCTCAATATTTCCCACTCATTTCAATGTGCATACATTCAAAACAAATGTGAATCGTTATCTTCTTTCTAATCCTATCCTACTTTGCTAATTGCTCGCAATGTGTTTGTCATTATAAGGGTATTCATAACTCCTTGAGTGCGCTTATAATATAAAAAAAGCCATTCCTAACCATTGTGCTCTAAATTTTCCAGAGCAGGGCATTTTCAGAGGAAATAGAGGACTGATTGTATTTGTATTTGTTATTAATTAAAAACGCTTACAAAGTAAGATATACATCTGGTAAAATAATAAAAGTGGAATTTCCTTGTGCTTCCTATTCCTTTTATACATAGATATTGGCAGAGAGTTCCAAAGGTTAATGACATGAATACAAAATTGCCGCTGAGTATTCAGATATTTAAATCTTGGCGTTATAAGAATGAGATATCTATTTGAATGAGGGAAGTTCAGTCTACGGTGTAGATAATCGGGTTGTTCTGTTTGAATTACGAGTTGAAGGCAGCTTAGTGACCGAAATTTCAATACTACAACCACATAGTTGTTTAGAATAGAAAGAAACGTGATCAAAAGGACAAAGATTATATACGAAACGGGCAATGTTATTATAGACAACGTTAAGTTTTCTAGACATGGCATAATCCAAATCCCTAAAAACTTCACAACAGTAAAGCAGCACTGGAATCAAAAGAGTTTTTGCTAACAGAAGCTTAGTTTTCTGTGGAATGAAGCCTTGAGTGATTCGAAGAGCTCTTAGACTACTATAAACTTTCCCTATAGAACTGTTAAGATGGTCATTTTAAGTAAGAGTTCGATTGAACACCATACCTAGATTACGGGCGGATTCAACATAAGCGATGGTTTGATTCTCAATCTGAAGGGGGCTTACTATTGTTTTATCAAATATCTTACGATAGTCGCTCATCGTCAGCATACAAATGGAAAAGCAATTTTTAACTTGTATGTGTGGTAAATAATTTATATAAATGGAGAAAGATGGTGGCCCAAGTATTGATCCTTGTGGGACCCCGTGAAGTAAAATGAAATTGAGTGTGGAAATGATAATATCAAATTAAATAGGTTGAAAAAGAGATATAATATAAAAAAAGTACATACATATATATATTTGTATATGTATTATAAAAGAAATATAATATAAATAAAATGCACGACTGGATCGCACGAACTTGCTCTTATGTAAAAGTACTTTGGAATTTAAGATACATTTTATAAATATAAAACATGGATTTAATTAGATAATAATGTTTAAATGCATAAAATTGCCGTCTGGTTTCCGGAAAAGTATGAATTTATGCAAATAAACTTTAAAAAAACGTTTTATTATTAAATAAATTTTTAATATAAGAAATCTCTCTAAAATTTTTCAAGAAAAAAATGTGGGATGCGAATTTTAAGTATTAAATAATATTGATTTTAGGAAATAATTTCAAAAAATAATCGTTCATAGGTTTTGAAGGCATTGATTTAAAAAAAAAAATTTTTTTTCAAAAAACAACAAATATTTTTTCGAATATTTTTATATACAATATTATTTTAAACTTAAGGGGACTCCTGCTGAAAATTTTGGGTTAAAATCCTTAGAACCGTTAATGAGAAAGTCGAAAATAAAAAAAAAACGGGTCTATGGCAGGTACCCCTAATAACATTTTGCCCTAAAATTTTGTTTGACCAAAATGTAGCCTATGTCCATAATATCACACTTAATTTTTTTTATCAAAATCGTTAGAGCCGTTTTCGAGATAAATAAGATCTTGCATTACGGGTGTATGGGGGGTACCCTTAGTTTTGGAGCTAAAAAAAAATTTCAATTTTTCCTCTAGGGTATCACCAAAGACCCTTAACTACCGAGATTGAAAGAAATAGGTCCAGTGGCTTAGGCTGTAGTGAGAGGTACAGACATACAGACACACTGAAACATGTTTTTTGTGTACTAAATTTTCCTTAAAATTTTTATAAAAAAAATTGTTACGCAAATTGTTAGTATTTAATAAAATACATTTTAAAACGTAATTTAAAAATTTAATCGTGTATCGGTTTTCAAGATATCGAATTTTCAAAAAAAAAATTGTATTATTTTTTTAAAAATCCAAAAACTATTTTTTCGAAAAAAATTTTAGTTTATATTTTTTAAAATGCAAAAGAGCTCCTACGTAAAAATTTCGGTAAAAATCGTTAGAGCCGTTGCGTTGGTGAGAAAATAGAAAATCAAAAAAACGGTTCTATGACAGGTACCCCTAATAACATTTCCCCCAAATTTTTTTTTGACCAAAATGTAGTTCATGTCTATAATATCACACCTAATTTTTTTTATCAAAATCTTTAGAGCCGTTTTCGAGATAAATAAGATTTTGCATTACGGGTGTATGGGGGGTACCCTTTGTTTTGGAGCTAAAAAAAAAAATTTCAATTTCTCCTCTAGGGAATCACCGAAGACCCTTAACTACCAAGTTTGAAGAAAATACCTCCAGTAGTTTATGCTGTAGTTCGAGGTACAGACATACAGACAGACAGACGGAATTGCCGGACCCACTTTTTTCGTCTTCGCTATCATCGTAATGTCAACTTTGATCAAAATCTCGAGTTCGATTTTTTTTCCAAATGCAGAACTTGCCCTATAGTACCTATATCGCAAGTAAAAAGTATAGGGTAAACATCATTAAGGCATATCTACGAAAGTTTAGTTATTCGTCAACGCAGCTTCTAGTTCCTCCTAATTGTGAATAGTAAAGCTTTATCCAGCAGCTGTTAGTTTGATGAAAACATAACCAAGTGCAGCGTACGCGCTGAAGAGTTGTTGATTATTCCTCATGCGGAAGCGGATTGCATGATGAAGAAGAATTCGGGTATTTTTCAGTATGCTTTCATTAAAAACAGGCATTGATTGATTTTATACCCAGATCACGCAGTGAGAGTTGATGACGCTGTTGTTGTTTACGGTAGGTGGTAATGCATTTCCTTTTCCCGCTGGTCCCCACAGCTCTGACAGTGAGTGTTGTGAGGAATTTCATGCTTCTCTGCATGCTGTTATTGCTGCAGGTATCTACGATTCTGGATATGTCTTGCCTGAGTCTGCATATCAGATCGAGTGTTCGGGATTTATTATAGCAGTTAGTTAAACTGCTCCACATTCGGCTTGATTGGCAAAAAAATTTATAGAATTTTTCCTTGCCTGGACAGCTCGTTCGCCTGTTCATTCCCATCAATGCTACAATGACCCGGAACCCAGATAAGAGTGATATTGTGGTTAATATTGTGGCTAGCAAGTTCATCCCGGCATTTCTGGACCAACATGGAGGGCTTGGATCTTGTTTTAGTAACTTGCATGATAGCCAGTAATTAAGCTTGAACAACAGTAGCAAAGTAGCCTGAAAAACCTAGTCATATAAAAGATTCCTGAACCAACACCACACTCCATTTTTGAGCCATCATTAAAGATAGTTGTATCGAAGTCTTTCGTCACGACGACGTCATCATCCCAGTACTTTCTTGATGGGAATATAACCTTAAAATCTTAACTGATGCCCATTTTAGGGGATGCAGTATTTAGTGGAAGTCAAAAAGGTCTCTACTGGAATCAACTCATTAATATTGCCGTGGCTTTAAAGTTAGTACCCCTTGGCATAATGGTTCGTTCGATTCTCAGCCGCTGCAAGAAAGTTTTTTTCTTGCGAGAAATTGACAAATTCTCCAAGAGTATCTCTTGTCATGGAAAGTGCTACTCACTAGCCGTTCGGAATCGGCAGAAAATTGTAGGTCCCCTCTGTTCCTGGTAACACGCACACAGGAATGGTTGAGAGTTGTAAGTCACTAGGTCCTGGTTCTCTCCGAACTGTTGCACCACCAAATTTAATTTTTAATTTAATAAAGTTAGGCAATCCCAGATATCTTCATCTGACGTTTCTTTTCGGTCTTGTCACTTATATACCACCCGATAAATATCTTTAAGCCCTATCATGCTTTCTCCAAACATTTTGTGAATTAACGATAATTATTAAACTTATAGTTTTCAATTTATAAGCTCGGATCCCTGTTCATAAACAACCACTCTATTTGAATTAAATTCAGTCTATTATTTTAAAAGATGTCAATTTTACTACATTTCCTCTTATGCCCAATCATTCCTGAATTCCCAATTTAATCGTAGTTCATTTGGCTTTAACTTCCATTATCGAACAAGCATTTTCATTCGATAAAATCGATAGATATTTGAAACACATTGCTTAAACCAAATGTCAATTGTTCCCAACACCCTCCCTCCGGAGACAAAATTCAACATTCAGATCAAAACAGTCGAAAGTTAAACCATCATAATGGAAGTCGA